>OY728135.1:1275276848-1276665015 GCA_963277665.1 Viscum album
GAACACTCTTCATATTCCATTATATATACACCCTTAGAGGGAAGGGAATGACTTGGAACTCCTTTTATATTCTAATTAGGTCTGTAAGAACCATTGAAGGATGATTTGGGGAAAATGATTAAAAAAGAGTGATTTATGGGATTAACAAATTACCCATTCAAATCTAGACGATTTGAGAAACCTTGATGAAGTTATCCCTAACACCCGATGAATACGAGCTAAAAATAGGATAAATGGAACATGGGGGGTGTTACTAGGGTTATATGTCTCTATTAAAAGGTAGATTCATTGAAAAATATTTAAAAATGAATAATATATAAAAGAAAATTTTATTTTTTTTTTAATAGGAAATTGGCTCACAGGCTGGTCCAATACCTGAATAAATAAACCAAATCCACCATGATTATGAATTTATAATGGGGTAAAAAATAATATGGTGGTTTTAATAGGTAATGGGAGGCCATGTGAGAAGTGGAAAGTCTGAAAAATGTTGAAAAACTAATGAATTATAAAAGAAACAAATTTTGTTTTTAAATCTGAAAATGGGCTCATGATCGGCCGAAATCTTGACATAACCACCCTTTTCTCCAAAAACTCCCAAACAAACAATCGGTCACCCATGGAAGTATTGTTAGACATAGATGTAAGTTCAAAAATGAACATTAATATCAACCAAAACTTAATAAATGTATCATTATTTCCATCAAACCAGATCAATACCAATACATGAAAACTGAGTGTGACAATTCTTCCCATCATTAATGCTTTCCTCCCCTGGAAAGCCACAATAGATTCCAGGTGAAAGAAATACACTTAAGTATTCCTCGCCAACATGGTCCAACCTCTCAGGAAAAGGAAATATCATCCCCCACTAACAAAACTTAATCCTCTTTCTCAACCAAAACACTAACTCACAACCACATCCCCAGAAACAACGGAATGATCAAGTCACTACATCCAAAACCATGCCATGTACCAGATTTTGGGGACTTATCCCTGTAAAGCCAATGATCACCCAAAAAAAGTGAACTCATGAAAAAATATTTTCCTGGGGATTTTTGAATGGGCTCCTCGCCATTAATAAATAATTAGGACTCGAAACATTCTTAGGAATATACTCTACGAGACCCATGGGTGTTCTCTCCACCTTTAAGAATGAACGATCAATGACCAAACGAGAATTCAACATGAACTTGTAAAATGTATCTCCCACGAAAAATAACTGAAACTATCCCACAAAATTGTAACAACCCAATATATGAGTAAAACAATATAAGAATTTAAACCGCACACTCCCGCATGAAGGGGTCAAGAGCAGGCCCAAAATAGTCTGCATAGATTAAAACTCCCCACCACAAGGGTAGAGGTCCAAGCCTAGACAAACTCCTTAAACCTCCGAGATTCCGAACTATGTGTCAGCATCACACTATGAACTATGGCTAGATGAACTGAAGGAAGAGTCATCTATGACCTTGAAGTCTGGAACTGCAAATCCCAAATTGGAACATACAACAAACGATTAGATAAAATAGAAAGATCAATAACTTATGACCTAGAAACCACACTTACATTTAAAACAGGAGATCATGGAAGACTCATAACATCCCATACATCACAAAAACAAAACATAATCGGCACAACAACCATGAAAAAATATCCCTTTCAATAGTAGAAAACATACAGAAATAATCTTTAAAGAATTCCCCAACAACACCTCACTTCTGGGACTTTCGTCGAGGACGTTTTCTTGAAACACCTCCATAGAATCATCACAATTGACCCAAGGTTCCACAATCATGGAAGTTCTTAGGAGTAACTATACATGATGGTATCTTGAGACATGACCTTCCACTATGATAACACACAAAGAATTCACTCCCATAGGAGGTTGATGAATGATCCCAAGGCCTTTTTATTCCACGAACCACTCCATCAACATTCAGTTGTTTTCTCATCTCCTTACTAGAATCTTCCCCACTACTCATAGGGATTGAAGGAGGAAGGACTACCATTATAACTCCTTCCATAGTGGCTTAAACTTTAAAATATTTCCTCACCATATCATAAAATAAAGTTAAGTTGAAATCTGAAACCTTTGACTGTAAGTCCGTATGAATCTCAAATTCAAAACGTCGAGCCTTCATGGAACCATTAACAAAACACACTTAATCATAAGATACTAGGTCTATAAAATGAAGGAAATACACTTACACTAATTCATCACCTTACTATAGCTATCCCATCTCCATCCCTTTTCTCACCCTTTCACTCTCAGAAAAAAACTAATGAATGAACAACTCCTTGAAGAAATCCCATGTAAGATCGTCTTTGGGCTTATTCTGAGACACCAACTTCCACCACTTCCATAGTAATCCTTCAAGAATGAATGTTTCAAAATTAACCTTCAACAACTCAGGTAACTCGATGAGGCTAATGTTTATTTTGATCTTTCTTATCCACTTCTCCACCTTGAGAGGATCTGTTAGTCCATAAATGAGAGGGGTATTTAGTCTACGATACTCAAGAATGAAATCCTTAGGTTGATCAAATAGAAATTATAGTAATGGGGAATAACCCAAAACCTCACTAAAATAACCCATAAAATCGTTATGGGGACACGTAATGAACAAGGAAAAAACCAAGAACCAAATCAAGACATACTCAATAACAAAAATCCTCAAGAACAAAAACTTCCCAGGTGACAATATTTGAACATAAGGAAAAAAGCCACTATAACATTGTTGACGCTCCTTTCGTCACAGAATCTAAAGATCGGAAAAGGGAATATCTGAACTCAGAGTGTTTCAAACTTTGAAGAAAACATCAAAAATCGACAAAGGCATGAACACAGGATCAAAAGCAACTTCACCGCGCAAGTTGTACCACAGTCGTGCAAGTACACTTGCGCGACGGTCTTGGTCGCGCAAGTGACTTGCGCGACCTAAGTGGTAACCGCCCGGTAACCGCCCGGGGTATTCTCCTGCCTATAAATAGACCCTTTGGGCCCCCCACTCGAGATGATCTTTTTCCAGAAACTCGGATTGAAGCTCCCGACGCCCAAGTCTCTTCTCAAAGCTTCCGGAACACTTCAAAGGTAATTTCTTACCTAGAACGGAAGATTTAAAGAGAAGAAGGAAGGCCTAAGTGTTGAAACTTATCAAACACTTGCGCGCCGACATATTTCCTCCAATATAACTTGCGCGTCCCTTTTCTGGAAGAACCTCAAGAGGATTCTAAAGGGATTTATAAAGAGTCGCTCAAATATTATAATGATGTTTGAGAATCGCGCAAGTACCCCTCATGTCGCGCAAGTATACATGCGTGACCAATACTTGCGCGCCGCCGCAATACTTGCGCGCCTTTCAAGACTTGCGCGCCCCTACCTTTTCAGGTGCCTATCTTGCCCATTTTCACGCCTCTTAAGCCATCACACCTTTCCTTTTCAAGATTCAGTCTTCAAGACACTCTTCAAAGCTATTTATGGCATGATTTCTTGATTTGACTTCCTTATCTGAAAGGAATTCTGTGGAATATCTCTCAAAGTCTAGTAATTTAAATATCCTTATGTCACTAAATATAGAGAGTTCATTCATTCAACCTCATCCTTTAATATGAGAGAATCCTAACATGGGTCTCCTTTTTAGGAATAATCCCCAGTTATTAATCCTTTAATGTGGGCATCTTCCTCAGGAGTAAGCCCCAAATTCTTAAAATTCCCAAACATGGGCATCATCCTCAAGAGTAAGCCCCAAACATTAATCCCTAACCTGGGTCTCCTTTTTAGGAATAAAACTCGGTCATAATCTTGGGCTTCCTTTTTAGGAGTAAGCCCCAAGTCCCCTAACCTGGGCCTCCTTTTTAGGAGTAAGTCCCAGTCATAATCTTGGGTTTCCTTTTCAGGAGTAAATCCCAAGCCCCCTTAAATTTCTCTTAACCAGTCCTAATTTACCCTTGATTTGGGTTTCCTTTTCAGGAGTAAAACCCAATCATAAGTCCCCTCCTAACTTGGGCATCCTCCTTAAGAGTAAGCCCCAAGATTAGAGTATTCAAATCTCCATGAAGCACATATAACTTTATGTACCCTGTTCATGGATTTTCTCCCTAAAAGTAAATCCTAAACCTCCATATATCTGGGCAGTCATACATACATAAGCCCCAAACAAATTCTTATGATTGCATCTTTCATGGAACAATTTTCTAAATTTTACTAATACCTCTTGTTTCTCACACCGAGCATGACTCACGTGGGCTTAGAGTGTAAAAGTAATTGTGACATCCTGCTTTGAGCCATCAATCATAAACATCATACCCTTACTCGAACTACGTGGGTTCTGATTCCTTTTCCAAAGCAAAGGATATGTAGGTATCCCATTTATGGGTTTGATCCCAACTTTGAAATAATCCTTGTCCTTCTGAATGACGATAAACTTCAAGTGCCCCACTGAGTGGCTTTAAAACCAGCCTGGTCGTCATAATGACCAAGAGACTTTTATATAAATGTTTTAAAGGATACCATTGACCAAGAATCTCTAAACAGATATAGATGATTCTCTATTAATAAAGAACCTCGAATACATATAAAAGATTCTCTAAATTTCTTGCATATTTAATCATTGATTGTTAAAACTTAAGGAAAACTCATTTTATACTTGGTAATATAATAAGGATTCACGAACATAACATAAATCTATAAAGGGAGTCTCGGAGTGGACAATAATTCCCCTCAAAAAGGTGTGATGAGTCCGACCTCCCATCCTCTCGACCAATGAAAATTCCTATGCCTCATTAGTCCACAAACTAATGAGCGCCTACCTTTGGAAAGTAGGTCCAAACGGATGTGGAATCATTGGATGTTTCTGGTTCTACGAACAAACCTGTTAGAAACCGATCGGAACATTTGAATCTCCCTTCCAGAAGGTCATCCCCGAAATCCATGCGAAAAAAAAATGGTGAACTGGATGTGAATCTTTAACCAAGTTAAAGTGATGTTTTTCTTATTTGTTAGGCCCCTTGGGCCAACAAATCAATCATTGATATGTGATCATCCAAAATATTTAGTGTCCAGATTTATCTTGATTATGTCTGTTATATGGAACAGGCACTCTTTTCTCAAGATCTTCTACAAAATGGCTTTCCTTAAATTCACCCCTGTGAATACTACTGCTGTAAACACCTCTACTGTGAGGTCTACTACTGTGAAAACCAATGCTGCTACTCCTGCTGGAACGTCGTCCGCTCTGAGGATGACATCAACAACTCAGCATCTTCAACGTTGGGTTTCTAATGCACTGGTTAAGGAGTACCGTCGCAACGGTACTATCCTAACTCTGGAGGCCACTCGTCAAGCCCTCCATGTTAACAACTCTACCTGGTCGTCTGGACAACGGCGGCCAGCGATCAAAAAGCAGGCGGTGCTGACTACCATCTCCAACCGTTTCGGGTCGCTATCCCCGGAACACAATTTCCATTCACTCCCTTAATCTGAGGAAGTGAATGAGCAGGTCCCGCAGGATCATAATTCAAAAAGACAGGAGTCCTTCTCGAGGGCTCCCATCAACAAACGCCGCCAGACTCGTGCGGTAGTGCGCCCTCAACATGATGAGGGTACCGACTCCAGGCATTCAGCTCAGGTTCCTCGAACCCGAGCAGGCAAGATGAACCGCCAGAGACGGAATCCGGTTAACAATAGGCAGGTTGTCATCCCTGCCATCTCCGGAGAAGTCCACCAACCTAACTTGGTGGCAAATAATGAGCAGGCACAATCACCTGTCCGTTTTAATTCTGTTGTCCAGCAGACTCGTCTGGCAGCATCATGCCAATCCTGCCAGGCAATTCCGGCGGAGTACTATAGGCAGGAACATACACCTGCTTATGCATCATCAGTTAGTCAGCAGACTCGCCTGACTACGTATGATGGAGTCCACCAACCTAACTTGGTGGATAACAACGAGCAGGCATACACACCTGCCCGTTTTAATTCCGCTGTCCAGCAGACTCGTCTGGCAGCATCAAGCCAATCACGCCAGGCAATTCCGTCGGAGTACCATAGGCAGGAACATACACCTGCTTATACATCATCAGTTAGTCAGCAGACTCGCCTGACTACATATGATGGATCTCGTCAACCGCGTTTGGAGAAGTGTAATCAGCAGGCACATACACCTGCTAATACTAATCAAGCCTACCAACAGTCTCGCTTGGTAGCACACGGAGAAGTCAGTCGGAAAGCCCCGACGACAAACAGGAGGCAGACTCAACTCTCTGCCTCCACACTTATGTACTGTGAGGATTCACTGACAGGAAAAGGAGGACAAGAGCAGACACATACACCTACTCCAAGCCCGGAATGAACGTATATCCCCGTTCCGGCGGCTGAAGTCACCAAACATATTTTGTCAATGGTGAAAGAGCAGAAGCAAATTCTTGCTCATATTCTGGATGCTTGCTAGGATATCATAACAGCTTTAGCATCACCTCAGAGACAGATGCATAAATCTATCCCTAGCAGTGGAGTGACACATCAATGATTCACTCCGGAACAGGCACACATCTGTTCCAGTCCAAAAGGGTTATGGGGCATACTCCCCCATATCAAACGGACAACCAAGTCGGGCACATACACCTAATTTGAGTGTAGATCGTCAGCCTAACCTGACCATCTTTCCTGATCAGGCACATACTCCTGCTCAAAGTAACCACTTTCATCAACAAGTGGTTTCTAAAGTGAGTAAGAAGGCATCTAAGAAAAAGATCCGCCCAACACAGTCAGGAGATCAAAGGCCAATATGCAACAAGGCCTTGCTCGATGCTGGAGTTCTTGAAGCCCTCAGACATTTATCTGTCGGAATTCAAGATTCTACTCCCTCAGTTCCCAATAACGGGAACATTAATTCTGATGTTCTTCAACAGACACTTCCTCATGAAGGCTTGCTTCATGAAAATTCGGTCAATCTTGAAGTTTCTTCTTCAGATGAGAACCACAGGAACCCTCTGTGTGGTCAGAAGACCAAGGAGAAAGAGATCTCATCTTTTGCTGTAACCTATTATGGTGGTCCTCCCCATGATGATGAACTTCGCTGCGAAAGTCCTCTCCACAATAGTGATTCACATTGTCTCGAAAATTCTTCAGAAGGAAATGTAGTGACAAGAAAGCCCTCCTATATCGAGTCACTTGCAAACGTAAAACCAGTCATGTCTGATGCTTTACTATTAGTAGGTGAAACTCTTTCTCCATCAGAAGATAGCCTGGGGTTCAGGTTATTCTCCGAACCATCCCTAGGTCATTCATCTTCCAGCATGAATAGTGATCTCTCTACCAATCTTGTTGAATCCGATGAAGCAACAAGGAAACACCAACTCTGGTCCAAACAGGTAGAAGAATCTTCATTTAATGATAAAGAGGAAATGCTGAACATGAGGAAAAAACTGGCAAAAGGTGAAGTACCAGTCATGTTTTGGCCTTTGGCTGACTCCCAGTATGACATTCCAAAGATGTTGACAGATGATGGAATCCATGATATTCGTCTCAACATCTGGAAAAATCTTTGTCAATTAAAGAAGAAGGTATTATCTTATGATTAATATGAAAATCATCTTAAGATAATAGAAGGGCTACAACGTCAGATTGATTTGGCATCTCTATCAGTCTCTCGGTATCCGAAGGCTGAAAAGCAACAGAGAACCCTTCAACGTTCATTCCTTGGCGCACTAAGAAAATTGCGTCAGTTAATTGCCAATGCTCCATCTGATGTTCATATCAGAGGATGGGGTGTTCACAGAGCACGACATTTTACAGTGCTTTCCAGTCAGCAAAGCCCGCTGAAAATGGTATCATTCAATGTTATTGCCCATGGCCGGCCACAGTCAATGGGCTTTGTTCGTAATCAAAAGCTTGCTCAAGAACAGGCTTCAACTAGTTCCTCTCAAAGTCAAGTATATAGAGAACAAGTTGTTGAATTGCTCCTACATCAAGCAGGCGAGAATATTGCACAAGCCTCTCGTCTGGAGAAAACACGTCATCAAATGACAGAAGTTTCGGAAATCATCCAACGGTCTGTTGAACTAGGTGATAAAAGTGGATACAGGTTAATGCATCCAGCTAATTTCCGAACTAAGCTTCGTAAGATCAAGAGAGATTTTAAGAAGATCTCAGACATAGCATGTCAAGAGACACCCCAGCTTGTCAGACTAGGGACTTCTCTAACCCAACCCTCAGAGCCAACAAATGGGATTCGAGGAGTTGAGCGGAAGCAGTAGGAACATCCCCAGTCCACCGGACTGGGGACTTTTTCAATTCCTCAATCCCTCCCTCAAAGAAAGTCAGTATTCTCTCGATTAGGGAATAAGCCTCAAGAGGAATGAAGAGCCAAGTTATTAGGAGATTCTCTCAAAGTGACGGTTCTCCAAGAAGTTCCTGAGGGATCAAGTCAACGGAATTCCATGTCTCATCATGGACATGGAAGAAGATAACATCACAGAAATGCTGATAGAAAGGATTCCATGCAATATGCATCCATTAATGTCATCAATGACGTTGCTGCTGATTCACCAGATGAGGCTCAATCAGAGGGATCAGACAAAGAGGTTCCTGCTCAAGAAGTTGCGCACACAGACATAAATGAAGAAGGTGTGCGCACACGTAATCAAAGGCTTACCAAAAATCTGGGTATTCCTTCAAGTAACCCACTTCCCCCTCTCTGAAAAGGATCCAATAAGGGGAAAGGAAAGAATCAGGTTACTTCTCACCCTTCCTCTGAAGGAGGTCAATCGCTCTCATTAGAGAAAAGGTTTGCACAACAGGAGGAAGAAACGAGAGAATTAATAAGGTTGAATGCAGAACTACTTCAGAGTAGTCTTCTTTTTAAGAATGCTGAAGTCCGACAGCTGAAGGAATTTGTTATAACTACTGAGATGGATCAGGAATATCCTCCTTTATCAGTACACCCACAGAGGTCTAATCCTATGGGTCAAATGCAACAACGGTTGGTAGCACTACCATCAGTTGTAGCACCAACCACCACGTCTGTCCAAGCTCCATTCAATGCACCTACCCAAAACCAAGTTCAACCCGATGTTTCTCAAAAGTTAATAACTACTATTGAGTCATTAACAGCTCAGTTAGAAACTATGGAAGGGAAACGGGTGCAATTTCAACCTGAAAAGAAAGTTTACCCTGAATGGGTAGATTCAATTTCTCCTCCATCCAGTTTTGGAAACCCTGTTTTCCCTACTTTCAATGGATCAGGCGACCCTGAAAAACATTTGACACATTTCGTGTCTTGTTGTGATCCTATGATGGGAACTCCAGAGCAGCAAGAAGCAGTGAAACTCAGATGCTTCGTGCGAACCTTGCAAGGACCGGCTTTTGTCTGGTATACAAGCTTGCAATCCCGATCAATCATCGGATGGGAGGATCTTCGTCAAAAATTCCTTCTTCAGTTCAGCTCAACTTTTCCAAAAACGACAGTTTTCGATCTTACAAACTGCAAGCAAAGGGAGAATGAAAGAGTCTATGATTTGATTACTCGCTGGAAGGGATTAACGTATTCCCTGAGTTTAGCACTCCCTCAGGAAGAGCTGTTGCCAATCTGTGTGGAAAATTTGCGTGACGAATTATGTACGCCATTGATCCCTGTGAAATACACAGGAGGGTTTCGAGACCTTACATCAATCGCTCAGCAGATTGAAGATTCCCTTATATAGGCTAAGGTTAAATCTCGTGTAATTCCATCAGCTCCAGGAAGAAGAATGGGTAAAGTAGAAACTGCTACAGTTATGCTTAAACAAGCACCTGTACCTATATCTACTTCAAAACCTTCATCTTCTCGAAGGACTCCACTTCCTGAACGCCAACAAAAAAGGTTGTTTTGTCCAAATGATCAAAAAGATCAACGACAAAAACAATTTGAGGATATGAAGAGTAAAACATACTCTTTCCGATGTGAACAAGTTCCTGGTTACTTCATTTCAGCTCTGAAAAATAATTTGGTTCAATTACCAGTGCCCAAGAGGCCAAACAAGGAAGGAGATGAAGACCGTCCCAATTATTGTCCCTTTCATCAAATGTTGGGGCATCCCATCCAGGAGTGTTTTGTCTTTAAAGACCTCCTGCAAAAGATGGTCGACTTGGGACACGTCAAATTGAAGGGTTCTTCAGCTCATGTAGCGTGTATTACCGCTACAGATCCAGAGGAAGGAGGCGAGTGGCAAGAAGTCAAAAGCAAAACTGCGAAAAAATAAGATGATTGGATGGTCAGAAAGACAATCAATCGGACCCATTCCATTTTGCGAACACAATTGAAGAAGCCAATTGTGTCTCCTACAAAAGCTGTAGTAAAGCCTCCATCAAAAGACAAATCCTCAAAAGGGCAATGCAATTCAAAGAAGAAAGAGGAATCAGAAGAATATGAGTATGTATCAAATCCTAAATTGTCTTTGACTCTGGCAGATTTCATGCCATCTACTTCAAAGCCACGGGCACCGCCCCATCAAACGGCACAGCCTAAACAGGCTAACCAGGCAGAGTCTTTATGAGACGAAGAGTTAATCTTTGGTTCTGTTAATATGATTCAATTAACAGATCCATATTCCAGTCTTGATAAGCCTGAATTCCCTTTATCAAATAAGGGAATCCGAAGAGGTTCTAGAGGTTCAGGATATAGGGGAAAAAATGGATCTTTCCAAAGCCACTACTCCCATTCTACCCCTGCTAGACTGTGTATGCAGTAGAAACTCATGGTAGAGCCCTTAAGCAAGCTCAAAAAGAACAAACAAGTTCTTCTGCCAATGGCCAACTCAGTTTTGGCACAGTTATTTTGGAAGACCGATTAAAGGTTTCATCTTCTTTATCTCAGTAAGTAAATGGATCTAATCAGTCTAATCTTCCAAAACCAAGGATGTTTCCAACTTCAATACAAGATGCATCAGCTTCCAAAGCATCTGCTTCCAAGGTACCTACTAAACCGCATATTCCTATTGGGAAACGCAGACCTCTAGATCAAAAGTATGATATATTGAAACACTTGGCCCAAGTACCATCCAAGTTATCAATTTTGGATGCTTTGAATCTGTCAAAATATCTTCGGGAAGCACTCATCAAAGCTTTGTCAAGTTCTCAGGAGTTTGAAGCTGAAATTGCTGCAGCTGAAATCTATCACATAGAGAATAATCCTGCAGAATTCCATGCAGTGATATCTTTTACTGATAAATATGAATATGATGTTGTGCATGGGCACATAAAACCTTTGTACTTATCTGGAAAATTCAATGGTATAGATGTTCGAAGAGATTTCATTGACAATGGTTCAGGAGTCAACCTCATGCCCATTCGTACACTTCGTCGATTGGGCCTCACGGAATCTGATTTATCTCCTTCTACCATGATGTTACAAGGATATGATAAAAATGAACAAGAACCACTGGGAGAAGTTACACTCAGAACTCAGTTTGGAGATCTTGTATCCAATTCAGATTTCATGATTATTGATCAAGATTCAGCTTTCAATATCTTGCTTGGAAGACCCTGGCTACATCAACATACAGCTATTCCTTCATCATACCATCAATGTCTCAAATACTGTTTCGATGGTCAAGTTGGAACATTGTATGGTGATAAGGCCCCATTCAAGACATGTGAGTCTCAATACATTGAGGCGGAATTTTATCACATGAAGGGAAGAGAAAAATCTACAATGAAAGAAATTACCAAAGTTAATGCTCCATATGGTTTGGAGAAAATTCCAATAAATCCATTTACACATGTGAGTACAGATTATGTGTTACCTATCAGTCAAATTGAAAAAATAGGCCCAAATCAAAATACTCTTATGGAAAGATCCATAATGTCAATTATGGCGATCGAGCCAGACAACATGGGAGAAATTGGTAACCTACCAAGCAGTGATGAAAGCATAAGTGGTGACGTTTTCATTTCATCTGCTGAAGTCCAATAAGTCTATACTTCGCTAATCAGGCCAGAAGAAGTTATAGCAACACCAGAGGTGAATAATGATGTCGATTCTCAATCCATCATCTCCTCTTTATTTCCAAAAGAAGACCCTTTATCATCAATAGGGTCGGAAATGGAAGCTTCTTCTTCAAAATGTGAAAAATTTGAAATCTCTTATGATCATGAGAATTTCGTTTTTTCATCTACTTTCCAAGTAGAAACGGAAGAAATAACACGTGATGAAGAGGAAGAGGAAGATCTTAGAGATGCTCCTCCAGCATTTGAAGAGGGTATCTCTACCACTGTGGATGAACTCAGAGAAGTAAATCTGGGTACAGAGAAAGATCCACGCCCCACTTTAATTAGTGCGGCCATGACCCTTGAAGAACAAGAGATGTATATTTCTTTTCTAAAGCAAAATAATGATATTTTTGCTTGGAATTATACAAAAATGCATGGGCTTGATCCTGATGTTGCTACTCATCATTTGGGTTTACCAAAAGAACATCGGGGTTTTAAGAAAGCCGCGAGAAGAACACACCCAACCTATGCTTCCAAAATTGAAGATGAAGTGGATAAGCTGATTAAATCCAACTTCATCAGAGAAGTTCAATATCCAAAGTGGTTGGCTAATATTGTCCCTGTAAAGAAGAAGAACAGACAAATTAGGGTTTGCATCGATTTCAGAGACCTTAATCGGTATTGTCCTAAAGATGATTTCCCAGTTCCGATTACAGAACTCTTAATTGATGTGACGGCTGGTTATGAAGTACTTTCTTTCATGGATGGATATTCCGGATATAATCAGATTCGAATGGCCCCAGAAGATGAGGAATATACAGCCTTCAGAGCTCCTCAAGGTGTGTTTTGTTATCGGGTGATGCCCTTTGGTTTAAAGAATGCAGGTGCAACATATCAACACGCCATGCATCGTATCTTGAAACCTTTTTTAGGGAAGTTTGTTGAATGCTATGTAGATAATTTGGTGGTTAAATCCAAACAACGTTTTGATAACTTGGATGATTTGGAAGTCATATTCCACAAGCTTCGACAACATAATTTGAAGATGAACCCCTTAAAATGTTCTTTTGGGGTAACCTCAGGAAAATTCCTCGGCTTTGTTGTATGCCATCGTGGTATTGAAGTCGATCCTGAGAAGACCAATTCAATCCTTGGTATGTCACCTCCTCAGAATTTGAAAGAATTAAGAGGACTTCAAGGACACTTAGCCTATACTCGGCGTTTCATCGCCAATTTGGCAGGCAAAAGTTTACCCTTTACCAAATTATTGAAGAAAGGAGTCACTTACCAGTGGACTGAAGAATGTCAAGAAGTATTTGATGTTCTCAAGAAATACCTCTTGAGTCCACCAGTACTCATGCCACATATTGAGGGTAGACCTCTTATCCTCTATGTGACAGCTTTAGAGCGATCATTGGGTGCCTTTCTCGCTCAAAAGAATGATGCTGTGAATGAAAATAGTCTCTACTATCTCAGTAGAACTATGCTTGAAGCAGAAACCTGGTATTCAAGTATTGAAAAGTGCTTCCTAGAATTAATCTTTGCAGTTCAGAAACTGAGACACTACCTGCAACATCATGAGGTCCAATTGGTATCTCGTAATAATCCGCTCAAATTCATCCTTAGTTGTCCAATGCTTACAGGACGTCTGGCAAGGTGGGAGGTTATTCTACAGTAGTTCAACATTCAGTATGTGTCTCAAAAGGAAATTAAGGGCCAAGCTCTAGCTGACTTCCTGGCTGAACATCCTTCAGTGGAAGACACGTATTCAGATATC
The DNA here is from genome assembly GCA_963277665.1 of Viscum album. NCBI lineage: Eukaryota > Viridiplantae > Streptophyta > Magnoliopsida > Santalales > Viscaceae > Viscum > Viscum album. The sequence continues at coordinate 1,275,290,594 of OY728135.1, forward strand.
GAACTCCCTGATGAGGAAGTTTTCTCTATTCAAGAAAGTCCTCAAACATGGGAAATGTATTTTGATGGTGCTTCTAGAAGTCCAACAGGGAAGAAAATGGAAAATCCTAAATTCAACAAAGTTGGTTTAGAAATTGTTCTCATTTCTCCAGATAAGGCAGTGTTACCTTATTCCTTTTTGTTGTGGGAAGGTGGTACCAATAATGAAGCTGAATACCAAGCTCTCATTACAGGCTTGGAGTTAGCGCTTCAAGCACAAGTGAATCACTTAAAGGTGAAAGGTGATTCAGACCTGGTAATCAAACAAGTCAATGGGGATTATACCATCAGAAAAGAAGAATTAATCCCTTTGTATGATTACGTCAGAGAGTTAATGTCGGAATTCGCTTCAGAACCGACATTTTCTTATGTCCCAAGATCACAAAATGCTCAAGCTGATGCACTGGCTAATATAGCCACAGCTTTAGCAGATCCAAATCAGGATGAGACAACCATTTGTATTGCCCACCGTCATGCAATTTCGCCTTATGTTCAAGTCAGAATAGAGGAAATTAATGAAATTAGTCCCATTCCTGAACCGTATGGTCATACTACAGGATGGATGTCACCTATCAGGGAATACCTTCAAAATGGAACACTTCCACCTGATAGAGCCGAGAGAGAACAAATCCAGCGATGTGTGGTCAATTTTACTCTTTATGATAGCCCAAACCACCTCGAGAAAATTCTCTACGAATGTGGTTTTGATGGAGTTCTCTTCAGATGTATTGATGGTGAAGAGACAATGGCTGTCATAAAAGAAGTGCATGCAGGAGTATGTGGTGCCCACCAGTCTGGACATAGACTATCTGATCAAATTCGAAGGCTTGGATACTTTTTGCCTTCAATGATACAAGATTGTGTTAATTTCACAAAGAAGTGTCATTCATGCCAAGTATATTCCAACTTCATTCATAAACCCCCAGAGTTGCTTCATACAGGTAAATACTCATGGCCATTTTCCACATGGGGAATGGATGTGGTGGGACCTTACCTTTCAGCTACGGCCAAGCAGTTTAAGTACATTCTTACTGCTACTGATTTCTTTTCCAAATGGGCAGAGGCAGTACCTCTCAAAGAAGTTAGTTCGAAATGCATTGTTAGCTTCATCAAGTCTAACATCATTACTAGATTTGGTGTCCCTCATACCATATTGACGGACAACGGCACCATCTTCTGTTCTTCTGAGGTAAAGAAATTGTATCAAGAATACAACATTAAGTCCAACCATTCATCTCGATATCATGCAGCGGCTAATGGCCAAATAGAAGCCTTCAACAAGACTCTTTCAAATATACTGCAAAAGATGGTGGATAAAGATAAGAGGTCATGGCCTGATAAACTCTTTCATGCTTTATGGGCTTATCGGACTACCACTCGCAATGCAACGCGGTCAACTCCATATTCATTGGTATATGGAACAGAAGCAGTCTTGCCAATTGAAGTTCAATTGCCCTCACTCAGAATAGCCATTTGTGATCAGTTATCTACAGATGAGCAATCCCAAAAGCGGTTGAATGAATTGGAACAGTTAGATGAGAAAAGATTGTGCACTTTGCACCACTTGGAAATCTATCAGAATCGAATAGCACGAACTTTTAACAAAAAATTTCATCTTCGTTCTTTCATTCAGGGAGAATTGGTATTGGTTATCAGAGCACCAATGATACCAGGAAATAAACCTCCCAAGCTTGAACCAAAATGGGAAGGACCTTATTCAATACATAAGGTCTACTCCAATGGAGAGTATTCTCTAATCTCAATGGATGGAGAACACATCACGACTCCAACCAATGCCAGATTTCTGAAGAAATATTTTGTATAAACACAAACTATAGTCCCCAGAACCAAGACTCTTACAATTAGTTCATATAGTAGTGGTCCAGTACGACCTCAAACTGCAACTTCGTCCAACATGACATTAAACTGTAGGAAAGTCCCTTTTTTGTCCAACATGACATTAAACTGTAGAAAAGAAGATGTCCCTGCAACATGAAACTAAACTGTGCGGCACCAGTTTGTCCTTGCTATATGGCGTTAAACTATACATCAATGGTCCAGTACGACCTTAAACTGCAACTTCGTCCAACATGATGTTAAACTATAGGAATGTCCCTTTTTTGTCCAACATGACATTAAACTGTAGAAAAGAAGATGTCCCCGCAACATGACACTAAACTGTGCGGCACCAGTTCGTCCTTGCTATATGACGTCAAACTATACAGCAATGGTCCAGTATGACCTTAAACTGCAACTTTGTCCTACATGACACTAAACTGTATTATGCCCTATCTACATGACATTAAACTGTACAGAAGTTCCTTGTTTGTCCGAGATGACTGTTTCGGTGCGGATGTGCGTCGGGTTACGCTGTTCCGCCAGGACGCGTTCGCGCGTGCACCCGTCAACCCGAGGGGATGGGCGCGCGGCTTGTGGTCCCGCAGTCCCGCTTTCCAAGGGGGGGCGGCATCCGTCCCTTATTCAGGGGCGTCTGCTCCTTGATCGAAACCGGGATGATGGGATGTCGGCTCCTCCTTCCTTGGACGTCTCCTCGGAACTTGTCGCCTAATCCGGGTCTCCCTCATAGACTTAAGAATGTTCGTGAATCTCGTTCCCGGCGCCATATCTTCATGGACACCGGTTAATTACGCTGCTTCCGCCCAGACGTTCCGAGGAGTCTGGGCGGGGCAGCAACCTGCGGTGAGAAGGCCGGGTGGCTCTGGGTGCTGGGGGCGTGTCGTAACACTGCGGCTCTGCACATCTGTCTTCCGTCCCTAATAGGGCTTCTCGAAGGCATGATGGCCTGAGGCATCCCGTACTAGGTGCGGGGAACTGTGTCACCTGAGGTTTTCCTCAGCTTCCCGTGTTTAACACGGGGTATGCCGCGAGTTTAACGTCCAGCGGGGACGGCATCGGACCGATCAACACGAAAAGTGGATCAGATGACAGAACCCCTTGCGGGGAACCTCCGACGCTGGGGCCAGCACATGGGCGGCTTCCCAAGTAACGTGGAGTGGAGTGAAGTGGCATGACCCCACCGGGATGTGGCGGCCCGGGTAAGGATCAGGATGGATGATGAAGTGGAGAGCTTGGACCCCAGAGGGGCTTCCTACGTACCGCGCGTTAACACGGATCAAAGTCAACGTAGTTCGGGCATACAGTTTAACGTCATGCTGGACGTCGGCAAGCCGACTCACGAAGAGGTCGAGGCCGCCGGGCGGAGGATTGAACCGAACCACCTCGCACGGAGGGGGATGGAACGGCCGGGTGGATCACAGTTTCACGTCATGCTGGACGATAAAAGGGGAAATGGAAAAGGGGGGGCTGTGGGGAGGCACCGTGGAGATACACACGGGCAGTCTCCCACAGGGGCGGATTCATAGGTGAATCAACGCAAGCGTGAACCCTGGAGGGGTCCACTGATGGACGAACCGACGTAAATACGACCAGGACGACCAGGTGGTGGGCTTGGACCTCAGGGAGGCTTCCTACGTACCCTGTATAGAAGACAGGGATCAAAGTCCACGTAGTTCATTCTGTCAGGACTTACGCACTTGGGGCAGCCCGGATGCTGCAAAACTCAGTTGGAAGGGACTTGGACCGAAAGCAGAAGACACCTCGATCCCAGTCAGACCCTCTACTGGCTTCGGCAGTGGGGAGGCGCAATGGAGATACACATGCGCAGCCTCCCACGAGAAACTAGGGGTTTGTAATACCCTGCCCCCGTAGGGAAAAGCCACTCCCATTAAATCGCCCCAAAAGCGGGACAATCCCGACATCCCTGCAGAGACGAGCGGGTGGGGGCCACATCCAAACCGGGGGGACCCTGCGTGCGGAGCACGGGATCAGGTTGCGGACGGTTTAGCGTCTTGCCAGACGAAGTACAGTTTAACGTCATGTGTTGAGGACGAAGCGGACGGTTTAACGTCTTGCCGGACGAAGTACAGTTTAACGTCATGTGTTGAGGACGAAGCACTTGGCAGTTTAACGTCTTGCAGCGCGGACGATGGGGGCTAGGCAGTTTATCGTCGTGCAGCTTGGACGGATGTGCAGTTTAACGTCATGCTGGACGAATATGCAGTTTAACGTCATGCTGGGCATAGGTTGCCGGACGATGGGTGCATGTCACTTCGCACGAACCTGGAGGGCCGCACGGGAAGACAACGCACGGTGCGGGCACCCGGGATGAGAATCATCGGGTGCCACACAGGCGGGTACCCTTAGGAGGTCAACGGGGACGGCCCTGGCAGATTGCGCGCAAAAAGGAAGCTTTGCGCGCAATACTGCGGGCCGGCGCGCAATCGGGGCGGCTGGCGCGCAATTGGGCCAGCGCCTTGCGCGCGGATTCTTGAGATTGCTCACACCGGGCTTCGGATAGCGCGCGGGGGCAACGGCTCATTCTTTAACGAATGGCCACTTGAAAGAAGGGGGGTGCGCGCAATCAGGCCGGATTGCGCGCACCCCGGGGGCAATTGCGCGCAAAGGCCTTAGAGTGAGTTTTTATTCAAATGAAAGGAGCCAGCGTGGATTGCGCGCGAAGGCGGACCCCGAGGCTTTCTTGCGCGAAAGAAAGGAGGTTACCTGGAGTTCGTCATTGCGCGCGGAAGGGGTTGAATTGCGCGCACGAGAGACGTTTCGACTTCCAGCAACCTTTGAAACGTTGGGGGTCGCCTTATATTTATAGGCAACCCCGGGCGCGGAATCCAGGGTGCGAGCGCGAAATTCTCCTCGCGGGCGCGGAATCGGGCGCGGCGCGCAAGGGAGTCGCGCGGACCCGCGGCGCGCAAAATTGCGCGCCGAACTGGCGCATTGCGCGCATCCCGGGGGGTTTGCGCGCGGAACATCACCTTTGCGCGCGGGCCTCTGAAATTCCGCGCAAGGCCTCCGGGCCCTCCGAAACATCCTTCCGACTCCAAATATGACCTCGCTTTCCGCATCCGGAGCTTCGTTTGGGAACAACGGACTTTTCCGGCGTCTACAAAAGCCCCCCCTCGGAATCTGATCGGCGAGAGGTCGCAACGATCGGGTTCCGAGGGAGACGCCGGAATGCCGAAGTCCTGGGCGACGCAGGACTGTGGCGCGCAAAAATGGGTGTCGGGCGCGAAAGCGGCCGATGCGGTCGCGCAAAGCCTTTTCCGCGCAGCGCGGACCACGGCCTCGCCTATAAATAGGGGCACTGGGTCCCTCCGTGCCGTACACTGGCCTTCCGCGCGATAAGCCTCTTTGCTCTCGTGCGCGAAATTGCCTTTTCCGGCGCGGAATTCGCTCGTCGCGCAAAACCGTCTGGACTTCGCTCTGTTTTTGCGCGAATACCCGGGGTTTTTCGCGAAGGACTTCCCGATTGCGCGCCGTCCACTAGAATTGCGCGCCGCATCTCAAACTTTTCCACCAGCCTCGTCCGATCCCGCACGCTTCATCCCTTAACCCGCACGACTCCCGAATCTTCCGAGATGGCCGCGCACAGAGGAAATGAAGGGGATACCGCCACTCGCTGAGCCGAGATGGCGACGAACGAGGAGGTTTACGGAGCCAAGGAGATTGTTTCTAACAATCAATCCTTGTTCGACTTACTAACGCCGGCCCAGAAGACATATCCACTGTCGGACAACCTGCCGCTCTGGAACTTCGGCATCCTAGATGAGGTTCCGGTGCCAGGGTTCGAGATTGATGCGCCGCGGACCTGGGTGACCCGGGAGGACGAGCTTCTCCGCTATAACATCACCAACAATGGGCATCCTGCCAGGGAGACCAGACACTTGGATGTCTATGTCCTGAACCCGAGGACGCGAACCATTGATGGGGGTGAGCCTACTGCGGAGAATTCTCCAGCCCTCTACTCGAGCATATATCGCCAGAGCGTCACGGACGACACCAAGGGCTGGCTGAAGGACTGGGACTTGCGATCTGGGGGCAACTTTACCAGTGAATGGGCCTGGGCGTTCTGGGTACGCCACACTTGCGATCACTTCGCAGAGGAGCTGCGGTACATCGGCCTGTTTGAGGCGGTGTGGACGTCGCAGTTCCACTTCTACCAGCAGTCTGAGCTCGGGCCGGAGCTGTTCACTCGCTGGTCCCCGGATACCAACACCTTCCATCTTCACCATGGGGAGGTCGGCATCGGTCTCTGGGACATCCACTGCATCGGAGGTATCCCGCTGGAGGGCTACCAGTACGATGAGTTCCTGCCACCGAAGAACATCCGGGAGGACAGGTCACGGACTCCCATTCTGACCTGGCATCTTCTTGACCTGGCTACGCAGCGGCTCGGGATCCAAGACTTCCAGAAGGACATAGCCTACAAGGATTGGTTCGGCCAGTTCCTGGAGCATGACCCGGCGGTCAAGATGCCAGGCAGGGGGAAGCGGTGCCCGACCGCAGCTCAGAGGAGTCGGAACGGGTCGTACTGGCGGGTCCTGGAGACGGGCGATTACCGCTCATGGGGGTACCGCGTCATCGAGGCCCGGGACCCGAACGTCCGGTACGCGGCGTTCCTGGCCGCCTTTCTGAGCGGGTGGCTCCTGCCAGTGCGGGATGCGAGGATGGGCGTCCGCCCGGCGACACTGGCGATGGCGGGAGCCATGGCTGCCAACAAGAGATACAACCTCGGGGTCCCAGTACTGGCGAGGCTGTATGCCATTCTGGGACGCATCTCACGAGGGGGGTCGCCACGAAGGATCTGTGGGACCTTTCAGTTCTTCCACGGCTGGGTGGCTGCTCACCTTGGTGGGTATACGTTCCCAAATGCCATCAGTCCTCCGGGCAACGGCCTGCGACCCTCCCTGCTGAACATTGCGGGGGTCGCTCCGATGACCCTCAGTGAGGAGGGCGTGAGGGTTCGGATTGGCAATCATGCCAATTTCAACTTCAGCCCGTTCCCCACTCCCGTCGGCCAGATGATCGACAATGGACAGGGCCCGCTGGAGCAGCATGAATATTTCCTGAACATGCGGGGAGGGGTGCTCGTGGCTCGGATCGACGGGAAGGTGATCTGCGAGCCTTACGTGCCGACCCGGTTCGCCAGGCAGTTCGGGTGCCTTCAACGGATGCCGAAGAGGGTATTCACTGCTGTCCGGGAGGAGACGAACCCTGGCGTCCTTCGCCAGATGTGGCTGATGTTTGCCGCTTTCGGCTCTGGCGACGTCATCACTCTCCCTCCTACCGGGATCGACGCAGGCTCGGCGGCTCGAGGCTACCCGTGCGGAGACCGGGCGTCAAGGAAGGAGGCGAGGCGCCGCCACACGGGGGAGAACGGAGGCGCGCCAAGCAGCGGGGCCGGCGCGAGCAGGGACTTCGGCGGCGGGCGCATCGCAGGCTGCCGCCATGACCTCGGCGCCCAGAGAGGGGGCGCATGCGTCGGTCGGGGAGCGGCCCGGGAAGCAGGTGAGGCGTCTGCTCGAACCCTCCCACGATGCGGTCTTCCCGGCGCTGTGGTCGGCCTGGATGACCCTGCGGCAGTCACTGGGGACCGACGTCATCTGGCGAAAGATACTCAGAGAAGGAATCTATCTGCCAGAGGTCGGGCGCCTCCAGATCACCGACAGGGTGGACTTCAACCGGCAATATGCATATCGGACGGCCATGGACGAGTACGCGCGCCAACGTGGTCAGCGTGCGGAGCCATCCCTTCTGGTGAAGGTGATGCTCGGTCTCGAGCCCGCTCCAGAACAGATGCCGCCGGGAGAAGATGACAGTAGCAGCGACTCCAGAGAGGAGGAGGAGACGGGGGAGGATGAAGGCTCCGAGGGAAAGTCCCATCAAGGGAGTCCGCGGGAGAGCGGCGAGGTGGCCGACTCCGACAATGTCGATGTCACTAAGCTCCTCGAGGTCCGCTTCTATCCCTACTCAACTTGCTTCATCCATTCTCTTATGCAGCTTCTAACCCGTTTCTCCATCCTTCTCAGGAGCACACGGATGTCGGTCAGGCGTCCTCAACAGGAGTAGGAGAGGCGCCAGCAGGACAAGGCGGGGGCCAGGCACCCATTATCGAACTGTCAAGCGCTAAGGGGTCCCCTGCTGCAACTGTTCCTGCGGCGACCGGGGTAGCGGAAGATGACGCTCCGAACTCCCGTAAGTCTCCCTACTTTACTGCTGGTGCTTTCCATTGACGATCCGTGACTAACCATGGCATGCCCCGCGCAGTGATCTCAACATTGGAGGCTCGTCGGGTTGCCGAACCCGGGCCATCTACGAGTGGACCAGTGGTGGACATGCCGCCTGCTCCGGAACAGACCTTCCAAACCGAGCCGGCCCCACCAACTGCTGATCAAGGGGCTCCGGACATCGGCGGTGCTGACATCGGAGAGAGGTTGGGGGCTGACGAGGGTGTCAGCGCCGCTGGGGAGAGAGAAGAAGGTTGCCCGGATGTTGGGGAACCTATCCCTCGTGAGGACCTCCCAGGGGCGGACCCTGCAGCAGACCTGCTGGCTGCCTTCCCTGCTTACCGGCCTGCCGACCCCGAGGAGATGGATGACTCGGACGCGGAGGCGGTCGAGGATAGCCGGGTAACGCGACGCAGGGGGTGGAAGTGCGTCCAGCGCTTCCTCAAGCGAGACCCATCGGAATGGCTGGGGCGCATGGGATCACTTCAGACTTGGCTGCGCTTCCTGTGTGCCGGGGGAGCTGATGCTCAACGCCTCCATCTGACGGTCCGTGATTTCATGGCCGAGAAGATGCGCGAGAGCCGCCGGCGTGCCGACGTCGCACAAAGTCGGGATATGTCGAAGAGCACGCAGGCGCTCATCGCGGCAGAGCAGGAAGTCCGGCGCCTCGAAGGGCAGGCGGCAGAGAAGGAGGCCTTCGTCACAGCATGTACCGAGCTTGTGGAGCAACTATCGGCACAACTGATCGACGCTCAGGTACAGCTGACGGAGGCGGGCCAACAGATGGTCACAATTCAGGTTGAGCGGGAGCGCGCACAGGCCAGAATCGACGAACAGCGTGCTGCGACCGCCGACGAAGAGAGGGCACACAGAGAGCGAGAAGCAGCTCTGGAGGCCACCAGCCAAAGGGTAGCGGCATTAGAAAGACTCATTCAGCACGCTAATCCCTAAGGGCTTTGTTTTGCCATTCCCAAAACATTTGCTTCCGCTACTTTGATCCATCTGTATGAATCAATATATTTATCTGCGTCTTTCGGTTTAATATGCTCAACCACAATTCGTTGTCTTGCGGGAGTGTTAACCAAGCATCAGGCATCCATAATTGGGCCTGGGTTTCTGGAGAAAAGAGGGAGGTCATTCCTAGGAAAGGAGACCTCAGACCTAACCAATGTATCATCCCCCAACTTGTTCCAACACACGAGCGGGACAACGCTAGGGGCGTTGAGATTTTATCCGAACATAGGGAAATGAGAAAGGGTGAATTGCGTGTCCCGAATCCAGACATCCACAACGGTCGGCCTTCCAGGAAATGCCCAAGACGGTAGGCGGACAGTGGATCGACCATAACAACTGCAATAGACGGACCGGAAAAGGCCATCATTCATATTGCAGGAGGCGGACCACATGTCATCATGAATACCGCTTTGGGGTTCCTTCAGACACAAGGGTGGAAAATCCAGATCAACAGGGCATGCGAAGCGTGGTGCGAAGTGACGATTTGTTCGGACAGAATCCAACGCTCTCAAAATTGCGCCACCGCGGGGAAAGCGTATTAGGCGGATGCACTAATCTGGCCGTGAATCACCCCAGTTCTCAGACAGAACCTCTTTGACGAGGAAACTGTCGCTTCCCATCATTGCGATGGGGCATCCCGAGCTGGGTCGGGGAGAATATCACAACTGCACCACTCTACCCGAAGTCAGGCCAGACGGCCGGCGACGAGGAGGGGCGGGACTTATCGATCCCTGAGGCTGGACCCGAGTCGAAATGCCCGGGCGTTCCTACGTACTCCATCAAGCTGGAGATCAAGCCACACGTAGTTCTGTGAGTGCAGTTTAAAGTCATGCAGGACGTAGGACCCCATTTGGGGTAGATCTTAGTTTAAGGTCTTAGAGCTCGGACCATAAGGAGAGATCTTAGTTTAAGGTCTTAGAGATCGGACCATAAGGGCTGGATCTTAGTTTAAGGTCTTAGAGCTCGGACCATAAGGGTGGAGGATCTTAGTTTAAGGTCTTAGAGCTCGGACCATAGGGCTAGAGGATCTTAGTTTAAGGTCTTAGAGCTCGGACCATAGGGCTAGAGGATCTTAGTTTAAGGTCTTAGAGCTCGGACCATAAGGGCTAGATCTTAGTTTAAGGTCTTAGAGCTCGGACCATAAGGAGAGATCTTAGTTTAAGGTCTTAGAGCTCGGACCATAAGGGGAGATCTTAGTTTAATGTCTTAGAGCTCGGACCATAAGGGGAGATCTTAGTTTAAGGTCTTAGAGCTCGGACCATAAGGGGAGATCTTAGTTTAAGGTCTTAGAGCTCGGACCATAAGGGGAGATCTTAGTTTAAGGTCTTAGAGATCGGACCATAAGGACCTCAAAGTACGCCGCATCTGGTCATGTCCCCTGGACATGCGAAGATGCACTGAGGGATAGTGTCAAGAGTGTCGAGTTTTCGCCTGGTCAGAATGGGAGGTGGGAAATGTGAATCATGCGGCCATTCACTCAAGGACTGGGGGCACCGGTGTAACGATATGGGAGTACTGCCAACCGTGGTGGAAAAGCAGCATCAATATCGCACTAACCGTTGGTGGAATGAGGCAGCAAACGAGCATCGACCGCTCAATCGCAGGATTCATATCGATTTGCTGCCCGAGGCCATTGGGGGTACCGGCCCGAGTCGGTGGGAGAGCACTGAGGCATTGTGTCCGAACCGTTCACGGGGGCTCCACCCAGGGCGTAGACGATGGGTCCGAATGAAAGGGAGCACGAAGCCTGAAAAGTGGAGGAAACCTGACCAAGCGGATCCTGACCCTCCTGGCAATAAACCAGAGTACTCTTGACACCGGTGGACCACTGCAAGGGGTCGGGGAACACGCTTTGAGGGTGACCTGAAGGCGGCGGATTCCCCAGAGAAGGGGGAATCTCTAAGAGGTGGGGGGCTGGACCCGAAGTTTCAAACATCCGGGCGTTCCTACGTATCCCATAAGGATGGGAATCAAGCCGCACGTAGTTCTTGAAGCGCGGTGCAACACAATCGGGCACCAGCGCGGGGAAGAGTGCGGGTCTGACCCTCGCACACAAAAGGAGCGGCATTTGATATTTCTTGTTTGTCCTTAAAGATGAATGGTTTTTTCTTTGTGCGGCGACATGCCCGTGATTGAGAAATCTCTGGCGTCGCCACAATAATCAAGCCATGGAAGGCATTGATGAATGGCGTGGTCATTAACCAGCGCCCAACATGAGTGTCCCCTGAGGAGGACATCACGATGCAGTGCCGTTTCTCGTCGGGCGGCCAAGACGATCACAGTTTACGGTCGTGTGGTAGGACCAGACAACACAGTTTAAGGTCGTGTGGTTCGGACCATGGAGGAATCCGCTTATTGCGGTACGGCGGACACGGCGGAGGTGGGAACATACCCAGCCCTGCGGTCACGCACGATTCCAGGAGAAGAGTCTTGGGATAGGGGTCTGCATATGTCCATCACCCGAGGGGCAGAGATGCTAGCCTCCAGATATACTGGGCCCAGAACGCAATTGTTCGGGCGACTCCCTCCTCCTTATGGGGACGAGGGTCCAGCTACGCATGGCCCTTAGGGAGGATATCTGCATATATCCTTGGTGCTCAGATCATGGGAGCCTCGAACGACATCATTACCCTGGTTGGTCTGCCTAACGTGTAGAGGCGTACCGGAGGTCAGTATGAAGAGAGTGTCAAGATTCCACTACAATGCACAAAGGCGGAGTGTGATGAGGACTGCGCAACCAATGTTCAGAGCCTGAGAGAGCTGACATGGCGATCAAGGACGTTGCTGACGCATTCGCAACACAACATCCGATCGCGTCAGCCTAAGACGGGGCAAGCAAATGAGCATCAACCGCTCAATCGCAGGATTCATATCGATTTGCGGCCCAAGACCCGCCGGTAAATCGACCCGGAGCGGTGGGAGAGCACTGAGGCATCGTACCCAAACCGCTAACGAGGATCCCTTTGAGTGAAGGCTCGAACAAGAGGAAGCGCGGGGCCTGACAAGCAACACAGGACTTGTCGGGATTGAATCTGACACTACGAGTCATAGACCGAAGCACCCAAAACATGTTAACAGATCTCCGGAAAGGGTCGGAGGACTCACCCTGAGAGCAACCGAAGGGGGGCAGGTCCCCGTGATCAACCAAGAGACGGGGCTGGACGTGAGACACAAGCGTCCAGGCGGTCCTACGTATCCCATAAGGATGGGAATCAAGCCATACGTAGTTCTGGAAAGGCAGTTTAACGTCATGCAGGACGATGAGGGGTGTGAGGTAGTCCCACACACGGGGGAGGCGTACGGCGCGGCCAGTAGACCGACGTGAATGAGGACATAATCCCCCACTCACGCGATACGTCTCGCACAAAAAGGAGGGGAACTGGGGCCAGAGGCCCAACGCGGGATAGAGATTCCCGGGAAATGGGGCTGGGCCTGAAACATGAATGTCCAGGCGGTCCTACGTATCCCATAAGGATGGGAATCAAGCCATACGTAGTTTTTGAAGTGCAGTTTAACGTCATGCAGGACGATGAGGAAAAAAGAAGGGGGGAGCAGAAGGCATCCCCAAACGTGGGGGGGCGTACAGCGTGACGAGCAAACCGACGTGAATGAGGGCATAGCCCCGCACTCAAACCATATGCCGCACACCCGGGGGCAACTGGGCCAAGGGCCCGAGATGGGATGGAAATTCCCGAAGGATGGGGCTGGGCCTGAAACACGAGGGTTCAGGCGGTCCTACGTATCCCATAAGGATGGGAATCAAGCCGCACGTAGTTCTTGAGTGGCAGTTTTACGTCATGCAGGACGAATGCTGAACAGTTTAACGTCTTGTAGCTCGGACGAAGTGCAGTTTAGCGTCATGCGGGACGAAGTGCAGTTTAGCGTCATGCAGGACGAAGTGCAGTTTAGCGTCATGCAGGACGAAGTGCAGTTTAGCGTCATGCAGGACGAAGTGCAGTTTAGCGTCATGCAGGACGAAGTGCAGTTTAGCGTCATGCAGGACGAAGTGCAGTTTAGCGTCATGCAGGACGAAGTGCAGTTTAGCGTCATGCAGGACGAAGTGACACTCAGGCAAAGTATTGCTTGAGGAACCTAGCGTTGGTGGGAGGAGTGACACGCTAACCATCCATAGTCGCTAGGGAGTACGCGCCATTGGGATAGACCTTGTGGACAACAAACACTTGGGCTCCAACTTGGGCGGCTTCCTGCCGGGGATCATCGGTGCTCTTAGGGCTAGCACTAGATCACCCTGCAGGAAGGAGCGGAGGCGAACCTTCTTATTGAAAGCTCGAGCCATTCTGCTTTGATGCCTCTCCAAGTTGTGCAAAGCGCGAAGTCTATTCTCATCCAGTGCTTCCAACTCGACTAGACGGGCTTCAGCAACTCTGTCCGGCGCTTGCTGGTCGTAGACCGCAGTGCGCAAGGACGGTAACTGGATCTCGATGGGCAGGACGGCCTCAGCTCCATACACCAGGGAATAAGGGGTCATCTGGGTGGAATTGCGAGTCGTCGTCCGATAAGCCCAGAGGGCGTTGGGGAGCTTGTCCGGCCAACTCTTCTTGTTCTGACCAACCATCTTTTGCAGAATGTTAGAGAGGGTTTTGTTAAACGCCTCGATCTGTCCATTCGCCTGCGCATGATAGCGAGATGTATGGTTCGAGCGGATGTTATACTTGGCGTACAACTTCTTCAACTCGGCTGCTCGGAAATTGGTTCCGTTATCCGTGAGGATAGCGTGAGGCACTCCAAATCGATAGATGATGTTGGAGGTCACGAAGTCAGCGATCGAACAGGATTTGACCTCTCTGAGCGGAATCGCTTCTGCCCATTTGGAGAAGAAGTCTGTGGCGGTCAGAATGAACCGGCACTGGCGAGCTGTCGCCGGCGGGTAAGGTCCCACAACGTCCAGTCCCCAGACTGCAAAGGGCCAGGAATACCTTGTGGTATGGAGAGGCTCCGGCGGCCGATGCACAAAGTTCGCATGAACCTGGCACGCATGGCACCTCCTGGCGTACTCGATGCAGTCATGGATCATAGAGGGCCAGAAGTATCCCAACCTCCGAATCTGGTGGGACAGCTTCGGCCCAGTCTGGTGGGCGCCACATGAACCAGCATGAACCTCTTGCATGACTCGTGGGATCTCGACTCCCTGAAGGCAACGGAGGAGAACACCATCAAACCCGCGCTTGTTGAGGATCTGCTCCAGACCGGGACTGCTCTGGAGGACAAACTGCGATGCGCGGCGTCGAACTCGCTCGCGCTCGGCCCGATCTGACGGAAGAATGCCATGTTGGAGGTACTCAACCAAAGGCGCCCTCCAATCACGGGCTGATTCGACTGCTATATCTGGGGTACTCGGGGCTCCGGGCATAGGGGAAACCGTGGTGAGGTTACTTACCAACGGGCCGCGATCTTCTTCCGGGATAACGGGAGCGATGAGCCTGCGGCGCGTCACGCGGACGATCAGGTTGTCCTGTTCAGGTTCCGCAAGTGACGCAGCCAGGCTGGCCAAAGCATCTGCTCGACCGTTCTGCGACCGGGGAACATGGACAATTTCCGGCCGAGAAGGGAACCGGGCCATCAGAAGAAGGGTGCACTCCAACAATGGCACAAGTTCCGGCTTCCTGACAACGTAGTCGCCATTGATCTGCTTAACGACCAGCTCGGAGTCCCCTTTCACACACAGATGGGGCACGTCGATCTCGAGAGCTAACTCGAGGCCGGTGATGAGGGCATGGTATTCCGCCTCATTGTTGGTACAGCCCTCTGACAACAGGAAAGAGTATGGCAGCACGGCTCGCTCCGGGGTAATGAAGACGATGCCCAAGCCCACTCTATTGAGCTTAGGATTATCGAGTCTTCTACCGGTGGGGCTCCGGGAGGCACCGTCAAAGTGCATCTGCCAGCATGGATCGGCTCGATCAACCGAGAGAATGGTCTCATCAGGAAATCCTAGATCCAGCGGCTGATCCGCGGAGGTCGGGTGAGCGGCCAGAAAGTCTGCCAACGCTTGCCCTTTGATGGCCTTCTGAGACACATACCTGATGTCGAACTGCTGGAGAATCACAGCCCACCGCGCTAGACGGCCAGTCAACATAGGTCGGCTCAGGATATATTTCAACGGGTCTACCCGAGAAACCAACTGTACCTCATGGTGCTGCAAGTAGTGCCGTAATTTCTGTACGGCAAATACGAGCGCCAGGCAGCTCTTCTCGATGGGGGAATACCTAACCTCCGCATCGTGGAGCATGCGACTGAGGTAATAGAGGCTATTCTCTGTTCCCTCGTTGTTCTTCTGGGCGAGAAGGGCACCCAGGGACCGTTCCAGGGCGGTCACATAAAGGACCAGCGGCTTTCCGGATACGGGCGGCATCAGGACCGGAGGTTGAAGCAGGTACTGCTTGATTTCCTCGAAAGCGGTCTGACACTCTTTATCCCATACATAGGTGGCACCTTTCTTCATAAGCCGAGAAAAGGGCTTACACTTGCCGGCCAGATTCGCGATGAATCGGCGTATATAGGCTAAGTGGCCTTGGAACCCTTGCAGTTCCTGGACGGTACCCGGGGGAGGCATCTGGCTAATCGCCCTGATTTTCTCTGGGTCGATCTCAATACCCCGGTATCTTACCACAAATCCAAGGAACTTTCCGGAGGTGACCCCAAAGGCACACTTCAACGGGTTCATCTTCAGGCAGGGAGACCGGAGGAAGCTGAACACTTTCTCAAGATCTTTGAGATGGTCCTGACGCTGGCGCGATTTGACAACCAAGTCGTCGACGTAGCATTCCACCAGTGTGCCGAGGATTGGCTTGAATATGCGGTGCATCGCCCGTTGATAGGTGGCACCTGCATTCTTCAGGCCGAAAGGCATGACCCGGTAACAAAAGGTACCTTGGGGGGCCCTGAAGGCAGTGAACTCCTCATCCTCAGGGGCCATCCGAATTTGGTTGTATCCGGAGTATCCATCCATGAAGGAGAGGGCTTGGAACCCTGCTGTGGCATCAATCAACAGCTCTGTCACTGGAAGGGGAAAATCATCCTTCGGACAGTGGCGGTTGAGATCGCGGAAGTCGATGCAGACTCTAATCTGCCCGTTCTTCTTCCTGACCGGCACAATGTTGGCCAGCCATTTGGGGTACTGAACTTCCCTCACGAAGTTGGCTTTGATAAGCTTGTCAACTTCGGCCTCAACCATGGCACCGTGGGATGGGTGCATCTTCCTGGGAGGCTGCTTGAACCCGCGATGGTTCGCCGGGAGACCAAGGCGGTGGACGGCTACCTGAGGATCTAGCCCCGGCATCTCGTCATAGCCCCAAGCGAACACATCACGGTGCTGCCTGAGAAAGTCCACGTACTGCTGCCGCTCCTCAGAGGGCATGGCGGCACTAACCAACGTGGGTCTTGGATCGGCCTCGGTTCCAAGGTTCACCTGTATTAACTCATCGACCGTGGCGGGGACGCCCTCCTCAAAGGCTGGGGGTGCGTCTTCCATACCCTCTCCACTCGGGGAGGGATCATCCACGGGAGAGACTGCGTTGGAAACTGCATTGGGGCTACCAGGTCCTGCTGGGCCACTGGTGCTGGCGCGGGCGGTCGCGGCCGTCTCATCAGGAGACTCGCGGACCGTCAAGACCATGGCGACGTCCAACCGGTGAATCGGGAGGACGTAAGCGTCATCCAGACCTGCCCAGGGATCGCTCGCAACAGCGACAGGCTCAACCTCACCTGCCAGGATCTGCTTATCCTTGCTCTTGTAATAGTCCGCGTCCAGATAACGGGCTTCACATGAGGCAAAAGGAGAGGCATCTCCTTGAAGCACGCCTACTCGACCATTAAGGGAGTATTTGAGGCATTGGTGGTATGACGAGGGGACCGCCGCGTGAAGGTGAAGCCATGGCCTGCCCATCAATGCGTTATACGCAGTGTCCTGAGAGACTACCATGAATTCGGTGTTGGCAACCAAGTCACCGAACTGGGTCTTCAAACGTATCTTGCCGACCGGGGTTTGCTCGGTGCGGTCATACCCCTGGATCCTGAGGTCGGAGGGAATCAAGTCATCCTCAGACAACCCCAATCTCCGGAGCGTCCGAGTTGGAATCAGGTTAATCCCGGACCCCGTGTCGACAAGACAATGCCGGACTTCAAGGCCATTGAACTGGCCAGTGACATACAGCGGAAGAATGTGTCCCTGTATAGGAGGGTCTTCATCCTTACCAGAGAACGAGATAACTGCCTGACATTCGGCGTCCTCGATCGTTTCGGCGTGAAAGGCCTCTGCAGCCGCAACCTCTGTCTCAAACTGGAGGGGGCTCTTCAGGGCTTCAGCGAGTGCCTCGCGCATCTCAGATGACATGCGCAGAGCCTCAAGGATGGAGAGCCTTGATGGGATGTCGGCCAAGTGCTTCAGGACATCATACTTTTTGGCCAAGCGCGAGCTCCTGGTTGCAGGAGGTTGCTCTGCGTTTGGTGGCATGACGGGCCTTACCGGTTGGATCGGCGGCCGACTGGTACTTGGCGCATCTCGCTGTTCACTGGTCGCAGTCCGGGAAATGGTCACCGTACTGGAGTCAGGAGGCCGGGATGGACTTGTGGCAGGGCGGAGCTGGTCGCGACGCGGCTGAGGCGGTTCTGCCTGGTCCCACACCACAAACAGTGGCGGAGGCGAATCCGTCATCCCCGGATGGGGAGCCTGCGCACGTTGAGCTCGATCTTGAGCCTGCCGCCTAGACTCAGTGGCGTGCACGGCCTGGCCGGAGGTACCGACGGCTGTGCCCCGGCGACTCCTGCTGCTGCGGTTCTTCCGACGGTGGCGACGACCGGGGACACTAGGGAGGTCCACCTGGTGTTCTTCAACGTCGGGAACCGAAAAGGGATTTACCAGCTCGACGGTGTTAACCGAAGCGTACCCAATACCGTCATCGGACGAATCATCCATCACCGGGCGGATCCGAGGAGGGACCCCCATCTCCGGGGGCATGAAATCGCCGAGAGTACGGGATAGTGGTGGAACTGGCGGGGCGCGCTCTTCCTTCTTGCGCTGCCGCCGTTTGCTCCTCTTGGAGGAGGCAGACCGGGACGACGATGCCGAAGCAGCACCCGCAGGTTCTGGGGGCTCAGGCTGATTCAAGCGCACACGGATGATTCCCTGGGCGCGAATGGTCGTCTTGCGGGCCATCCAGTTATTGTACTTCTGGGATCCGCGGTCGGAGACCAGCTGCCATTCTTCCTCATCGCCACCATCGTCATCTGATCCCACGAACACGCCCGCTACCTGTGCTGGAGCTGGGCCCAACCTGATTACATTGTTGTTAATCTGGTCTTGGAGCCAGTCCTTAAACACATAGCACCGCTGGATGGTGTGCCCCAGGGCCCGATGGTAGGGGTAGTAGCGGGGGTTATCTGTGAGATGTGCCTCCTCTGGCTTCCAGCACTCAGGTAGTCGCACAATCCTCTGCTCCAGGGCGCTCCGGAAATAACCGGGGACCTGATCCTCATGGAATGAGTACGTCAGGTGTCGCGGGCCCCTGGGAGCGCGGTCTTGACGAGGGGCTGGAGGGGCCTGCCGAGGAGGTGGACCCTGATTATCTCGCCTAGGTTGTGGCGGTACATTACGCGGAGGGGCCGGCCGGTTCTGAGGCTGCCGTTGCTGGGCCGGGAACTGAGCCCGTGGAGGCGGATTCCTGTGAGGCTGCGGAGCTGGCCTCACCGGCAGCAGCTCCAACGGCCTGGGAGCCTCTATCTGGGCCACAGCAGCGGGCTCAGCCCTGCTGGCTCTCCTTGCAGGAATCATAGGAGGCAGCGGGTGTGCCTGGCTGGCCTGTTGCAGGGCTTCCTCAAGACGTTGAGCTTTGTCTGAGAAGTCCCTGAACCCTCCGGGGTAATTCTGAGTAATCAGGGAAGGGACCAGCTCGGTCTTGACGTTCCCGACGCACATTGTCAGCAACTGCTCCTGAGTCAATGGCATGTCAAGGGAATACGTGAGACCCTTCCATCGGGCGACGAAGTCCGCGACTCGCTCATCAGGCCTCTGCTTGCACTTGAAGAGGTCTGCGATACTCGTCTTCCGGGTCGTGGAACTGAACTGGTAGAGGAACTGTCTACGGAGGTCCTCCCAGCTGGTTACCGACCCGACGGGGAGCTGGCTGTACCAGACAAATGCTGGCCCTTCCAGTGTCTGAACAAAGCAGCGAAGCTTAGCGGCCTCCTGCTGCGCCGGAGTCCCCAACATAGGCCCGCACCTCGAGTTGAAGTGGGCTAAATGCTGTGGCGGATCTCCAGTCCCGTTGAAGGGGGCGAAAGTGGGATTCCCGAATCCCGGAGGCGCCGGCATGTCATCCACCCATGTTGGGTAGGGCTTGCCGTCCGGTGGGATCGCCACCTGCCGAGTCTCCAAGGCTTCCAAGCGGGCAATGAGTGCCGCCATCGGATCTTCCGGACATGGGTTCCAGTCCTGGCGAGGATCTCTAACCACGAGCGCATTGCATGGCCCTTCAATCGGGTCGTCGACCGGGTCGTCGAACTCGGCAGCTCGTGGGATGGCGGGAGGAGCGGCCCTTGGGGCAGCGGGAGGAATCCGAGCGGGATCTCTCAGGTAGTCACGCCGCTCGGGAGGGTGTGGCGAAACATACCGCGCCCTCTTGCCGTAGGCAATGGCCTCTCTCCTGTCGGCGAACACGGCGTAATCACGGTTGCCCGGGAGAGTCTCATCGAGGGGTGGTTGTTCCGGTCCCTGCTGTCCTGGCCTGGGATCACCGTAGTCAGGCCGCCGTTCTGCAGCGCGCTCGGCGAGGAGCTGGTCAACCAGCCTCTTCTATTCGGCGAGCTGCTGACGTAGCGTAGCCTTCTCGGGATCCTCCTCTGCCCTCTGCATGGAGGCAGATGGGTCGGCGGGCTTTATAGCCTCGCTGTGCTCTTTTCCTTTGCTGACGTTTCGGCTCAACGTCAGTGCTTCAGTGGGCGCGGGGAGCCCCAGGAGGTTTCTCTGATGACGAGTAACTCTCACTGATGGATCTGACGACGGCTTGTCTTCGGGGGGGAAGCCCCCGTCAAGAAGTTCCAAGTCGTTCCCCTCTCCCGACAGGTCAGCCATATTGACCGTTCCTGTCCCTGGGGATATACCCTCAGGGCCACCCAGCGAATCGGGCTGTCGGCGGATCACACTGAAGCGTAGGGCAGCGTACTGCCCCCATCCACGGATATACACGTGGGGAGTGGCTTCCTCGATAACTTTGCAGAGTACTTGAAAACACTCAACGCATCGTTGTTGGAGGGCCTCGTGGTGCCCAAATGACCCGGGGTGCCGAACCGCGGGGAGCATGGCCAGGTCAATTTGACGGCACTGCTCACCAATATCCTCCAGGTGCGCTTGACTCCCGGGGTATGGCATTTGTAGGCGGTGAAGACAGGAGCGAGTCTCCCGGAGAGTTCGGCGGAAGCATTCGAACTCATCCGGGGTGAGCGATTCGGGTGCATCAAAGCCCGGTCCTGCGACTGGCCAAAACTTCTCAGGGAAGTGGCCCTCTGCAAGGACGGTCCAGAAGCTCCACGACTCAAACTCGGGACCCAGATCTCCTTGGTCCTCTTCCATGGCTGGGAACGGACGGGGAACTGGTAGTGGTGCCGAGGCGGGCCGTCGGGCCGACGGGCTGGCCGGCGGCGAATACGGCGAGCAGGCCGATTGGCCTCCATGTCCCGGGCCTCCCCCTGAGGGTGGCGGTGCCCCAGCTACCACATCACGATAGGACGGGCCGGCGAGCGAACATCCTGCCGTAGCATCGGTGCTCGCCGAGGGCGCACCAGATCGTGGTTCGACCGTCGGTCCCCAGAAAAAGTCTCCGGCTTCTCTGATCGAGACGGAAGGCACTTCCGGAGGGGCCGGTACCAACCGCAAGTTTGATCCTTGGGGGTCTACCAGGCCCTCGTTACTCCGGATATACCTTCGGAGAGACGCGGGGATCACATCGATCTCGCTCTCGGGGAGCACGAGGCTGACGTGCCGCATTCCTACCCCTGCCCTTGACTGGCGGGGTTGGGGAAGGGGCTCTGTCGCCGAATCGTACTATGCCTCTGAGTCAGAGAAGCACACCGGTCGGATCTCTGTCCGGAATTCCGCAACATTCTTCCCTCGGCGTCGACGCCTTGCCTTCCTGCCCCTGGGTGGTTCTTCGGGGCAGGGCTGATCTCTGTCCTGGCGTCCTCCGACCGCACTGGTGCTGGGGCCAAGAGGACTGGGAACCAAGGTGCGAGGGGCACCGGGACAGATA
Organism: Viscum album; assembly: GCA_963277665.1. Lineage (NCBI taxonomy): Eukaryota > Viridiplantae > Streptophyta > Magnoliopsida > Santalales > Viscaceae > Viscum > Viscum album. The sequence continues at coordinate 1,275,312,008 of OY728135.1, forward strand.
TCAAAGGGGACGCGGGGAGAGATGATTCCGGGCAGGACTCCGGGCCTGGATCGGAAGGTGGGATGACCCATGCCTCCTGGATCGGCCACACAGAGTAGATCCTGCCGGTGAATAGCGCTACCGCGAGGTGGTCCGCGGTGGCTACTGCCAGTGCCAGCAACCGGGAGAGTCGACCCAACCTGCCTTTGGGGCGGTCGGGGCCTCGATCCAGGTCGGGCATAGGAGTTCCCCCGCTCAGGATGCACAGAGGCCTGGCGACCGGAGCCAGCAGTGGCTCGGGCCAATGCGGCCGCTGTTGCTAGAGCCCCAAGGCGGGCATCCTCTTCCGTTCGTGCCCGACGTTGGCGTCGGGACAGGCGAGTCGGAATGAGCGGCGCGGGCTGGTGGAGAGCCTGTTCCTCGACTTGAGGGGCCTGACGGCGGTGTCGCCGTGGCCTGGCGGGAGTCCCTACCGTAGATCCCTGGAGCGGACCTTGGATAGGGTAGTCCCGGGCCTCTTCCACTTCATCCGCATAGGGAAGGGAACTGTCAGAGCGCTCCGGGGATAAGCTCCCGAAGCGGTTGGACGTTGAGGTAGGCAGCGGCGCCTCCCTGCGCGGCCCTCGGGGGCGGCGTTGGCGGTGAGGTGCAGCCTCCTCAAGGTCTAGGCGAGCCATTTCCCTCGTGGGGATGACTCCCTCTTCCTCGTATCTCCGCACCAGGGTGTTGATCACCCTTCTCTGGATGACCTCCGAGGGGGAGAGAGGGCGTGGTCGCCCCGCAATTGCGGCTGCTGGGACGGCTGTGGAACGGGCGGGACCGCGCGGAGTAGCCGCGTCGGTGTTTCCCCTGTCCCTGCGCCAGTGGGCGGGTGGCGATCGGGCACTGGATCGGGCGACCTGATTTCTGAAAGCAGGGATAATGACCCATTAACACTGACAGGAAAAAGGAATCGACAACCAACCATTAGCGCCACGACGCCTTCCGTGGGGGGAACCCAGGCCCTCGACGTTGCGAGACGGAGTGCCCGATGTCCCTTCCCCAGCCCCTGGCGGGTAAGACTGAATGCTTGGCCGGGCAACATGCCGGTCTTCCAACACCTCTGAAAGCCATCGGTCTTCGTATCGAGGAGAAGAGATTCACGTCGGGTTCACCATTTTTCTGTTTCGGTGCGGATGTGCGTCGGGTTACGCTGTTCCGCCAGGACGCGTTCGCGTGTGCACCCGTCAACCCGAGGGGATGGGCGCGCGGCTTGTGGTCCCGCAGTCCCGCTTTCCAAGGGCGGGCGGCATCCGTCCCTTATTCAGGGGCGTCTGCTCCTTGATCGAAACCGGGATGATGGGATGTCGGCTCCTCCTTCCTTGGACGTCTCCTCGGAACTTGTCGCCTAATCCGGGTCTCCCTCATAGACTTAAGAATGTTCGTGAATCTCGTTCCCGGCGCCATATCTTCATGGACACCGGTTAATTACGCTGCTTCCGCCCGGACGTTCCGAGGAGTCTGGGCGGGGCAGCAACCTGCGGTGAGAAGGCCGGGTGGCTCTGGGTGCTGGGGGCGTGTCGTAACACTGCGGCTCTGCACATCTGTCTTCCGTCCCTAATAGGGCTTCTCGAAGGCATGATGGCCTGAGGCATCCCGTACTAGGTGCGGGGAACTGTGTCACCTGAGGTTTTCCTCAGCTTCCCGTGTTTAACACGGGGTTTGCCGCGAGTTTAACGTCCAGCGGGGACGGCATCAGACCGATCAACACGAAAAGTGGATCAGATGACAGAACCCCTTGCGGGGAACCTCCGACGCTGGGGCCAGCACATGGGCGGCTTCCCAAGTAACGTGGAGTGGAGTGAAGTGGCATGACCCCACCGGGATGTGGCGGCCCGGGTAAGGATCAGGATGGATGATGAAGTGAAGAGCTTGGACCCCAGAGGGGCTTCCTACGTACCGCGCGTTAACACGGATCAAAGTCAACGTAGTTCGGGCATACAGTTTAACGTCATGCTGGACGTCGGCAAGCCGACTCACGAAGAGGTCGAGGCCGCCGGGCGGAGGATTGAACCGAACCACCTCGCACGGAGGGGGATGGAACGGCCGGGTGGATCACAGTTTCACGTCATGCTGGACGATAAAAGGGGAAATGGAAAAGGGGGGGCTGTGGGGAGGCACCGTGGAGATACACACGGGCAGTCTCCCACAGGGGCGGATTCATAGGTGAATCAACGCAAGCGTGAACCCTGGAGGGGTCCACTGATGGACGAACCGACGTAAATACGACCGGGACGACCAGGTGGTGGGCTTGGACCTCAGGGAGGCTTCCTACGTACCCTGTATAGAAGACAGGGATCAAAGTCCACGTAGTTCATTCTGTCAGGACTTACGCACTTGGGGCAGCCCGGATGCTGCAAAACTCAGTTGGAAGGGACTTGGACCGAAAGCAGAAGACACCTCGATCCCAGTCAGACCCTCTACTGGCTTCGGCAGTGGGGAGGCGCAATGGAGATACACATGCGCAGCCTCCCACGAGAAACTAGGGGTTTGTAATACCCTGCCCCCGTAGGGAAAAGCCACTCCCATTAAATCGCCCCAAAAGCGGGACAATCCCGACATCCCTGCAGAGACGAGCGGGTGGGGGCCACATCCAAACCGGGGGGACCCTGCGTGCGGAGCACGGGATCAGGTTGCGGACGGTTTAGCGTCTTGCCAGACGAAGTACAGTTTAACGTCATGTGTTGAGGACGAAGCGGACGGTTTAACGTCTTGCCGGACGAAGTACAGTTTAACGTCATGTGTTGAGGACGAAGCACTTGGCAGTTTAACGTCTTGCAGCGCGGACGATGGGGGCTAGGCAGTTTATCGTCGTGCAGCTTGGACGGATGTGCAGTTTAACGTCATGCTGGACGAATATGCAGTTTAACGTCATGCTGGGCATAGGTTGCCGGACGATGGGTGCATGTCACTTCGCACGAACCTGGAGGGCCGCACGGGAAGACAACGCACGGTGCGGGCACCCGGGATGAGAATCATCGGGTGCCACACAGGCGGGTACCCTTAGGAGGTCAACGGGGACGGCCCTGGCAGATTGCGCGCAAAAAGGAAGCTTTGCACGCAATACTGCGGGCCGGCGCGCAATCGGGGCGGCTGGCGCGCAATTGGGCCAGCGCCTTGCGCGCGGATTCTTGAGATTGCTCACACCGGGCTTCGGATAGCGCGCGGGGGCAACGGCTCATTCTTTAACGAATGGCCACTTGAAAGAAGGGGGGTGCGCGCAATCAGGCCGGATTGCGCGCACCCCGGGGGCAATTGCGCGCAAGCGGGTTCTTTTGCGCGCAAAGGCCTTAGAGTGAGTTTTTATTCAAATGAAAGGAGCCAGCGGGGATTGCGCGCGAAGGCGGACCCCGAGGCTTTCTTGCGCGAAAGAAAGGAGGTTACCTGGAGTTCGTCATTGCGCGCGGAAGGGGTTGAATTGCGCGCACGAGAGACGTTTCGACTTCCAGCAACCTTTGAAACGTTGGGGGTCGCCTTATATTTATAGGCAACCCCGGGCGCGGAATCCAGGGTGCGAGCGCGAAATTCTCCTCGCGGGCGCGGAATCGGGCGCGGCGCGCAAGGGAGTCGCGCGGACCCGCGGCGCGCAAAATTGCGCGCCGAACCGGCGCATTGCGCGCATCCCGGGGGGTTTGCGCGCGGAACATCACCTTTGCGCGCGGGCCTCTGAAATTCCGCGCAAGGCCTCCGGGCCCTCCGAAACATCCTTTCGACTCCAAATATGACCTCGCTTTCCGCATCCGGAGCTTCGTTTGGGAACAACGGACTTTTCCGGCGTCTACAATGACATTAAACTATATTGTGTCCTAGCAACATGACATTAAACTGTGTGGCACTTCCAACGTCCAGCATGACGTTAAACTGTAAAAAAGTCCCCAGAACTGATATCCTCATATTGGTTCACCTTAGTCCTAGCTATATGACTTTAAACTTTACAGCACCAGTTCGTCCTTGCTATATGACATTAAACTATACAGCAATGGTCCAGTATGACTTTAAACTGCAACTTCGTCCCACACGACATTAAACTGTGAAAAAGTTCCCTAAAACTGTCGAGCATGACCTTAAACTGCATCATCCCTGGTCCATGTATATGACCATAAACTATTTATGTCCAGCAAGACGTTAAACTATGACGTCCTAACTACATGATGCTAAACTGTATAAAAGTACCTCACGTCCGGAAAGACGTTAAACTATATAATCATCAAAGGTCCAGCATGACATTAAACTGCACCATCCACAGTCCATGAATATGACCTTAAACTATTCGCATTTTCGTCCAATATGACATAAATGGTGTGTTATTTTGTCCTTACTGCATGACATTAAACTGCAAAATCCCCCTTTCGTCCAATATGATGTTAAACTGTATTGTCCCCATCGTCCTAACTACATGACGCTAAACTATACAAAAAGTCATTGATATGTCCTACATGACATTAAACTGTTATTTTGTCCCTGCTACATGACACTAAATTGTGCAGCGCCAATAGTCCTAACTGCAAGACTTTAAACTGCATAGTCCCTTTTTTATGTCCTACATGACATTAAACTGTGCATGGTTAAGGTTGTTATTATCTCTTGTTTCTCACACCGAGTATGACTCACGTGAGCTTAGAGAAAACCTCAACCATAACACTCTCTTTGGTCCCCTAACCATGTGTAAGTCCCAACAACATTTTTTATTAGATCATTGTCCCCAAGAATAACTTGATTATTAATTCATTCTTTAATTGAACTACACGGACTTTGATCCTTGCCCTCCAGGCTGGGTATGTAGGCAACCTCCCAGGGTTCAAGCCCAAAAACAATCTCTTCACATCGGTTCACCACCATCTCATATGATGTTGATTCATGAAGCCACCCCTGGAATCAATATCTTTACATTGATTCATTTTCGTCCTTGTTATACGACGTTAAAATATACAACACTTTTGTCCGGTACGGCAATAAATTACAATATTCTTTGATTTCCTCATTTGAGAGAGAACTATTATTGATATTGATTTTTTTTTCATTCATGGTTTTCATTTAAAAAAAACTACGTGCATACATGGTAATGCCTAAACTTTTTATCTCAGGTTAAACCATCATTGCACTAAAGTCCCCTTTCACCCTTCACATGTACAAACCAAATTTGTACAAAGGGTATTCCTAGAACTATGTGGGCTTGATTCCCATCCTTATGGGATATGTAGGAACGTTCGAGTATCCCTCGAATCCAGCCCCAAGTCTTTTGGGCCTAACCCCAAATTTCACTTTCAGTCCCTTAGCTGAAAAGTCCTCATGAAAACACACACTATGTATTCATTATTATGGTCCGAATTCTATGACCCTAAACTAAGATTTCTCATACTTTTGTCCTGCACGACGTTAAACTGTATTTCAAGAACTACGTATGGCTTGATTCTCATTCTTATGAGATACGTAGTGAAGTCCAAGTTTCAATTCAGGACCCAGCCACAACATGATTATGGTTTTCATTGACCTATGTATCTCTATATACATTGGACAATACCCATCTTTATGTGTTATAATCCTAACCTTAAATATTTTCAGATCTTCATAACCCTTTTCACGACTTCTAATCACAAAAATGTCAATCTTCTAAGAATTATTTTTCCTGACTATGCAGCACGTGCCCATTGGTGGCCTTGCATAAACAGTCCACATAACAAACTTGTCAGCCGAAAGATGCTATTTATTTGACCATGTAGCCAATGCCCATAGGTGGCCCTGCATATTTCAACCCCCTAACGGGTTTGTTAAATAATGGTAACTTCATTCTTGGTAAGAATGCCTCTTTTGTCCTTATTTGTCTTCAACGACAGTGTGTAGGGATCCTTAAAAAAAATAGCCATCCTTAACATATTTGTCCCATATCCTTTTTCATGATCTGAAAGTATTCAAGTCTATGGTTTATTCTTCTTCCCTACGTTTGGGTCAGACCTTCGTAGGAGTGATATTCATCCAGTTCTTCGATGTTCTTGTTCGGAAATATCTTCTCCATATTCAAGTACCTCTTTCCATACAACAAACTCTATTCTTTAGAAAATTTGAATCTCCATAAACATTCACTGGCTTTTAGCACTAGGAAAGTAAATTTCTGGGAGTTCTTTTGCCTGACTATGCAGCACGTGCCCATAGGTGGCCTTGCATAAATAGTCCACATAACAGACTTGTCAGCCAAAAGATGCTATTTATTTAACCATGCAGCCAATGACCATAGGTGGCCCTGCATATTTCAACCCCCTAACGGGTTTCGTTAAAAAATATTAACTTCATTCTTGGAAACTACTTCTTCTAATGTCTTTTAGCTCTTTTTCATATCATTCCTCAGATTCAAATATTCTTAAGCCATAGTTTACATTTTTTCCCTCAAACTTGAGTATGGTAGTATGTTTTCAGATGAAATTTCAAGGAATTGTGTCAATTCTAATCCATTTCGGTCAAAGCTATTTCGACCTTAAACATTAGCCCCTTTATGTCCGGCATGAATGACTTTAAACTTCCCACAAAAGACAAAGGAACTCTGAATAAAAGTCATGTTCCAGCTCACTAAATATACATTTTTGTATGATTTAGGTAATATTGAGCAATTAAAAGGTTCAAAGTTTGTAGGATTATTTGTAATAATCCTAGTAAAAATCAAACTATGCTTACTAGGCCTATTGGCATAAGTAAAAATTGAAGCAGGTAATGAAAGAATTCAGGTACAAATGATTGAAGACAAAAGTGTTTTTCATTGATACACAAGAGTTAGAAGGACATCCACAGACTGGAGTCTCTTCTCTTTTTCAAGAATTACAAGAGGCTTTCAACATAACACTTCATTTGATTTACGGAATCCCGAGCTTCATCAGCAACCACCTGGAATTCATTCATTCAACTGGATACAATAAGAGATGTAGTGATACTAGCTCTTCTTGGAACAATTGTAAAAGGATGTTCTTGAAGTGCGGTTTGAGAAAATTTTCTGCTGATCAAACAGTGTCTCTGTTTCTGTCCAAGAGACTTGGAAGATGGATACATGGATTTGAGAATGGAGCATTGGAAGTAAAGAGCCATTTGGAGAGAGTACTCTTTTCAGATATTTCTCTAATGCCATGTTTGTCTTCTCTCCACCAAGTGGCAGTGGAAAACATTTCATCCCATGGGTTTTCCATTTTCATATCTGCAAGGAAATGGCATAGAGGATAAACTTGATAGTTCACACCATTGTTGTTTCTCTTAATGCACAGCATAACCGAAATAGAGGAGTAACAGTGCAACTGCATCTCAGGTGTATAATTGTTTGCATTTTGAACATTGAATCCTTGCAGATGACCATGACCACACAGAGGCTGATGGATGCTCTGTGAAAAGTTGCGATGATATTTCTTCAGATACTTAGCCAAATCTGGAAGAGTACTATCTTTGACAGTATAGTAATCTGGGCCAATGATGTCCATCATATCATCTATCTGCTTGCTAGCCAGTTCATCAATTAATCCAGGTCTAAGAGCCATTGAATCTGCACAGGAGTTGAATAAATTAAACTCTTACATGGGTTTATTTTTCATAAAATTTGTGAAAGAATTTTGAAAAAATGGCTAAGGCATTAAGGCGCGCAAGTATGGAGATGTCGCGCAAGTGTTACATGTGTCGCGCAAGTTTTTGTCGCGCAAAGTATAACCGCGCAAACCATATTACCTTGAGAGTAGCGCGACAGCGAGGAAACAGTGGAAATAGAGACTTGTGCGGCGAGGAAGACTAGCGCGGCGAGAGCTCGAGAAATTCGGGATCAGATGTCATCCACGGACAAAAGCGGTGTATTTATAGGCCAGGAGACCTATCTGCACGCCGTAACCAGAGCGCTTAAGGCCTGCGCGAGGAAAACTTGTGCGCCGTCCTCTATGCAATGAAGACTTGCACGCCACCCTTTTCCTTTGGAGGGATTCGATTTCCTCAGAGTCAAATCCTCATTTCTCTCCGGATCCAACTCTGAGGGGGGACTTTTGTTGACGCTCCTTTCGTCACAGAATCTAAAGATCGGAAAAGGGAATATCTGAGCTCAAAGTGATTCAAACTTTGAAGAAAACATCAAAAATCGACAAAGGCATGAACACAGGATCAAAAGAAACTTTACCGCACAAGTTGTACCACAGTCGCGCAAGTACACTTGCGCGATGGTCTTGGTCGCGCAAGTGACTTGCGCGACCTAAGTGGTAACCGCCCGGTAACAGCCCGAGGTATTCTCCTGCCTATAAATAGACCCTGTGGGCCCCCCACTCGAGAGGAGCTTTTTCCAGAAACTCGGATTGAAGCTCCCGATGCCCAAGTCTCTTCTCAATGCTTCTGGAACACTTCTAAGGTAATTTCTTACCTAGAACGGAAGATTGAAAGAGAAGAAGGAAGGCCTAAGTGTTGAAACTTATCAAACACTTGCGCGCCGACTTATTTCCTCCAATATAACATGCGTGTCCCTTTTCTGGAAGAACCTCAAGAGGATTCTAAATCGATTTATAAAGAGTCGCTCAAATATTATAATGATGTTTGAGAATCGTGCAAGTACCCCTCATTTCGCGCAAGTATACTTGCGCGACCAATACTTGCGTGCTGCCGCAATACTTGCGCGCCTTTCAAGACTTGCGCGCCCCTACCTTTTTGGGTGCCTATCTTGCCCATTTTCACCCCTCTTAATCCATTACACCTTTCCTTTTCAAGATTCAGTCTTCAAGACACTCTTCAAAGCTATTTATGGCATGATTTCTTGATTTGACTTCCTTATCTGAAAGGAATTCTGTGGAATATCTCTCAAAGTATAGTGATTTAAATATCCTTATGTCACTAAATATGGAGAGTTCATTCATTCAACCTCATCCTTTAAGATGAGAGAATCCTAACCCGGGTCTCCTTTTCAGGAATAATCCCCAGTTATAAATCCTTTAATGTGGGCATCTTCCTCAGGAGTAAGCCCAAAATTCTTAAAATTCCCAAACTTGGGCATCATCCTCAAGAGTAAGCCCCAAACATTAATCCCTAACCTGAGTCTCCTTTTCAGGAATAAAACTCGGTCATAATCTTGGGCTTCCTTTTTAGGAGTAAGCCCCAAGTCCCTTAAATTGGGCCTCCTTTTTAGGAGTAAGTCCCAGTCATAATCTTGGGTTTCCTTTTCAGGAGTAAATCCCAAGCCCCCTTAAATTTCTCTTAACCAGTCCTAATTTACCCTTGATTTGGGTTTCCTTTTCAGGAGTAAAACCCAATCATAAGTCCCCTCCTAACTTGGGCATCCTCCTTAAGAGTAAGCCCCAAGATTAGAGTATTCAAATCTCCATGAAGCACATATAACTTTATGGACCCTGTTCATGGATTTTCTCCCTAAAAGTAAATCCTAAACCTTCATCTATCTGGGCAGTCATACATACATAAGCCCCAAACAAATTCTTATGATTGCATCTTTCATGGCACAATTGTCTAAATTTTACTAATACCTCTTGTTTCTCACACCGAGCATGACTCACGTGATCTTAGAGTGTAAAAGTAATTGTGACATCCTGCTTTGAGCCATCAATCATTAACATCATACCCTTACTCGAACTACGTGGGTTCTGATTCCTTTTCCAAAACAAAGGATACGTAGGTAGCCCATTTATGGGTTCGATCCCAACTTTGAAATAATCCTTGTCCTTCTGAATGACGATAAACTTCAAGTGCCCCACTGAGTGGCTTTAAAACCAGCCTGGTCGTCATAATGACCAAGAGACTTTTATATAAATATTTTGAAGGATACCATTGACCAATAATCTCTAAACAGATATAGATGATTCTCTATTGATGAAGAACCTCAAATACATATAAAAGATTCTCTAAATTTCTTGAATATTTAATCATTGATTGTTAAAACTTAAGGAAAACTCATTTTATACTTGGTAATATAATAAGGATTCACGAACATAACTTAAATCTATAAAGAGAGTCCCGGAGTAGACAATAATTCCCCTCAAAAAGGTGTGATGAGTCCGACCTCCCATCCTCTCGAACAATGAAAATTCCTAAGCCTCATTAGTCCACAAACTAATGAGTTCCTACCTTTGGAAAGTAGGTCCAAACAGATGTGGAATCATTGGATGTTTCCGGTTCTACGAACAAACCTGTTAGAAACCGATCGGAACGTTTGAATCTCCCTTCCAGGAGGTCATCCCCGAAATCTGTGCGAAACAAACATCAAAACATTCCTTTTTAAAACATCTTTAATTTAAAAACATGGTGGGTTAAAAAATCACCATTATTATTTCTTAGAGTCTCACTCACATGCATGTTTCAATACCACCTTGGTCACTCATCTACTATACCATACCGGGCATTCATCCGAATTCCCATATAAAACCACGATTTTGAGAACAAATGAAAAAAGAAAATGATAAAAACAAACAACCTCATTTTTTCAAACCAAACCATTCAACCCACATCAAAAATCATGTACCATCAAAAGGAACAATAACCACCAAGTAAAAAAATTATTTTCCAAAATTCATCAAGGTCTTATTTTAAAATCTGATAGCCACGAAGACTAACACCATTTTCATAAAAACACCATCCTCTAAAACCAGAGTCCAAAACCAATTAATCAGATTCAAAAACATTTCAACAGCCTAACATATCCCATTTACAACAAAATATAGAATCACATTAAAATAATAAAAAAATTTCAAAAATTTCATTTCATCAATCCATGCAATTTGTTTAAGGAAAATCAATCATGTTAAATTACTTCCACTTTACCCCCAAAATTTGTTTCACAAATACCCAACTTTCCAAAACCAGTATTATATTAAATTTTGAAAAATTATTTTCAACTTTTAAAAATCTAACCATTACATTAAATCCTATTTCCATAATTTTAACATAAGTATTTAAAAAAATCCAGAATTCAAGAAAGGTCCAATAGATCCACAAAAAGGGAACTACTGTTAGTGGGTGACCTTACCATATGGTTGGTGGCCATATGTCAAAAACATCACCAACACATAGAGTCTTATTAGGGCCATTCCCTAGCTCCACATGGCTTGACAGGATCTATGAGCTCAAGAATATTATTAGTTCAACTCCCTTATCATGTCCTAACACCAAAAAATCAACAAGAACTAATGACAGAAAGGAAATAGGAATTCTCATGGACACATGAGGAACTGAAAGAGAAAGAGTGTGAAAAGATCTTCCCAAACCTACTCCTCAGGTCCTAAAAATACTACTACATCTACCTTGACATCCCTAAATAACAAAGAGTGGTCTAAAAAGAAATGTCCGCTAGGAGCTGGCCTCATTTGATACCAATTTTTCACGAACCAACTTTGGTCGACCCCGAACCGGGCACCCGAACTGATCCATGGCCTAGACCTAAAGGTGTTCCTAATCCCCATGGGCTTGAAATTAGTGTTAGGATTCATTATAATAGACAAGGGAATGATTTAACCAAAATATAAACAATTGAACAAATAGAGGAAAGAAATGGAAATCCCAGTTATCATTTATAAAAAACTAAATTGATCGACATGTATACAACAAATCATAAAGTATAACTAACCAATACACCTAAACTAACCTGACCTGATGAAGAAATAACTCCATATGACACCAATGGTCACTATCCAACACAGTGATCACATGTTGCTCATGGTGATCGAACTCAATCTGAAACCTGCACAAGGGCTAAAAATAGAAAAGAACTATAAGCGTGAGTATTAAAACTCAGTAGGCCTAGCACAATAATATATTCCCAATGAACATCCATTAAAATAAAGGAAACATCAATTTAAAGCATGAACAAAAATATATAAAATTTAGGTTTTCTACATGATTACTCAAAAAAAAGTACAACCCATTTCCCTTATTTATTTCCAAAACTAGATTAGTTTAACTATTGTGCTAATAACATTTTAAAGGGTAAAATGATGTTTACATTTTCATATTTCTAAGAAGAGAATAAAACACTTTAATTTGAAAACCATTTTCATAAACCATAAAAAAATAATCCCACCAATTACCATGAAAAATAATACAAAATAAGGCATGATAGTAATTACACAACATGGGAAATGTAAATGAACATACAAGCATCATATTCATCACTACAAGAAACTGAAATCCAAATAGACATGGGTGAACCTAGGAGATAAAGAATAATATTTAAGACACCAATACATGAGACCTCATACCTATTGAAATGTCACACATGATGAAATAAAAATTCTCAATATGCTCGACAAACATTTACCAGGTAGGTTGAGGGAAAATCCCATAGAAATAAACCCAACATATCCCCCTACCATGGGCCAATGGTCAGTACCAAAACCTTCCTATGCATCAATTATTCTTAGAATATTTTTCAAACATGCCAGGTTCCCATGTATTATGTATATAAAAAGTGTTTGAGCCAATATATTCCATCTGATCATCCAATTATATCATATATATAATGATAATTCACAACATATATCACCTCAAGTCACTCTAAGGACCGATCTCATGCCATTAATCAAAAGGAACATAAATAGTCCATCCTGAGGCACTGTCATAATGGATCACACGGATTCATCAATAAGTACATACCATAAATTATATACATATACTAATTCCATGATAAATATCCACAAGAGGATTTCACGACAACAAATTTCTCCATTTTTCACAAAGTATAAAAACGGCCCCTTAAGCGTTTCTCAAAACAAAACTTTTATAATGGTATGAATTTAACTTTTAATAATGAGGTGTATAAACTACATTTATATCTTAAATAATATTTCAAAAAATCCCTTAAAACATTCTGGTAATACATCCAAAGCATAACCATTTTTATACGGATTCCAAACATGCCATTTTCCTGCAACTCATGCCAAAACATGTTATAAACCAATATCCCATTTGTTTGTACAACCAAAGACACATTGTAAAGAGTTAGAAGGAACCAAAAATAATATTTTCATTCTTCCAATGTTTTTATAAACCCATAAAAATAATTGAAAATCACACTAGTCACATAAAAGACAACTGGGAAATTTATCGATCCCCTGACATACACGTTTTAACAAAACAACTTATTTTGAGCACTTGAAAGGTGATAAAATACCATTTTCATGCCATAAATTTTTTAAAGCTGCTAATACATGTTCAAAATACCCTAAACATTTTCAAAACATCACAAACTAGATGAAAAAGATAACAGAACATTTAAACAAACACTTGGTTGGCACTTTTATAATACAACAACACTACTTTTCACAAAACAAGGCTTAAAAACGTTTTTCATGTGAAGAAAATTATCCAAAGGATGAAAAACAATACTAAAAACATATATCAGGTGATAAAATCATGAAAATTATAAAACATAAACTATGAAGTCATGTGAATGGGATATCCTACCTCAAATCCTTTTCGAAATGAAAAAACACACCATATATCACCATCCAAGGGTTTATAAACCCCAAACCTATGTTGTAAATCCCAAAAAAACAAAAAACCCCTTAAAAAAATTTATATTATAAATATATGTCTATAATGATCAAGAGAGAAGAGATAACCAATAAATAATGGAAGGATGTGGAAGAGGGAGGAGAGATGAGAAGGAATTTCACTTGGAAACTAGAGAACTCAATGTATTCCATTATAACTACACCCTAAAAAATGTAATGACTTGGAAAACCTTGTAGAGTTTCCTTAGTTCTGGAATATCTAGTAGAAGAATATTTTGTGGGAAAAAGGTTAAAAAATAATGATTTAAGAAATTAATAAATTGCCTCTTCAAATCTAGACAATTTGAGAAACTTTGAGGATGTTCTCCCTAATACCCAATGAATATGATCTCCAAATAGGTGAAATGGAACATGGGAGTGTGCCTATGGTTTTTTGACTCAATTGAGATTTGGAATACAAGAAAAATATTAAACAATGAATATTATATAAAACATAAAAAATATTTTGTTTAAAACTTGAAATGGGCTGATGGGCTGGCCCAATACCTGAATAAATAAACCAAATCCACCATGATTATGAATTTATAATGGGGTGAAAAAGGATATGATGGCTTAAATTGGTCAGGGAGGCCATGGGAGAAGTTTAATGAGAGAAAAATGTTTAAAAACAATGGAGTTATAAATGAAACAAATTATGTTTTTTAATCTGAAAATGGGCTCACAGTCGGCCCAAATATTGAAGGAACCATCCTTTTCTCCGAATCCCCCCAAACAAGCTATCCGGCACTCATGGTAGGATTTTTAAACAGACATGGAATTTTAAAACACAACTTTCATCTAACCCAAAACCGAATAAACGTATCTAGATTTCCATCGAACCAGATCAAAACCAAGACATGAAAAATCGGGTGTGACAGAATTTGGAGATGGATCTTAGGGACTCTATACCCGACATTCACCTTGATCAACCTCCCTAAGGATATATATCAAACAAGAAACGTAATCCTCCCTTTTTCCATACACCTCTATATAGAGAGGTGAACTAAATCCTGACACCTTCATATATAAAGGATCTCCTAACACCAGGTTAACCATATATAGTTCCCATCAACATCCAGGAACACTCCACTCCAATAAGCATGTGGCCATCAGAGCTATATACAATGGACTGACTGAATGGTGGTATGTAAGTTTAATGATTAAGTGGACTACATTGATATATGGAGACTGGGAGTTGGAAACAACCTCACCATTATGTTTTATCACCTCACTACTTTCATCAATGGGATCCCAGATGATCTAAAAAGGTAGTGTGTTCCTTATCTATACCAAAATATGTGGGCTTCTCATCAGTGACTAAAATATCGATATATCCCTTATCCAGGAGAAGAATTTCACCTTCATATAATCAAGATAATCTGATTTTATCTTTACCTAGCTACTATCTCCATGGAATGGGATCCAAAACCTAGAAAAGAATAGTGAAAATTTGAAACATGCTTGCCTCCATTGCATTGTGACACTTCAGTAGCTAATATTTGAAGTCAATTTAGGAATTTGAATTACAGGATGTGGATAGTATGGATCATTACACATTTCCACTCCCCTAGAATACAATAGCCCTTAAAATATGTCATCCATCAATTTTAATGTCTCTTTGGAAATCTGGGGACTATGTAATATTTTGGCTTGTTGGTAACTTCAACTGAATTCCCCCACATTAATAGTGCCCATGCACCATTGATGGGTAGATAGGATAGCTAAACATTCTTAAAATTGTGCCCATCAAGATAATAAGAGGATATTACAAACACATAAGTCGACGTTGTGATCATCTGGAAAACTTCTTGTAAGGAATAATATATAAAACAGACTACCATAGAACCTAGCTCCCATGTGAGTACATTTGTGACACACCACCCAAACTATAGTAGTGGATGCCATAGTAGTTGTCCAGGGGAGGACTCATCCCCATCGGCTAGGATAATATCAAACACTACCTCCAAGAATTATTTTGTAATTACCCGATAAGATTCAGGACATACCCTTGATAGTCATAGTTGAATTCCAACTTACTGAGCTAGGGGAATTTATATCTCAATTATCAGCACTAGTATGACAACCCTGCTTTTTATTACAACTTAAACATGATTTATTACATAAAACTTCACTTGATACAACAAAGAAGATCGAGAGGTTTAGTGTCTTTGGGGCTTAGGATCATTACATAAAAGCTTTAATCTTGAAATACAACATCCTTATTGAAAACTCTCTTTACATGACCACTACATTCCTTCGTACTTAGCATTGCATGGGATAACCTGAGGACATGCATAAGAAAAGGGTGAGCTATAAAGCCCAGTAAGGGAGTACACAATGAATAACATGAGGAGTACAAAACATGTTAGGCAATAGGCATATCAATAGAGCATAAGAGAGACATGAACATAAAGGCATGATAAAGCATGATAATCATAACATGGAAATGTGGCAACAACACTTAACATTGAATTAGCATGAGCCAAGGCTCATTGCACATGGAGCATGAGTAAACCCTCATTGCACTTGAAGCACGAGTAAACCCTCGTTGCACTTGAATTAGCATGAGTCAACACTCATTGCACATGACGTATCATGATACTATACTTTACCCAATGCATTGGAGCGCTATCAGGGCGCACCCTTCTTAAACATTTCATTTCATGCATAAGTGTGCCACATGGATCATAAAACATGGATTCATAAAACATGATCATTTATTCCACGATAAAGGAATGTGGAATTCATACATTAAACTTTACAATCAATAAGTAAATGTGCATAAAGGTGAATACCCTTGATGGAGAAATGGGCATGGTATTCACTACACAATGATATTGGCTTAGAAAATCGGTGTGATTTCGGCAGCGTAACGGCGTGACATAAGAATTCATAAAAAAGGATGATGAGAGAGAAAGGGGTTCCTCATCATATTTACATGTAATGGACAGTAAGAAGGTCATATAGATAGATGTCCCAACAATTGAAAAGGAATTTAGATTCATGATACAAAAGTATTGCTTGAATATAGAAGAGGAGAAAAAGGTTCCTTTCGGAATTTCGGCATAGTAACGGGTGTACATGGGAGGCATTTAATGAGAGAGAAAGGGGTCTCCCATCATTCAAACAATAAGAGGGCAGTATGGGAGAGGTGCGAAACCATACCCCAACATTCATAAATGAAATTAAAAGGGCAATACAACTTAAAGAAAATTGACAAAAATGAGAAAGGAAGAAAAAAACCCTTACTTGGAAGTGTGCTTCCAAAGGCTAGAGAGAGGCTTGTGAGAGGCTTCTTGGGAGCTTGGGGCACCTTGAGAGGATTCTAGAGAGAGTAGGGCAGAGGTTGGACGAACTTCAAGGGCTTTGAGTGAGGAGGAAGTGGGAGCTTGGGTGGGTTTATATAGGAAAGGTGAGAGAATTCTTTATTATTTAGGTTTGGGACCCCTTATATTAAAATAATCCAAACCACAAACCATCCCATGGTATTTGACCATGGTTTCTGGAAAAGGAAAGAGGAAAACAATATTTTACAAGGCCAAGGTCCGAACTTATTAAAAAATTAGGGTTGCTTATGTGGAGGTGAGTCACACTCCCATGGAAATTAATTTAAAAAGGCAAAGTGTTGAATAAGTCTTGAGGGCTCCATTAATGCTTTGAAAAGTGAGTCAAACAAACCCAAAACCTCATTATTTTAATGATAAAACATATATTGGCCGAACATAAGGATTATGGTATTTTATTACATCACCATTGGGTCATTATGATGTCATAAAACACATTATATATTTAAATGGTATTTAATTTTTACCCAAAAATTTGACTGTCTCAGAAAATTATGAAAAATTCACCGTTGGATAATTTCGACGTCCTGATTCCAAAAATAATATTTATTTTATCTAAATAATTTTCTAAATATGTGAATTTTCACTTTTAAAATAAAAACCGACATTTATAAAAAATTCACGGGTTTTGACAGAAATGGCTTTCAAACCTTAATAAAAATTTTAATTGCATTCATAAAATTATAAGATCATTTATATTTAATAAAAAATTAATTTAATATTAATAATAATATTTTATTAAAATATTATTTAATTCAAAAATCCTTTAATTTAATAAAATATAATTCTTAATTAAATAATAACTAAAAACATCATTTGTACTTTAAAAACTAATTACAATGCATCAAAAATGACTAGAAATTATATTCATTATTATATAAAAAAATAATGTACATGAACATGGTGCTACTTATTTGTTACATAACCCCTTAAAATAGCCGCATAAGACCTAAGGGTAAGGTGTGCAATGGTGACAGACTCTTGGGGTTGCTCGGATAACATCGCTCGAGTGGTAATCTCTATCAACTTCCATTTTTCCCGTAGACGATCACGTTCGAGCTTGACTTGATGAAGCTCAGCTTGGGCTTGGTCAAGGGAAAAGCCCAAAGACGCCACCTCCTTTCTAAGCTCCGATAAATGGGCCTCGTAAGGGGAAATTCTACTGGATGAGGCCATCGCTTCCTTTGTCTGAGTAGAAAATTGGTTCGTTAAAGGCTTATATTTAAACTACCCAAATGATCATTGTTCAACGACTATAAAAGTAACGGTCACAAATCTTAACGTAAAACTTAAAGAAGTTGACATCTTATAAAAACATTTTTCATAAAGAAACATTTAACTGGATCAAGAGGGATTTTCCATTAATGAAACTTTGGGTCGTTTCAACATTCCCCCCTTAAGAAATTTCTCCCTCGAAATTTTCCTTTTCCCACACTAAAACAAATGTGGGTAACTTAGCTTCATCATATCCTCCGACTCCCAAGTTGCTTCTTCAAACTTGTGGTTTCTCCACAACACCTTGACGAGGGGCATTGTCTTATTTCGTAGAACTTTTTCTCTACGATCTAAGATCTTCACTGGTTGCTCCTCATAAGAAAGATCGTCTTCTAATTGTACCACCTCGGAAGAGAGTACATGTGAAGGGTCTGGTATGTACTTCCTTAAGAGGGATACATGGAAGACATCATGCACCTTGGCCATAGTAGGTGGAAGTGCTAGTCGATAGGCCACAGCCCCAACACGATCAAGAATCTCGAAGGGGCCGATGTACCTTGGACTTAACTTCCCTTTCTTTCCAAACCTCATGACCTTCTTCCACGGAGATATGCGTAAAAACACCATGTCTCCGACTTTAAACTCAAGGTCTCGTCGACGATTATCTGCATAACTCTTCTGTCGACTTTGGGCTGCCTTGATATGCTGCTGAATGGTTTTCACCTTCTCCACCATTTCTTCGACCATTTCTGGTCCAAGCAGCTTACGTTCACCGACCTCATCCCAACATGCCGGTGTTCTACACCTTTTCCCATACAGGGCTTCATATGGTGCCATTTGGATGCTCGAGTGGAAACTATTATTATAAGAGAACTCAACTAGAGGAAGATGTTGATCCCATCCTCCTTTAAAGTCCATTGAGCACGCTCTCAACATATCCTCAAGTGTTTGGATAGTCCGCTCGGATTGGCCATCAGTTTGAGGATGATAGGCCGTACTGAAGTTCAGTTCAGTATTCAGAGCATGTTGAAGACTCTTCCAAAACTTAGAGGTAAATCTTGGATCTCGGTCTGACACAATAGATAGTGGTATTCCATGCAACCGTACCACTTCCCTGATATATATCCGTGCCAGTTGATCCAAAGAGAAATCCTCTCGAATAGCAATGAAGTGTGCAGTCTTTGTAAGACGATCCACAATAACCCAGATTGCATTATTGCTTTTGGATGTCCTTGGAAGTCCAGTGACGAAGTCCATGGTTATGTTCTCCCATTTCCATTCTGGTATGGGCAATGGTTGCATCATCCCCTTAGACTTCTGCCTCTCTGCCTTCACTTGCTGGCACACCAGGCACTTTGATGTATATTCGGTGATCTCCTTCTTCATATTATCCCAACAAAAGTTTTCTCGGAGATCTCGATACATCATTGTGCTCCCTGGGTGAATAGAGAAATTTGAACTATGTGCATCATCCAAAAGTTCCTTCTTCAGCTCCGAACATGATGGGACACATAGTCTTTTCCCAAACCGCACAATTCCTTCTTCATTAACATTAAACTCTGAGGATTTTCCCTTCTTGATAGCTTCCACTTTTTCTTGGATTCTCACGTCATCCTTTTGAGCATCGTTTAACCTTTCCAAAAGAGATGGTTGAGCAATCATTTGTGAAAGGATTGATGATGTTCCCTTCTTTATGATTCCCACATCCATCTTCATCAAGTCTAAGAAGATTGGATCCTTCTCAATTCTCATCATTGATAGAATTGCTGGATCCTTTCTACTTAGGGCATCCGCCACCTTGTTCGCCTTCCCAGGGTGGTAATCATAATCCTTTATGAGATCTATCCATCTTCTCTGGCGCATATTAAGCTCTTTCTGTGTGAATATATATTTAAGACTCTTGTGGTCAGTATATATCTCGCATTTCTCTCCATAGAGATAATGCCACCAGATTTTCAAGGCCAAGATCACCACCGCCAACTCCAGATCATGCGTTGGATAGTTTCGCTCATGGATTTTCAACTGCCTTGAGGCATAGGATATCACTTTATCATTCTGCATCAGCACACATCCTAAGCCCTTCTTCAAAGCATCACTGAATACCACAAAAAGCTCCCCACTTGTGGGTAAAGTGAGCACAGGTGCAGTGATAAGCCTCCTTTTCAACTCCTTGAAGCTTTCTTCGCATTCATCACTCCAAGCAAACTTTACTCCCTTTCGAGTTAGCTTGGTAAGAGGGTTGGACAATCGTGAGAAGTCTCTCACAAATCGTCGATAATATCCAGCTAACCCCAAGAAGCTACGGATATCAGTTACCGATGTTGGCCTCGGCCATCCCTCAATTGCATCTGTTTTAGAAGGGTCCACAGATATCCCATTGCTTGTGATGATATGGCCCAAGAATGAGACCTCCTTCAACCAGAACTCACACTTGCTGTACTTGGCATAGAGCTTCTCCTTGCGCAAAGTCTCCAGTACAGTTCTTAAATGCTCCTCATGGTCCTCCTTGGTTTTGGAGTATATTAGAATATCATCTATAAAGACTACCACAAATTTATCTAGGTAATCTCTAAAGACTCTATTCATCAAGTCCATGAATATTGCTGGAGCATTGGTGAGTCCAAAAGGCATTACTATGAATTCATAGTGCCCGTACCTTGTACGAAAAGCAGTCTTGGGGATATCTTCCTTCTTCACCCTTACTTGATAATATCCCGACCGCAAGTCGACCTTGGAGAAGTATTGTGCTCCACGCAGCTGATCAAACAAGTCATCGATTCTTGGGAGAGGATACTTGTTCTTTATCATGATTTTGTTAAGTTCACGATAATCGATGCAAAGCCGCATTGACCCATCCTTCTTCTTGACGAAGAGGACTGGTGCACCCCATGGTGATGCACTTGGGCGTATAAACCCTTTATCCAGATTCTCCTGTAGTTGTTTCTTCAGTTCTTCAAGCTCAACCACAACCATTCTATATGGAGTCTTGGATATTGGTAGCGCCCCAGGTATAAGTTCAATTGAGAACTCAACATCTCTTTTTGGAGGAAGACCAGGAAGTTCCTCGGGAAATACTTCAGCGAATTCCCTCACAATAGGCATTTCTCCAAGGGTGGTTTCTTCCTTGGAATCAATCATCTGAGCCAGATATGCGTGCTCATAAGGCAGTAATATCCATGCTTGAGATGATGGAGCTAAAGGAGATTCATCTTCCTCCTGACACTTGTAAAGAATCGGGGGTCGATTCTCCATATGGAGTGTGATTTCCCTCTCCCGACAATTTATGTTGGCTCTATATAAGGAAAGCCAATCCATGCCAAGAATTGCATCAAATTCCACCAAAGGGAGTATGACGAGGTTCGCCGGGAAATTCAATCCACATATTATAATAGGGGAGGACTTATACTCATGTGATGAAATGATTGCCCCATTTTCCGTACTCACCGACATCTTTACTTCCATGATTTGTGGTGGTGCAGGGATTGTTCTACTAAACTTTTGAGACATAAAAGAATGCATAGAACCTGAATCAAAAAGTGTGTTCGCTATTCTTGAATGAATAACTAGCGTACCTGTCACCACTTCGTTGTCGGGGTTCACTTCGGCAGAAGTGATGGCAAAAGCTCTTCCTTGCTGTCTTGGAGGTTGTTGATTGCCTCCGATAACCCTTGGATTAGGGCACTGATTTGCAAAATGACCCGGTTCTTTGCATTTGAAGCATTGAACAACGCGTCGAGGTTCGAACGGAGTGTTCCTCCCCTCCGTCGCACCCGCGGGTCCTTCTTGCTGAGAGTTAACAGCTAGGTGCCCTTCTCTTCCACACTTGAAGCATTTTCTTGTCCCCCTAAGGCAATTTCCAGGGTGCTTCTTTCCACACTTTTGGAAAGTGGGGTGCTGGAATTTCTTAGCGCCGTTGGATTTATCCATCGGACCACCAGCATTGAAGTCCACCTTCCGCTTCTTGTCCCCATGATACCCCTGTGATTCTACGATCTCCATTTCAACCTTGAGGGCACATCGGACAATTTCCTCATAGTTGTCAAAGTCACGGATCGCTAATGCTTTCCGCAAGCTAGGCTTCAGCCCACCAAAGAAGCAGTCAACCTTGCATTCGGGGGTAACGACAAAGCCGGAAGCGAATCGTGCAAGCCTTGTGAAGTTTGCCTCGTATGCTCCCACAGATTCCTCATCTTTCTGCTTGAGGGAAAGGAAGTCCCTTTCCATCTTAAGACGGAGGGTGCGTGGAAAATATTTATCGAAAAACATCTTCCGGAATACCTTCCATTCCAAAGCCTCGATCTCCTCCTCAGGCTTCGTATTTTTGATCAACGTCCACCATTGATCAGCTTCACCCTCCATACGATAAGCCGCCAGGAGAACCTTCTCTTTTTCAGAGCATTGGAGGATGGAGAATATCTTTTCAATGGAGTTGATCCATTGTTCAGCAATCGTGGGATTGGATGATCCACTAAAAGTAGGAGGCCTTTGTCTCATGAAGCTTTCAATAGCGACTTGTTCTTTCTTAGGGGGGGTTAAACGTTCCTCTTGACCAGTGTTTCTATTCAAAACTTGAGTTAGATGAGAGAGAAGCGTGACAAGGTTCGCGATTCCCGCTCCCATTGGATTGGGCATCTCATTGGTACAATCATCACACTGATCTTCACAACGGTTGTTAGCCCGAGTTCTCCTATTACCGGCCATTGGCTGGAATAAAAGGAAAGTTAGGGGTAACACATAGAGGGTAATCCAAAGACAAAAGTTGATGACTTATAAATAAACTTTAATCTCTTTAACTCATGAGTCTATAGGATTCAATCCAGGATTTTCATGATCTTCCTTCTAACATATATTCTTAGGGGCATTTTTCCCTTAATAAGGGTTCATACTAAGATTGTGAATTTATCAAAACATATCCCCCGGGAGTGTCGTAACCAAGAGTGCAGCAAGGCCCGTTGTCGTGCACCAGTTCCCGTTCGAGTCTAGCTCAAAGCGGTGTTTTCGGGTTTTACCCCTAGGATACATCTGTGCCAGAGCCGCCTATACCTGCTCGTATCCAGACAAGGATGTATTTGTTTGATAAACCACTTACTTAGTATTTACCAAAACTTAGGGATGTTTTTATTATTCTTAGTCTTGTATCTAAGGCTTTACTAGGGTTTCCTAATCCCAAAAATAACTAAACCTATCCTCTGATACCAACTATGACAACCCTGCTTTTTATTACAACTTAAACATGCTTTATTACATAAAACTTCACTTGATACAACAAAGAAGATTGAGAGGTTTAGTGTCTTTGGGGCTTAGGATCGTTACATAAAAACTTTAATCTTGAAATACAACATCCTTATTGAAAACTCCCTTTACATGACCACTACATTCCTTCGTACTTAGCATTGCATGGGATAACCTAAGGACATGCATAAGAAAAGGGTGAGCTATAAAGCCCAGTAAGGGAGTACGCAATGAATAACATGAGGAGTACAAAACATGTTAGGCAATAGGCATATCAATAGAGAATAAGAGAGACATGAACATAAAGGCATGATAAAGAATGATAATCATAACATGGAAATGTGGCAACAACACTTAACATTGAATTAGCATGAGCCAAGGCTCATTGCACATGGAGCATGAGTAAACCCTCATTGCACTTGAAGCACGAGTAAACCCTCGTTGCACTTGAATTAGCATGAGTCAACACTCATTTCACATGATGTATCATGATACTATACTTTACCCAATGCATTGGAGCGCTATCAGGGCGCACCCTTCTTAAACATTTCATTTCATGCATAAGTGTGCCACATGGATCATAAAACATGGATTCATAAAACATAATCATTTATTCCACGATAAAGGAATGTGGAATTCATACATTAAACTTTAAAATCAATAAGTAAATGTGCATAAAGGTGAATACCCTTGATGGAGAAATGGGCATGGTATTCACTACACAATGATATTGGCTTAGAAAATCGGTGTGATTTCGGCAGCGTAACGGCGTGACATAAGAATTCATAAAAAAGGCTGATGAGAGAGAAAGGGGTTCCTCATCATATTTACATGTAATGGACAGTAAGAAGGTCATATAGATACATGTCCCAACAATTGAAAAGGAATTTATATTCATGATACAAAAGTATTGCTTGAATATAGAAGAGGAGAAAAAGGTTCCTTTCGGAATTTCGGCATAGTAACGGGTGTACATGGGAGGCATTTAATGAGAGAGAAAGGGGTCTCCCATCATTCAAACAATAAGAGGGCAGTATGGGAGAGGTGCGAAACCATACCCCAACATTCATAAATGAAATTAAAAGGGCAATACAACTTAAAGAAAATTGACAAAAATGAGAAAGGAAGAAAAAAACCCTTACTTGGAAGTGTGCTTCCAAAGGCTAGAGAGAGGCTTGTGAGAGGCTTCTTGGGAGCTTGGGGCACCTTGAGAGGATTCTAGAGAGAGTAGGGAAGAGGTTGGAAGAACTTCAAGGGCTTTGAGTGATGAGGAAGTGGGAGCTTGGGTGGGTTTATATAGGAAAGGTGAGAGAATTCTTTATTATTTAGGTTTGGGACCCCTTATATTAAAATAATCCAAACCACAAACCATCCCATGGTATTTTCCCATGGTTTCTGGAAAAGGAAAGAGGAAAACAATATTTTTCAAGGCCAAGGTCCGAAATTATTAAAAAATTAGGGTTTCTTATGTGGAGGTGAGTCACACTCCCATGGAAATTAATTTAAAAAGGCAAAGTGTTGAATAAGTCTTGAGGGCTCCATTAATGCTTTGAAAAGTGAGTCAAACAAACCCAAAACCTCATTATTTAAATGATAAAACATATATTGGCCGAACATAAGGATTATGGTATTTTATTACATCACCATTGGGTCATTATGATGTCATAAAACACATTATATATTTAAATGGTATTTAATTTTTACCCAAAAATTTGACTGTATCAGAAAATTATGAAAAATTCACCGTTGGATAATTTCGACATCCTGATTCCAAAAATAATATTTATTTTATCTAAATATGTGATTTTCACTTTTAAAATAAAAACCGACATTTATAAAAAATTCACGGGTTTTGACAGAAATGGCTTTCAAACCTTAATAAAAATTTTAATTGCATTCATAAAATTATAAGATCATTTATATTTAATAAAAAATTAATTTAATATTAATAATAATATTTTATTAAAATATTATTTAATTCAAAAATCCTTTAATTTAATAAAATATAATTCTTAATTAAATAATAACTAAAAACATCATTTGTACTTTAAAAACTAATTACAATGCATCAAAAATGACTAGAAATTATATTCATTATTATATACAAAAATAATGTACATGAACATGGTGCTACTTATTTGTTACATAACCCCTTAAAATATCCGCATAAGACCTAAGGGTAAGGTGTGCGATGGTGACAGACTCTTGGGGTTGCTCGGATAACATCGCTCGAGTGGTAATCTCTATCAACTTCCATTTTTCCCGTAGACGATCACGTTCGAGCTTGACTTGATGAAGCTCAGCTTGGGCTTGGTCAAGGGCAATGCCCAAAGACGCCACCTCCTTTCCGAGCTCCGATAAATGGGCTTCGTAAGGGGAAATTCTACTGGATGAGGCCATCGCTTCCTTTGTCTGAGTAGAAAATTGGTTCGTTAAAGACTTATATTTAAACTACCCAGATGATCACTGTTCAACGGCTATAAAAGTAATGGTCACAAATCTTAACGTAAAACTTAAAGAAGTTGACATCTTATAGAAACATTTTTCATAAAGAAACATTTAACTGGATCAAGAGGGATTTTCCATTAATGAAACTTTGGGTCGTTACAACTAGGTTCATTGTCCCCTGAGAGGACCATGGAGAAAACAATGAAGATTCTAGATCACCCCTATCCTACTGGAATGGGGGTATTTATATCTTCATTTTTGTCTTGGGAATCATCAACTCCCCAACTAGAGTTATTGGATCCTCAAAAATAGGATCGGTTAATGCCAATGGTGGGCCCAAATAATCTCCACCCCAAAGGACTAAGAGAATTTTTTTCATCATCATCACCATAGAGGGAATCTATCTTCTTCAGGTTGGATGGAAGAAATCAGCGGTCTACTTCCGACCTATTCCATCCACCACAAGGAAACCCTCTTTTTTTGGGATCGCTCGAAAATCATGACCTAAAACTCCCTCGAATTCATTGTTCATAGGCCGAGACAGGAGGACTATAAAATAATGTCAACTAGACCCCACCAGGGTTACAATAAAAAATGGATCAACAAGGCCAAGGGTTTGAAGAGAAACCCTAATATAATCTATAAAAAATCATTTTGTTGCATATAAAGCAATAGAAGAAACACCGTTGCATGATATGCCTCTATAAAGGACGTCACTGTCAACATGAAAAATGTTGATCAAGAAGAAGATAAAGAGGTTCACAACACAGAACAAGTACCTCAAGTGGAAGGTGAATTGGATGCACCAAATGGGGCTGTGCACACCTAGAACTAAAGAAGACTTTCGAATTTGGCATCGCTATATAATGAGTTTACTCCTCCTGGGGGTAATATATGTAATGAAAGAGGAAAATATGCAAATACATCATAGTTTATATCTGGAAAAGAATGGTTTTTAAAATATGAGAGTGAAATATGAGCTCTCTAACAACTCAATGAGGAACTAATCAAGGATGATATTCCCGCTTGGTATCATCACTAGCAAAGGATTAGTATTCTTCCCCCTATATACGAACTTCTATAAAGAGTGGAATATGATCATTAGATTGGATTCGAATCATGAAAGATCATATACAAAAATTAGGAATCTGAAATTGATCAGGACATCCATGAAAAATCAAGGATGGTCGAGAGATTAAAATAAGATCACCTCATCCACCCTCACCCACTCCCTATTAACAAGAGGTGGCTTAGCCATCAGTGCCCCCAGTGTTTAATATCGTCATAGAATACCTAACCACTTGAATGGAATCCATGGAGGGGAAACACAAACATTTACAACCTGAAAGGTATCCATATCCTAAAAAGTTGGACGGTACTCCACCACCACCCAACATTGAAAACCCACCTTTTCTACCTTTTATGGTTAGTAAATCATGAAAAACATCTCACACACATCATATACCAATGTGGGAGGATGATGGTCCCTCAATATCAGTATGAGGAAACCATGATGAGGTGTTTCTTATAGACATTAATAGGGTTGGTTTTGTTTGGTATAATAATTTTCCAACTGGATATATTGTAGGATGGGAAGACCGTTTTCATCACTTTTTTATCAGTTTTGTTCAACGTTGAGGAATAAAACAATCTCTGACCTAATAAAATTCAAGTAAAGTGAGAATGTGAGAGGGCCTTATTTCCTCGAGAGGTGGAAGGTTTAACCTATTCACTCACAATTTCCATGTGATAGTAGAAATTGTTGAAACTCTGTGTGGAAAAACCATTAGATGAGTTGAAAACACCCCAAATACTTATGTAATATCCAGGTGGGTTCTAAGAGTTCACTAAAATAGTGAAACATCTTAAAGAGGTTATTCAGTGAACTCAATAAACGTCTTGAATCATGCCCTCAACATTGGGGAAGAATCCAGGATGATCAAAAGCGAGGACTATCACTCCTAAGCCAGTAGTGGTGCCCATCCAAGAACTCAGGCATGCTCTAAACCACACAATACCTCCTGTTGAGTGGTGGCCACCAAATAATCACCCTCATCCAGAAGCATATCGATATCAGGGTCACCTAGGATTTGATGAATGTATGAACAATGTATGCTCCATCCCAAATGAACAAGTACCATGTTATTTCTTGGCATCTATAGATAAGAACCATCTAACAGTCCCACAACCCAGGAGGCCCAATGAATTCAACGACATGGACCATCCTGGTTATAGCCCTTTCCACCTAAGACCAGTTTATAATATCTAGAATTTTTTCTTCTTTAAAGATTTCCTTCTCACCATGGTCACCTATAGATAGGTGACTCTAGAAAATTCCCCAATGCATGTGGCTTGGATAACCATCACCTGGTCAGATGAATAGGATGTTGGTCAGAATGTTTCGGGCAGGTGAGCCCAAAATTTTGAAAAGTGGATGACTCAAAAAACATTTGATTGATCTCATAATGCTATAAAAAACAGCTTCCTAAACTCGGGATAAATCCACCACCCAAGAATGAGCCATCAGATGTTCTTCCCATGGGTGGGTGTGACCTCCCGAAGTAGGAAGAGAAAGAGGAGGATGAAACATATTCTAGTCGAAAGGAATCCATAACTCTTGAATATTTATTCCCTGTAATATCTACCACATGGGAACCACCCAAACAAACAATATCCTCATTAAATGAGGACATCATCTTCAGTTCTGCCAACACAATACACTTGAAAAATCCATTCTCTGATGATGAGTATGCCACCACATATGGTTTCCTATTGTATAACTAGGGAACAGGAAGCCACATGCGTCAGATCTGAGGATACAAGCGATATCTCCGGTTTGGTTGACTAAATATTCTTTTCATATCACCATGGAGTATATATATTTGGTCGATAATAGTGGTCAATCACCGAAACATTCCCAAAAGTGGTAAGTAGGTTCCTTAAAGACCTCTAAAAGTCTCCTTCATCTGATTTTATTTCATGATTGCTAAGCAGGGGTTCATTTTGATCGACCCAAAAAATAGGGTAGGCTAGAACAACCTACACCATTAGAAGAAGATACTCCCTCATCTCCCACACAAACTCCAGGTCCATCTACATCACATGCTCCAACCCTTGAATCGCATACCCACAAGCATCCCCAAATTGGGAGGGGCCAACCTCTGGTAAAAAAGTACGATATTCTGAAATAACTAGTTGTTGTGATTACCATGATCTCAAACCTTGATATTCTTTTCATTTCAAAAAAAATCTGGAAGGTCATTGTAGAAGTCCACTAGAGCTGAAAATAATTCAAGACACAATTCACAACCACTTAGGACTATCGATCAAAGACCATGTCCTTAGAATGTCATGATGGAATCTCATTCACTAAACAAGATCAAGAGGAGGCCATATAAGGGAATATTATTCCCTTATACATTTTGGGATGACTAAATAATGTCAATGTCAAATGGGATCTAATTGATAATGGAGCTCGTATCAATCTCATCCATGTTTTAGACTCTCCGACTTTTGGGGTATAGTTAAGGGGACTTATCCAAAAAAAGCTGACCATTTAGAGATATGATAAGCGTGATCAACGGAATCTGGGGAAGATAAATCTTGAGGCCCAATTCGGGGAACTCATGTATGAGGCTGAGATAATGGTTATATATCAAGATTCTACATATAATGTCCTTCTTGGAAGGACCTAGCTCCATATCCACTTGGTGGTACCATCAACATTCCATCAATGTCTAAAGTATCCCATTAATGGAATGGAATGAATACTATATGGAGATATTTCTATTTTAAGGACTTGTAGAGACACATTTTAAAAATTATATTTCTATAATAAAGGATGTAAGAAAATAATTATCGATAGTGATATACAGGTTGTGGCTACCAATGTATTAGGTAACACTCATGTGAATCCCTAGAGTACGATCGATAGTGATTATGAACTCGCAATCAACATGGATGATGCAATAGATCTATTCCTAAAGATCCAAGCCTCTCTTGTCCTTAGAAACAAAAACTAGCTCCGACAACTCTCTATGATGACATCGATAAAAAGGGATGTCGATGTCTCTTCCAATAGCCTCCATCACCTTGATATTGATGGAGTGGCTCCTAGATTGCCATCTTCACCTGAAATATGTCTCTACAGACTTAGAAATAGATGAGGATGATCTCCATAATACCACTCTTCAATTCTAGGAAGGTGTCTCCACCACTATATATGATCTTAGGTAGATAAATATGGGGAAATAAGAAGACTTATGACCTACTATAAGTAGTTACACTATGACCCTTGAAGAGAAAGATATGTACATTACATTTCTAACACATAAAAAATATGTTTTCACCTAAAATTATGTAGAAATTATAGGACCCAATAAATATGTGGATACACACCATCATGGACTACCTAAAGAGAATAAATGCTTCAAGAAGGTATCCATGAGAATGCATCCCTATCATTCCACAAATGTAGAGGTGGAAATTGACAAATTTATCAAATCCAAAATCCTCAAAGAAGCGAAATACCCAATGTGTCCTGCCAGCATCATCACTATTGAGAAGAAGAACAAATAGATTAAGGTCTACATTGACTTAAGAGACATTTATTTTCATTTCTCGAAAGATGAATTCCAATTTTTGATCGAAGAACTCTTGATCAATTAAACTACAGGCTTCCAAGCCCTTTCCATTATGGATGGGTACTCGGGGTACAATCAGATCAAGATGGCCCCGGGGATGAAGAATCCACTTCTTTCAGAATTCCACAAGGGATATTCTTCTATCAGGGAATTCTATTTGGATTAAATAATGTTGGTGATAAATATAAGTGTTCCATACATTGAATCTTTAAGCCATTCTTGGGAATGATTGCTGAGTGTTATGCCGATGACCTCTTAATCAAGTCATGAGAGTGATGTCATCAATTCCCAAACCTCTAAACAATATTTGAAAAGTTTCGACAACACATTCTAAAGGTGAATCCTCTAAATTTCACTTTCGGGGTAACATTAGGAAAATTCCTCAGCTTTATAGTATACCACCATAGAATTGAAGTGTACCTATAGAAGGCTGGATATATTTTGTGGATTCCAACCATAGAAATATCAAATAATTGAGGGGACTCCAAGGGAACTTCACTGACATTTAGCGATTCATAGGAAACCAAGATGGAAAAGCTATCCCATTCATTAGGCTAATGAAGAGGTGAGTCACCTCCTAATGGGATGATCATTTCCCTAAATCCGTCAAAAGTATCAAGAAATAATTGATGGACCAGTTGTTTATGATTCCTCTAGAGTAAGGGAGGCCACTCATATTATATGTGGCCATTAAAAAATTATCATTCGACACACTCCTCTAGCATACAAATGATCCAGGAAGTGACAATAGTCTCCAAAACCATAGTCTGACCATTCTTTGTACCAAGACATGATATTATAATGTGGAAAAGATATTCCACACACTCCTTTTTTTATTACAAAAGCTAATGAATTACATGTAGCACCACCGATTCAACTTAGTCTATCATATTGACCCACTCAAGTATGTACATGTCCACCCCATGTTTACTGGGTGCTAGGATCGATGGACAATCATTCTATAGCAATATGACATTCATTTCATATCTTAGAAGTGTATAAAATGACAGTCCCTAGATGATTTCCTATAAGCACATCATTCCCTGTAAAATACACCAAAAGACACTGATATCCCAGATGAAGAAGTCCTATATACCCCTGACACCCCCTTGTACATGGGAGATTACATTGATGGTGCCTTCCAGAGTCCTATCGGCACAAGAATAGAAGACACTAATCAAAATTGGGTTGCTCTAGGGATTGTGTTTGTCTCCCCCAAAAAATACTTTTCCCCAAATCTTTCTAATTGTTCAATGGATGCACATATAACGAGACTAAGTACCAAGACCTCCTCACTGGATTAAAACTAACACTACAGCTACACATAACCTATTTTAATATCAAAGGGGACTCAAAAATAGTGATAAAGCATACCGATAGTGACAATTAAATTAAAAAGAAAGATTTTTACCCCATCATTGAATACATCAGGGGACTGATGGAATAATTACACATTGATCCCACCTTGCATTATGTTCCTAATCATAGAATTCACATGCTGATGCACTGGCTCATGTAGTTGCCATCCTCACCGACCCTAATCCTGAGGAAGAAACCTTATGTAGCACACATCAAAGAATTGTACCACTGATCATTTTATGTTATATGGATGAGATCAATCAGGTAAGCACCTCTCCAGAGCATGATGAACTAATGACTACCCCTAGATGGATGGATTCGATAATCGATAATCATCGAGACAAGCCTCTCTTAACAGATCATACTGGAAGGGAACAGATTTGGCATTAGGTAGAGAACACCACTCTGTAGGATATTCCAAACTAGACAAAAAATACTATAAAACCATGGATTTATTGGAATTATCCCTAGCTGAATAGTAGATGGAGAAGTTCTCACTATCATGGATGAAGTATATGTAGGTTACTGCAGCTCCGATAAATCTAGAACTTATCTCTCCTACCCAATCAGATGGTTGGGATACAACTAGAAAACCGTGATATAGGACTTTGTGGAGTTCACCAATAAACTTCATCCATTCTAGATTCATGAAAACATCATTTATCAACAAGTGTAGTTTCTGTATTCATCTAAATATTCCAGGGCATTTTCCTTTTGGGTTATGGATGTTGTGGGACCATATCCTCAATCCAATGCTAAGTAGTTCATGTACATCCTTTCTGATACAAACTTCAATTCCAAAAGGGCTGAGGAAATACCACTCAATGTTGCCCGGATGAAAAATATCATCAAGTTATTAAAGTCCCATATCATCAACAGGTTCAGAGTCTCCTACGCAATATTGACAGAGAAAGACACCTACTTCTATTCCACGAATTGAAAAATATTTACTAGGAGTACAACATTAATTCCAATCATTCATATCACTATCATGTAGTAAAAAATGGATAGATAAAGTCCCTAAAAAGGAATCTATAAAGTATACCTCGGATGATGGTGAATAAAAATAAGAATTCTTGGCTAGAAAAACTCCCCCATGCTTTATGGGCATACTGCACCACTACATGTACTTCTAAACAAGAAACACCATACTCATTGGTGTATGAGACTAAAGATGTGTTACCCATAGAGTTCAAATTCCCTCTCTCTGAATATCTATTTGCAGAAAACTCTCAGATTATGAACAATATCAAAAGCGGCTGGAGGAGTTGGAAGTGCTAAATGAGAGGAGGTTACACACACTTCAGAATCTGGTAATTCATCAGAACCAAATTGCATGTTCCTTCAATAAAAAGGTTCTCCTCAATTTATTCCATTGAGGAGAAATAGTTTCAGATCTCAGAACCCCAATGATACTATGAAATAATTCCCCAAAATTGGATCCAAATGCGAAGGAACATACATCATACATAAGTTATATCATAGTAGAGCCTACTCATCGGCCTCAATAGGTGGGGAACATGTCACATCACCAACCGAGGAAATATTTCTCATTAAATACTATGAATAGCCACCAAAGATAGTGTATCCACATCGGTTTAATCCCCATAATTCTTTTTAGGTACAAGAAATTAAAATATACAGGTTTTTTCTAGTATAAATACATTAAACTATACGACATCCTTCATTCGGACCGCATGACATTAAACTGTATGGACTCCATCCTTACAACATCACATTAAACTTCACTATTGTTCTATAACTATATGGATTTATTCAATTTTTTAAATGGGATACGTGGGGATGCCTCGATCTTGTATCTTGGTCCATCCACTACTTAAGGCACAATACCCCTATCATACACCGGACCCATGTCGCTATTTGTTTCTCATAATGAGCATGAATCACATGAGCATAAGAATTATGAAAAATGAATCCCTACATCAACAAGGCATATTGTCATTGACAGACTTTAGTACTCACTATAATACATGAAACTACATGACTATCCAAAACTATATGTTTTTTTATTCTCATTTTCATGAGATACAAAGTTACACCCAATATCCATCCATGGGCCTAAACATAACATCTCCATTAATTTACATCAATATGCCTTCATCCACACCACATTATGTTAATGTACATGAATTTTTAGAACTATATCTAGTTTGATTATCATTCTCATGAGATATATAGTAACGCCTAGATTTCCACCCTTGGGCCCAGCTACAATGTTCCCATCAATTCACAATGTCTCACCTCCTTCCTCGCTAGTAGATGTTAAACTGTATGGAACATACATAAATACACATGACTTGATTATCATACTCATGAGATATGTAGTGAGGCCTAGATCACAAATAATATTCCCATATTAAACCATCAAAGAAAATAATTCCTACCTCCTCGTATGGGATAGACCTAGGTAGAGTATTTCCCATTCTAGTACTATGAGTGGCTTGATTATCATTCTCATGAGATATTTAGTGACACACAAGCCTCCATCCATGGGCCCAGTCACAAAATTAAGAAACATTCACATTGGTTCTTAATTCTTTACCGCATGACGTTACACTACACAGAATTATGTCCTTTCCACATGATGTTAACTAAAACAAATGTATGTCCCAACCACATGACGTTAAACTGAATGTAAGTACATCCTTTCTGCATGATTTTAAGCTACATAGAAACAATAATATCCCCACTACATGATGATAAATTGTTCAGTCTATCTCTCAATTTTCATTCCTCATTAAAGGACCATAAGAGACATACCTCAATCAACCAAAATATAGGGTTCTTCCACCATCTTTCAAGAGCACCTGAAATACACATATTAGACTTCACATCACCTATATCTTGGGCCACCATAAAATCTCATGGCCCATAGAAAAGATACCCAACCTCAAGTAACCTTTTCTTTACTATGAATACATTCCAATGTATCCTACATATATGCCTATGATCGTCAACCAAATGTGTCACTCTGAAAACAGAATTCCCAATCCTTGTGGGCCCCAACATCATTATTGCAGGACTCAATACCTTAGGGGGTTCGAACCACTCCCTGTATGACAGAAGAAGATCATTCCTCACAACTTAAGAAGATCAACTAGTGATTTACATCATCTCCATCCCATGCTTGAGAATATTTTGGAGTACTCTTAACTTTATATATCCTAACTAATCTCTTGTGTATCATCCTCCGTATTCGGTCCATGTCAGCAATAGCCCTAAACTACCTGAATTTTTTTCAAAGTTATAGGACCTTAAAATATAAAACATAATGGTCCAAATTTAATGACTTTAAACTACTAACAAAAGAGTCACAAATCATGTCTGGCCAAAAAACCACAAAGGGAGACCTTAGGAAAAGTAAAGTCTCTACCCACTAAACTATTCATCCTAAGGGGTTAGGAAAAAAATAGGGCAGAAATTGAAAATGAGTAAATAACATAGGTTCTACCTTGTAGCCCTCATAAAATCCAATCTATGATCATTGAAACCATTGGTCTGAGATAATGTTATAGAAACATTTGTCACATCTCATCACCATGAGAATGTGTTTGATGGGCAGTGACACAACTTTTAGGGAACATAAACCCTCTTTGGATTTTACACTTTCCAAAAATCACAAATCATGATTAGGGGTGTCTCAAATCACCATAACCTTTGATGTCCATTAGAAAGGATATCAGACATCAAGGAACCTTTTCTTGACCATGCATACATGCCTATGTCTCTTGCATATGTGCTTATGGACATCAACCAAATGCATCACTCTGAAAAATGACATTCCAATTCCAGTGATCCCTAACATAATTGTGGTTGTACTCAACACCCCAGTGTGTCTAAACCACTACTTTTATGACTATCCCATAACTTTATCCTACCTCTAGAACTCTAGATCATGATTTAAGATCCCTACACCAAACTATGCAGGAAGATTCGATATCCATATTGTTACGTCACCAGGTCTCAGAACCTTTCTCAAGTACGGAATATGAAACTTCATTTCCTAACCTTTGATGGCCCACACATCATGATTTGAAACCACATTTTGTAGGTCCGGAGATTCTCATTAATAGCTAAACTACCATAGGATTCCATAGTCCTTCATGGATAGTTTTCTTCCCATACCAAACTTCATCATCCACATGTTTGAGTCTTCACAATTCTTTCATAGCCCTTAGAAATAAGTAAATACCATTATTCACATGGCATGCTATAGATGCATAAGGGCCTTGATCCACAAACTAAATGTGTGTAGTCCTTTCAAAAAATGATCTTTAATCCTTTTGAGCCTTAGCAACAATGTGGAAGAACTTAGTATTCCAGAATGTCGTGGGACATACCCGGCATGTCTGCATCATCTCATGTTCATTTAATTGGGCTTTTTGGTTATGATTTACATCATGTAAACCCAACAACACAGGCATTCCTAGTATCCCTAGTATCCCAACCACATCTATATTACTTCCACGAATCATCCATAGACCCTAGAAAAGATACCCAACTTCAAGTGCCCTTTGTTTGTGTATGCATACATGCCTATAGATCCTACGTATGTTCCTGTAGTCGTCAACCAAA
Source organism: Viscum album (assembly GCA_963277665.1). Lineage (NCBI taxonomy): Eukaryota > Viridiplantae > Streptophyta > Magnoliopsida > Santalales > Viscaceae > Viscum > Viscum album. Next base: position 1,275,348,356 of record OY728135.1, read on the forward strand.
TGTGTCTCTCTTAAAAAAGGGAATTCCAATCCTCACAATTCATTACCACACCATGATAGAACCCAACACCTCATAGTGATTTAGGTCATCCTAGCATGTCTACACCATATCCCCTCATTATATGTGAGGTCCGAGCTAAAAGAGCCTAAACTAATGAAATATGAGGTCCATGCTAAAAGACCTTAAACAAAATAAATATGGGGTCTAAGCTAAAATAACCTAAACTAAAGAAATATGAGGTCTGAGAAAAATGAGCCTAAATTAAAGAAATTTGAGGTCTGATCTTGAAGACCTTAAACTAATGAAATATGAGGTCCCAGCTAAAAGTCCATAAACAAATGAAATATTTGGTCTGAGATAAAAGACCCTAAACTAAATAAATATGATTTCTAATCTAAAAGACCCTAAACTAAATTTATATTAGGATTGAGATACAAGACCATAAAATAATGCAATATGAGGACCACGATAAAAGACCCTAAACTAATGAAATTTTAGGCCCAAGATAAAAGACCAACTAAATTAAAGAAATATTAGGTTTGATCTAAAAGACCCAAAAATTAATATTAGGTCAAAGATAAAAGTACCTAAACTAAATTAATATTAGGTCTGAGATAAAGGACCTAAACTAAAGCGATATTAGGTCAATGGTAAAAGAACAAAAAAAATTGATATTCCAAGACAAAATTCCATAAAAAAATGAAATATCATGTCCAAGATTAAAGACCCTAAACTAAAGAATGCCATAATTTTAGTTTTTAGGAGATTTTAATGATCTTTATATAGCCTTAACAATGCCAATTTATGCTAACCAAGCCTATTTGCATCGTAAAAGGATATAACACTCCCCCTATGAAACGTATAGTATACCCATTGATCCCTCTATAGATCAAGTAATCTCAAGATAGCTAGAATAGACTACCAATGCTGGATATCATATGAGTTTGAAATCAAAAGCATATCCATAAAGGAATTTTTTAGAATTTTGACATTCAATTATGGGAATTTGAGTTCATTGAATATAATGAAAAGGAAGAGGACTGGGTGATATTATAAAATAATATGAAAGATCATACATTAATATTATGAAAAAAGAGGGAGGAATGTCCATATTCTGGAGTCTCTCTGAAGCTTCATCATAAAAATAGAGTGCAATACATAAGATGAGTCACAAAAAAAGATGGTCAGAAGTGACAGTAAGATCGACAGTGGTCCCATAAAAGGCATCAATGGATCATTGGAGTGTCGTTCTTCCCACTTCTTCCACTTCTTCCACATGATAAAGATCTTCAACCAGATTAATTAACTCTTCAACCCTTTTCTAAATAGTGGCCAATGAGGTCAACAATGCTAAAAGGTTGGACCTAAAATTAGAAATCACCTACTCATATATCCATATATTCGCCGTCTAGGAATCTATATGATATTTAACTTCATAAAACAACTGACAACCCTGATCTAGTGCCTCCATTTTCTCCCTCATTTACTTATCAAAGGAAGATTCATTCCTAAAATCATGAATGACCCATTCAATCTTACCCAAGTCTCTTCATGTTAATATGACCACCTGCATAATTTCATACAATGGTTTTCGGTCATAGATGTCTTATCCTTAGTAATGAAATAGTTGGTGAAGGAACTCCCCTTTGTTGTAGAGTATTTCCAAGTGGGTCTCAAAAATAAAGATGATAATATGTTCCCAAATCAGCTCACAATGTTATTTAGCCACAAAAGTTGACGAGTTAGGTGCAGTGGAATGATAACTAACTCAATAATGAAATAGGATAGGAATCCATGTATGAATCACTCTCAAAAGCTGTATCACTTGTATCCGATGAAATAGGACTAATATCCTTAATTGAATCTGACCCAATTTCTGAATAACCATCATCAGAGTGAGTCCACTTCCTTGAAACCTCACTTAGGTTTTCAATCAACTCCATCAACACCACATATAATGGATTTGGTGGTACAATGGTCCTATCCACATAAAAGATTAGATGACCTAACAAACCATTGTGATATTCCATCTCCCAAGCCTGGGCATAATCCTGGGTAAGGGAAGAAGAAGCATCATTGGGTGGAATCATAATCTTTTCCCGAGTTTCGTTACATGACAACATCTTCTCGAATTGGTGGATAATCCAAATTTTTTTCCCCTTAGACACTGACCAAAGGAATAAGAGATAATCTATACATACAGTCAAACTATTGAATGAATCGGTATGGTGTGGGATTCTCATATATAATCTACTTTTCCACCCTCATAGTGAGGACCCCTTCCCAACGGGAGATCATATAAGATCTTTCATTAAGGAAACCACTAAAATCATCTACAATCGGACCACTCGGTTCACGGAAGGTAGCAAAGTCAAAACTATCATATTGGAACAACACACCTATGAACTCAGCAGCGTTTTAAAAAATAGACCCAACCCCATAGATATTTAGAAATCTTATACAGGATGGGGTTGTTCGGGATCATAAAACCATTGAAGTACTCAAAATAGTGGAAGTACACCCCTATCTATTCAAATATGAACAAAAATAGACCACTGATTTGGTAAGGGGTGTTTATTTATTGAATGTTTCCCATCATTTGGTAGAGGCATGTGAGGAATAGAACTTCCAAGTTATGTTTTTTCCTTTCCACATGTTGCTCAACCATTACCAATGGAATAACATGGATTCCTAAGTGCACATCCCCAGCCTGGAAAATCCACCTGTTCAGAAACGTAGTAAAAAACCTACCAACCTATGATTAGAAGAAACATCCAAGTTCACTCGATAGCCCCATGATGTGTAGTCCCTAGCTTCCAAAATGGCCCAATACAAGCCAGTGCCATCAATGAATTGTCGGGAAGGGTAACTATGGGGGAGAATAACATTTTTTCTAACCCAATTGCCACATAAAAAAGATACTAATTCAGTCTGTGAAGGAAATAATCAAGTGATTCATCCTATCTCTCTCCAATTTATTCTTCACAATAAAAATAAACTCCCTTTCAAAAACTAAATTTGGTAAAGGGTGTTCCCAGACATCCACAATTGGGATGAATTCATCATACATCTCCTCAAGAGGAGCAACACCAACAAGCAATGAATATCTTATAGACTGATACCCACCTCTCCATGGGAATAATGGAATGTATTGGTTCTAGGACACGAAAAACTAATCATTTCTCAATTTGGTAGGGATCGTGGTATAGGATTAATTGAGTGACCCATACATCTACATAATGGTGAACCCAGTACATGTAATTAGTGAAATCCAAATAGCTTTTTCGGTCCTAGAAAGGCCACACCCACGCATCGAACAAATTTCCTCTAAGAAGGAGGACCCACATAAAATACTATTTTCCACCAGAAGTGTTTTGGGAAGATTAAAATAAACTTGAATGTCTTTGAGAAATTGGTTTTTGGGAGAATTTACAACCATCCCGGCCTAGAGGTGTGTTGTCCAACACATAATAAAAATCTTGAGACTGGGTTTTAATTAGCGTACTATCCTCAGTAAACATTTAACGAATGTAGTCAGGGGAACAAGACATCTAGTGATATGGATGATTAAAATAAGGGGGAGGTATAGAAAAATCTTAGAACATACCAAACCCATACAAGGGAAGTCGATGAGACAAAGGATAATTCTGAGAGTCGATTGGAAGGAACATCTTCATTAACTTGTTATCAATATGTATGTGGTATTGAGGATAAACATTTTGATTCCAAGATATCATGGTTGTTTGGTTGTCAATAGCTGAAGAACCTTTTTGAGAACAATCATCCATCTAGAAATAAGTATGTAGGTGCATATCAAGCAAAGAAAACATAAAATCTTGTTGAAAATGGAGGCATGAAAGTTCCAATGACACCATGTAAATCGCATGATTCAGCCAGGGATCTGTGGACCACATAAAGGGTTCACAGATCTATTGATCTCCAGATTACTTTTAGGGTGCATAAAATCTGAAAGGGATCAAAAATAATTTCATGAACCGACCAAATAATTGAGATAATGTGACCTGAACATGGTCACATGAGTCTTAAGAAATCAAATTATCATGTTTATGGATCTCATGAAGCCCTCAAGGAAACCACATCCCTCATAGAGAAATTATAATAAATTACTAAAGATTAGTTGAAGGAAATGTCATACGTGCACCTCAGAATGAAACAGCTATGTATAAGAGCTCTAGCAGAACCGAATTGTGGCAGAGGCTTGCGGATAGGGCTTGCGATCAAGGTTCGCTGTAGGGTCTTGCGACATAATCAAAAGAAGGAGCACTCTTGAGAAATGAAGGGAGATGGAATGAATTTATATCCACCCACCCCCTATATATAGGTTGTTCCATGGAATTCCAAATGATTCCAAATAGACCAAACATCATTTTTAGCATTGGTTCATGATACTGCCAAAGACTCTGAAATGCATTAGTTTTCTTTAGAACCGAGTCCTCATCCCATCAAACATCGCTCCTAAGGGGGGAATTTTTTTAGGCTTTCTAGATGGGAATTAGAAAAAACAACAATGGAATAAATACATAAATATTTGTATTACATTCTATAAATAGGAAAATGATGAAGGGGACGAAGGAGACCTATGGATTGCATGATCATCTAAAGGACTAATGATCAAATGAACATTTCAAGGTCACATGAATGCTCTACACATAGCACATAACACATGAGTAGTCTCATTCATCCCCCTTGGAAAAACCTTCCTAATCTCACAAAGGCTCCCCGGATAGCTGAATGGGTTCCTCCAAGCCGTGTTGTCTTTAAAGTGGCTAAAAAACCACCCAAAATCTATCAAAAATAAGGAGGGATTATTTTCAAAGGCGAAGACCACTAGTGGTTAGGAAGATCACAGTATATATCATTTTTGGGAATAGTAAAATCCCTTATTTAAATCTAGAAAAACACATATGACTTATGAACCATTTTAGGATAAAACAAATGAGAAAAGGGGTAGAGGGTGAGTGGTCTTAACGTTCACTAAAGGACACACAACACACTCCCCAAGTGATCCATGAAACACCACAAGAACTTGGTGTCATATCTGTCTCGTCTCCCAAAATCCATTTAGCTTTTCATCCCACAGAACAGAATTCCTCAACCATGACCAGGGACCCCCTTTGGCGCTTTAAGGATAGAAAGATAGACCTTTTCAATACATGATTGTGTACACTCAATATAAACTATATTGGTAAGGCAAGGTATCACTGAAAATAGATAAAAATCTTAGACATTTTTTATGTGAACTTTCATAATCCCTAAACATTGTAAAATAAAAAAGGGAGATAGAAAGTGGGAGTTGAGAGGTGTTTGTAGTCACTTAAGGACCGACGGCGCACACCTAATAATCTATAAGACACCAAGAGTCCTCAGAAACAAATTCGCCTCACCTTTTGAGAGCCATTTGGCTTTTAATCCTCACCATGCAATGATCTCTAGGTAACATAGTTTCACCCCATGTTTGTGATGCTCTGAGGATGGATGAATTGATTTTTTGATGGAATGACTGCACCCACATGTGACCCATATAGGTCATGGGACGCATCACCAAAAATTAAAAGAAATATCATTGGAAACACACATGAAATCTCACATGACTCCAAATAATTGTCATATAAATCAAAGGGGATCAAAAGGGATGATGTAAGATGTGTTTTTTGACATTGAAAGGCATGAGATGCACCTTGGACACCCATGGCACAGTCTCGCTAGACCAATGGAAAAACATTCCGGGTCTCATGAGTCCCCAAGAAAAATAACCCAATGTCTCTAGAGTGTATTCTAATAGACATTTAGATATTTAAAAGGTGTGTTATCATGTCATCATCAAAATATAAAAGTCCTTCTACATGTCTGCATGATTAAAGAAGTCCTTATTAATTATATATAATCCAATAAAGGAAGCATTGATGGAAGAGACTCTTGGTCATCGAAAATAAGGAGACACACATAAAGAGGTATGTGTAAGATACTTATGAAGAAATGTAGTTATAGACCCCTTCACCGATTCCATCCTAGACTCACACTATAAATTCTGAAAAATGATTCTGAAAATAGGGGTGGCTATGCCTATAAATTCTAAACTCCAAAATGACGAAAGGGATGGAATATGATAGGTAGGACTTTGAAAATAGGGACTCATGGAATCTATATTATTTGACTATCAGCCTTCACATATTTCTTGAAGAAATAAATCACACCATTGGTAACATTCTGTCACGTAATACACAGAAAGACATCCAGAGTAATAATGAACCACTCATAAGGTGGTTCTAGTGAGGATTCATAGATCATAGAAAGGAATTATGGGAAGACTTGCGAAGAACATATCTTAGGTATTCCAGATCACGCGAGACTCAAAGGAAATAGTACCAAATAAACCTAAGGCCTTGGAAATTTGATGGATTGTTTCCCTCAGATTTTGGGGATGACCTCCTTTGATGGGAGGTTCAAACATTCTGATCGGTTTCTAACGGGTTTTTTCGTAGAACTAGAATCATCCAATGATTCCACATCCATTCGGACCTAATTTCCAAAGGTAGGTGCTCATTAGTTTATGGACTGATGGGGCTTAGGAATTTGCACTGGTCGAGAGGATGGGAGGTCACTCTCATCACACCTTTTTGAGGGGAATTATTGTCTACTCTGGGACTCTCTTTATAGATTTAAGTTATGTTCGTGAATCCTTATTACATTACCAAAAATAAAATGAGTTTTCCTTTAGATCTGCCAATCAATGATCGATATGTAGGAAATCTAGTGAATATTTTATATGTTTTCGAGGTTCTTCACATATAAAGAATCATCTGTATTTGTTAGAGATTATTATTCAATGGCATCCTTTGATACGTAAAAGTCTCTTTGTCCTTATGATGACCATACTTGTTTTAAAGCCACTCAGTGGGGCACTTGAACTTTATTTTCATTCAGAAGGACATGAATTATTTCAGAGTTGGGATCTAACCCAAAGATGGGCTACCTATGTATCCTTTGTTTAGAAAAGTAATCAAAACCCATGTAGTTCGAGTAAGGGAGTATGATGTTTATGATTGATGGCTCAAAGAAGGATTTCATAATTACTTTTACACTCTAAGCTCACGTGAGTCATGCTCGGTGTGAGAAACAAGAGGTAAAAAAATTAGACAATTGTACCATGAAAGATGAAATCATAATAGATAATGTAGGGCTTATGTATGTATGAATGCCCAGATAAATGAAGGTTAGGATTTACTTTAGGGAAGAAATCCAGGAACAGGGTCCATAAAGGTATATGTGATTTATAGAGTTTTTGAATATTCTATCTTGGGGCTTACTCCTGAAAAGGAGGCCCAAATTAAGAGAAGACTTATGATTGGGTTTTACTCCTGAAAAGGAATCCCATATCAAATGTAAATTGGGACTGTTTAAGAGAAATTAAGACTGGGGCTTAATCTTGAAAAGGAGGCCCAGGTTAAGAGATTTTAAAAATTAAGGGACTTGGGGCTTACTCCTGAAGAGGATGCCCATATTTGAGACTGGGTCTTACTCCTGAAAAGGAGGCCCAGGTTAAGAGAATTATGGTTGGGGCTTACTCCTAAGGAGGATGCCAAGATTTGAGAATTATGACTAGGGCTTACTCCTGAAAAGGAGGCCCATGTTAAGAAAATTATGGTTGGGGCTTACTCTTAAGGAGGATGCCTAGATTTGAGAATTATGACTGGGGCTTACTCCTGAAAAGGAGGCCCTGCTTAAGGGGTTCTCTCATCTTAAAGGATGAGGTTGAATGAATGAAATCTCAATTTTTTAGTGACATAAATATTTGTAAATCACTAGGTTTTGAGAGATATTCCACAGAGTTCCTTTCAGATAAGGAATCCAAATCAAGAAATCATGCCATAAATGGCTTTGAAGAGTGTCTTTAATATTTAATCTTTAATAGGAGAGGTGGAATGGCTTAAGAGGGGTGAAATGGAAAAGAAGGGAACCCAAAAAGGCAGGGGCGCGCAAGTCCTGACAGGCGTGCAGGTACTGCGTGGGCGCGCAAGTCCTGGTCACGCAGGTATACCTACGCGACACATGGGTACTTTTGCGATGGATAACCAGCAGGGAAATACTTGAGCGAATCTTGGTTAAAGCCTTTAAAATCATCTTGAGGTTCTTCCAGAAGAGGGGCGCACAAGCTCTATTGAAGGAAGAAGGAGTCGCACAAGTGTGGCCATTCCCCTTAAGGGTTGTCCACTCAAACGTGCAAGTGTTGATGAGTTTGAACACTTAGGCATTCCTCCCCCTCTTTAGATCTTCCGTTCTAGGTAAGAAATTACCTTAGAAGTGTTTCAGAAGCTTTGAGATGAGACTAGGGTGCCAGGAGCTCAAAATCTGATTTTCTGGAAAAAATCCTCTTCAAATGGGAGGCCCACATGGTCTATTTATAGGCAGGAGAAGACCCCGGGTGGTTATCACTTAGGTCGCACAAGTCACTTGCGCAACCATCATGCGCCGCGTAAGTGGACCTGTGTGACTATGAGGGAACTTGCGTGACCTATGGGCAATGTTCTCCTTGTTCATCCCTTTGTATATTTTTGATATTTTCTTCAAAGGATGAATCAATTTGTGCTAAGTCATTTCCCTTTCCCTTACTTTGGACAATGTCATGAAAAAGGAGCGTCAACAAAAGTCCCCCCTCAGAGTTGGATCCGAATGAAATGAGGATGTGACTCTGAGGAAAAAGAATACATCCAAATTAAAATTGGCATACAAGTGTTCAGTGCGCAACACTTGGCGCGCAGGTTCGAGTCACGCAGGGCTGTAGCGCACTGGGTGTAGGCACGAAGATAGGCTGCCTAGCCTATAAATACACGGTCATTGGCCGTGCATAGCTTCTGATTCCAAATTCTCGAGCTCTCGCTACTCAAGTCATCTTCCTCGTGCAAGTCTCTTATTTCCGTTGTTTCCTCGCCGCCGCGCTGCTGTCAAGGTAATAGGACTTGCACGGTGACACATGCACGACAAAAACTTGTGTGGCACATTTAACACTTGCGCGACACATCCATACTTGCGTGACACATCCATACTTGCATGCCTTAATGCCTTGTCCATTTTTTCGAATTTCTTTACAAAATTTTTGAAAAATCAATCCATTTTAGTGTTAATTTGTTCAACTCTTGTGCAGAATCAATTGCTCTTAGACCCAGAATAGTTGATGAACTGGCTAGCAAGCGGATAGATGATATGATGAACATCATTGGCCATGATTATCATACTCTCAAAGATATCACTCTTCTGGATTTGGCTAAGTATCTGAAGAAATATCATCATGACTTCCCACATAGCACTTATCTGCCTTTGTATGGCTATGGTCATCTCTGAGAAGTCACCATTCCAGAAGCAAAGAACTATCTTCCATTTTCGTGGTTTCAGAATTACACCAACTTTGCTTCAGAAAATATCTCAGGTGGAGGAGTATTTCTAAATGCTGGAACAGTGGAGAATTCCCACATGATGTATCATATCCCTTGCACCCCAGATCTGAAAGATCATAAAACTGAGCTGCAACCACATTGTCATCCTTCAATCTTTCGAAATGCTCAGATGGATCAATCCAAAGGCTGGAAGAAAATTTGGTACTTCCATCCTGGGGGAGGAATGAAGCTAACATGGATGTGGGCATACTGGGTGCGATAAACTTGTGCAGAGTTTGTCGAGGATCTGAATGGACTGGCGATATACGAAGCTGTCTGTGTTGGGAAAACATATGTTTACAGACATGATAACTTCGTGCCGGAGATACTCAGCCACTGGAGCCCAGCAACTAATTCTTTCCCTCTGACTCATGGAGAAGTGGGCATCAGTCTGTGGGATGTCCACAAGATCTCAGGGGCTACAATTTTGGGCGATATTTATGATGAATTCATTCCTCCCAAGGTGACTTGGAATGATTCAGAGAAAACACTTGCTTTAGCTCGGGAATTATTTATGATCTTCTACAGGCTCAAGAGTTCAGAGACCTCATTAACTCATTCTAGAAAGGATATTCATTTGGAGGAATGGATGAATGTATTTCTTATTGAGAAGAAAGAGAGGGAGCCAAAGGAGAAGGAGCCGAAAGAAAAAGGATACAAGAAAATGAAATCCAAGGATAAGAGGCCCAAACGTCCTACCACCTTCCCAAAACCTGAGAAGAGGGGTGCTCCTGGAACATTCTGGCCAACTCTAGAAGTAGGAGAGTTTGAGAAGTGGGGATATGAGGTGAATCAATGAATCCCAAAGAAGACTCATCTGGTGGGATTCTTGGCAATGTGGCTCAATGTTTATCTCTTTCCAGTCAGGGATTCGAAGGGAGGCGTCAGGCCAGGGACCTTCGTCATTGCAGTAAAGTTGGCTGAGCGAAAAATGGTTGGGTTGGCTACCCCCATTTTAGCAAATATTCACAGGAGTTTAATTCATGTATTCATGGGTAAATCTCCTTTAAGAATAGTGTGACCATTCCAAGTTTTATAGGGATGGATCGCCACTCACATCAGGACTTACAATGTACAGAATGGATTACAAATTCCTGGAAGTTCTTTCAGGCCATCAGTGCAAGAATTCTCTAGAGTTTCTCCATTAGATGTTAATGCCTATGACATGAAAGTGAGGCTGATAATGTTTAAGGAATTCAACTTCCTTCCCTAAGGAATTCCGCCAACCGAGCGGTTTGTTGATGATGGAGCAACCCATTTGGATTTGAGGGAATACATGCTAGCTTGCAGGGATGGTGTGCTAATTGCCATGATTGATGAAGAATTTATATGCAAGGCCTATGCTCCATATATATTTTCACATCAATTCAAATGTCTACAACAGATTACTGTATCTCCTCCAGTACATGTTCGGTTAGAGCAACATCTGATGGTTGCTCAGTAACTATGGTTTCTTACGTCAAGAGAGAAGACTGGGGTAGTATTTGATCTACGAGTTGAAAAATCGGCACATAATTTGACTACATATTATGTCGAACACTAGACAACATCATAACCCAAAGGGATATTGAATTACCCAGTTAATCAGGTGGGAAAAGTAAGAGTACTATAGAGAAAGAAACCCTTCCTCATGTAGGTGATGCTTCCCCACCTGAAGTTGATTCAAAAGACTCCTCCTCTAGAACTGATTCACTGGATTCCCATGATAGGGATGATGAGGCACAACCAGCGGAAAAGCGGTTTCGTGCCCGATATAATCCTCCGGCCAGAATTAAAAGAACCACTCCATCAACTCCTGGCGAGTTACTTCATTGTAGTAATTTAATCATTGTTACGTTATAAAGCAATAAGTCTTACTTTCTTATTCGATATCTGTAGTTGCAAGAGCTGGGAAGAAATTGAAGTCAAAGATTGTAGGACCTTCCTTGTAGCCTTCATATCTAAGAACAGAGGTTGTCCCACTATGGCAAAGTTTATACTTTGGTACTGAGACCGCCTGGTTGGATTTGTGTGAGGGCCTACAACTTCCTGTAATAGGGAATCTTATGGATTCTACAAATCTTCAATATGAGGATAACCCCAATGAAGTGTGGGCTTACATCAGAGAGCTGGAAATGCTCATATATGCCACTGATAAGTCTGTTCCTATCACCAGGCGGGTGAAGGAAATGATTGATCGTGGTGCCACTGAGGGGGCTGGTGGTTCTGGAGATAAGGAGTGGCATGAGTATGCGGCTCCTGAAAATGTAAGTTTTCTTTCCTTATTTTCTTTGCAACTTGATTTCAACTGAAGCTTTGTTACATAAGGAAGTTATTTTCTTCATCTTGCAGCTTGTAAAGAAAGGAACTGGGGTTCCTTCACCACAGTATAGCCCTGGTGGTACTGCCATCGGGGCTGTTGCTGATTCTCCTCGCGAACCGGGCGAGATATCTCCAGGACAGCAGGCCATGAATGAGGTGTTGGACATATCCTTCCATTCGCCAATCCAAGTGCCAATAATGGAGACTACCGATACTCCAACAAACCAAAGAAGCAAAGGCAACGAAGGAGGAAGTCCATATCTAAATTCTTCATTAGCATCGTTAAGTCCTTCGGGTAATCATGAGTTTATACCCATGACCACATGATTACTTATATTTCTGGGGATTGCAGGGGCTTCTTCAATTTCCCACCTGAGGGAAAGGACTAATCCTCCTTCAAATACCACGGAGGGTGCTGTGGAACAATCACAAATCCAAGATGACTTGGCTACTCCTAGAGAAGAGCTAGAATCTATTCCAAGTAGCCCACTTATTGCTGTCGCAAGAAGAGAAGAACCTGTCTCTGGTAAGTCCACAATGCTTTATAAAAATGTTGAACGAAACACCGATTTACTTCCATTATGTGATAATTCATGTTCAACTCCTGCATTAGAGCTTCTATCAACTGTTGCAACTAATGCAACTAATGCTGTGATTTTACCCAAAGATGTTGTCCAGGGTCAGGGGCTGCAAGACGTAAGTCGTCAAGAAGACACATCAAATGCTCCCACTAATGAGACTAACCAGGATTCTGAAATATTATTGGATGAAATGATGAATCATGGAATGTCTTTCGAAGAATTTTATGATCATGCTAAGTTGTCATGCGATTCATAAGACCTTGGGCGTGAGTGTTATCCTTCGCCTAGTAATGTTTCTTATAATTTACACTTCTAATCATTACTAAAAATGATATGAAGTTCCATCCATAGAAACTGCTGAGATGTCAATGCCTCAAGAGGGTGTGGACATTGATTTCAACCCTACCATTGCATAAACATTAGCTCAAGTAGAGCTAAACCCAGTAAACCCTCCTGAGAACCATCTTGAAGATCCTGTTGAGACTGGGAAAACATGGGAGGAGTCTTCTCAAGTTGCTGATCCACCCTCAGGTAAGGAATAACAATATTAGTGATTGTACTTAATTTTCAAGACAAACGATTCTTTTGTTATCCTTTGAAGCTAGCCAAAGCTTTCAATTAATCATGCAGGGCCGTCAACTACAGTGGCTAGATCTGGAGGTGAGGCATCAGCCTCTATCCAAATAGTAGTAGAAGGTTAAGCAACTAGGGTCAGGGGGAAGAAGTGGAATAGGGCACTTCCTTAAGTTCATTAATCCCAGATTACATGCCCCCATGTGATGATGATGTTGAATTAGACCCAGAGGTACTTAAGGCGCACAACTTTTCACGAAGAAGGCATGGAATAATATATTGAAAATCATATCTAAGGTTCCTTTTGAAGAGATATCATCTAAGATCCCTCGATTTTCATCCCAATTCATCATGCTAGGTTTTGGCAGTTTTGGATATCAATAAATCCATACCGCAGTGAAACAAGTCATCTTCAGGAGAGAGTAGGAGCAAAAGTGTCACGAAGTTCCGACCAGGGTGAAACTATCAGTCAACATTGGCAAATTTGAGGCTATTGTATCCCGATCTAAGGCTGACTATGCCACGAGGATAAAGGATCTGAAGCATAAGATCAAAGAAAAAGTCGTCCAAGAGATACACCTTCGGCAACAGTTAGATGTTGTTACTCGGGAACTTGACCAACTTAATAATTCACTGGAGGGAGTTCAAACGAATGGTATGACAACCATTGCGGATGCCAAGAAAGCACTCCATCAGGCTAAAAATAGTGAAGTTGGTCGAGTGCACGAGCGTCATGTAGCTGCTGATGACGCTCGGAATGAAGTTCATCAATTAAAGACTTATGTTGAAAGCCTTTTGTAATTCTTGAAAAAGAGAAGAGACTCCAGTCTGTGGGTGTCCTTCTAACTCTTGTGCATCAATTAAGAACACTTTCACCTTAAATCATTTGTACCTGTATTATTTTTCTATATGCTTTAGATTTTACCTAAGCCAATGGGCCTAGCAAGCATAGTTTGATTTTCACTAGGATTAATGTAAATAACCCTACAAACTTCAAAACTTTTTAATTGCTCAATATTAACTAAATCATACAAAATGCATGTTTAGTGAGCTAGAACTTGACTTTTATTTAGATTTCCCTTGTCTTTTGCGGGCAGTTTAAAGTCATGAACGTCGGACATAAAGAGGCTAATGTTTAAGGTCAAAATAGCTTTGACCGAAATGAATTAAAATTGACTAAATTCCTTGACAATTCATCTGAAAACAAAGTACCATACTCAAGTATGGGGGAAAAAATGTAAACTATGACTTAAGAATATTTGAATATGAGGAATGATATGAAAAATTTCTAAAAGTCATTAGAAGAAGTAGTTCCCAAGAATGAAGTTACCATTATTTAACAAACCCGTTAGGGAGTTGAATTATGCAGGTCCACCTAAGGGCATTGGCTGCATAGTCAAATAAATAGTATCTTTAGGCTAACAAGTCTGTTATGTAGACTATTTATGCAAGGCTACCTATAGGCACGTGCTGCATAGTCAGGAAAAAGAACTCACAGAAATTTACATTCCTAGTGCTAAAATCCAGTGAAAGTTTATGGAGATTCAAATCATCCAATATATATAGTTTGTTGTATGGAAATAGGTACTTGAATATGGAGAAGATATTTCCAAACAAGATTATCGAAGAACTGGATGAATATCACTCCTATGAAGGTCTGAGCCAAACTCAGGGAAGGAGAATATAAACCATAGAGTTGAATACTTTCAGATCATGAAAAAAGGATATGGGACAAATATGTTAAGGATGGCTGTTTTTGCGGATCCTTATATACTGTCAATTAAGACAAATAAGGACAAAAGAGGCATTCTTCCCAAGAATGAAGTTACCACTATCCGACAAACCCGTTAGGGGGTTGAATTATGCAGGGCCACCTATGGGAATTAGCTGCATAGTCAGATAATAGTATCTTTTGGCTAACAAGTATGTTATGTAGACTGTTTATGCAAGGCCGCCTATGGGAACGTTCTTCATAGTCAGGCAAAAGAATTCTTAGAAGTTTGACATTTGTGTGACCTAGAAGTCATGAAAAGGGTTTATGATGATCTGAAAATATTTACGGTTAGGATTATGACACATAATGATGGGTATTGTTCAATGTATACAGAGATACACAAATCAATGCTAACCATAATCATGTTGTGGCTGGGTCCTAAATTAAAATGTTGGACTTCACTACGTATCCCATAAATATGAGAATCAATCTTATAATTAGTTCTTAAATTACAGTTTAAAATCATGTGGGACAAAAGGATTAGAGATCTTAGTTTAGGGTCAGAGTGCTTGGACCATTGTAAGAAATACACCGTGTGTGTTTTCATGGGGACTTTTTTGCCAAGGGACTAAAAGTGGAATTTGGGGTTTGACCCAAAGACATGGGGATAGATTCGAGGGACACTCGAACATTCCTACATATCCCATAAGGATGGGAATCAAGGACACGTAGTTCTAGAAATACCCTTTGTACAAATTTGGTTCGTACATGTGAAGGGTGAAAGGGGACTTTAGTACAATGATGGTTTAACCCAAGATAAATGGTTTGGGCTTTGCCATGTATGCACATAGTCATTGAAATGAAACATGATTGAAAAATCAATGCAAATAATGGTTCCCTCCCAGGTGAGGGTATCAAAGAATATTGTAGTTTATTGTCATACTAGACTAAAGTGTTGCATAGTTTAATGTCGTATAGCAAGGACGAATGTGAACCAATGTAAAGATATTGATTCTAAGGGTGGTTTCACGAATTAACATCGTATGAGATGGAGATGAACCGACGTGAGGAGATTGGTTTTGGGATTGAACTTTGGAAGGTTTCCTACATACCCAGCCTAGAAGGCAAGGATCAAATTCTGTGTAGTTCAATTAAAGAATGAATTAATGATCAAGTTGTTCTTGGGTACAATGACCTAAAAAATGATGTTTTTGGGACTTACACATGGTTAGCGGCCCAAAGAGATTGTTATGGTTGTGGTTTTCTCTAAGCTCACGTGAGTCATACTCGGTGTGAGAAAAAAAGAGGTAACAACAACCTTAACGATGCATAGTTTAATGTCATGTAGGACATATAAAGGGACTATGCAATTTAAAGTCTTCCAGTTAGGACTATTGGTGTTTCATAGTTTAGTGTCATGTAGCAGGGACAAAGTACAGTTTAATGTCATGTAGGACGTATAACAAAATTTCTGTACAGTTTAGTGTCATGTAGTTAGGATGATGGGGACAATATAGTTTAGCGTCATGTTGGATGAAAGGGGGACTGTGCAGTTTAATGTCATGCAGTGAGGACAAAAGAGTACACCATTTAACTTTATGTTGGATGCATTGGGGATTTTTTTCACAGTTTAGCGTCATGTTGGACGAAAGTGCAAATAGTTTAAGGTCATGTGCATGGCCCGTGGATGGTGCAGTTTAATGTCATGCTGGACAAAATTGTAGTTTAAGGTCACAGAGGACCTTTGATGATTATGTAGTTTAACATATTTCCAGATGTAAGGGACTTCTATACAGTTTAGAATCATCTAGTTAGGACATCACTGTTTAACGTCCTGCTGGACGTAAGGGACTCGAAAATAGTTTACGGTAATATTCATGTACCGTTGATGATTCAGTTTAAGGTCATACAAGACCTAGTTGTAGTTTAAGTTCATACTAGAACATTTTGGGAACTTTTTCACAGTTTAAAGTCATGTGGGAAAAAATTAATACAAATAGCTTACAGTCATATGTATGGACCATTGCTGTATAGTTTAACGTCATATAGCAAGGATGAAAGATGGACTCAGCAGTTTAATGTCATGCAGTGAGGAAAAATTAGGGAATTGTTTTCCATAGTTTAACTTCGTGTGGGATGAAATTAATACAAATAGTTTAAGTTCATATGTATGGACCATTGCTATATAGTTTAATGTCATATAGCAAGTATTAAAGAGGGAATTTGCAGTTTAATGTCATACAGTGAGGACAAATTAGGGAATTTTTTTACATAGTTTAATGTCGTGTGGGAAGAAATTAATAAAAATAGTTTATATTCATATGTATAAACCGTTGCTGTATAGTTTAACTTCATATATCATGGACAAAAGAGGGACTTTGCAGTTTAATGTCTTGTAGTGAGGACAAATTAGGGATTTTTTTCATAGTTTAATGTCGCGTGGGACAAAATTAATAAAAATAGTTTAAGGTCATATGTATGGACTTTTTCTGTATAGTTTAACGTCATATAGCAAGGAGAAAAGAGTTTTTGTGTTTATACAAAATAATACTTCAAAAATCTGGCATTGGTTGGAGTAGTGATGAGTTCTTCATCCATCGAGATTAATGAATAAGATCCATTGGAGTAGACCCTATGTATTGAATAAGGTCCTTCCCATTTTGGCTCAAGATTGGGAGGTTTCTTTCTTAGTATCATTGGAGTTATGATAAGTAATATCAATTCTCCCTGAGTGATTGAATGAAGACGGACTTTTTTGTTTAAAGGTTGTGCTATTTGATTTTGATAGACTTCCAAGTGGTGCATAGTTGAAAAACTTTTCTCATCTAACCGTTCCAATTCATTCAATCACTTTTGAGATTGTCCATCTGTAGATGATTGATCACAAATGGTAACTCTGAGTGAGGGTAGTTGAACGTAAATGGGCAAGACGACTTCCGTTCCATATACTAATGAATATGGAGTTGACCGAGTTGCAGTGCGGTTGGTAGTCTGATAATCCCATAAAGCATGAAAGAGTTTATCAGGCCATGACCTCTTATCTTTATCCACCATCTTTATGAGTATATTTGAAAGAGTCTTGTTAAAGGATTCTATCTGGCCGTTGGCCGCTGCATGATACCGAGATGAATGGTTGGATTTGATGTTGTATTTTTTATACAACTTCTTCACCTCAGATGAACAGAATTTGGATCCATTGTCTGTCAATATAGTATGAGGGACACCAAATCTGGTAATGATGTTAGACTTGATGAAGCTAACAACGCATTTAGAACTAACTTCCTTGATAGGTATTGCCTCTGCCCATTTGGAAAATAAGTCAATAGTAGTAAGAATGTACTTAAACTACTTGGCCGTAGCCGAAGGGTAATCTCCCACCACATCCATTACCCATGTTGAAAATGGCCATAAGTATTTAGCTCTATGAAGAAACTCTGGAGGTTGATGAATGAAGTTGTCATGTACTTGGCATGAATGACACTTCTTTGTGAAATCGACACAATCTCGTATCATTGAAGGCCAAAAGTATCCAAGCCTTCGAATCTGATCAGACATTCTATGTCCAAACTCGTGGGCATCACAAACTCCAGCATGCACTTCTTTCATGACAACTATTTTCTCTTCACCATCAATAAATCTGAATAGAACTCCATCAAAACCACATTTGTAGAGAATTTTCTCTTGGTGATCTGGGCTATCATAAAGATTAAAATTTACCACACGTCGCCAGATTTGTTCTTTCTCAGCTCTATCAGGTGGAAGTGTCCCATTCTGATGGTATTCCCTGATAGGTGAAATTCATCCTGTAGTATGACCATACGGTTTAGGAATGGGAAAAATTTCATTAAATTCCTCTGTTCTGATTCGAACATAAGGTGAAATTTCACGACGGTGGGCAATACTGATGGTTGTCTCATCCCGATTTGGATATACCAGAGCTATGGCTATATTAGCCAATGCATCAGCTTGAGCATTTTGTGATCTTGGGACATAAGAAAATGTCGGTTCCAAAGGGAATTCCGCCATTAAATCACTGACGTAATCATATAAAGGGATAAGTTCATCTTTTTTGATGGCATAATCCCTATTGAGTTGTTTGATTACTAGGTCTAAATCACCTTTCACCTTTAAGTGATTCACTTGTGCTTGAAGTGCTAATTCCAAGCCTACGATTAGAGCTTGGTATTCTGCTTCATTACTGGTACCACCTTTCCACAATAAGAAGGAATAAGGTAACACTAACTTTTCTGGAGAAATGAGCACAATTCCTAAGCCAACATTGTTGAATTTAGGATTTTCCATTTTCCTCCCTGTTGGACTTCTGGAAGAACCATCAAAATACATTTCCCATGCCTGAGGACTTTCTTGAATAGAGAATAATTCCTCATCAGGGAGTTCAATATCTGAAGATGTGTCTTCCACTGAAGGGTGTTTATCCAGGAAATTAGCTAGAGCTTGGTCCTTTATCGCCTTTTGAGACACATACTTAATGTTGAATTGCTGCAAAATAACTGCCCACCTTTCCAGACATCCTGTAAGCATTGGATGAATAAGGATAAATTTGAGTGGGTTATTGCGAAATACCAATTGGACCTCAGGATGTTGCAGGTAGTGTCCCAACTTCTGAACTTCAAAGATTAATGCTAGGAAGCACTTCTGAATACTTGAATACCGGGTTTCTGCTTCAAGCATGGTTCGACTGAGATAGTAGAGGCTGTTTTCATTCCCAGCATCATTCTTTTGAGCAAGAAAGGCACCCAATGATTGCTATAGAGCTGTCACGTAGAGGATAAGTGGTCTTGCTTCAACAGTTGGCAGGAGTACCAGTGGACTCAAGAGGTATTTCTTGAAAATATCGAATGATTCTTGACATTCTTCAGTCCACTGGTAAGTGAATCCCTTCTTCGTCAATTTCGTGAAAGGTAAACTTTTGCCTGCTAAATTGGAGATGAAATGCCGAATATAGGCTAAGTGTCCTTGATTCCCTCTTAATTATTTGAAATTTTGAGGAGGTGACATACCAAGGATTTACTTGGTCTTTTCAGGATCGACTTCAATACAATGATGGCATACAACAAAGCCAAGAAATTTTCCTAAGGTTACCCCAAAATCATATTTTAAGGGGTTCAGCTTCAAATTATGTTGTCCAAGCTTGCAGAATATGACTTCTAAATAAGCCAAGTGATTAGAACGTAGTTTGGATTTAACTACCAAATCGTCTACAGAGCATTTAACAAACTTCCCTAAGAACGGTTTGAAGATACGATGCACGACACGCTGATAAGTTGCACCTGCATTCTTTAAGCCAAAGGGAATTACCCAGTAGCCAAACACACCCTGAGGGGCTCTGAAGGCTGTAGATTCCCCATATTCTAGGGCCATTCAGATATGATTATATTCTGAATATCCATCCATGAAGGAAAGTGCTTCATAGCCAGCTGTTGCATCAATTAAAAGTTCTGTAATCGGAACTGGGAAATCATCCTTAGGACAATACCGATTAAGATCTCTGAAATTGATGCAAACTCTAATTTGTCCATTCTTCTTATTTACAGGGGCAATATTATCCAACCAATTGGGATATTGAACTTCTCTGATGAAATTATCTTTGATAAGATTATCCACTTCAGCTTCAATTTTGGAAGCATATGTTGGGTTTGTTCTTCTCGTGGCTTGCTTAAATCCTTGATGTTCTTTAGGTAAACCCCAATGATGAGTAGCAACATCAGGATCAATCCTGGGAATTTCTATATAATTCCAAGAAAATATTTCTCTATTTTTATTTATAAAATAAATATACATCTATTTCTCTTCAAGAGTCATGGCCGCATTGATTAATGTGGGGCGTGGATCTTCTTTTGTACCCAGGTTTATTTCTCTGAGTTCATCCATAGTGGTAAAGATACCCTCTTCAAATGCTGGAGGAGCATCTCTGAGATTTTCCTCTTCTTCTTCATCATGTATTATTTCTTCCATTTTTACTTGCATAGTAGATGATAAAGTAGAATTTTCATGATCCGAAGAGATGTCAAAATTTTCACATATTGAAGAAGAAGCTTCTATTTCTGACCCGATTGATGATGAAGGGTCTTCTTTGGGAAATAAAGAGGAGATGATGGATTGAGAATCGACATCATTGTTCACCTCCGATGTTGCTATAACTTCTTCTGGACTAATTGGCGAAGCATAGACTTGTTGGATTTTAGCAGATGAAATGAAGATGTCACCATTTGTTCTTTCATCACTGCTTGGTAGATTACCAATTTCTCCCATGTTGTCTGGCTCGATTACCGAAAATGTCATTATGGATATTTTCATAAGAGTATTTTTATTTGGGTATATCTTTTTAATTTTACTAAAAGGCAACACATAATCTGTACTCACATGTGTAAATGGATTTACTAGAATTTTCTACAAACCATATGGAGCATTAACTTTGGTAATCTCCCTTGTTGTTGATTTATCCCTACCCTTCATGTGATAGAATTCCGCCTCAATGTATTGAGACACACATGTCTTGAATGAGACCTTATCACCATTCAATGTCCCAACATGACCATCAAAACAATATTTGAGACACTGAGGGTATGGTGAAGGGATATCCGCATGTTGATGTAGCCAGGGTCTTCCAAGCAAGATGTTGAAGGCTGAGTCATGATCAACAACCATGAAATCTGAATTGGATACAAGATCTCCAAACTGAGTTCTGAGTGTAACTTCACCCAGTTGTTCTTGGTCATTTTTATCATATCCTTGTAACATCATGGTAGAAGGAGATAAATCGGATTCCGTGAGGCCCAATCGACGAAGTGTACGAATGGGCATGAGGTTGACTCCTAAACCATTGTCAATGAATGTTTTTCGGACATCTACACCATTGACCTTGCCAGATAAGTAAAATGGTCTAATATGTCCTTGCAAAACATCATCTTAATCATCATCAGTAAAAGATATTATTGCATGGAATTCTTCAGGATTATTCTCTATGTGATAGACATCAGCTGCAGCAATTTCAGTTTCAAACTCCTGAGGACTTGACAAAGCCTCGACGAGTGCTTCCCGAAGATCCTTTCACAGATTCAGAGCATCCAGAATTGATAACTTGGCCGGAACTTGGGCCAAGTGTTTCAATATATCCTACTTTTGATCCAGAGGTATGCATTTCCCAATAGAAATATGTGGTTTAGCAGGTACCTAGGAAGTAGATGCTTTGGAAGTTCATGCATCTTGTATCGGGATAGGAGTTAGCAATATTCTTGGTTTTGGAAGATTAGACCGATTCGATCCATTTACTTACTAAGAAGAAGAAGATGGAACCTTCAACTAGTCTTCCAAAATAACTGTGCCAAGACCGAATTTTCTATTTGTAGAAGAACTTTCTTGTTCTTGATGAGCTTGCTGAAGGTCTCTACCACGAGTTTCTGCTGCATACACAGTTCTAGAAGGGGTATAATTGGAATAGTGGCTTCTGAAAGAACCACGTGCCCACCTATATCCTGAGCTCCTAGAAATTCCTCTGATTCCCCGGTTTGATATAGGGAATTCAGGCTCATTGAAATAGAAACTGTGACTGGCATATAGATCTGTTAATTGAATCATATTAACAGAACAAAAGATTAACTCTTACTCTGATGAAGACTCTTCCTGATTAGCCTGTTTAGGCTGTTCAGTTTGGTGAGTCAGTGCCTGTGGATTTGAAGTAGATGACATGAAGTCTACCAAAGTCAAAGACAACTTAGGCTTTAACACATATTCATCTCTTCTGATTCTTTTTCAATCTTTGAATCATGTCGTTTCTTTGAGGACTTTACCTCCGACGAAGAGGGTTTTGCAGCAACATTCATGGCAGAAGACACAATTGGTTTCTTTAATTGTGTTTGAAAAATATCATGAGTTCGATTGATTGTCTTTCTGACCATCCAATCATCATACTTGTGCATTTTTGCTTTTGACTTTTTTCCATTCACCTTTATCCTCTAGAACTGTAGCATAAACACATGCTACCTGAGCTGAAGAAACGTTCAGTTTGACTTGTCCCGAGTCGACCATCTTTTGCAGGAGGTCTTTGAAGACAAAAAACTCCTAGATGGGATGCCCCAACATTTGATGAAAAGGGAAATAATTGGGATGGTCTTCATCTCATTTCTTGTTTTGCCTCTTGGGCATTGGAAATTGAACCAAATTGTTTTCCAGAGCCGAAATGAAATAACCAGGAATATGTTCTTTTCGGAATGAGTATGTTTTGCTCTTCAGATCCTCAAATTGTTTTCGTCTTTGATCTCTTTGATCGTCTGGATGAAAATGCCTTTGTTGTTGGCACTCAGAAGGTGGAGCCCTTCGAGAAGATGAATGTTTTGTGGTAGAAACAGGTACAAGTGATTGTTTAAGCATAACTGTAGCAGTTTCTACTTTACCCATTCTTCTTCCTCGAGCTGATGGAATTGCATGAGATTTATCCTTAGCCTGTATAAGGGAATCTTCAATCTGTTGAGCGATTGATGTAAGGTATCAAAACCCTCCTGTGTATTTCACATGGATTAATGGTGTGCATAATTATTCATGCAGATTTTAAACACAGATTGGCAACAATTCTTCTTGAGGGAGTTCTAAAATCAAGGAATATGTTAATCCCTTCCAACGAGCAATGAAATCAGAGACCCTTTCATTCTCCCTTTTCTTACAATTTGTAAGATAGAAAACTGTTGTCTTTGGCATAGTTGAGCTGAACTGAAGGAGAAATTTTTGGCGAAGATCCTCCCATCCAGTAATTGACCAGGATTGCAAGCTTGTATACCAGGAAAAAGCTGGTCCATGCAAGGTTCACACGAAGCATCTGAGTTTTATTTCTTATTGCTGCTCCGGAGTTCCCATCATAGGATCGCAACAAGACACTTAATGCATCAATTTCTTTTCAGGATCGCCTTATCCATTGAATATAGGGATTACAGGGTTCCCAAAACTGGATGGAGGAGAGATTGAATCTAACCATTCAGGGTAAACATTCTTTTCTGGTTGAACTTGCACAAGTTTCCCTTCAATAGTTTCTAACCGAGATGTTAATGACTCAATAGTAGTTATTAACTTTTGAGAAACATCCAGTTGAACTTGGACTTGAGTAGGTGCAATGATTGGAGCTTGGACAGATGAGGCGATTGGTGCTGCAACTGATGGTAGCACTGCCAACTGTTGTTGCACTTGACCCGTAGGATTAGACCTGTGCGGATATACTGATAGAGGAGTATATTCAAGATCCATCTCAGTAGCTGCAACAAATTCCTTTGGCTGACTGACTCCACCATGCTTTAGAAGAAGACTACTCTAAAGTAGTTCTGTATTCAACCTTCTTAATTCCTTAATTTCTTCCTCCTATTGTGAAAACCTTTTCTCTAGTGAGAGCGATTGAACTTCTCCAGAGGAAGGATATGTAACCTGATTCTTTCCCTTACCTTTGTTGGATCATTTTCGGAGAGGGGGAAGTGGGTTACTCAAAGTATTACCAAGGTTCTGAGTAATCCTTTGACTTTGTGTACACATACCTTCTTATTTGTTTCGGTCCGTACATCTTCTTGAGCAGGAACCTCTTCATCTGAGTCCCCTGAGTGAGCCTCATCTGGTGGATCAGAAACAATGACATTTATGACATCGATTGATGCATAACTCATCGCATCCCTTCTATCAGCATTTCTTTGATATTTTCTTCTTCCATGTCATTGATGAGACATTGCCTTTTGTTGATTCGATCCCTCAGGAACTTCTTGACAAACCGTAATTTGGAGGGAATCTCCTGATAATTTGGCTCTTCATTCCTCTTGAGGCTTCTTCCCCAATCGAGAAAAAACCGACTTTCTCTGAGGAGGGGATTGATGATTTGAAAAAGTCCCATGTCCAGTGGACTGGGGATGTTCCTTCTCAACTCCTCAAATCTTATTTGTTGATTCCGAGGGTTGGTTTAAAAGAGTCCCCAGTCTAGCGAGCTGGGGTGGCTCATGACATACTATGTCTGAGACTTTCTTACAAACTCTCCTGATCTTGCGAACCTTAGTCCGAAAATTAGCTAGATGCATTAACCTGTATCCACTTTTATCACCCGGTTCAGAAGACCATTGGATGACTTCTGACACTTCTGTCACTTGGTGACGTTCTTGCTCCAAAATAGAGGCATGTTCAATATTCTAATTTGCTTGATGCAAGAGTAATTCAACAAAATTTTCTCTGAATTCTTAATTTTGAGAGGAACTAGTTGAAGCCTGTTCTTGGGCAGGCTTTTGATTATGAAAAAAAGCCCATTGACTGTGGCCTGCCATGGGCAATAAAATTTCCTGATACCATTTTTGGTGGGCTTTGCTAACTGGAGAGCACCGTTAAATGCAGTACTCCATGAACACCCTATCCTATGACAAGAATACCATATGGGGCATTGGAAATTAACTGACGCAATCTTCTTAATGTGCCAAAGCATGAACGTTGAAGGGATATCTACTGCTTTTCATCCTTCGGATATTGAGAGACTGATTGAGAAGCCAAATCAATCTGACGCTGTAACCCTTCTATTATCTTAAGATGATTTTTATATTCATCATAAGATAATACATTCTTTTTTAACTGACAAAGAGTTTTCCATATTTTGAGATGAATATCATGAATTTCATCTTCCATCATCATTTCTGGAAAGTCATACTGAGAGTCAGCCAGAGGCCAAAACATGATTGGAACTTCTCCTTTCGCTAGTTGTTTTCTCATGTTCAGCATTTCCTCTTTATCATTTGATGAAGATCCGTCTACCTGATTTGACCAGAGTTGGTGTTTCCTTGTTTCTTCATTGGATTCAACAGGATTGGTAGAGAAATCATTGATCAAACTAGAAGATGCATGACTTAGGAGGTGGTTCGGAGAATGACCTACACCCTGGGCTATCTTCTGATTGAGAAATTATTTTACCTGCTAGCGATGAAGCTTTAGACATGACTGGTTTCACATTTGCAAGTGCCTCAATATAAGAGGGCTTTCTCGGCACTACATTGTCCACTGGAGAATTTTCTAGGCAATGTGCATCAATACTGCGGAGAGGACTTTCACACCGAAATTCATCATCATGGGGAGGACCACCATAAAGGGTTACAGCAAAATATGAGATCTCTTGCTCCTTGGTCTTCGGACCACACAGAGGGTTTCTGTGGCTCTCATCTGAAGATGAAACTTCGAGATCGACGGAATTTTCATGAAGCAAGCCTTCATGAGGAAGTGTCTGTTGACGAACTTTGGAATTAATGTTCCCACTATTGGGAAATGAGGGACTATAATATTGAATTTCAACAGATAATTGTCTGAGGGCTTCAAGAACTCTAGCATCGATCAAGGCCTTGTTACAGATTGGCTCTTGATCTCCAGACTGTGCTGGGTGGGTCTTTTTCTTAGATGTCTTCTTACTCTCCTTGGAAACAACTTGTTGACGAAATTGGATACTCTGAGTAGGTGTATATGCCTGATCAAGAAATATGGACAGGTTTGGATGACGATCTCCAGTCAAATCAGGTGTATGTGCCTGACTTGGTTATTCGTATGATATGGGGGAGTATGCCCCACAGCCCTCTTGGACTGGAATAGATGTGTGTGTCTATTCCATAGTGAATTGTTGATTCGCACTACACTAGTTGGGATATATTTATGTGTATTTCCTTGAGATGCCGCTGAAGTTGTTATAATATCCTAGCAGGCATCCAGAATATGAGCAGGGATTTGCTTCTGCTCCTTCACCATTGATAGAATATTCTTGGTGACTTCAACTGCCTAAACAGGAATATACGTCCATTCCGAGCTTGGAGTAGGTGTATGTGCCTGCTCCTGTCCTCCTTTTCTTGTTAGTGAATCCTAACAGTACTCAAGTGTGGGGGCAGAGAGTTGAGTCTGCCTTCTATTTGTTGTCGGGGTTTTCTGACTAACTTCTCCGAATGCTACCAAGTGAGACTGTTGGTAGGCTTGATTAGTACTGGAAGGTGTATGTGCCTGCTCATTACACATCGTTGAACGTAGTTGACGAGATCCATCATATGTAGTCAGAATAGCCTGCTGACTAGCTGATGATGTATAAATAGGTGTATGTTCCTGCCAATAGTACTATTTCGGAATTTCCTGGTGGGATTGGCGTGATGCTGCCAGATGAGTCAGCTGGATAGCGGAATTAAAGTGGGCAGGTGTGTGTGTCTGCTCGTTGCATGCCACCAAGTTAGGTTGGTGGACTTCTCTGGAGATGGTAGAGATGAGAAACTCCTCACTGTTAACCTGACTTCACCTCTGGCGATTCGTCTTGCCTGCTCGGGTTCGAGGAACCTGAGCCGAACGCCTGGAGTCGGTACCCTCATCATGTTGAGGGTGCACTGCCGCACGAGTCTGGCGGCAATTGTTGGTGGGAGCCCTTAGGAAGGACTCCAGTCTGTTTGAATTAAGGCCATGAGGGACCTGCTCATTCACCTCCCCAGAATAAGGGAGCGAATGGTGCTTGTGTTCTGGGGATAACGACCCGAAACGGTTGGAGACGGTAGTCATCACCGCCTGCTTCTTGATCACTGGTCATCGATGTCTGGACGACCGGTGTGAGTTGTTCACTTGGAGGGCTTGTCGGACAGCCTATAGGGTTGGGATGGTACCGTATTGACGGTACTCCTTAACCAGTGCATTTGATACCCAGCATTGAAGATGTTGAGTAGGTGATATCATCCTTAGAGCAGACGATGATCTAGCAAGAGTAGCAGCAGTCGCATTTGCAGCAGCAGTATTCACAGGTGTGAACTTCAGAGCAGCCATTATAAAAATGCCGAAGATCTTCGAAAAGAGTGCCTGTTTGATATAAAAAGACGTAATCAAGATAAATTCAGCCACTTCATTTTTTTGAGCACATATGTCAATGATTTTTTTTGTTGGCCCTCTTATTGAGTTTTAAATAGGGGCCTAACAAATAGGTAAAACATCATTTTAACTTTGTTAAGGATTCACGTCGGGTTCACCATTTTTGTTTCCCTCGGATTTCGGGGATGACCTCCTTTGATGGGAGGTTCAAACATTTTGATCGGTTTATAATGGGTTTGTTCGTAGAGTCGGAAACATCCAATGATTCCACATCCATTCGGACCTAATTTCTAAAGGTAGGTGCTCATTAGTTTATGGACTGATGAGGCTTAGGAATTTGCATTGGTCGAGAGGATGGGAGGTCGGACTCATCACACCTTTTTAGGGGAATTATTGTCTACTCCGAGACTCTCTTTATAGATTTATGTTATGTTCATGAATCCTTATTACATTACCAAATATAAAATTTTTTTCCTTTAGATCTGACAATCAATGATCAATATGTAGGAAATTTTGAGAATCTTCTATATGTATTCAAGGTTCTTAACTAATAAATAATCATCTGTATTTGTTATAGATTATTAGTCAATGGTGTCCTTTTATACGTAAAAGTTTCTTGGTACTTATGATGACCATACAGGTTTTAAATCCACTCAGTGGGGCACTTGAAGTTTATTTTCATTCAGATGGACATGATTTATTTCCGAGTTGGGATCGAACTCCCAGATGGGCTACCTACGTATCCTTTGTTTAGAAAAGGAATCATAACCCACATAGTTCGAGTAAGGGAGTATGATGTTTATGATTGATGGCTCAAAGAAGGATGCCATAATTACTTTTACTCTCTAAGCTCACGTGAGTCATTCTCGGTGTGACAAACAAGAGGTAAAAAATATTAGACAATTGTGCCATGAAAGATGCAATCATAAAAAATAATGTAGGGTTTATGTATGTATGACTGCCCAGATAAATGAAGGTTACGATTTACTTTAGAGAAGAAATCCAGGAACAGGGTCCATAAAGGTATATGTGATTCATCGAGATTTTGAATACTCTAACTTGGGGCTTACTCTTGAAAAGGATGCCCAAATTAAGAGAGGACTTATGATTGGGTTTTACTCCTGGAAAGGAATCCCAGATCCAAGGTAAATTAGGACTGGTTAAGAGAAATAAATACTGGGGCTCACTCCTGAAAAAGAGGCCCAGGATAAGAGATTTGAAAAATTATGGGACGTGGGGCTTACTCCTGAAGAGGATGCCCATATTTGAGACTGGGGCTTACTCCTGAAAAGGAGGCCCATGTTAAGAGAATTGTGGTTGGGGATTACTCCTAAGGAGGATGCCCATATTTGATAATTATGACTGGGGCTTACTCCTGAAAAGGAGTCCCAGGTTAAGGGGTTCTCTCATCTTAATGGATGAGGTTGAATGAATGAAATCTCAATTTTTTAGTGACATAATGATGTGTAAATCACTAGGTTTTGAGAGATATTACACAGAGTTCCTTTCAGATAAGGACTCCAAATCAATAAATCATGCCATATATGGATTTGAAGAGTGTCTTGAAGATTGAATCTTGAATAGGAGAGGTGGAATGGCTTAAGATGGGTGAAATGGGCAAGAAGGGCACCCAAAAAGGCAGGGGCACGCAAGTCCTGACAGGCGCGCAGGTACTGCATGGGTGCGCAAGTCCTGGTCGTGCAGGTATACCTGCGGGACACATGGGTACTTGCGCGACGGTTAACCTGCAAGGAAATACTTGAGAGACTCTTGGTTAAAGCCTTTAGAATCATCTTGAGGTTCTTCTAGAAGAAGGGCGCACAAGTTCTATTGAAGGAGGAAGGAGTCGTGCAAGTGTGGCCATTTCCCTTAAGGGTTGGCCACTCAGGCGCGCAAGTGTTGATGAGTTTCAACACTTAGGACTTCCTCCCCCTCTTTAGATCTTCCGTTCTAGGTATGATGTTACCTTAGAAGTGTTTCAGAAGCTTTGAGAAGAGACTATGGTGCCAGGAGCTCAAATCTGGGTTTCTGGAAAAAAATCCCCTTCAAATGGGGGGCCCACAGGGTCTATTTGTAGGCAGGAGAAGACCCCAAGCGGTTATCACTTAGGTCACGCAAGTCACTTGCACGACCATCATGCATCGAGCAAGTGGACTTGCACGACTATGAGGGAACTTGCGCGACCTATGGGAAATGTTCTCCTTGTTCATCCCTTTGTCGATTTTTGATATTTTTTTCAAAGGATGAATCAATTTGTGCTCAGTCATTTCCCTTTCCATTCCCTTGGATAATGTGACGAAAAAGGAGCATCAACAGGGATAGAACTGAAATTAAAGGTGGAAGGCTAAAGTGAAAAACATGTCTACTGACCTCATGCGCTTCACACGAGTCATCCTAAGAATTAAAACAACACCAAGATGTGTCACCCATATCCCACAACGCTCCTCCATCATTCTTTTTGGGACACATGGCTTCATCCAGACCTATCAGAAAAAGTCATACAGTCTCCCAGCGGAACCACATTGATCTTGTCAACCCACTGAGTCTATCACCTAGGACTCATGACATTCTTCAGACAGATCACTCAACTCTTATAATGACGCCTAATATTGTGATCTGATTCTTAAAAATCATCTGGACATAACAACCAATCTCTCACGACAATATCTGGGAATGTCGGTTGGGACTCGCGATGCCCACCAGACATATCGATTGGGTCTTGTGATGTCTCCTAGAGGTTTCATCCAAGATACATGACACCCCTCAGATTATGCCACAATGACTCTCATGACACCCTTTATATGTGTCAATCCAGGTCATGTGACGGCTCCGAGGTCATGCCGATTAGGACATATGTGTAACACCCCGACCACAATTACCCAAAGTCGATGCATTATTACATAACATTGGCATGATACATGGAATCATGTCTTGAAAGGTAGATAAGTTTAGTAGCCTTGGAAGTACTACATACATTCATATGTTTTACATTACAACATAAAAAAAACATCAATAACATTTCACCCCTTTTTTAAACACACTTATATCCTTTGCCTATCCCTGCAGGTCAACCATAAAATACTTCTTCACATCAAGGGAAAAATAAAACATAGAATGAGGGGAGCTTAGATGTTCAGTAAAGTTAACAATATAGTAGAAACTTTCATAAATAAACATAAACATTTAAGGAAATGTATAAGACTAAAGCCAAATCCTTTTAAACTTAAATATCAGCATAATATGGAAAACATAAAATCAAATAATTCTATTTACATATTCACATTGATATTCTTCTAATTTAATAATCACATGCAATATCAATAGCCACTTTCATAATGATGGAATGCATAATGCCAGACTTCATAACCACATAGTCAAGTCCTTGTGCCAAGACTACAAATATGATTGTGTAAAGGCATTGTTCCAAGACACTTCTAAAGACCCAGAATTTTGAATAAATTTTCTTTCCTAATTTTGTGTGCTATTGTATACTCAATTTTTTTTTTCATTTAATAAAATGAGTATAATTGAAATGAGACAGTTGGGTTTTGACTATTATATGATTGTTAGTCAGTATGACCTTTGGAAACTAAATGTTGCGATTATTGTCTCTAAATACAAATGATCTTGGATAATTAATATTGAAAGAAGATTTGATGGTCTTATCCAGTAGTCTCGGGCCAATCAAAGACCATCTAAAAGAACTTGGGAAGGAAGTAGCACCATTGGGCTTTTCTCTGGACCAAACCCAAGCTGAACTTCATCGTGTGAAGCTAGAATGGAATCGCCTTCGCGAGAAGTTCAAGCTGATAGAAATTACTACTCGTGTGATGTTGGCCGAGCCACCCTCATATTCTCTCACCTTATCACACCTTACACTTAGGTCTTATGCTGGGGTTATAAGGGGATATGTAAGGATACCATAGCTACGTTGTGTAATCCATTGTTATAAATAAAATTTTGTTTCCTTCTTATGGTGAAGTTTGTGACTTTTCAAATGTCCGAATGAATATAGGATGTATTTTTTGATGTATTTTGAAAAAAGGAAATTTTAAAATATTTTTTTAAACCTTAAATAATTAATGATGTGTAATGATTTTCAAAAAATGGTCTTCTGCAAATGTGTTTAGTAAGAAATTTAGAGTCTAAAAAGATCATGTTAATTTTTGATGAATATTAAATTATGAATAGTGATTTTATGCTTAGGATTTGTAATTTGACCAAATGGATTAGTAATCTCATTTAAAGAATGTATTAATATATTTTAGGCACCTTCATTAAGTAGTGTGATTCAATAAAATATGTAAATAACTGTTTCATTATTTATTAGTCAAGTATTAGTTTTTTCGGGTGAATAGTGTTTTTTAATTAAAAACTAAATTAAAAATATTTAAAAAATTATTTTTATAAAATGGATTTTATTTTTGAATTCAAAACATTGATATTATGTTAAGGTAATTTTTGGTGATTTTTCTGAAAAAAATGAATTTTTGGTGAATAGTTTATTTATTTAAAAATTAAATTAAAAATTATTTAGAAAATTATTTTTATAAAATGGAGTTCATTTTTTTAATCAGAGCAACGATATTTGGTTAAGGTGAAATTTTGGGATTTTTCTGAGAAAGTATAATTTTTAGTGAATAGTAAAAATACAGTTTTAGGTTTTCGGTATGTTTAATGACATCATAACTGTGTCATGATGATGTCATGCGATATTTTAAGGGTTGTCCAACCAAAGGTGATGATTTATTGTATAGGGTCCCCATGTGGCCTAACTCCATGGGAAATACCATGGGAGAGCCCATGGTTTGGAGAAAACCACTTCTGAAGTGTCCCTTGAAATTATTAAAGTATCACCTCCCCTTCCCTATAAATACCCACCCTTTACACCATTATTTTTTGCTCCAAACTCTCCCCAAACGGATCTCTGGTCTCATTACCTCCCAAAGAGTCCTCCCAAGGTTCCCTCAAGCCCTCAAGGTCCCAACCTTCATGTTTTAAGAGTTACGTTTTAGGGTAAGGGACCCTACCTCTCCCTTTCTTTCCAAGTACTCTCTTTTATGTCATTTGGTTTATGCTCCATGTTCTTCTATTGGAGATGTTATTTTTTATTCATAATACTTCCCTTTTCTTGTTCATATGATGAGAGACCCCCTCTTTATCTCATCAATTCTTTTTATGAATGTTTAAGTGCGTCGTTAGGCTGCCGAATTTTTAAGAGATTCTTTCACCCTTCCCATTTTCAAGTTCTATTTTCATGTCAAGTCTTTCAAGTTACTTTTTATTATGTTTGGGTATTATCTATATATCTATCATACTGATCTTTTATGTTAATATGATGATATAACCTATTATATCTCGTCAATTCTTTTTTTTAGTTTTAAGTGACGCCGTTAGGCTGCCGAATTTTCCTTAAAAAAAATCTTATTTTTGTCTTCCTTTCAAGTCATTCATTTCATATGGTATGTCCTCAAAATTTCATTACCATGTTCTTATATCCTATATATTCTATCCCTCAACTGTTATATTGATCATTTATGAGTGTGTGACCCATGTCCTCTCACTTTTCAATATTTTCTAAAAACTTATAACATAGCCGTTATGCTGCAGAATTTTTGTTTCAAATTGTCTCTCTCTTTTTCTCATATTCTTGTATTTTATTAAGTGAATACTCAAAACTCATTATCCTACAGGGGTATTAAAATATATATCAAAATGAACTATTTTAAATCTGGGATTTACATATATGAAACCCGCTTTCCTTTTTCCGTGGGTTTAAATTGACATAATGATCATATCTTAAAAGCAGTTTTTAAAACGTTAGGATTAAGAAATGAAACCCATTTCTTTTATTCTATATGGGTTATTTATGAAATTTTTTATGATGATATATGTGGATCACATGATAAAAAAGTCAAATTTATGTGTGTACCCTGATATCTCTCCAATGCATTGGGTAAAGACTTAATCTCTAGAGATGACCATTTTTAACGATATCTTGTTGAATAACCTTGGTAATTTTTAATGACACCTTGGGGATGGACCTTAGTGAAACAGAAATGATTGTCTAAGTCAAATTTTGTAGCCACATCTTCAAGTTATGAAATACGTTATTTTTATTATGATATGCCTCATGATTTCTTTCTCATGCCTTAAAGTTGTTTTTCATGACTTTATTCATGTATCTCAAATTCAAATGTTAAATGTTTCTCTTGTTTCCCTTATTGGGCCTTCTGCTCACCCTTTCTTTTGATGTATGTCCACAGGTTATGAGATGCAGTAATGAACCTAGGATGAACAAAAGGAGAATCCTTTCAAGTGTTTAAGAATAATGTTTTATGTTTTCATGTATTAAGTTACTAGTTTTCAAGACACTAAACCTTAAAGATCCTTGGTTTTGTATTTTGTAATGAAAGTTAATGTGATAAAAAGGTGGGATGCTATAGTTGGTATCAAAGGATGATTTAGTTATTTGTGGAAATTAGGATATGGAAACTTTTGGAAGAACCCTATAGAAATGTTAAAATATAAGAAATATTCCATGTATTTTGGTGAGTATTGAGTAAGTGGTTTATCAAGAAAATATATCCCTATCTGGATATGAGGAGGTAGAGGTGGCTTTAGCACAGATGTACATAGGGGTAAAACCTGAAAAAACTGCTTTGAGCTTGACTCAAATGGGAACTGGTACACAATAATGGGCCTTAATTCACTCTTGGTTACGACACTCTCGGGGGTTATGCTTTGGTAAATTCATAAGCTTAGTATGAACCATTATTAAAGGAACAAAGATAAAATAAAATAAAGATTCACATAAGAATATATGATCATGGATAACCTAGATTTGAACTTAGGGGATCACAAGTTAGGATATACTTTTCTTCTACAAGTTTATCCTTCTATGATTAAAGTATCCTTTTCATGATTATTGGATAAGTATTTAAGCCCCTAATTATACTTTCTTTTCTTAGTTAATGGCGGGAAATGGAAGAACATGTCCCAACAACAAATGTGATAGGAAATGTGACTATTTCCCTATTAATATGAAAGAGATGACGAGAGATCAAGTTGAACATATTGTGATTATGCCAAACCAGCTATCATAATTCACAATTAATAATTTGTACCTAGTTGAATTCCCAAATTCATCAAGGAAGAAGAATACGAAGTCTCATGGATGTTCATATGATAAAGTTGATTAGGGGATTAAAAGATTATTATTATTTTTGGAAGATGTTCACTATTTTTGGAACCCTATATGATCAAGGTAAATAGATTACTACTGTATTTTCTTTGAGGAGTAAAGGATGACTTATATTTTGAAGAATCAATAAATTAAAGGTGAACTTATAGTAATTTACATTACTTATGGAAATGATTAAACTATAATGGGGAAAATATTTTTAGGTTAGTTACTTTTGTTATAAGATGTTAGGAGTGGTTGATGTTGTTTGGAGATGAATGATAAAGTTTATCTTGGAAGACTATGTTTTCAAATACTTCTTATATTTGGGTTTCAATATTAGTTTGGTTTATTTTGATTAATATTAAGGACAGTTATTTATGGAATGGTCTATGATAAACTTTGCGTAGTACTGTGGAACTTTGATGATTTAAAGTAGTTTCCCTTCTTATGGGGTTCTTTCTTTTTGATGAGTTTTTTATCTTACCCTTTATTTTTTTGGGATAAATGTTTAAAGATAGATAGTTATTCTTTTGTGGATTAGGTTATTCTCTAGAAGATGATTCTTGTGCTTTGATGAGACAAAGAAGTTTTGAATGCTCTTTGTTTGGAGAAAAGATTAGTCTTGGTGAAACTTATTAAGGGATGAAACTCTACTTGAATTTAAATATATTTCCTTGTGTTCTTATTTTATGTAGTAAATGAATTCCTCAAAATAATTAAAAGGAACGTAAAACAAAAACATTGTGGGTTTAAGTTTCTTACTGGGTAATCAAAGACCGTTTATACACATCATAAGTTTGTGATTTTCTAGTTGTTAACTTTATCCTAATCATGTTTTCTATCACTCTCCCTCAGAACGTTACCCTTTGTTTTCTCCTCTATATCCATGTTTTCCTATATGGAATCCTATTATGGGTTAACTCGGGTGACCTTTGTACTTCCTTTTCTTTCATTTAAAGTAACAGTGTTACTGACTCTTTTTCCGATGTGGGACTTTCAATGAAATTTCCAAACCCATTTTAAAAATTGATAGGACGCAATTTCTTAAGGGGGGAAGATTGTAACGACCTGAAATTTTGAATAAATTTTGTTTCCTAATTTTGTGTGTTATTTTATACTCAACGAAACCTTTTCATTTAATAAAATGAGTACAATTAAAATGAGACTATTGGGTTTTGACTATTATATGACCGTTAGTCAGTACGACCTTTGGAAACTAAAAGTTTCTATTATTGTCTCTAAATATATGTGATCTTGGTTAATTAATATAGAAAGAAGATTTGATGGCCTCATCTAATTGTCTCGGGCCAATCGAAGCCCATCTAACAAAACTTTTGAAGGAGGTAGCACCATTGGGCTTTGCTCTGGAACAAACCCAAGCCAAACTTCATCGTGTGAAGCTAGAACAGAATCACCTTCGCGAGAAGTTCAAGTTGATAGAAATTACTACTCGTGCGATGTTGGCCGTGACGCCCTCAGATTCTCTCACCTTAGAACACCTTACACTTAGTTCCTATGTTGGGGTTATAATGGGATATGTAAGGAGACCATAGCTATATTGTGTAATCCTTTTTTATAAATAAAATTTTGTTTTCTTCTTATGGAGAAGTTTGTGAGTTTTCAAATGTTCGAATTAATATAGGATGTATTTTATTGATGTATTTTAAAAAAATGGTATTTTAAAATATTTTTGTAAACCTTAAATAATTAATGATGTGTAATGATTTTCAAAAAATGGTCTTCTGCATATGTGTTGAGTTAAAAATTTAGATTCTAATAAGATCAACCTAATTTTTGATGAATAGTAAATTATGAATAGTGATTTTATGCTTAGGATTATTAATGTGACCAAATGGATTAATAATCTCATTTAAAGAAAGTATTAATATATTTTAGGCACCTTGATTAAGTAGTGTGATTCAATAAAATAGGTAAATAACTATTTCATTAATTATTAGTCATGTATTAGTTTTTTCGGTTGAATATTGTATTTTAAATAAAAATTAAATTAAAAATATATAGAAAATTATTTTTATAAAATGGACTTTATTTTTGAATTCAGAACATCGATATTATATTAAAGTAATTTTTGGGGATTTTTTTGAAAAAAATGAATTTTCGGTGAATAGTGTATTTATTTAAAAAATAAATTAAAAATATTTATAAATTTTATTTTATAAAATGGAGTTCATTTTTTTAATATGATCATTGATATTTGGTTAAGGTGAAGTTTTGGGATTTTTCTGAGAAAGTTGAATTTTTAGTGAATAGTAAAAATACAGTTTTAGGGTTTCGGTCTGTTTAATGAAATCATAACTATGTCATGATGATGTCATGAGATATTTTAAGAGTTTTCCGACCAAAGGAAGTGAATTATTGTATGGGGGCACTATGTGGTCTAACTCCATGGGAAATACCATGGGATATCCCATGGTTTTGAGAAAACTACTTGTGAGGTGTCACTTGAAATTATTAAATTATCACCTCTCCTTCCCTATAAATACACATCCTTTACTCATTTAGTTTTCACTCCCAAATCTCCCCCAATGAAGCTCTGGTCTCATTACCTCCCAAAGCATCCTCATAAGGTGCCCCCAAGCCCTCAAGGTCCCAACTTTCGAGTTTTAAGAGTTACGTTTTAGGGTAAGGGACCCTACCTCTCCCTTTCTTTCCAAGTACTCTCTTTTATGTCATTTGGTTTATGCTACATGTTCTTCTATTGGGGATGTTATTTTTTATTCATCCTACTTCCCTTTTCATGTTCATATGATGAGATACCCCCTCTTTCTCTCGTCAATTCATTTTAAGAATGTTTAAGTGGCGCTGTTATGCTGCCAAAATTTTAAGAGATTTTTTCACCTTTCTCATTTTCAAGTTCTATTTTCATGTCAAGTCTTTATAGTTCCTTTTTATTATTTTTGGGTATGATATCTATATCCATAATACTAATCTCTTATGTTCATATGAGGAGAGACCCTATTTTATCTCGTCAATTCTTTTATTTGATGTTTTAAGTGACGCCGTTAGGCTGCCAAATTTTTATAAGAAAAATCTTATTTTTGTCTTTCTGTAATGTCTTTCATTTCATATGTTATGTCCTTAAAATTTCATTACCATGTCCCTATATCCATTATATTATTTACCTATACTATTATATGGATCATTTTTGAGTGGGTTTCCCATGTCCTCTCTCTTTTCAATATTTTCTAAAACCTTATAACATAGCCGTTATGCTGCAGAATTTTCGTTTCGAAATGTCTCTCTCTTGTTATCAAATTCTTGTATTTTATTAAGTGAATACTCAAACCTCTTTATCTTACAGGTTTATTCACATATATATAAAACATTCCTATTTTAATTATTGGATTTACATATACGAAACCCTCTTTCCATTTTCTGTGGGTTTAAGGTGACATAAAGATCATGTCTTTAAAGCAGTTTTTAAAACGTTATGATTATGAGTTGAAACCCATTTCTATTATGCTATATGGGTTATTTATGAAAATTTTAATGATTATATATCTGGCTCACATGATAAAAAAGGAAAATTTAAGGGTGTGCCCTGATAGCGCTCCAATGCATTGGGTAAACACTTAATCTCTAGAGATGACCATTTTTAACCATTTCTTGGTGAATAACCTTGGTAATTTTTAATGACACCTTGGGGATGGACCTTGGTGAAACAGAAATGGTAGTCTATGTTAAATGTTGTAGCCACATATTCATGTTATGAAATATGTTATTTTTATTATGTTATGCCTCATGAGTTCTTTCTCAAGCCTGAAAGTTCTTTTTCATTGCTTTATTTATGTATCTCAAGTTCACATGATAAATGTTTCCCTTGTTTTTCTTACTAGGAATTCTGCTCACCCTTTCTTTTGATGTATGTCCCAAGGTTATGTGATGCAGTAATGAACCTAGGATGAACATAAGGAGAAGCCTTTCAAGTGTTTAAGTAGATTGTTTTATGTTTTCAAGTATTATGTTCCTGGTTTCAAAGACAATAAACTTTAATGATCCTCGGTTTTGTATTTTGTAATGAAAATTAATGTGATAAAATGGTGGGATTCTATAACACTAGTTGGTCTCATAAGACATACCGATGCATCGAGGAGCTATAGTGGACTCCACCCAGCACTTACTAAGTCCAATGCATCCCTCATATGAAAATGTTTAAACATAAAATAAACATTCATATTAACACAAGCATATGAAATGTCAATACTTTATCCATAAACCATGAATGGTATAAAAATAACACAACCACAGTAAAAAATATCACAAATCCTTCAATAAAATATAGATTATTTTTATCATTATAAATCAACCTCGATTAAGAATAATATCTTATAAAGGATCTTGACATAGTTGAAATTGATCAGTAAATCTCTTTGGGGGAAATATACATATTTCATGAAATCATTTTAAAAGTCAAGAAATTTATAATGGAATTAATTTAAAATATATTTTTGAATCAAAGTGTCCCATACCACTTTGAAACTTATAAATGGAATTAACATTTTAAAACATTCACGTCCATATAAATAAATCCTTAAATTCATTTTCAAAACATGGTCATTAATGAGAAATGTTTAGATGAAAAAAATCATTAAAACATATAAAATTATTTTTTTGTTAAAGAGTACCTTAGAAAGAATAATTTTGAAAACTATTTTATGACACATGGACATGGATAAAAAAATATGTCATAGTAAAAACATACACATAAACTATCTCGGATAATAATGAGATTGAGGAATTAACCCTTACCAAGTTGTAATAAATTGAGTCATATGACCAAAAGTTAATAACCACCAAATGAATCACAGAATACCATGAATATAAATAGAATCATGATAATATATATCAAATGGTAGTACAAGGAACACCACATGCAATAAATAAGTGGTAAACAATGGAAATCTCACATAATTAAAAGTGAGATAAGAAACCCCTTACCTCAAGTCTGGCTTGTCTTGTATGGTCCTTTTTCTCCCTAAATAATAAAATTAAGTTAATTTATACTTAATTAAGAAAAATTTTCATGTTTATTATTACTTTTTTATCACTTATTACCTTTATATTACAATTAGTTAATTATTTGAGTTCATATTGGATATTTTATCGATGTTCAGAACTTGAGTCCAAAATGAACTTTGTTATAATTACAATTTCTCAATGTTGTCAAAGGTCCATTATCTCAAGAATTATATAAATGATTTAGATAATATATATATATATTATATCCTGTATATATATGTATTTATATCAGTATATAACATTTGGAGATAAGAAATAAAATTCACCGTTCATGGAGACGGTATGCCGTACGTACGCATAAACGCTACTTTAATTTCTATTTTATATTTTAAGGGTATTAAAACATAATTGTACATAGTTATATTATAATTACAATATAATATCATATATAAAATAATTTACTCCATTTTTTACATGTCTCCCATAGGGAATTAACGAGTCTTATAACTTTGAGGGGGCAGTAGTCTGCACTTCCTCAAATAAAATTATTGTGTTTACCCATAATGGAATCCTTAAAGATATGATATAAATGGAAAATATAGAAGAATAAAGAAAACATAAAAATAATATAATTCATATATAATTATAGGGCCATCTTAATGTCCACCATGGGAGGTGGTAGGAGATAATTGAGCAATCATCATTTCATGAGGCTTTAGTTTGTCATCCACAGAAATAGTGTGTTCTTTACCCGTTAGATGGAGGTGTGTGTAAGTTTAGTTATAATATCATTCATAAAAATATCCTAGTATATTGTGGATACTGGTGTTGTTATAAAAAAATGAAATAAAAAGAGTTTAGGGGTTGGAGAAGTAAAATAAAATAAAAGAAGTTAAGAGAAACCATTACCTTTAATTTGGGTAACTCCTTTTGGTTTGAAACCGAAGGACTTCTTTAAGTGACTTATGCCTAAGTTAAGGATTATAGGTTTAATATCAGGATATTGAGAGATTATTTGGGCAGGGGGTGGATGAGCCAAGGGGCTTTAGTGGTGTGAGGAATGGGTTATAAATGGGGTCTTTTTAGAAGGGAGATAAGGGGCTCTTTAGGAATGTTTTAAAATGTTATTTTTTTATAAATTAATATTCGGTTTCAAATGGTCCAAAACTCATTATATTCTAATGTAAGATGACTCATGTTTGAAATAAAATCATACAATAATAATTGGATAGGTTTTGGAAATTGTTTTCATATTAATAATATTATTTATTTAATTCACTTATTAATGAGGTGAATACTCCATCATTATTGT
Organism: Viscum album; assembly: GCA_963277665.1. Taxonomy (NCBI): domain Eukaryota; kingdom Viridiplantae; phylum Streptophyta; class Magnoliopsida; order Santalales; family Viscaceae; genus Viscum; species Viscum album. The sequence continues at coordinate 1,275,389,298 of OY728135.1, forward strand.
GTCATAAATAATCTAATTTATTTGATGTCTAAAAATTATAAACAAATACCATAATATAGGAAATATTTTTATATTTGAAATGATCATTTATAGTTTAAAATATGACTTATATAACCCCATTAAAAATTGATATACTAAAAGACATTTGATAATGTCATTTTTGTCATTACATTATGTTAATTAAAATAAAGTGTCATTATCACTATTAAGTGGCTCCATGGGGTCCCAAAATCAACCCCAATATTCCCATGGTCTGAAATGACTCATACAATAAGTTTCAGACAATATTTAAGGTAATTGTGTTTTATTATAATATTCTTTTTAACTTGAATTTCTCTATTTACCTTTAACCGCGGTAAGGAATTGTCAATAGTTACTATAAACCAAAAATTATTTTCTTCTTATTGAACCATATTTTACATAATAATAATAACCATGAATGTAATATTTTTGAAATTAAATTCATGGAAATGGTAGAATTTATTTTAGATGAAAAAAACTATTTTTTAACTACTACTAAGTGGTTTTACTATTCATAAAAAATTGATGTTTTTTCAGAAAAATACAAAAAAATAAACCTATCTTATATTTGATATTTTTAATTAAATAATTATGCCTATTTTACAAAATTCAAAAAATAGAAGTTGAATTAATTAATTTAAAATTAATTTTCATTGTCAAAACAAATAGCTTGTTTTTAAGAAACAATAACTATCAAAATATTGACACTTTCTTATGTATAATTTCAAAGTGAAATTAATTACAATGACCAACATTGGATTAAATTTTAAAAATAAAATCTAATTATACTTCCAAACCATTCAAATGTGTTATTAAACACTATAAATTATTTGGATTAAAAAAGTTGTTTTGAACTAAAATTCAGTATTTTTCACCATTCACCCAAATATGAAAGTTATCAGAAAAACACTAAAAACTTATCAAAAGTAACTTCTTATGTCCCAATTATAAATAAGAAGTTTATTTGGTCAAATAGAATATATAAAAGTGTCAAATATATGATTTAAAAAATATTCTCCATTAAAATGAGGTAAAATTGCAGTTTTTGAAAAATACATCCTTTATCTGAAAAAATGAATTTGTTCTTATATTATGTTTATGAAACACATAATATGGATGATAAAATTATATGGAATATCATAAATTATAAATTCAATTAATACTATTCATAATTGCTTTTGAACGGCTGGTTTGGTAAGTCATCGTGTGCTCGAACTCTATGTTCTGTGATCTGCAAGATATTGAATTACTTTAAAGAGATAATGTACTACGAAACCTTGGGGTGTTACAATATGACTCCCTCTTGAAAAGATGGCCATTCCAGTATGGTGTACCATAACTCGATAGCATTTTATGTCCTCAGCGTGTAAGCCCTAACTATAGAATATCTGCAGTGTTTATTCCCCAACAAAAGGAGAACTACAGTGACTCTAAATCTTACCAAATCTAGGATATATAGTCTACATCTCCCTTATTTTAGAGCCATATATTGATAATCCAAGATAATCCTAGTATCTAAGTCCCTCATTCAAGTCAATAACATTGATTATTTTCTATCACTTATTTGTCACCATGAGCATGGATCATGTGAGCTTTGGGAGTTGCAATTATCATATAATATGTACTAAAACCCCCACAATGAATATAAGGAAACCTTAGTATGTAAGATCTAACCTAAACTAAAATATAGTAAATAAAATTACTTCTATAACCAGGATTTGTAGGACACATTTTTAAGGCCCAAGCTCAAATAAGAACCCCATTTGGTATAAGGCTTTCCATGAATCTGACGTCTCAACCAGCAAGACCTAATTAGTCCTAGGAGATGATAACTCTATCTCATCCATCAGCAGATTGAGAAACCCAAAAATATTTGATGATAATAACTACTACTATAACCATGATATGTAAGACTTCTCTCCAAGACCTGAGTCCCATAATAAATCATCTCAAGGAAACCCCATCACATAATCCCAACATCATGATCAATGAAATTTTAATTTACCAGCCCTTTTTTCTCACAATGATCAAGGATCATGTGACATTATGGATTCACAATAATCATATCATCTACACTATGAGATTCTATAATGACACGAGAAACCCAAATACTAGTGAACTATGAAAAATTTAATTCTTTTTATACTTGAGATACGTATAACACCCCATTAGGGATCAAGCTCATATATTTGGAGTCTCAGTAAGCGAAAATATGTCCTCATAACATAAAATTAATCTACATGGGATGAATGAACTATGGGGTTTTGATTCCTAAAATAATCATAATATGTTGGATGCCTCAAAATGGCGCAATCACCTTAGAATATTAACTACCTCATGAAATGGAAGAATGATCTGAAGAACTTAGTTATATGACTTTAGTATTTAAGAATGTTCTTATTACCATAATATGATGGTGAAGCTATGATATATACAGATGGATTCACTAATGATATTTTGGTCTTTTTTATATGAAATAGAATTATCATATAGTCATTTTGTTAGGATAACTGGTCTGATGTTGTGATTTGGAAGAGATTCACAACGATATTTTAAATATATAATAGAGTCCCATAGTAGGTAATAAATCCCCCCCAAAGTATGTGTTGATCCCTACCTACCATACTCTCAACCAATGCGAGTCCCCCTGAGTCGATGGACCAAAAACAAAGATAAACACCAGCCTTTGGAAAACATGTCCATATCCAGCTGTGGATGAGGGAATTGATTGGAGATTTAATGGAATATGAAATAGATAGTAAAACATATGTGTTTCATTGAGTGAGTCCTTAAAATATCCCTCAATCAAACAGTCATGGGGATCCCATCCAAAGTCTGTGTCGAAATCCCACAAAATGCATATGTTTAGTAGAACTATTCAAGAACCGCATACAAAAATGGTAGCCGGGTTATTAGTGAAGGTGAAAAAAGGTTCAATTCATTCATCCCATTTATATAACTGTTCACTTTTCTGAATTTCTTAGATTAATTTCCTAAAAAAACTTTTGTTAATCCCCTTAGTGTAATTAGACTCTATTCTTGGAATGTATTGATTTCCCTATATATAGCCAACTCAAATCACCAAGAAAAATAAATCACCCTACAATTATATAAAATTTCAAGGAGGAGGATAAATATTCCTTAGTACCAACATCTCAAGCATGTATATTATTTTCTTTAGAGTATGAATATCTTGATCCTATGAATAAGACTAAAGAAAATATCATCACTAATGACATACCCATTGTAATCGAATTTGCATATGTGTTTCCTAAAAAATTTATGGGTCTTTCTCTTAGTTGCGAGGTTGAGTTCTTAATTGTTCTCATACCCAGATATTTTCCAATGTCTAGGACTCCATATGGAATAGAATTTTTTAACTTGACAAACCGAAGAAACAATTATTGGATAATTTGTATAAATGGATTATATTCCAAGGCACTTTACTAAGGGGTGAACCGTTTCTTTTCAGTATGAAGTAGGATGCGTCCATGCTTCTGTACAGTTATTATCATGAGCTAACCAAGATCCCGATAAATAAACATGTATAATATTTTATTGATAGAATATTTTTTCAATCAGCTATGTGGATCCTAATACTTCTCCATGTTGGATATCCCGTTATGATTTTATGAAGTAAAGGTGAAGATGGAGGAAATTCCCAAGACTGTTTTATGTTCAATGTAAGAGAAATAAGAGTTCATTAGGATTCCATTTGAACAATGTAATTTTAATTAAATATTCATAGACATGATGAATATAGTACTTAGGGATTAATTCAATAAATTTATGATATCCTTTATAGATAATATTATTATCTACTCCCATTGAAAATAGAAACATTACGAGCATTTAAATACAGTACTAAAGACCTTATATAAGGAAAATGTTTATGAAAAGATTAGAAAATGTGAGTTTTGGTTATTGAAATTAAATTTATTAAAGAAATCAATCACCAATAAAGGGATATTTTTGGACCCATCAAAAAAGTGGTGATCAAGAGTTTTCCTAGACAACCATCTATGAAATAAATACAAAATCTCTTTATATTATCTAGAAACAATCATTGATTTGCAAGAAATATCTCATGATTGTCGAATCTCCCAAACCAATATTTGTCGAAATGTATAAAATATTTTATGGACTGATGAATGAAAATAAACATCTAAAGATATAAAAGAGGCTAATTAGTAAATTTATCCTCACATTACCCACCAGTGGGGAAGGATTTGTGATCTTAAAAGATTCTTCCAAAAAAAGGATTTGGATGTGTACTCATTAAAGATGAATATGTGATATCATGTGCCTCCCAAAAATTAAATATATATGAAAATAACTACCCAGCGCATGACATGAATTGGAGTAATGATATTCACGCTGTATATTTTGTAACATTGTCTCTATAGAGAAATGGATTACATATATATGAACCATAAAATCATTAAGTATGTATTCCTATGAAAAGAGATTAATATATTATAATGATGTTTGTATGAGTTGATCAAGAAATATGATTGATTATAGCATTTTTCCATGAAACTCCAATCAATAATCTCCCCGTTAAAAATGAATATATTAGTAGCCATATGGTTGTATCACAATGAGGTTGCAGACTGAGGTATCAAACTATCAAATTTTCAATTTTTAGTGAGTTAAAATAAGTTAAATTTAAGGATATAAAATTACAAGTATAAATTAAAATTACTTATTGGAATGAATAAGAAAATCAGACATAAAAAAACTAAAGAAAGAAATGGTGGACAAACTTCGATCTTCGGGAACTCTCTTAATCCTTGTCGAGAATTGATTTCCAGTTGAATAATCCAATGTACACCACAATCATTAATATATACCCCTAAATTGACTGGAAACCATTTCAGGGCCTCAAATATGGGTGTTTATCAACTTATTAAATTGATTTAATTTCCCAAATGCCTCAATGATATCGAAACAAATTGAACTTGTTGTGCTCAAGGGGATACCTAGCCCAATTAAGTTTAACCAAACAATAATAATTTTATAGTTATAATTGGAATAAAGATATATAAAAAAATATCAAAAAATTGAAAAAATAAATAATGATACCTCATTCAATCATGCAAATAATTTAGAGGATAATTCAAGATAGAAATTCTTAAAGTTAAATGAACAAATTCAATAGGGGAAATTACTTTAGATATTCTCTTTCCACCACCAGTTGTAGTTTATCATTTAATGATATGATCAATTAATCGAATAATACTATTATCCATGATATATTATCTATCTTAGAGTGCTTCATCCTTCTAACAATATATTAAAATGAAATGTATATGAGAATGTAAATAATAGGAGTGTTGGAAATTTTTTTGTCTCTTTTATGTCTCCAGATTGATGGATATGTTTTTCACCTCTTCCTTGGTACATATACTATAGGTTCCTTCTAAATTTTTTTCCAAAAATTATTCCTCTCTCGATACTCGAAATTTCATATCTTTTTGGAACATGCTGGAAAGATATGAATTAGTTACTGAAGAAAACATTTTATGGCTGAAGAGACCTTTCATCTTACTCTATTTTGTAACATGAAATGGCTATCTTAATGAAAAAATATTTCATTTAAACTAAACATAAATGAACTCCATGGATCATTATTCCATCTATTGTTGTAATTAACACATTTTATTAAGTTTATAATTATTTATTCTTCATTTATTAAGGTGGGAGTCAATTCGGTTGGCCAAAAATATTTTTTTTAATGACTTATTTATTTGGCCCCCCAGAAGTTTGAATCAAAACATGGAATAGTGGGAAATGTTATATCCTAGGAACATTAGAATCAAAAAATATAATTAATCATTTGGGATAAATATATAAAAATTTATTCTAGAGATAACGAAGTTATTTAAAATAGTTAAATTATAAGAATTGTTCAATTTTCAATTATAACTTCAAAATGTCCTAAAAATACAAAAACAATGTTATTCATCTAAAATTGTTAAATTGGTGGGGTTACAGTTATTTAAATACATATTAAAAATTATTTAAATAATATATCTATCAATACCCCACACATAACACTTGGACTCCAAGATAAGTGAACATCAAAATAAAATTAAGGAAAATTCAAAACACAATCCAATGAGGTTTACCAATTTATCCGTAAGAAACAAAAGATATCATGACTCATATTTTTTTTAAGGTTATCCATTGTTATAGTAAAATCAATCTCTACTTATTTTCACTTCCTATACACAAAAAAAACTTACCTCATATTAATTTCACTTAACAAAAAATATGGATTTTCAATAAGGTTTTTCTCTTCAATATTTCTGAAGAAAAAAATGACATTTTTTCTCTTTTTTGGAAATCTTCAAATAGGAAAAACATTATTACTTTTAGAGATCCAGATATTCACCATATTTTCTTGTTGAAATCAATATAAGGGAATAGAAAACTGTATAAAAACCTTTTTTAGTAGAAAAAACATATCTTCAAAGTTTTATTCTCCTTCAAAAGGATTACCAAATGATTTAGCACACTATAAATCATATTACACCCACACGTAAGATTAACTAGATTGGGAATATTTCACTTATGTAATAGAATGAAATGGGAGAATCATGTTTTAATTTTCCTAACCTAAGAATAAATACATGACTACTAAGGCTCATAATGATCCAATGTTCATGGAAGACCAAAATAAAAAAGGATTATCATGAAATGTGGGATATTGAAATCCCCTAAATTTCCTTAATAATTTAATTAAAAAGTAACATTACCATCATGTTATGATTGAAATAAATCATGTTTTTTTAAATAAGGCATGTATAGGTTCTCTCGAGAGATGTGGGGTAAGTGAATATGGCGTCAAAAGGGTTCAAAATCCACACACGAAAAGAATTTTTAATATAAAGATAGTAATATATAGAATATGATTAAAAAATAAGAGGCATTTCCAAAAAACATAAAAAATCATAGACATGATACAAATTCATTTTAGAATTCATTCTTCATTGGTTTTAATCGATTAATTGGTTTAATCATTTACATGGATTTAAAAAATGACAATGATAATCATTTGAGACCACAAGTTTTGATTTGCAATAAATTTGAAAATAAAGCACACAATATCCTAATATAACCATAATGTTCCACCCCAACACATATTTTGTACAATTTCTTAATTGTGCACAGTTTATTTGATAAATAAAAATGAATAAGATTAGTCAGGACAAAAAATGTGATATCAAAATACACAATCTTGTTTTTATTGAGTAGCATCTACCTTGATCTAGCCCCCTAAAAGCTATTACATAGAAACCAACATGAAAATATAATCATAATTTAATTAAAATCAAGGAAATAAAAATAAAAAATAATATAATGGAAAATATTATTTGTATGAAAATCCAAGTGGGTGATATGATATCCCTTCCTCTAGTGAGGAAGTTCCAACCAATCATCCCTAATACGATTCTGGGTGATGTTTTTTCCTCATGAACTAATAAAATTATTTTTAAGCACTCTTCCTCAACTCAAAAAACTTGTAGAAGATCCAAAAAATATATTTCATCAGGTTTTCCTTCATGACTCAGTGGTTAAAATGATTCAGTGGAAGAGGTAAAAAATTAAGAATAAATTTCACAACACTTTATCCTCATATAAAACCTCCACTTATTGATGAAATGCAATTCTAGGATATAGTTCATCATTAATTTAAACATAAAAAATTATTTATTGTTTTAAAATATGCTCAGTTAGACTATCCTCATGTGTATTAGTGTACTCAAATGATCACACAATTATTTCTTCAATTTAAAATTTGAGATCCTCTTCATATGAAAAACTAGTCCTCTCAAAAACTATGTGAACTAAATCTTCATAGGTATAATAAGTTAACATGTTATTATAAAAAAAATCTAGAAAAATTGGATCAATATTTGAGACATCACTCTTTGGCTTCTCAGGTTCCGACATTATATGGGATTGGATAACAGTTGTATTGAATGTAGGAAGAAGCTTAGATTCCTCTATTACAATGGATTCATATTGAGTATTATAATTTCTATTTTAAAATGTAGGGAATTACATGAAATTTTAATTTAAAAAAAGTTACCACAATAATTTTTCAAATGTATTCGATTTCAAAAAGAGACATAAATTAAATGATTAGGGACAATTCCTTCCATAAAATTTGAAAAATGAGATTTCAAAATAGTTTTCAACTCATCCAAAAAACCTTACTGAATTTTATATGTTGGTGGGAAAATATTTTCCATTTTATGAGCTAATTTTTAAGATTGAAATTCTTTAAATTATTTTAAGGGATTGGAAATAATTCCAATTTATATTCTTACTTCTTGAATCAATGAGTATTGTTGTTGAAGAACCAAAAAAATCTCTTTCATTTCAAAATTATTTTATTGGAGTTGAAATTTTAAAAATTCATAATGACTATTAACCTCATATTATTGATTATAAAACCAAGCCTAAAATTAGTCACTAGGAAAATCATTTTTTTATAGGACTCAATATTTGTGGTTAAAATCCTAAAAATTCAAAAAATATTAAATATAATTTATAAATCCTCCCCATAAATGGATCCCTATTGAATCTGGGCTTTTTGTTACAAAACTCCAATCAACAACTTTTCCCTTAAAACTGATGTATAGTGGGGACCATAGGGTTGTCTCATGAGGAGGTAGCAGACTAAGGTATTAAATATTCACTTGGTTAATGTAAAATATCAGAAATAGATATGGGAATTTAAATGAGTTAATATGATTTAAATTAAATTAAATCCAATTACAACTATAAATATATATTAGTGATTGGAAATCAAAAGCAATCCCGAATAAAAAAACAAACTGAATAAGGTAGTGGTGGAAAAACATTGATATTTAGACACTCCCTATATCATTGTCAAAGATTGATTTCCAATTTAATTATCTGATTTATACCTCAACACCTCAATATATACACCTAAATTTACCAAACACTATATCAAGACCTCATATATGGGTGTTTTCCACTTATAAATGTAATTAGATTACCTAAAGACCTCTGAGAAATCAAAACTAATTGTACTTATTTTTCTAAAAGGGGAGACCTCTCCTAAATAGGATTAAACTACAAGAAAATAATTTTACGTTCATAATCTGATAAAAATATTCAAAAAAATGAATTAAATGAAAACAATAAAGAAAGATAACTTCTTCAATCATTAAGAAAATTTCATGGATAATTCTAAAGAGAAATGATTATAGTTAAATTCACAAACTCAAAAGAGGAAATATTATTAGATCATCACTATCCACCACTACCTAGAGTATATCCTTTAATGAAATGATAAATGCATGGAATAATCTTATTCTCTAGAATATCTTTTTTAGCACAACGATCTTCCTTCATCCAACTATCTTTTGAAATGAAATGAAGATGAGAATATTAAGAAGTAGAGTGGTGGAAATATTATACCCAAATTTCTTTCCCGTGAATGTTGGATTAATTTTGTGCCTCCCCCTGACCAAATACCCTATAGGGTCCTTCTGGAAATCTATTTTAAATTTAATCCTATATCAATTATAAAATATTTATATATTTTATACATTTTGGCAATGGATATGGATTGATTACTAAAGAAACATGTTTTGGATGAAGTGGCCTTTAATCTTACTCTAGTTTGTCTCACAAAAAGAATAAATTAATGAAATTATTTTTATTTTAAACATAACACACATTTTGTCCATGGAGTAATGTTTTCTATATAGTTTTAATAATCAAATATGGACATATATATCCAGATTTATACCTCATTTAATAATATGTTTTCAATTCACTATCCAGACAAAAGTTTCCCAATGAATGAATTATTTGGGCCCCAATAAGTTCAAATCAGAACTTATCTCAGTTGAAAAAGTAATATATTAGCAATAGAGGGATCCTAAAATTATATAATTACTCATCTAGAATCAATATAGAAAATGTTATTCTATAAATACATTTGTTGTAAGATCCTGTTTTGTTGAAAGGTATGTTTTTGTTGTGTTTTGTGTTGAACCCTTTGTTTTTGGGTATTTAAAATGTTTCCTGAAAGTGTGAGATGCCTTGGGGGTGTTCCGGGGGCATGGGGCATGGAAGAAAGGAAATCTGGGCAAGAAAGGCCATGGCGCACATCTTGCACATGGCCAGGTAAATCGTGTGGCCTGCCCAGGCTAAACCGTGCGACCCTTCCTCCTCCGGACCGAAGCATGCGCACAGTTTGTGCTCGGTTTGACAAACTATGCGGCTAGATCATGTGACCCCTCCTCCTCGAGGGAGTGGCATGTGCCCGGTTTGCGCATTGTTTTCCAAACCGTGCAGACAAACCGGGAGGCTACTTAATGTAGGGAAAAATTACATGTTTTCCACTCCAGGCTTTATAACCCCACTCGGGATTTCCTCTGATTTCCTCCCTCTCAACCCTAGGCAAGAACCAAATCACCCAAAGGCTACAAGAGACCGATCTCCTTCGATTCTAAGGGGTTTTTGGAGCTGTTGGTTGCGGATCGAAGCTCCGGGTAAGTCTAATACCAACTTTGCTTCTCCTTTTGGTTTTGGGTTTGTATCTTCTCTTCCTCTCATTCAGAAGCTCTAAAACCCTATCTTTTGGGTGAGTATTATGATAAAGCTCCAAAGGTTGGTTGGATCAAGGTCTACAGAATCGATTGAGGGTGCGTTCAACTGAGGTTTCAAGGTATGTGGTCTACAGGTGATATCCCATAGTTTTTTGGGTATTTGTGCATGCTTAGTTGTGTTCTTTCATTCCTTTGGTTATGTTTTTAATAAACTTGGCTTGTTTGGTGATAAAAATTCTTAAAATGGTAAATGGGAACCCTCACGATCCTTGTGGGATGTGTTGGGATAGACTTGACATAATTGGGACCATCCATATGATGTTCCAGCTTTTCCCGGATTTAGGGATTGATATTAAACAAGTGTCCTTGTTGTAATGAATTGTAGAGCCCTTGATAAATATGTTGGAATGATTGGTTGAACTTGGAATAGAAGTTAGGTGATGCACCTAGACTTGGTAATATCCTAAGGGTTAAAGTGGAATGGGTTAAATGGTTGATTCATGGGAATGATGAACATGTTAAATGGGTTAATGTGTAAACTGATTAAAGACCATAATGAGATAGATTATGGGTTTAATGTTGAATTCTTAGTGAGATAGTCATAACACATGGGGATTGGGTGAATGGTTAAATGATTTGAAATGGTAATGTGTTAATGGGTTAAGGCATGATGAGGATTCCCATGTGGGTTGTTGTGAATAGTTTTTGCTGAAGGGAAATGGTTTGGATGGTTGATGGTTAATTATATATAAGCATGTGCAGATGGCTTGGTAGAGTGGGGTATGACATGAAGATCTATGCCCATGGGTCGAGTGAACACTGAGGTTCTAAACTCCACTCTAAATGTACGGGTTAGGAAAGAGAACTGAGGGTCTATTCTCCTAACGGTTTCATCCACCCGGACTGAGGATTCGAGGTGAGGTTATGGTTACTATGAGGGGTTAGTCCTAGTGATATTGGATAATGATGTGTTTACCATCTTTCATGTGATTGTTGGCCTTATACCCATGTAACATTATGTATGTGATTAACCCATGGAAATGTGATGAAATGGTAAATGGTGATAATGGGTGTGTCATGAATGGTAATGGAAGTGGCAATGGCTTGGCTCTAAACTGGTTAATGGTACCTTAAATAATTTTTGGCAATTAGCATTCATATTTCTTTTGCATAAACTACCTGTTTATATTGGATATATTGTAGACACCATTGGTGGTGGCCTACTGAGTTATACTCACACTCTACTCGGGCCGTCATTGGGTACCTGAGGAGACGTCATGTTTTCAGGGTAGGAGAATTGAAAAGGTCCTTTCTAGATAGTGAGTGGGCATGGGTAGCACTTGGTGGAGGATCCAGACTTGGAGTTGGGACCATTTTGGGGATTTTGGCCGTTGTCATTATTTTAGGGGTTTGTCCACTTTTTCACTTGTATTATAAAATGGCATATTTATTGTTTGGAAATGGTTATTATATAGGTTCCCTATTTATTGATTATTGTTTCCGATATTGGTATATTTCTGTTGTGGCTTACTCTGATAAAAAGGGGGTATAGTCTCCCCACTTGTCTACAAAGACCTCTACTGCTAGTCGGAAGCCTTTTGCGTATGGGGAGGTGCGCTTAAGTTCATGTAACCACCCAGCTCGGAGCACCAGTTTAGTGGCTTCCAGGTCGAGGATGTTATAAAGTGGTATCAAAGGTGGTATTTCTTCTCCTTCTCCGAGGTCTTGTTATTTGGGATTGGTAGCCAAGGGTTAATACGTGTCAGGCCTTGGTAATGAGCTCATGCTTGGGAGTAGCTAACCCATATACGAGGGAAAACACAAGTCACCATGGGTGGGAAATGTTGTTCTTGGTTGTGTGTTTTTACAGTTGATTACATTTCACCATTGGGTGATGCACATGTGGTTTGACGTGACTATTTTATGATATTTAGCTCATGGCCATAACGACACAAGGATTTGGATTCATGCATAATTGTAGGCACCTATGGAGATAGGTGGCATGCATCATGTTAGGCACATGCATAGGATGTGTGTGTGTGGCTGGAAGTTATGGTGCATCATGCATTTCATGAAACCAAGAAATGAAGAGATGAATGAAATAACAGAAGTGGGTATGGGTGAATGAATGGTAAATGATGTTTAATGGAGTAATATGGTTTGAAACAAATTGGTAAATTTTGTTGGGTTAGTGTATGAAATGGGTTGTTGTAGCTAGTAAAGGGCTTTTGATGGAGTCATGAAAGTTTATAGCATGTGTTCTAAAATCTCATGCATAGCGTTGTAGAGAATTCCACCAAACTTTCGGTTACCAGTTGGTCAATGGGAGGGTGTTACTGAGAACACTCCTCCTGTAGAGGAGCAAGGAAATGTGGCGATCGATGAAGGTAGAGAGGACCAGTTCTGGGAGAACTTGGCTCACCTTATGCAGATGATGGATCAAGACCCAGGGTAGGTTGCACCGAGTATGTTTGAGCTGACCAGGGAGTTCCAACCGCAGCACCCTCCAACTTTCACCGGAGAGGGTGGACCAGAGGTAGCATATTTCTGGTTATAGTCTGTCCTGATGATACTAGATCATCTAGATACCCCTATCGAAAATAGGTTGAAGGTGGCCGCTTATATGTTGCGAGGCAAGACGAGGTATTGGTGGGACATTCAGGCTCAAATCGAGCAGGCTGAGGTAATGCCGTGGAAGGTTTTTCAGGAAACGTTTCTGGAGCATTTCTACCTAGAGACCTTGAGACAGGAGGGGGCTGCAGATTTTATGAGCCTGACTTAGGGATCGCTATCAGTGATGGAATATTCTAACTGTTTCACTGATTTGAGGCGCTTTGTCCCAGTGTTAGCAGGGGATGAGGCAGTAGTAGTAAGGTGTTTCCAGGATGGGATGAGACATGATATCAGGTCTCAATTAAACATCTTCCTCTTGAATAGCTTCACAGATGTAGTAAATCAGGCACTGATCTCAGAAGGAAACCTGAAGGGAGCTTCGGGTAGTGGGCTTGTCGTGTTAGTGGGGCAGACGAGCGGTACAGCTACCGAGGGTCAGAAGCAACGCCATGAGAGATCACAACATTGAGGAAGTGTGTAAGGTGGTTAGAAGAGAGGGTCTTCCCCTCAGAGTAGAAATCAGGTGTTCTGTTATCAGTTCGGTAGGCTAGGGAATATGTGTGGTCAGTGTCCTCGATCTCCAGTTGAGTGTCGTTCATGCGAAAGGATGGGGCATGTGCAGAGGTTCTGCAGGGACCCTCGACAGGTGGGTTAGCAAGATGCTGGAAGGCAGGTACCAGATACGGGAAGGGGATCAGTTGCCCCGTATCAGGCAGGTAGTTGGAGCTCCAAGGGCCGTACTGGTAGGGGCAGTGGACATGGAACTCCAAGGCAAGATTGTGCATGCCAGCAGGGCAGTGCTGCGCAGGGAGTTCAGGCTGGAGCCCAGGGTAGAGGGGCAAGTCTGCTTCAGGCAGTTCAGTTTGCGCCTGGTGATGGCGAGGCTGGACTGTTGACTGTTCGAGGAACGATCCTTGTAGCTTCTACATTTTCTAGTCCGTTTTTTGACACAGGTGCCACACACTATTTTATCTCTACTCACCTTGTGGTAGCGCTAGGTTTACCTATGGAGGGGGTGTGTGGAGTTATGTCATTTGAAACTCCTTTGAGGTCACGGGTTGTGGATATCAAGCAGTGCAAGGGATGTGCCTTGTAAGTTGGTGGGTATTGTTTTCTGTGGGACTTGTTCATTCTCAATATGTCAGGGTTTGAACTAATCTTCGGAATGGACTGGTTGGTGTTGTATCAGGCACACATAGACTTTTATCATTTAAAATTACCATTCAGGTCACTTGAGGGTGACACTTATGTCCACCGTGGCGAATGGGATGTTCGAGCAGGTCGTGCGGGGCCGTTTTGTCAACAGATGAGTGGACTCATAGCTCTAGTGGCATGTCTCATGCTTGATGACAATGAAATAGGGGAGTGTTCTGTGTTCCCTCCTGTGGTGGATCAGTTTCAGGACGTGTTTCCTGAGGATTTCTTAGGGTTACCCCCTGAGAGGGATGTTGAGTTCACAATCGAGTTGCTGCCGGGAGCGGAGCCAATTTCTATTCCGCCATACCGAATGGCACCAGAAGAACTCTAGGAACTGAAGGTTTGGCTTAAAGAGTTGGGGCGTAAGGGGTTTATCCGTCCTAGTACGTCTCCTTGGGGATCTCCCATGCTTTTTGAAAATAAGGCCAATGGGTCATTGAGGCTATGTGTTGACTATCAAAGGTTGAATCAGATGACATTTAAAAATCGGTACCCTCATCTTAGAATTGATGACCTGTTTGATTAGTTGAGTGGTGCATCAGTGTTTTATAAGATTGATCTGAGGTCAGGCTATCACCAGTTTAGGGTGATGTCTTCCGACATACCGCAGACAGCTTTCCAGAGTCGGTACGGGTTGTTTGAGTATTTGGTAATGCCTTTCGGCTTGACCAATGCATCGATGGTGTTTATGGATTTGATAAACCAGATCTTTCATCCCTATCTAGATCAGTTTGTTTTTGTTTTTGTTGATGATATCTTAGTGTACTCGAAAACTCATGACGATCATGACCAACATCTTGACATCGTCTAGGGTATGCTAAGAGTGCATCAGCTATATGCCAAGCTATCAATGTTTCAATTCTGGATAGGTGAGGTGAATTTTCTGGGTCACATCATCTTGGAGGAAGGTGTGTTAATGGATCCAAAGAAAGTGAAGGCAGTTGTATCCTGGGAGCAGCCCAACAGCATTTCTAATGTTTGGAGTTTTCTGGGTTTAGCCGGGTATTACCGAAGGTTCATTCAGGATTTCGCTCTCTTGGAAGCACCACTCTTGGGATTGACCAAGAAATGAATCAGGTTCGAGTGGTCCGAGGCTTCTGAGAATGCCTTCCAAGAGTTTAAGAAGTGGTTGATGACCGCACCTATCTGGATTTTACCTAAGCTGAGTAAGATGTACATAGTGTTTTGTGATGCGTCCGGAGTCAGAATAGGGGCTGTGTTGATGCAGGATGAGCAGGTTGTGGATTATGGGTCAAGGCAGTTAAGACCCCATGAGAAGAACTATCCCACTCATGATCTTGAGTTGGCTACAGCATTGTACGCTTTGTAGTGTGGAAGGAACTATTTTTTTGGAGGACGGTTTATGTTGTTTTCTAACCATAAGAGTTTAAAGTACATATTCTCTCAGCGGGATCTGAATCTTCGGTAGTGAATATGGGTTGAATATCTCCAGTAATTTGACTTTGATTTAGTATACATGCTGGGAAATGGAAATAGTGTTTCTGATGCTCTGAGCAGGATGGTTCAGAATCAAGTGGTTCAGGAATCCAGCACCGAGTGGATGGTGATGGCTTTGTTTGCAGAGATGCACCTGGAGGTGCAGGAGGAGAATGGTCAGGTCAATCTTGCTTACTTAATGATGTAGTAGACGCTTTTGAGTCGAGTTAAGGGAAGTCATCTTGATTATCCCGAGTTTTTGAGCATGAAATAAAAGCATAAAGGTGGGGAGCTACCTTCTGGCTGGGCCGTTGGCGTGGACGGTGTTGTTCATGTTCATGATCATGTGGTTGTGCCAAAGTTTGTGCGATAAGAGTTAATGCAAGAGTTCCATGAATCAAATTGGGCAGTGCATCCTGGTTTGACCATAATGTACCATGATCTATGAAGGCAGTTTTGGTGTCCTAGAATGAAGAATGAAGTTGCAGGCTTTGTGGAACGGTGCCTTACCTATCAGTAGGTGAAGGTCGTGCATCAACTCCCAGATGGTTTGTTGCATCCATTGCCCATTTGTAATGGAAGTGGGATGATATAACCATGGATTATATCATGGGTCTTCCGAGGACGTCGCAGAAGAATGATGCAATTTGGGTGGTTGTGGATCGGTTAACGAAAGTGGCTCATTTCTTACCGATTCAGGAGACCCTTACAGTCGACCAGTTGGGTGAGCTCTATGTTTGAGAAATACTGCGGTTGAATGGGGTTCCACGGACAATAGTTCTGGACTGAGATCCATGTTTCACATCATGTTTCTGGCAAGGGTTGTAGAAAGAACTTGGTACGCAGGTGTTTTTGAGTACGGCTTTCCACCCGCAGACAGACGGGTAGTTGGAACATACGATCTGAGTGTTTGAAGACATGTTAAGAGCTTGTTACTTGGATTTTGTTAGTTCTTGGGAGAGGCACCTATCGTTAGTTGAGTTTTCCTTCAAAAACAGTTTTTAGGCTACAATTCAGAAGGCACCGTTTGAGGCACTTTATGGGAGACCATGTAGATCACCATTGTATTGGCTAAAGGCCGGTAAATCTGAGTTGTTGGGGCCAAGTCTTGTGCAGGAGACTTCAGAGAGAGTTAAGTTGATCAGGAAACGAATGAATACAGCTCAGAGTAGGCATAATTTGTATAAAGATTGGCGACATAGACCTCTTGAGTTTGGGGTGGGTGATAAAGTGTTCCTTCGGGTGTCGCCAAGGTTGGGTCATCATCGGATACGAAAGCAGGCTAAGTTGGCGCCCAGGTATGTGGGACCTTTTGAGACTGTGGAGAGGATCGGACTAGTGGCTTACTGATTGGCTCTTCCTCATCGGTATGGTGGGATGCATGATGTGTTTCATGTGTCACTACTTCAACGGTATCACCCTCACCCATATCACATGGTTGATTTTGGGGATGTGGAGCTTGAGGCTGATGCTCCTTTGAGGAGCACCCGGTTTTTGTGGTGGATCATAGTGAAAAGGTCTTGCGAGGAAAGGTTGTGCCATTAGTGCGAGTACTATGGCAGCATGAGAAAGTTTAGGAAGAAACATGGGAGCGGGAATCAGAAATACAGGATCAATGGCCCGAACGTTTCTCTTTGGTGGATCAATGAGGCTTGGAAACTCGGCTCAGGGTTGAACCGTTATAAGGTCGGGAGGTTGTACGATCCTAGTTTGTGGAAAGGAATGTTATTGTTGCGTTTTGGGTTTAAAACTTTGTTTTTGGGGCTTTAAAATGTTTCCTGAATGTGTGAGAGGCCCTGGTGGTGTTCCGGTGACTCGAGGAATGGAAGAAAGGAAATCTAGGCAAGACAGGCTATGGTGCATGACCTACGCACGGCCAAGTAAACCGTGCGGCCAGCCCAGGCTAAACTGTGCGACCCTTCCTCCTCCAGATAGAAGCATGCACACGGTTGGCCAAACCGTGCTGCTGGATCGTGCGACCACTCCTCCTCTGGGCAGTGGCATGTGCACGGTTTGTGCACGGTTTTCCAAACCGTGCAGACAAACTGTGCGACCACTTAAAGTTGGGAAAAATTACATGTTTTCCACTCCAGGCTTTAAAACCCCACTCATGATTTCTTCTGATTTCCTCCCTCTCCACCCTAGGCACGAACCAAATCGCCCAAAGGCTCCAAGAGACCAATCTCCTTTGATTATAATGCATTTTTGGTGCTGTTAGTTGCGGATCGAAGCTCTGAGTAAGGCTAATTCCATCCTTGATTCTCCTTTTGGTTTTGGGTGTTTATCTTCTCTCCCTCTCGTTCTGAAGCTCTAAAACCCTTACTTTTGGGTGAGTTTTAGGATTTATTTCCAAAGGTTAGTTGGATCAAGGTATATGGACTTGATTGAGAGAGTGTTAAACCGCAGTTTCTAGGTAGGTGGTCTACAAGTGATATCCCATTGTTTTTTGGGTATTTGTGCATGCTTAGTTGTGTTCTTGCTTTCCATTGGTTATGTTTTCAATAATCTTGGCTTGTTTGATAATAACGATGCTTAAAATGGTAAATGGGAACCCTCACGATCCCCGTGGGATGTGTTTAGATAGACTTGACCTAATTGGGACCATCCATGGGATGTGCTGGCTTTTCCCGGATTTAGGGATTGATATTAAACAGGTGGCCTTGTTGTAATGAATTATAGATCCTTTGATAAATATGTTGGCATGATTGGTTGAACTTGGAATAGACGTTAGGTGATGCACCAAGACTTGGAAATAACCTAAGGGTTAAAGTGGAATGGGTTAAATGATTGATTCATGGGAATGATGAACAGGTTAAATGGGTTAATGTGTAAACTGATTAAAGACCATAATGTGATATATTATGGGTTTAATATTGAATTCTTAGTGAGATAGGCATAACACATGGGGTTGGGTGAATGGTTAAATGATGTGAAATGGTAATTTGTTAATGAGTTAAGGCATGATGTGGATTCCCATGTGGGTTGTTGTGAATAGTGTATGTCGAAGGGAAACGGTTTGGATGGTTGATGGTTACTTATATATAAGCATGTTCACATGGCTTCGTAGAGTGGGGTATGACATGAGGATATATTCCCACGGGTCGAGTGAAGACTGAGGTTATAAACTCCACCCTAAATGCACGGGTTAGGAAAGGGGACTGAGGGTCTATTCTTCTAATGGTTTCATCTATCGGGACTGAGGCTTCAAGGTGAGGTTATGGTTGCTATTAGGGGTTAGTCCTAGTGAGATAGGATAATGATGTTTTTATCCAATTTCATGTGATTGTTGGCCTTAGACCCATGTAACATTATGTATGTGATTAACCCATGGAAATGTGATGAAATGGTAAATGGTGGAAATGGGTGTGTAATAAATGGTAATGGAAGTGGCAATGGCTTGGATCTAGACTAGTTAATGGTACCTTAAATAATTGTTCGCAATTATCATTCATATTTATTTTTCATACACTACATATTTATACTAGATATTTTGTAGACACCGTTGGTGGTGGCCTACTCAGTTGTACTCGAACTCTGCTCGGGCCGCCGTTGGGTACCCGAGCAGACTTCATGTTTGCAGGCCAGGAGAAGGGAAAAGGTCCTGGCTAGATAGTGAGTGGACATGGGTAGAAATTGGTTAAGGATCCAGACTTGGAGTCGGGACCATTTTGGGGATTTTGGACGTTGCCCTTATTTTGGGGTTTTTCCTACTTTTGCACTTGTAGTATGACATTGCATATTTATTTTTATGGAATTTGTTTTTATACAGGTTCCTTGTTTATTTATTATTATTTTCGCTATTGGTATATTTCTATTGTGGCTTACTCTGATAAGAAGGGGGTATAGTCTCTCCACTTGACTACATAGACCCCCGCTGCTAGTCGGCAGCCTTTGGCGTACGGGGAGGCGTGCTTAAGGTCATGTAACCACCCGGCTCGGAGCACCGGTTTTGTGGCTTCCAGGTTGGGGATGTTACATTTTTTATGTTAAAAAGTTAAATTTCCAAAATTGAAGAATTTTGAATTTTAACATCAAAACATCCTTAAAATCAATAAACAGTTCAATTAAGCTAAAATTATCAAATTGGTGGTGTTTAAATTATTGAAATACATATAAAATATTGTGTTAATATTACATATATAAATGATTTTCTATCTGTTACCATCATGGGAATGTGAACAATTTGGCACATGTTTTCAACAAAAAGGATCATGTAACCCTATCCATGATGAGGATTGAAAGGGATCCAATCTTATTGGAAATCAAAAGGATATATATGGGAATACTAAAAGTATATTCATCATACATTTCAAAAATAATTTCTCATCCATTTATTGTTTATAGGATCATGGAGGCCTAGAAAGATGATAAGAGGCTACATGTGAAGTTGTAAAAATTCTGATGTTCAACTTTGTTAAAGACGGATAAGCGTTAGAACCTAGATTTGTGTACTAAAAATTAGAGTATAACAGGGCAAATCTGGATAATGGGAATAGATCAACCTTCTCTATTCATCCATGAATATATAAGATTTATATAGGGTTAAAGATAAACTTTTTGTTGGATAACACAAAGAAGGAGATTGTTGTGTATGTATCTCCATTGTTAGTATTCCAAAAAGTCAGGGAATACTGATGGAAGTATAGGGGTATTATGTTACCATTTCTAGTACTAGTATTTTAATAGTAAAACATTATAAATTATTTTATCAAATGACTCCCTAGATAATTTAATGGAAATAACATTATTTGGATGGCAATGAATCGTCTTACCAAGTCTGGGCATTTCATTTCTATCATGGAATATTTTTATCTTGACCATATTTCCATGATATAAATAATTAAATTTCTAAGACTATATATAGTTCCACTACCTATTGAATCTAATCAATATATGTGGTTTTCTTAAAGGTCGTGGAGAATCTTTTAGTAAGAAATAGATAAAAAATTGAACTTTGTAACTATTTATCACCCTCAAATGGATTGTTAGTATAAAATAAATATTCAATATTTTTATGATATGTTGAGATCATGTTCAATATATTTCTATATATGTTGGTACAAACACCTTACCCAATTGGTGTTCTCATTCAACAACAGTTTCCATTCTATATTTTATGTGGTGCCTTATGAGGCTCTATATGGGAAGATGAGTCAGACTCTTACATGTTTGAATGATGTTTGAGAGAGAAAGATAATGAGACCTGATGTTATCCAATAGATGAAAAAAAAGGTTCAAACAATTAATCATTATATGAAATGCATTAAATATTGATAGAAAATTTATGAATACAATCATTGAAGAGGTATGGATTTTTAGGTTGGAGAAAATTTGTTCCATCATATAGAAGTAAGGAAGAATGACATGTGTTTTGGGAAGAAGTGAAATCTAAGTGCTAGATACATTTTCTCTATTTAGATCCTTGATTTTATTGGAGGGGTGTCTTATCAACAAGAACACACACCTTTCCTATCTCCAGACCATGATGTGTTCAATGTATCTCACATGGGGAAGTACATACCAGATTCCTCACATGTAATAAATTCTGATGCGGTACCAATGGTTAGTGACCATTCATATGTGGAGCTATCAATGAAGTTATTAGATTATATATAAAATGTTCTACAAAAAATACAACTCCTTAGAAAAATTAATTCTAGTGCAACTACATGTCTGATGAACTAACATGGGAACCAAAAGTGATGACAACACAGAAGTGTTTTTATCGGTCTTAGTTTTTGAAATGAATATTTCAAGGGTGAAATTTATAAATGGGGAATAATGTAATCACCGTAATGTTTATAAATGAGATTATCATCTTAAAATGTGTAAATTCCTTATTAAGAAATGAATTTATATAAAACAAATGAACTAATTTGGTTATTGTGAACTGTTATATGGTTTTTATAACATAAAAGACTATTAATCATCTCAGGTCTCATGGAATATTGAACAATAACTATACCATGAATTAGATTATCCCTATTTCTATCCAAATCCCAATATAGAATAAAACCATTTCCTATCAACCACTTGTGCATAACAAAAAATTATGGATCAATTTTCAAGATATTCGTCACTCATTCCAAAGACCTAGATGAGATTAGTATATGTTCCCATGGCACTACCCCTTTGTAAAAATCTATTCCCACTTTCCAGTCAAAAAACATTTCGATGAGCTTCCAATAATCATTAGACACTCACTCACCACCATCCTCTATCTTTATTTTTAGATCATCTATAAATACATTATATTTCTAAAGAGCATCCTCTAACTAGAATTTAAACATCTATAATTACTCTAATTAATTACTCTATCAAAGAGTCGTGTCAAGATAGAAAAATATATACCACAGACTCTTGTGAACCAATTACACTAAAAATATCTCACTGAAGGGGTAGTTCCACCAATATTTCAATTAATGACCCATAACATCCATATATATTTCATCTGAAGGGTAGTTTCCCTCATAGGGTCATAGTGTAACATACCCATAAGATACTACCTTACCCCCTATACAAGAAAAAAATACTAAGAAAATGCCTTATGCATCACAATATACTTCATAACCAACTATAGGATCATAATGAATCAAGATTGGAGCTGAAAGTAGCCTATTATTTAGCTATATTAATACATATTCACACTATAACATCCATTCATACTTGACCCCCGTTTGGTGAACATGTTCATGGTAACTTCTAAGTGATAAATGTTCTAATTGAAAATCATATAATATAATTTCAACATGATAAAACATTGAATATCCGTATATATCTCAGTTATTCCCAATAAATAACTTCCTTAATATTAATTAGATCATATAATAATTTTTCTTGAGAAACCAAAAGCTAAGTAAAGAGGACCTCATATATCTAAAGATGACACTTCTTGTACATTACATGAAGCAGATGTTCTGAAATCATGATCCGTAAAATATAAATATTTCTGGAATTAGATTATACTATAATGGAATATATTTGGATATCATCAATAAATATGATAATTAAGGATTATATATATAGTTTAATAAACTTATTCATGAGTTTCATGAACATTTTCTAAGATTTTCTCAATATAACATGCATAATTAATAGTCAAACAATCAATACATTCTCTTTAACATTGTTTTTGGTGTGAATTATTATATAAAATTATGTTGATGGTATCCAATATGTAGATCAATCTTTGAAAACTACAAGGATACCCTAAATTGTTAAAAAATCATCAGTTCTCTACTATAGGTACATGTCATTACAAATGATTGGATTTAGATTCTAAATGTCTATTGGAAGTTAAACCCTGCCACACACCTTCTTGGAGAACAACATCGGTGTACCCCAAGTGGTAGTGCATGGTTTGATGAATACTCAAGAATCAATATCATCCATCTTAAACTTGATCTATAAAAGCCATTTAGTTCTATTTATTATAGTGTAATTGATATGGTTTGTGTACTATGCACTAAATAGATATTAAACTCAACTACCATGTAATATGGTAACCCTAAAAATTCATCTAGAAAGACATCTCAATATAAGTTTACCATAAAAAGTAAAGATGATTTATTTACTGCTTTGTCCAAAATAAGCAACATGTTTCCCACTTTCACTATAAAAATCTCTCCAATGAGAGTTTAGTCCACTTTTTCTACCACAATGTCCCATTCACTAGATAGTATGATAATTTCTTCTTTAGGTAATGAAATGATTATAAATCTTCAATAATAATTGATTTATTCATGGTAGAAGGTCAACCACTCAATTCATTGGATAACATAAAAACTTATCATATTTTGAATTATAAATCTTGAAATACACATGAAGCTAGAAACTACCATCAGGTAGTCTATAGGTACATAAGAAGAATATATTTTTTCCCCAATACGTATTGATAGATTATAGATAATAATAGAATTTAAATGGCAAATATATCTCAGTAACTACATAAGAAGATATGAAAAAGTTTTTATCTTAAATAAGAATAAAAGAAATTAAAAAATGTAGAATCGATGAGGACCATATCTTTAACAATGGAAATAAGATCTCTTTAATATGCTGAAGCAGAATGTATATTCCCTAGTAGCCACCACTCCCTGATTCCTATGAGTACCATGAGTCAACAAATTTACTAATTATTGTGGGGTCTATATCTATTATTGGGGTCCTAAATATTCCCTTAAAATGTACCTCCTCAAATCTATACCATAGAACCACTTTTGAATCCCTTTCATGTCCCATTGGTGACTATTATTGAAAGAATATGTATATTCCTTAAGTGATTTTCACTTCCTCCCATTGTAATTGAACTTGGTAGAGTCAGATCCTGCAAATGGATTTTAAGAACCTCTTCTATGCTCTAACTGATGAACACTACCAAGGAATCCATTCCTTAACTTCCACGTTTTAATCTTATAATAATAAATTTGGGCTATACTAATGAATGTACTTATCAAACCTCTAGAAGAAAGAATAAGTCCCACAGATCTACTTTCCGATGATCCATTCTTGATCATATGTACCTTATGAATAACTATAGAATTCGTTTTAGATCAAAGTTCATATTCTTGATTTTCATCTCTAGGTGAAGACCAATCACATATTTCATTTCCATACACACCTCATTCTCTTCCAGAATATGTGTAAAGGGAATCAGTTCTATAAAATGTGATGAATAGGTGGACTCTATCATTAGCTAATAATACAGATCTATAAAATATTTTGATTAGTCTATATTATATTCAACAGAAATAACTATCCAAAAAACACATCCTTTAATGTCACCTCATTAATTCCTTTAAATATACTAGCATTAAATACTATGTCTTACCATCATCTAGCTGCTCCAGGAAGCATAAAGGTCAGAACCATCACCATATAATCATCTACTGTGTCTACTAAGTCTTAAAGAATCTAAATGACTTGTATACTATCCTATGTATTATGGGGTTCTCTTTTTCCCTAAATTATTTGTTTGATGGAGATAAATGTAGTTAGTGTAATCAACCATAATCTCCCCACCCATATTGCCACCTATGCCATGAACTTGCACTAGTTAAAATAGTCCTAGCTAGAATGAATTTATTTCTCAACCCACTAGAGAAACTAAGAGAGCATTTTTCATTTCTTATTTCAAATCAATAGGTAGTCCTACTATATTTTGAACTAATATATGTGTTCATATTTCTTGAAATTCCAAAACAAAGCATAGAGAGAGAAAAATTCTTAAACATGAAGACTGGTTAAAAACATAAGTAAATACACATGGTTAAAAATCAATGTTCAACCTAAGAGGTTACCCACAATAATAAGAAATAATGCCATAACTACAACCCAAAACTGAAGATATGTTTCCAGTGCATACACTTTAGTGAAATTCACATATATACAATTAATAATTGATTGCAACAAGTTAAAATAAATGAATGCATAAAAACATATTCCAAAATAAAATTTCATAATTTTAACAGGAGAATAATTATATGGGATATTTCTAATAAGATAAACATGTATATATCATGTGGACCTACATTCCAAAAATGAATCATGAATGCACACCAAATACCATAAATCAATAAATAACATCATGTGTATAAAACAGGATGGATTTAAATAAACTATAAAAACAATGAGAACAAAAAACCAATTCCAACTTTATTTGGACTTATACGTTCACTATATAATGTTTTCTAAGAATTGACATAGTTCTCCTACCTGATCCCCAACCATAATTAATCTAGTCTAACCTATCACAAATCAAGAAAAAAAAATAAAACATAGTGAACCTAGTAATCTAATACAATTGGGTAACACCCTAACCCAGACCATCTGGTAAGAGTTCATATTCCACACAACCTCATTAATTCCTTACCATATAAAATAACTTACATACTAGTGGCGAAAAACTACAAAATAACTTTTGGATTTTATTCCATTGGTGTAAGGTAAATATCAGAGTATAAATAAGGAAGAAATCAGTAATAAAAAAAATAAATGATAAATTGATAACAATGAGATTATTAGTAAAGAAAAATCAACAACCTATGCTATTTCATAAATATATGTTAGATAAATAAATCTAAAATAAATAAATGATCCAAATTACAAGGTAAAGCTAGTATATTAAACCTACTGCATACATCCATCCGAAACTCTATATAGTAATGTAAAACAACCTACTTTTAACCAACTATATTTTCTACCACATGTCCCTTTCCTTTCTCCAATTACCTATTCATGAAATCTATAAGCCTAGAAAAATTATCAGTAGGGTTTGAGTACAATACTCAATAGCACACCAACAACAACCCTTACCACATGTAAAAAATACATACATGTTCATGATAAAAAAATAATTAGAACATATAAAAAATTATCTCAAAAAGTACATAATATATATCAGCTAATGAGAACTTGATTTTTCTGACTTTGGCTCCATGTCAAAATGAATGATTACCACAATCATGATTGATTCCCCTAGATAAAATATTCTAAAACAATTACTGGAACACCCCCTTAAGAGGATAGTATAATTCATGTAAATAACATGTCTGACACATCCCTATTAGGGAAATATCCATTAAGCTCACCCTATATACTCAAATATATAAGTCTGGAGAATAAAAAATACATATGATACAATATAAAAATAACATATCATGCATCAAATTGAATCAAGCAAAAGAATATCACAATCCACATGTAAGAAATAAATGCATGGTTCAATAATCATGGGATCACACATCAATATAGTTATCACTACACTACACACAAATGAAAAAAATCATGCCAATAACCCCATGAAAATATCTTCAAAAGTTGACAGATTCTTACCATAGGTAAAACAATGATCGAAGGTTAGGGTTCATTCTTAAATAAAATGAAAACACCAAAAACTATAACCAATATATGTTCAATTTATTTTGTAATAATAGGATCATGATTGAGAATAAATAACACATTAAAGGTAGAATAATGTCAATAATACTCGACATGATCCATTACCATTAACATTCATGATCTAAAGGTAATATAGTTTCAAAAAACACTCAATAGTGGAGCTAATTATACCAAGGATTGTGATACCCATAATCATATGACATTGAAACTCATATATAAAATCAATAAACAATGTGTGTAATTTTACTTGATCAAAGATAAAAGAGGGAGATCGATATAGAAAAAAACTCAACTAATCAGGACATTATGATCAAACAATCATTTGTGAATCAAACATAGGAGTTTTAAGAAGAGTGGAGAACAGTAAAATAATAAGAGAGGGTTCAAAGGGTGATAAGAGTCAAATTTAGGATAATATAAAAATTAAGGGAGAGTGGAGGGTGTTCTTATAAAAAACCTATAAACTTGACATCCCCAAGGGGCATAATCAATTCCACCAGCTAGCCAATGGCCCCCTTCTTACCTGGTGGCCACTGAGTAGATTAGTTTCTTCCCAAAATGACTTCCAGGGTTGGTGGCTTATGGAAAAAATTACATCAACCCAAGAGCCTTATTAGAAATATGGTTTCTTCCCACTACATAGTTGGTTGGAATATTGTTGCTCTTCAAGCTACTCCATATCCCTCATCACTTCCACAAACCTATTATAACCTCCCGAATGACTATAACCCACCTCTAAACACATAATTTTTTCAAAAAGTTATATGAAAAAGTTCATAAGAGTTTTAATTGAAATAGATATATCAAATGGAATACCCCAAAAATTGAGTTTCGTAATATTCATTTCAGTTAATTACCTCTTATTATGGGGTAGTAATACACATATAATGGATGTTATTACCAAAGGTAATTCACAATAATTAGATAATTTATATTTGATCGTGGGTTGATCATCAATATGAAATTTAATTTTTTATTTTTGAAATTAATATCAGTAATATTAAATGATAACCATTGAATTCCAAATAATACATAAAATTCAGCTAGAGGGGCAAAAATTAGATTTTTAGGAAGCACATTCAAAATAATTTCTATCAAAGATAATATAATGGAAAAGGATTATATAATTTTACCACTATTTTCATTCATTTTTTATTTTAATTTTATTGATTCATGATCGTAGAAAAAAATTCCATATATAAAAGAGTGCATAAATGAAAATAATTTGACATTTTATCTTCAATGTAAATGGTGTGTTCACCTTCCTCTACATCAATTTTATGATCCAATTCCATGGTTTTTATTCAATAAGTCTTCCCATTATTCCTTTTATTATGATGTTGTTTGTATGTTTTTCATCACTTACATGTGTATTGGGGAATATATTTACAAAATGTTCAAAGTCTATGATTTGGAATAATTGATTTATGAGGGTTAATTAGTAGGTAACTTCTTAAAAAAGTTCTATTTCCTAGCCTCTTCATCCCACTTTTAAATTCTTTAGATATTTTATGAACCCTTCCACGCTTTAATCACATTTCATTCTCATTCCTGTTATTTCATTGGTGCTTCATCCCAAATTTTTGAAATCTATGTGGGTGAAATTTCGTTTCTTCTTGTGAAGTGTAATTAAATATTCAATTATAGTCTATTTTATATTCATTATTTTCAAATATATTATGATTACTATATTATCATTCATCCATTTATACATTAATTTCACATCAACAAATATATTCACATATACCAATGTTAATTATAGAAAACACTATTTAGAGACATTGTTTTAATCCACTAAACAAGTTATCATTATTATTTTTTGGGTTAATTATAAAACTATAAGTATACATTGAAAATATTACCACACATTCTTTATAGGTACCAGTAGATTCATACACTATTTTTTCTAGCTTAATGAATTCCCTATCAATTTTTGTTCGATATGTTCATAGAAAATATTTTTTTGAGAATATTTTTTAAAAATCATATAATTTTATAGATTATACTTCGTCTTTTTGACTTGTTTTCTTAATGTGAGTACACTATTAGTAAAATTATTTTTTTCAAATGGTATATGGATAATATAAATATTTCATTCTCTAAAAACAAAAGAATGGAAAGATTATTTTCTACTATGTTGAACAGTTTCCCATCAATTATTGGATTGGTAGACCCACTTAAAGTGGATATACATTACCACATCAATGAAAAATTTAATGATACCTTTTCCTTGGCACCTTCACTAGCACAAAAGTATTTAGATTATTATTCATAACTTGAGAGACTGATGGAATGATGTATTAAACTCATCCCCATCACATTATCTTTCTCATATGGATAACCACTACTTTTTTATTCGAACATAATATTACCTATATTCTACATGGTTCCATATATATACTAAATTAAAAAAGGCTTAACATGAGAAATTAAAAAATATCATAAGAAATTTTTGAAAAAATACTATATTAATTCTAAAATTCCATCATTTGATAATTTATTCTCTGAAAAAACTATTTGTTCTTATGAAACCTACTTTTCATCCAAGTTTAATTTAACATGGGTTTTCTTAAACTACTTAATATAATCATAAAAAAATTACTAAAATTTATAATGATACCAACTAAGAAACCATAGACCTAAACACGTTGTTCCTGTACTAAAATTCTTACCCTAATCATTTTCATTGTTACTAACTTAGAACCCCATATGAGTAATTCACATATATTCCACAATAATTCAACAATTTTAACAACTTTTCTTGTAAATTCACACAATACTAGAACTCTATTATTATGGTTTTGTCATGATTAGCTAAAAAATGCCTAGAAAAAATATATACTTTAATATCTCCCACAACCATCTCTATAAAATCTTTCTTTTATAAGATAATCATTCATATAATAACCTATAAAAAATAGAAACATAAGAATAAGAAAGGTCAAATACATGGTAATTTATATATTTTTGAACAATTTATAAAGGGTATATATCATTAGCATGTGAGAAATTATTATAATGAGATAAATATCACGTTAAAAGGGTAATGTAGTCAAATGAGTTTAATATAAGACATGATCCCTAAACATATAACCCTAGAATTAAGTAAACATCTACCATGACATGAGAATCAATAAAAAAAGAAAAAATAGAACATAAAAAAAGAAAACATCCTAAAATAAAATGTTCAATAATCATGATAATAGTATATAATATTAATATGAATATATAAAACCTCAATCACTATCACAAATAAATTTGTGAGAATTTTTTAACACAAACATAACCACCCAAAAAGATATGAACTAAGATAACCAAAAATGTTTCAATTATAAAATGAGGAAACAAAATCTCTCCCACATATGTCATTAATATCTCTTGTGATATAAATCATTACCCAATGTATAATAGGGGTACAAAAGACCCACCTCTCCTATAATGATAAACTATATATATATCTTCTCTATGAAATCAATCATTCTACTAATAATGAATAATTGATGTAATGAAAATTCGTTAAATTTCATTTCCAAATGTTATATCATAAAATTATATCAAGAGTAAGATTATTCATATGAAAAATTACATTATAAAAAATGATTATAAAACAACTTATAAATGATTTTCATGAACATTACTCCATATGATGATGATCATTTGAGGTAGGTAAGAAAATAAAAGCGACGTCAAGAAGGTTTTTTTTTCTGAAATCATTATTAGGATTTCAATAATTAATGGATAATTTAATATTAAAAATTCATTTTTAAGAAGGTGAAAAGAATATTTTATATTTTTTAAATACTACTAAATAATTATTCCTTGACACAAAATAAATTACATTTTAATTAATTTTCCGGGAATGATAAAAATTTATTCCCATGGAATGTTTTTTTTTCTTTCTGATAGTCATAAAGAAAATACTAAATTGAATAAAATGTTTAAAAATTTATTTTTTTAGATGAGGTAAACCTAAATATGAGAAATATATAAGATAATAATTATTTTAATTTGATAATTAAAAAAACACATTTTTTGTTGTGGAAGAATTTTTATGTGGATGAAAAAGATCAATTATAAACGATAAGAATTATTAATGACAACACCATATTTTTATATAAAATGAAATCTATAAAAGAAAATTTTTTTATGCAAAGATTTATTTTCCCCAAATATAAATATAAAAGGCCATATAAAATCAGTAGATTTCAAAATAAAATAATCTTCAAAGTTCATATTCAAGGAATAATGTTTGTGGCCCAATGAAAAGTATAATTGTCAAAAAAACATTAAATGGATTCAATCCTGGTAATATATTATCTAATATCCCTTATAATAATCATAGAATAATTATACATCAATTTCATAAATTTATTCGTATTTACTACAATTTATATTAATAATTTTTATTCATGTCTAAAACAATTAATAGATATTTTATCATTATTGAAGGTTGTTTTAACCTTCCTTATCTATATCAGTATAATGGGTTCAGAACTCAATCCGTGTTAATGATCTAAACATTTCCAAAATAGTAAAGGTACTATAATAAGAGATTCATATTGATGTATGTTGTTCCCAGTCAATTCCTTTGTTGTTTTGATTATTTTTATTCCAGATGAAATCTACAATGTACATGTTTCTATAAATTTCAATAAATAAATGGGGGTATATTAATAATTAGTTTAATCATATTATTAAAATTATATAAGTAATATAAGAATACATATTTACCTGTTAATATCATATCATAAAATTAATTATTTTTCTATAAACATCCTTGATAAACAAAATCATCATTATACATATAGTTCCTTCAATAGACCAAAAGGATAACATTTTATAATCAATGAATGAGTGTGAGTATGATGATATTTTATTACAATATATTCATTATAAAAGAAAATGAAATTATTTATATTATAAAAATTAGGTAAATCGTAATTTATATGAGTGGGATGAAAAAGATAAATTATAAATAATGATAATAATTTTTCACTTAAAAAAGAAATTGTTTCAACACTTGGAAACATTCATGGTTTTGATGGAATTTAGGAGATATATATGGTTTGGAAGATACCTACTAGGGAGAATATATTTTGGAATGAAAATATGAAAATTTATAGAGGATAATATTTTTAGGCATGGATATAATGTTGCAGTAGATGAGGATTTTTATCGGGTAGGTGAGTAGTTTTTTATGAAATTAATATTTAAAAAAGGAAAAAAATCCATATTCAATTCATGTGCATAAAAATTTAATGTATAAAAAATAAAATATGGGGGTAGGCTGGGAGATACATCATACAATAAATTTATGATATGTTTCTAAGACATTTTATGTCTTTTATCCTTCATTTAACACCTTTAACTTATTTTATCATTTATCGTAAAGATTAAATTTTTCCTTGGTAGAATATTTTCATTAAAAAATAATTTTTTCCTTTTTATAAAATTATTACATACTGATTGAAAGTATTACATTAATTTAAAATGATTAAATTTTAAAAAATATTGAAATATTATTTCAAAATTTTGATGTAGGATTTATAAATAAGATTTTTTTAAAAAAAATAATTTTAAGCATAAAAATTAATTTAATATTATTTATGTTTATGATTATGAATAGTATTGATTTCCATAAAATTTAACAGCTTATTTTTAAATAAATTATGATTATTAGACTTTGAAACCAATCCAAAATGGAATGGAATATTGTGAACACATAAGTAATGAAAAAGGACCAAGAATAGTTTTTATTTGAATATATTATAACTTAGGTTTGAAAATGTCATATTTAAATTTCTAAATAAAATATATTATTTTAAAAGGAATTGTTTTACTCTTTAAAAACATTTTTTACAATAAAATTTTCATAAATTTTTAATTCTTTTTTAATTCAGGATTACTTTAAAAAATATAAAATATTTTTAAAAATTGTATTTCCACTATATAAAAAAAATAATTTTTAAAAAATATCACCAAATTTTAAAAACACATCCACTATAAATTAACTCTAAGGGATATATGACCTATAAATGACATAATTGAACCCCAGAGTCTGACCAAAATGGCCACATACCCTCATGCGCCCATCCCCATATATAATAGGTTTCTGAATAGGAGTGATCATGTAATTCCATCAGCGGGGAGATTTTACCCTTAGTAGGATTTAATAGGGAAACATAATCATAAAAATATTATATATAATATAATATATTATAATATATATTTAATCTAATTATATAAAAAAATATAAAGATGGATTACATGTCATAAAAATAAATGAGATTCCAAGAGGCAGTCCAAACTAGTGTAATAAGTACAGATAAATATATAAATAAATAGACGAGTCCTTTGGAGTTCATCCCGACCCACTAGAAGATCCATTCTCCATCATTCAACTATACACCATAGGGACCTTTCTCTTCACTAGATATATATTCATGAAATAAATAAGCATTTTCAAATGACCGAGCAGGGTGTGAGTACAAGACCTAGTAGGACACCAATAATACATACATTACCATGTTTTTTAAAGAATAAAAACTGTATTCCCTGACAATAATAAATTCATAACAATTATAATACCAAAAAATCCAAAACATAGTGTCCATGCTCTATCCAAGATTCCACAGATACCTTATCTTACTTTTTTCACCTATATTCTAGAATGATGTCCAATTGTGTCAGCAAGATCACAGATAGACTCAATGTTGTTGGTATGTCATTAATTATTCACAAGGCATCGAGGGGATAAGATAAATGAAAACCAAAAGTCACTGAGTCAATTAGGTACTCAGTATCCACAATGCATCAAATATTGGCATGTTTCCTCAACATTATAAGGAATTGTCTAACATTTTTTGCAGAAGGATATCATGATCCACTATCATCATAATCACACATTATGACCACTCCCCCTTTGAGGTATAACCATACCATAATGGTCACCATTTATGTGTTCTAAGAAACAATTCTCTAAAAAATTATGATACAAAATAAGGTATATAATGATAAAAAACCATAACATAACATCATGGGATAAATAATAGCACCAAAGTAAACATTGGAATCATATTAAACATATAATATTTTATTTATAAACAATTTCATTGAAAAAATATCATAACAAGTCACACTATCCTAAAATACACCCACAAGAGAACACATATCATGAATGATTATTTTTTATTCTAAAACATAAAATATAATAATGAAACATGTATAAAAAATTTCCAAGATTAATGGAGCTCCCTACCTCAAAGTCATTGATGTCTATGGAAAGAATAAAATAACTTTTTGGTTTGAATAATGAAGTGGAAACCTCAGTATCCAAGAACATGACATGTTGGGTCTTATTATCATTGTCATCAACACCTAAATTCTTGAGGATTATCAAGGGTTCCTAGAACCAAAACCAACTATTTTATTTCAATAATAAGTAAAATATCAAATGCAAAGATACTTTCTCTCTACTGGATAATTTCAAAATTATCATTTTATTCCAACACATGCACTAGTGGTATTATCCTCAAGAATAATTGAAAACCCAAATTTAATATTATAAATCTATCCATAAAATTTGGTGAACAGATGTGGTTGACATATATATTTATTCTCAGAAAAAACCATTTAATATCCTTGAATATTTTAAAACATTTTCATTCATAATACATTATAATTATCTTTTTGTAATCCGTATAATTATCCTTTAATAAACATTCATAATTAACATGTTATAATATGTAATAATTTTATTTTCATAATTCAAAGTATTTATCCATTTATAATTATTTATATTCATCCTTTGATAATTCAACATATTTATTTTCTGATAATTTTTTATAAATTACCTTTCCATAATTAAATGTAATTATTTATTTCTAATTATTTGTAATTATCTTTGAATAATTTTATAAATCATACTTTATTTTTTTTTAAATTATTGTTTCCCAATCCTGTGAACTTTTTAATTGATAAAAACATGTTTTTATTGTTTTATTATTAAACCAAATTTACCACAATTTTGATAAGAAGAAGATAAAAATTAAAAATAGTTAAATAAAATACAACATGTTCATAGCCAAGAAGTTTTGCATTGAGAAGGAAAACAATTGGGGATTTCCCACCAAGATCCAGATGTGAAGTGAAAATATGATCTTTGTAGGTTCACCAATAATGTAAAAATGTGCCTCTAGATAACCTAGACACAATAGAATTAGCAATCAATGATTGTTAAGTGGTTCATCTATTTTTGTATATCCGACAATTTTTTTAAAAAATCTCAAATAAAAATCACATTTTAATTCTCATTTCATCCCAATATTTAGTTTGGTGTGTTTAATTTCATCTAATTGAGGTTATTTTAACTTGAATGGGTCGGAAACAATTTTTTTTGTTGCTTTTGGATCAAAACACATGAACAAATGGCGCAATACAACATGAGGTGTGGAGAATATTTAACAAAGGGAGAAAGAAAAATAAATTAAAAAAAGTAAAAGTAAATCGAAAAAACACATAATTAGGGTTTAATCAAAACATACATATGATTCACATAGTGGTTATGTCACACTTTGGGTAAAACTCACATTTTAGACCTAATGGGTATCATGTTTTCTATTTAGAACACCATTTATGAGATATTATATTATTCTAGAAATATTTCACACACCTAATATAATATATTTTATATTTTTATTCTATCATCATCGAGGATCTATAGGACCAAAAATCCCATGTTAATTCCAGGCTTAACATAAACTATATTATATAGAATATTCCAAAGTGTAAATGAGACTTTTATACTAATGTGAATCTATATAAAAATACCATTTTATGTTTGTTTTTATTGAATCGTTAAATTTCCTCTAAAAACATGTGTGAATTAAAAACAAAAGAAGGTTTAATTGTACTTTAAAAAATGTGGAATCTTAAAAATTATCCCCCTATAAACTTCTTGTCACAATAAAGAAACTCTAGTGGTCTTGATCAAAAAACATAGACCATTAAGATCAAACATTAGACTCTCCCTTCACATCTCTATCCAAATATATCTACGATTATACTAAATATGAACAATTATAATCATTTTCCCTCGAAAATATTTCTCTCTCTAGTCTATAATCCACAGTAGATGCTACTAATAATATTAATCAGTCTCCAAATCCACTTATTTATAGTTGATTATGTGCATAGAATCTTCCATATACCTATGGATCTATGACACAAAAAACATGTCATGCATAACTCAGTGGTGGGAAAGAATGTGTTGATGTTATTCTACTATCCTTACCCCTTTAGTGATTACAAAAGGTCCCACAAAAAATCATTCTAGATTTAATTTCTTCTTTAGATCTTGGTGGCCTAACTAAGGAGTCACTCTAGAAAATCATGGTCACCCATAGTGAATTCCAATAGTCTCCTCTTACTATTGGAAAATAATCCCTCCCTTCTCTAAGGAGTGATAAACCTCTTCTAAATTATTTTCTTACACTTGATGGTTTCCTAATCTAAACTAGGAATTATAATCACTTCCTCATACACTGCATTCCACCAAACAAGTGAACAAAATGGTCTCCCATAAAGTTTCCTTTAAGGTGTCGTCTTAATCATATTCTTGTAACTATTTTTTATACAAACTAATCCAAAGATATATTGACATCCCATTCTCTACTGAAGTCTAGAAAACAAGCTCAAACCGTAACCTATATTATGCATATCATCTTCTAGGTTTTTCCATCTATCCTAGGATAATAAACCATTCTAAATTTCTACTGAGTCCCTAGGGTAATTTTCAATGCCTTACAAAATAATTATATTAAATATTCATCTATATCTAAAATAATTCTTAAGGAAACTCCAAATAAGAATATGATATCATAGAAATAAGGAATTCCAAAATCATCCACTAAGTTAGTATATCCTATGACTAAAAATTGGGTAACATTTTCGAACCACTCGATAATAACCTTGAGAGCATCAAGAATTTTCATGTCATGGTAAAACCCATGATATCCTCTCTATTTAACTTTCAAAAAACAAGTGGAATGATTTACCCACCAGTAAATTGGTACTCTACCTTTACCCTCTAGTATGTATATAATTGGGATACAAATCCAATGATATCCCTATTCATCCTTGGAAACTAAAACTATCCTATGATATTGTGGTATATCTTCATCATACCAGGATATACCACCCATTTAGATGCACCAAAAAATCCATCCTCATTTCCTCCCTCATTGAAGAATCGACTGGCACTCTCCCATTCACAATGATCACATCTTCATCTCTTAATGTCTTACCAAGTATTATATGTTCTATATTTAGGTATTCCTACATCACAAAACACATTGGGCCTGAATGGTATCCTTCCTTTACCCAGTCTACCAAAACATATGTGACTACCAAGGGAGAAGAATCTATCAATCGATAACCCTAAAAACATTCATCCTCAAGTTGTCTAATAAGTTCATAAAGAATAAATAAGCCTCTGAAGTTCCGTCAACAAGATCCTTCTCCACCTACAACTTATGACTAAGAGAATCTACAATGAAATTAACTTTCCATAGTGTATAATTCATCTCTATGTCAAACTTCAAAAGAAAATCTACCAATCACATTTGACTCATAATTATACCTTGATATGTGATTATTTAGAGAAGCTCTTATGGTCATTATATAAAACAATCCTCTCACCAAAGTGATAGTTTCACCAACTATTAAGATTGTTAGTGATAACTTCCAAAACCTAGTCCGGAGTATCGTAGTTCAATTTGTGAGGTTATAGCTAACATGACCAGAAAGATACTAATTTTTCTCACTACAATATTATTGCTCTGATAACAACTAATGTTTCATCACATCATACAACATATTTGATCCATATTTCGGCTAGTATGAACACTATAACTAAAATCAACCTCTTCTTCAGCTCACCAAATACGTATTCACATCCGTCCATCGAATGGAACATTATTCACTTCATTATAAGTGATTTAATTGGTGTTTATAGTTATAAGAATCCCTAGAAAAACATTATTAATATCATTATAAAACTAAAACACTTCTAATCTCAAACTAGTTTTGGGGATGTGTATAGGATATTATGGCCTTTACATTCTTTGGGTCAAATTATATACCCATCTCAGACACTACATATCATAAGAACATTACCACCCAAATATAGATGTTACACTTTGAGATATTATAATAAAGATGATATTCTATCAGTACACTCATATCTTTAGAGAAGAGTTTATCATTATATTATGGTATGAGGTAAAATATGAGTATTTCATTGACTAACAAGATGATGAATGAGTCCATATATGGGTGGATAATCTTTTCCATGAGTGTTATGAAGACTACCGATACATTCTCGAGTCCCAACGGAATCACCAAGTACTCGTATATACCAAAAATACATATAAACACCCTCTATGAAATTTCCTCATCCCAAACCCATAGATGGTGGTAGCCAAATCAAATATTAATTCTGTTCAACCAGCAGGCTCTCCATAACTAATTAAAATGTTCATTGATCCTAGGAAATGGGTATTTGTTATTCCGAGTAACATCATTTAGATCCCATTTGTTGATGTAGATTCAAATACTTCCATATAACTTCTTGGAGAACAACATAGGTTCACCCCATGGTGAAGTACATGTACATATAATGCACATTCATTATGATCCATACAGTTGCACCCTAATCTCCTTCATCTCGGTTTGACCCATATTATATGAGGGTATCAAAATGTAATGTGTACCCAACGTGAGATAAATATCATTGTTAAATTCACTATCATGAGGCATTTTGGTGAAGTTATCTATAAATACATATAGACAGTAATCTAAATTTATAGGAAGATTGAAGGGGTTGTCATTAATCATTCTGAATGATCCAAGCTTTCCATCTATGTTGTGATCATCTTGAGCAGACTCAATTATGGTTAAAATCTTCTTGATCTCATTTCTCACTCTCTGGTTATCTTGTATATGTCTTCCTTCTATGGATTAAATTACTCTAAGATACATTAGAAATAAATGTTATATGGGCAATTGGAAAGATTTTCGATGCGAAGAATCACATCCAAAGTTATCATTTATATAATCAAGAATCCCTACAGATTCTCATAGCTAGTTAAGAATAATGAAAACTCTTGGAATCATTTAAGATAGTACTCTCTTTATATCAATACTGCATCTTGGGAGAATAACTTAGAAGATAACAATATCAGTAACATTAATTCCAAAGAATACTAACATTAATATGAAATAATGTGATGCAATGTTATAGAATAAGGTAGTAGATAGGGATGTGGTGATCAAAATAGTACCTAAAATAGTAGATTACCCCATTTACCGTCAATTGGAGTTTTATCTATAGTATACTCATGTCATACCTAAACTACCCATCCCTATCCCTATAGTGCATTCATATTCTATGTCCTATGATGATAACCCTAAACATATCTATATGATAGAGACAATTTTTGACCCTTACATATATAGAACCTTAGCCTCGATTCCCTAGATAAAAATTATTGAAGATTCCATAACTTCCTATACTATAGACACATGTTCTGAGGTGATTTACAAGACCTATGAATGTGTTTGAAAATTTCATATTTAAAGTAATGTGGAACTCTTCTTAGGGGAAATGATGAAGCTACTCTCTATCCCACTTGCATTTTTTGATCTACTTTAGATACCCAGTCATCCTATTCCCAATTCAATAAGAATATTTTATAGTAGTTAACGGAGTCTCTGTCACTTGCCCATTATGGGTTGAAAGTAATCTTGCAGCCCTTTGTTCCACCAACCCCCTTTAAAATCCCATGTCCTTATAAATAAAATATATATATGTCATCATTACAAATACCCTAACCAGAAATTTGAGATTTGGAAGAATTCTTATATACAACTTCCAAGCTATATGGAAGTCATTCTCATTTAATAATGTAGAAATGACAAGTAACTCCCCAAATTATGATGAATATAATGAGAAAATTAAAGAACCCTATGAAAATTCCATGAACACCTTGGAATATTCTAACATCATCATGTTGGGAAAGTGATACTCAAGAAACAACCTCATTGTAGTCATATAGGTAAGACCCTCTCATCTTCCTGACTTTCTCATGGAAGTCCACCATCTCCTGGAAGGCATCTAACACATGATATTCTCTTGAATCAATATTGCCTCTTAATGAGGATGGAACAGCTCCAAAATTATCTCGATAAAGTCCATCTAATCTTCAATTTCATGTTGGCCACTAGTACTATGTAATTCCAAAAGTATATTGGTTCATAAAATCTTGAGAATAATCAATCTTATTCCTCTAAGTGGATATTCCATGGATGGGAAATATTTGAATGTTTCCTAGATGAATGATCTCTATAACCTAGATCACATATGCTGATATAAGAGTGTACAATAGTACATCCCCCCTATACCTTGTGTGGTGGAACAAGATTATCTTGGGAACCCTTAATCTATCATCACATCTTATATTTCCAATGTGGAATCTATGAAATAAATAAATCACTTATATCATTTATGAAAAAATCATACATGGCTAGGGGATCTCAAAATGTTCTTAGAGGATTCTACACATAACCTAAGGTATAACCCACTGAGAAGAGTTTATTCCCTCAGTATCATGTCATAAAGAAAATTATAATAATAATAATCAACATATTATATACTATAATATATATATATTCATAGAATAGGTTGGAAAATTAATATGGAATATGTTTCATTGAAATAAATGGTCATCCAAGGTGTCAAGTAATATAGTGTAATAAGTATAGATAAATGAGTAAATAAATAGAAGGGAAATATGATGTCTATCCTGTTACACTAGTAACACTATTCTTCTCTACTTATCCATCCGCAACTAAGCCCTTTCCCTTCATCAGATCTTTTTTCATGAAATATTAATGTACACTAAAGTATCCAAGTATGGTATGATTACAAGACTCAGTAAGACACCACTGATGCATCCCCAACCATGTTTTCTCAAGTATAACTTATTTATAAAAAAAATAATAATAAATTTTTAACAGGAATAATGGAGAAAAATTCAAAATTGACTGTTCGTGTGCGGACCAAGTTGTCACAAACACCTGCTCATACCAGATTCATATTTATTCAAAATTATTGGTCAAAATATTTATATGGATCACAACAAGTATAAAGGATATTGGTATGTCACTCAGAATACCAAAGGTATCAAGTTCAAATGATACTAAAAATATATACAGAATCATGATAATGGGATTATAGGAATCCATAACGTATTAAGTATCAACATGTTTCTTCGAGATCCTCTAGGAATCGAGTTGCATCAAACCAATGACACTATCATAATCCACTGTAATCATTGTCAGAAATCATATGCACTCCACCACTAAGAGATAATCAAACCATAATGATAAAAAATCACATTTAACAAACCAAAATAATCTATAGGCATGATGATTTACATGTTTACATTAGAGCTATTTTTTATCGCATGAGGTCATGTGATGTTTTTTTATCCTGTTATACCTTGTTGTGTATCATCATACTTTTGGAGAATTTGTGCTTGATACACATGATTGGTGACAATGATGGTATGGTTATTGCTTATTGGTTGAGTGAATGTAATGCATGAATATGATGATAGTGGAGTATGATATTCTTTTGGGCCAAATGTAACAAGATGCCTTGAGGATTCTATGGAAACAAGTTGATACTCATTGCATTGTGGATTCTGAGTATCCTATTAACTCAATGCATTGTGGATTTTTTCTAACAAACAAAAATTGTTGAAGTATTTAATGAACATTCTGACACTTTGGACCATCATTCCTATATGGATCCAAAACAGGTACAACATTGGATTTTTTGTGGCTTGTTTACGGCTTGATATATTATTTTAATATTGTGTTCCAATATAATTCTTACACATTTTTTATTATCATGGTATACATTTTTTATAATTGAGTATAATTTTATAAGGATAAATTGGTGATGTCCTATTGATTCTTTTACATAAAACATAATCAATAATTATTGTGTACTTATAGAATTTATAACTAGAGATATGATAAAGGGAAAGTGACTTTAGTTGGATAGATGAGAGTGGGATAATGGAGCTTGTAGCATACAGGGATGGAATTTAGAGGACCATGCTCATTATTAATTTTTTATCGAATCTTATTACACTTGATTATATTTCCACCATAGATTCCCATTTATTTGTATGTCTTATATTCCATCATTATTTTTTATCGAATCTTATTAAACTTGTTTGGATTTCCACCATAGATTCACATTTATTTGTATGACATATATTCCATATTTAT
Organism: Viscum album; assembly: GCA_963277665.1. Classification (NCBI taxonomy): domain Eukaryota; kingdom Viridiplantae; phylum Streptophyta; class Magnoliopsida; order Santalales; family Viscaceae; genus Viscum; species Viscum album. The sequence goes on from OY728135.1 coordinate 1,275,431,423, forward strand.
GTTTCCACATTTACACTAATTATTTACATAGTATTATGTTTTATAATATATTGATTATTATTATGATTATTTTTTTAATGAAATGATATTGCGCGTATAGTCTCCCCAATGACTGACTTAGGCCTTCACTACTAGTCAATAAGCTTCTTGTTCATATAGTGGCATGCATGAGGTTATGTGACCCTTCATCTAAAACCTGGTGTTTTATATCGGGGAGTTATATAACTAATATTAATAGTCTCCATTAAGAATCTTAGATCACTTTTAAACATCATCTATAAATAAGATTCAATAGGACCATGACCACAATGTATATTTCTTAATTGTGTATCATCTAAATATACATAAAACATTTCTCCATAAATATGTTATTAGTTTGAGTTTAGAAATTTTGGTAGGTCATCATAAAACAAATATATATATATATAATAATTAGTAAACTAAAACCCAAGAGCAAGGAGAAAATGAAAGAAACAAATGGTGTTACATATGAGATTTGTTAAATCTAGCGTGAAGGATAGAAACCCAATCATTAAAACTAACATCTTTTGGGGATACTATTTCTTAAGAAACAAGTGATATTTGATGTATTAAAATACATTTAAATTCAAAATTCAATAACTAAGATTTATAATGAATATCAAAAGAAACCACACAAGCATTACTATATTATAATACCCACACTACCACTAATTTACCCTAAAAAATATCTAATATTAATATCTTTTATTTATTATTGTTGTAGTTATTGTAGTGGGCCAATTACTCATTGTTTTATGGATGTAGCTTGAGTGATTAATGACTATATTAGAGAGAAAACCACACATTCTATCTCAATGGGTATAATATCATACTCTTTATGTGAATGTAATTTACCCCATCACATGGGAGAGTACCAACAAAAATTATATTATGGTGGACCAACACCATATCGAGATCGATGTAATAAAATCCTCTATCCTTGAATGGATGAAAAACTTTCCATAAATTATAATATTGTGTCCTTATTTCCATTATGGGGTAATAAACTCCAAACTACACATAAGGTAGCAACACTATGTCCTCAAGGAGAATATCAGGTGTCACTAACCCCATTGTCTACATCACACAAGACACCACTAACCAAAAACGTCTCCTCATTTCTAGAGATGGCCATAAATGTAATATTCATTTAATAAATTTTATATAATTATGGAAATAAAAAATATTCTTTTCTATGTGGAAATACATTAAAAAAGGACTAATCACTCATTAAATTTTGAATCTTGGGTTAGCATATATGAGAAACACAAAAAAATCCTGTTAAATTTTATACACCTAGTTTTACAAGGAATGTAAGACACAAAATTATCAATGTATGGACTTATATAGTTTAGATTTTGTGAAATCCTCCATCATGGTGTGTCTTAGTTGAATACATGGAATGAGTAAATTTCAACTCCTTATAGTCTTCTACTTCAAGTAACATGAAAATATTATTAATGAGGTGCATGGAAATAATATTGAGTATATATTGTTCATGAAAACATTATTATATTCATGTGTGGTTTATCCATATACATTATATCCTATCAGGGTACATGTTATGTGGGTCTATATAAGCTAGTTAATGTGTACACTAACTATAAAATAAGGAATTAAGAATGATTCTCATGGTATGTTTGATGACATACATGGTGTGTGGGTCCACTTAAATACATTTTCTATACTCCTGTTACATATAGATCAGCCTTTTCTATTATGAATACCATGTGAACCAAAGCCACGTACCATGTGATATTTATATTTTCCAAAATATCTATTTATATAGTGTTATGAATTATAAGGGTTTTGATATATATTACTCCATGTTGTGTAGTAATGTTTGCAACAACCCCAACTCCAATAACCAAGAGATGGTTTCTAATTTTTTACATGGGAATACAAGGGATCTCACCATACAAGATCAATCAGTTTAGTAGTCATGGAAAACTAGAAACATACATTATTCCCATATTAATTTTTAAATATAAAATATATAGTATAAAAAAATTCATGTATCTTTGAAATTATAAAAAATATCCTTCTTCATATCCTGGGGAAAACAAAACAGAATAATGTGATCTCAAAAACATAGTAAGAGTAATGTACAACATAATTTTTCCTGAATCTATAAGGCATAATCAATATGGAAATGTAAATAACTAAAATAATATTCCTTGTAATCAGAAAATTGAGTTTTAAATGAATCCATCAATAATATTAATGTTGTAATATCATGAATCATAATAATTTAATCCTCAATATAGGAAATGATTAATATTAAATGTCACGATTTCATACATCATGATATATATATATACTATCAAATATGTATTCCTATACATTCCAAATTTAATGGTTATTATACACTAAAAAACAATTAATTTTAACTTAATAAATGATCTCATGAGACCTACAGATGCATTGAGGGGCTATATAATTATAGACCCTTAGGTTACTATATATCTAATGCATTCCTCATATATCAAATGATCAATTTAAATCAGGAACAATATTAATTTTCAAAAATACCTATAGTTATTAAATAATATGAAATATAAATATTTTATCAGTTAATAAAATAACTTTCAAAGTAAATCATCATATCTAGAAATTGTATACATTTTACTAAATCGTTATTACATGATAAAAATAATATGGTTATTTAATGAAAATTTAATTTTAAATGATCACAAGAAAGATAATATTTTGAGAGAAATTTAATATCCACAAAATTAATAAGAGATAATATAAAACCTTTAATTAATTATAAGTAAAAGTTTCAAAATAAGTTTATATATTTTAAAGAATAAAATAAAATGGATGAAAAAACTTTTTCAAAATAGTTATATTTATAATACCTCAGAAAAATTATAGAATAATATAAAGACTGGAAAATGAAAATGGTATTAGGAAGATATGTTAACATCATATAAGTTAAAAAATCATATTCAATTTTTTTATAAAGAATGTAAGGAATAAACACATTAAATAAAAAAAGTATAACGATTCCTTTCAAACTATGTAAAAATTCAAGGATATCATATAATATCCTTTATAAATCATTTTTGTAATTTAAAATATTTTTCATAAAATAATTTGAAAAATTAGGATATGGATGAAAATATATAACTAATCTAGATGATAAATAAGATCAATTTTTTGATAAAAAAATCCTATTGAAAGAGTAACGTGAATTTTATTATTAATCACCAGATACATTTTTTTTAAATAACTAAAATTTATATATATATACCTCATAAAATTTAATAAGAGTATATTACCAAATATGTCTCAATAGAGTTGAAATTGGAACATAATCCCTTTCTCTAGGTATTACGTATCATGTACATTCTTTATCATCCTAAATAATATACTTATGTTAAGTATTTAATTTACTATTAAACTTTTTCTTGTTTTTTAATCCAATTATCTTTTTTACTATCATATCATATTCATTGAATTACCTAATTAAGTTCATTTTTAGAGTTTTGACGATATTTGACTCATATGTCCAAAATGAATTTGGTAGGCTAACTATGGTGAATGTTCTAATTATAACACCATATATATAATAATAACCGAATAATTATTATTTTTATTCACTAATTATACTTTTGAGGTCCCTTGATAAATATTATTAATAAAAATGAACTCTGTTACAATCATGTAAATAGTGGACCATGCGTTCATAAGAGTTGTATTTTCCATTTTTTAACAATAATGATTGAAAGAAGTTTTATTTTATATTTATATAATTATAATTTTATGATAAAATTAATGTTTTTTTAAATAAAATTATATATAACAATCTTGTGATTTAGTAGTGAAAATTTAATCACATTGCTTTGTGGAGGCGGTAGTCTGAACGTATGCACAAACTCCATTTTCATTTTTCAATGACTCTGAGGGTAAGTAAATATATTATAAATTAATTTTATATAATGATACATTTGTCACAAATATAATATATATATATGTATATATTAAATCTATAATTATAAAAAAACATGTGTGGGGTGATGGAAAATTAATTACATCTGTTTGTGAGGCAGTATTCCATTGCACACTTGAATAATTTTTTCATTTCCCATTAAACGGAAGAAGATATGGATGTTTGTTATTAAATTAAAATAATTAAATATAAATATAAATATATATTTATTTTATTAAAAATTAATAGTGTAATAAGATATAATGTTTTTATAAAAGTAAGAAGAAGAAAAATACTTGTTTAAGAATGATACATCTTCTTTAGAAAGCATATTTTGGATTATAACTGAAGACTTACGAGACTGGATTTACGATAAAAAATGACCTCAATGATTTTTTAAAGGATGTAAGGAAGGGATTTGTTACGGTCTGGGTTAACCCAATTTTATTCAAAATCTGAAGTCATGATGAGAGGATGTATGGTTTTATAACTCATGGGAGGGGAAATTTTGGAATTCCATGTAGTCTTAAATTAATATAAATTTAATTTCTTATTAAAATAGATAAAAAATAATATAATTAAACTATATAATGTGTATGGTTATAAATAATATCATATAATAATCTTTTGACATGTTTTGATTCTTTTTAGGCTTATCATTTAGTTTCAACTCTGATTAACCCTTTTGATAATTAGCACATTATTAATGTTTTCTACCATTTAATGGTAAAAAAATGTTATTATAAAATGAATGATGAAACATAACTGGAAAAGGTTAGTTGTTTCAACCATATCCCATATATCTGTCATAATATAATATTTTTTTGAATTTTAAATCATTTAATTAAATATTATTTCTTATAAAATATTGTGGAAAAGGTTTTTAACACTATTAATATAATAAGACATTAAATACACGAATAAAACGATGAAATTTGAATAAAATTATGTAATCATTAATATCATGTAATATTTTTATAAAACATTGGTGTAACACAATATTTGTTTTGCAATTATATTAATTTTTTTATTTTCAGAATCATTTATTTTATATTATATTAATTAAAAAAATGTTAAATCGGAGTTGCGAACACATTGAAGGTAATAATTTAATCACCAAAAATTATAAAAAAAATACACATGCGAAAAATAATAATTTCTATTTCAAATTAATTTTTATAAATAAAAAATTGTTGTAATTATCACAGTTATAAAATATTATATATATTAAGTGAAAAAGTGGCATTTTTTATCTATGAATTATTTATTATAGTCGAAAAAATCAAAGATAAATGGTAATAAATGGTAATTTTATTGATGTTTAGATGATTATAGATGAAAAATACTTATCAAATTAAATTAAACAAACTTTTGGGATGATTTGTAATGCCTCATCACTTTATTTTTAACCTTAATTACCCAATTTACCCTCACTGTCGTGACAATTACTTTCTATGGTTATTATTCATAATGATTAGAAATATAATGGAACTATTTTCCAAATTTTTATTTTATAATTATAAATATGGAATCAAATTTTCAAAATTTAATTTCAAAAATTTCTAAAAACTAATAAACTAGTAAAATAAAAAACGTAATGAAAATAATTTTTTTTAGAAAAATGATTTTTATGTATAAAAATGTTTTTATATAAAATTAAATAATTAAATTTATTACAGTGAACATAAATGAATTATTAATAATATAGAATAAATTATATTACTTTTAAACCATTCAAAAAAAATTAATAAACTCTTTAAATTCATGAAAAAAAATCATGTATGAATGAAAATAAGGATTTTTTACTACTCACTATGAGACTAATATTTTTAGTACTAGAAAATCACCCTTATGTAATTTTTAAATGATCGTTTATAATTTCATGTTCAATTTATAAAATAATATATATATAAGTTGAAAACAAATCAATTATTTTTTCACATCAATTATTAAAAATTATTTTTCAATAAAACATAATTTTTATGAATAAAATTAATTTTTAAAAAAATTTGGTGTTTAATTCCAAAGTATTAATAAGAAAAATAATATTTTCTATTACATTAAAATATATTTCATAATTTAGTCATTCCTATTTATACCCACCAAGTCAATGACTTGGTTAAAATAAACATATATAAATAATAATATTTCATGGTTCATTTTAAGTCGGCATTGCATGTTGTATATGCTATTTAACATTGTGATAATTTAAAATATTTAGGTGTTAGATTCTCCCATATTCAATAAATTTCATATTTTCAATTTTATGTTTTTATTGTTTTGAAATTTCAAAAAGAAAATTGTAGAACCCACATCATAAAAAAGTTACTAAAATTTCCCCCATAAAAGAGGGAAGGGGAAATGTGAAGGTCTTTAAGAATAACAAAAAACTATGTTTCAAAATAAGATAAAATCAATGAGATGTTAAAAAATATGGACATCGATAATAATACTAATTCCCATCGACTAATAATTTTGATAGAGAATGTGTTCAAGAGAATGTTAACAACAAGAAACCTACAAATATGTAATGGGATAACAAAATATCAATTCACCAGAAATGATTGAAATAGGGGAAAACATTTGTTCCTGTATCCTCTATCTAATTTTAAGGGATTACATTACCATATAGGAAAATAAAAATAATTAAAAAAAATATTTTATATCATTCTATTTATAAAGTAAAATTTCATCCACTGGTTGTGCTTTGATCAATTTTTACTCCATCACTTACTCTAAGAAATAAATATACAATATCATTTTTTATTCTTAATGCACTAAAATGAACATTGAAAGATCATATGATATATAAAATAATTAAATTTCCTTATTATTTATAGGTATTTTCAAAAACCAAAGTGGTTAGAATAAGTTATCCAAAAATACATTAATCTCTAAAAACTCAAAACAACATCAAAAGTTCAAATTAATCCATTTTATAAATATATAACCCTAAGAAATACTCTAAATTATTTACAAACAAATACAACATAATAACTGAAATATTTTATCAATCATATAAACCCAAACAATATAAAATATACTATAGTGTCACATACCAAACATATGAATACCATCATATCATATTCTATTAATCTATATTAATAACCAAAATCATCTAAATACCTAAATAAAAATGGAACTAATTCTAAAAATATACTATATCCTTATTCCTTATATCCCATAAATCCAAAAATACAGTAAACTCCATCATAAATTACTTTTTTATCGAATGACCAACCATTTTGAAGATCACCAATACTATCTTATTTATTATTCTTTTTCAATCTTCCCTTTATTCAAACTAAATATTATTAACTCAACATTATGGAAATATTAATGGTTATTTTTTCCTTATAATTTTTTTTATATAAAATATCACCTTACAATTTTTTAGGTCATCTATATCATTCAACATATTATTTAAATCTTTAATGAACATGTACTATACTCATAATTTGTTTCATGATTCTTATAACAAAAATCTTTGTGATAAAATTAAAATATTTAATCCAAATTCTCAATTAGTTTGGTCGTACTATTTTGGTGGTACTAATATCATAATATTAACCTTATACATTTGGATTCTTCTGTGTTATTTTACCTTGACGATTGGAGAACTGGTTTGAACAATGCCACATCTCTTTATAGTTGAAGCATTGGATAATAGTGGAATCTTTATTTTCCCCGCAATCATTATCTAGATGAAATTTATCTCTGAAAACATAACAATATCCCATTCTATTCAAATATTTTTTTGAATGTTTCTTCCTTCAAATTTTACATGATGTAAAATTCTTCATTCACTTCTTCTTCTTTGAACTGTTCAATTTTTACTGGTTTTAAAACAACCACTAATTTTCTTGATTGTATGTAGAATTTTATTTTTATTTCAATTTCACATGATTATTTACAATAATATGATGAAAGAAATTTAGAAACTATATCCACTAAGATACTTGGATTAGTCCCAGAAAATAAGCGGTCAATAATTATCTTCATGCTACGTATATAGTACAAAGCATGAATGAAAAATATTATGAAGTTATCATCATATTTCAACACACATTCCCCCACCTTCTACATTAAATGTGAGGAATATCCTCTAACTTTTATCTTGATTTTCTTGAGGGAATTATTTATCAAAGAAAATCAATTTAAAAGCTATTCATTCCACGATTAATATTTCTTCCTCTACCTTGTGTATTTGTATAACTGAACACCATTGATATGTATCTAATTTTAAATAATAAAATTCATGAATAATATGTAAACATTTATGACATCCTAAATATATTAATTTTTTTGGATTTTATCCATTTCTCATATACTAATGTATTATTAATACATGTGTTGATTTTATTTTTTCCATTGGGCACTATAAATAAATAATGGTATACATTGATTCATCTCATGATATTAAGCAATAAAATAAAATCCCAATTATGTTAAAATTAATCAAATAATATAATAGATTATCATAATTATCATTTTAGCTATATTTTTTTAAAATCGAGCTCCTAAGGTTTCTACTATACTTTTTGTGATACCAAATGTAACAACCTCAGGTCATGTAACATAGATATGTTTTCTACTTTATTAAATTAGCATTGAAACAGTGGATCTCACAATTCCGGATCGATAAATTTGGTAATCTTATAAAATTAGATACGTACATGATTCCCATATTACATTGGAAATATAAAATATATTTCATTAAAACATTATTAGGAAATAGATATTCTTTATGAAATATTTCTTAATATCTGGGGTAAAATAAAAAAATAAAGGGATAGATCATATGATTAGTAAGAGGTATATATATAATATTATATCATAAATAAATAAGGCAAAATCAATATGGAATGTTAAATAACTTAAGACACATGAAATTGAATCATTAACTTGAGTACTAAATGCATCTGTGGGTAATATCAATGTAGAAATATCAAGTATAGTAATAATTGTATTCTAAATGAAGGAAATGGTTAATAATTGATGTCATTATTTAAAACATTATGATATCTATTCTATAAAATCCTTATATCTAGATAGTTTAATCAATGTATAGATATACACCAAAAACACATTTAATACTATATTTTTAATTTGTCTCATGTGAACGATCAATGCCTCAAAAGGATATATAATTTTGGATGCCACCCACACTACATGTCCAATGCATTACTCGTATATAAAATGTTTTATTTAGTTCATGAACAATATTCCTTATTAATAAATGTTCATATTTAGTAAAAATTGTGGAATATAAATATTTCCCCTTTCAGTTGAATAATAGTGAATGTAAAGTACCATATATTGGAATGGTATACATTTCAGGAAGTAGTCATATCTATGATATAATGAATATGGATATTTATGTGAACTATAATGTTCATGGATAAGGATAAAGTGAATGTTTTAAGGTAATGTTAATGACCAAAAAAACCATCATAAGATAGTTCTGATATGCTAATTTAAAAAATTAATGAATATACTTTTATTGAGTACGACCTTCATATATATTTCATAATTTCTCAATATTTATTTATTCCTAAAAAATAAATGGCTATGTTATAAAGGTCACATTTAAATAATAATATTTCATAGTTCATTTAAATTCAATGTTGCATGTCATATATGCTATCGAACATAGTGTTATTTTAATATCCTAGGGTGTTACAATGTTATCATTAGTTAGAGTGTGTATATATCCATTCTGGACATTGTAACCATCTTTAACACTATCAACTCCTATAATGTCGTTTCTATCTCTAGACCAAGATTCCTATAGTTTCCAACATTGATCCAAGCTAAAGATCCTTCATCATTTAATATTCATTCAATTTTAACCCTTATTTAATTTTATCATTCATCACATCTAACTAATAAAATTCTTCCTTAAAATGGATGATAAATTAATCATCACCACATGAGAATCATATCCTCCATAAATCCACCAGTATTACATCATTTTTCTGTGATCCAGCCAATGAAAATGAGATAATATTGGTTAAAATAATGAACTAAAGTCTATAGAAAAAAATAAATAACCTAGAAATGGTAATGCAATTATGTTTTTTAAACATCATATAGGGAGATCACATATTTGAAATACATGGTTGAAGAAGGTAGAAATTTTTTCATTAAATATGAAGTAATGTACTCCAGGGTTAATTTTTCATCTTCTCTATATTTACACCATGTATCGAATATGAAATTATATTGTGATTGAAGTTGACTAAAAATAATAATAGTAGCAATATTAATTCATATCCATGAATCAAAAAAAAATTATAATTACTATTAAATCATCATTATTTGAAATAATTAAGGGAAATAAAATCAATCCATCAATAATGTATTAATTAATATTATTTATTTTGGAAATAATAAATGATTGATTATTTATTATTTATGTTGAATTTTTAATCTAATATCTAGTAACAAAATAATATTCTTAACTAATGAAATGAAAATCCGTATTTTATAATTAATTGAATGTTTATTAAATTTTCTATTAACTGTCATTAAATTTAATTACTATATAATTATCCAGAGTACATAAAATTTATTCATGGATAAGAAAATTAATGAAATGATTTTATTCAATTTTAAAATTATTTAACTTGACTGTGTTAAATTTTATTACACACTATTTCATCTTGACTATGAAATTCTTCATTAATACCTCTCGAATCCATTACCACCTCTAAGAACAGTCACCATCCTCATAATCATAATACTATATTGAGTTATCACAATGATAAGATAAAACGTCGTATGATAAGGCTATAAAAGAGCATTTATAGTTCATCAATAGGTAAACTATGTAAATTAACTAAATTACCAAAAAATGATAGTTTTATAATCAATACGATAGCATATAACTAATACGTCATATAGGTAAAACATATTCTAAAAAAAACTATGATGTTATAATTTAAATATGAGACTTATTTTAAAGGATATCGTTTTCCATATTGATGGAATAAATACGTATTTATTAATTGAAATTATATTAGATCAATATATTAAAATATTCAACCAAGTTTGTAAAAAATCTCTTGACACTAATTAAATAATTAAAAAAAATTATCCATCGTCAGTTAATAGGGAAAACAAACCCTTTGAACTTGTTAGTGGAGCTTAGATGTTGATACTTAGAAAATGATTTATAGATTGATAAAATAAGAATATGGATCTCAACATCCAAAAAACCTTTAAAACATTTCATCTTGGAAATGAACATGATAAGATGATATAAAAATTAAATCTCAACAAAATAGATCAATTTAGAAAAACACGTTTTTAGGTGAAATTTAAATAACACTATGTTTTTAGGGTTGGGGAAAATAAGGGACATATCTATATTATATAATCATACTTCAATCAACTCTATCCATAAGCCACCCATAATCATGGTAAAAAAATAGAAACAAAGAACAATTAACTCTAGTATAGAATATGTTCATCAATTTTTGTGTATATTATAGGGGTGTTTTAATTCATACCATTAACATGAAACATAGTAAACTAGAATATATAAAATATATTTTCTCCTCAAATAATGTTATTAAGTGAATAGAATATGGATTCCAACCCAACCCATCATGTAATTTTTAGGAATATCTCATCAAGTACTTCTCAAACTCTATAAAATCTCTAGACAATGATAATTAAATAAATTTTCAAACACAAAGGGTAAGTGTCAGACCCTGTTTTTTTTATTTTTTGTCTTTGTATTGATCCGGTCAATTGGAAATCCCAATCCTTTTAATGAGTATTTTGTGAGATGAATATTGAGTTTTAAATATTCATATATGTCTGATCACTGTAATTTGGGTGTCCCATTGCTTGTTTAGGAGTTTTTGAAAAAGGGTGGTTACATTATGATTTGGGCCAACCGTGAGCCCATTTTGAGTTAAATAAAACTGAATTTGTTTCATTTATAACATCTTTTTTTCATCATTATTCACCCATTACACTTTCCACTTTTACTATACTAATATATTAAAACGTCCTTATCCTTTTAAACCCCGTATAAATTCATAAGCATGGTGAATTGGGGTTACTTATTTAGGTATTGGGCCAGCCAATGGGACCATTTCATGTTTTAAAAAAATATTTGCTTCTTTTATATATAATTCAATTTTTAATATCATTCGGTGATTCCAACTCCCTATAGAAACCAATACCCCTATCCTCACCCCAATTATCTATTTACCCTTTTTTAGCTCATATGGGTCTCAGATTAGGGTGAATGTTTTCAGGTAACCTCAAATCACCCATAATTGATAAGGTAAACTGTTTAATACATAACACATTCAATTCGTGCTCTTTTAAAAAAAATCTTCTTCACCTAGTTCTTCCATACCTTAAGAGACTCTACATGAAGATTCATTTCATTCCCTTTTCTCAATGGGTGAAGATATAATGGAATACGAAGAGTTTTCTTGTGGAAAAGGTGAGATTCCATCTCCTTTATCCTCCCACTTCATCATCCTTTCATTATTTTTGGTTTTATAATCTACCCTACTCATTATAGACCTAGGATTCTATTATCCCATGGTTTTTGATGGATTTTATATTCATTTAGGTCTGGTATTCATTGTTTTAGGGTTTATAAACCCACGATGGGTGATTTCGGGTGTGCGTTTCCAATACGCCAAGGATTTGAGGTAGGATATCCCTTGAACAAACCTTTATCATTTAAGTTTCATCATTTAAATTCTGTTATAACCTTATTTATTTGATATTTTTTCTTTGAAACTTTGGTTATAAAGGTTTTTTGTGCAAATTATGTTTTATGACTTATTTTTTAAAAAATATAGTTGTTTTGGTATAAATGTGCACTCTTCTTGTTTGATAAATTATTCCATGAGATTTTGCATTTGTTTTATGGTATTTTGAATATTTCTTAGTATCTTTAATAACATTATGGCATGAAAATGGTGTTTTATCCCTTTTTAAGTTCTTAACATAAGTTGTTTTCTTTAAAGAGTGCATGCCAAGTGTTAGGTAAATTGCCCGGTTGGCTATTATGTGTCTAGTGCAATTTAAAATAATTTGTTTGGATTTATAAATATATTGGCATTATGTAAGAAAAAAATTTGGATACTTTTATGTCTTTCAAATTTGGATTTTTTTTTTACAAAAAATTGGTTTTTTTGTTTACAACTTGTTTTGGCCCGAGTTGCCGAAAAATGGACCATTTCACATTCTTATAAAAATGGTTGTATTTTGAATACATCACCTGTTTGTTTTAAGGAATTTATGAATATGGTTTTATTATTTAAATGGTTTTTACACAACTCCTTAATAAAACTGAAATGCATCATTTTGTCAAAATTTAGTTTTGGGAAAATGTTTAAAGGCCCATTGGGCTTTTCCTAAAAATGAAGAATGAGTGTTTTACTTGTATATACCATGTTCTGCAATTGGGATTGTCTTATGGTATATTAAATTATTTTATTAAATGTTTTTAGGGCTGATAAAATATGGTTTGGAATGGTTTTGATGTTTTTTTATAATTGAAAGAGTGTTTTGAATGATTTTTATGTGCAAAGCGTCAATACACTCCTTGAAATTGTTTTACGAATATATTTAGCGATTTGTTGATTCATGAAAGAAATGTGAAGAAAGTTTGTGGTCTGTTTGTGTGTTTTTGTTTTGTGAATAGAATTTTTATGTGAAATGTGTATTTTATAATATGTGTAACTTGATTGAGCACTAAAGGGGATCCCATGTATCTAGGTGGGCAGACGTGTACTAGTATGCTAGTGATCCTATGGGGTTTGGTCCCTGTTTCACGTAGCAAGATTGAAGATGACAACACTAACTAAACTATGATGATGATGATGTTGGGGGACCACTAGGTTAGGGGTATGTTCCCTAATAGTGGATCATGTGCATGAGAACATATATTTATTATGGTTACTTTCACTGAGATATGAGGTACTTGGAGCTCACAATTGACTAGTGCCTGGGGGTGTTGTCGTGACTTGTGCTCATTGGATATTTTGTACTCACCATCGGCATATGGTGTGTTTGGTTGGTAAATTAAGCAGTGTGTTTGATTTATTTAAAATTTAAAATTCTTTAAAGAATCCCTCTTGAAAACTATTTTCATTTTGAAGTTGCACCGCTTTGTAAGTTTTTACTTGCATTCTTGTTTATAAGAAATGAAAGTTTTTGTATGGTAATTTTTTTATAGCATTGGACCTCATTTGGAAGACACAACTTTATATTTGTATTTAATACTTGAAATTGATGTTTCTTTTATTTTAAAGGATGTGAATTGGGAATTTAATGTCGGGTTATCCTACTGGATTTTAATACTCACCCATATATTCTTCTCCTTTTTGTAGCCCTTGTGCAGGTTTCATCTTGAGTACGATTGCCTTGGGCGATGTGTGATCATTTTTTTGGAGAGTGACCAGTGGGGTCACATGGAGTTAGTTGGTTATCGGGTTTGGTCATTTGAGTTGTTTTCTTAGTTGTACTTTCAGTTTCTTGTACAAATAATGTTTAGTTAAATTTTTATATAAATATATTTTGGGTTGTCCATTTCTTTCTGCTGTTTGTTTGATTGTTCATATATGGGTGAAATCATTCCCTTGTGTACTCTATTGATTCCCTTGGTGCTTTTCGCCATCCTGGGAGGATCGGGAACGCCTCTCGGGACTTGTCACAGACTGGCCTGGGTGACCGGTTCAGGGTCACTAGAAATGGTTCTTGACAAAATGGTATCATAGGAGGTCAGCTCCTAGCGGACCATTCTATTAGAGCACCATTGTTATTTGGGGATGTCAAGGTAGATGGAGTAGGATTGTTGCGACTTGAGGGGTAAGTTCAGGAAGAGCATCGCGATCTCTTTCCCGTTCTAATCCTCGTGTTTCCATGGGAAGTCTGGTTTTATTAGTGTCCTTTGTTCTTGTTGAATTTTTTGTGTTGGGATATGACAAGGGGAGTCTGAGTAGGGGCCTCCGTGAGCTCGCAGGGCCTGGAAATCCATGTGGAGTAGGGGAATGGTCCTAATAATTCTCTCTGTGTTGTTGTTGTGTTTGACATATGGCCACCAGTCATATGGTCAAGTCACCCACCAACACCAGTTCCCTTTTTTTGGGACTCTTAAACCTTTCTTGAATTCTGAATTTTTTTTAAAAAAATCCTTGTGTTAGAATTTTTCAAATGGGTTTTAAAGGAAGGATTGGATTTTGGAAAGTGAAAATGGGGGTTTTTAAAAATTAAATATAATAA
Source organism: Viscum album (assembly GCA_963277665.1). Taxonomy (NCBI): domain Eukaryota; kingdom Viridiplantae; phylum Streptophyta; class Magnoliopsida; order Santalales; family Viscaceae; genus Viscum; species Viscum album. The sequence goes on from OY728135.1 coordinate 1,275,446,640, forward strand.
TGGTTTTAGAAGGTTGTGTTTTTGTGGAAAATTGTTTTTTGGAGGGAAGTGGAAATGATTTAACATGATTGAATTTTCCAAAATCTAAACTTCTGGTTTGTTCAAATAAATTTTTTTTAAATTTTGAATCATTTTAAGGTGATTCTGAATCTTTTTTTAAATGGGGTATTTTGGGATGTTAAACAGTTTTTAAATATGATAAATTAGTTTTGGAAATTGGTTTTGATCGGTTGGTGTTTCCCTGGAAAGGGTATTGGTCTCAATGGACCTTGGATTATGAAAATATACCTTGATGAATTCAAAAAAATGGGAAGGGGTTGTTTGGAGTGGCTTGGTTATTTTAAAAGTTTTCAAAAATGAAGAGGGGTATGTTTTTATGTAAATGGTTCTTAATGAATTTTGGTTTTTTTGGGAAATATGAAAAGGGTTTTTGACTTGGTGGTTGGTGTTCCTTTGGAAGGTAAATGATTTTTGGAATGATGTTGTTTTTTTAGCCTTTGGTGTTTCCATGGGTGCTCACATGCATGATTTTGTTGATATTTAGAAGGATGGATTATGTGGAATTGTGGTTGGGTGCCTCTGGGGGCATGGAAATGTGTATGTGGATGAGACTTGATGAAACACCATTGGTGAATGTGGAAACCCACCAAGTTAGTTTGTTTTTCAAAAGTGTTTTGTGATGAAAAATTGTTGCCTTTTTTAACCAATAGTTATGTGGATTTATATTTCTACGTCATAGAATAGTTTTTTTATTTAATAAGATTCCTTGTGATCTATAAGTCATACTCTTGTTGTATCTTGAGATGAGATCTTGTTGGTGGCTCGATTTTGGAGTAATGTTCATTGGGTTCCTAAATATGTGATTGATGTTGTGATGTGGCCATGGATAGTTCTTCGTTGGAAATATTTCCTGCTGATCAACCTAAGGATTAAATTCAAATGTTAAATCCACCACTTTGGATAATGCCTCAACCTATTTGTTGGAATAGAGAGCTGTTTGGGATCGATTAGAAGTGCTTCTAGGTCGTGATAATTCTTTTGCACATAGCAATTGTGTTCGGTGATGTTGATGTGTCTCGCCATATTCCTTGTCTATTCTTCCCCTCGTTCAGAGTGATACAAAATTTTGATATATATCTATGTGTTCCAATTTACATGAAGGTTTTTTTTGGTGAGAACGTGCGTTTTTTTAGTGGTGTGATCCTTATCACCTGACTGTGGTGCACCAGATGCTTTAAGAATCAGGGCTCCAGCCATAGGCCTCCGAGTGAAGCTTTTCACGCAATCAGGAAATCATCAGAGGTGTAGAGTGGTCAATTAGGATCCTTCCTATTCTGTTTTGGAAAATTAGTTTCTATTTAAATGTTTTGGTTCCTCATTTCTTTGAATTTGCCTTTGTCGCAACAAGCGTGGTGGACTTACCCCTCACACAGTGTCTATGGTTTTGCCTTCATGGTTGTGGGTTTTCGATCAATGTCCTTGTGCGGACCTCCTGTGAAAATCGGGGAGCAGTCTTGGTGTTACCTATTCGTAGGTGGAGAGTGTTGGGTTGTTACTTTGTTTCTTTTGTAGTTTCAATGGCCTAATTATTGGGTCCCCTTCCCTCCCCTCCCTAATTGGTGGGGGTTTAGATCCGTGATGAAAGTGTTGGCCCAGTTCTTATCCCCTCCGTTCAGGAGTGGGTGGTTTATATGTTAATGTTGTAACCCTATTAACATGGTATTTTAGGTTTTTGTAGGGGATTTTTGTTGCGCTTGTGTGAGTGAGGCCCAATTCTAGATCATGTTGAATTCTTGTCTGTTCGTTGCTAGTTGGTTTCTAATAGTGGGGAGGCTCACCATGGGTCATTAGGATTTTCATCCCAAGAACATTTCTAGCGCTAGTTATTTCTTAATGGTGGGGAGTAAATTTTGGAATCCATAAGAATATTTGGTTTTTTGAGTGATCTTTGGTTTGGTTGATGGTTGGGTTCATTGGGAGAAGGACCAACAATCTGGTTCTTGGCTTGGTTGTGGAGGTGGTGGCTTGATATTTCCAATGAATTTCAGGAATTGGTTGTGAGTAAAGTGTTTTTTAGCAAGATGATTAACATCCATTGATAGTTGATGATATTTACTTTTCAAGATAGGATGGATAAGGTTGATAGGTAATCCTTAGGTGTTTTTTTTCATCCAAAAAGTGTTCTGGCTTTCTGGGGGCGGAAATCTTTAAGGGTGGGGAGAATTGTCACACCCGGTTTTTTTTATTTTTTGTCATTATATTGATCAGGTCTATTGGAAATCACAATCCTTTTCATGGGTATTTGGTGAGATTAATCTTGATTTTTTAAGATTCATATATGTTTAATCACCTTAATTTGGGTTCCCCATTTCTTGTTTAGGAGTTTTTGAAGAAAGGGTGGTTACTTCATGATTTGGGCCAACCGTGAGCTCATTTCCAGTTAAAAAAACGAATTCGTATCTTTTATAACTTCTTTTTTCCATCATTTTTCACCCATTAAACTTTACACTTGTCCTATACTGATATATTAGAACTTCCTTATCCTTTTAGTCCCCATATAAATTCATAATCATGGTGAATTGGGGTTACATATTTAGGTATTGGGCTAGTCCGTGGGCCCATTTTCTGTTTTAAAAAAACTTATTTTATTCTTTTATATCTATTTCAACTTTTTATATTTTTTGATGATACCACCTCCCTATAGAAAACAATACCCCTATCATCACCCCCATTATTGATTTACCATCTTTTGAGCTCATATGGGTCGTAAATTAGGGAAACAGTACTCAGGTTACCTCAAATCCCCGGAATTGATAAAGTAAATTTTTTATACATAACTCATTCAATTCGTGCTATTTTTCAAAAAAAAATCTTCTTTACCTGGTTCTTACTGACCTTAAGAGACTCTACATGATGTTTCATCCCATTCCCTTGTCTCTAGGGAAGCAGATCTAATGGAATACGAAGAGTTTTCTTGTGAAAAAAGGTGAGACTCCATCTCCTTTATCCTCCCTCTTCATCCTCCTTTCATTATTTCTGGGTTTTAAAATCTCCCCAACTAATTTTAGACCTAGGGTTCTCTTATAACATGGTTTTTGATGGATTTTATTTTAATTATGTATTTTCTTCATAGTTTTAGGGTTTATAAACCCGCGGCGGGTGATTTCGGTTGTGTGTTTCCATTGCGCCACGGATTTGAGGTTGGATATCCCTTGAAAAAACCTTTATCATTTAAGTTTCATCATTTTAATTATGTTATAACATTATTTATTTTATATTTTCTTCAATGAAACTTTGGTTCTAAAGGTTTTGTGTGCAAATTATGTTTTATGACTTATTTTGTTAAAAATTTAGCTGTTTTGGTATAAATGTGCACTCCTCTTGTTTGATAAATTATTCCATGAGCCTTTACATTTTTCTTATGGTATTTTGAATATGTATTAGTATATTTAACAACATTATGTCATGGAAATGGCATGTTATCCCTTTTATGTTCTTAAAATAAGTTGTTTTTTTAAAGAGTGCATTCCATGTGTTCCTTAAATTTCCCGGTTGCCTTTTATGTGTCTATTGCAATTTAAAATAATTTGTTTTGATTTACAAATATATTGGAAGCATGTAAGGAAAATATTTTCGGATCCTTTATGGCTTTCAAATTTTGATTTTTTTTACAAATAGTTGGTTTTTTTGTTTACAACTTCTTTTGGCCCGAGTTGCTGCAAAATGGACCATTTCACATTCTTATAAAAATGGTTGTGTTTTGAATATGTCACCTGAGTGTTTTAAGGGATTTATGAATATGGTTGTTTTATTTAAATGGTGTGTACACACCTATTTAATAAAACCAAAATTCATAAGTTTATCAAATGTTAGTTTTGAGAAAATGTTTAAAGGCCCGTTTAGCTTTTCTTAAAAATGAAGAATGAGTGTTTTACTTTTATATACCCAGTTGTGCAATTGGGATTGTTTTATGGTCTATGAAATGATTTTACTAAATGTTTTTATGGCTGAAAAAATATCTTTTGGTATGGGTTTGATGTGTTTTTATAATTGAAAGAGTGTTTTTGAATGATTTTTATGTGCAAAGCGTCAATACACTCCTTGATATTGTTTTATGAAAATATTTAGTGGTTTGATGATTCGTGAAAGAAATGTGAATAATTTTTGTGATATGTTTGTGGGTTTATGGTTTGGAAATGGACTTTTTATGTGAAATGTGTATTTTATAATATGAGTAACTTTATTGAGCACTAAAGGGAATCTCGGGTATCTTGGTGGGCGAACGTGTACTAGTATGCTAGTGATCCTGTGGGGGTTGGCCCCTGTTTCATGTAGCAAGATTGACGATGACAAGACTAACTAAACTATGATTAGGATGATGTTGGGGGACCTCTAGGTTATGGTTATTCTCCCTACTAGTGGCTCGTGTGCACGAGAACATATATTTATTATGGTTACTTTGACCAAGATATGAGGTACTTGGAGCTCACAACTGACTAGTGCCTAGGGGTGTTCCTGTGACTTGTGCTCAATTGATCTTTTGTACTCACCATCGGCCTAAGGTATGTTTGGTTGGTTAATTAAGAAGTGTGTGTGATTTATTTAAAAGTTAAAATTATTTAAAGTAGCCCTCTTGAGAACTATTTTCATTTTGAAGTTGCACCGCTTTGAATGTTTTTACTTGCATTCTTGTTTGTAAAACATGAATGTTTTTGTTTGGTAATTTTTTTTATAGCATGGTACCTCATTTGGAAGACATAACTTTATATTTGTATTTAAAACATGAAATTTATGTTTCTTTTATTTTAAAGTATGTGCATCGGGAAAAGAATATCGGGCTATCCTAATGAGTTTTAATACTCACGCCTATTCTCTTCTTCTGTTTTTAGACCTTGTGCAGGTTTCAGCTTGAGATCGATCGCCTTGGGTGATGTGTGATCATTTTGTTGGAGAGTGAACAGTGGGGTAACATGGAGTTAGTTGGTTATCATTATTGGCCATTTGAGTTGTTGTCTTAGTTGTACTTTTAGTTTCTTCTACACATAATGTTCATTTCAATTTTTATATAAATGTATTTTGGGTTGTCCATTTATTTACGCTGTTTGTTTTACTATTCATATATGGGAGAAATAATTCCCTTGTGTACTCTATTGATGCCCTTGGTGCTTGTCATCATCCCGGGAGGATCAGGAACGCCTCTCCGGACTTATCGCAAGCTGGCCTGGGTGATTGGTTCAGGGTCGACTCGGACTGGTTCGTGACAGTAAGGATTTCAAATTTTCAAGGATTAATCCTTCTTTTGTTTCTCTAAAAACCATATACCCACAACCCCAAATAAAAATATGCCTACACAATTTAATATAAATATCTTTTTCTAGTTTATATTTCTCTTCATGATAAAAATTATTAGAATGTCTTGAAATGGATCTAGCCTCCTTAACATGTTATTGGCCCATCCCACCACAATCTGAAGTGGATGGTTCTAATCCCTCTAGATTGACTAAACCACAATCTCAAAAGAAACTCCATTAACCACATATCATGAGGTTATACATAATTAATAAGAATAAAAAATGGACCAAAGCCTATATAGTTTCATATCAATTTAAATATAACTTTGTAACATAAAAAACCCATAATTATATGATTTATTACATGTGATGAAGTTATTCAAATTTCAAGGATCATTTAGGAATAGATTTGTAATGAATCATGAAAAAATCACACATATAAATCCATTAAAATACATAATTGATACATATAATTAATGTATATTTATTCCAAATAAATAAGAATCATATATATATAATGATTTTTCATTAAAATCACTTATACACCATTAGAAACACATCACCATAGCTAAAATATTTCCATTTCTATAGTTCATACACATCATTATATCCTATAAAAATCATTTTAAAACTATATATGAGTATAATAAGGCATATTAAGGGATGTAAAATTAAAGGAATATCATTAGATAATTGAAAAATATGAAAACCCATGATAATAATAATCTTTTACATAATAAAACAATTAGTGCATAACTATAACATATCCACCTCAGAAAAAAATTATTTCTAAATGAAACAATTTGATAATGATTATTATTAATATGGAATACTAGGAAATCATCATTAAAGAGTATCGAGAGAAAAACAATGCATTGGATATTATAACATAACCACAATTATTTACCTTATAAAAACATTTATATAGAAATACTTAGAGGTGATAAAATAATAAATTGTTTCATTATATTAATAACCCATGTTATATTGTGCTTAAATAATTTCAAAATATTTGATTCCGAGTTAATTATATATGAGAAAAATAACTGGTTATGTACCACATTTTCTCTATTAAAGGAGAAATCATTACCCAAAGCATTGATGTGTAATATTTGGTTCACCCACAGTTATAATCATTATCAGGATCAACCATCTACAAATATAATTCTCAAGGACAATATCATGAATTAAAAAATTTTAATATTGATATATTTCATCACAAAATATTTTTATAACTCATTTTATCCTATAATTAAAAAAACCATTCCATTTTTTTCATAATCAATAAGAGAAATAATCTTTTTTATATCCTTCAAAAATTAAAAATTCCCAAAAGAAATCGATAACTAAATTTAATTTTGAAACCCATAAAAATTTTATATGAAGATTAATAATCATGAAAGGAAAATATGTTGGCAAAATCCATTCACGTCTTATATGTTAGAAAAATATTCTTTTTCACTTTGGTAAAAAGAGTCAAAAGTTAACTATATAGAAAATAGTAAAATATTTCTTTTTAAAAAATTTGTAAAGAAAGAAAAGAATTAGTATAATTTGACATATAAAAATCCTTTTATCATAAATAAGAAAATTATTTAGAAAATTTTGTATAACATTGAATGGAGTAAACTAATTAAAAAATATTAAAAATTATTATAAACAAAAATTCCTTCAGATATATAAAACATTTGAATCAAAATATCATTGAAGGAGAGTACATGAAATGAATTTTTCAAACCACATGTATTAAAAAAATTAATTTTAAAAGACCTATAAATGAAATTATATATACCACAAAAAATAATATATTTGGTGAAAATTTCATGAATTTATTTGACATGAAATTGAGACGATAATTCTCTTACCCCTAGTCTTTCACACCAAATAAATTATGTAACTATTATGTAACAAACTTATAAAAACTATATAATTTCTCAAGAATCCTTCTATGGAATTTTTTTTTATCATAATTCATTTTCTTTAATTTATTATCATGTCTTTTATACTTACTAAATTGTTTAATTTCATGTTTGACATTTTGAGTATGGATGGTGCATAATCCAAAAAAACATCAGTAGGTTAACCAAGGTAAAATAGGTAATGTTTCCATAATATATATAATATTCATTATGAAATAATTATTATTTTTAATCATTAAATAAAGTTTCCTAATCATAAATTAATGAACGATATGAAAAATGTATCAGATTTCCTTACTGAGGTGGTATTCCATATTTATACAAGGATGACCTTACAATTTAAAAAAGTATTTAAGGATAATATTTTAATAATTAAATTATATTTTTAGAATCATAATTATATCATTATTGTTATAATTATTCTTAGAAAAAATTATAATAATTTCCACTATGAGGTATCAATTAAAAATGAAACACATCGCTTAGTGGAGGTGGTAGTCCACATGTACACACAGGTGATGATTTTATTTCAAATTTGATTGGAAAAGAGATGGAAAATAGTTTTCCCATAAACATAAAAAAATATGTATAACAAAGATACTAATGTTATCATATCCTCATGTTTATTGAATATTTGAATGATTTTTAAGAATAATTAAACATAAGAAATCATTTAAGGGTTGGAAAATATCCTTTTACTTATACCTTAATTCATATTGGTCGGTCTTATAGTGAGAACAGAGACACTAGTACATGGGAAAGTAGTTTGGGGATGGATTTTTTATAGTGATTCACTAAGACAACTAGATATATATGTGTAGTTAAGAGAGGCTAGGAGGTTCTCCTTCATAAGTGTGGTGGGTCAATAACATATAAATACATGAAATATTAATATTTAACATATTCCTAATAGATTTCATATGAAACCAATGTTCTATATATTCCAAGATAAGTATACTAGTTTGTAAATAAATTCATCCAATTAAAATCATATATGTTTAAGTGCAATTTTAAACCTCATCTTTTGGTCTAACCCCATCATTGACCCATTTAACCATAGACATGGCAACAAATATTTTAATCATTTAGGGCCATGAAAGAAACTTAAATAAATATGTGTCGATAACACATAAAAAATTCATGATACTATTGGTAATTTATTGTCCAATTTATTTATAATAATATTTTATGATTTTATAATAATATAAATGTAATTTTTAAACATTAAATACTATTTAAATATTTTGGGACTATTCAATGAATTTGAATTTCAAAATATCATAATTTGAATAGCGATAAAATATAATCTCTTTATCTAGAACAAATTAATTATAATTCCCTAAGAAATACCTAAAACAAAATAATTTATCCAAATTGAATTACTTTTAATGTCTTTAAAATAATTTTCTAATTTTCAATGGCATGCAGTGGAACTATATCTATATTTCCTATAAATTCAACATAATTATACAATAAAAAAAATTAAAATAAAATAAAATAATAAAAAATAATTTATTTATATTCAATAAAAAATTTGTAACCTTTAATTAATATTTTTTATCCATATGAATGTATATTTGAATTATAAAAATAAGTAGCCTGATATTATTATAATTATCCTCTATATAATACAACTGTTTTTATTAGAGTAAAATGATACCAAATAGGTATAATTTCAAATATTGGATGAGGATAGTTGAAATAAAATCACATGATAAATTAAATAAAAAATTTTGATTCATTTTCCGATCATATCCAATATGTTTTTCATCTTGTTTAACTGATTTTACCTTTTTCTATGGTGACAAAATTTTACAATGGTTACAATTCATTATAACAAAAAACTTAAACATACCCTATAAGAAAACTAGAAAATATTAATACATAATATTTAATTAGTTTTTAATATATAAAATTTCTAGATGTGGTAGAAATTAATTTAAAAATAATTTAAGAAAATAAAAAAATGATATTTTGAAAATGTTCATTTTAAGTATAATATTGATTTTATTAAATAAACATTTATACTATTCATTTCCATATAAGAAGTGAAAATATTTTAAAATAAATGAAAATTATTTCAATTTAAAGCCAAATAATAATTTATAATGGGACTTTTTTTTTGATGGAGAAGATATTATTGTTTTAAAAAAAATCAGTTTTCACTTTTTATTGAAACATTTATCATTTTAGATTAATATTGAAAATACAATCTAATATAATTATAATATTATAAAAAAAACTATTTCAATTTTATAAAATAAATTTTCTAATAATCGTATAAATAGATTATTATATCCATACACAAAATTCAATAAAAACTATTTTCAATGAAAATTTATTCCGAAAAAGAGATTTGACATTATCCGTATCCTTTTGATAACAAAAAAATAGGGGAATATTATTTCAATATACTAGATATATAATCCAATAAATTATTTATAATCATTTAGCTATACTAATTAATTTAATATATTAGGAAAAATTCTTAGCTCATATTAATACAATTTTTGTCAAAAAAATAAATACATTTCCATTAAAATAATTTATCTCCATTTATAAATAATTTGTAATCAATTTATAACTAATTATTACATGTATAATGGGTTAATGTTTGACCTATATCATAATATGGCTATTCATATTCTTGTTCATCAGACCAATGATAAAGTTATAACAATTTTATTTAAATAATAATATCGTAATAGTATATCACATTTCCTTTATGATCAGGGTTGCAGATACAACATGATATATAGAATAATATTCTCTAAATAAATTACATTCTAAAATATTGGGGTTCAAAATTGTACAATAATAAATAAATTTCATCCTAGTAATTTTATCACAAGGTTGATAGAAAGGGTTAAATACATTTTAAAAGTTAATTCAACATAGGGGAATTAAAAATGCCCAATTGGATATAGTTCTTGTTAAATATACATCAATATAATTTCCTTATGAATATAAAATTAATGTATATGTTTTACTAGGAAACTTATAAATTCTTAAATATTTTTCAAATCATGTATTTAAAATTATTATACTTATATTTGTGAAAGAGTTTCAAAAATACTACCTTAACATTTGAGTGATATATGATTATTGATTTACCTTCCTCTTGATTGATTTGTGTAATTAATTTCCCATAAATATAGAAAATATGAGAAAATATAATTTCATTATCTTATCCATTACATAAGAAAATTTTCAGCTGTTTCATCGAAATTGAATATTTTACTCATATATCTTATCTTTCACTCAAAGAAATGAATTTTTAAGTCGACCTTTTTCAAGAATGATTCTGTAAAATAATCATATAATGGATTACAAGACCCAAAATAGAATAAAAATTAGTTCCCCTTATCATTAAACATTAAAAAAATCCAAAATTGTTAACACGTGTCAATTTAATATCTAAAATGAACAAATACTAAATTATTATCTATAGCCTCATCAAATAACAATTAATTTTCATCTTTAAAAATTACATAAATAAACAACTTCAAATATCTACAAAACATTTGCAACTAAATTTAAAACAAAAAACCCCAATATATTTGACTCATATTGTTATGATATTAATCAAACATTTATCTTTAATTAATTTTAATCACACATAATGTCACATTCCAAAAAATGTATATTCTCGAATAATATAATCTCCATAATATACTAATTTGTTTCATTATAAAATCATATATACATACATAATTTAACATCATATTTATACATTAAATTATAGTTAACTTAATCATTTATTAATCTCAAAATAGTGAAATTCTTCATTAGCCACATTTTCATCAAATCATAATTCAATCCCATAGTTATCTATATGATGAAACATAAGTTCCCCAAATATAATAAACCTTTATCACAATCAACATGATTACCTCAACATCAGTGATCATATGAAACAAAAATGATATAAATATCTGTCAACTTATGTGTGAAATATATAAATAATTTCCTCCCCAAATAACCTTTTCACTAAAAAGAATGTTAAACCCAAGTTTTTTATTCCCCAAAATGTTTCTCAAAATACCTTTAATTATCTTAAACTCACATCACATAAAACATGAATATGTAATCTATGAAATTAACCAACGATCAACCATATACATACTCACCCATGAATGTTTCTATGACTGTTAAAATATTCTCATTTGAATGATAATAACCTCTAAACTTGTCTAAAAGTTCTTTTGAAACCAACTATAAAGCCCTATAACATAAACAACCTATAATTACATGATTTAGAATAAAGGTTTACCATTATTAAATTTTAAGTTACTTTTTTGGTTTATAGTTTTTGAGATTTATAAAAACTCTTACACATCTAACTATTATAATAAAAAGTGGAAACTTCCACACAAAGTCTATTTTTACACAAAAACAAGATTCTTTAATTTAAACTCTGATTTCATTCAAAAAAATTATTCATATTTTAATATGATTAACCATTTTGGATACATTTTAATTAATTACGTCTATAAAAAACGTTATATCCTTTTAAATAAATTTAAATGTATGGGAATAGAAAAACCAATCATTGTAAGTGATATAAAAAATAAATTAATCTTGTTAGTTGATTGATAATCATTAAAATCCCTGAAAATAGTTTCCTATTTCACTCTAAAAATTTGGGTAAATAAACAAAACAAATACCCATGATTGATTTATTTCTAAATTATAACCATTAAAAATATTTATCAAGTATTAGTATATCTATGAAAGCATGATGAAAACATTTCTCTTAAAAATCATACATTTCACTTTTACTTGTCCTCCACTATTCTCTACATTATGAAATGAAAATGATTCGATAAAAACCCCTTTTTACACGAATAAAATTTTAAAATGTAGGATTATATTGATAAATCATGATCCCCCATGTTTATTCTATTTTGGAATTATTGATTCCTAGTTAATTATATGGGAGTAACCACCTAGGTTGTCTCCCTAATTTTTCACCTTCAAAGACTAAATCATTAACCAATGAATTGGAGACCAACATCTGGTTCACCCATCTTTATAAGAAATTTTGATCTCACCTATCATCATATATAAAGATCATATAATTTATAATTTAAAAATCATTTTTAAGATTTCATTTCTTCACATTAAACCCTTTAAAAATTTAATTTTACCCCATTATAAACACAATTTCATATTTCCTGTCATATTTGTCTATAGAACACTAAAAATAATAATAATTACATTTAAAATAAAATAAAATTTACATTGAAATTACATTAAAACTTATATAGGAGGATTAATAAAAAAGAAATGATATAAAATTAGGAAAATATTCTCATTCTGTATATACTAAAAACATTATTTTTTACACTATGGTGAAAGGAGTAAAACAGTCCCTTATCGGAAACATTAAAAAAACTAAACAACAATGAAAATAAAGTAAAATTCAGTTCCAAATAATATTTAATAATATGTTAAGTATAATTAATATGATTATTTGTTAAATTTATAAGCACATTGACATGGAGGAAATTTATTATATAGGAATAATTTAAATGGTTTTAATGAACAACCCCTTACTAATTTAGATACTTTTAAATTGAAAGATCATTGAAGGATATAACAAAAAAATTATTTGTAAACCACTTGAATTTTTTAATGTAATTATTAAATATATACATAATATAGTATATATTCCACATATAATAAATAATGTTCTGAATAATGAATGAAATTTAATTAATGGAAATTCATATGATAAATCTTTTTCCACGATTTCGACTCAACATGTACTATCTTAATCTCTTTTATAATAGAAATATATTAGTTATTAAATTTCTTAAGAACGTTTTTCAGATTTATTACCTTACTATAATCCATTTAATTTTACCAATTACCATGTTATATATAGTTACAAAATTGATTATATTTATGTAGGACGTTTTGAGTATGCTAATTTCATAATACCAAAACTACATTGATATGTTAACCAAAGTCAAAGGGGTCATTTTTCTAGTATCACATAGATTATAATTATTAAGGAGTTATTTTTTTATTAATTTTATAAAATTTAGGAATAATTCATGAAATTTGGAACTTATGAACAAATGGTATCACTTCATGGAGGTGGAAGTCCACATGTACAAATTAACGACTCTATCATTTTCCTTCGAATTTATGGGTAAGTAGATATGTAATATCATGTATTTTTAGAATTATAACTATGACATTAATATCATATATATATATATATACCATAATTACATCATAATAACTATACATGTGATGCATTGATGGAATGTTAAAGACATATCCGCAGGGATATGATAGTCTACACTTATGCATGAGTGATATTTTAATTTCCTAAAGGATAAAAATTTATAGAAAAGGTTTTAACCATAAAAATAATAAAATTTTAATTAAATGGGAGATATTTATTGTATGACATCATTATTGTTATAAATTATTTTATGGAGGTGGAAGGAGAAATAAAAATTAATACACTCTATTAAGTGTAATACCTCTTTTTTGGAAAACCACGTTTGTCTTACACATTTATCATTTTAGGTTATATATTTTTGTGATACCAAAACAATCAATCACATGGGGTGGATTTTTTGGATGGAATTTTGGTAGATCATGGCCAGGAACAATGGATTTGGAATTTTAAGGAATGAGGGATAAGAGTTTCCCTTTAATAAGATATGTGGGTGTCAATATTATAAATATATGAAATATTAAAATATAATACATGTCTAACTCATGTAATTTGATCCAAAGCCCCATAGATTCAAATTTATGGAGGGAAGGGTCAAAATAAATTCAATAATACTTTATTTATATAAGATTAAGTCCCATTTTAAACTTTATAATTTTTTAACCCCGTTATTAATCCTTTTAACATTAATAGCGATAATAAATTCTTTAATATCCAAAGGCCAGGAATGTTATTTTAAAAATCAAAAGTGGAACACAAATGGAAAATTAATAAAATAACTGACAATTTTTCACCAAATTTACTTATCATAGTATTTTTATAACATTGTAATTATTTAAAACCAATTTATAAACATTAAATTTCATTTAATGTAATATTTGGGACTATTAGAAAATTTTAAATTTAAGGACATCTAGAGAAAAATTAAATTAAAAAAACGGATTTACAATCAATAAATATTATAACAATTGAATAATTTTTCTGGAACACAAAAATTTATATAAAACATAATAAATTTAATTTTTTTTAAATAATCAATTTCTGTTTTATTTTCATTACAAATGTTCTATGTCAATATTGTGTAAGTGTTTAAGGTAATAATATGATTACTACAAATTAAAAATAAATTAAATTCATAAAAATAATTTATGAAAATTTAAAAAATATATATATTAATATTCATAAAATGTTTGTATTCATAGAAAATTATTTTTTAGATATTAAATGTAAAAGACTTACATTTTATAATTTACCTCTACTTAAAATAATATTGTGATCATTATTAGAGGAAAATGATACCAAATTTCAAATAATTTTGAAGATAGTATGAGGATAGTCTAAATAAACTAATATAAGCAAATAAATTGATTTTTTAAAGTTATTTTAGACTACATCCTATTTTTATAACATTTCTAACCTATTTTACCTTTACTGAGATGATAAAATAAACCATATAACCAAATTTTAACATCTTATTCCCAAATATTCCATCGATTTTTCTATGATTTAATTTACCAAAGTGAAATATATAAATTTTAATACATAATCCCAAAACATAATGAAAAATGGTTTTTAGAAAAATACTCATTTTATGTATAAAAATTCTTTTATAACAAAATAAACTATAATGTTAATTCCTATAACATTAGTTGAATTATTTTTAATAACATTTTAATTTTTTAGATTAAAACATACCCAAAATAAATTTATACTTTCAATAAAAATAAATCCTTTAAGAAAAATACCAAATTTTCATTATAAGATAAGTTTTTAATGATTATTTCGAGAAATAATTATATTTTATCAAATAAAGTTACTAAAAGTGGTAAATGATTACTATATCAACACACAAAATAAAATAAATCCCATTCTAGAACAAAATTATTTTTGAGAAATAATTTCACTTTACCATAACTCTATTACTAGTAAACACAATGAAATGAATATAAATTCATTTCATTGGATTTATTATCTACTCATTTAGTTATAATCATTTATCATCTGTGAATAATTTAATCAATAAAAATAAATACATTGTGAATATAAATGTATTATTATAAAAGATATATCTTTTACTATTATAATATTTTATCATCACTTCTAACCAATTGATAAAAATAGTTTATTGATTATTAATTTAATTTATAAAAATTATTCTAAATATATTTTATAATGTTGTTATTCTTATTTATGCATGTAAAAAATTACTAGATTATAAATGTAATATTTAAATAATAATATTTTGAAACTATATCACTATTTGTTTATTATTGTTGTTATTTATACCACACAAAATCAAATGTAATATTTTTAAAATAAAATACAATATCAAATCATTGGGTATTTTACATGGAGCTCCTTAGTTCAAAACCAACTAAATATGACATTGTGTTGTGAATTTTAAGGAAACCAATCTAAAATATTATAATTCTATTGGTAGATTTTTACCCTATATCAATATATACATATGATAAATATTTTATATTTCACTAGATACAATATAGGAATGTCATGTTTTATAAAATTCAAGAACCAAGTAATATCATATGCTATAAGGTTTTATGTTTTATAAGGTCTGGTTTAAAAAGTAATTTCAGTTCTTGAGATGAAAAAAACACTAAATACATAATTATTACATCATTTTACATGATTTTTTGACAGGTATCCTAAAAATAAACCCCCTATAACCATAGAGGATTTATTTCTTTGAATACCAAATACATTAAAATATTCTATCAGGAATGATCATCAACGTCTCTAATATTGTTCTTCTCATATTATAAACTTGATTTACATAATCTATTTAAATCCTTTATTCATATACATGAGATAAGAAAACATATGAGAGAGTGATCTAAAATAACCAGTAAGGGAAAATATGGGATAAGTTAATAAAATATCATATGCAAGCATATTTTGACTATATGGTTATGAGAATTAGAGCTTACACATTGAAAATAATATATAATAATTCATAAATAATAAACATTAAATAAATATTTAGTAGTACATAAGACATAAATCAAATTATAATCATAGAACATGATCAATGAGATTATATCTAAAGTATAATAAAATGACATATAGTGTTTTATACCCGAATGGCCCGAAGCCCTTCATTTTTATTGATTTTTGATAACCCGCTTTCAAGGGATGTGGGGGAACCCTTACAAGGCCCATAGGCTTAGAGATTACAAGGATCGTAGGATTAGGAGATTACATGACCTGATGGTCTTAGGTAATTCAACCATACTATCTACAAGGAACTGCCCCTCCCCAGCATATGTGTCATGATAGTAGTTATCCACCTTTGCATGGTCATCTGTCTAGGCTTCCCATGCAAGCATAGGCCGATCCTGATGGCGTAGCCATACCCTCTCATTCATAAAAATCAATTTGGATCTTCTCTGGTAAGTGCACCTGCTCTGAATCCCCTTCTGGGGATGCTCATTTTTTTGTAGTGTGTTTGGGGCAACTGCATGTGGCTCGAAGGCCTTGAGGTGGCATGAGGGCCATAAAGGTGTCCCAAAAGCCCTACTTACCTGAATTCTTGGGTGGCCCAAATACCTTAAGGACTCCAAGCCCAAACAAGTGGCCTAAGGTGAATAGTTCCAACTGCTACATTACCGAACAGTACGTTCAATAGTGCCAGCTACAGTAACCGCACAATGTACAGTTCTGATACAGTACTTGTACAGTGTACAACATAACAAGAAGAAATGAAAATTGGGTTTGTCAAAATTTCATCATCATTATCAATAACCATCTAAAAAATAATAAAAATTATAAAACTAGATCATATCCAAATTAAATATTAAGAAACATCAAACGATATTGTTATGGATGAAAATAAATTTAAAATTTCATTACAACATTTTTAGTAAAATAAAATTTTCATTTTGAAAATAATTTCATAAAATATAAAAAATTATAAAAATTTGGAGAAAACTTTTTTTCGAAATTAAAATGGAAAATGAAAAGGATTCTTGATTGAAATGTGTAGTAATAATAGTGACAAAA
This sequence comes from Viscum album, assembly GCA_963277665.1. Classification (NCBI taxonomy): domain Eukaryota; kingdom Viridiplantae; phylum Streptophyta; class Magnoliopsida; order Santalales; family Viscaceae; genus Viscum; species Viscum album. The sequence goes on from OY728135.1 coordinate 1,275,464,066, forward strand.
TCCACTCATTTTGGAAATGTTAGAAGAAATATTTTTTTACTTCATTGTTAAAATGTACCTCGTTTATAAAATGAAATGAAGATATATTTTAAATACATTTAATGTGACTCAAACATGGGTAATAAATAAATTTATCAGTCACTGAATAATAGTAAAAAAATTCGTGAAACTTTTTATAAAACATGGATATAGAAGTGAAAAAATTCTTATACGGAGTGAGAAATAAATCCAGTTTTGATAAAATAATTTTTTTTGGTCATATTAGTACTTAAAGAGTGTTAAATAATAAGAAAATATTTATTCACGATAAAAAATAATAGTAGAATAATAGTAATGATATTTATGATATATAGGTTATATAACTTTCTCATCCTATATTTAATCATACACAATCATGGTAAATATTTTAGTTGTAACATCAAACCCTTACCTCCAGTATAAATTTCTTAGTAAGCACTTAAACTTTATGTATAATAAATTTGAATTTATTATTATTATATAATTGAACCATTATACTTATAATATCATTTTTGGTTCATTTATAACATATTATGAAACATTTTTCAATAATACCCTATTATCATCATCATTTCATATATTAACTAAATTGTTTTAACAAAGATTGATGGGAGGTCATGATCCCCACATGGTGGTGAAAAGTGACCGGGCACTAATATCTAACTCTGTAAATGGGTTTTTACCAAAAAAATAACCCATAAAATGTAATATAAATATACATAATAATGTCAGTATACTAAAACATAAACTGTAATTGATTAATATTATTATTAATAAAAACAAGTGTTGAGGTATATAAAACAACCAATCTACACAGAAACTCTTATGTCCCAAATCCATATAATAAACATTCAACTATTAACTCCCACACCTTGAAAACAAACAAAATTACCTCCCCTGTATGGTGTATTTTTATTTCTAGCATCTGATAAAACAATAATTTCATAAAACAAAAGGTATTTTCATAGTGTGTGAAAAATACCCATGTTGGATCCAACCAAATATTTCATAATTACAAATAAAAATATATTCTAACTATTATAATGTATATGGAAATAAGTCATGTGATAAAATTATATATAGTTTGAAAAACATGGATAATTATCCCCCTTCTATAACATCTAACACATTACCAACCACCCCATTTTTAATGAATTTCAATAAACATTATGAATAATATTTTTAAAATTAATTATTAGAGTTAAAAATCCCATAAAACACATTAATTCTTGTATTTTAAAGATCCTCATAATAAAACCAAGATCCATATAAAACCTGGTGTGCACATTAACTTTTCTGAACAAGTAATTGTGCTATGATTTTACGCCCAATAGTGGATCCTTTCTGCAACTTAAGCAGCCTGGTGAACACATTAACCTTGAAAAATAGGTTTAGGGAGAAATATTTCATCCTTGAGAATGGATCCTTACCTAATCATCAATCATATATGATTTTAAACTATCATAATTGATTAATGGTAAATTTATCATTGAAACCATAAAAAACATTCTTTAAAACCATTTTTGTTAACATCACCAAGGGATGAATCCATTTCCCAAACAATAATAATGATAACCATATTTTATCAAAACCTTTTTCATGTGATTAACTAATTTTAAAAACCAAACATAAGGAGAAATGAAGAGATATTTATAAGATAAATTCCAATTGGGAACCCACCAACCATGACACATATGGGATTTAAAAACCCATATTGAGACAAAAAAGGACAACACTAGCCAAAATAGTGATCATATTACAAATGGAATTCCACATCTACGATCAATGGTTTGATTTGTAATGAAATTGGGTTAGGAGAGAAATATTTTCACTAAAAAGTTTAAAATGTTCAAAAGGATCATATTAGGGTCTAAGGGGGTGGATTATGAATTAACATAAAGGTTTTGTAATTTATAGGAAAAACTAGGAAACAACATACCAAAGTGTAATCCATACACTAGGGATTTATGGTCACAGTCCTGGAAAAAACTATAATATGCGGTAAGGGGCTATGTAGCCAAATTGTATAATGGATCATACTTCTATAATCCACAACAAGGTCAATGATGAGATCATATAAAAGAGGAAATATAGGGTTCACTAAAAGGTATCATCCATGCCAAAAAAATACTATAACATAAAAGTGAGATATTTTTTGACCCAACTCTGTAGTGTAAATACCCTAAAAATAGAAGAAACACTAATTTCTACCTTCCATGAATCCACAAAAAAGAAAATGCTTCATTCCATTGTAATATCAAAATTGTATGAATAGTAAAATCTATCTACTATGAAATATAATCCCAACCATGACCCTGTCATAGCCTTTTAGAACTTCATCATAGATTTCTATTTCACTTGAACAACACCTCAAGACACAAAACTGACCCATCATAGATACTAAACAACCATAGAAACATATGAGAATGAAATGTATGAATGAAATAAAACATGATGTTTTTTATACTTGAGAACAATATCAGGATATTACAATTCCACCCATATTGTTCTTTTCCCATAAAAATATATGTCAATGATTGTTGGACTATAAAGAGTTTATGAAATTTCTCCCTCATCAATGAAAAACATATGTTGATTTATTATATAAATATTTGATTTCAATATTCTCTAAATTTGGTTAGATTATATATATATATGGATAATAAATGATCAAAACAACCCAATGTTAAACTAAGTGATGGAATATAATATTTTGATTGGGAATATATTTAAAAACATCAACATGGAATCCCAAGATATGGATTAGATGATCAGTGTGACTTAACCATCATGATCCTCTTTAGTGATTGACATGGAATAAGCCTATCATTGAAATAAGAGTAAACACATGGGTAATAGTGCTGATTCAAATAATTCCCATGTTCACAGCACATAAGGAATTTAACACTAAATGATACCTTACAATGAACATTATTTCCCAAAATCAAGGCCATCATTTTCCTTAGCAATTAATTTATCTATACCCTTTCTTTCTACATAGAAAATATCATCTCATTCCTTTGACACATTTACCTAAGTGCTTTTTTCAATTATCTAGACATATAAGAAGCTGGATATTCTTTCCTCTATAGTATTCATTAGCTAGACATTCATGAAATTCTATTTTTATCCAATTAGGTGAGTAAAGAAGTGAACACCTATTGAGTATATTAATAATAATTTGAGATATATGGTTAGGAATAAGCATAATATTTCATAATCTCACTCCCATTTCATATGGTTTATCGTGAGTAATGTAAATGTATTCTAGTTCAAATTTAGCATTATCATGATTTTACCTGGTGCCTTCCATTTAGTATAACTAAAATGTTAGTGTGATAAACAATAATCATAGTGAGAAATCATATAATCATGAAAAATCATATATACGATGTATAAATCATGACACATATTGTTAATCATATACACCATATTTTTAACCTAGCTCATCCAATGTGATTATATATTCCTTTATAATATTCAATAAAACAAATTTGAATTAACCCATGAATATATATTAGGTGTTTCAATCCATGTATATAGTTTTAGGGCCACTCATTATGAATTAGTGATGTTCAAGATAATACTCTATCTTCCCCTTCAGAGTTATTACCCCAAGGTGCATCTATAACATATCCATATTCACTTTCCTATATCTGGGTATGGATGCATTTTCTAGAAAAATAACATAATAACTAATTTATCAGACTTTCAATATGTTCTCGTATACTTATTATTATCTTAAGGGTAATAGGTATATATATTTTTTTAATACTAATATCCAAAATAATTGTTCCCTTCTCAGATACCAACTCAACTGACCCAAAAGTTACATAAAATAATACATAATTTTATATGACTATTCAATAAATTTCATAAAAATACACTCCCCATAACTATAATCCTTCAGTGTATTTGGATACATGTTCCATAAATAAATTATTTCACAAATGGTCATAAGAATCTCCTAAAATGTTCTTACCACATTATACACTTCTTATACATTCCCTCGTAAAACATTTATTCATTATAGAGAAATGAGAAAAAAATAAGAACGAGTGTGCTCATATTCTAAATAATTTACAAAATTGGAGAAATAAATCAATGATTATTTTTATATATATCAAGAGAATAATATTATGATATCATGAGCTTAAAATGTTAAAACCATACCCAACAAAAAATTTATCATAATCACGACATAAGGATTTGGGGGTTCATAAAACCTTAATCAGATAAGAATCAAAGATCTTGTTTCATGATCTCATATCAAAATCCTATGAAACTGTCATAGATAGTTCTATACAAGTGTTGAATAATAAATATCATATAAAAATTACATCCATTTTACCCATTAACTCATTCTTTACATTCCAGGCTTCGCCTAATTGCTAGTGTACTAGGTTTTTATAGGGACTAAAAACCAGTGTACCTTCTTTTATCCATTGGATAACCCTTCATGTACCCTTTTTGGTAAAAATATATTTATTAAAAAATTTGGTGTAGGGATGTAAAATATTCATTCATCACATAATCATAATCAATTTATATATTTACCAAAATATTATGAAAATATTTGTCATTTCATTATAGATTAAAAACTGGAAATGAAAATGGGTTTCATTACTATTATATAATTATAATCAATAAAATTATATATAATAAAAAGACATGGTAAAATTGGATCATATCCCTAGTAAATACTAATAAACATCAATGGATGTCGTTATATATGAAAATAACTTTAAAAGAACAAATTATTTTTAATAAAAAATTACACTTTTAATTTTTATATTACTTATTTAAAATATAAAATATTCAAGAATATTAGAAAAAAAAATATTTTAAATAACAGGGGACACTTTTAAGATAATATTTGAATAAAATATTAGTCATGATTTTTGGAAAATCCATTTCTATGATAAACATTAAAACAAGTGTTTTCTTCATAGATTTGGTAAAAAGTACTTTTTTGGAATACAATGAGAATATTTATTATAAAAACATTATTAGAATGTAGAATATTTTAAAAATTTACATTAATCAATAATTGAGGAATATTAATAATAATGGTAATATTTTCAAAATCATGGATAAGAAAGAAAATATTCACAATCGAAGAGAGAAATATAGGCATTTTTCATTAAAAACATTCATTTGGAATAATGTGTTTCTAGAGATAATAAAATTATTAGAAAACATGTAATCTACTGAAATAAAAATATTAGAATAAATTATATGATAATTATGATGGATATATCTTATAATTTCATCATCGAAAATTTATTGTTAAACTATCCTACTAAATAATGAGATTGTAATATAAAACCATAACCTTAGGTCTGAATTAATTTATATATTCTATAAATTATAATATAATAATTTTAATATATTGTACTTATATAATAGAAATATATTCATTCTTATAATTTTATACATAGTTTACTTATAATAGTTTATCACCCATTTATTAATTATCTATCACTATTGTAATCATTTATGGTGTTCACTATATAGATTTTTATATATGATCAGTTCAATAGTTATGGTACATGATTCTTGATCACAGTTATATCATTAATAAGATTTTAATAATTTAATTTATATCATTTCATTACATAATTTCAATAGTATTAGACATTCCATAATAATTCTTGTTGTAAAAATTATTTCATCCCTTGTATAGGAGGTACGAGAGACCTAAAAACAAGTTTGTTATAATGACCGAATGAGAAATAAAATCTTATGGTATAAAATTTAAAGGAACTCATTTATTTAATATTAATTATATATATTAATTATATAAAATTTTAAAACCTTCCATAATATTTGGATATTGAAAATGAAATATATCTCTCATTGAGTTGGAAGTTTATACGTACACATGAATGATACAACCCTTTTATAATGTGAAAAAGAAAAGGAAATTAGATAATATTTTATCATTATATAATAATTATAATATCATAAATATAATATATTTTTAGTAAATCTTTCAATATAACTAACTATGAGAGGTAGAGAATTATAATAAATTACATTGCTACATTGAGGCGGTAATCCACATACATACGAGGGATGCATTCATCTTAAAATTAAACAAAATAATATGGAAAATGGATACTAAAAATTATAATAAAATATTAATATATTTAAGATATATGATCCATTATTTTATAATGGATTATCATGATTTTTTTAGTATAATAATAAATGAACTTTTAAACAGATACTTAAGATGATTACCTCTTCTTTCACAGACCTCCATTGACATAATCTTTATTCATTATTTTGATTTATTTGATATAATAATAAAATACCATAAAATAATTTAAATAACCTAAATTTATTTTTTGGAAGACATTTTCTTATCTAGAGGGCTCAAATGTTTTTAATAAAGGTGGGGAAGTTGTTCTTTATTCATAATAAAGGGATAGACATAAATGGAATTTCTTAAAGAATTTAAAAAATATATAGTCACCTTCATTAGAATGTGGTTGAAAATTTACAAGAATTTTTTTTTCAAATAATATAAGGTCAGAATTTCTCTATAAAATATTATTGAAACATTTTATCTGTACGTCTTACCCTTATATCTTAGTATATCCCCTTGTATTTCCATTTTAACCCTAATTATGGTAACATGTTTTTTTTGTATTATTATTATTCATTAAGACCTAAAATAAAAGTGGATTCATTAAAATAATTGGTAAATATGATTCATAATATGTAATAAATTATAGAAAATTAAATTTCTATAATTGGTAGAAATTAAATTAAAAAAATTAGACAAAATAAAATAGAAAACTATTTTCTAAAATGTGAATTTTTAAGCAAGAAACTGATTTTACTATCATTACATGAATTTCAAAAAAAAATTATTTTTATTATATTTTATTGAATATAAATTCTATAAATATCATTAAAATCACTAATCAATAATTATTTTTTTAAAATTATTATGAAAAAAATAGATTGTGCACAAAATACAGTTTTCTGTAAAATAACTCTTTTTAACTTTAAATAATTTTACCTTAATTCCTAACCATTAGATAACAAATGTATGAAATATTCTTCATATATTATACATAATTTTAAATAAAAATATTAAAAATAGTTATAAATATATAAAAAATACATGATATGTATAAAAATAAAACTCTTTAAAAAATTGGCCTTTTCATCTTGAAATGATATTATCAAAATATTTACCAATTATATCAGGTGAATTAATCAATGAATTTTAATTATCGAAAAAATTTCAAAATATATATTATTATGTTGATGATACTAATATTTCCCTTAAATTCAATGGAATGGTTATAAGGAAAATAATATACTGTTTTCCATTTGGACATGGGGTTGTGTGTAAAGTAATTCATAAGATAACTCAAATTTATTACATGTATATTCTTTGGGTGTTACACTACCCATGTCTTTTCTAGTTTCTATATAGTTTTTATCAAATAAACATATATTAAGTGTTGTTTTTTATTGAATTAAAATGTATGATTAATTTTAAGTATAGTAATTTGTTAGGTTATTGAATGTTATGTGTTAATTTATAAATATAATAAATTGGAAGATATCCTTGATGATTAATTTTTTAAAAGATAAAATGACCAGTGGAGTTGGATTGATAAAGGATCACAATTGTGGGGAATTTTTCCATTCAAATGTATGTTTTTTAAATTATGTTTAAATGAATTTAAACTTAGGGACCATACCTCATAAGGTATATAAGGAGTTTGTACCCACCACGGTGGGGTATCTAAGACTAACCAATCCTTCAATCAATACTCCTACATGATGATCTATTATTTTAAATTATTTAACCAAGGATTGAAAATATTATATCAAAAATATTATTAGGATTCCACCAAAAAAATGGTTGTTCATCCAATCCATGGATATACATAGAATAGAAGTGTAATTTGGATCTTAGAATAAATACTATTCAAAATTGAAATTGAAGGAAATAAGAGAAACCACAAAAGAAAAATGTATAAAATGATATTTATTTTCTATTTATACATAGTTTTTTCAAACAATGGTGATCTTAATAATTTTATATTTCTAATGTCTTCTGCTACAAAAAATATGAGTTATATGGAAACCCATATCTTTAATACACTTTATTTCAGGATTTATGACATAACAGAACACTTAGTAACACCCAGAAGTTCGTGAGGCCTATCTTATTTCTAAAAGTAGATAAATACCATAAAAACATGAACTATAAGTGAAAATATATGTTTTTTAAACATACTTTATATAGTAATAAAATTCAATCATTCTTCTAAAAGTATATTGGATAAACCTAGTATGTACATAAGAAAGGGTTGAGATATAAAGCTGAGTAAGTGAATAAAAACAACATAGAATAAGTAAATATTTTACATTTTATCCAAGAGGAATATTAATATATCATTCAATGGTTGAGAATATAAATCTTATACAATGAGGTACGATATAACATGATAGCATAAAGACAATATGGGAGTGTGGAAATAATATAAAACATGACATCATTAACATAATTCAAGTATAACCAGAAAGAAATGATAACATAGTGTTTATAGGATAACCTCCCTTGAACAATATGTGTAATCACATGAGATTAAAACATTTCCCAATGTATTGCATGATGATATATTTTTGACCCCACCCATCACATTCATATCATGCAGATGTATACATTTTCCAGATTCAACATTCAACATAAGATAATTTGTTATCATATTTATTCCCATAATTAAGGATTTTGGGTTACATACATGAATATACCAAATAAATTAATTGTATTTAAAACAATATTAATACATTTTAGTGGATATTTTACAGGTATTCACTGCTGAAACGACTGACTTGGGAAAATCATAGGATAATTTCAACAGCATAATAGGGGAATTTAAAGATTCATAGAAGGTATTAATTACATTGAATGGGTTCTACAATTAATAAAAATCATAAATAAATTAGTAGGTTTGTGTTATAATATATCAAAAAATGAAAAGTTTTAAATTAAATGGTGTAATATAAAGATGCTTCTTGAATAAAGATGAAAAAGAGAGGATCCCTTAGCATGAGAGGATGCTTCTAACATCATTGGAGGAGATTATTATGATCTTATGGGAACTTTTGTAGAGATATATATTGGTAATGGAAGATTAATGCTTTACTATATGGGTTTTGAGGGAAGAGGAATGGAATTTTGTGTGGTTTTATATTGAAAAATGTAGGATAGTTCTTTATTAATTAGAAAAGATAGGTTTTGGACTCTATGTGGTAATGTAATAAAAACCATAGATATTACTTTGGTTTTTACCTTGTTTTCTACCAAATAGAAGTGTATTAAATTATTTTATAGGGGTAATAACCTAAATAATTAAAATAATACCCTTGGTGATGTGTAACTTCACCATTTTTATAAATAATTGATTTTAAAAACCTAAAATATAATATAGGTTTCTGAAGGATTTATTATGGGTTTATAAAATTAATCTAATAAGTTCATAAATTTTTTATAATGGTGAATATATATTTTTTCTTTGACACCTTTTATGGAATATAATGCAACACTTTTAGAAGATTATAATATCATAATACACACCATATATTAATACCAAAGTTAATTTAAACCCTAAATTTTTAATTTCTTTGATACTTATAAGAAAATAATTCTTGGATAATTTCAATCGGATAATTTTAAAAAATAATATTTTTTAAAATATTTCTCTAAATATGAGAATGTACATTTTTAAATCAAATTTCTCTATTTATTGAAACAACTATGTTTTTGACAATAACAGTATTCTAACACTTATAAAAATTTCTTTTGACTTCATAAACTTAAATTATAATTTATATCTAATAAATATAATTTAATAATAATATTTTATTAAAATATTATTTAATTAAGAAATTAAGAAATTCATTAGAAATAGTTTCTGTATTAAAAATATATATTTCTAATGGATAAAATTTGTGTTTCGTTGCATCAAAATATACTTTTTTAAATTCATTATTTAATTATTGGAATATAATTGTTAAAAAGTGATCAATATAATCATTATTTTATTATAAATAATATATTAAAATTCATACTATTTTGGTATAGATACATAACCATTTATTAGAAAACATAATTCCCAAAGGGTAAGGTGTATGATGGTGAGATATTTATAGGGTAGTTTGACAATCATTATTTGGGTCTTGATCTTGATGTACATGAAATTATCCCACAAATAGATTCATTAAATATTTAGTTACAAATTATAGTATTGGGTTTTGTAAAGAATAAATTCAAGTGATGTTATCTCCTTTAGAAGATATGATAAATTGGATTTATAGATTATAATCCTACTAGTCAAGGCCATCACTAATTTTATCAATTCCAATCAGACCTGATCATATCTATTGATATAGTTATCTTAATTATCACTATGCAATAACTATATTATTAATGGATACAATAATTAATATAGTTTAAATAAAATATTTTTAAAATGTCCAAAATAACTTATATAGTGAATGTTATTTTTTATAACTAGATTACATGATAAATAACTTATTCATTCAAAAATGGAATTTCATTTATAAAATTTCAGGTCATTAAAAGTTATTATATAATTGGTGTATAAAATCCATCTATCGTAACCCTAATCTATTTTATAATTTATAATATTTGATTAAGATATAAAAAATCTCATCCGGAAGTGACAATCAGTTTATTAGTAGTGATGAAATATATATATATATATGTTTCCCATATTACATTGGAAATATAAAATACATTAAATAAGAAACAATCTTTCACCCTTCATATTATTTATAATACCCTTCTTAATATCTTGGGAAAGGAATTAAAAAAATGGTGAACTCACATGATCAGTAAGAGTTACAGATAGTAGAATCTACCATGAATAAATAAGTAATAATAAATATGGAGATGTAACTAACATAAAATACAATCCATTTAATCAACAACATGAGCATGTGTTTAAGCAATGAATAATATCAATTTAATAACTTCATGGATTATAATAAATAAATTCTTAATAAATGAATTGATTAATGTTGTACATAATGATATCAAACATCATTATACTTTTACCATCATGGCCTCATTCAAAGAGAGTTTAATCGATATGTAAGTATATATCAATAATATTACAAATATGTTTGGAAAAATGATTTGCCTCATTTGACCTATAGATGAGTCAAGGGGATATCTATAATCAGACCATAACCATCACAACATGTTCAATGAATTCCTCATATATTTAATGATCAATTTAATTCATAATCAATATACCTCATCCAAAAATATTTTTATTGAGTAAATAATATGGAATATTCTGATTTCCCAATACAATAAAATAAATTTCCTACCAAATCACTATATGTAAAAATGAAATATAGTTTATGAAAAATTATTAATAATTATAAAATGAATATGGATATTTAAGATAAATTAAATATCAATTTGAAAATTTTCATAAGGAAGTGAATGTTTCTAGAGAAATTCAACTACCTCAATAATAATAATAGATAAAATATCACCATCAATTCATCAAAAATATATTTTTAGAAATATATTCATTCAGAATGAAGAATAAAGGAAAATTTTCAAAACAATTTACATAATATTTCATTTAAGAGTTTTATTTATTAAACCATTTAAATTTTCTAGAATAAGCTAAAATACAATAAGACATTGGTTGAAAGAAATTTTTTTAATGATATATAAATTAGAAAAATAACATTGTTTTTCATTTTTTTTGTTAAGAAATAATAAAAATATCCTTTCGGAAACATTAAAAATATTACATTTAATTATTTTAAATACTCATGGAAAATATGAAAATCATAAAATGATATTTTTTAAAATAAAAAGGTATTTTTTGAAACATTTTTGAAAAGTATGTACAATGAAGAAAATAATACCAAATCATAAAAGAAAATAATATCTTATTTTCATTTAAATATTTAATTACTTTATTAAACTTAAAAATAGAGTAAAATTAAGAAGGAAATAATAAAATTCCGAAAATATATAGATTATAAGAAAATATATAGAGCTTATGAAGATTATATTATAATATTATATCAATTAAAATAAGAATATTTCCAAAAAAATGAAATTGTGAAATAAATTCATTACTTTTTAGTAACAATAAAATTATAACCACCTGAAAGAGTACATTTGAATTTAAAATTTAATAATAAATAATTTTTTAAAATTAACATTAATTCAATCAAATTTTTAGTGTATACACTACATAATAGTAAATATTTTCATAATAACAAATATGTCTTAATGAAGTGGGAGTTGAGAAGAAACCCCTTACCTAAAGTTCAACTTGCCTCATGGGTTTTATAGCATCACGTATATTTTATTTTTAATTTCTTATAGTTTTATACCATATTTATTTTCATATTTATAATATTATATATTATCAACTAATAACATTTCAACGCCCATTTACTAATAATTCCTTGTTGATATCATCATTTCAGAGTTTTAGTTGTTTTATTTTTCTTGATAATTTTTGTTCGGTAGTTACAGTACTTGTAATTCTGTTATAGATTTATTGTATCCATAATTATAAATATATAAATACCAAAATTATAATATATATATATATATATATCTTCATCAATCATAAGTATATATGGAAAAATAAATTACACCTTTCTTTGAGGTGGTATAATGCACGTATGTATGAATGCTACTTTTACTTTTTGATGGATGGAAGAAATGAATATAAAATATAAATTCACATTTCCCAAATCATTATCATATCATATATATATCATATAAATTAATTAAATCTATCTATATTAAAACCCATGTAAATTATAAGTGAAAAAAAATCGCATTGCTTTGTGGAGGTGGTAGTCCACACTTATGCATGAGGGACATCGTCATTTTACAGCAGATTAAAAGGTAGGAATGTTTATTTCATATTATAATTCCATAAGTATAATTATGTAATAAATATAAAATATATAAATTATTATCATATTAATCGCTATACTTTTAATGTGGCTATGAAAAAAATACCCCTCTAAGTGGAGACAAAAGGCCAAAAATACACTCGGGCGATGTTTTCCATTTTTATGATGAAAGAGATATTTAATTTTTTATCATATTCATGATAAAATATTTATATATTAATTATAAATTATTTTTTTAATATAATTATAATAGATTTTGGGGACATAGAATAATAAATAAACTTGAAAGAGCCCATAAACAAGATTATCTCTTCTTTGGTTGACTTCCTTTAGATTCCTTTATAAGGACACTTGTAATGATATCTAAGAAGAAGATACACACTATTTTATGTATAGGGAAGTGAATAAGAAAATTTTTTAGGGTTTTTTAGAGATAAAGGATTCAATTTTCTATAAAGGAAAGAGAGAAGTGGTGTCATTTTATATGTGAGGCAATGAGCACTTTTAGAAATTAATAAAATATTATAAAATAACATGGGTATAAAACCATTAAAATGGTTCCAAAATTGAATAATTTTTATGATAAAGAGGATATGGTACTAATTTAGTCATCCAACAAATTTTTTAAAGGTTTATATATCATTTTAAATCTTATTCTTTGGATTAACCCCTTACATAACAAATTTTGAAATTTATTATGGAAATGAGTTTTTGAGATTAATGTTTTATTACATTAATTATTAGCAGAAAGTTAGATTATTAAAAATTAAAGGATGATATTAGAAAATATATTATCCCATGTATACCCTTAATTATTTTTATTATTTTTAAATATTTTATTAAAATATAAATTTAATTAAATATCATTATTTTCATTTTTTAGACTATTCATTTAATTATTCATTAAAGACACCATGAAAAAGTTTTTATTGAAATATAATAAATAAAAAAATTCCCTTATATGATATGTTCAAATATAATTCTATGTAACATAGTAATTCATCCAAATGTTTTTACATTTAATATTTTTCAAACTATTTGATTTATTATTTTTATTAATTTATTAAAAAAAATTCGATGTTGCATATGAAATTAATGTATCATTCAATTACTAAAAATTAGAAATAAATAACCTTGATAATAAATAATTTTTATTTCATATGAAAATTTTAAAGAGAACAAAACCTCTTTTTGTCCTTATGGAATAATTTTAGAGATATTAAAGTCAAGATTGTGACATATTGTTTGTGTTTTTTTATTAATGTAAAATGATGGTCAATATAGAAGAAAAATATAATTAGTAGCCATATTTTCAAGATATTGATGGAGATATATTTAATAAACTCACCTTATATGTTAAAAGAAAGTGGTAGTGAAGTTTTAAATCTTTATCCCTATGATTTGACCATGCCATACTCAGTTTACCTTTAATAAGGAGACAAATATCAACCAAGGATTATATTAACAGTAACAAAATAATACATTTAACAAATTGGAAACTCATTATTCAATATATATAATTGGTTTTATCAAATTTAATTCACTATTGTGTTAGAAATTAATTTAAGATAAAAATTAAAAACACCACAGAATTCAAGTTTTCTTAGAAAAATGTGTTTTTAAATCTAAAAATCATCTTATTCTAAATGAATAGATAATTATAATTATAATGTAATTAATTATATTAATTTTGAATAAATTTAATTATTTTAATTTAGTTTAAAATTGAAATCATTATATTTATTTTTTCATAAATAAGAAATGATGGTTCTACAAAATTAAGTATTTTTTCACTATTCACTGAAAAATCAAACTTTTTAAAAATATAAAAAAAACTAAACGAATTATAATATTTATATTATGAATCAAAAAGTTATAAATTTTGACATAATAATATTTTAGTGTGATATAATTATTAATTTAAACCTAGGGTTTCTTGTAAATAAATATATCAAATAATTTCATTTGAATAGAAATATATAATAAAATAGTCACTTACCACATTCTACCCCCTTTTAAGAATTTTTCCCTCAAAATTTATTTACTAAGAAATAAAAAAATGAATGTACTTATACCTAATAAAATCATTAGGTTACTGTATAGCTTCCCCAATTTTATGATTTTTCTAGAAAACTTTGACTTGGTGAGTTGTATTGTTTCATAGCATGCTCTCAATAAGATCTCGAATCTCTATTATTTATTCCTCATAGAACAGATCTCACTCTATTTCTAAAACCTCAATGTTAAACACAAGGTAAGGATCAGGTATATACTTTATTAGGATAGATACATGGTACATATCATGAACCTAATAGGGATTCATCAGAAGCACTAAGTGATAATCTACCAGTCTAAAAGGACCATGAGTTTCAAAAAGATAAACATATATAAGGATCAAATTTACCTTCATTACATGTATCTTAACATTCTTCCTAGGAGATATTTATTGTAATAAATCGTCACCAACATCAAACCATATATCTTATTTATGAATAACATCATAATTTTTTTATATTTCACATTCCATTATGTGTTGTTGAATGGATATGATCCTCTCTTCTATTTCCTCAGGTAAATTAGGTCCCAATAGATTTATTTATCCAAGTTTGTCCCAACACATTTTTGCTCTTCACTTCATTACATATAAGGATTCATATGGATCCATATTAATGTTTTAGTAAAATGTATTATTAGAAGGAAATTCTACCAAATAAAGGTGGTAATCACAATCACCTTTTAAATCCATAGGGAAAACACTCAAAATGACTTTTAGAGTTTCAATGATCCTGTAATCATTTCCTTCAATATAAGTAAGATAAAATGTATTAAAACTCATCTTTGAATCTATATCCTATAGAATTATTCTCTATATCATCATGGTATTCCTTAGATCCTAATTTTACATGATTGAGAGTAGTGCTCTAGGAAATCTAGAAACTTCCTTAATGTATAATGGAGTAATCTAATCAAGTGAAAAGTTTTCCATAAAGAAAAAATGTTGATTTTTTATGTTTAATGACTAAAACCCAAATAACAATATACAATTTACAGATTTGGGATAATCAAACAAAAAAACCATTTTAATGTTTTCTAATTACCATTATAGTATGGGAAATGGATATAATAGCCCCTTATACATATTTCTCTTATCCATAATATAATAAAACCATAGAAATAAAAACATATACTTAGAAATATAACATTTTATGGTATCTCTGCAAAAATATTCTTTTAGAATTACACCTTAATAATTCTAGGATTAATATAGAATGATGAACTATGAGCTTTGTCAAACAAGTCCTTCAACAATGGAATTTTTGGGATACATACTCTATCACAACCTGGGCTTCCCTGAGCCATGAACCTAGTTACCTAACCCCATCGGTCTCCTAATAATACCATGGTTTATTTCTTAGAAAACTATAATATATCACCAATTGGGGTCACCAATCTAACTAATGAATATCCCCACATTAAAACATATGTACATTCAATGTATTTTTTCCCCACTCACACACACCCTAGGAAACATTTTAGGAGATCATCCATCCAGATTGCTACTCCAGGACAAGCATGCTTAATTATATTTTCCTTATTAGGCAGGGAATTGAAAATAAAGGTGAACATTATTGACATGGGTAGTAACATTTGTCCTTTTAAGCATCAATTTTCAAGGGTTGTTACACTCTCCACCCATTTAATTCACAATTCTATCATTGTAAACCGTAAGCCCCAAGCCTAGGTTGTACCTCGACACTTGTGACTGGGGTATTGGATCGAGTATCATTTTATCACAACAAATCATTCCTCGGGCCATAAACCTGGTCACCTATCCCCATGGGTCTCTTTATAATTCATTGGATTGCTTCTCAATATAAAATAAGATGTTAGCCACCGGGGTCACCTATTAGATAAATTACTATACCCATGTACCAAAACATGTTATTTCATTGTGTTTTATCCTCACTCACACAAACCATGAAATACTTCCCTGGAGGTCACTCCTAATTATAACTACTCTCGTTTGAAAATGCACAACTATAGATTTTTATTCAGGTAGGAACTCAAAAATAAATTAATGACTTGTTGGTAGGAATAATAATATCCAACCTTTATGTATCACTTTTCTAGGGGTGTTACACTTGGCTAAAATAAGGCTAGACTTACCTACATGTGTTAAACTAGAACCTAAGGTTTGATTTTTTCCATTTTTTAATCCCATTATATTTATTTTTTATAAATTTTTATCATTTATGTTGTCATTCATGTCAGGCTAGGCATAAATTGTCATGTGTTGAATGCACTTATTATAATAGTATATGTTAGGACCACCATTAAGGGTGGTATAATGTGATTTTTTTCTCATCCCCTACATGGTCAACTCAATGTACATATAGACCTTATGTCTCTATTGGTATAGAATGTTGGATGGTTGGGATATGAGGGATGGTTATGCAATGATGGTGTAGGAGGAATTATGGTTTATGGGCAAGGTGGATCTTCTGAGTTTTCTGCGGATCAGGGTCCTAATGGTGTCAGGATCTGGCCATCTTCATTATGGTTTCTATGGAATCCTTTGGGGATGGATTCTTCATGGAGGTGCATTTCATTTCTCTTGAAGGCTGGGTTAATTCTGCTGGAGTTTTCCAATGGGATGATTTGGGCCAGTGTCGATGGTCGCACCGGGGGACGTTCAAGTTAACCCTTTTGTGGTTTGGCTAGATTTTCTAATATTCTTGTGACATGGTTCGTGGTTTCATAGTCATTTCAATTGGTTTTTTATGTTTTTGTGTAATGGTCAAAGTGGTTGTATTGGAATCATGTACGGGGTATCGGAAACCCATAAACCGGCTTTTGAAAATGAAAAACAATGATTAGACATAGTGGTGAAGTATGTGGTTCATATCATAGTGGTAGTATAACCTTATATATTTATTTTCCTTTATTTAATTTTCTATGTGTTTATCTATTTGGGTGACCAATGTCTATATACATTATTACTATTGAGTATATATGTTGAATTCCATTTATTTTAGTTATTTTAGTTATTTATTTATTTATGTGAAATATGTTGTTCATAGATGCTTATATGATTATTTTATTTCCGTTGTTATTACAAACTAATCTAAGGGAATTCTATTCTCAGTATATCTTTTTAGGCCTTTACCACTAGTCATCATCCTCTGGCATATGAGGAGGCACTCTTAAGGCCTTATTGTGACTAAGATTGGGTAATAGGCTAGGTCAACTCGAATATATTGGTTACATACCCGATTGATAAAAAATATCATTCTAGATTTATCATGGTTGAACTCATGAATTTTACTCACATTCTCCTATACTTCCACGTCTTACTTCTGCACCTTCTTAATCCTCTTATGGATCCTTGATGGAACCTTCATATAAGAAAGATAATATTTCTCAACTTTTCTTATGATTTCAAGATATAACTTATTCAAATTAGAAAATATTGAATCCATTTAAATTCTAATCATTATAAAACTAGAATGGCCTTCCGAACGTAGATTATTAGACACCTTTTTCACCTTCCCATGGTGGTAATGTATTGAGCAGTCATAATCCTTGATCAAAACCAATAATCTTCTCTAGTGTATATTCAATTCATTATATGTAAATATATAATTTTTTTCATCAATATATATATATATATATATCACACTTTTTCACTATATAGATAACCCCCCTAAGATATTCATTGGAAAAATTTTGTCTTCTATCATAAAATCACGAGTTCCAAAATTTCTCTCATGAATTTTAAATTTGATAGAGGTATAATATATCACAATATCATTCCACCCGAGAACACATTTTGATCACTTATGTAAGGAATTACCATAGATAAAAAATCATTCCACTTTTTTGGGTTGTGTAATCATAGACATAATAATCAAAATTTCATTATCTATTTGAAATTATCATCAAATTCACTTATCTAAAAGAACCTAACCCCTTCCATGTTAACACGGTTTTTGGGTTAGAAATTCTTGATAAATCTATCACAAAGCATCTGTAGTATCAATCTAACCCAAGAAATATTTGGATATTGGTTACATAGTTGGTCTAAGATATTTATCAACAACTTCTAACATTAAAGGATCCATAGATATATCTTCACTTGAAATTATATGACCCAAGAATGAAACTTGTTATAGAAAAAATTAACAATTGGTAAATTTGGTATATAACTTCTCCATTGTTAGTGTCTTCAACACAATTCCCAAATTTACTTCATGCACTTATTTTCTCTTTGAATATATATAACTACCATCTCCACATACTAACACAAGTTTATCACGGAAATAACTAAAAAATATATTCATTAATTACCTGAAGACTGCATGAGAATTTTCAAGTCAAAATGTAATAACTATAAATTCATATTTATCATAGATCATACAAGAGGTTATATTTTTTATATCCTTTTTCTTGACCCTTAGAAGATGATATCAAGATCAAAGATCAATAATTGAAAAAGATTGAGCTTTACGTAATTGATAAATTGGATCATTGATAATTAGTAGAAGATACTTTTTTGAAGATTTATTTTGTTAATTTTGTTAATATTAAATTCAAAGATATGTTGATCCATCTAACTTCTTATTAAAAATAATAAGTATATCCCATGGTGAAACACTAGTCTGAATGAATACATTATATAAATTTTACTGGATTTTCTTCTTAAATTACTAAAACTCAATCCAAGCCATTCTATACGCATTCTTTAGAATATGTGTTTCCATGGGTATAAGTTACAACATTTCTAAAACAATACTCCCAAATCTAGTGATGATGTTATAAAGTTTACATTTCCATATCTAATGATGAAAATTATGGCCCACTTTTTATATCTATACCATATAAACACTAAATAAAAAATTTGATCACCGATATTTTTGGGCATTTTAGTTTTATAGTTTTATAGAATTTGGAAAAACTCTTTCATAAAAAATACCCATGTCATCAAATGGTCATTTCTCCCACCTAACCTAGATTTTCATAATTAACATTAAATCATCATGATCATCGACATAAAATCCTTTATAGACATAATTCATTCATCCTTATTATTTATAAGTTGGGGAACCGAAAACCAAAAAAAGGTGACCTAAAATTCTCAATAAGGGTAGAAATAGGAATTAGAAATCGAATGTCATCATTGATCATAATATTTTTATAAGGGTATAATTACATAATCAATGTAAATGATAGAATCATTAATGAACTCATACACATTAATATCTAGATCATGAAATTTGAGAAATAACAAATAAAATGGTCATCAGAATCAATAATCAAGAGCCATGTGATATCAATATTGATCGTAAGAAACATTATACACCCATATCAAGCCTAAAAAAATTTATTAACATCTTGGAACATTTTTTTCATAACTCATGTTAAATTCATGTAAGAGATAACTCGAGCCTAGTTAAATCCAACAGAGAAACCCCCTTGTAACTACTTCATTCATACCGTTCAATACAAGTTACATTACCTGATGCAATGGAGTACTATATTGGCACACCCAATGTATAAACTATAATAGGATCACCCAAAAATGTTTGGGATTCCCCATCATATATGTTTTAGTAGGCTCACCTAATACTAACTGATCCACCCCATCATATAAGATGTAATCGGATAACATGGAACTATCTAGTCCACCCCATTATATATGGGGTAATGAGATCATACAACACTATCTAGGCAGCTCCATCATATATAATGTCCATAAAATACAAATAATGTTCCTAGATCCGGAGGTTCATTAAAAACTCAAAAATAATATCATTATTTCCTTCAAAACAAGTTTAACAAATGGAAATTAAGTGGGCTCCTTGAAAACAACTTTGAAACATGACTATCCAATGGAAAAGAAGTAAGTTACATGGATATCTATTTGAAACATGATCTACCCATAGAAAAAAATTGGTTCTATAAAAATATCATTTAAATACGGTTCACCTTTGGTATAGAAACAGGTTCTATAAAAAATATCTGTGAAACAATACTAATCCACCCATAGAAAGGATGAGGATCATACAAAATATCCCCTTTAGAGAATAAGAAAACACAAGGGTTATCGATGATTATGAAATGG
Organism: Viscum album; assembly: GCA_963277665.1. NCBI lineage: Eukaryota > Viridiplantae > Streptophyta > Magnoliopsida > Santalales > Viscaceae > Viscum > Viscum album. Next base: position 1,275,485,169 of record OY728135.1, read on the forward strand.
GATACTATTAATATATCATTAAATTCATTTTTAGGAAAATAATACTTCTTTTGAAAATTAATTTTTAGAATATGAAACATTCTAAATATATATTTCATTAAAAATAACATTAAAAACATATAAAAGAACATTTAAAAATAATTTAAAATTTATTTTGAGGAAAATATTCCTCAACTTTGAAAAACACTTTGTTAAACATTTTTGGAATCACTTTTGACAACATTTTTAGAAAACATTGTTTTGGAAGAAAATTTGTTTTTACCAAAAATATTATTTTTAAGGAAAAAATATTTTAAACTTTTGAGTACACAAAGGGATGAAAAGGATTGGAAAATATTTATTCTATAAAAATAATGAGTGGATAATTAAATTCATGATTTTTTGAGAGGTAGATCAAAAAATTCCATCAATTGAATCATAATCATAAATAATAATGATAAATGATAAGATTGTAACATAAAAAAAATACCACATAGGTGAAATTTAATCGTAATCCCCATAAAAGTATAAAATTAAAAAAAATATGTAATATAATTAAAAAATTATTAACGATATAAAATTTCAAAGGAAAGGTATATACACCTCACAAAATAATAGAGTCGTATAACATCACATATGTCTTGAAGAATGCAAATTGAGACAAAAATCCCTTACCACTTTGAAAAATTTGAAACAATAAATAGAGATTATAAAAAGATAAGATAAAAATTGCCCGACCGTTGGTGGTGGGGTGGTAAGGGCTTGGGTGGGGTGAGGGGCAGGTCATGGGGTCAAGTCCCCAGGCTTGCGATTTACTGCAGTTTTCTTCTTTGTTTTGAGTTCTGCTTTCACGGATGTACCCAATTTTTAAAGATAAGATGAAAATACATTACCACATTGGTAACATTGAAACTGTAAACCCCATGAATGACAGATAATAAAATACATATATAAATCACAAAAAAATTACAAATAATAATCTTAAAATAAATTCTTGTGAAGTATATATAAGACACAACAAAAATAAGTGGTTAATATTTCATATATTTCATAAAAATAAAAGTGAGATGAGAAATCCATTACATCATGCTTCCTTTTGGTTGATTTTGATTTAAACTCTTAAATATTTATTTTAAATTTGTTATTAATTAATTATAGGTCAGTTTAAATATTTATAATATCATATATTATCCTTTTATGACATCTTACTAACCTTCCATTAAGAATACTTCATTATTTTTATTGTCTTGTGTGTTAAATGTCTTGTTTCCTCATTCATGATTTGTCATGAAATTTGTGGTTCTTGTGCATAATATATAGTTACAATATCTCTAGTATAATAATAATTAATTAATTATCATACTTTTTTATCAACGATACTTTTTAAACCTATCATGAAATTTGGTTAAGAAAAATGATCTAACGTTACAATCATGAAGATGTTATGTCGTACGTACACATGAGTAACGATTCCATTTTTCAATGATCATGACAGAAAGAAGGTAAGTACTATTTTATCATTAAATAATGATAATAATAAAATTAATACCAAATTATTTAACAATATATAATTATATATATCATTCTTGTGATTTGGTTGTGAAGAAATGAATCGCATCGCTTTGAGAAGGTGGTATTCCACACATCGACGAACGAAGTTATCATTTCTTCAATGACTGCAATGGTAAAAATAAAATGATATATAAAGTTTATATAATGATAAATAAGTCATGAATATGAGAAATATAATATTTATATCACATATAATTATTATCATTCCCCTTGTTACCTTCCACTGAAATCATTTGTGAAAAATGAATCATATTGCTCTGTGAGGTTGTAGTCCGAAGTACATGCGAGCGACATTATTTTATAAATTATTGTATAACATTTAAAAAGGTATATGTGATATAATTACTAAATAGGTATAATTATTTTATAAATACCATATATTGTCATTATATCCATCATCATACTCAACTGTGATAGGTGGTAATAAAAAAATGAACGAGATCACTTTTTAAGGTGGTTGTCCACTATACAAATGATTGATTATTTCATAACCCATTCGATGGAAGAGGGAAATGATTTAGGTTATTCAATTAACACAAAAAACTATGTATATCTATTATATTGAGGTTATTATAATATAATATTTCAATAATAATTAAATATGGTGGGGAAATAAATTAAATAAAAATAATGGTAAAAGAACATTACCTCTCTTCAGGTATCTTCCTTAAGTTTCCACAAAATATCATCCTAGGATATATTTATGAAGAAATATATTTTTATAGAATGATTAGAGGACTTTTTAGAAGTAAATTTTTAGGTATTTTTCTATCCCAATATTTTCGAATGTGTGAAGAAGTGAGGAGAGGGGGTGACCTTCTATAAGTGGGGTGAGTGGATCACTTATAATTATTTTGAAAGAGTGAATTAAATTAATGTTTTTAATCATTTTGAAAAACACCAATAATGATAAATATTATATAATATATGTGTAACCGTGTAAATATTTCCTGAATATGGGTATTGGACAATTTTTTGGTCATTTTACCCCTTCCGTTTACAGTTTATTTCATTGGTAAACTCATTTTTACCTTAATCATTGTGATTAATTTTAACTTTTCCACTAATAATTAATGTTAGAAAAATAATTTTTCATAATTACACATTATAACTTATTCTGGTTAAATATATTGAATAATTTTTTCCAAATTCAATTCACTTTTTTTTTAAATTTTAATTTAAAATTAATCCCCCATGCGAGACAAGATAGTGGATTTTTTTAAAAAAGTTTTTTTTGAGGAAAACATGATACTTTATTAATAATATGAATAAAAATAATAACTGGGTGAAAATAATTTAATAATTAATTATATATAATATATAAATTTCATTTAAAACATTCCCCATTATGGATTATTATAATTAATTATAATGGGGTAAATATTATGCATTTTTAAACAGTTTTTAGAAAAAACAGTTTTTTAAACCCCAAAGAAAACATATACTAAAAACCAATATGAAGTCGATTAAATGTAATTAATTGAATTAAATATAAATAATGATTAATTATTTTATATTAGATCATTATTAAAACATAATGTGACTTTTAAATTAATTAATTTATTGAAGATAAATTTATTTTTACAAAAATTAGTATTCTTCATTATTCATAAGAAAATAAATATATTCTAAAATGTACAAAAATTTCACTCACAATAAATTTAGATAATCCATTTCAAAAAGAAATTGAAAATTTTTTCTAAAATTTCCAAATATTTATTATAATATTTTTCAATGAAAAGAAATAAAAAACATTTTTGAAGAAAACATATTTTTTAGGAACAAAAACACTTTACAGAAAATTGATTGATTATTTTCAAATAATTTATAAATAATTTATATTTAGTAATTCATATATATATTTATATATTTCATAAATAATTTAATAATACTTATTCCCACTAATTTAATGGATAGTTTATAATAGTTATATATATTTTAGGTCGTTTAATCTCAGTGTTGTATGTTCAATACACTATTGAAGATAAATATCTCGGAGATTCATTTACTAAAATTTGTCAATAAGATTATATTTATTTGAAAATAAATATACTTTAAGGACATAAGTATAATATTTTATCTCATTTATTGTGTCCAAAAAAATTTATTCTTTTAAAATAGTGAGGGGTTACATCCTCCCCCATTTAATAAATTATTTCATCCCAATTTTATGTTTATCTCAAAAATTAAAGGATAGATGTTTGAAAATTATTTATTTGTAAACCCCTAATGTAAGAATGGTAAATAAAACTTCTTATTAATAAGTGAAAATGGGATAAATAAATTTCAGTTAGAATAACACATAAAAAGGTTTCCAAATAGGAGAACAAAGCTGTGAGTGATGAAAAATCATATATAATTATAGATAGAGATTGAGGTCATTGATATCAAGAAAGTTAATGATCAATGAAAAGTTAAGGTCCTTAAAACACAAATATGTATTAATCTAAAAGACATTAGTTAATCATAAATTAATGTATTGGGATAAAATGATTATTTGAAGATCATTTTACTGGTGTTGGGGAGTTCGTTTACCATCTAGAATATGGTAATATGGAAATATACATTCTTTATGAGTATAATTTTATCCTTTAAAAACATCCAACTAAAATATAATATTTTTTTCCAATGATGGGTATTGAGGATAAATTTATAATTCTAGAATCACAAATATCACTATTTTAAGACCACATAATTATAAAAGTTATAACAAGTTATTCCTCCTATTATAAAATAGTACCAAAAACCAAAATGGTTAGTATGTAGTGATATAAAAAAATAAAATGTCACACATTAATATATAATTTTTAATATTAATACCCAAAATTCAAACCAAATCATTCCTAAATAACTTCAAAAAAAAATTATTACAAAAACCTCCAATGTGTTGTCTAAAACATTGAACTCATGATCAACCTTAATTTTATAAAACTATGAAAAAGACCATAATTAATAGAATATTCTCACATGAAAACATAATAATCACTAAATTTATCTAAACCTCCATCTAATACCAACCTTAATTTTCAGGTTTTGATGCTGATAATTATTGCCCATTTTTCTCATCCAATTATTACAACATCAAAATGAAAAATATGATAACTTTCATTCTAAAGGATCATTTAGGTTTCTATTTTTAGATAATAAAAATAAAATCATACATAAAAATACTCATTTCATCAAATGATCATTTCTCCAACTTAACCTAGCCTTTATTAATTCACATTAAGTCATCTTCTTCATCCCTGTGAAATATATTCTAGACATAAGTGGTTTAACCAAATTCATTATAACATGGGGTATAGGTAAACATAAGAAGGGTGACCTCAAATTTGTAGTATGTAATGTTTGAGGCCTACGTGCAATGAATTCCTCTAAGGCCTACGGGCCATGTAACACTTATGCCTATGGGCCTTGTAAGGGTTCCACCTCACCCCTTGAATGGTGGATTATCAAAATAAAAAAAAATAAGGCATTCGGGCCATTGGAGGTGGTTGATGACTTAACTAGGTTTCATGAGAAAATAATAAAAGAACCCAAACCCAAATATACATGGAGAATCAAATATAAAAACATGGGAAAGTAAGGATTCATGAAAATCAATAATAATGATTAATGTAATATCAATATTTATTATAAGAAATGTTATAAACCCATTAAATTTATAACAAACATGTTGTGGTATAGTGGAACATTTTTCCTCATAACTCATGTTAAACCAGTGTTAGAAACAACTAGAGCCTATTTAAACCCATTGGAGAAACCCTCTGGTAACTCTTTACTTTGTTCCTCTTAAGAAAATATATATTACCCAATATATTTAAAAGCTATCTGAGTGTACCCATCTTATAATATATATTGGGCTCACACAATTCTATCTAGGCCACCCTATTGCGTAAGTTGTAACAGGCTCAACCATTGCTATATTGGTCACCCATAATATAAGCCGAAATGGGATCACTTGGAACTATATTTTCCACCTCATAATATAATATTCAATGGGATCACTCAGTGTTATCTGTGCCTCCTAATAATTTATAATTTACCAGAACAAAAAATAATTTTCGTAGTGCTTTCATTTAATCATAAAGATCATAAAAATAATAGTCTTCCCTTTCAAATCTAGGTAAACTCATTGAAAGGCCACAAGATACATGGAAATATATAAGAATCATGATTAAATCATTGAACATAATTAGGTTACCTAAAAATTTATTTGAAACTTGATCAAACTGTAGAAAATAAATGGATACGATAATAATGTCTTAGAAATATGATTAAACCTTAAGAAAGAAATTATTTCTATAACAGCCTCTTTGAAAAAATATTAATGCATCCATAGAAAGACTTATGATATTATCATTTCAAAATATCCTCACTAGATATTAAGAAACAAACTGGTTTATTGATTTTAATAAATGGGGATACCATTAAAAGATCCTTAAATTCATTTTTACGAAAATAATATTTTCATTGGAAAATCAATTTTTAAAACATAAAACATTTTGAAAATAATTTTCTCTGAAAATAACCATTAAATAATATAATGTAAGATTTAAAAATAATTTATAAAATTTCTGGAGATGAATATCATTTTGACCATGAAAAACACATTTTAAATCATTTTTTAAAACAATTTTAGTATAGATTGCTTTAGATAAAAAAAATTGACAAATAAATATAATTTTTAATAAAAACAATATTTTGAACTCATGAGTATATAACGGGAGAAAAATAAATGAAAAAAATGTATTCTCTTGACATGACCATATTATAATAAAATTTATCAATTTTTTTAATAGATAGATTATAATATTTCATCATTGGAAGCATAATCATAAACAATCTTGATAAAAGATGATATTGCAACATAAAATTCTTAAAACATTGGTAACATGGAATTATAATCCCCATGAATGAATAATATTAAATGAATATTATGATATCCTAAAAATAAGTTGATTTATGATATAAAATTTTAATAGATATGTACATACACATCATAAAATATGATATGTGTATATGCTATCATACGTCTCATATAGGGGAAATTTACATACAAATCACTTACATCTTTTGTATATTTGAAAATATAAACCCCATTAAATATAAAATTTTAAATGGGGATATAAACTCAAATATTATTAAATATCAGTATAATAATATAAATTCATTGTAATTATACACACCATATAAAATAAATTTGTAGTGAATATGAAATGTGTCTCATAGAAGTAAAAATGTGAGATGGAAATTGCTTACCGCTTTAGAAACATTAAAACCGTACACTCCATTAAATAGATATAATAAAATTTTTATGTAAATTACCAAAACATTTAGTATAATAATAATAAAATACATTCATTATATTTATATACACTGCATAGAAAAAAAATGTGAATATGGTATATATATGAGTAAAATAAAAGTGAAATGAAAAATACCTTACCTCACACACCTTTTAGTTGATCATGATTTAACATCATGTATAGTGGTTTTAATCATGTTATTAATTTATTAAAGAACCATATTGATATTTATAATATCATATATTATGTTTTATTACATCTCATTACATTTCTGTTAAAATTACTTCATTATTTTTATTGTTCTGGATGTTAATTTCCTTGATTTCTCATGTGTTCTTTGTCCTGAAATTTATGGGTCCTGGGTATAATATATAGTTTACACACTACAAAATAATAATAATTAAAAAAATTTCATATTTATACAACAGTTATACTTTTCAAAACTATCATAAAATATGATTATGAAAAATGAAAAATGTTACGATTATGATGATGGTAGGTTGTACGTACACAAGATTAACATTTCAATTTTTCAATGATATTTATAAAAATATGTTAGGTAATATTTTATATTTATAATATTATTATAATGTAATAAATAATATATTAATATATTATATAAAAATATATATATCATTCTTGTGATTTGGTGATGGAAAAATGAATCTTGTCACTTTGAGGAGATGGTAGTCCACACATCCATGAAGTACGATGTCATTTTTTTGGTGAGTGAAAAGGTAAAATGAAAATGATATATTATAATTTAATAATGATAAATATTCCTTTAATTTCATATTTAAATTATATATATCATATATTTTTTATCTTTATCCTTACGACCTTCCATGTAACGCGTTATTAAAAAATAAATCGTATCGCTTCATGAGGCGGTTGTCTGCTATACATACAAGAGACATTACCATATCCCTTATGGTAATGGATATAAAATATTATATATGATATAATGAAAAAAGAGGTATAAATATGTTATAAATATCATATATAATATATATATCTATCAACATACCCAACCGTGAGATGTGGTACCAGAAAAATGAACGACAATAGTACGTGATGTGGTAGTCCGTTGCACACATGAATGATGATTTCACAACCCATTTGATTGAATATGGAAATAATTAATGATATTCCATTAAAATAGAAAAATATAAGTATATTTATGTTATGGGTTATATCATATAATCATGGTTTAATAAGAATTTATTGTGGTGGAGAAATAAATAAAATAAAATGCATGTTGAAGAATGTTAATCATTTTAGGTATCCCCCTTAGGTTTCCACCAAATCCCTTCATAGGATGAATTTCTACCCAAATAGTGATTCTAGGATGATATTAATGAATTTTGTAAGATATTTGGGTATTTATTTTCTAAACCTAAGAGGATTGAAGGTTCTAATAAGAGAGTAGATTGGTTGGCCTTTGAAAAGTGTGGTGAGTGATACACTTATATTTGTCTTGAAAGAGTGAATTACACCAGCATCAATTTCAGGTCTCCATGACTAAATAATGTTAAATTATATTTATTATAAGGTAAAAGGTAAATATATGTCCTTAAAGATGTTTTATTACAAGTTTCTATATAATTTTTTATCTTTAGTATAATATTTAATCCCACGGTAAACTAATTTTTACCATAATCACCGTGATTAATTTTAACGGTTTTCACTAGTAATTTTGGTTAAAAAATAAGTTGGACATATTAAAAATCACAAATTATCATTATTATAAATATTTAATGAATTTTTCCAAATTAAATTAACATAATTTTCAAAATTTAATTGAAAATTAGTGTCACAACTGCAGTGAGATTGCGGGTTTTTAATAAGAGTATTTTTGAGGAAAAGATGATCCTCTATTTACTCTATGAATAAATATATTAATTTAATTAATCTAAATTAATATTTAATTATATATAATATATATATTTTATTTATAAAATTTCCCATTTGGTAATATTTTAATTAAAAAATTTGAGAAACATTTTTCATTTTAAAATAGATTTCAGAAAAATGAGTTTTTAAACCCAAAAACAAGCTTATACTAAAAACCAATATAAAGATGATTCAAAGTATTTAAGAAGATTAAATTTATTTAAATAATAATTAGGTTACATTATATAAAAAACATAATTTTACTTTTAAATTACATAATTTACTTTAAATAAAATATTTTAAAAAAATCATTATTTTTCTGTATTCACTAAAAATCAATATTTTCCAAAAAAATCCCAAAATATTACCCAAAGTAAATTATGATATTATGATTCAAAAAAATGAATGAAATTTTATTGAATACATATTATAATGTTTATAAAGTTATATAACAATATATCATTCATGGAAATCAATAAAAATCGTCTTTGAAAAATACATATTTTTTTAAAATAAAATCACTCTACTAAAAATTGATTGATTATTTTGAAAAAAATTATCAATAATATATATTGAGTAATAAATTTAAATATATATTTATATATTTCATAAAATATTTTATAGTATTCATACTCTCTAATTTAGTGGATATGTTTCTAGGGTAATATATAGCATGGGTCGTTTAAGCTCTATGTTGCGTGTTGAATAAGGTATTGATCAAACAAATATCGGGGTTGAGTGTAATAAAAGATATCAAAGTTATTTAATTTATTATAAAAATATATATTAAAATTTATTAAGATCATTTTTTCATGTTATTTACTCTATCAATAATAATTTTTAACTTTTAAAATCTCAGGGTGTTACAAAAGATCTATTGAAAAATTAACTCCATGATTTAGGGGAATACTAGTAAACACTTTGGGAATGACACCAAAGAAATTTAATAAAATAGTAATATCTCAAATTTTTATTTTCCCCTCATTCATATGAGATAAATTTCCCTCATGAATACATATTATTACTCTTTTGATGGAAGAAATTTCTATTGGGAGTTCTGATTCATCCTCACACCAACAGACTACCATAATTTGATTAAAAATATATAATCCAATTTACCCTACATAAAAATTGATATGGGATATCATCATATAGATCCAATCTATTTTCAAAAGTATATCAAATTCATCTATAACATTAATAACCAGATTTATAGGAAGAAAATTCTCATAAGCTTATATCAAAGTGGACCTATAGACTTGAAATGATATTATCCTACCATTAAGAGTTTTTATGGCTAACTCATAATGTAATCATTGAGGTAATGATGTTCTACCCTTATAAACTTAATTAGATATAAAATAGTGGGAATAACATGAATAAAAAATTCACTTCTTAAGTGGATGATAGGTGTACCTTTCACCACATAACATGAAAAATCCAGTTGATCAATTGTAATTCTATATTCATAGTCTTCTCCCCTTATATTCTTCTATGATAAGTTTCCTAGAAATGTTGAGTAATGGTTTGATTAATTCCCCATCTATTTATAGATATAGAACATAATTTTATTGGTTTCATTCTTTACGTAATATTATTTATCTATATGACCCATATCTCAACACTTGTAACAAATTCACATTCCCATCAAGAATTTCCCATGATTCTTATTTATATAATTTTTACACAATGATAATTTTTTCATTGCATTCTTCTTCTCTAATGTTTTCCTTTTTCAAGGTGCTCAATCGACCTATTCTTATCTATATTTACATTAAAGATATTATATCTTGAAAATTATTTCTCTGTTATAATAAAAGTCGATATTATTTCATCATATGATTGAAATTTCATAGAAACTAGTTCCATTAGGAGACATGGATTAATCACATCATAGAAATAGTAAAGCCAAATTTCTGAATTATTTATATAGTTGGAATTATAACTACTTAATCTTGGGAAGTTATCTTCACACTGTACCACAGTTTATTTGTACTTCAGTTTTAAATTGGACAGTATCCTCTCTATTAACTCTCACTATTCATGGGGAATGCATTTATCATATAATATCACTTTTAATGTTCCATATTCCATGGTTTCTATTTCATCAGTCTCTTTAGTTTTCTATAAAAATGACAACCATTTATCAACATCATCAGTCATAAAATATACTTCTTTAATAAAACATTCACTTTAATCAAATCCCAGATCTAAGAATATCATTTCTAGAGACCTAATCCATTGTTTAGATACCAAGGTATTATAGTTTCCATTAAAATATAGAGCACTATATCACATGTGGTGATCTAATACAGAAAAATCAAACTATAAGAAAAATGGTTTCTCAATTCGTGAATGTTTATTCATCATAACCTGAGTCAGATGCCCTAATATGGCCATGGTTTTCTGAGTTAAAACAACACCTTTATTGATTTTCACATAAAGGAAATATCTATATTATTTATTGGTGTTTCTTTCCTTTCTTTTATTTAGTTACTTCACAAAATAATGACACACAAAGTGTTATTTCATAACAATAATGAATATTGATCCATAAAATAAAAAACCCTATAACGGTAAAATTTTATAAACACTCTATGCAATTACTGTTATTATTTTTTTAGCAATGGACATTTAAAATCCAGTTCTCATGTTTTTTAGAACTTCTTTTGATACCAACTATAGAAACTAGAATCCAGTATCCTTGAGTTATGTCTATTTATTACATATATATATGATATAAGGAATCTTATCCTAATGAATCATTCTTTTTAGTAGTCTTCAATAACCAGATACATACATGATTCTCATATTACATTAGAAATATAAAATTCATAGAATAATAAATACCCTTTCAACCTTGATGTTATATATATTATCCTTCTTTATATCATAAATAAATTAAAAAAATAAATGGTAAGAATGGATTCTAAAAAAGACTTATGAACAATAGAATATATCAAGAGTAAATAACCAATAAATAGTAATTAAAGGTAAACAACATAAAACACATTACATTTAATAAATAACCTGAGAAACAAATGGGTCCATGGATAATATCAATATAATAATGTCTTAAATAATAATATCCAGATACTTAATAAATTAAATTATTAATTTTAGATGTTATGATCTCTGTCATCATGATATCTTTACAATTAAGCCCTTATTCTAGGATTGTTTAATATATGTTTAGTTATATACTAAAAACCCATATAATATGTTTAGAAACGTAATTTTTATCAGGACAATGATTAATATATTGAGGGGATATCTATAACCAGGAACCACCCAACAATTATTGTCTAAGGCATTCCTAATATATTGAATGATCAATTTAATTCATAAAAAATATTCCTCACCATCAAATATCTATATTGAGTGAATAAAATAGAATATTAAGGCTTCTTTAGTCAATCAAATAACTATTATAGAAAAACATCATATGTAAAAATATTATATTTTCACAAACCAACCCAGGTACCCTCATAACCCAATAGCCGAGCCAGCCCTGACATAGCCCGAAGGGCATTCCCGATCCCCACGGGTCGGCGACTAGCACCTGGCATCACACAACATGGAAGTGGGAATGATTTTGCCGAAGAATGTGGAAGAAAAAGAAACAAGGCGGTATGGAAAACAAAAATGAACTCCACTAGGAGTAATGTACCCAAATACTAAGAGGCATAAAAAGCCCAAAGTACTACAACCCAAGTACTAAAGATGGGAAAAACAGCCCCAAGGTCCCTAAGGACACAACTCACCATGACCAATGATCAACAGCTAGATCCACCTCCATGAGGTCCCTTCCCTTTGCTCGATCCTAGAAGAAGATAGTCTAAAAACACCCAAAGGAAAAAGCAGTGTGTGAGACTAAGCCTAGTAGGATACCAAAAAAAATTCATAACAAATTCCAAATATAGATTATCCAAATAAAAACTCTCAATTTTCATATAAACAGGTTTGGCAATTCAAAATCATATTTTAACAAAACGTGCTATAAATTTTCAAATGATGGACAAATTACTTTATAAAAAAGCATTACAATGATGGAATATTTATAAAACAATTGCTTAAGAAAAACATTTATATAAAATAATTTATATAAATTCAGAAGGCATGTAAGGCAGTTCAAAAGAATTGGCATACATTTATATGTCAAATATAAATAAACAAGTGAGCAACATGGTCATCTTCCAAAAGGTACGATAGTATTAACCAATTATAGGATTCTACACTCTCTATGTGAACTCAGAAAAATGTGTATACACAAGTCCCTATGACACTGTCCAAAGGAGACTCATCACCAACCCGTTGTGGATGTAACCCGCCGCAATTATGTTTTAGAACGTTGTCGTAGCATAGAGTGTATCCAAATAACTAACTAGATACCTAAGGCTTGCATACGCTATTACATGACGGGAGAACTATTTTAAGAATTCTTAAAATACGATTAATCTCATTCTTCCATTTCAAAAGTGCCAATTTCATTCCATTTTAAACCAAAATAGGTTTTAATCAAAACATTACTTTTTCACAACATAAAACCAATGGGTTTCTATCAAATCATTTTAAGCCATATTCACCAGTTTGAAATCCATTCAAAACCAATTCCATCATTACACACTTTATTTCTACAATTAAATTCAAAAATTTAATTGAATTAATTTCCATCAAATCTGTAATTTAAATTCAACAATTTACATTGGTCAATTTTCATAAACACACCCAATTCAATGGAATTGGGGTTATCTAAATTTCCATGCCAAAAGCATTTCAAATATCTCGAATCACCGGAATCAAGTTTTTATCAATTCAATTGAAATCAAACATGAGCAATTGAATTTAATTAAACAATTGATATAAATCAAGAAATAAAAGGAAAAATTAATTTTTCCAATCAGAATGGAACCACCAACATCAAAAGTTTTGACCAAAATCACAACGGTTGAGAATGCTCAAGAACACTGGGTTGCTTCTTCAAGAACCCACCTAAGATCTCTTTTACTAGAAAGATAAAGACCAAATATCTTCATACTTGTTACCACACACATAGATCTACCCATAACAGGCATGGATCTAAGAAACCGAGAGAAGAGGAGAAGTAGATCTAATTAGATCTATGAAACTGATCAAGAACGATGAAGAACGATCACTTTCCTTAAGAATCCAGCTTCGATTCTCCAAGAGGAGCCTTTGGATCACCTCCAGAATGATGGGAGAACCTTGTCTGACCATAGGAGAAGACAAATCCTGAGTTAGGGCCGCTTAAGAGGAAAAACGAGGTACTTAGAGGCAAAACCGAGTGAGATCCACAATTTAAGGATCTCATTAAAGTGGATGCATAGTTAGTTCACATGGTTTGACAAACCGTGCGCTAGCTATGTGTTAGCTTCTAACATGGCCACCCTTCTCGCCCAGTTTGGCTACATGGTTAGACAAACTGTGTGTTGCCTGTGTGGAAGCTACTGTCTCCAAGACCAACTGCGCGCGTTTTGGCCGCACGGTTTAGAAAACCCGTACGCCGCCCATGCAACTTCCCCTTTGACCCAAAACAACATTTAATGTTTTCCCAACTCTCCCAAGTAACAACTCTGAAATAGAGGTTCTTTGAAACACCAAAATTACCTAATAATGTAACATGATTATACAAAATCCCCACCATAATATTTTTTTGTCCCCAGAAATCCAACGAAAAAACCCTCCATGTCAAAAAGATGAGGTGACTTATCTCTCATCAGTGCCTCCCTTTCCCACGTCTCATTAGAATATGAACCATGCTGCCAAAGTACATAGACCAGAGGTATCATTCTCCCACGAAGTACCTTGGTCTCAGAATCAACAACCATGACTGGTTGTTTAGTAACAGATAAATCTGGTTCAATCTTAAGATCAGTCCACCTCATAACATGAGATGGATCAGAGATATAATTTCATAGCTGTGATACATGGAACACATTATGTATCGATGTCAGCTGTGGTGGTAGAGCTAGACGATAAGAAACATTCCCTAAAAGGCCAACAACCTCGAAAGGTCCCAAAAAATGAGAACCAAGCTTCTGTGGCCTCCTAAGTCGTCGATTACCTAATCAGGGTGAAACTTTCAAGAACACCATGTCACCACTGGAGAACTCCAAAGGTTTATGGCGATGATCAGCATAATACTTGTATTGATTCTGTGCTGTCAACACTCTCTGAAGAATCAACGGGATCTTAGCTGTCGTCTCTTGGACCAAACTTGGTCCTACCAAGGAAATTTCACCAATCTATGACCAACATAAAGGATATTTACATGGATGGACATACAACACTTCAAAACGATCCATTATGATCGTAGACTGGTAACTATTGTGATAAAAAACTCAACTAGCCTCAGATGATCTTCCCAAGACCCATCAAATTCGAGAACACATGCGTGAATCATATCCTTAAGGATCTGAATAGCTCTCTCTATATGGCCATCTGAATGTGGATGGTAGGTCATGCTCAAATGGACCTGAGATCTCAGTGCCTCCTAAAGGCCTCTCGAAAAGTGATAAGTAAACTGAGGATCACTATCAGAGACTATAGCAGATGGAACTCTATGCAAACAAACAACTTCTCTCACATGGATATTTCCCAACTCCTCAACTTTGGTTGTATCTCAAATAGGTATAAAGGTAGCCGACTAGGTCAGTCTATCAATCACAACCCATATCGAGTTCTTCTTCCTCTGGGTTTTAGGTAACCCAACCACAAAGTCCATAGATATTTCATCGAACATCCATGTAGGGACTGGAAGTGGTTGAAGAAAACCCGAAGGTTTATGGTGCTTGGCTTTCACCTGCAGGCATGTATAGCAATGAGACACAAAATCAGCAATGTCTCATCCCATACCTGGCCACTGGAACTATTTCCACATGTCATAGAACATTTTTGTGGTTCCGGGGTGTATAACACACTAAGAGTTATGGCAACCCCCCATCACATCATTTTTTTCTGCTAATGGAACAACGTAATGGTTTCGGTAACATAGAACACCATCTTTGGAGAATAAAATCTAGGTGTCGGTCTCCCCACCATAAAGAGAGTCTCTAATGCTATAGAATTTATCATCCAGTTGTTGTTCCTAAACAATTAACTCTTGTAGAGAAGAATTCAACTGAACACTGGACAAAGAAACTTCATTCCCCTTCCACTAAACTCCAATATGAAACTGAATAAAAAGAGCGATCAAACTCCACTCTTCTGAAGATTCTTTCACAGGATGTGATGGATGTTTCCTGGTTAACATATCTGCAACTAGATTTCCTTTTCCCGGGGTATAGGTAATGTCAAATTCAAAAGATTTCAGGTACTCTACACAACGTCTTTGGTGGAGATTCCAATATTTTTGAGAGAATATATAACTCAAGATCTTATGGACTGAATACACAGTAAACCTTTCTCCATAAAGGTAATGTCTCTAACACTTAAGTGTGTGCATTACAGCTACAATTTCATGGTCATGGGTAGGATAGTTATTCTAATGAGGCTTAAGCTGACGAGATCCATAGGCAACCATGTGATTACTTTGCATAAGGACACATACCAAACCTGAACTTGATGCATCACTGAAGACCACATAACATATCCCAGCCTCTGGAAGATTTAACATCGGCATAGTAGTCAAAAGATGCTTTAGCTCTAAAAAAGAACTCTTACTTTTATCATTCCTGGATAACTTCACTCCCTTTTGAGTCAGAGTAGTCATTGTAGAAGCTAACTTTGAGAAGTCTTTAACAAACCGGTGATAATATCCTACTAATCTCAAAAGGCTCTGAATCTCAAAAACATTTTGTGGTTGTTCCCAAGTCATAATAGCCTTCACCTTTTCAGGATCAACTAATATTCCTTGTTCTGACATGACATGTCCCAAGAATTTCACATCCCAAATCCAAAAATCGCACTTTGAATGCTTGGCATAAAGTCGGTGATTCCTTAGAAGACTCAGAACTATTCTTAGATGATGCACATGATCCTCCTCAAACTTTGAGTAGACAAGGATTTCATCCACAAAGACTACCACAAAAGTATCTAGATACTCACGGAAAACCTTGTTCATCAAAGCCATGAAAACTGCAGGAGCATTTGTTAGGACAAAGGGCATAACAAGGTACTCATAATGTCCATACCTACTCCAAAAAGTGGTCTTATGAATGTCAGATTCTTTTATTCTCAACTGATGGTAACCATATCAAAGATCAATATTTGAAAACCACTTCTCCCCTTTCAATTAATCAAACAAATCATCAATTCATGGTAACCAATATTTGTTATTTATCATAACTCGATTGAGATTTTGATAATCAACACATAAGTGAAGAGAACCATCGGCCTTCATGGTGAAGAGAATAGGCGCTGCCCAAGGTGACACACATGGGCATATAAAACCTTTCTCAAGAAGATAATCTAACTGAGAATTCAGTTCTTTTAGTTCAGCTAGAGCCATTCGGTAAGAGAGAATAGAAACTAGTTGAGTATCAGACATTAATTAATTAGAGAAATCAACCTCCCTTATTGGTGGAAAACCAGAGAAGTCAGAAGGAAACATATCGGGAAACTCAACGACCACTAGAGGAAGACCGTCACACATTGAATCTCTATCTAGATCAAAAGCAAACACTGATATAACTTTTAGTAACTTTGGATAAGAGGGTCCGACTCTGCTTGACCTTGGGTCCCATTCTCTTTGCAAAACAAGAGACAAACCACAGGGAGTAGTACGTTAGACTCAACGAAGATAACATACGATCCAGGCTTTATTTGAAATGATCCAATCCATCCCAAATATGACATCAAAATATTTCATTTTAGGAACCAATAAACTCCAAGCATGATCAAAATATGACACTGAGAAGACACAAGCGGGACTACGGAGACCCTTCTCTCCCATTGTACCAAGGGGTGTAGTAATATCCATCGCACTAGATAAAATCCCCATAGGTAGATTCATCAGATTAAGAATATGGGTTGAAATAAAAGATTGAGATGCACCAATATCAAAAAGAGTTGCTACTAAAGATGAAGCTACAGTAATGGTACCTCTCACTGTTGCAGGACCTGTTTCAGCTACCTCTAGCGACTCTTCCACTGCGTGAAGAAGCTTCATTCTGGATGCATGTGGCTAGAACCCTTTTGTACGTGAAGAATTTGAATGCCTCGCAGTTTCTTAGTGGTGCTAATGATGATTTTTCACCACGTGGAGTAGATAAGTGATGGAAGAATCTCTGTAAGTGACCTAAACGTCTATAGGAGATTGAGATCTTGGGTGCCTCAGTGCAAACCCTTTCAGAATGGCCTCGCTTCCCACACTGATAACAAGTCAAAGAAGCCCCTCATGCTACTACTGAAGGTCTGGAATGACTCTACTATCGAGAACCCCTATGAGAAAAGTCACGCTTCCATTTTCCTTTAAAGGAACCAACACACCCACAAGGAGGGAAAAGAACCTCCTTCAACCCTGAATTTCCTACCATGTCCATCTCAACCATCATCACCCTATCCAGCACATCATTATAAGTGGGTAGCTTCAGTAAAATAACCTGAGAGCGGATATCTGATCGAAGTCCCAAATCGAATCGTTGATCCTTTATCCACTCATTAGATAAAATATCATGAGAAAACATTACCATCTTAAAAAAGATATTTGAGTACTCAGTCACGGTTTTATTGTCTAGCTCAAGCTTGAAAAACTCCACAGTCTTGTCCAATCACTATTGATTCTCGATAGAACTGGTTAATGAAATGAACCCTAAAGTGTTTCCACTCCAAACCCTCATGTTTCCTAACCATCACCATCATGTCCAACCATCTCCTACTTGGTCCCTCCAGTACAAAGGTGGCACACATCACCTTGACCACCTCAGGTGTCTCTAAAATCCCAAACATACGTTCAATATTACTCATCCATTCCTCAACATGTTGAGGGTGAGTGGAGCCTTTAAAAACTGGTGTCTTCTGGTGTACGAACTCTTGAGAACAACTTCAGAGAATATCACTATGAGGATCTATAACTGGAGCCTGAACACGAACTAGATGTGGTGCCTGGCCCAGAGCTTGGACAGTGCGAACAATCACCTCAAAAAGACTCGGATCCACAATAGGACTCGTTTGCTGCTGTTTAGAAGCAACCTATTTTTGGATCTGATCTCCACATCTTCTCAGAGGCATGATGCTACACAGTATAAAAAGACCTAGATTAACACCCAAACCGAGTAGCAAGAAAAATATTCCTAAAAGAAGAGATAACAAGATTTGGATGCCACTCTATCCATATCAAAATAGGAAAAATGCTAGAAATAATCCACAAGTCATATTTCCCTAACCAACCCTGGTGACTTAAGGTTCATTACAGTGAGATTTGTCTAGGCACTCAATCACAACTACCTCCAAAGTCCAGACAAGAATACTCAAATGCATACTGTCATCAAGGCAAGATGTTTAACCTTGCATTTGATACCAATTTGTCACGAACCAGCTCGGGTACCCTGGTAACCCAATAACCGAGCCAGCCCAAACATAGCCTGAAGGGAGTTCTCGATCCCCACGGGTCAGCGAATAGCACCTGACATCACACAACATTCAAGTGGGAACAATTTTTCCACAGGAATGCTGAAGGAAAATAAACATGACATTATGAAAAACAAAAAGGAACTCCACTGGGAGTAATGTTCCAAAATACAAAGAGGCAAAAAAATCCCAAAGTACTACAACCCGAGTACTGCAGATGGGAAAAGTATCCCCAAGGTCCCCAAGGTCCCTAAGGACACAACTCACCAAGACCAAAGATCAATAGCTGGATCCACCTTTAAGAGGTCTCTTCCCTTTGCTCGATCCTGGAAGAAGAATGTATACAAACACCCGAAGGAAAATGTAGGGTGTGAGCATAAGCCCAGTAGGATAGCACCAAATATTCTTTACTAGATTCCAAATATAGATTATCCAAAGAAAAGATCACAATTTTCACAAAAACAGGTTTTCCAATTCAAAACAATATTTTAAAAAAAAATTCTATACTTTTTCAAATGATGGAAAAATTACTTTAAGAAAAGGATTTACAATGATGGAATATTTATAAAACAATGGATTAAGAAAAACATTTATATAAAATAGTTTATATAAATTAAGCAGGAATGTAAGGTAGTTCAAAAGCATTGGCATACATTTATATCTCAAATATAAATAAACAAGCGAGCTATATGATAATCTGCCAAAAGGTATGATAATATTAACCAGTTATAGGATTCCACACTCTCTATGTGAACTCAGCAAAATATGTATACACATGTCCATATGACACTCGCCAAAGGAGACACATCACCGAACCATCGGGGATGTGACTCACCGTAAGTACGTTGTAGAACGTTGTTGTAGCGTAGAGTGTATCCAAATAACTCACTAACTACCTAAGTCTTGCATGCTTTCTTACATGATGGGTGAACTATTTTAAGAATGCCTGAAATACGATCAATCCCATTCTTCCATTTCAAAAGTTCCAATTTCATTCCATTTAAAACCAAAACATGTTTTAATCAAAACATGCCTTTTTCACAAGATAAAACCAATGGGTTTCTATCAAATTATTTTAATTCATTTTCACTAGTTTGAAATCCATTCAAAACCAATTCAATCATTACACAATTTATTTCCAAAATTAAATTCAACAATTTCATTGAAATCATTTCCATAAAATTCACAATTTAAATTCAAATATTTAAATAGGTCAATTTCTATAAACACACCCAATTCAATGGAATTTGGGTTTTCCAAATTACTATGCCAAAACCATTTAAAATATCTCAAATCACTGAAATCGAGTTTTTATCAATTTAATTGAAATAAAAATTGAGAAATTGAATTTAAAACAACAATTGAAATAAAGAAATCCATACATGGAAAAATAAATTTGTCTGATCAGAAAGGAACCACCTACCTCTAAGGTTTTGACCAAAATCACAAAGTTCGAGAACACTCAAGAAAACCGAGTTGCTTCTTCCAGAACCCGCCTAATATCTCTTCGAATAGCAAGATAAAGACCAAATCTCATCATACTTGGTGCCACACACATAGATCTACCCATAAGTGGCGTGGATCTAAGAAACCGAGAGAAAAGGAGAAGTAGATCTAAGTAGATCTAATAAACTGATCAAGAATGATGAAGAATGATCACTTAACGCAAGAATCTAGCTTCAATTATCTAAGAGGAGACTTTAGATAACCTTTGGAATGATGGGATAACCTTCTCTGACATTATGAGAAAACAAATCCCGAGTTAGGGCCACTTAGAAGGAAAAATGAGGCACATAAAGGCAAAACCGAGTGACATCCAAAATTTAAGGATCTCATTTCAGTGGTCGAATGGTTGGTTCGCATGGTTTGACAAACCATGCACTAGACGTGCGTCAGCTTCTCCCTTGTCCTCCCGTCTATCATGGTTTGGCCACATGGTTAGATAAACCGTGCGCTGCCCGTTTGGAAGCTTCTACCTCCAAGACCAACTGCGCACGGTTTGGCCACACGGTTTAGACAACCCATGCGTCGCCCGTGGAACTTCCCCTTTTCCCCAAAACAAGATTTAAATTTCTCCCAACTCTCCCAAGTCACAACTACAAAACGGAGGTTCTTAGAAACATCAAAAGTACCTGAAAACGTAAGCTGATGTTACATATATGATTTAGGAATTAATCATATCCATGATAAAAAGAATATATATATATATAATTGAAATGTAATTTCAAATTAAAATTTATGATAAGAAATTTAATGTTTCAATTGCATATTAACTACAAAAACATTTATAGGGGATAATATATGAACATAAATTAATCATAAATAGAGGTTTTGAAATAATATTATAAACTATGGATAATAAATAAAAATTCAATCCAACCATTAACAAAATATTTCATTGTATATGTTCCTTTATAAAACCATTAAAATCCTTAAAACTATCTAAGACTGAAATCACTAGTTTCTATTGTGGGAAAATCCATTAACATCTAATATGTTAGAAAAAAATCATTTTACCTTTTATTGGGAAATTAAAACATTTCCCTTTTAGAAAATAATATAGATATTTCTTTAAAACCTTCTAAAAATTAAATTGAACCATAAAATTTCCAAAAAATAATTTAAGTAAATAGATTGGACTTTTTTCAGCTACTTTTGAAAAAATATGGATGTGGAAGAAAAAATTAACTTATCATAAAAAGAAATAAGATTTACTTTTCATTTAAATATGTATTATTTTATTGAGAATTTAAAGATATAAAATTTGTGAAAATAGGGAAAATCCATAAATATCCAATGGATAAAAAAATAGATAGGGATTATGGAGGGTATATAATAATATTACTTTAATGAAAATTGGATGAATCCAAAGAAAAATGAAATTGTAAAATAAATTTATACCTATTTTGTAAATTATAAATTATGACCACTTGATACAGTAAAATCAAAATTAAGCCTTAATCATCATTAATATATATATATATATATATATATTAATATTTAAAACAAAAAGGGTTATTATATACACCATATAAAGTTATTAGGTTCGTAATACCAAATATACCTCAATAGACTGGGAATTGAGATGAAATTTCATACCTAATGTTTGACATGCCTCATAGATGCTCTACCATCATGTATAAGAAATTTGAATTTATTATACATCAATTATAAAATTCATTTACATCCTTATAATATCATATATGTTACATTATAATATTTCAAAACTAGTTATCAATAATTATTGTTAAAACCATTGTTTTTTTGTGTCAATTATTTACTTTTTCTATGAAATTAGGTCTATTAGTTTTGATCCATTTGTATTTATTATAGTTCCATCATATACATAATTTTAATCCTAAAAATATCATATTTATTGAATATATATATATATATACATTCATGGATCCCAATCGCCTGGCATGGCTTATCCGTCTCCTAGGGTTTCCTAATCCTTACTTTTGTGTCTATTCCCTTGGTTTTGCTAAAGGGGATCTTGGGTTGGATTCATTTCATAGATCTTTTTCACTGGATCAGTGGTATGTTCTTTGTTTTAAGATTCACAGAATATATGGTCCACTTCTATATCAATGGATACTCAAGTGTGGATCTTTTTGGGTGCTCCTTGTTGAGTGTCCCCCTCAACAACCGTTCTTTTTTATCTGGTATAGATATAGGATCATCGAGAATTGATCAGCATTCATGTGATTTTATTATTAATTTTCAAGAAATGATGTTTGAAATTATTTTCGTGGTCACTCGTTGATATTTGATGTCTTCAAGGGTATGGATTTCTTGAAACTAGTGGGCAGATTACTTTTATCTAGATGTGTCATTGAATATTAAAGAGGTGATCTTCTACCTAATGTAAGGATGTATGGTGTGCTCAATGATTTTCAATGACTACTCATGTGGATGATGGTTGTTGGTGTTGTAGTCAGTGTTCCATGACTGGTGGTAGAGAGTGGTTGAACCTTCATTCCTATGGACTTTGTTTATATCATCAATATCAATCCTAGTTCATTTGGTTATTTTTGGGTGTTTATTTATCTGCATGAGCTGGTTTTTCCCTTGATTCAATTTTATGGTGGTGCATCATTTCTTTAGTGTTGATGGGTGGGCGTCCTCAAAAGGGGGATGAGAGTGATGGCACCCATCATTCAGTCATCTGTCATATTTTTTGATGGACATATTGGAACCTTTACATATACTCAAGATTAATGTTTTTATTCATGTTTTTCATTGCATTAGTTTGATATTTCTATGAATTCATCACATGATCTATTGGTTGGGAGGCTCGAAATAGTGAAGGGTGTGTTGGCACCCTTCATCTCTCTCTCCTCTACATGTTTGTGTTGGTTATAGAGGTGCTTGAACATGTTGTGCTAACCAGCATGGTGCAACATCTTAGTAGAAGGGGAGACACATTATTTGGGCTAAACTCATTATTTCACTATATAGTGAGGGGGATAAGAAGATTTTTTAGTTCTTAAATTTATGTTTGTTTAATTTTGGACTTCTGGGACCATTATAAAGTTGGTGTCTTGTTTTTAGGCATTTTCCTTTATTATAATGTGTTCCCTCTATTCCATATTTTGAAAGAGGTATTATCTTTTATGTTAAATAAAAGGGGATTCACCCCCAAATATTTCAAATATATATATATAGTTATGAATAAAAACTTATAGATCAAAAAATTATTTACATGGTTCATAGAAATTGTAGGCCATACGAATGCATGATCAAATTTTTCACTTTTCAACGAATGAAAGAAATAGAAGGTAAATAATAATTCAATATTACTTACTTATTATTATGTCATATAAATTATATATTAATTAAATATAATCTTATTACCATCCATGAAAAGTGAAAATGAAAAAATGAATGTTGTCTCTTCTTGGAGGTGGTAGCACACATGTATGCATGAGCAAGCTTATCATTTTCCAATGGATCAGATGGTAAGAATTGTGATTTGATATTATCATTATAAAATCATAAATATATCATAAATATGATTTATATTCATTTTTTTCATTTTATACCCGTCTAGTAAAATTATTGATGATTAATGAATTACACTACTATGTAGAGACAATAATCAATATGTTTACATGAATGATGTTTTCTTTTTTTTATAGGAGGAAGAGAGATGGAATATTGTTTCCCCAAAAAAATAATTAAATATTCTAAATTTATTATACCATGATTATTATTTTTTGATAGGTATAACATAGTTATTGTAGTTAGAAGAAGTGTGAAATTCAAAATATACAATAAAGATGATTACCTCTGCTTTGGTAAACTTACTTTACATTCCTTCTTACGTACCCATGGAATATGATTTTTAGAAGAAAAAAATCCATAATTTGGGTCCAGGGATATGTAAAATAAAATTAACAATGTGTTTTTAAATATATATTCCTCAATTTTTTGTAAATAAAAGAGATAAAGGGTATCATTTTATAAGTGAGGGGAGGGGAACATTTGGAACTTCATGAAATATTAAAATTTAATATGTGTTAAACTCATGTTAAATAGTTATAAAAGGTATTATATTCAAAAATTAAGAGGATATTATACTAATATAATCATCCAATCAAATTTTTATGGGTCTATATATCATTTTAAACCTTACCCTTTAGATTAACCCCTTGGATAACCAATTAGAACCATAACTGTAGTAATGATTTTTTAAACATTAATGGGTTATAATTTTATATATAAGGGGAGAATTTGCTCATTAATACCCAAGAGATGTCATTTTTTACCATATATTATCCTCCTTATTGAATTTAAATATTTTTAATATTTATTAATGATATAATAAAACAACATTTTAATAGAACATCATTAATGTACTTTTGACACTATTTCATTTAATTTGACATTAAAGTCACCAGAAAAATGATGTAATTTGAATAAATTACTATAATAAATTCCTTATATTATATAATCACCCATAAAATCCATTTAACTGAATAATTCATCCAATTTTTTTTCTTTTAATATTTTTAAAATCAATTATTATATTTTTATATTAATTTAATAAATACTATATTGGCATTTCATAAGAATTCTTGGTAACTATTTGATTAAAAAAGTTAAAAATAAAATAAAATTATAAATAAAATTTATTAAAAATTTAAATAAACACTTAACACCAAAAATTACAAAATTTTATCTTCAAGGAAAAATATTAGATATGTTAATTTTGAAATAGTGAAAATTTGGTTTTTCTTTTCAAATTGTAAAATAAAGGTTAAATATCAATTAAAAATGAAACCAATTGGCCATAACAAAGATATGTGATGTAAATGGATGAAATGAATCCATCTAAGAGTATAAAATCATGTTTTTTAAAAAATTTAAATCCATATCCCAATGTTTTAACCATTTTATACCTGTTTTACCCATACCGAGGTGAGAAATATCCACCATGGTTAATATTCGTAAGGAATAAAAATAAAAGGGTACTATTTTCCAAATTAGTGCATACATATTCCAAATATAAAATCCATTATATCAAATTCGTTTTATCAATGTGGAAGAATTTAATTTAAGAAGGAAAGGTAAAAAACAAAATAAAAACAAATTCTTATAAAAATCGTTTTAAGTGAAAAAAGAACTTATAAAAAAATTAGGTATAATGATGATTCAAATGTAATTAATTAAATTATTTACAACTAAATTAGTTTTATGTTAATTGAGGAGTAAAATAAAATAATATTTTTTATTCATAAATTAAAATAAATGTTAGTTTTACAAAAAATGTTATTTTTTAATTGTTCACGAAAAATTAAATATTTTTAGAAAAATACAATAAATTCAAAATAATAAAAAATTGAGATGATGAATTAAAATGAGTAAATTATTATAAAAAAATATTTTAGCATGTTTTATTTTTTCTTTTTAAAAATCTGTTCCATATAAAAAAATCTATGAAAGAAATTTATTTATAGAAAAAAATATTATAAAATCTTGGTTGTAATAATTAGAATCCATTATGTTGTATTAGAGCATCAAAATTATTATTCATTATCAAAATCATGATTAAAATATAGAAATCATATATTTTGGATTGAATATAATGTGATACCATATATATTTTTTATAGAAAAATTGATATCATAATCAATATCATTAAATATGATATTATTTATAAGCTATAGTATATATTATGAAATTTGATATCATAAGTCATGATATTATCATATTCTATGATATGTGATATCAAAATGTATAATCTAGAAAAAAACATTTGGTTTTTGATATGTCACAACAAATGACACGGGAACTCATTGGGGATGACAGTGGAGATATTTAGTATACAAAAAGTGTTATATCATTGTAAGGATATAGTTAATATTATAAGAAATAGATACCATGTGTCGAAGGATTAATTTTACACATATCATTGGTTAATGTCACACATGACAATTATATCGCATGATATGATTTTTTCTTCATAGGATCCAATTATATAAAAATATCATAAAATATGATAGATAATTTTGTTTATTAATCATCAATCGGGGAATCCTATCATTAGGAATTGTATCATTTTTTAACTAAACTTTATTATACAATATGAAACATATTATAAAATATAACATAAATGATTTTTTTAAAATGATTTATATAATTTATAGCTTTTTTTAAATTAATTAAAAATTAATTTAGGATATTTATTTAATATATAGAGTATTTATAAATTAATTTATTATAATGTGTTTATATGTAATTATTAATATTTTATGAAATTGGTAATTAAAAAATTATCCAAAAGAGTAAATGTTGATATTAAATAAAATTTTTATTAATATGAGATGACTAATAATTTGGATATAATATTATTTTATAGAAATAATACGTATAATTAATTATTTATTTATAAATTAAAATATAATGAAAATTATTATTAATTTTTTATTTTATATTATGAATTTTCATAATATTTCATTTGAATTGAAAAAATTATGTCCTTATTTTATAAAATTATTTAAAACATATTATAGTAATTTTTAATAAAAGTTATTATGAAGGTGTAAATAATAACTAATATATGAAGAATCTTGGAATTTCTCATCTACTCTTAGAGGATCTACACCATCTCTATTGTATCTCACATAATATCTGGGCCCATACATACTAACTCTCCTAATACTGACTCTCTTTGATTGGTCCATCATAGTGGTGACCTATAGGATTACCCATTCAAGGCCTCGAATGTTTCCATACTGAAGACGGAGTGGAAAGAATGTAATATACAAAATCCATCAAGGGTTGGTCATCCACCCAACTATGGACAAAGTCCAATGTGAAAACCCGGAACATGTCCTCCCAAACCTTAATTGTCCACTCAGTCTGTCTATCTATCTATGGGTGAAACTCTATGATCAAACGAAACTGAGTTAATCGTACCTATAACTATGAAGTGAGGCGGACATCATGGTCTAAAATGATCATCGTGCGAGATCTATGAATCTAGAATATCTCCTAAATCTATAGAAATCCCAATTTATCTACAGAACTATGAAATCAGATGGATTGGATGTGGGAGAGCTATGTGAGTTATTCTATGATCACCCAGAAAAAATCATGTCCTCTATATCATAATGGAATCACCACCAAGAATCCTATAGATACAAAATACCACATTGACACTAATAAATCAGGGGGTACAAAAAAACACAATTGAACATGATGAACATCCTTCACCTGCTAATAAGCGATGTATTGAGAGACAAGTTTAGCTACAAACATCTTCATCCATGGCCACTAGAACTATAAATACCCACACTTCTCATACTTATATATTATATCTTAATAAATTAATATTCATTTCCTTTTATCAAAACACACATTACTACCATAAAGGTTTAGTGTGTTTGAAAACATGGAAAAAATAACTAGTACGTAAGTAAACTAAATCAACTCCCACTATATTCTTCATAACTATCCCCCTTGTTTGGGATATCGTACATAATAACTTTATTCATAACCTGGTGAATAGAAACCTAATAACTTCTGAGCTCAAATTCCTAGTATGGGTAAACTAGGGTGAAATAAACCTAAAATGAGTATAACTGTATGAGAACAGGAGAATAAAATTTGAAAATAGTAACCCTACATATGATAGAACTTAAACATGATTCATGGAAAAAATATTTTCTGTTCATGGTACATGAATCAAAAGTGAATCAATGAACATGAGTCGTGAAAATTTAGCATTTTCATAAGACATATATTTATTACATAGCTATATGAAGAGAAAATATTGTGTAAATGTTTCCAACCAATACATGCATGATATATTGGTATTTGGATAATATAGATACCCCAGCTTAACATACATGTATATTACATCTTTTTATATTAATATTCATTACATTAAACAAACACATGCCCAAATAATGTAATAATTTTGTGCTTTTAGAAACATGGAACACAATATTCTTATTTGTTAAAAGATTATCAATGATTCCCAAAAAGATATTCCACTTTATTAATCATACATAAAACATTTTTTTATTACTTGGGGAAAGGAAACATAAGAAAGTGTGAGATGAGATTCTCATTAAATGTAAAAAAAGGAGATAAGTAATCATAACATGAACGTAAGGGTATAAGAACATGAAAATAACACTCAAAAATAATACCCTACATATCAAAGATCATAATAAAGAGTCCTGGAATAAAGAATGGTACATTATAATACATAAATTATAAGAATTTTATTAAACATATTCCAAGAAATCATAACATCAATATAAGATATTTATTTTTTTCATACACATAGACCTATAACATTTTGAACATGTGTAAATAGAAACAAGATCACTTATTTAGTTAAGAACATAAAATCAGGCCCTTGTATAAACATATGGACATGCAACAATGTCTACACATATCATTAAAAAACCTTTAATTAGGATTATTCATATCATTTTACACATTTAATTAGGTTTATGTATAACATTGTGAAGGTGTAATATGGTTCATGCATATCATTATTAATATGTAATCAGGTTCACACATAGGTATATACACCTCATGGATGGGTTATAGCACTATCCATACTAGAATCCCTATATTATAGTAATAGGATCCCTCCTCATTCAATCTTTTTCAATCCCATTAGATATATAAATCTTTACCCAATTAATCGGAAGGAGATATAGGTCCCACCCATCACATAATAATAAATATTTTTATGTATTCTACAAGATCATAAAACATTCACCATATCATAACCCATTAATTGTAATGGGTATTTTAAATAGTTCATAATATCACCATCTATAATAAAGTGACTGGTTCCATAATCATTTCATAATAGAATAACCCAAGAAAAGAAGTGGGTTTCATCATTTTAAAACTTGTGGAATAGAAATAGATTTCATAAAAAACATTCATTCATTACCCTAATCAATTATCATAATGATTACAAATTATTTCCTTAGATCCTATCCATATTTAATCATAAAATATATCAAAGGATTCCATTTTATATACAGGATTATTTTGAAAGATCACTTGGGGAATTTCTTAAGGGAAATAACATTTCTATGGAAATAAATTTTTAAAAAATAAATTAATTTTAAAATAATTTTCTTTCTAAACAAATTTTAAAACTCATAAATTAATATTTAAAAATCATTTAATACATTTCTTGAAAAAAAATATCCTTTCCACTATGAAAACTATATTTAGAACAAGAAACAAATTTTAAAACATTTTTCTTCGAATACAAATTATGAAAAAAAATAAAAAAACAAGGAAAAAATATTTTACTTAAATATAATATTGTAAAATTGAAAATAATTCTTTAAATAAATTATGGTCATGATGGTAGATAAATAAAAAATTTTAAAACATTCCTTTTTCAATATAAAACTATAGAAAAGTTCCTTGATTGAAAAATGATAAGAATATTACTTTTAAAACCATTTTTAAAAATCTAAAACATTGGTAAAAATGTTTTTTTTAAATAATAGGATAATAGTGAATCATTTTGGAATTTTATTTACAAAATTTGGTTTTTAAGGGAAAACATATTTCATCCTGAATAGAGAGATGAAGTTATATTTTCTTAAAAACATTTTAAAATTGATCTTCAGTAGCAAAGAGTTAATAAATGGTATCATTACCTGAATATATCATGAATAACCATAGGATAAGAAACTTTATTATAATTTATGATATATGGATCATGATAAATCATCAATGTAAGTATAATCATTTACAATTTTGATAATCGATGAGGTTTTAACAATAATATTTTACCACTTTGGTAACTTTGAATCGTAAACCCGAAGAAGGGAAAACATAAAATTAAAAACAAAATATCATGAGGATTAAATAATTCAAGATAATATATTTAAAATAGGCTTTATATAAACCAAATAACATAATTTCAGTGTATAACACAGCATACATCTAAAAGAAACAAAATTGAGACAAAAATATCCTTATAGCCTTGGTTACATGTTAACCATTGACCCAATGAAATAAGGATCCTTAAATGGATATTAAAATCCCCATAATTCCAAATATAATAATCAAAAAATACATACATGGGAATTATACACACCATATTCAATAAATATGTGGTGAACATGTCTTGTGCCTAACAAAAAATAGAAGTGATATGGAAATCCTTTTCTATAGTTCTTGAATCTTTTCTTACTCATTTGATTCTCCTGTATAATAAATGTAGGTTTATAATAAATGTTAAAAATAAACGTATTCATATATATCATAACATCTATCATATTTATTATGAAATTTATAACCCTTTTATTAAAAATTTCATGTTAAAGTTATGTTTTGGCTAATAAAAACTATGTTTTTCATATAAGTTTTAATTTTTTATATTTATGGTACTATTACTTTTGTCATGATTTCATTGAATAAAAATTATAAAATTAATATATATATATATCCTATATATTTCATATTTTTGTATTTATAGTGCTTCATAAAAGTTAGAGGTGGAAAATAATACATCATTCACGGATTTGGTAGGTCATGCATACAAATGAACATTGTCTTTATTTTCATGTCAATTTGAATGAAAAAATAGTATTCGTGTTATTATCATTCCATAATCATTTTATTTTTATGTATATCTAATATATTTATTAAACCCATCCTTATTACATTCCATGTAAATAATGAATGAATCACATCACTTGGTGAGGCGGTAATCCACCACACACAAGAAAAACGGTATCGTATTCTCACAAAATAGAATTCATGGAGGTATATGTTATATAATAATTACATAATCATAAATACGTACAAAATATGATATTTATATTATATTAACCGAATTTTCATCATTATTACTAACCTTAATATGTGATAATTGAAAAAATAAGGACATCAGTTTGTTAGGGGGTTGTCCGTCGTAAAAAGGAATGATGATTACATAGCCCATTTTCTGAAATTTTGTGTGCTTTTTTTAGTACCATTTAAATATAAACACCTAAATATGTTGAAAAAACTATGTATATTATATAATCATGATATAAAAACAAAATGGTTTTGAGAAATATATAAAACAAAAAATTACATTGATGAATGTTACCTCTTATTTTGGTATCTCTATTTTCTTTTCACCAAAAGACTTCCTTGGTTGGATATATTCCCAATGTGTGGTTTGTAAGATGTGGGTAGAGAATTTGGAAGGACATTTGGGTAGATATATTTTGATCCCAAGGTGCATGAGAGGTGTGAATTTATGGGAAGAGGTAGTTTCCTTTTTTAGGTGGGGGAGAGAGCATAATTGGAATTTATGAAAAGAAGCTAGGTATACCCATATTGTTTCCTAAAAATGATTAAATAATGAAAAAAATTATTTATATTAATATATATGGTATAAATAGTCCCATATAGTGATTTTTTGACAAGTTTCTAGGTCATTTTCTCCTCATTCTTGATGTTTAGTCCCTTAGTAAAATCATTTTTCTTCTAATCAATGTGCTTAAGTAAACTATTTTAACTAATAATTTTAAAAGAAATTAGTTTTACACATATGACATTATAAATTATGATAATTTAAAAGATTTAATAAATTTTTAAAAATTCAGATAACATAATTTGATTAAATTAATTACATTTTTATATTGGAGATGTGTTGGGAAAATGAAATTTTAAAAGAGAAATGGGTCAAAATTTTACAAAGTATTTATTTTGAAAATATATATGAAATTGAATCTAAAGAAATAAATTCGATTAATATATGTATAATTTAAGTAATTTTACTTTAAAACAAATTATAAATATAATTTATCCTCATATATTATTTATATTAAAAGTCATATTTTAATTAATATTCTGTATTTTCACTTTTTATTAAAATACAAAACTTTTTAGAAAAAACAAAAAATTATCCCTAATCTAATTTATAAATTCCTATTTCTAAAATAAGTTTTTTTAATATAGAATTTATAAAAGTGTTAAATTTTTTTTTAAAATATTTTTTCCATTAAAATGTGGGAAAAATACCTCTTAGAATAAATAATTATTTTTATAAATAAATTTGAATCTATCCTTATCTCTTGCATTGAAGACACGTATGATAAATGTAAAATATCTGATTAAATATATAATATATTTATTTAATTAAAATTATTCTTAAAAATTGTTTACTTTAATTTATTATGATAAAAAATATTAGTACAGAGAAAAACAATTAGAAAGTTAATCCATTTTCTTTCAATTAGTTCTTACTTTAATTTATAATTAATTAGTTCCCAAATAATTAATTTTATAAACATGAATAAACAATATATCATAATTTAGTTAATAATTTTCATACCCCCATTCTAATAGCCCGGTGAAAATTATCGTATTAAATTATAATATTTTAATAATATGAAATATTTTTTTGAACTCAGTGTTGTGTCTAATACAAGTTGAACTGTGTATTATGTGTAACAAAAGTCAAACTAAGTGTTATGTCTACTCTATGATAAACTCTATTCTCAATTCATTGCAATATTAAATTGGTATTTTTTATAAATATATTAAAATTTGGAGTTTTATAAAATGAGAATCATTAAATAATATTAATTTATCAGAAAAATGTATTTACAAAAACAACATGTGTCACATTTTACCCCCATTAAAATTAATTTTTCCCAAAAAAAGTTGTCTAAATAATCATATGTTTAATTAATGAATGATCCATTAATTTAAAAACATAATTCATGATAAATATTCATTTTATAAATTAATTTTAGAAACATAACAGTTACCCAAAGTAACTCATAACTAGAATTCAACAAAGGAAAATATGGTTGGAAGTGAAAACATGGCCACATAAGTGAAAAATAATATTGAAATATTGATTCATAGTTATAGAGAACATGTGAAGGAGAAAGATAATGATCACAAATACATAAACCAATGAGGCTTTAAAAATATCATTGATATCATAAAAATGATTATAACAAGAAAATATTTTATTTAAATAACATTTTTTCCAAAAATATTAAGAATTTCAAGAAGATGATACACTTACATGATTTCATTCAATTTAATAAGTACAATCTCCCATTTGTTTGTTACTTAATAAATTTCCACATCATCTCAGGCCCTTTTAAATGAGGGAGAATTTTTAAAGAAAGAAGCACTAATAGATCATAATATCCATAGATAGAAAAATAAGTCACTTTGTCTATCTTTACTTATCTTCACAAAACAAAACATTTAAAACATGTTATAAAATATGTTTAAAAATTAATATGTAAAAATAATTCATTAATATATAAAAAATAATTTAAATTTCATCCTAAATAATTTCAAAAAATTTTAACTTTTGATCATTCTTAAAGAAGAAAATCCAAAACTACATAAAGAAGGTCAATATATTTCTCAGAATTAACATAACATATATCCCCCATATATCATACTGTAACTATTAGTTTATCAAATAGAAAAAATATGAATACCTTCATAACTTATTCCCTAAAAATATGGTAATAACGTAAATTACCATAATTCCTTGTTGAAAATACACATATTTCCTCATTCCTTTCAGAAAACATAGATTATTAGATATATTCCCTAAATCCAAAAATGATGTAAACTCCATCAATGATAGTTTAAACCACTTTTCAAACATATCTCCAGTTGTTTCCAAGGTAATAATTAATATATAATTTAATTTATATCAATAATATCTTTGTACAAATGAAACACCATTTTTTAGACCTTGGTAAAAAGGTAAGGGTTATCTTTCATTAATCAAAATATCACCTTATCATTAAATCTCTTTTCTAGGTCACCTACATATTTCAAAATATACTTTAAAACCCTTAATGAAAAAAATATAAAAAACAATCCCTATATATTTCACAATTCATATGACATAATTCATGGATATAAATAAAAAAAACATTGATTATTCCACCTCATCTTTAAGCCATTAACTACGATTCCTTATCCTGATTTCCAATACCAATTTTCAATCAAATGTTATTTTTCCTCTATTCATTACTAGTAGTATAACCATTAATCATAGAACCTTGATCATTTTATTGATGATATTACCCCCTAGAACATCAATTCATATAATTATAAAACTTCATAAGTTTGCAACACTAAATAATGGGATGTGTGTTCTATTGAGCTTTCTCTATATTCCCATTACTTATACAATCAGGCACTCGATGATCATTCCTTCTAAACATAAAACATTTAGTATTCCCCTTAATATAATTCCCTCTATATTTATTCCCACAATTCATGCATAAAAGAAATATCATATTTTTTACCCATTGTTTTTAGTGTTTCCTTTAAAGTACATCCTTATTTTCTTAACCTAACCAAGAGATTGATGAGAAACTCCAATATTCCTTTTAGTATGAAGAATATGAGGAAGGTAATTACTAAAAAATACGTTATTAAAATCATACCCATCCATGGATTAAATTTTATCATTTTTCCTCATATTTATGATAAAGTTCTACCATTGATTAGATTCAGCTTCCAAGCTATAGGTGGCCCCAATGAATTTTCCAAGTTCTCGATAATCAAAAATAGAAAATATATTTTTAGTTATAAAAACACATTTATCATAATCTTCTGGATCTATAGTTCCACTAAAATAATTTGGTAGTTTCCTGATGAAGGCTTCTGGATGACTTTATTCACTCCTTTCATCGTTTGGAAGATCAACATGATTCATGTATTGTGAAAGTTGAATTGTAATAGGAAAAACTTTCATTCCATATCCCATAACATTAAGTTTATCATGAGGGGAATAATTTCATTGTAAATTGCATTGCATTTTAACATGGTTCCTCTGGGTTCCATCAATTGATTCAAACCAAAACATTGTGTGAGAAGCACTACTCATAGAGGAAAATCACAAAATCTTGAAAAACAACTTATATGATGTCTAAATCATACCACCTCTTTTTTAATCTATGACAACTCAAGTTCATCCTAGGTTATTCATAGTCATCATCCATTTAAATACTTCACGATGGTTTATAAAGAGTTTGGGAATTTCCAAATAATATACCCTAGGTTTTAAAACAAGTTGTATTGCAAGGTTCATTGCCGTGCACCAGTTTCTGATCATGTATAGCTCAATATGATGTTTTTAGGGTTGTTACCCCTAGAAAAATATATTCCCAAGCCACATCAACTTATAGTATCTAAATAGGGATGTATTTTAATGAAACAACTATCTCATTCATTTACTAAAATTCAAATAAATTTTCTTAAATATGAACTCATCCTTAGGATTATCCTTATAGAGATACCCAGAAATATAAAAATAAATATCCCTAGGGATCTCACTACAGTTTTCCAATCCTAGATCCAAATTTTGAGTAAAACAATTCTATGATACCAACTATAGAGACCCTGGCATAACATATATGGATGTTAAATATTTTTAGATAAATAGTTATTACATTAAAAAAACTCATGCCCATAGACTATAATAGTTTAGTGTTATTGGACACATGGAACACAATATTATACTCTAGTGAAAGATCGTCATTGTTTCCCAAAAATATCATTCCCTTTAGTATATCTACGTAAAACATGTCATCATAACATGGGGAAAGGTGACATAATAAAGGGTGATCTCAAATGCGTAGTGAGGTTAAATAAAGGATATATATATATATATATATCATGAATGTAATGGATTGAGAACATGAGAATAAAATTCAAAAATCATACCGTGTACTTCAAGATCATATCAAGAGTTATGGAATAAAGATTTGTAGTTCATTAAACATGAATGATAATAAAATCAATGAACATGTTCCATGAGATCATGATGTGAACATAATTCATAGATTTTAATTATAAAGATCATCCTATAACACTGTGAACATTTATAAATAGAAATTGGCTCACTCATTAAGTTGAGGACATAAAATCATGACCTATCATAAACTAATGGACACACAACCAAAACCATGAATATCATTAGGAACATGTAATCATGCCCATGTATAACATTTTGAGCATGTAATTAGCTTCACAGATAACATTTTGAACATGTGATCAGGTCCACATATAACATTAAGAACATGTAATCAGGATCACTCTTAGGTTGTTACAACTCTAGGTCCGGACACACTACCATCCCCTGTGACATCCCTATATTAATATACAAGGTTCACCCCCATTATATCCATGATTATCTCATGATATTTATAAAGATTTACCAAATTAATAGGCGGGTGATATATATCCAACCCATAAAAAATGAAAACCATAATTTTGTGGTCCATAAGATCATAAAAAATTCATCATATCATAGTCCAAGAAATTAAATGGGTATTATAAACATTTTATTATATCATAACCTATGGAAGGGATATTGTTTTCATAATAATTTTATCCTATTAAATCAGAAAAAGAAGAGGGTTTTATCATTTTATAACCAATGGAATAGAAATGGGTTTCACGAAAAACTATTCATCATGAACATGAACCATTAAAATAATAAATAATAATTTTTCCTTGTATCGTATCCCTAGTAAATCATAAACAATATCAAAAGATTTCATCATAGATTGAGGATTATTTTAAAAGATCACATGGAGCTTTTTATAATGGAAATTAACATTCTCGGAAAATAAATTTTTAAGGAATAATATATTTTAAAAAAATGTATCTTTAAAACCACTTTGAAAACATATAATATAAGCATTCTAAATTATTTAAAACATTTCTTGAGGAGAATTTACATTCCACTTTGAAAATTCTTTTTATAAAATATAACCTTTTTGGAAACCATTATCATTTAAAACAAATTTCAAAAATATGAATTTCCAAAAATTTAATAAATAATTTTATTTAAAAAAATATTTTAAAAAATCAATGGGATATTCAAATAAATCATGTTTATTATGTGTAATAAATATATACATTCCAAACATTTCTTTTTCATTGTAATATTTTAAACAAGTTCTTTGGTCAGAAAAATGAGAAGAAGATTACTTTTTAACCATTTTTTTAAAAGATAAAATATGGGTAAAAATGTCTTATAAAAATAATAGTATAATATTAAAACACTTTTTAAAACATTTTTATAAAACAATGTTTTTAAATAAATTTTTTTTACTGAATAGAGGGATAAAGTCATATTTTATTAAAAACATTTTTTTATTATCTTGAGTATAAAAAGTAAAAAAAAAAGTTAACATTACTTGAATGTATCATCAATTACTAGAGGATAATAAATTTATGATAATAATTGAGAGATGGGTCTTAATATTTTAGCAATAAAAGTATAATCATAAAAAAATCCTGATAATCGATGAGAATTTGGAAATAAACTATTAGCACTTTGGTAACTAAGAATTGTTAACCACGTGAAGGAACAACTAAAAATGAATAATAAAATATCACATTGATAAAAAAATTCAGTATATTTAATTCATAATGGGATTTATATACACCTCATCAAATAATATAGGTGTATAACATAACGTGCATTATAAAGAAG
Source organism: Viscum album (assembly GCA_963277665.1). Classification (NCBI taxonomy): domain Eukaryota; kingdom Viridiplantae; phylum Streptophyta; class Magnoliopsida; order Santalales; family Viscaceae; genus Viscum; species Viscum album. Next base: position 1,275,523,443 of record OY728135.1, read on the forward strand.
GAAAATTGAGACAAATATACCCTTACCTCTTCGGTAACGGTTTAACTATAAATCCCATGAAAGATATATCATAAAATGGATATGTAAATCCCAATTATTATTAGTATATTAATTATAAAATACATCCATGGGAATTATTCACACCACATACAATAAATAGGTGGTTAACATGAATTAGGTCTCATGGAAAAATAAAGGTGAGACAGAAATCACTACTGGAATGTGGATTTTTCCCCACACTTCCATACCAACGGTTTCATGAAACCGTTGGTAAAGGATGGTTTAGGGAATATTTTACCAACAGTTCCTTAGAACCATTAGTATAGGTGTGTTTGTGGGAGCTTTTACCATCGGTTCTAATGAACCATTGGTATAAATGTAGTTTAGGGTAGTTTTGCCAACGGTTCAATGAGAACCGTTGGAATAGGTGTGGTTCGGGGAAGATTTTACCAATGTTTATAAGGAACCATTGGTATAGGTTTGGCATGATTATATATACCAACGGTTTTTAAAAACAGTTGGTAAAACTTTCCCACAAATTACCAGCGGCCCGTACTCTCCCCCATTTGCGATACAGAACCCTAAACGGGAGAAGGTGATCTTGGAGCTCCTTCAGCAGGAGCAGTTTGGTGATATTGGAGCTCCTTTGGCTTCATCATCCTCCATCCCATCCAAGGTGTTGAATCTCCTTCCGAATCTTATCAGGCCCATCCTAAATTAGGTATTTTCATAACTGGTACCTTATTTTTATTGAAATTTATCTAATATTTCAGTTTTTAGTTTTGATTTTGATGTGTATATGTTTTTGTTTTTCTATTGATTTACCCTATATGTGATCAGCTTGTATCGTCATTAAGATGTGTCCAATAGTTCTTTGATCATTGTTTTGTAGAGAGTGAATGGTTTAGGACCACCATTAGAAGTCACTTCCAGTGAGACCATTTTAGTATAAGGGGAAACAAGATTATGATATACAAGGGGGTGATTGAGTTGGTAGAGACCAAACATAGTTTGTTACTTGTGTTCATGAACCATAAATAGAGTGTTCCAATTAGGTGGTCATCAGTAACAACATAGGTAAGATTTCCAGGTCCTGTTTCATGAAGTTGAATATGTGGCACTATAGTGGTTTTGGATTGTTTGAAGTACTCTTACTGTATTGTAAACCCTCGTTTGTTTCATATTCATTAAAATTGATTTAATATCATTTTTTCACACACACCATTATATCCTATTAAACTATATATAGAGAGTATTTTTATTCTTCTAGTGTTAAATATTTTAGTAAATATCCATACTAGCTTCTTTTATGTGTTCTAGGGGTTTAGATTGAGGACAGGGATGCATGATTATTGTGGGGGTATTCTTTTTATATAAATATACCTATACTATGTCATCAAATGAATTAACTAGTTATATTACTTACATATTTTTATCAAATGATTCTAAAGGAGGGTTTTGTAATCATATGAGGATAGAAAAAATGTTGTTTTTATTATTGAGTGGGAATTTTAGAACTCAAAAGGATGGCTGATGCTCCGGATCTCGAGGGTTCCCCTTCTCCGGCTGCTATTGCTACGTCTCTCGTCGGCCCCTCTCCCAAAACTACTGCTATTCCGGTTCTGGGTGTTCCTCCTTTAGCGCTGGAGGTTGCTGCTAGATCTAAGGATTCTGGGGCTGGGGCTGGTGCTGGAGGGTTCCTTAAGCTCTCCTTCATGGAGGTTCAATGTGGTGAGTCCTCCAAGGTTGATGCAAGAGCTTCCTCTGCTGTTGTGCTGCTTTTTGAGATTCCACCGATTATGGTGGATCAGCATGGCCATGAGCTTTGGAGGGGGTTCCTTCGGTGGTTCTATCTGTCAAGGAAATCCGGGAGGTGATGACCTTTGATGAGCTAACCCTTGTGGCCCAGTTTGTCCATAATAATCCCTCGCTACCTTTTTCCCGTAGCTTCGTGGAGTTCTGGGACCGGGCTCGCCTGGTTGCGGTTTCTGAGTTATCTAGGGTAGCCTTCTGCATTCACCTTGCGTCTAAAGTGGACTTTGTGAAGGTGTGGTCCAGCGAGATTAGGAGGTGCGGTTCATGGCAGTTCTCTCTTACCAGGTTGTTGTGGTATTGCCACTATGGGCGCGAGTCTTCCTCTGATATTGTGTGGTTATCTCTTCTGGGTTTTCCTCTTCCTCTTCAAAACCCGTCCATCATGAAGGTGGTTGGGAACTCACTAGGGTCTTTCCTCTGTTCGGATCCCAACACCAGATGTCTTCAGGCGGCTGCCAACCGGCATATCTGCGTAGATTTGGATTTAGCGGTGAAGCGTCCGTCCACGGTCCTATTGAAGTCCATGGATGGCTTCTCCTCGATCCATAGAGTCTTCTACCATTTTCTGCTGCGGTTTTGCGTCAGTTGCGGTTTTCATGGCCATCTGTAGAGGAGCTTCCGGAGACGAAGGGAGGTGACAGGCCCCTCACACCGGGGTGAGTCTGTGGAACCGGGTCAGGACCCACCCATGTGGAATGATAAGATGTCTGAACGGTTTCCCGACCTCCTGGTTCCGTTTCCAAATTCAGAATTTTCGGATGGTTCTTGCGTGAAGGCGACAGGACGTTGGGCGTCCTCCTCTGACTTGGTCAGTGCTCTTCCTGTTGTCTCCTCGGATTCCTCTGACATTATCTCCTGTTCCCCAGAGCCGTCTGAGCAGGGTCCTTGTCCCCCCACCACGTCGGCGTCTTTTCACGACGGGAGTCGGAGTTGTGTATCGCTCTCTCCGCTGGCAGCCCGCCAAGGATGCTGCCCCCGCCACCCCCTCCTGTCTGTGTTTCGGTGAAACTCTCACCGGAGAAGCTTCTCAGTTCCCAATCTAGCAAACTCTCTCTGTCCTTGGAGGACCTGGGAGGGCCATGATTCGATCCTACAAGATTCGATAAGGAGTTTCTACTCACTAGGTCCACACCTCAGTGCAGGTTTTTGATATCCTTGGTGTAGGGTGATCTGGGGTCTGGGCCATTCGTTTTCTATTCTCCAGAAAATAAATCTCTTCTAGAGGTGGATGATTGCTCGTTCAAGAAGGTGATTCAATCTCTGAATCCGGGTAGGTGTGAGGATGGCTCTCCTGGTCCAGTCACCCTCTCGAAGGCGAAAGAGAAATGTCTTTTTGCTCTATCCCAACTACAAACCACCTCACTTTTTAAGGCCCGCAAGGGAGTCATGTAATGTTTTCTCTCATAATCTAGAATGTGCGCGGTTTGAGAGCTCAAGCCAAGCGCACTCTTTTGGCAACGGAAGGAAGGAAGTCGATATATTTGTTATTGGTTATTCTAGAACAAAAATGGAACTCTGATAAGCTACATGGGCTAGCAAAAATGCTTGTATTTCCAAACTTTTTGCATGAGAGCCCTGTCAATCCCCATATTTGGATCTGTTGGAAGCGAAACATTTCGGTGGAGGCTATCCACTAGTTTACACAATGCATCAACACTAGGATCTCGATTGGTAGTTTTGACCTCCTATTCTCCTTTGTGTATGCGAGTACGTGGAGCCCTGAAAGGAGATAATTATGGGGGAATCTTCAAGACATGCATGATGGGCCTTTACCATGGTTTGTAGGAGGTGACTTCAATGCTATTTTAGACATCACAGAGAAAAGGGGTGGCACTAGTATTAATCATGAAATCATGCAGGAGTTTCATGAGTTCATTACGCAGGCGGGCCTGCTGGATTTGTGGTTTAAGAGGCCCAAATACACCTGGTACAACAACCAGAGAGGGAGGGATCACATCTAGAGTCGATTAGATAGATTTTTCTCTAACTTTCAGGGCTTGGATATTCTCTCAAAATCATCGGTCACGCATCTTACTCGTATGCTCTCTGACTATGATCCTCTGCTGGTTGGAATTCGCCGTGAAGCAGTGGTGGGAGCGGCCTTTCATTACTCTAGTGAATGGCATCAGGATCCGACCTTCACGCAACTGCTTAAAGACTCTTGGATTGAAGTGGAAGGAAAGCAGTCTTGGGATGGACTAACGAACCGACTCAAATTCCTGAAGCAAGTTATTCGGAAATGTTCTACTGAGCAACTGGGAATCTCTAATGGGGTAGAGAGCCTGAAAATTGAGGTGGATAGAATCGAGGAATCCCTTATCAATAACTAGGAGGAAAAGTCATTTTCTATTCTTTTAGACAAGAAGATTATTCTGGCGGAGAGGCTCTTAGAAGTGGAGAGAGGTTTTAAACAAAGGTTTGAGGCTAGGTGGTTAAGGGAAGGTGACCATAACAATGCATTCTTCTAGGCATGCATCAAGGAGAGGGAAATAATTAAGATTAATCTGGGGCTGGAGGATGGTTCTTTCACATCAGACGCGGGTATGGCAGGGAGCATGGCGTTGAAGCACTTTGAGGGTCTTCTGGCCGGGGATTCCTCCTCTAGCTTCGAAAAGGATATTGCGGACAGTAGTGGGTTCCTAAGAAGCCTACCTATCCTGGTGACTGGTTCAGAAAACGTCTGCCTCTCTTCTATTCCCTAGGAGGAGGAGGTCAGGGAATCACTTTTGAGTATGCCAGCGGACAATGCACCTGACCCGGATGGGTTCCCGGTCTCCTTCTACAAAGCTTCTTGGGAGCTGGTGGGACTGCATGTTGTGGAGGTGGTGTAGGATTTCATTGGTGGTGGTTCTTTGAACAAGGGCATCTCCTCCTCAAGGGTGGTACTTATTCCAAAAATAAAAAATCCTACTCTTATCAATCACTTCCGGCCCATATATCTTTGCAACGTGTCTTATAAAATCCTGGCCACGGTTATTGGGAGAAGAATCACTAGGATCATTCCCAAGGTGGTTTCAGAGGATCAGCATGGGTTCATCAAGGGTCAGAGCATTCAAGGAGTGATCGACATTGTTAGAAAATTTGTGCATGACATAAACAAGTGAGCGGTGGGATCCAATGTTATTTTCCAATTCGATATGAACAAGGAGTATGACACCATTGAATGGATATTTATCATTAGCATCATGAGAAATATGGGATTTCAAGATTGGTTCTATGACATATGCTTCAGGTTCTATTCCTCACCTTGGCTCTCGATCTCCTTAATGGGTAAAAGCTTCGGTTTCTTCAATTCCATTAGGGGTGTCAGGCAGGGAGATCCGCTGTCACATTTCCTGTTTGTGCTTGCCGAAAATTCCCTATCTAGGAACTTGAAACGATGCTTGGATGAGGGAAAGTTGAAACCCTTACATGGAAGTTGTATCATGGGAAGTATATCCCACTTGATGTTCGCTGATGACATTTTATTGTTCACGAATGGAAGATGCAGATCCTTGGGCCACCTCAGAAACATCCTGTGTAGCTATGCCAGTCTCAGCGGGCAAGATCTTAATACTGAGAAGAGTTATGTGTTCTTTCCGAAGAAATGCTCAGAGAGAAGCTGTAGGGAGATTCAATGAATCCTAGGGTGCAGTAGGAAGCGGTTTTTGATGATGTACCTTGTGCTGCCACTCTCTTATGGCTGTACTAAAAACAGCATTTCAATGACATTCTCGATCGCCTCCTAGGAAGGATCTTCAATTGGAAAAATAAGATTCCCTCTTTTAGAGGATGAGTCATGTTGATAAACAGTGTCCTCACATACATACCCATGCACACATTCTCCATATTCAAACCTCCGAAAGGAAGAGTGGTGAGGATGGAAAGGATAATGAACACCTTCCTTTCAGACGCAAATAGGGAAGGGTGTTGCCACTGGGAATCTTGGAAGCGGTTGGCTCGCCTAGTGAAGGAAGGAGGTGTCAGCCTCTGCGATATTGAAGACACCATACTCGGCTTACAGGTGAAGTTGGCCTGGGAAATCATTGGCAGGGAGACTCTATGGGAGAAACTTTTCAACATGTTATATAGATGGCGTGAGGCGGCTGTCACTCATGGGGATACGGTTTTGGCCAAATGTATGCTCTCCCAGCTCGAAAACTTGTCAAACTACACAAGATGGGTGGTTGGCCATAGAGACATCAGTTTATGGAACGACAACTAGGCGGGCGAGGTCCTTTCTTTCCTGGGCTACCCGTGTCCTGATATTTATTTCCGAGACTCCTGTGATCAGTATGATTTTGTACATGCGGCCTTAAACCCTGGACTGATGAGTCAGTTTAATGGTATTTCTTTTACATTATGTTTTTTTATCAAATGGTTTTTCTATATTTTTTTTGGGTTACACAATAGTTATCTATTTCTAATTACTTCCATATTTTTTTTCATTGCAGGAAATGACACCCATTGAAGAGAGGCGATGGAAAAAGATGACCAATAATAATTGTTGCATGATACTATGGGTGTTCCTCCACTCATCCCTATTGTGAGTATTTTATTTCACATATAAATATTTCAATAACTTATAATATCATGTGTTTACTTTTGTGTTAATATTTTTTTCAGGATCGACCCCCTAGATGAGAGATATCTGATGAGGATCCTGATATTACTCCCAGTAGAGAGGTCGGTGGTAGGAGGGGTGGTGGTGTCAGAGATGGACGACCATCTAGTGGTCCCAGTACTGAGGCCGGTGGTACGAGGTCTCATGGGGCGAGAGTTAGATGACCCACTACCACAGACGTATCTCTTCACCCCATTTTGATCCTGGCGTGTCTTCAGGGACACACGGTATATTTAGACCTCCGATGTTTACACTACCAGTTGGACAGACGTCTATTCCATCATCTTTTGCTTCTGGTTCATTATCTCTGAGCTATTATATTCCACCTTCTTTTACTCCTGCTGTGACATAGTATGTGGCTGAGGAGCGTACACTAAGGGATACTCCACCTGTACAGGATATTCCTTCAGCTGCTTCACATCCAGTGACGCCCATTGATCCGACTACTACAGGTATATTTATATAACTCTATCAAATTTTTATACCAAAATTTATTTTTATTATAACTTGTAATGATAATATTTTTCCTTAATAATAGATCCATATACATATAAGAGGCGGGGGAGGGGGCGTACTCGCTTGCGTGCGGTATGGAACCGCCAGACACAGTCGATGGTTGAATACAATGTTGATGGACAAATGATTGAGAAATCTGGGCAGGAATGTTGGGGTTTATTGGAGACACTATCCAAATACTCCGATATCATTCCTGTCAGCCCTCTATCTTGGAGACATCTGCCACACGAAGTGAAAGATAACGTGTGGGCACAAACATGGGTAAAAAATCTATTGGATATAATGTACTATTTTTTTGTATTTATATGAACTAATCTATTGGGTTTCAACATCAGTTTAGCTTCCCTAATGGCGAAGGTGCACGACCAGTGTGTTTAAAAGAGTTAACAGAGCTTTGGAGAGCTTATAAGCATGACCTGTATATTGGCTGGTGTGATAGACTGGCCACAGAGTTAGAGACATTACCTATCATGGATGACTGTCTAGTAGAGCAATATATCCAAATGATTACCCATTGGGTGACTTCCAAATTTAAGGTATTAATCTCATTTGAGGTATTTAAATGAGAGTTTTCATGTTTTGAATTAATATAATATTGTTTATTACTATACATTATTTAGGAATCATCTGAAAAAAACAAAAAAAACATTGATTCGAAGTAATACCTCCACACTTTGGGGCGCACAACTATGTCAGATCATGAGAGGCAGCTTGTACGATATATTTGTTTATAATTTTTCTTTAGGACATTCCATTAATATTATTTCCTACTTAAATTATGTGATTTATTGATTATTTAATATATGATTATACTTGCACTTTATACTGTTTAAATGTCATTACAGAAGCACAAATTGAATATTTAAGGACGTATCCCTCGAGAAATTTCTTTTTCTCCAATAGAAGAAAAAAGATGGAACTGCGGTAAATGAACCAACCCAAGAAAAGATTTTAAGTTTTAATTTGATTATTTAAAAGTTTAATATCTATTTTGAAATTTAATAATATATTAATACTTTTAACAGGATTCTTTAGAGGCTCTTGATGCCCATGAGCCTGACAATTTTGGGCCACATGATCACTTATATCAGGTTTTGGGAGAGGAGCACTCTGGTCGAGTGCACTGCCGACCTTTTAAGAATATAGTTCCGACGAGGTATTGGTCCTCTCCAGGTATCCATTCTAGTACCACCGAGTTGGAACATGTCATGAAGCATGCAAGACAGTCTGATAAAAGGGTCACAGAGATGGAAGTACAATTTCAAACGAGGGACAAAGAATTTATGAAACTGATGAAATCTTTATCTTCATCACTTCCACCAGAGGCCAGTGTGGCTTGTCAGACATTTATGTCGTCTATGGGTGAATTATCCAATGCACCATGCGACACCTATAGTTTTGGTCGAGATGATGACATTCCTGGTGATGATGAGGATGCTGAAGAGGATGAGGGCGAGGATGAGTATGAGGACACGGATGAGGATGGGGCCGAGGGAGAGGATAGGGCTGAGGGCGAGGATTAGTCTTAGGATGAGGATGAGTTCGACGATGAGCATGGGGATGATGACGAGGACGACGATGAGGATAGAGATGGTGGTGAGGATGAGGTCGATGATGATAGTGGTGATGGTGATGGTGATCAAGGGAACATTGATCCATTACATTTTTTAATTATGTATAACTCTTTATTTTTGAACCTGGTTTTCCACTATGGGGTTTTCCTCTGCTTCATAGGGATGTTGTTATCAGATCTCTTTTTTGAACTTGATTCTTATTGTATGATTAGTATACTACCTAGACCTTTTGTATTCCTTGGTACTGTGATACCCATTTTTCTATTTTGTATTTCTTGTCTTTCTTAGTTAGCCATGTATTTCATGTTTATATCATTTTCCCATAGAAGATCATTTTATGTCATTTATGCCTGATAGTTTTATGTCTAATAGTAACATGCATGGAATAATCACATGAAAATATATGTGCTTTTTCAAGTAGTAATTATACATTATTGTTTTGATAATACCATTGTCATGATTATAACATTATTTTTCTTCCTCTGTTCAGGTCTCACATGTTCTCCCAATGCACCTTGTCCTTAATTCCTTCACGCTTCACTATTTCAGGGAGCTGTCTTAGAAATAAAAATTTCTGGAAAGGATCCTTATGCACTTGGTTTGGATACTTTATCACACGAAATATTTTCTTTCTTGGTTTTAGCTACGAAAACAATTTAATTATACTTAAGTATCAATGCTTTATGAAAAAATTACTCGGGACCAACACTATTGATTGTATATATAATTTTTCCAATCCACAATAATATTTTATTTAGTGAAGGTATATTAAAACCCTGTAACTATTAAACATCATATGTGTGATTCAATGATTTCATGTTTCACCTATACATTTTTCCCATTCATTATTAAGAGTTATAAATGAGATTGTGTTATATACATGTAATCTGCTCATTTAAAAGTAGACCCTATTTAAGAATAACTCAACCATATTCTCCGATATAATTCCTTTTCTATACACATTTTGTTATGTTACCTTTCATACAAAATATCTCTTCAACATTATTATACAATTATTTCCCAATTTCTCAAACATTGTGTTTTTAATGACTTCTTATGAATAATTGTTTCCTTAATGATTATTAAAAATGGTTTCCATATTCCTTATGGTCACCATTATAGGTTAATATAAATAGATTTATAACTAGAAATAGAATGAACTAAATGATTTCATGTATGATATCTGGTTTGATAAGATAATATGGTCATCCTAATGTTCAAAAACAATCACTCGAAATATTATTGATTATGTTAATTTTTTTAAGTGAATCGTGCAGTTTTTGAATTTCCATTCTATTCATAGGATGATTTCTGTTTTAGTGATGGTGGATCTTCTGGGAATTTTGGGGATTCCAACTAAATTATGGAATGCTTATTGAAGTGTTTCAAAATTTATCATAATTATTGTTTTAACAGATTTCTTATACATATTTATGAATTTCTTATTAAAGTGTTTCCATATTATTCATACATGGTATGTATTGTTATTTTTAAATATTACTATATCTACATGTAAACATATTTCATGAATGGGCAGGTGCTGGGGGAAGAGGTTGGGCAGGGGGAATGGGAGGGGAGGGTGCTGCTGGGTGAAAAGGGTGGGCAGGAGGGGAGGGGAAGGGGGATGTTGGAGGAAAAGGGTGGGCAGGGGGAGGGGAGGGGAGGGGCAGGGGATGGGCAGGTTGGAGGGGAGGGCAGGTAGGGGGAGGGGATTGGAGGGTAGGGGAGGGGCTGGGTGATGGTAGGAGGGAGGGGGCTGCTAGGGGGAAAGGTTGGGTAGGGCGAGGGGGCTGCTGGGGGAAAAGGGTGGTCCGGGGGGAGGGGAGGGGAGGGGAAGGGGATGGGCAGGTTAGAGGGGAGGTAAGGGGAGGGGAGGGGAGGGGATGGGAGGGTCGGGGAGAGGAGGATGATGGTAGGAGGGAGGGGGTGTAGGGGAAGAGGTTGGGAAGTGGGAGGATAGGGGAGGGGGCTGCTAGGGGAAAAGGGTGGATAGGGGGAGGGGAGGGGAGGGGCAGGGGACTACTGGAGGAAAAGGGTGGGCAGGGGGGAGGGGAGGGGAGGGGTAGGGTCTGGGCATGTTGGAGGGGAGAGTAGTGAAGGGGAGGTGAGGGAAGGGTAGGGGAAGGGCTGGGTGATGGTAGGAGGGAGGGGATGCTGGGGGAAAAGGTTGGGAAGGGGGGAGGGGAGGAAAGGGGCAGGGGATGGGCAGGTTGGTATGTTTTAAAATGTATTACATCATGTTTTTAATAACATTTTCCACTATTGTTGTCAATGTTTTTTATGTTTTCCACTTTTTTTATGGCCATATTCTCTCCCTTTCATTTAATTAACATGATGTACTACTATTTTTTTATGTTCTCCAGGTCGATTACTTCTCATGATGCAGTACTGTTTTTTTTTCATTGACAAATGTTGTTGATCCTATTGGTGGAATAAATGGGCTATGTAAAATCAACCAGCCTTCAATCTTACCAGCCATCACAGGTATTGGATTACCTATATTTTCTCATGTTGATCATATCCAGTAAAAAAATTAGACACTTACAGATTTATCAAATGTTTCCACCATTCATTTCACAGGTTGTGTTGAACGAAACATGGAAACTTTTTGGAGAAGATATGCTATACTTGATGGAAGAGCTGGGCAGGGCGGGACGGGATGGGAGGATCTGGGCAGGGAGGAGGGGGCTGTTGTGGGAAGGGGCTGGGTAGGGTGGGGGAAGAGGTTGTCCAGGGGGAGTGCTGGGGGAAGGGGCTACGTAGGGGGGGGGGGGATGAGGTGGGAGGGGGAGGTACTGCATGTTTCATTAATTTTGTTTCCTTTTATTATTTTAAATGAATGTTACTTCAGGATTACTATTTCAATTTGTTGAGAATAAATTTTCAATCCCATTCCAATATAATTAATGCTTTCTACTGTTGTGTTAAGTTTGAGACCAATATCTTCATGGGTTTCTTGTGGCAGGGGGAGAATTGGTGATGGCCATAAAATTGTTGCTGCAAATTTCATTCATTGGGAGGTAGGATAGGTATGTCATGATGGGGATATTTCATAGATGGAATGCGCCCATTACAATGTAGAAGTTAAACATGGACTGCTGTTTCTTAGCTGTGCAGAAGCGTGGTGGAAAATTATATATGGAAATCAGCAGTTTGGTTCTAATGAAGTTCAATGAGTTTTTTGGGATGTGTCTTCTCTTAAAGAAAAGGACAGGTCTCTTCTGCTGGGATTTATGATATGAAGTTAGCACCAAATGGTTATTGGTGAAGTTGAATCTCATTTGGATTAACTTGTGAGTTTTAAACACAGTATAAAAAATTCTCCTTGCTTGGAAACTAATATTGTTATAAGGTGTATAAAATTGATTATTCATGATGTCCTCTTCAAATAGACCTTTAGGGAGTTTGTCTTCATTACAGATGCATTTGATTCTCAAGGTACTATCTCCAATAATTGTATCATTTATCATGAATAACGGTCCTTTACATTTATGAATAACTCTAACATATTATTAGATATATTTCCATTTCTATACATATTTTCTAGCCTTCTAATGGAATCAGGCTCACTTATTACAAATGTCTTATAAAACTCAACACTTACTATAAGAAGATAAAAATAATAATGATTTATAATATTTGTATGCAGACCATGCCATCAGAGTTCTCAAAGTCAGTGCTTATGAAGTGCTACCAAGAATGAAGGAAATCATGACCCTCCCTAAATGGTATCTGCTTGGATATTTCATTTGATTCTTTTTGCATGATCACTATGTCATTGATGACAGAGATAGGTTGTACTCTGAAATTGATCCTAAACAATGTAAATAAATTTCAAAGCATTCAGGCTTAGATGTTATGCTAAATTGATGGTTTTGGTGCAGCAAGAGAGGGATTCAAAAGTTCATAGGTTCTTTGGATTTCCGTAAACTAGATAAAAAAAATCCAATTTTGTTTTCTATAACATCTTATTACAATTGATATTGCACATTATGTAACTATCATTTCTCAAATTCCTAACATTAGTTCCCACGCAGTATGTCTTTCTATAAATTTTATTCCTTATAGACTGTTACTCATTATTTAACTTTTTTTCCTATATATCATTAACTTTTATTCCTCCATTATGTATTTGTGATTTTTTTCAAAAAGAAATCATTTTATGTGAATACAACAACTGAAAATACGGAAAACCAACCAAAGGTAGTATAATTCTATTGAAACTTTAGGAAAAATATACATGGGTCATATATGACGTGTACGATTCAACCCCGCCTCAATCCGAGGCACGGTGTGGCCAGTATCACTCGAAGTGTCTCACTTTTATTTGAAATGGACAAGATTTTATGTGAACACAACAATCGGCATACGAAAAACTGAGAAAATGCATTCGGATTCTATTTATACATTAGGAAAAGTTTCCATGGGTCATTTGTGACTTGTATGAGTCAACCCCGCCTCAATCTGAGGGCCTGTGTGGCCGGTACCTCTCAAAGTTTCTTTCTTTTGTTTAAAATGGATGTGCTTTTAACTAAAATAAATGACATTAGAAAAACCAACCAAATGCATTTGGATTGTGTTGATACTTTAGTAAAACGATCCATGGGTCATTTGTGATGTGTATTAGTCAACCCTACCTCAATCCAAGGCACAGTGTGGCCAGAACAACTCAAAGTGTCTCACTTTTCTTTGAATTGGACAACAGTTTAAGTAAAAACAACAACTGACATACAGAAAATGGACCAAACGCATTCTGATTCTATTGATACTTTAGGAAAAGTATCCATGGGTCATTTTTGACATGTACGAGTCAACCCCGCCTCAATATGAGGCATGGTGTGTCTGGTACCACTCAAAATATCTCACTTTTATTTGAAATGGATAAGATTTTAAGTGAAAACAACTACCGGCATACGGTAAACCGACCAAATGCATTCAAATTCTGTTGAAACTTTAGGAAAACGATCCATGGATCATATGTGACGTGTATGAGTCAACCCCGCCTCAATCCGAGGCACGGTTTGGGAAGCACCACTCAAATTCTCTCTTTTGTTTCAAAAGAACATCATTGTAAGTGAATACAACTGAAATTTACACTCACCAAAGATAGTCGCAAACTCTTTTTCATGAGTTGGGTAGTTTTACTCATGGGGTCATAAATGAACAGACTCATAAAAAAATACCTTCTCACCATATATTATAAACAATACAATTTCAATGACAAATTCATCACAAATCATTATATACCCAAATCTTAGATCAGAAATAAAAATGGGATATGAGCCAATTTCAAACTCTTATTCAACTCAAATAGGTATTTCTCATACTATTCTACCTATTAAAATTTGTTGGGGATGTGGGGGGGCTGTGCTGGTTGGGGGGTTGTGCAGGGGTGAGGTGAATTACTACCGGATGATTGTTGTCATATGAAGATTGAAATAGGGAATTGTAGTACATGACATGGTTGGAAGAGTTTGATGATTTTATGTGTTTTTTGTGATATTTTTGGTGTTTTTACACTATTTTAAGTCTGTATGTGGTTTTTGTGATATTTCTTGTTCAGGTGTATAGTGGAGGGGCTACTGGAGGGGGGCTGCTGTGCTGCACTTCGGGAAAAACTCAATACCAACGGTTTAAAACCGTTGGTATAAGAGTTATGGAATTCTGGAAAAACATTATACCAATGGTTTAGAACCGTTGGTAAAGGTGTTCTGGAATTCATGAAAAACACAATACGACGGTTTAGAACCATTGGTATAGGTGTTCTAGAATTTTGAAAAAACACAATACCAACGGTTCTAAACCGTTTGTATATGTGTTCTAGAAAATCACATTACCAACAGTTGAAAACTGTTGGTATAATAATTCTCAAAAATACAGTACCAACAGTTCTAAACTATTGGTATACATTGGACAAAATTTAAAAAAACAATATACCAACGATTTAGATCAAACCGTTGGTATAAGACTTTCCTCATGGCTTACTACCCAATGGTTTGGGAACCCATTGGTATAGGCTAAACCAACGGTTTTCCAACCTATACCAATGGTTTAGAACCGTTGGTGTAACCTTCTTTTCTAGTAGTGAATCCCTTACCATAAGTATTAACTCTCATCACACTCATTATATCCTCTTGTATAATAAATATTAAGTTATTATACATCTATGAAATAACCATATTCATATATATAATATCATATATGATTTTATTATGACCTTTTATCACTAATTTATTAACAATTCCATGTAAATGTTACATTTAGGGTAATAACTTCTTTTTTCATAAAACTTTTAATTTTTTTTATATTTTTGGACTTATTAATTTGATCATGATTTAATTATCTCCATAATGATAAACCAGATATAAATATAATATATATCCATTATTTATGTATTTATAGTGATTCAAAAAAGATATAAGTAGAAAATAAAATACAATGTTTCCAGAGTTGGTAGGTCGTACGTACACATAAACACTATTTATATTTTTTGTCGAATTAAAATAAAGAAACGTATATGAGGTATTATTATTATAGAATCATATTAATTTCATATATATCACATATTTTAATTAAATCCATCAATAACAAATCCCATGTAAATCTTGAACGAATCACATCACTTTATGTGGTGGTAGTTCACCTTACACACGAACAACGTTATCGTATTTTCACAAAATGGGAAGAATGAATGTATGTGGTATATAATAATTTCATAAGAATAAATAGATGATAAATATAAAAAATATAATATATAAAATTAATTTCCATCATTATTTTTAACCCTAAGAGGTGTTATTGGGAAAACGAACGACATCGGTTCACAAGGCAGTGTCTGTCGTACGCACGAATGATGATTTCATATCCCATTGGATGGATTTTTCTTTGATTATAGTCAATAAAGATAACATAATAACATATTATTATATTAAATATAATGTTTTTATTATAAAATTATTATATAAAAAAAATTTAATCTGATTTAGGAATAAATAAGACTAAAACTTTTGTTGAGGAACATTATTTCATATTTATGTATCTCATTTTTGTTTGCACAAAAGGAATTCATTGGTCGGATTTATGCCCTAATTTAGGCATCTATGATTATTGGATTTAATTTTGGAAGATATTTGAGGGTATATTTTTTTCAAAGGGGCGTGGGAGGTGTAAAGATAGGTGAAGAGGGGATCCCTTTTATAAGTTGGGGAGATGACTCATGTGGAATTTTTTAAAGGAAGTTAAGTATACCCCTATTTTTAAACACAAGAGGCTTAAATAATGCACCATATTTGATCCATAAATGGTTATAGTCTAAATATTTCCATCCAATGGGATTTTTACAACTTTCTGGATCATTTTCCTATTATGCTAAATGTTTAGTCCCTTTGTAAACTCATTTTTTCTCTTAATAATTATGATTAATTTTATCTGATTTCGCTAATGGTAAAAACTAAAGTTGGTCATATTAGAAATTAAAAAATTTTATTATTATAAATATTAAATATATTTTTATAAATTCCCATCAGAGAAGTGATATAAATTAATTTAAAATTAATCTTTTAAATGTGTTGGGAAAGTGGGATTTTATGGCGAAAAAGATCTAAAGTTTACAAAATTTTTATATTAAATTTCAATACAAAATTGATTCAAATAAACCAAATTGGATTAAAAAATTAATTCATTGACATATTTTACATTAAAACCAATTCAAAATATAATTTTATAATATAAATAATTTAGAAAAAAGTCAGTTTTCAATTAAAATTTAGTAACTTTCATTATTCATAAAACGTACGAAACTTATTATAAAAACACAAAAAATAACCCTAAGATAATTTTGATATTCTGATTCAACAAATATATTATGTTTTCCATTATAATTTATAACAGTTACAAAATTTTGTTTCAAAATAAGTGCTCATTTAAAAGGTAGTAAAACCACCTTTTAGAAAAAATGCATATCTTTATGTGTAAAATGGAATTTATCAGTATCTATTTCCAAGAAGACACATTAGATGAATATTAAATAGTTTATTAAATATATATTATTTATATTTTTCTAAAATAATTTCTAAAAAGTGTGTTTTTTTAATTTAATATAATATAACATGTTTATGGGTACCAAAATTGTTTTCTAAAAATAAATTTCTTCTTTTAAAATAGTACATTATTTAAATTATAAATCATTGGTTACCAAATAATTCATTTTATAATCATGCATGAACCGTATTTTAAATATTTACTTAATAATTTTTATACCCACCATTCTAATGGATAAGTGGTAATGATTATATTAATTGATAATATTTTGGATTGAAATGTTTTTTTTAACTCTTTGTTATGTGTCATGAAATCTAAACTCATTATTGTGTGTAACAAAATTTAATCATAGTGTAGTGTGTACAAAAATCTAAACATAGTGTTGTGTGCAGTTAAAGATGAACTTGGTGATGCTTATGTATCAATCTTAGCTTGTTGTATCAAGAATATAAGCAATAAATGAATTATAATTTATCTCAAAAAAATAATTCAAAAATGATCAAGGTATTACTGCTAACCAATATTCTATCTACTTTGGGATTGGGATAACATCTTCATTACACTCTTTTGCACTTGAGATAAAATCTTATGTAGCCTATTATATCAGTATTGGGATAAACTTCTATATACCATCTTATTTAAGTCTTGGGATAACCTCCCATCTACATTATGATTTTAGTCATGAGATAACATCCTTGTACCCTCTTTTTTGGATTAGAATAACCTCTCGTATACCCAGTTTTTTAGGAATGGGATATCCTCTGTGTACCCTATTTTTTAGGCTTTAGATAACCAACCACGTACCCATTGACATTATCTATCATTAATCATTACTCAATTAATTTGGGGATTATATTGGTACCACCCATCATAAAATACATACTCTTATGTACCATAAGATCAAAAAATAATCATCAAATCCTTACCCTTAGAAAGTAAATGGGTTCAAAAACATTTCTTAATAACATAACCCATGGAAATGAATTGGGTTTCATAAACATACTTTCATCCTAAATATAAATCAGATATAGAAATAATAAGGATGATATCATTAGATAATATCCCTAGGAATGATTAATTAACTTCAAGGTTTTCCTTCATAGATGGAAAATTAATTCTAAATATCCCTTGTAACATTACTTGAGGAAAATATCATTTAAAATTTGAAATCACTTATATAATATATAAAAATATCCCATATATTAAATAAAAAATATTATTTGAAATAAAAAAAACAAATAAATTATAAAGGAGGATTCAAATAATTGAGTGGTCATAGTGGTTGGAAATCTCATTCATTCCATAAATGTTAAAAAAATATTATTTTCAAGTTTTTGGTAAAAGAATCCAATCAACTTAATTTAGAAAATGACAAGAGGATTCCTTTTAAAAATTTATTTAAAAATTAGAAAATAATTAACAAAATTATTTAAAATTTAATTGTATAATATTTAACCCATTCTTTAATTTTTTTTCAAAAAACGTAGTCATTGAATGGAAATGATTTTCAACAGAAGAGTGAAATAAATTTATTTTCCCTTAAAAACATTATTTTGACCTAATTAGTACATAAAGAGGGAATAATTAAAAGAAAAAATTTATTCTGTAGAAATAATCATAGGTGAATAAATATCATGAAGTTATTTATTGTTATATTGTAATATTTCATCTTTAAAAAATTAATCATAAATTATCTCATTAAACAATAGGATCGTAACATAAAACCTTTAACATTATGGTGCCTATTTTATTTCAAGCATCCTTAAAGAGAGAAATATTGATGGATATCCATATCTTATAATTTTAATGAGAATAATCATAAAATAAATTCATGGATATTATATACACAACACACAAAAAATCGGTGTATAAGGCATGTGTCCCGTAAAAATAGACGTGGGATGAAATTGAGTTACCTAAAGTCTCAAATTTCATCAAACACATTCGAAAATACCGTATAAAAATATATGTTAATTATAAAACTATTACATAAAAATAATAATATACATAATACCATATATTATTTTATTATTAACATTTATTACCTATTTATTAGCAATTCTTTGTTATAATCATGTTTTAGGTAATAACTCTTTCATTTTTCAGGTAAATTTTGGTTCGGTGTTTTTTGAAAATTTTAGTTTTATATTTATTCCATAATAACCTAAATTTTAAATATGATAAAAATATCATGAATATTCATTATATGTATTTATTAAAATCCACAAAAGCGAGAGATAAAATCAATTACACCATTCATAGAGATGGTAGGTTGTACATACGCATGAATGTTATTTCCATTTTCCAAACAGATGGAAAAAAATAAATGTAAATAATATATCACATTTCCATAATAATTTTTATTTCATATTATATATATATATACATTAATTATATCCCAATTACTATACATGTTAAAATAAAATGAAAAATGAATCACACTTATTTTTGGTGGTGGTAGCCCATACATATGCATGAACGCCATTACCATTATCCAAAAGAATAAAAGGTAAGAAGGTAGACGTGATATTATAATTAAAGTATTATAAATGCTTAACAAATATTATAAATATAAATTAAATTCATCATAATATATAGACTTTAAAAGTGGTAATGGAAAATGAGTTACATCAGTTCATAAGGTAGTAGTCATTCATACACACGATTGATGGTTTCATTACCCTTTTGATTACAGAGGAGATGAATATTCGTTATTACATTAACAAAATAACATATAATTATATGAGAGATAATAAATTTATTTTATAAATATACTTTCATAATATTTTGATGAGTTTTAATAATAAATTATACAAAAACATTTGATTAAAAATGACACCACTTATTCTGAAAATGTGCTTGGGTTTGCACAAAAAACATTCTAAGTGGGGTTTATAATCAAAATAAGGCCTATAGGGAATGGGGAGGTAATTAGTTAAGGTATTTTTATATTGATTTTTTGAAATAGAAGGATTTTTAAGTTTTAACACTATATGATATGTTGTTCCCATTTATAAATGGGGGAGGGGGCACACTTAGAATTTCTAAAAGGTAAAAAGTTATACCCATGTTTTACATAATAAACATGATCTAAAATGGCTCATTCCTGAACCTATGATGATATAATGTTACTATATGTACATAAAATTTAAATTGGACAATTTAATTTAATATTAACTCCACAGAAGTGATGAAAAATTAGTTTTCGATTGAAAAGGTTTTCATAAGTATAGTATGTTTTAATATCCATATTCAATATAAAAGTTATTTTGATGATATAAATTGGATTAATATATATATAATTGAAATTATTTTAACTTTAAACGCATATTACTATAAATTTATCTTGTATATACATTGAACAAAAAAGATGTTTCAATAAAAAATAGTATTTTTACTATTCATTGAAAATTAACCTTCTAAGAAAATTAGAAAAATCACTCCAATATATTTTCAACATGTTTATTTCAAAAAAAGAAGTTAATGTTTTTCAAATACATTTTTGAATTAAATTAAATTAATTTTTTTTATTTTCCCCCAAAAATAAATATGATTCATTTCTTGAGAAAAATGTATTTTCAATGCATATAAATACATTACCAAAATTTATAACTCATGTATCATTATATTTGTTTTGTAAAAACACTATAAATAATTTTAAAATTTTGGTTATTTTAACTGGTTTTGGGAAGCTTTACTGCCAGTTTATAACAGTCATGTTAAATTAATAATTCTAATAGTGTATTATAGTTCTTTAATAGTCAATGTGTTTTATAAGGCAATCTATCTAAGAAATAAAATTTATTTGAAAACAATATATTCCCTAATATATAATAGTGCTACATTATACCACCCTTAAAATTTATTACACCCTCAAAATTATTTCACTCTAATACAAAAATTCAGGATACATTTACCTTATCATATCCTCAAGTTTCCATGTACCTTCCTCATAATAGTGGTCTCTCTAAAAAACCTTGACAAGGTGAGTGGTATTATTTCCTTGAAATTTATATCTATGATCTAGAATCTCCAAATGTAGCTCTTAATATGAAATATCATGATACATTAATACAAAATGTTAGCTTAATATATATTATGGATCAGTTATGTAATTCCAAAAGAGGGAAACATAGAACACATCATAGAATTCAGATATGTTAAATGGAAGCATCAAGTTATAAACCACTAAACCTACTCAATCATGAATATAAAATGTAAAAATATAATAAGTGATCAACTATCATAAATTTATTAATATCATAACCTTATTCGATAGTAAAATTAACATAAAAACCTTCTCGCCAACATCAAATTTGATATCATGTAGATGATTTTCAACATATATTTTCTATTGACAATGTACAGACATGATTTGAAGTTGAATAGATCTAAATTTGTATGTTGTTTCCATGACTCTCTTAGTTCCCTATAACTTTCTTTCAAAAACTTTATCCATATATTTTTGAGTTCTAAACTCTTTTCAATAAAGGGATTAATTAATTTTCATATGATTTCTTAAAAGAAAGAAATTATTGTATGAAAACTCAACCTGTTGAAGGTGTTGATCTGAAAAATGATTGAAATATTTAGAACAAGATCATATAATATCCTCTAGCGGTTGAATGGTTCTTTTAGACTATCCATAAAGATGTGGATGATAAATAGTGGTGAAACCCAATTTGATATCAAGATATTATTGAAGACTTCACCAGAACATCAAGATAAATTGTTTTTTCTAGATATGTTATAATAGAATCTGGTACTTTCAAACGTCCTGGTTCGGGAATCCACCCATAGGTTCCCCATACCCGGTTGGTCCCATGCTCTCCAACCCATCAGCAATCAAGTACCTGAAGTAGAAGGGTGTTTACCCTTATCTATACCTACAGTAATATAATCTGTTTGAGACCAAAAGCATAACCCAAACAGGGTATGAGACTAATACCAGTATGCAACCACCCAAATATTTTTCCTAATAGTTAGTGAATATATATACGGCAGTTAAATGCAAAAGGAATAATTAAACATGGAAGTTCTAAAAAGTAAACAGTCCTACAGTTCCATTTACAAAGATTGCTTTTTGGTATTTAATCAACCAAAACAAATACAAGCAACCCTCTGGGTAGTTCTCACAGCCTAACCCCTCTGGCTTACTATACAAGGAAAACATACAAAAGACTCTCAGAGAAAGAAATCACCATCAATTCCCTTTGTAGTCAACTATGATTAAAGACTGTTTGAGGAAGCACCTGCCATCAATTCCCCCTATAGTCTTTTAACAGTGAACCATAGACACACTGAGGAAGCACTAAACATCAATTCCTCCTATGGTCTCGTAACATAACTATAGACACTGTGAGGGATCACTCAACGTCAATCCTCCCAATTTCATCGCATCGTGATAATTATAACAAACACTCTAGGAAAGCCCTCAACGTCAATTTCCCCTAGGGTCTCACTACACCAGGTTCTCACAGCCATGTGTAAGAAATCGTGCATAAATGATAAAAAGCAGCCAAAGTAAACCTCTAGAACTACATGGCTAAACAATCTACAACACATCATAGCATGTCAGATATAAATAATCACCCCATCCTACAATACTAGGCATGTGAAAGGAACAATGCAGCCAAATTGGAAAAGCTAAGACAAAATTTTAAAAGCATGAAACCATGGGAAAAACATTCACATCTTAGAAAATAAAACCCTAAATTCAACAATTAACCTTTATCAAATCAAACTAGACATAGCAGGAAAAAAATGGGTTAACACCATAAATATGCAATACCCTGTTCAAGGTTATTGGGAACTTTTGCACATATAACTCAGTGACTATCTAGGGAAAGGGACAAACCACCTACCTTGGTGTTTTTGGATCTTTATATGTGAACCTCTAACCTCGAATCACCCAAGAACATCATATATCTACAAAAAAGCTAAAAACGATCAATCGAAGATAAATTCGAAAAGGGGAGGAATCAAGAAATGAAGTCCTACAAGAAGAGATAACTCACTGATGCGATTCCAACGCAAATGACAGAGTTCTATTTAGAGAACAGATGCTCGATCAAGGGATCGGTGAAGATCTGCATCGTACAGATGCTCTCGGATGAAGAATGCGGGGAAAAAGAGCATTTTACCAATTAGAGGTGACCCTGGTACGTTTAATGAAATAAAAAGAATGTACACGGCATGTACTTTAGATTTACATGGCATGTACTTTCCCTTATCGGCCCCCGCATTAGGCGGTCTCCAGGTCACCACACACGGCTGTGTGCTCAGCCGTTACACAGCCAGCACACAGCTACATGCAGCAAAAGAGTGTACAACATGTACATATAGGTACACGGAGTGCACCTCAAAAATTCCTAGAAACTCATCTTTTTCTTAAAAACATTAGTGAAGATAAAAAATATACCAAAAAAGAGGATCTGGGTTCTTACAAACTTCCCCCTTATAAAAATTCCTCCTCGAATTTCCATATCTTGTTTTTGTAGAAGAAGAATCCTTGAAAAGCTCCAGCCACTATGATCGTACAACGACCTTCTTCTCCCAAGTCTCATCCTTTACTCGCACGTGCTTCCATTTCCCTCATACAAGAGGAACAGAACAGCCATGGAGAACATTCATAATTCAATAAAAAATATCGATATAACACTCCTTGAAAGATGTGTCCACCTCGAGCTCAACCTCCTTGGGTTGAAAGGTATAAAAATGGTCTGATAACTAATGTTGAAGATGAGAAACATGGAATACATCATGTATAGCCTGGTACCTCTGAGGTAACTGCAACCGATAGGCAACTAGACCAACTCTCTACAAAACCTCAAATGGCTCTGACGTACCTCGGTAAAAGAAAACCATGTCTCATACTCTTATTCTGTCCCAACCTCAGTGTGACACATAGGTACACCTGATCTTCAACCTCGAACTCTAGAGGACATCTCTGTTGATCAGCATAAGACTTTTGTCGTGACTGTGTTGTATCCATCATTTTTTCTAATCAACTTTATCCACTATGTGGTCTCCTGGACAAGACGAGGTCCCAACATAGCTGCCTCTCCTACCTCCATCCATTATAAGGTTGATCGGTAAGGCCTACCATATAAAGCCTCGTAAGGTTCCTTCTTAATAGTTACTTGAAAATTATTGTTTTAGGAAAACGCCACAAGAGGTATGTGTTTCTCCGCAGAACCTCCAAAATCTAGGATGCATGCTCGAAGCATGTCCTCAAGTACCTGAATCGTACGCTCAGACTGGCCATCTGTCTGGGGATGGTAAGCAGTACCCAAAAGTACCTACGTACCCAGAGCCCTTTGAAGTACCTGCTAGACCCAAGAAGTAAAAATTGCATCCCTCTCTGAAACAATGGAGTGTGGAACTCCATGTAAACGTACAATCTCTCAGATGTACAACCTTCCTAGATCATCAAAACTGAATGTAACCATGATCAGAAAGAAGTGAGTAACCTTCGTGAGTCTGTCAATGGCATCCTATACTACATCATTCCTTCAAGGAGACCTCTGAAAACCTATCACAAAATCCATCGCGTCACCATTCAATATCCACTCGGTAATGGGTAACTACTACAAAATTCATGCTTGTCACTAATGCTCACCAGATGACAGGTGGAACACCACATGATGAAACCAACAACATCTCTCTCCATACCTAGCCAATGATATAAACAGTGTAGATCATAATACATCTTGGTGACAGTAGGATGAACTTCCCAAACATAGGAATGAATGTCACGCATCATATCCTCGTGTATGTTTGATAACACCCATACGCGCCCATGTATATGCAAGATCTCATCCTCGCCTATAGTCTATCCAGGAATATGGTCCTCTCCTAACGTGCTTTATGTTAGGAATATGCCTTCTAGATCCGATAGTTGCCTCATTCACCCTTGATCAAGAAGGGTAGTGGTAACAGCTACAGAAGAAATGAACATTTTCCCCTGTCTGTCGTGCACCTCTAGATCCATCTCAGAGAACTGATCCAAAAGCTTCCACTCACCACTGGACTCATGAACTGCATGTATCTGAGTCCTCTTGCTCAACGCATTAGCCACCGTGTTTCCTTTCCCAGGTGTGTAGGCAAGCTCAAAGTCAAAGGACTGAAGGTACTCAACCCACCTTCCTTGTCTCAAATTGAGATCACACTGAGTGAAGATATACTTCAAACTTTTGTGGATGGTGAAAGCCACAAAATTCTCTCCTAGAATATAATGTCTCCAACAGCGTAAAGCATGGACAATAGAATCAAACTCGAGATCATCTGTTGGGTAATTCCTCTCATGTGGCCTCAACTGCAGAGACCAGTTTGCAATGAATCCTTCCGTATGCATAAGCACATCTCCCAAACTGATACATGAAGAATCAAAATAAATAGCATAGATCTTGCCCATCTCTGAAAATACTATTACCGGTGCTGAAGTCATCCTTCCTTTAAACTCTTAAAAGGATGAATCACTAGAATATGACCATAAAAACTTCACACCCTTCTTATTTAAGCCCATCAATGGTGATGCTATGTGTGAAAAGTATAGTATGAAACGTCTATAGTATCTAGCCAGCCCTTGCAAACTCTATACCTCAAAGACATTATTCAGTTTCTCCAAATAAATTAGTTCTCTGACTTTCTTTGGGTCTACTGATTCTCTTTTCTCTGAGATAACATGCCCTAAGAAATGAATCTGATCCATCCAATAGTGAAATTTAAAGATCATAGCATATAACTGATGCTCTCTCAGTGTACTCAAAACGAACTCAATAAGGGTAGCATGGTCATGTCGAGTGTGAGAGTACACCAAGATATCATCCATGAAGACTACCATGAAAGAATCCAAGTATGCATGGAACACTCTTTTCATCAGTACGATGAAATCTGTAGGCATGTTCATAAGACCAAAACCACATAACCACATACTTTTATCAATTATACCTGTTTTGAAAGGCTGTAAGAGATCTATCAGATGGTCTAATGCGCAACTGATGGTAACCAGACCTCAATTAGATCTTTGAGAAAACCCGGGATCCTCTAAGCTGATCAAAGAGATCATCAATCCTTGGAAATAGATATCAGTTCTTGACCATAAATTGGTTAAACTTCTGATAGTCCACAAAATGTCTGAGGGTACCGTCTGCCTTTTTCACAAACAAGATAGGTGAACCCCATAGAGATGTGCTGGGTTAGATGAAACCCTTTTCCTTCAACTCCTCCAACTACTTCTTGAGCTCCTACAGCTCTTGTGTATCCATCATATAAGGAGGAATGGAAACCTGTGTCACTCCTGGCACAAGATCAATAGAAAATTCCACCTCTCTCTTCAGAGGAAAACCTGAAAAGTCCTCTGAAAAAAAGTCCCTAAAATGATCCACCACTGGAAGAAATTCCATCTGTGAAGTCCCCTAGTCATCTAGATACATACTAGAAAACTGGGGAATTACTCCTTCCAAGACATATTTTCCTTGAGTCCCGCCTGTGAGATCAAATCCCACTATCTCGTAGTAGAATCCTGAAGCATATATTTATCATGATTCACCCTCCTCCTTGGGGGAGTCTCTATATGCTGAAAGATCATCAGCATGGCTTCTAGTCTTGACTCTACAGCCTGGGGTCCTCCATCCCCTGAGAAGGTGGGAAGATGTTGCTACTGAAAGACTCGTGTCAATTATTCCATCGACAGGGCAGGAGATGGTGCTCCCAAGAAGGATAGGATTATCCTCATAAATCCCACTCTGAATTTTCTGTCAGCACATGTGTCCATAATGATAGCGAGTGCCAGAACTAGAAAAACTGGAGGATCTACAGGTAGTCCCTGATTATCCAAGTCTGGTGTCTGATCACTACCCTGTAACTAGCAGAAAACCGGAGGACATCTCGGTGGCATGACTCTGCAAGGTCAACCACACACCTTAGATCAAGATTACATTGACTAAAAATTATAATTGTATACAGAGAACAAGATAAAGAAATAATTCATGTTTTTCAAAACATGTATACATGACATGTATAATGCCTTCACAGCTTTTCCCCTTATGCCTTAATAAGGGCGTGTACTTCTACCAGAACTGGTTGTGTAACACCCCATACACATGATGTGTTGTCCTCACACATGGCGTGTACTTGAATCCCCTTCCCCTGCCAGATTTCTCTTACACGGCTAAGGCACACGGTTCTCCTAGAACAAGACTACATGACATGTTAATTTTAGACACAGCATGTACTAGACTAACTTCACCAGCTCATGTTGTTAGTCACTTGGACGGTTACACGACTCACACTACACGGCATGTTCCAAATGGACACGGTGTGAACTTAAAGGATTTCATCAACCCATGTTGTTCGATACATTGATGGATACTTGGGTTACACTACATGACGTGTTCAAACACTACATGGTGTGTATAACTACGATTTATCCATCTGTGTCGTTAGTCACACGGGTGGACACATGGTATACCCCACATGGCATGTACATCCGGTACACAGCGTGTCCCACCAAGATATCCCAACCCTGTGTTTCTGCTCACATAGTCAGTAACACGGTTAGAGACTATACGACATGTACATAGAGTAAACGGAGTGTAATTAAGAAAAACAGTTCCTCCCCGAATAGAAGGACACATGGAAGGTTTTAATCATTACACGCCGTGTATTCTGGGATTTTCTAGACAGTAAACCTCAGAAACTACTCTAACACCCAGAAAACACTAAAATGAAAATTAAAGTGCAAAATTATGATCTATGAGGGCTCATACTCCTCGCAAATCAAATCTTGGAAACTTATACATGATAAATACAAGGAAAAAAAATAATGATCCACCAAATTCTGATCCATGAGGGCTCATAGGAACTCAAGAACTGAAGTTTGGTGTTTATTCAAACAAAACCTTTCAAAATTTAATACCCTATCAAAAATAAAGTATTTTTATCAATGTATCTATCACAACATAAAGCATATCTGGCACAAAATATATCACAACAACATGGAATCAATAATTCACCCTAAATGGCATGGTAAGAATGCAAGAGAGGTGACATATAACAAGTGCCTTTATGATGAATGATAAGGAATACCCTCATCTCATCGAGTTGCAAACAAAAATGGAACCACGATAACATCAACAATAACAGCACAAAACATGTCAATCACCCAAAGGTTAAATCTAATCAACTATAAAATTGAAAAACCAGAATAAAAAATTGCAATAACGAGGTAAATTGGCTTTTCCCTGTACAGGGGTTAGCTACTCCAGGGTAGAGCTCATTACCAAGTACGTACTCCTTTATATCCCTGGCTATAGGCTCCAAATAGTAATTCATGAAGAAAATAATTCCTCTGATACCACTTTGTAACATCCCGGTTCCAGAAGCCACCTAGAGGCACCCTATACTTGGTTGGTCACATGGCCTCAAGCGCATTTCACTAAATGCCAGAGGCCACCAACTAGAAGTGAGGGCCTTGGGTGTGATATTGGAGAAACTATGCACTCATTAGTAGAGTAACACAGTGGATGTAAAACAGATAGTAATAGTAGAAGTAGTAAAACATTCAATAAGTGAACAATGGAAGTAATAAAAAACTGGGGCCCACATATATAAATGATGTAAGATAAATATGTCTAGGAAAGCAGCCAAACAAGTCAAAATATAGGAAAAATAGTAATAACCCAAAGTACAAATGAAAACAAAAAATCTTCTGCAGCATCGCAAGCCATATATCAGTCCCATGCCGTCCAGCTCCTCAGCAATCAAGTACCTGAAGTAGAAGGGTGTTTTCCCTTATCTATACCTGCAGAAATATAATCTATTTGGGCCCAAAAGCATAACCCAAATAGGGTGTGATACTAATCCCAATATGAAACCACCCAATGATCTGTGCCTAATAGTCAGTGAATATATATGGCGAGTAGTTGCAAAAATAAGCAGTAAACAAGAAAGTACTCAAAAGTAAACAGTCCTGCAGTTCTATTTACACACCCTACTTTTAAGCATTTAATCATCGAAAACAAATACAAGAAACTCTCTAGGTAGTTCTCACAGACTAACCCCTCCAGTTTACAATAAAAGGAAATACATACAAAAGAATCTGTGATTAAGAACGCAGTATCAATTCCCCCTATAGTCGAGTGTGATTAAAGACTCTCTCAACATCACTCACCATCAATTCCCCCTATAGTCTTTTAATGATAAAAAAAGACACTTTAAGGAAGCACTCAATGTCAATTCTTCCAGTGGTCTCATAACGTAACTATAGACACTCTGAGGGAGCACTCAACATCAATCCCCCCTATGGTCTCGCAGTGTGATAATTATAACAGCCACTCTGGGAAATCCCTCAATGCCAATTTTCCCTATGGTCTCACTACACCAGATTCTCATAGCCCTGTGTAAGAAATCATGCAATAAATATAATCAGCATCCAATATAAACCTATAAAACAAATTGGATAAACAATATATATCACATCATAGCATTTAAGATATAAATATTCACTCTATCCTAGAATACTAGGTATGAGAAAAGAATAAAGAAGCTTAACTGGAAAAGCTAGACTAAATGGTCAAAACAAGAAAACATGGGAATAAAATTCCCAGCTTAGAAAAGACAACCCTAATCTCAACAATTATCCTCAATCCAAAAAAACTAGGCATTACAGGCAAAAAAGGGGTTACCCCATTAATACACAATACCTCGTTCAAGGGTATTGGGAAATTGTTCACATATAAATCATAGACTATCTTCAGAAAGGAACAAACCAACTACCTCGGTGTTTTCATATCGTTATATGTAATCCTCAAGCCTATAATTGCCTAGGAACACCGTATATCTACAAAATCCCTAAAAATGCTCAACTAAGGATAACTCTTGAAAGAGGAGGAATAAGGAAACAAAGTCCTAGAAGAAGATATAACTCACTGATGCGATTCTAAAACAACTGACAGAGTTTGATTTAGAGAAAAGATGCTCAATAAGGGTCTCGGTGAAGATCCATGCCCTACAAACGCTCCCAGACAAAGAAGATAAATAATAAGAGCTTTCTTCCAATTAGACGCGACACGAGTCTGTTTATTGAAATAAAAAGACAATACATGGTGTGTACATTAGAAGTACCCAACATGTACTTTCCCTTACTGAACCCCGCATTAGGCAGTCTCTAGGTCACCACATAGGGTTGTGTGCTCGGTCGTTACACGACCAGCACAAGTCTACATGTGTAAAAAGAGTACACAGCATGTACATATAAGTGCACGGTGTGTGCTTCAAAAATCTCCAGAAAATCCATTTTGTCTCAAAAAAAGTAGAAAAGAGAAAAACATACCTAAAAAGAGGATCTAGGTTCTTACACACTCAATAAACCCATTAAAAATACTTAAATTTTATCTTATAATGTTGATCTAGGGAAAAAATTTGTCTGATAGTAATTAAGTGAGATAACTTTTGTAGTACCCTCGGTTTCTGGTATCAAAACCTTTTTGATGCTTTTAGTGGTTTTAATGGTATGGGTGAAGAATGGAAGAGTCGGGAGAACTTGGAATGATGTTTTTGTGGCAAAAGGGGAAGTCACACGGGTGGCGCACGGTTTGTCTAAACCGTGCGGTCAAACCATGCGTAGTTGGTCTTGGAGATAGTAGCTTCTGCATGTGCAGCGCATAGTTTGTCTAAATGTGCGGCCAAACCATGTGAGAAGGGTGGTCGAGGCAGCAACTAATGCGTGGTTAGCGTACAGTTTGTCTAACCGTGCGAGGAAACCGTGCGGCCATACAAATTAGATCCTATAAAGGTGGATCTCATGCGTTTTTGCCTCTAAGTGGCTTGTTTTTCCTCTTAATTGGCCCAAACTCGAGATTTTTCTTCTCCTAAGGTCAAATAGGGTTCTCCCATCATTCTGGAGGTGATTTGAATGCTTCTCTTGGAAATTCGAAGTTGTATTCTTGAGGTATGTGATCGTTCTTTGTCGTTATTGATCGGTTTCGTAGATCTACTTAGATCTACTTCTCCTATTCTCCCAGTTTTTTAGATATATGCCCATTATGGGTATATCTAAATGTGTGAATGCCAAATATGAAAATATCTAGTCTTGATCTTTCTTGGAGAAGATATCTAAGTCGCGTTTTTGAAGAAATAACTCGGTTTTCTTTTGTGTTCTCCATTTGTTAGGGTTTTCGTCAAAACCTTTGTGTTAGGAGGCTTCACTCTCAACTCCTCTTGCTATAATTGATGGTCTTAGATTTAAATTGGTTTATTTGAATGTATTTGATTGTGAAAATCATAGAATAAATATTCTTTTGTGATGATTTATGGTTTTGATGAGATTGTGAAATCTTGGTGAATTGTTGTGCAATGTGATTTGGCTTGTTGAATTTAAAATTTTTATTTTAAATTATGGGTTTGCTGAAATTGTAGATGGTTTGATGAAAATTGTATTTTCAATAAAAAGGGTGTTTTATTGAAATGTATTGAGATTGAAATGATGTTTATGGATTTGGTTTTCAAAAAAATGGAGTTTTTTTGAAATGATATGGAATTGAAATGGTTAAGCATTGAAATGGTTTGAATTGGTTGAACACACATGGTTTTTGACATGATGGTTGGGTGTGTTCCCGGGCATGGGGGATGGATAATGGTTTGGAGTCTCCCCCATCAGTGTTGGTATGAATAAGGGTTAGGGATCTCCCCCGTCAAACATTCATATTGCATTTGGGATGGATAAGGGTTAGGTGTCTCCCCTATCAGTGTTGGGATGGATAAGGGTTAGGGCTCTCCCCCATCAATCATTCATGTGAATTTGGGATGGATAAGGGTAAGAATTATCCCCCATCACAGTTGGGATGTATAAGGGTTAGGGATTTTCCCCTCTTCCAGGTAGCATGCATGGTTGGTTGCATGGGTTTGTGGAAATGGTTGGGTATTCCAAAAAAGAATGTTTTATGAAATGGTTCTAAAGCTTGATTGGTTATTGTTTCTAGAAAAATGACTTGTTGGAAAACTGGTTTCAATTTCTCTTGGAATTCCTTTGGTTATGAATGGTTTTGGAAACTTGTTTATATTTAGTTATAAACTGCTTTTGAGAAAATGTATTATATAACGGTTTTTATATAAATGTGGATAACTCTTCTATAATAGTGGCGTGAGTAGGGAATTCATTGGGGAAAACATACCGAGTTTTATACTCACCCCTATTTTGGCACGTTGGTGCTTTTGCGGATGTCATATTCTGGGACACCGGTAAAGGTAAATCATCTTATTGCTAGTGGATTGTGGTGATGCTTGGGAGATGTTTTGGAGCTTGGATCTTGTGGAGCATGGGGTTGTGGTGTCTTTTGAGAGTCTTGAGTTGTTCATCCACTTTGTACTTTGATTCCTAGTTTGGTCTTCCTCTGTTGTGTACTTTGATGCAGTTTGATATAAATGAATTGTTTATTGGTCTTTCATTTTTTCATGAATCATATTGTGAATGTCTGGTTATGGTTGGTTTATGGGTTAGTTTCTTAATGGGAAAAGTGTTCCCTACTTGTATTTTAAACCCTTCAGAATTTATTTCCAGCCTTTGGCATCTTGGGGATGGCGCTTAAGGCAATGTAATTTATAGCATAAAAGGATGTAGCTAACCCTTTTATGCTGAACATCAATTTACTGGGGTTTTTGGTATATAAGTGTTTTGGATACACTTCTTAAATGTTGGAAATATCATTTTCATGGGTTTAACCAATGATAGGTGCATGACATGGATTGTAGAGGAATTACTTCCCACTAGGATTGCATATCTCATTGTGAGGAATGAGTAAGCATTATGTGTATGGTACCAATTTTTGAAAAATGAAGAAATTGTTTTCAAGTGAAATACTATGAAAAGCGGGTATTTGGTGTATTTTGAAAATGGGTTGATTTTCAAGTATGTTGAATGTTTTCAAAAATGGTTGAACATGGAAAAAGGATGTTTTGGAAAAACAATATTGGTATAGATGATGTTATAGAATTTGAATTCTAAACCATCAGTTGCTAGAGAGTGAGATTGATTGAGTTTGTTGTTGGTTTAGAAAATGACACCCGGTAGGCATCGTCGAAACCAACCAGAAAAAGCTACGGAAAATGTGGTTGCACCAGAAACACGTATGAACCAAGAGCTGGTTCAGATTATTGTCCAAGATTTTTATGCTGCAGATATGGGAAACCATAGGAATGAACCAAGGCATGTGGATCATACTATCTAGTTCATGAAGTAGAATCCATCGAACTTTTAAGGTGATGCTGAACCCGAAAAGGTGGAGGTGTGGCTCAGTAGGATAAATCGTATCTTCAATAACATCGTAACACCATCAGATCTCAATGTCAAGTTGGAAATGTATATGCTTGAGGATCCTTCATGTCAATGGTGGGATTTAGCGGTGCATGCTAAATTGGATGAAGGCCTTACAAGAGAGCATTTTGACGAATTGTTCAAAAAACAATTCTATCCTCACACGTTCATGATCCAGAAAAGTACGGACTTCTTTATCCTAAAACAAGAGAGTCTCTCTGTCACATATTATGCGGTTAAATTCATGAATTTAGTCTTTTTTTCACCAGAGGTTGTGGAAAGTTCATCATTGAAGGAACGCGTCTTTGAATAAGGGCTAAGGCAGGAGATTCGATCGAAGATTGCGGTGCTCTGTATTACAAATTATACAGAGATGGTGAAAAGAGTGATTGTTGCTAAAAGTGATATCTCGGGATCGATGGGAGGAGGTATCTTGATACTTACGGGAAACGGTGGGAAATCAACTTTTGGGAACAAGAGGAAAAGGGATACGTATTTTATCAGTGCAAGGGAAAATCGGAAGAAGACGACGAGATTAGTGACCCTTCCTTCACAACCCCAGAGCAAAGAAGGTTGTTTTCAATATGGTTCGCTTGACCACAAAAGTCGAGATTGTACAGCGCAACCTAGAGAATGTCACAATTGAAAGTAGATGGGGAATCTACAGTGCTATTGCAGGAATGCACCGAGGTTAGGGGCGTGTGACACTCCTCGAGCGTCGCAAGAATCATATGCTTGGACAGGATGTGGACAGTAGAATCAATCCCTTCAGCATAATAGAGCTCACCTTGGTGATTCTCGAAATACCATGAATCCACAACCAGGGAAATCTCAGCAAGGCAACAAGGAGAATAGTGTAGCAACGAAGCAATTGTATGGAGCTGAGTAGATGATGTTCGATGATCAGGTTGGACCATCTATGGTGAGAGGTATATTCTTCTGAATTTCTACCCTTGTGAAAGTGTTGTTTGATATAGGTGCATCACATTCCTTCATTGCTTCTCCTGCTGTTGACTTTCTATGTTTAAAGCTGGAAATGATGCCTTCTGTTTTGAAACTAAAAAACTCCTCTTGGTGAAAGAGAACGTCAAGCCTTTCTGTGTGGAGCATGTGCTATAACTATTGATGGATCTGAGTTAAAATGGGACTTCTCGATGTTGGACATGGATGTTTATGACATAATACTGGGTATGAATTGGTTGAAAATGTTTAAGGTTCACATCGACTGTTATAGGAGAATGGTTAGTTTCACAACTGGGGACGACATCAACAATCTCTTCAGAGGAGAGAGGATGGTAAACAAAGATGCAAAGAGCTTGTTGGCACCAATGGTGGGAATGACCTCTTACCAACTGGCGACGTCGACTTTGGCATCAATGGAAGAGATTGAGGAAAATAGTTTTCCAACTATGGTGGATCATTTTACAGATGTCTTTTCCAAAAACTTCTCAAAGTTACCACCTCTAAGGGAAGTGGATTTTACGATTGATCTCCTTCTAGGGACCAGTCCAATTTCCCTTCCATCTTATAGGATAGAACCAACAGAGTTATGGGAATTTAATGTTCAGTTAGAGGAGCTGGAAAGAAAGGGTTTCATTTGACCAAGTACTTCTCCATGGGCAGCACCAGTGTTGTTTGTGAAGAAGGCAGATGGAACTATTCTTCTATGTGTTGATTATCATAAGCTTAACAAAGTTACAATAAAGAATAGATATCCACTTCCACACATTGATGATCTGTTTGATCAATTAAGGGGAGATCAGTGGTTCTCCAAGATTGACTTGTGATCAGGATATCACTAATTGTGGGTCTAGAAGGAGGATATTCCAAAGACAGCTTTCAAAATTAGATATGTCCACTATGAATATGTAGTCATGCCTTTCAGTCTAATGAATGAACAAATGGTCTTCATGGATTTGATGAATTTCATATTTTAGCGATATCTGGATTCTTTTGTTGTGGTGTTTGGGGATGGTATTTTGGTCTATTCCAAAACAAGGGTTGATAATGAGGTGCACCTGGAAACAATGTTACAAATCTTGAGAGATCATCGTTTGTGTGCCAAATTATCAAAGTGTGATTTTCGGATAAAGGAGGTCCGTTTCCTTGGCCATGTCATTTCTAAGAAAGGTGTTTTTGTTGATCCTAAAAAGATAGAAGTCGTTATCACTAGGCAACCACTGAAGAATGTGTTCGAGATACAAAGTTTTCTTCATCTAGTTGGTTACTACCGATGCTTTGTGCATGATTTCTCAAGACTAGAATCACTAATGATAGCTCTGACAAAGAATAATGATCCATTCCAATGGATAGAAGAATGTCAAAAGTCTTTCCAGGAACTGAAGGTTCATCTTACATCAGCACCCATATTGATCTTTCCTGAATCAGGACAGGGGTATGTGGTGTATTGTGATGCTTTGAGAATAGGGTTGGGTTCTGTTATCACGCAAGGAGACCATGTGGTTACTTATGGATCAAGGAAGTTGAGGGTGCATGAGAAAAATTACCCAACACATGATTTGGAGTTGGTTGCAGTCATTCGTGCTTCGAAAACATGGGGACATTATCTCTTTGGTGAAAATTTACTGTGTTTATGGTTCAAAAAAACTTGAAACACATTTTCTCATAGTGAGATTTGAATCAGAGGAAAAGGAGGTGGATGGAGTATCTCCAGATGTTTGACTTTGACTTGATGTACACACCAATAAAAGGGAATTTGGTGGCAGATACATTGAGTATAAAGCTATATGTTCAGTTAGAGAAAGAAGCTTCAGAGAAATGGCATTTGATGTCAGTCTTAGCCGACATGCATGTGGAATGTGAAGACCGAGGTGATGTTGCTGTTTTCTTTCAGCTACACTTGTTCCTGATTTAGTAAAGATGATCAAATAAGCACAAACAACTAATGCAGAATATCTGGTTGTAAGTTCAAAACTCAATGTTGGGTAGACCATTGATGGATGGAAACTTGATGGGGGATCAATTTTGTATTTCAGAGATCGAATGGTTGTACCTATGGTTTGTCAGGAACAGCTCCTCCATTCTTATCACCATTCAAGATGTGTTGTACACCTAGGTATGCAGACGATGTATAAGGCATTGAAGGTGCAGTTTTGGTGGATTGGCATGAAAAGGAATGCGGCCGAGTTCGTCTCATGGTGCTTAAATTGTCAGCAAGTTAAAGTAGAGCATCAGAGACTTGCTAGTATGTTACAATATTTACCTATCCCACAGTAGAAATGGGATTAGATAGCAATGGATTTTGTTACAGGTCTTCCAAGAACGGTCCAGAAACACGATTCCATTTCGGTGATAGTAGATCGTCTAACCAAGTCGGCCCATTTCATCCCTATTCGTGAAACTCATACTGTGGAAGATCTTTCAAAAATCTATATCTAAGAATTCGTAAAGAGGCATGGTGTACCAGTGTCTATAGTCTAAAATAGAGATTCGTGGTTCACATCTCGTTTCTATAAATCATTACAATAATCCCTCAGAACTCAGTTGACTATGAGCACGGCGTATCATCCTCAGACATATGGGCAATCCGAGAAGATGATACAAACATTGGAAGATATGTTGCAGGCTTGTGTAATGGATTTTGGTGGCTCATGGGAGGAGAATATACCCTTAGTGTATTTCTTATACAATAACAACTATCAAGCCTCGATACGCGTGTCTCCGTTTGAAGCATTGTATGGGCGTTTGTGTCGTTCTACACTATGTTGGGTGAAAATTGCTGAAACTTCACTAGTAATGCCTAGCCTTGTGCAATAGACAATATAGAAGATCCAGTTGATTAGAAAGAGGATGGAGATGACTCAGAGTCGTCAGAAATCTTATGCAGATCATCATTGAAGACCGTTATTGTTCGTTGTGGGTGATCATGTCTTCTTGAGGATCTCTCCAAGGCTTGGACATCGTCGTTTCGGGAAGTAGGTTAAGATATCTCCTAGATACATTGGCCCTTTTGAGATATTAGAATTGGTTGGAGAGG
Source organism: Viscum album (assembly GCA_963277665.1). Classification (NCBI taxonomy): domain Eukaryota; kingdom Viridiplantae; phylum Streptophyta; class Magnoliopsida; order Santalales; family Viscaceae; genus Viscum; species Viscum album. Next base: position 1,275,560,303 of record OY728135.1, read on the forward strand.
TGACATATTAGTTGGCATTACCACCACAATTCTGTTTGGTGCATAATGTGTTCCATGTATCTCAGTTGAAAAAGTATCAGCCTGATCCTGACCATGTGATCAGATGGGATCACGTTGACCTAGATCCGGATGATTCGTTGATACATATCCCGGTACGGATTGTGGATAGGCAAGAGAAAGTATTTCATGGAAAAAGCATCGGTCTAGTGCGGGTTTTATGGCAGCATGGTCAGATTCAGGAAGAGACTTAGGAACGAGAAAGGGAAATGAAAGAGAAGTGGGCAGAACTCTTTCATCTGGTTCAAAGTTTTCTACTTTTCGAGAATGGAAAGACCAATGGTGGGGAGAATTTAGTTCCCACGGTTTCTGGTATATAACCATTTATTGATTATTTTAGTGGTTTTAAAGTTAAGGGTGACAAATGGGAGAGTTGGGAGAACTCGAAATAGAGTTTTGTGGCAAAAGGGGAAATTGCACGGGCGGCGCATGGTTTGTCTAAACTGTGCAGTCAAACCATGCGTAGTTGGTCTTGGAGGTAGTATCATCTGCATGAGTGGTGCACAGTTTGTCTAACTGTGCAGAAAAACCGTGCGAGAAGGTTGGTGGAGCCAGTATCTAACGCACGATTAGCGCACGGTTTGTCAAACCGTGCGAGCAAACCGTGCGACCACTTAAACGAGATCCTATAATGGTGGATCTCAAGCATTTTTACCTCTATGTGGATCTTTTTTCCTCTTAATCAACCCTAACTCGATATTTTGCTTCTCTTATGGTCAAAGAGGGTTCTCCCATCGTTCCAGAGGCGATTATATAGCTTATCTTGGTGAATCGAGGCCGGATTCATGAGGTATGTGATCGTTCTTATTCATTCTTGATTGGTTTCTTAGATCTACTTAGATCTACATATCCTCTTCTCTTGGTTTCTTAGATCTACGCCCGTTTTGGGTAGATATATGTGTGCGGATGCCAAATATGATGAGATTTGGTCTTGATCTTGCTAGGAGAAGAGATCTAAGGCGGGTTTCTGGAGAACCAACTCAGTTTTCTTGTGCATTCTCCATTTGTTAGGGTTGTCATCAAATCCTTTGAGGTACGAGGCTTGACTCTCAACTACTCTTGCTATAATTGATTGTCTTAGATTCAAATTGGTTTATTTGAATGGATTTGATTTTGAAAAAATAGAATAAATCTTCTTTAGTGATGATTTATGGTTTTGATGAGATTGTGAAATATTTGTAAATTGTTGTCCAATGTGATTTGTCTTATTGAATTTAAAATGTTGATTCTAAATTATGGATTTGATGAAATTGTAGATGGTTTGATGAGAATCGGGTTTTCAATAAGAAGGGTGTTTTATTGAAATGGTTGGATTTCAATAAAAAGGGAGTTTTATTGAAATGATTTGGAATTGAAATGGTTAAGCATTGAAATGGTTTGAATTGGTTGAGCACACTTGGTTTTTAAACTGATACTTGTGTGTGTTCATAGGCATGGGGGAAGGATAAGGGTTAGGAGTCACCCCCATCATTGTTGGGATAGATAAGGGTTAGGGCTCTCCCCCATCAAACATTTATATTGAATTCGGGACGGATAATGGTTAGGGGTCTCCCCCATCAGTTTTGGGATGGATAAGGGTTAGGGCTCTCCCCTGTCAAGCATTCATGTGAATTTGGGTTTGATAAGGGTAATAAGTCTACCCCATCATGGTTGGGATAGATAAGGGTTAGGGATTCTCCCCTCCTTTAGGTAGAATGCATGGTTGGATGCATGGGTTTGTGGAAATGGTTGGGTATGCCAAAAAGGAATGTTTTTTGGAATGGTTCTAAAGCTTGATTGGTTATTTTTTTTTTGGAAAAATGACTTGTTGGAAAACTGGTTTCAATTGCTCTTAGAATGCCTTTTTTTGTGAATGGTTTTGGAAACTTGTTTATATTTCGTTATAAACTGTTTTTTAGAAAATGTTTTATATAACGGTTTTTATATAAATGTGGATAATTCTTCTATCCTAGTGGTGTGAGTAAGGAAGTCATTGGGAAAAAACTACTGAGTTTTATACTCACCCCTACTTTGGATCGATGGTGCTTTTGCAGATGTCATATTCTAGGACATTGGTAAAGGTAAAGCATCTTATTGCAAGTGGCTTGTAATGATGCTTGGGAGATGTTGTGGAGCTTGGAGCTTGTGGAGCATGGAGTTGTAGTGTCTTTTCAGAGTCTTGAGTTGTTCATCCACTATGTACTTTGATTCTTAGTTTGGTCTTCCAATGTTGTGTACTTTGATGCATTTTGATATAAATGAAGTGTTTATTGGACTTTCATTTGTTCATTCATCTTATAATGAATGATTTTTTATGGTCGGTTTATGGGTTTATTTATTAAAGTGTAAATCATCCCCCAAATTATATTTGAAACAATTCGCCATTTACTACCAGCCTTTGGCATCTTGGGGATGTCACTTAAGGCCTAGTAATGACTCATTGTACTCTCAATCCAATGAGAATTGGTGGGTCATTACAACTTTATTAGGTGATCGACTATAAGAAATATTGCATTGTTCCCTTTTGATGTTTTGGGAAGTCCAAATACAAATCCCTAGTGATATTTTCCAATTCCATTATGGTATGGGTAATGGTTATAACATCTCTATAGATATTATTCTCTCAACATTAACATCATAACATACCAAAAACCTATATATAAACTCTACTGTATCTCTTTTCATGAAATTTGAACAGAAATACACTTTAAAATCTCTATACATATTTTGACTTCGAGGATGAAATGAATAACTAAGTTACCTCTAAAATATCCTTATTTAATTATAGTATGGAAAGAACCCATAAATGGTTCATAGTCCTTATAGTACTGAAAATTTACCCTATAGCAACAGTTTGAAATAGTGGTTACATCCCACAAAACCGTGGGTATAGTCTATACCCATGGTTTCATGGAACTATGGGAAACAGAGACATCGCTATATCCATCAGTTATACCCGCTTTTTGAAAAATATATACCCCTAGTTTCCAAACCATGGGTTTATATGTATTCCACCATTTCAATAACCCAATACACATAGTATAAAAACCATGGGTGTAGCTTTCAAAAAATAAGTTTCCTTGGGTTTCGATCCCTTGACTGCATATTTATTGTTATGATGACTAACCAGTTTTCCATCATTTTTTATTTTCATATAAAAATATATTTTCTTATATATATATATATAAACCATGGACATAGGTAAAAACATGTTAGAATAGGTTCCCTTGAGAATCTTTTTTATCCCACAGAATATATTATTTCTGACCATTATGTGGGGAAGATATACCAATAATTTTGAAAAACTATGGGTATATGTCTCAAAAAAAACATATACCCATGATTTTTGTATAACCATGGGTATAATATTTGAAAAATACCCTATACTCATGGTTCTTACAAAATCGTGGGCATAGGGCTCCAAAAAAATCTATACCGACAATTCTGTAAGAACCATGGGTATAGGTTTCCACACTATCCCTATACCCATGGTTTTTGGAAAACCATGGGTATAGGTCCATTTTCTTGTAGTATTATCCTTCCATCATTTTCATGGTTGAAGTCATTTACATTCCTAACCTTATTTAGTAGCACTATTTCAACCTTCTATAACTATTTAATAATCACTTGGATAGAAGGTTGAACACTTATTATATATATATATATGAATTATCCCCTTTCTTCAAAATTTCATGATCCATCCCTTACAAATCCATAAATACTGGATCTTTTGTGATCCAAATTGTATATAGGATTGCATGTTCCTTTCAACTCAAAGTAGTTACCACCATGTTTCCTTTCCTAGGTTATTATTATTTTGAGTTTTTATAATATTTAATCAGATCCAACTATCTTATTGGGAAGATATTAATATATTTATATGTGTAAATGTACTTCAAATTTTTATTATTAGTATATATATCAAACCTTTCTCCATAAATATAATGCCTCAATATCTTTAATGAAAAAATTACCACACCTAAATCCAAATCATAAGTTTTGTAATTATTCTTATAGACATTAAATTGTAGTTAGAAATAGGAAGTAACCATATCATTGTTCATGAGGATGCATCACAATCCATTATTTGATGCATCAATGTAGAATATATAACCTTATCCACTACAAGGTTATGTAATCATATGTGAACTGATTAACATTCACATTATTCCATTAAATGTTTCTTCACATTCCTATATCTAAAAGAAATTAACCCCATTTCGAGTTAACAAGGTGATTGGATCATATATTAAAGATAAATTCTACTAAAATTATTGACAATATAGAGTAAAACCAAGAAAAAATATTTCATTGTTAACATAGTTGGTCTGGGCCAATGTTTAATTTCCTCCATCTTTGATGGATCCACCGATATACCTAAACGTGAGATTATATGACCTAAAAATGAAACTTTTTGTTGAAAAAATATACACGTAGTTATTTTTTCATAAAACCCCTCCTTTATTAGGAATATAAAGAAAATATTGTTGTTATTTAGATTTTATTATTTTGAATTTAAATATATTATAATATTGTCAATAAGTACTACCAAAAACTGATTGAGGAAATATATAAATACATTATTCATTAAATCCATGATGATATCAATGTAATTAGTAATTCCAAATTATATCACAATATATTCATAGTTTTAATATCTTGTATAAAATTCTATCTTGGGTGTAAATTCCTTCTTCACCAAAAATTGATGATATCTAAAATGAAGGTCAATCATGGAAATGTATTGATTATTACATTGGTTATGAAACTAGTCATCAATTTAGGGAAGATGAGGCATTTTATTCATTATAATCATTTTATGTTCCTTGTAATCAATGTAGAGTCTCATCGATCCATATTTCATCATAAAAAAATGGATCGATATACCCCATGATGATACCCTTGGATCAATGAATCCCTTGTCCATATTCTCTTAGAGATTCTTCTTAAATTCCTATAACTTAATTGGAGACATTCTACAGGGAGTATTTAAAATTAATGAAATACAATATTTGAGTTCATTTGACAACCTAACATCATGATTCGATGTGTGATTAGTATACTCATTCATAAATATATCAAAAAAATACCTACATAACAGTCATATAATGGTTATTGAGTTCCTTCCAAACTATCAATGATAAACACCCATTTTTAATGTCAATCAAGACCCATATAATATATGTTATCTTCATCAGATGTTCTTATTTATCATCACACTAAAAGATGATCATGGGTTGGTTTGGAATATAAAATGTGGCCTCACTTCCTTAGAAATTTATGTGATATTTATAAATCTAAATCTAATAAGTTCCTTAGATAAAAAATAAAATAGAGGGAGAATATTGAGATTTATAGGAATGTCATTGCCAAAAAATCAATCAAATATGAATCATAGAATTGAGACATGATAATCATAACATTAGGGGGTTTCCCGGAATATTAAATATCTAATTATTGAGGATATAAATTAAAATTCCTTAATATGTTTCCTAGTATATATGAATTCAAATAACTAAGCTCAAATTTTTTAATTCTATATTTGATAATAATAATTACCTCTTTAACTATGTAATTCAACACCACACTAAATATAAATAGTTTGAAAAAAATATGAATCTTTGATTATAATGATCAATAATGAAAAATTATTCATGGGATTCCTAAATCATAAAACCATATTTTCAATATATGAATCATTTGACTTTCCCTAGGTACTTCATGGTCATTATTGAAATCCATTATACTTTTTCTTAATTAGTGTGAATTTGAAAAACCTATACCCATGGAGCATTAAACCAGGTTTGAAGTAAGAATCATTATCATGTACTCGGAGGCAATCAATTTAAAGAATTATGTTCCCTTTTAAGAGTTATTACCCATAGGTTAAATTATTCTAGAGCCATATCTATTTATAATATCCTGAAAGAGATGTAATTTATTAGAAACCATTTGAGATATCCTTTTAAAAAACTCCAAGTCATTTTCCTATACATTGTCTTATCCATACACTTGTCGTTATATATATAACTAGGTATCTCATTAAGGTTATATAATACATGTTTCAAAGCATTATATAATCATATACTCAAATAAAAACTGTAAAGACAAAAACTTATCATACATAGATGTTATATATTATTAGAGGAATACTCATTTGATCTTTAAAAACATGAATGAGCTCATTAAATTCTAAGTGTCTATGGAAATTTGGAACAAAGGCAACTATTTCATAAGTTAAATAAAATATCACCCACAATGTTCTTCATAATTATAGCCCTTATTAAACATATAATATATAATAACTTTTTTCTTAAAATCAGCAAAGGAAACATAATAAAGTGTGATATGATATAATTAGTAAGGGTAAATAAGGGAGATATCAACATTACAAGTGAATATGGTGATTAGAACATGATAATAACCTTTTAAAACCATACCCATGTATATAAATGATTGCAAACATGAGTCATGGGGTAAATATTGGTATTTCATAAGACATGAACTACAATGTACTCAAAGAAAATGATCCATGAATACTTAACATTAGTATAAGACATGTATTTGTGGAATCTAAATAAGCATATAAAATCCTATTTCAGGGTTATAAAGTAATAAATTCATAACATGTTAGGTTTCAGATAACCATCTATGTAATTGCTTTGAGATTTGGATAACCTCCAGTGTACTCTCTTTTGGGATTGGGATAATCTTCCCTATAAAATCATCTTTCCGGAAAAAGATAACAACCTATGTTCTCTATTTTTTCTGTCATGGTATATCCTCGATTAACCCTCCCAATTTTAATAATGTCATAACCTCCTATGTACCCTCTTTTCTTGTATTGGGATGACCTCATGTGTACCCTCTTTTTCAGGCTTTGGATAGCCTCCAATGCACCCTCTTTTTCTGGAATGGGATAACCTCACTTGTAAATTTTTACTCAAAGAACAATAATAATTAAATAATGTATTTGAGGGAAATATATGTCCCTACCAATTAATATTATATATTTGTTCCAAAAGATCAGAAAAAATTCATCATATTATAACTAATAGAAATAAAATGGGTTTCATAAAAACTAAATCATAACAGGACAAGTACAAAAGAAGTGGGTTTTATTAATATATTTTCATCATAATAATAAATCATCCAAATAAATAATAATAATGATATATTTAGATAATATCATTAATAAATCATAAGTAACATTAATTTATGTCTTATTAGATGTAAAATAATTTTTAAAGATCATTGGGAACATTTCTGAAGAAAAATATCATTTCTAGTTTGAAATCAATTATTTAAATTATAAATATTTTCCACATATTAATGAAAACCGTTTATTTGAAAATAATCTTGAAAACTGAAATTTAAGCTTCAAATAATTTAGTTTTCATGATGGTGAAAAATTTCTTTCATTCAGCACACATTAAAACAAAGATTACTTTCACATTTTTTATAAAAAGAAAAAACTACCTTGTTTAGTAAATGAAAACAAGATTCCATTTAAACTATTTAATGAAAATTTAAAAACCGAAAAAATTTCATTCAAAATCATTATATAACAAAAAAAATTATTTACAACATCTTTGGAAAACATGTACATGTAATAGAAAGATCTTTTGACCAAAAAGAGAAATAAGGTCATTTTAACTTAAAAGAAACTTCTTGTATAATATTTATTAAAGAGATTAAAATAAAAGGAAATTAATTTTATCTAAAAATAACTAGAGTAGAAGGATAGTCATGAAGGTTTTGATATTTTTATCATATTATTTCAACATTAGAAACAGAATCATAAACGATATTGATAAGCAATGGAATTATAACATAAAACCTTTACCACTTTGGTATCTTTTGAATCATAATATCAAAAAATGAATGAAGTTTATATAGATATTTATATAGTTTAATTTTCCTAATATTGTTCACAAAATTAATTCTTTTGTTTTATATACACCACACTAAAGAAGCAAGTGGTGTATAGGGCATGTGTCGCAAATAAATAAAAGTGGGACATAATTCCCTTACCTCATGTCTTGAATTTATTTTTTCACATTTGAACCTGATGTATCATAAATATAGGTTTACTATAAAACTATTATATAACCATAATCATTAATATTATACCATATATGATTTACCAATGACCTTTTATTACCTTTTTATTATTTATTTTTTGTCAAAATCATGTTTTGGGTAAAAACCACTTCATTTTTCAACTACATTTTGGTTTGGTATTTTATGTCATTTTACATTGATCGTGATTAAAAAATATCCATAATTTTAACCATAATATAAATATCTTATATATATACATTATATATTTATTTATAGTAATTAATAAATATTGCAGGTTGAAAGTAAATTACATTGTTCAAGCAGACGATAGGTCGTACATACGCTAAACGTTGTGTCCATTTTCTCGGCATATGGAATGAATGGAAGGTAAATAATATATCACATTTATATAATTTTATTATGTCATATATATATATAATAAGTTCATTAAAACAATCCTAATAAACATCTATTTCAAAATAAAACAAAAAATGAATCACGTTGTTTTGAGGATGCGCTAGTCTATAAGTACACATGAGAAAACATATCATTTACCATTGGGTTGGAAGGTAATAATGTAGATATGATATTAAAATTAAAAGATAATAAATATTTAATTAATATCATATATAAATATTAAATCCATAATTATTTCCAACTATGAGAATTGGTGATGGGAAACAAATTACATCGATTCGCGAGGCTCTAGTTTTGGTAAACATGATCAATATTTTTTTTTCTAATATGATGGATGATGTGATTGATATAGGTTACAAAATAAACATTATAAAATATAATTATATGGTAAATACTTATTTTGTTATATCATTATAGTTTAATAATATTTAATGAGGTGGAAGATTAAATGTAACAAAAATGTTCAGATAAGAATGATAACACTTCTTTGTATAACCATCGTAGAGTTAGACCAAAATCCTGCATAAAAGGGATTATATATAAAAAATGGAATAAATGATGTGGGTAAGGTGTTAGGTAAGGTATATATAGTAATTTACTTAAATAAATTTATTTTTAAGTGTGATGGGGATGGGAGATGGGTTTCTATTTTAAAAGGGAAAGAGAGGACACACTTGGAAATTTTGAAAAAAAGAAAGTTATACCCACGTTTTACACATGAAAAAGGATCCAAAATGGATTATTATATAATATTATATGAAATAATGGTGATATATGCCCATAAAATAGTAATTATATAAGTTTTTAGTTATTTTTAACCCTTTTTTGTTTTAGTTTAACCACCAGTAAACCCATTTTAACTTTATCCGTAGAAATTAATTGTTACTAGTATTACAACTCATTGTGACCAAAAATGAACTGCAACTTATGATATATTTTTATTTTTTATTATTTGTCAAATTGAATACATTTTACCAAGGTTAATTCATATAAGTAGTGGACTTTAATTTAAAATTAATATTGTGGACCCGATGAATAAGAGGATTTCCAGTGAAAAAGATTTCACAAGTATAGAAAGATTTAATATCAAAGTTCAATATTAACTTTATTCAAATGGGCTATATTTTTTTAATAAATATATAATGTTTCTAATATTACTTTTAAAACAATATTAAAATAAAATGGATATTGTATATGGTTTGAACAAAAAAATAGGTTTTCAATTAAAATTATTATTCTTTATTATTCATCAAGAAAAAAGTATTTTCCCATTCAGTTATAAAAAAAGAAATCAATTAGAATTTTTATTTCATGATTTAAAAAGTTAATATCATTTCATCAAATACATTTCTTAAAGTGGTAAAAAATAATTTTATTATTTTTTCCCAAAAATCAATTAAAATTATTTTTTGATAAAAAATTATTTTTGAAGCACATAAAGACTTACCAAATTTAAGTAATTATTTATCAATATATTGTTTTTACCTAAAATATTTACAATAAATATCAAAATGTGGTAATTACTATTTGTGCCACAATGTAAAAGGGGTAAGTTATAACTTTCATTTTTAAATAATAATATTAATGGCATATTACGGTTCTCTAAAACATGATGTTTTGTGTAACTCAAGATATCAATAAAATTAAATTTATATGAAAAATATATTTCAAAAAATATCATGGTGCTACATTAATGGATTAATGTGGTCTGGGTCCATATTTCACTCTTATTGATGCACCATTAAAATGTATATATGAAACACCCTTAAAAACTCCTCTCACAATCTCACTTGTATCATCGTCCACCACTAGAAAAGGACGTCATGTTCCTCACCTTAAAAAACACATTAGCAACATTTCTGGTGGATTTATTAACACTCGAGGTCCCATAGTCAGTATCTCTAAGATAAGGCTCCCTAACATGATGAAAAAGTGGATGAGTGATAACCATATACTGGAGGTAAGATGTACTATCCTCATCCACTAAGGATAATTGTTATTAGACTAACTAATCTAACACCACACTTACAAATAGTTAACAAAGTCTCCTACATAGAGCATATTCGATCACATTCTCCTTCCTTTGAGTATAAACTATTTTTAATTTATAATCCGTTATGAAATAGTTTCATCTCCATTGTCTCGAGATAATATCTTTTAGTTAGGAGATAACATTGAGGCTTTTTTATCTGAATAAAAAATAAAATACTTATCGACAAGGTATCATTACAACATTTATAGGGTGAATAACACTTCTTCCAGCTCCAGATCATGGGTCTTATAGTTATTCTCATGTGGTCTCATATTCCAGTAGTTGTACACAATCACCCCTACCTCATCTCCAGCATATAACCAATCCCAATTCTAAAGGCATCACATAACACCACATACTCAAAACCCTCCTTTTCTAGTGTCAAGATTGGGGAACTCATTACCCTCTTTTGAAACTTCTAAAAAATCTAATGGATCCTTCAAACCATATTAAAATAATACCTTTTTGGGTTAAATAAGTGATTGGTGACATTATCTCAAGAAATTGGGTTCAAATATCTTATAGTAATCATCCAATACAAGGATACATTACACCATAGTCTTGGATTTTTGTGGTAACCAAAAAAGAACTACCTCAACCCTCCCCAAGTACACTACTACTACCTATTATGAGATTACATATCTGAGGATGTTGACCTCTTGAATCTATAACTTACACTTCAAGAGATTCCTATAAATTTGGTGCTCTCATAATATGTCTATGACCTTCTACAGATGTATTATGTTATCATCCTCAAACACCAAGTACATCATGATGTTATCGATGAAGACTATAGTGAACCAATCCATGAAAGGATGAATAGTCCATTTCCTGAGTCCCTTGAACACTTCTATGGAGTTTTACACACTGAATTGAAAGGGGTGGTGGTTGGTACAGATAAAATAATTAGATAGCTCATTCTTATATCATATCTCCTCATTCACATCTTCCTCCCTATAAAACTCATTCATATAGCTACTACTTCATCCTAGGTTGTCTATAGACTATATTTCTACCTACTTCATGGTGTTTCTGAAAATCCATTATAAGAATTCCCATACTATCACAAGAGTAGCATCACCACTCCCTCGGTAGACTAGATCTGTCCTAAAAACCTTGAAATGTAGACCCTCTATCCTGATATTTTATATGAAGATTAATAGCACACATTTATCCCTTTGTTTGATATCATATAACACCTTCTAAAGTCTAATATCTTCGGTTCCCACTACTAGTGGAAACTATCAGTGGATACTCCTCTAAGAAGGTCTCCAACACCATTTCTCAATCGAACACTCCAACATAATTGGGAAAGAAAATAGATATTACACTAGATCATATATATATATATATATATATATTGATGTCATTCTAATGGAATAATGCTTCTTGAACCATATCTATGGATTGTTTTGTGAAGTTACTAAATCTCAATGCATACTTTTCAACTATCATGTTATACTATTGGAGTTCTAAAAGTTCCTAGATACTTACCCCTCATGATAAAGATGGATATAACTCTTATTTGAATGGATGATTCATCTAAATCCAAGATAAAGCTAACAAATCATAAATTGGAGTCAATAGACTCCACTATATATATTTAGATACTTGAATAAGGCCCACTTCTAGGACCCCAATATGATCTATAGGGCTCCTGACTAAAAGGAAAACTCACCCAACTCCCTCAAGATAATCCTCTTCTACCTGAGGGCCTATAATCCCCTAAAACTTGAGGGGTATATTCTTTTAAAACTCATAGATTATAATTTTCATTCAAACATCCAATACTAGTATTTATGTTGAAACATTATGCTCGATAGTTGGTAGTGGGAATTGGAATCCATTAGGAGGTACCACCACCTAAATAGGTCTTTGTACTATAACCTCTTCACTAGGAGAATCGTACTCGTGATCCTGCTAGTGAATCCTATCTATCTATCAACGAGGAGGAATCATGAAATTTCAATACATACAATGTTCTAAGAGTATATCTATAGAGATTACATAAGAAGGCAATGGAAATGAAATCCCAATCCAATAAGATTTGTTTACTAATATTTTTCCTATAGCCAATGCTTATACGTATCAATTTAATAAGTAGGTTTTCATATTCATGGTGGATGGATATGTCATCCATCAAACTAAAACTAGACTCACTTACAATAGAGTCTAACTCAAAACTCATTTACATTGCTTCAATAGTTCTCATACCAAACCTCATAGTTAGAAAATATGGAAACTCCTATCCTAAGATAACCAGCTCTTATATCACTCTATCAAAAATTGACCCACTGGGGCATGTCAAGCTGGCACCCAGCTGAGTTTTATCCCCCAATCCCACATCAAATAGTTTTTGGAAAAGCTGATAGCACTAAGTTGTTATATTACAAACAATGGATGCCTTAGCTTAAGGTACTTATATACACAGACATTTGCAAATACCGACATAATGATGAATCGTATATAAAAATTGATACCAAAATGAATTAATGCATCGTTATCTTATATTAGAGTAAGAAAAATTTATGGGAAAACATAAAGGTCCAAATATAATCTTGCCGAAATAGTAAAATATTCTAACCAATTATGAAGGAGGGGAATAGTGACAAATGTACTATTAAAAAGAACCAATGTCTGACTAACTCAACTATACTCATCCTACTCCCAGTCATACGTTGATTCTATCATATGTCCTATATTCTATATAATACCTGACATATAAAGGTATAGGCCATGTAAAAATGAGTATAGCATACCCAGTACGATACACAAGAATTTTACAAACATAAAGAATTTGGAGAGAGGATTCATCTTATCATCACAAAGGCATGTTAATAAAAATGTGACACATAACAATAATACACCATATATACTAAATAGAGACATTAATTATCATTTTAGAGTCACAACCATTCTACCATGGGAGTATATGCTTGAGGATTCAAGGAAACACTCGTCTAGAAGATATCACTCTAGGATCCTTGAGAACAGTGATGGTGCTTATCTGATAAGTTGTTCTCTTCAACAATTTCCATGAAGAATTACATGATAAAAATATGAAGATGTCAATATGTATATTGGATATTTCACCCAGGTCCTGTGGAGGTATTCCTGACCCCACTTAGAATAAACCTACTAGAATGGGGATCACATTCCCTGATAGTCGAAAATTAGAATCCTGACATAACCTAGGGAAGATATGATAGAGGGTCATGCCCTGGTCCACATAGAGTGATACCTAACTCTATCTAACACTAATCTCATATAGGGGATCTCATATTATACTCAAGACATGATTCCTCGTTGTACCTTTATAGGTATGGACTAAGCGAATGTACCCTATAGAAAGTTGACTACACTTTTAAGAAATGAAGGCCTCAATCTACACTGTAAAAAATTAAATGACACGTATATGGTATACATAGTCTTTCTTCTCAACCCTAGGTATGCTCGTTTACCTTGTCCTATGACCATATACTCTAGTTTTTACCATCAACACTATTCATATCCATTTATCGGTATGTGATAGTGTACTATGGTTTTCCTTGTATACTTGGTCATGTCCATGCCTATGATCCCTAGGGATACAAACTAAGTCAAAAGTGATGGGTTACATAGTGTGAGGACATACCACATGATGTGTAATATTTAATTTTTCATGAAACCCTATCCACCGTAATAAGAGACTACACGGTTTATGTTTATACAAATTATACACCATGTAACATGTGATTTTCTACTTGCAATTTGTATATACATAAGTCTTCTCATGACACCTAATAATTTTTCTAGATGAAAATATTGTGCGTCAAAAATGGATATTAGTTGACCAAAATATATTTCGTTCTCGTGGTGTGGTTCCATTCAGCAATCTGATCATAAATTTCCCTAGTAAAATTTCATCTTATGAATTCCCAATCCTGTGAAACAAGAACAATTGATCTCATTCTAAAACAATTTTCATCATCACACACTGTAATCAATTTATTGATCAAGATCCCAAATAATAGATAATTATCTGTTGCAAAAAATAATGATTATTTCAACACCCATAATTCAAGAATAATAAAATATAACCATTTAAAATTTTAGGAAAATAGAATCAATTCTCATAAATCAATGATCAATACATGAGAACATTCTATAGACGGATTGTTTCGAGCTTAATGCGGGATAAAAAAGGGAAAAACCAGCATAAACAAATGTATTGCCTTTATTTTGTATTGATCTATGATAAGTATTGGTTCTACATGATTATCTTTTGTGAGACTCATGAACTCTATTGACTAAGAGAAAAACATTGGTATTGATCTCAAATCCATGATCCATTAGTCATCCCAAAGATATCTCCTCTAGGGTCTCTATTAATCCCAAGGTTTATACAAATAACCCTTATACTATCACATAGTTTGATTTAAATTGAGGGGATCTAGGTCATGGGAATTTAATGACTAATAAATTAAATAAATAATTTATTTAATTATCATTATCCCAAACCACTCTTAAAACAAACACTCGATACCAAAAAATGTTATGACCCATCTATTTTAAAACCCACATTCTATATTTAATGGCGGGGTTATATTTTCTATATGATAACCTATTTGGGAGTTATCCCATTATTTTATAAAAACTCTGCGTACATGATATAATATTTTTAATAATATTATTATAAAAATATCAGGGCTCGTATAGCTTTTAATCCAACCCTGACATAGCACCAAACAATTAAAATATTCTATAAAATATTCTAATGTTTGTAAATGAAAAAATAGTCATTATATAAATTGTTGACTTCCATTTATAGATATATATTAACAATAAATTCCAATTTAATCTCTATTCACATGGGAGACACAAGATAACTTTATGATAGATGGTTTAAATAGTAATGTTCACTACAACATTAATAGGGGATATTAAAGAGTCAAATTAATATTTATTAAAAAAACTAGTGTCACTTATACAGAGAGATGGAGTTCTCTATACAACATTTTTCTTTCAAGTATCTTGATGATTAAATAACTCTCATATTGGAAAATATAATTTAGTTTTAAGGAACCCTAAGATAAACGCACACAAATAATATATTTATACTATGGATTAATTAATACATCACATAAATAGACACACAACCTATGGAACTAATGTTTTAGTGTAATGTAGAGTATCTTTATAAAAATCTTATTTTACCACACATATAAATTTATCTCTATAATATTGCTTCTCAGGGACCCTTCTATAGATATATCATATGATATAATCATATTAATTTCCTAGGAAATGGAAACATAAGAATGGGATGCGGTCTAATTGTAAAGACCCGTAATTTCTAGGTAATTTAATTTATTTAAATGTAAATTTTACAGGCCCGCAAAATCACACGACGAGCGATTCTGAGGCTTAGAGTGCCTGGAATGATCGGCCGAAGTTTTTTTTAAGGATAAGTTAACGCGCATAAGCAGTTTTCCTAAAAATGTAAAATAACTCTTAATTGGTAACTTGGATCAGAAATACGAAGTCACCTTTGCTCTCAGGATGGCGGGTTTACCCTTAGTGTGACATAAGATTAGTCTGTGCGGGCCTCCTGTGAGGAAACCCAAAAATGGAATAATCGTAAATAAAATAATAAAATAAATTATTTTATTTTTGAAATTATTATAACTCACAAATGGTAACATGGATTAAAAATCCAATACCACCACTAAACTTGTGAATGTATACTTTCTTTATGCAGATACTAACTTCAGCCAATGCGGGCCACCAGAGAAAGTTAGTTTTTGGCCGAAAATAAAATAATTTAGTGAAAATTATTTTATTATAAAATACATAACATCTAAATGGTAACTCAGATTGAAAATACGAGAGTACTGTTGGGTTCGTTGGGGCGTGTTGCACCTAGGCAGGGCCTAACCTCGACAGGTGCGAGTCAAGGGTGACTGATAACAATTTTCCGAACTTTTTGCTGGGTACGTTTAGTAAATGCGTGATAAGCATTTTGTAACTTTTGAACCGGTGCTTGAAATTGAAATTTGAGGGCACCATTTAACTCACAGTGCCAGTATTCGCTTAAGGAGGATTTCACCTTGACGGTAGTTGGTTGAGAGTAAAAGATTGATTTTGGTTTTTTATAAAAAAATTAATAAAATATAGTGAGCTAACACTTTCTTTTATTTTTAGCTGCCATGTGGAGGTTGGGTGGTTAAAACTTCATCAAGGGAGTTGGAGGTGCGGCCACCACACCTTAACCTCCCATGAGAGGTTATGGTGGTGGGGCCCACCTGAACTCAACCTCCCATGTGAGCATAAATGAGGTGGGGACCACACTGGTCTTAACTCCCCTATTAATGGGAGGAGAGGAAAACCTCTCAACTCCACTTATTAATGCTGGGGGAGCCTCTTGAAATCATCCCATTAATTAAATCCAATGCACATCTTAAATTGCGCCAGCTTAACTTAATTGGATTTCTCCTTTATATTTTAAGCAACTGCGTCGTTGGAATTTAGGAAGGTCACTAATAAATGAACCATCATAAATTCCAACAATCGTTACCTACCTCCCTCCCTCTCATATTTAAAGAAATCATGGGGGGGAGGTTTTGGGATGGCTTCACTATGTGATGAAATGCTGGAAAAGTGACACGACGCCCAACACTTGGAGGATTAAGCCATCTCCAACGAAGAATAAAGAATAACGACCTTCTTCGACTTCTTCCTCAGACACCGACCGACGTGGAGTGTTGTCAACGATCCAACGCAACTCGGGTTTGGAAGTACTTGGAAGACGCGACGAACGACGATCCTTTATGTCTTCTTCTGCGGCCCCTTCAATGAACGACGTCTGCCTTTTTGCGCCAACATCAACCAACAACGAGCAAGGTAGGGGTTTATTGATTGATATTATTATACCCTTTTCTTATCTTCCTCATCTAATAAAAATGGATTGTTGAGAACATGCTATTATTCATATACTTTTCTTGATGATCCAAATGATACCTCCCTAAACACGGAGGGTACGGGCCAACCTAAAAAGCCCTGAAACCATCTGTCGGTTTTATTCCTTGTGGTGATTTTTGAAGCGGCAACGAGGCGACAAAGGAGGCAATGAAAAAGGTCGTGCTACCCGCGGCCTCCGTGAACCGCACCGCCCCCGTGGAACACCGGACTTCCCGGCCAAACACCTCCGGCCCACGCTGGCAAGAGCCAAGCCGAACCAGCCTGCCCCGCTGCCCCGAGCTGCGGGCCCGCGCGCTGCCCAGCCACCTCGGAACGATGGTCGGCGCGCCGCCCGCGCCCCGCCGGCCTAACCACGGGCTGCCCGCAGACCCCATCGGCCTACCCGCACACTGCCCGCACACTGCCTGAGCCCTGCCTGCCACCCGAGTCGGCCTGCATCATCCTTCGTGGCATCGTTGGCCGAATTTGCTCATCCTTCCATGCCGAGTCGCCCAAGCTGCGCCCCTCGCGGCACTAGACGAATCGGCCCCCAGCCTTCGGGCCGATCCGCCTACGCGGAAACTGTAGAGACCCAAATCTTGACGTACAAGAACATTACAATACTTTTTCAGAATTCTTAATGAATAAAAAAACAGACACCAAAGGACCATAATATTTTAGTGTCTTTGGAAACTCGGAAAATAATCTTTTAATCATGGTGAAAGAACTTCAACATCTCCCATAAATATCTTCCCCTTTTGTTTTGTTACCTAAAACCTTCCTTTAAATCCTGGGGAAAAGAAAACATATAAAGGGTGAGATGAAATTCTCAGTAAGGGTAATCATGGAGAAAATAAAACAAACCATATACATTTGAACATTAAAATGTGAACATAATGTTTAAACATAGAAATCTTGAGCAATGACATAAAACATTGCAGTATGTAAGGCATAAATCATAATAGAACATCAATAATGATAAAATAGCTTAGGAATAAAACTTGTAATTGGGTAAAAATAGTAAGCAATGATATGATTTCCATGGTAGCCACGACATTGCTGCCAAGACCATCTTAGTGGACAAAGTCCCTTTCTGAATCAATTTTACTCCTCATTTCAATCTTGTAACACTGAACCGGATTAACTTACCGTTCCAGCCATGTCTATATCATGAGATATAAATCTTTACCCAATTCATTGGTGGGAGATATAGGTCTCACCCATATCATAATGAAATCATTCTTACTTATTCCAAAAAATAAACATACATTATTCATAATAACCCAACGAATAAAATGGGTTTCATAAACATCATCCCATCATCACATTATCCATATAAATGAAATGGATATCATTTCATAATAAGAAAAGTGAAACCATGTAAATCATAGAGTCTTTATACTTAAAACATACACATATGTAATAATGTCATCTTAGATGGAAAATGGTTTTGATAAAACACTTGAAATGAATTCTTGGGGAAAATATTCTTTCTTCTTCAAAATCAATTTATTTTAACAAAACGTTATACAATTTTAAAAGAAATTTATTTTTTTTGGAATTAGTCATGAAATATTTTTGAGGAATCTTTAGGAAAATAGGGCATTATAAAATCGGAAAAAAAATCCTTTCATGCCGTATAAGATAAAAAAAATTCTTCTCATACTCTTGCTGGAAAAGTCAAAAAAGTACCTCACAACGTAAACAGAAGAAAGATTCCTTACATACCATGTAGTAAAATTAAAAAATGGGTAAAAAGGACTTTAAACATACATAAAACCATTTTTATAAAATAGTTACATGGATGATAAATATTACCCCACTAAATAGTTACGAATAAACAATCTCGGATAAGAATGAGATTGGATTAATTATCCCTTACCTTAGGTCCGATATGCTTCGTACGTATCCGAACCTCCTGTATAATGATTAAAATAATTTCATTGACTTATTATATAATAATACGCATTGTTATTATATCATATATGGTTCACTTATGACTTTATATTACCCATTCTTTTGTAAATTTCATGTCAAAGCAGCGTTTTGGGTAAAACGTTTTATTTATCGTACATGTTTGGACTTGTTGTTCTTGATATTATTACTACTTATATCATGATTTATTTACATCCAGATTTTAAATCATGATATATATATCATATATATTCAGTATACATAAATATATATAATATATAGATAAATTAAATAAAATACACCGTTCATGGAGACTGTAGGCCGTACGTGCGCATGAACGCTGATTTTTTCCTTATTGACTTGAATGGAAGTTAGTAGATGAAATATATATATATATAAATAAATCCATTATCTTAATTATGTCATATATTTCATTATTATTCATTATATATACTTTATAATCATTCTTGAATGGTTAATCATGGAAAATGAATCTCATCGCGTTAGTGGAGATGGTAGTCCATACATACGCACGAGCGATGATATCATTACCATTATCTTGGAATTGTTTTTAAATGCATGTATAATATTATAGAATCAATATCACTTTAAAATAACCATATATAGTTATTTATTTACACCATTATACCCATCCATGTATGGTGGTGGTCGAAAACGGATTACACCACGGTGTGGAGACGGTATTCCGTACGTACGCAGGCGCGGTGATTTCGTTTTCCGTAGGATGGATAGAAGGTGAAATAGGGTTGCTTCATATTTATAATAACATACCAGTATATGAGTGATTCTGATTTTATTACTTCATAATGAAACAACTGATGAAGAGGATGTAGAAGAAGAAATATTTTTGAATGAATCGGTAACGGATATTACCTCTTCTTCGACATGCCTCTTTGAAACCTCCTCTTAGGGCACTAAAGATGGTCTTTGAAGAAGACCAGAACCTCTAGGATGTTTCTAGAGAAGTGGAGAAGAGAAATGGGGAGGGTTTGGCCGAGCATGAAGGCTCAAAGTGGTGTGAGGAGGAGAGGGAGGAGGTGCCCTTTTATAAGGGAGGAGAGGGGCACCTTAGGAAAACATAAAATATTATTTTATTATAAAGTCATATTCGGTTTTTAATAGCTCAAAATTGATTTATTTCGAAGTTAAGGTGGGTATGGGTCGAAATACTCTCATCCATTAGAATTTATACAAGTTTAGGTTTCTATTTTAACCTTATCATTTAGATTTAACTTTAAGTTAAATAATTTTACTTTTATAGTGTCTTCTTGTTTTCTTACACTATAAGGTTAATATACTTACTATAACAAGCTAAAAGAACCCCAAGTTGTTATTATTAATATATATAACCCTATCTAAGTCATTTTTCCAAAACTTATATTTTTAGAAATAAAATAACAATTAATAATATAATATTTGTTTTGAAAACTATTTTATGTGAATTTTGACACTATTTGATAATTGGTTTTTTTGAAAGTCATAACAGAATGATTAGTTTCAAAAAAGTTAATTAAATCAATACTAACATGTCCTATTAACCTAGAAAATTAGTTTAATTCCTAGAAAGTCTCAAATTACATTTATTTGGGTATTTATAACATCAATTATGTCAATATTTCATTAATAAGATAATTATTGCATCATCATTGTGTCATAAAAAAATTAAATTATTTAGTGTTTAAAAATTATAAATAAAATACAATTATGTAGGAAATGTTTTTATCTTTCTAGTGAATAATTATAGTAAAATTTATCTTATGTATAACCCAATATTAATAATGTTTTAGTTATTAAAATTTGATTTTAACTATTTTAACTAATCTTTAAGTAAAATAATATTAAATGTCCTAATCTAATCCAAGTGGGCCTAAATTTTCATATTTCCTAATGTTTTTTTGGTCGAATTACACTTATCCAATAGAATTAGGATATTTTTTAGGGTAATAATAATAACATTTTTATCCATAATTACCGTATTTACTTTTAACAGTGATAAAAAAAGTAAAAAGTTACTATTCAACAAAAATTATTTTCATCTCATTGAACCAGATTTTAGTCCTTTATATTAACTGTGTCTCTCAGGTTTTCATTATTCCACTCACAGAAGGGGTAAAATTAAGTTTTATGTGAATTTTCAAATTCTCCTAGGAGATAGGTAAAAGACCGTGAAAAGTTCAATAAAATTTTTATATATTTAAAATTATTATAAAGTGAATCTAATAAATTACTTTTAACTTTTATAGGTATTATGTATCAATTTTTACCTAAAATAAATTTAAATAAACTAAATAATTATTTAAATAAAAAGTCTGGTTTTAAATACTAACCCAGTGTTTTCACTAATCATCAAAAATTGAAAGTTTTCAGAAAAATACCAAAAATTCACCCTAGGATAATTTTGATATTTCAAATCCAAAAATGAAGTCCATTTTGAAAGATAAAATTTATAAAATTCCAAAAAGTGGGTATTACTATTCAAAACGGCTAGTTCATAGTAATATTATAATAATATCTCGTTTAATGAAACTCAGTATTGCGTACTACACACGCTATCGAAGAATGTCTTGATTCGTGTAAATCAAGCCAAGTCAAGGATGCGTGTAGTGAAAGATCCTTTTGGTGTTGCATACAACACAAGACATCAATGAAATTAAAAATAATATTTTTCATAAAATCTCAGGGTGTTACATTCTACCCCCCTCAAAATGAATTTCTCCCTCAAAATTCGTCAGGGTTATAAATGGTTGACTATTCAAAAGTTTCTTTAATAGAAACCCACATCGTAAAAAGTAATACAAAAATTTATCTTTAAAAAATAACGTACGAAACATAACGGTTACCCAAATTAACTAATAACTAGGTTTCCATGTAGGAGAACATAGGTGAAAATATGGATATGGAAGAGAAATCTAACCGTCATGTTCTGATGGAGAGTGGTAGAGAACATGGCTATGAAAAACCAACAATCACAAAGCCATAGATTTGTGATAATATGAATTACTATCTAATTCATCGGATATAAGGTCACTAGGAAAACATTTTTGGTTTTCAAGATCATTTCCAGAAAGATCTAGAAATCGGAATTAGAAGAAATACTTTTGTGATTTTGGCACAGTCTCACCATTGGTCGCTTATTGGACAATTTCCTCTTCATCACTTAACGAAATGAAGTTGAATTGGAAATTCATGAAGTGTTAGCATATCATGTGATAGAATGATTGATCATTCCATCTGTCTCAAACAAATGGTTAGAAAAAGATATCAAAAATACATAAGTCCATCTGTAGTGAGATTAATCATATATGGTTCCTAAAATGGACTTATACTTAATATATAATACTGATTAATATAATAAAACTAGTTTCTAGTAAATAGGGACTTCATGAAGGGAAGTGTTAGGCGATAAAGGCCTATCGCACTTCAGTTGTGGGTTTGATTCCTAGAGCCTTGTCCGACGCGACGGGTTGTCGCTCGTCCTGTAGGTTATCCTTTTTCTAAAATTACATTATTATAACAATCCATAATGTCAAAAAATTATAGTCTTAAACAGATCTATATGATGTCAAAATTAATCCATTCCAAACTTTAAGCTTATCAAAAATACTTCTGTCCAATCTCATGGTGTAAAGAAACTGATTACTTGAGAGGTCACATAACAAGTACGTGAATACCATCATTTATCCCCCATATAAGATATATCTTGTTGGTCACATTCCAAAAATGTGAATAACTTAATCGTGTGTTCTCTTAAAAAATAAATACCCATTGAATCTTAGTTAAAACATGAATGCTGTCAAAAGTTAACTCATTCCACATTAAAAAATCCAAAAATTCTATATAATCATACCATGATATCACTTAGTCCTTATATCAATCATGAGATCATGAATACTATCAGACATATTATTTTCTCCTTATCCTCATATCATCTTCCTTCCAAAAATATCTGAATTACCTTTCATGGTTACGGGTACCATTCAACATATACTTTCAAATACTTTAGGAAAAACAATAGTGTAACAATTCTTAGATGATTCTTCATTCCATAGTACCATTAACTATACAACATAACTCTTGATAAATATACAATCGTTCCACTACCTTCTTAAACAACTGACTGAGCTTCAACACTTCTTTCATCTCATATATCATTTGTAGTCTCCTCATCATCCTCCACATAAATACTACCCATATGACCATGCTGGTTCTCTTCATGAGATTTTCCCTTAGGGCATTGGTTTGCATTATTCCCATACATTCCACATTTAAAACATCTAATTATTCTTGATGTCATAGCAATACCATTATCCTTCTCCATGGTGTTAGCTGAACCTTTTCCTTTTCACTTACTAGATTTGTGTCCTTCTTTTCCACTCCCAAAACATCTTCCAATTCCATTTAAACATTCTCCTTGATGCCTCTTCCCACATGATTTACATGAGGGGAATTGAACTTTCTTTCCTCTATGATCATCATGAAACTCCATATTTCTCTTATTAGCTAAGTCGGGATACTTACCAAATTTGAGATTATTAATCATATTATGATATTGCTGATTAGGCATAATTCCATATCCAATTTCATTTGGTTGCTCATGAAGAATATCTTTTCATTGTCCACCATATCCCCCATTATCGTGAATCTTCCTATTTCCAGCAATTTTCTAAAACCCAAAATGAATAGTGTGAGAGGACAAAATAATAATCAATGGGGATAAACATCAATATCTAACATCTTAAGTAAAATTCTAAGCTCGTTACCATAATTCTAAGACTATAACCTATTCTTAAACTTAACCTTAGGGACATCCCTAGACATACCTTAGAAATATCTCTAGGGATTTCACTAAAGTTTTCTCATCCAAGTTTCCAAAGGTTAACTAAACCATTCTTATGATAACAAATGTAGAGACCCAAAGCCTGACGTACATGGACATTACAATACTTTTGCGGAATGCTTAATACATAATAAAAACAGACACCAAAGGACCGTAATATTTTAGTGTCTTTGTAAACTCGTAAAATAATCTTCTAATCATGGTGAAAGATCTTCAACATCTCCCATAAAGATCTTCCCATTTTGTTTTCTTACCTAAAACCTTTCTTTAAATCCTGGGGAAAAGAAAATATATAAAGGGTGAGGTAAAATGCTGAGTAACGGTAAGCTTGGAGAAAATAAAACAAACCATATACATTTGAACATAAAAACATGAACATAATATTTAAACATCGAAATCTTGAGCAATGACATAAAACATGTAATTACGTAAGGAATAGAACATAATAGAACATCAATAATGATAAAATGACTTAGGAATAAAACTTGTAATTATGTAAAACCATTAAGCACATGATATGATTTCCATGGCAGCCAAGGCATTGCTGCCAAGACCATCTTAGTGGACAAAGTCCCTTTCTGAATCGAGTTCACTCCACGTTTCAGTCCTGTAACACTGAACCGGAATAACTTACCATTCCAGCCATGTCTATATCATTAGATATAAATCTTTACCCAATGCAGTGGAGGGAGATATAGGTCCCACCCATCTCATAATGAAATCATTCTTACTTGTGCCACAAAATAAACATACATTATTCATAATAACCCAACGAATAAAATGGGTTTTATAAACATCATCCCATAATCACATAATCCATATAAAAGAAATGGATATCATTTCATAATAAGAAAAGTGAAACCATTTAAATAATAGATACTTTATTTTTGAAACATACACATATGGAATAATGTCATCTTAGTATGAAAATGGCATTGATAAAAAACTTGAAATGAATTCTTGAGGAAAATATTCTTACTTCTTCAAAATCAATTTCTTTTCACAAAAAATCATGAAATTTTAAAAGAAATAGATTTTGTTGTAAATAGTCATGAAATATTTTGTAGTAATCTTCAGGAAAATAAGGCTTTGTAAAATCGTAAAAAAAATCCTTTTATGCCGTATAAGTTAAAAAAAATCTTCTCGTACTCTTGCCGGAAAAGTCAAAAAAGTACCTCGCAACGTAAATAGAAGAATGATTCCATACATACCATGTAGTAAAAGTAAAAAATGGTTAAAAAATAATTTAAACATTCATGAAACCATTTTTATAAAATAGGGACATGGATGATAAATATAACCCCACTAATTACTTACGAATAAACAATCTCGGATAAGAATGAGATTGGATTAATTATCCCTTACCTTAGGTCTGATATGCTTCGTACGTATCCGAACCTCATGTATAATGATTTAAATAATGTAATTGACTTATTACAGAATAATAATCATTTTTATTGTATCATGTATGGTTCACTTATGACTTTATATTACCCGTGCTTTTGTAAATTTCATGTCAATGCATCGTTTTGGGTAAAACGTTTTATTTATCGTACATGTTTGGACTTGTTGTTCTTGATATTATTAATACTTATTCAGGATTTATTTACTTCAAGAATGTAAATAATGATATATATATCATATATATTCACTATACATAAATATATATAATATATAGATAAATTAAATAAAATACACTGTTCATGGAGACGGTAGGCCGTACGTACGCATGAATGCTGTTTTTTTTCCTTATTGGCTTGAATGGAAGTTAGTAGATGAAATATATATATATATACATAAATCCATTATCTTAATTATGTCATATATTTCATTATTATTCATTATATATACTTTATAATCATTCTTGAATGGTTAATCATGGAAAATGAATCTCATCGCGTTCGTGGAGATGGTAGTCCGTGCATACGTACGAGCGATGATATCATTCCCATGATCATGGAATTGTATTTTAGTGTATGTATAATATTAAATAATCAATATCACTTTACAATAACCATATATAGTTATATATTTACACCATTATACCCATCCATGTAAGGTGGTGGTAGAAAACGGATTACACCACGGCGTGGAGACGGTATTCCGTACGTACGCAGGCGCAGTGATTTCTTTTTCCATAGGATAGGTAGAAGGTTAAATAGGGTTGTTTCATATTTATAATAACATACCAGTATATGAGTGGTTCTTATTTTATTACTTCATAATGAAACAACTAAATAAGAGGAAGTAGAATAAGAAATAAATTTGATTGAATCGGTAACAGATATTACCTCTTCTTCAACACGCCTCTTTGAAACCTCCTCTTAGGGCACTAAAGATACTCTTTGAAGAAGACCAGAACCTCTAGGATGTTTCTATGTAAGTGTAGAAGAGAAATTGGTAGGGGTTGTCCATGCTTGAAGGCTCAAAGTGGTGTGAGGAGGAGAGGGAGGAGGTTCCCTTTTATAAGGGAGGAGAGGGGCACCTTAGGAAAACTTAAAATATTATTTTATTATAAAGTCATATTCAGTTTTTAATAGCTCAAAATTGATTTATTTCGAAGATAAGGTGTGGATGGGTCGAAATAATCTCAGCCATTATAATTAAGACAAGTTTAGGTTTCTATTTTAACCTTATCATTTAGATTTAACTTTAAGTTAAATAATTTTACTTTTACTGTGTCTTCTTGTTTTCTTAAACTATAAGGTTAATATACTTACTATAACAAGCCAAATGAACACCAAGTTGTTTATTATTAATATATATAACCATATCTAAGTCATTTGGCAAAACCTTATATTTTTAGGAAAAAAATAACAATTAATAATATAATATTTGTTTTAAAAACTATTTTATGTCAATTTTGACACTATTTGGTAATTGTTTTTTTTGAAAATCATAACTGAATGATTAGTTTGAACTAAGTTAATTAAATCAATACTAACATGTCCTATTAACCTATAATGTTAGTTTAATTCCTAAAAATTCTCAAATTACATTTATTTGGGTATTTATTACATCAATTATGTCAATATTTCATTAATAAGATAATTATTGCATCATCATTGTGTCACAATAAAAATTAAATTATATAGTGTTTAATAATTATAAATAAAATTCCATTATGTAGGAAATGTTTTTTTCTTTATAATTAATATTTATAGTTGAATTTATCTCATGTATAACCCTATATTAAAAATGTTTTAGTTATTAAACATTGATTTTAACTATTTTAACTATTCTTTAAATAAAGTAATATTAAATATCTTAATCTAATCCAAGTGGGCCTAAATGGTCATATTTTCTTCCAAAGGTTTTTTTGGTCGAATTACACTTATCAAATAGAATTAGGACATGTTTTAGGGTAATAATAATGTCATTTTTACCCTTAATTACCCTATTTACTTTTAACCGTGATAAAACATGTAAAAGTTACTATTCACCAATAATTATTTTCATCTCATTGAAACACATTTTAGTCCTTTATATTAACTGTGTCTCTCGGGTTTTCAAAATTCCACTCACTGAAGGGGTAAAATTATGTTTTATGTGAATTTGAAAATTCTCCAAGGAGGTGGGTTAAAGACAGTGAAAAGTTCAATAAATTTTTTAAATATTTAAAATTATTATAAAATGACTCCAATGAATTACTTTGAACTTATATATGTATTATGTATCAATTTTTAGCTAAAATAAAGTTAAATAAAATAAATAATTATTTAAATAAAAAGTCAGTTTTTAAATATTAACCCAGTGTTTTCACTATTCATCAAAAATTGAAAGTTTTCAGAAAAATACCAAAAATTCACCCTTGGCTAATTTTGATATTCCGAATTCAAAAATGAAATCCATTTTGAAAGATAAAATTTATAAAATTCCAAAAAGTGGGTATTACTATTCAAAACGGCTAGTTCGTAGTAATATTATAATAATATCTCGTTTAGTGAAACTCGGTATTGCGTACTACACACACTATCGAAGAAGGTCTTAATTCGTGTAATGCAAGCCATGTCAGGGATTCGTGTAGTGCAAGATCCATTTAGTGTAGCATAAAAAACAAGACATCAATGAAATTAAAAAGAATATTTTTCATAAAATCTCGGGGTGTTACATTCTACCCACCTTAAAATGAATTTCTCCCTCAAAATTCGTCGGGGTTATATATGGTTTACTATTCAAATTTTTTTTAATAGAAACCCACATTGTAAAAAGTAACACAAAAACTTATCTTTAAAAACTAATGTATGAAATGTAACGGTTACCAAAATTAACTAATCACTGGGCTTCCACATAGGAGAACATAGGTGAAAATGTGGATATGGAAGAGAAATCTAACCGTCATGTTCTGATGGAGAGTGGTAGAGAACATGGCTATGAAAAATCCAACAATCACAAAGCCATATATTTGTGATAATCTAAGGTACTATCTGATTCATCAGATATAAGGGCACTAGGACAACATTTTTGGTTTTCAAGATCATTTCCCTAAGGTTCAAGAAATCAGAATTAGAAGAAATACTTTCGTGATTTTGGTACAGTCTCACCATTGGTCATTTCATGGACAATTTACTCTTCATCACTTAACAAAATAAAGTTGAATTCTTCATTCATGAAGTGTAATCATATCATGTGATAGAATGATGGGTCATTCCATCTGTCTCAAACAAAAGGTTAGAAAAAGTTATCAAAAATACATAAGTCCATCTGTAGTGAGATTAATCATATATAGTTCCTAAAATGGACTTATACTTCATATATCATACTGCTTAATATAATAAAACTATTTTCTAGTAAATAGGGACTTTCTGTAGGGAATTGTTAGGTGATAAATTCCTGTCGCACATCAGTTGTGGGTTTGATTCCCACAGCCTTGTCCGAAGCGACGGGTTGTCGCTCGTCCTGCAGGTTGTCCTTTTTCTAAAACTACATTATTATAACAATCTATAATGTCGAAAAATTATAGCCTTAAACAATTCTATCTGATGTCCAACTTAATCCATTCCATCCTTTAAGCTTATCAAAAAAATTTCTGTCTAATCTCATGTTGTAAAGAAAATGATTACTTGAGAGGTCACACAACAAGTACATGAATACCATCATTTATCCTCCATATAAGATATATCTTGTTGGTCACATTCCAAAAATGTGAATACCTTAATCGTGTGTTCTCTTGAAAAATGAATACCCATTGAATCTTAGTGAAAACATGAATGCTGTCAAAAGTTAACTCATTCCACATACAAGAATCCAAAAATTCTATATAATCAAACCATGATATCAATTAGTCCTTATATCAATCATGAGATAATGAATACTATCAAACATATTATTTTCTCCTTATCCACATATCATCTTCCTTCCAAAAATATCTGAATTGCCTTTCATGGTTACAGGTACCATTCAACATATACTTTCAAATAATTTATAAAAAACAATAGTGTAACAATCCTTAGATGATTCTTTATTCCATAGTACCATTAACTATTAAACATAACTCTGGATGAATATACAACCATTCCACTACCTTCTTAAATAACTGACTGAGCTTCAACACTTCTTTCATCTCATATATCATTTGTAGTATCCTCATCATCATCCACATAAATACTACCCATATGACCATGCTGATTCTCTTCATGATATTTTCCCTTAGGGAATTGGTTTACATAATGCCTATACATTCCACATTTAAAACATCTAATCATTGTTGATGTCATAGCAATAACATTATTCTTCTCCATGGTGTTAACTGAACCTTTTCCATTGCACATACTAGATTTGTGTCCTTCTTTTCCACGCCCAAAACATCTTCTAATTTATTTGAAACATTCTCCTTGATGCCTCTTCCCACATGATTTACATGAGGGTAATTGAACATTCTTTCCTCTATGATCATCATAAAACTCCATCTTTCTCTTATTAGCTGAGTCCAGATAATTACCAAAGTTGAGATTATTGATCATATTATGAGATTGCTGATTAGGCATAATTATGATGTTTGGACTTCCAGATCCAATTTCATTTGGTTGCTCATGAAGAATATCATTCCATTGTCCATCATATCCTCCATTATTGTGAATCTTCCTGTTTCCAGCAATTTTCTAAAACCCAAAATGAATAGTGTGAGAGGCCAAAATCATAATGAATAGGGATAAACATCAATATCTACCATATTAGGTTAAATTCTAATCTCGTTACCATAATTCTAAGAATATAACATATTCTTATACTTAACCTTAGGGACATCCCTAGACATACCTTAGAAATATCTCTAGGGATTTCACTAAAGTTTTCTCATCCTAGTTTCCAAAGGTTAACTAAACCTTTCCTCTAATACCAACTGTAGAGACCCAAATCCTGATGTACATGGACATTATAATACTTTTGCGGAATGCATAATACATAACAAACACAGACACCAAAGGACAGTAATAGTTTAGTGTCTTTGGAAACTCGGAAAATAATCTTCTAATCGTGGTGAAAGATCTTCAACATCTCCCATAAAGATCTTCCCATTTTATTTCTTACCTAAAACCTTTCTTTAAATCCTGGGGAAAAGAAAAAATATAAAGGCTAAGCTCAAATGCTCAGTAAGGGTAAGAATGGAGAATATAAAACAAACCATATACATTTGAAAATAAAAACATAATCATAATGTTTAAACATCGAAATCTTGAGCAATGACATAAAACATGGTAGTATGTAAGGCATAGATCATAATAGAACATCAATAATGATAAAATTGCTTAGGAATCAAACTTTTAATTGTGGAAAAACATTAAGCACATGACATGATTTCCATGGTAGCCAAGGCATTGCTGTCAAGACCATCTTAGTGGACAAAGCCTCTTTCTGAATCGAGTTCACTCCTCGTTTCAGTCCTGTAACACTGAACCAGGTTAACTTACCATTCCAGCCATGTCTATCTCATGAGATATAAATCTTTACCCAATGCGTTGGAGGTAGATATAGTTCCCACCCATCTCATAATGAAATCATTCTTACTTGTGCCACAAAATAAACATACATTATTCATAATAACCCAATGAATAAAATGGGTTTCATAAACATCATCCCATCATAACATAATCCATATAAAAGAAATGGAAATCATTTCATAATACGAAAACTGAAACCATGTAAATCATAGAGACTTTATACTTTAAACATACACATATAAAATAATGTCATCTTAGATGGAAAATGGTTTTAATAAAACACTTGAAATGAATTCTTGAAGAAAATATCATTTCTTCTTCAAAATAAATTTTTTTCACAAAATGTTAGGCAATTATAAAAGAAATATATTTTTTTGAAAATAGTCATGAAATATTTTGGAGGAACCTTCATGAAAATAAGGCTTTATAAAATCATAAAAAAAATCATTTCATGCCGTATAAGTTAAAAAAAACATTCTTCTCGTACTTTTGCTGGAAAAGTCAAAAAAGTACCTCACAATGTAAACAGAAGAAAGATTCCTTACATACCATGTAGTAAAAGTCAAAAATGGGTAAAAAGGAATTTAAACATACATGAAATCAGTTTTATAAAATAGGGACATGGATGATAAATATAACCCCAATAAATACTTACGAATAAACAATCTCGGATAAGAATGAGATTGGAATAATTATCCCTGACCTTAGGTCCGATATGCTTCGTACGTATCCGAGCCTCCTGTATAATTATTTAAATAATTTAATTGACTTATTACAGAATAATATTCATTGTTATTATGTCATATATGGTTCAATTATGACTTTATATTACCCGTTCGTTTGTAAATTTCATGTCAAACCAGCATTTTGGGTAAAACTTTTTATTTATCGTACGTGTTTGGACTTGTTGTTCTTGATATTATTACTACTTATATCATGATTTAATTACTTCCAGAATGTAAATAATGATATATATATAATATATATTCAGTATACATAAATATATATGATATATAGATAAATGAAATGAATTACACCGTTCATGGAGACGGTAGGCCGTACGTACGCATGAACGCTGTTTTCTTTTCCTTATTGACTTCAATGGAAGTAAGTAGATGATATATATATATATATATATGTATACATAAATCCATTATATTCATTATGTCATATATTTCATTATTATTAATTATATATACTTTATAATCATTCTTGAATGGCTAATCATGGAAAATGAATCTCATCGCGTTCGTGGAGATGGTAGTCCGTATATACGCACGAGCGATGATATCATACCCATGATCGTGGAATTGTATTTAAGTGTATGTATAATATTAAAATATCAATATCACTTTAGAATAACCCTATATAGTTATTTATTTACTCCATTATACCCATCCATGTATGGTGGTGGTCAAAAACAGATTACACCACGGCGTGGAGACGGTATTCTGTACGTACGCACGTGTGGTGATTTCATTTTCCGTAGGATGGACAGAAGGTGAAATAGGGTTGTTTCGTATTTATAATAACATAAAATTATATGAGTGATTCTGATGTTATTACTTCATAATTAAACAACTAAAGAAGAGTAAGTAGAAGAAGAAATAAATTTGAAAGAATCTGTAACGGATATTACCTCTTCTTCGACACGCCTCTTTGAAACCTCTTCTTAGGGCACTAAAGATGGTCTTTGAATTAGACCAGAACCTCTACGATGTTTCTATGGAAGTGGAGAAGATAAATTGTCAGGGTTTGGCCAAGCTTGAAGGCTCAATGTGGTGTGAGGAGGAGAGGGAGGAGGTTCCCTTTTATAAGGGATGAGAGGGGCAGCTTAGGAAAACATAAAATATTATTTTATTATAAAGTCATATTCAATTTTTAAAAGATAAAAATTGATTTATTTCTAAGATAAGGTGAGGAGGGGTCAAAATCCTCTCGTCCAATATAATTTAGACAAGTTTAGGTTTCTATTTTAACCTTATCATTTAGATTTAACTTTATTTAAATAATTTTACTTTTACTATGTCTTCTTGTTTTCTTACACTATGAAGTTAATAAACATACTATAACAAGCCAAAAGAACCCCAAATTGTTTATTATTAATATATATAACCTTATATAAGTCATTTGGCTAAACCTTAGATTTTTAGGAATAAAATAACAATTAATAATATAATATTATTTTTAAAAACTATTTTATGTCAATTTTGACACTATTTGGTAATTGATTTTTGTGAAAATTATAACAGAATTATTAGTTCTAAAAACATTAATTAAATCAATAATAACATGTCATATTTACCTATTAAATTAGTTTAATTCATAAAAAGTCTCAAATTACATTTATTTGGGTATTTATAATATCAATTATGTCAATATTTCATTAATAAGATAATTATGGCATCATCATTGTGTCATAAATAAATTAAATTATTTAATGTCTAAAAATTATAAATAATCAAATATTATGTAGGAAATATTTTCATCTTTCTAATGAATATTTATAGTCGAATTTATCTTATGTATAACCCTATGTTAAAGAATTTTATTTATTAAACATTGATTTTAACTATTTTAACTATTCTTTAAATAAAATAATATTAAATGTCCTAATCTAATTCAAGTTGGCCTAAATGGTCATATTTTATTCCTAAGGTTTTTCTTTGTCGAATTACACTTCTCCAATAGAATTATGACATGTGTTAGGGTAATAATAATATAATTTTTACCCTTAATTACCCTATTTACTTTTAACCGTGATAAAAAAAGTAAAAGTTACTATTCACCAAAAATTATTTTCATCTCATTGAACCACATTTTAGTCCTTTATATTAACAGTGTCTCTCGGAGTTTCGAAATTCCACTCACAAAAGCGGTAAAATTATGTTTTATGTGAATTTGCAAATTCTTTTAGGAGGTGGGTAAAAGGCAGTGAAAAGTTCAATAAGATTTTTAAATATTTAAAAATATTATAAAATGACTCCAATGAATTACTTAGAATTTAAATAGGTATTATGTATCAATTTTGACCTAAAATAAATTTAAATAAAATAAGTAATTATTTAAATAAAAATTCTGTTTTTAAATAGTAACCCAGTGTTTTCACTATTCATCAAAAATTGAAAGTTTTCAGAAAAATACCAAAAATTCACAATAGGATAATTTCGATATTAAGAATCAAACAATGAAGTCCATTTTGAAAGTTAAAATTTATAAAATTCCAAAAATTGGGTATTACTATTCATAACGGCTAGTTCATAGTAATATTATAATAATATCTCATTTAGTGAAACTCAGTATTGCGTACTACAACCGCTATCGAAGAAGGTATTGATTCATGTAATTCAAGCCAAGTCAGGGATGCGTTTAGTGCAAGATCCTTTTGGTGTAGCGTACAACACAAGACATCAATGAAATTAAAAGGAATATTTTTCATAAAATCTCGGGGTGTTACATTCTACCCCCCTTAAAATGAATTTCGCCCTCGAAATTCGTCGGGGTTATAAATGGTTTACTATTTGAAAGTTTCTTTAAGAGAAACCCACATCGTAAAAAGAAATAAAAAAAATTATCTTTAAAAACTAATGTATGAAATGTAACGGTTACCCAAATTAACTAATCACTTTGTTTCCACGTAGGAGAACATAGGTGAAAATATGGATATGGAAGAGAAATCTAACCATCATGTTCTAATGGAGAGTGGTAGAGAACATGGATATGATAAATCCAACAATCTCAAAGCCATAAATTTTTGATAATCTAAGGTACCATCTGATTCATCAGATATAAGGGCACTAGGACAACATTTTTGGTTTTCAAGATCATTTCCCTAAAGTTCAAGAAATTGGAATTAGAAGAAATACTTTCGTGATTTTGGTACAGTCTCACCATTGGTCGTTTCTTGGACAATTTCCTCTTCATATCTTAATGAAATGATGTTGAATTTATCATTTGTGAAGAGTTACCATATCATGTGATACAAGGATGGGTCATTCCATCTGTCTCAAAAAAATGGTTATAAAAAGTTATCAAAAATACATAAGTACATCTATAGTGAGATTAATCATATATGGTTCCTAAAATGGACTTATACTTCATATATCATACTGCTTAATATAATAAAACTATTTTCTAGTAAATAGGGACTTCCTGTAGGGCAGTGGTAGGCGATAAAGGCTTGTCGTACTTCAGTTGTGGGTTCGATTTCCACAGCCTTGTCCAACGCGACGAGTTGTCGCTCGTCCTGCAGGTTGTCCATTTTCTAAAAATACATTATTATAACAATCCATAATATTGAAAAACTATAGCCTTAAACAATTCTATCTGATGTCCGACTTAATCCATTCCATCCATTAATCTTATAAGAAATACTTATGTCCAATCTCATGGTGTAATGAAAATGATTACTTCAGATGTCACATAACAAGTACGTGAATACCATCATTTATCCCCCATATAAGATATATCATGTTGGTCACATTTGAAACATGTGAATACCTTAATCGTGTATTCTCTTGAAAAATGAATACCCATTGAATCTTAGTGAAAACATGAATTCTGGAAAAAGTTAACTAATCCCACATACAAAAATCAAAACATTCTATATAATCAAACCATGATATCACTTAGTCCTTATATCAATCATGAGCTCATGAATACTATCAAACATACTATTTTCTCCTTATCCGCATATCATATTCCTTCCAAAAATATCTGAATAACATTTCATGGTTACTGATACCATTCAATATATACATTCAAATACTTTAGGAAAAACAATTGCATAACAATCCTTAGATGATTCTTTATTCCATAATACCATTAACTATACAACATAACTCTTGATAAACATACAATCATTACACTACCTTATTAAACAACTGACTAAGCTTCAATACTTCTTTCATCTCATATATCATTTGTAGTCTCCTCATCATCATCCACATAAATACTACCCATATGACTATGCTGATTCTCTTCATGAGATTTTCCCTTAGGGCATTGTTTTGTATAAAGCCCATACATTCCATATTTAAAACATCTAATAATTTTTGATGTCATAGAAATACCATTGTCTTTCTCTATGGTGTTAACTGAACCTTTTCCTTTTCACATACTGGATTTGTGTCCTTCTTTTCTGCACCCAAAATATCTTCCAGTTCCTTTGAAACATTCTCCTTGATGCCTCTTCTCACATTATTTAAATGAGGGGAATTGAAATTTCTTTCCTCTGTGATCATCATTAAACTCCCTCTTTCTCTTATTAGCTGAGTCGGGATACTTACCAAAGTTGAACTTATTGATCATATTATGAGATTGCTGATTAGGCATAATAACGATGTTTGGACTTCTAGATCCAATTTCATTTGGTTTCTCATGAATAATATCATTCCATTCTCCATCATATCCTCCATTATCGCGAATCTTCCTGTTTCCAGCCATTTTCTAAAACCCAAAAATAAGAGTGTGATAGGCATAAATCATAATCAATGGGGAAAACCTTCAATATCTAAGATCTTAGGTTAAATTCTAAGCTCATTACCATAATTATAAGACTATAACCTCTTCCTATACTTAACCTTAGGGACATACCTATACATACCTTAGAAATATCTCCAGGGATTTCACTAAAGTTTTCGCATCCTAGTTTCAAAAGTTTAACTAAACCTTTCCTCTGATACCAACTTTATAGACCCAAAGCCTGACATACATGGAAATTAAAATACTTTTTCAGAATTCTTAATACATAACAAAAACATACACCAAAAGACCGTAATAGTTTACTGTCTTTGGAAACTTGGAAAATAATCTTCTAATCGTGGTGAAATATCTTCAACATATCCCATAATGATCTTCTCCTTTTGTTTTCTTACCTAAAACCATTCTTTAAATCCTGGGGAAAAGAAAACATATAAATGGTGAGCTAAAATTCTCAGTAAGGGTAAGCATGGAGAAAATAAAACAAACCATACACATTTGAACATAAAAACATGAACATAATGTTTAAACATCCGAATCATGAGAAATGACATAAAATATAGTAGAACGTAAGGAATAGATCATAATAGAACATAAATCACGATAAAATAGCTTAAGAATAAAACCTGTAATTGTGGAAAAACATTAAGCACATGATATGATTTCCATGGTAGCCATGGAATTACTGCCAAGACCATCTTAGTGGACAAAGTCCCTTTCTGAATCGAGTTCACTCCTCGTTTTAGTCCTGTAACACTGAACCAGATTAACTTACCATTCCAGCCATGTCTATCTCATGATATATAAATCTTTACCCAATGAATTTGAGGGAGATGTAGGTCCCACCAATCTCATAAAGAAATCATTCTTACTTGTGCCACAAAATAAACATACACTATTCATAATAACCCAACGAATAAAATGGGTTTCATAAACATCATCCCATCATCACATAATCCATATAAAATAAATAGATATAATTTCATAATAAGAAAAGTGAAACCATGTAAATCATATAGAGTTTATGCTGGAAACATAAACATATGGAATAATGTCATCTTAGATGGAAAATGGTTTGATAAAACACTTGAAATGAATTCTTCAGGAAAATATCGTTTCTTCTTCAAAATCAATTTCTTTTCACAAAACATCATGCAATTTTAAAAGAAATAGATTTTGTTGAAAATATTCATCAAATATTTTTGAAGAATCTTTATGAAAATAAGGCTTTATAAAATTGTAAAAAAAATCCTTTCAAGCCATATAAGTTATTAAAACATTCTTCTCATACTTTTGCAGGAAAAGTCAAAAAAGTACCTTGCAACGTAAACAGAAGAAAGATTCCTTACATACCATGTAGTAAAAGTAAAAAATGGGTAAAAATGACTTTAAACATACATGAAACCATTTTTAGAAAACAGGGACATGGATGATAAAAATATAACCCCAGTAAATACTTACAAATAAACAGTCTCAGATAATAATGAGATTGGAATAATTATCCCATACCTTAGGTCCGATATGCTTCGTATGTATCCAAACCTCCTGTATAATGATTTAAATAATGTCATTGACTTATTAAAGAATCATATTCATTGTTATTATATCATATATGGTTCACTTATGACTTTATATTACCCGTTCTTTTGAAAATTTATTGTCAAAGCATCATTTTGGGTAAAACATTTTATTTATCGTACATGTCTGGACTTGTTGTTCTTGATATTATTACTACTTATATCATGATTTAATTAATTCAAAAATGTAAATCATGATATATATATCATATATATTCAGTATACATAAATATATATAATATATAGATAAACGAAATGAAATACACTATTCATAGAGACGGTAGGCCGTACGTACGCATGAACGCTGTTTTCTTTTCCTTATTGACTTGAATGGAAGTAAGTAGATGAAATATATATATATATATACATAAATCCATTATCTTCATTATGTCATATATTTAATTATTATTCATTATATATACTTTATAATCATTCTTTAATGGTTAATCATGTAAAATTAATCTCATCGCATTTGTTGAGAGGGTAGTCCGTACATACGCACGAGCGTTGATATCATTCCCATGGTTGTGGAATTGTATTTAACTGTATGTATAATATTACAGAATCAATATCACTTTACAATAACCATATATAGTTTTTTATTTACACCATTATACCCATCCATGTAAGGAGGTGGTTGAAAACAAATTACACCACGGCGTGGAGACGTTATTCCGTACATACGCATGCGCGGTGATTTCGTTTTCCGTAGGATGGATAGAAGGTGAAATAGGTTTGTTTAATATTTATAATAACATACTAGTATATGAGTGATACTGATGTTATTACTTCATAATTAAACAACTAAATAAGAGGAAGTAGAAGAAGAAATAAATTTTAAAGAATCGGTAACAGATATTACATCTTCTTCGACACGCCTCTTTGAAACCTCCTCTTAGGGAACTAAAGATGGTCATTGAAGAATACTAGAACCTCTAGTATGATTCTAGGGAAGTGGAGAATAGAAATTGGCAAGTTGTTTCCAAGATTTAAGGCTCATAGTGGTGTGAGGAGGAGAGGGAGGAGGTTCCCTTTTATAAGGGAGGAGAGGGGCACCTTCGGAAAACTTAAAATATTATTTTATTATAAAGTCATATTCGGTTTTTAATAGCTCCAAATTGATTTATTTCAAAGCTAATGTGGGGATGGGTCTAAATACTCTCATCAAATATAATTTAGACAAGTTTAGGTATCTATTTTAACCTTATCATTTATATTTAACTTTAAGTTAAATAATTTTACTTTTACCGTGTCTTCTTGTTTTCTTTCACTATATAGTTAATAAACTTACTATAACAAGCCAAACTAACCCCAAGTTGTTTATTATTAATATATATAACCTTATATATGTCATTTGACCGAAATTTAGATGTTTACGAATAAAATAACAATTAATAATAAAATATTTGTTTTAAAAACTATTTTATGTCAATTTTGACACTATTTGGTAATTGATTTTTGTGAAAATCATAAAAGAATTATTAGTTGGAAAAAAGTTATTTAAATCATTACTAAAATTTCATTTTATCCTATAGAATTATTTTAATTCATAAAAAGTCTCAATTTATATTTATTTGGGTATTTATAACATCAATTATGTCAATATTTCATTAATAAGGTAATTATTACATCATCATTGTGTCAAAAATAAAATTATTTATTTAATATCTAAAAATTATAAATAAAATACCATTATATAGGAAATATTTTTATCTTCCTAATAAATATTTATAGTCTAATTTAACTTATGTATAACCCTATATTAAAAAATGTTTTAGTTATTAAACTTTGATTTTAAAGAATTTAACTATTCTTTAAATAAAATAATATTAAATGTTCTAATCTAATCTATGTGGGCATAAATGGTCATATTTTATTACTAAGGTTGTTTTTGGTCGAATTACACTTATCCAATAGAACTAGGACATGTGTTAGGGTAATAATAATATCATTTTTACCCTTAATTACCCTATTTACTTTTAACAGTGATAAAAAAAGTAAAAAGTTACTATTCACCAAAAATTATTTTCATCCCATTGAACCACATTTTAGTCCTTGATATTAACTGTGTCTCTCGGGTTTTCGAAATTCCACACACAGAAGCGGTAAAATTATGTTTT
Source organism: Viscum album (assembly GCA_963277665.1). Lineage (NCBI taxonomy): Eukaryota > Viridiplantae > Streptophyta > Magnoliopsida > Santalales > Viscaceae > Viscum > Viscum album. The sequence goes on from OY728135.1 coordinate 1,275,600,679, forward strand.
ATGTGAATTTGTAAATTCTCATAGGAGGTGGGTAAAAGACGGTAAAAAGTTCAATAAAATTTTTATATATCTAAATTTTTTATAAAATGACTCTAATGAATTAATTTGAACTTATATAGGTATTATGTATCAATTTTTACCTAAAATAAATTTAAATAAAATAAATAATTATTTAAATAAAAAGTCGGTTTTTGAATAGTAACCCAGTGTTTTCACTATACATCAAAAATTGAAAGTTTTCAGAAAAATACCAAATATTCACCCTAGGCTAATTTTGATATTCCAAATCAAAAAATGAAATCCATTTTGATAGGTAAATTTTTTAAAATTCCAAAAAGTGGGTATTACTATTCATAACGGCTAGTTCATAGTAATATTATAATAATATCTTGTTTAGGGGAAATTGGTATTGCGTACTACACACGCTATCGAAAAAGGTCTTGACTGCGTGTACTGAAAGCCAAGTCAGGGATTCGTGTAGTGAAAGCTCCTTTTGGTGTAGCGTACAACACAAGACATCAATGAAATTAAAGAGAATATTTTTCATAAAATCTCGGGGTGTAAAAGTGACCACCAAGACGAATCGCCCCCGCAGTCTACTGGGTCGGGCCAAGCAGACCAAGCTAAACCTAGCGGGATGACCCGCCCAATGGGCCAGGTCAGACCCAGCAGGTCTGACTGGGTCGACCTGGACTAGTTCAGACCGGACCCGGGCCCACTACCAACCCATGTACTTTATTTGGTCATATCATTTGCATCGGATGTCCGTTTGACGAACCGTCTATAGTGAAGGAAGTCTTGGAGCAAGACAATTCCTTTTGAATACCCCACATGTGGTTTGGACGCAGTTGGTGTATGGTTGGGTTGGATTGAACCTAAATCCCACAGGACCCTTGGAACGGAAATTCCAATAACTCTCAGACCAGTTTTCTGATTGATGCACTATTTGTCGCATTGAGTTTCTTATGGCAACACAGATCATTTGGATACATCAACTTGGGACTTGTTGTAATTTTACGTGTCGACACTTAGATTGAGGAGCATACCCTCCCGAAATTGAGGGTGCTTTGTGAAAACCCTACGGCTGGCTGTGCACTATTGATTGTTCCTGGATCATGTGTTGGTCCGAAAATTCTAACTTCTGTTCCTATATCATGTGTTGGTCTGATAGCTCTGACGACTGTTCCTTGATCATTTGTTGGTCCTACAGTTCAAACTTCTGTTCCTAGATCATGTGTTGGTATGACAGAATAGCTGGACCTGGATCAAGTGTTGGTCTGATAGCTCTGACCACTGTTCCGGGATTATGTCTTGGACCGATAGTTCTATCTTCTATTCATAGATCATGTGTTGGTCCGACAGAATAGATAGACCGGGATCATGTGTTGTTCTGATATCTTTGACGACTGTTCCTGGATCATGTGTTGGTCCGACAGTTCTGAATTCTACTCTTGGATCATGTCTTGGTCTGACAGAATAGCTGGTCCTAGATCATGTGTTGGTCCGATAGCTCTGATGATTCAGTGGCTATATCTGATCATCTCTATCTCTCTACATAAGTTGTATACCTATGTGAGCAGAGTCAATGGAATCTGTGTTTTCCTCATGATTGAGATGGATTATTTGATAACTTAGGTATATGTATGCGCATATACCTAAGTAATGGCTATCCTTTGATTTATTACTTCGTGGTTTATCATTGTTGGATTTTGTGAGACCTTAAGGGTCTCAGGGTCCCTACTGAGTATTTTATACACAACCATGCACGAGCTATGCCCGCACCTCGTTGTGTTGGTTGCAGACGACAAACAACGCTGACTGAGGATCAGAGTAGCAGGACTGGATGGTACCCGGAGGTGGACCTTATGACTAGTTGTTACATTGAGGAGACTGAAGGATGTGGAGTGCCCAGGAGGATATTTGTACCTACCCTTTAGGTAGGAATTCCCGGAATACGAACCAATAGCTACTTTACCTTTTCTTCATATGTACTTGTTATTCAGTTGTTCTTGTACTTTCTTGTTGGGATTGTATTTCTGGCCCATTTTACTTTTCAGTACTCCATTGTATACATTTTTTCTTAGTGTTTTACTTCCAGCTCGTAATCTGTTTTTCGTGTTCACACTTTACAAAGGCAATTCCTTCCCACTTTTAGGGATTTTCTCCTTCGGTGCTAGTCACCAGCCCCTGGCCTATGGAAGGTGGGCATGGGGTAGTCATGGCACGGGCCCTGGGGGACGGGTTGTGACAAATTGGTATCAGAGCAGTCGGTTCTACCGTAGAACATAGGACTCTGATCTTTATTTTCTCTGAAGCAATAGTGTTAAGAGTACTGAGTGTGGTTTTCAGTCCAGGGAGTCCAGTGTTGGTGTAGTGGCCGACGTATCCATACACAAGGACCTTGAATTCTGATTTCTGACTCAGTGCACAAAAACACTGATTGTGAGTGCGTTGTCAAGAGTCTTCTTTGTGAACTATTTAAGTCAGCTCACTAGGTATAACTTATTGACCATGGTGAACCTTTTCTTTATCAGGATGTCGTTGCATAGATATCCAGATAGGTTTCCTGGGAGAGTACATGAGGATGGCCCACTGAACGACGAGGCTCTGGTGCAGGGCCCTCTTCCTCTATTGGCACCATCGGGTGGTGTACCAGAAGCACCACCCCCCGTAGGGTAGTAGATCCCACTAGCCGCACTAGCATATGATGCACACTGATAGAGCGTGATTTTACAAGTTCCAACAGCAGAGGCCTCTGAGGTTTCAAGGCGAGACAAATTCCCACGTAGCAGAGGGCTGGTTGGAGGTGATTTCTAGAGTTTTACGCCTAGTTGAGACACCAGTAGAGCTGATGGTGATCTTAGCTACTAGCCTTTTTCAGTGAGTGACCATGAGGATGATCTACATAGTTATGAGGCCTCGGTATGTGGACCATTACCTGAGATAGTACCATCGGGTAGTGTTTCAAATATATCCCTGTATATTAGTCAGTTTTTACAACCAGAAATACTGGTAGAGGACACATGTAGGCTTAGATCCTTACCCGTGTTTTAGCATCAGATACCCCTCAGGATCTGAGGAGGGCCCGACTCACAGGCGGCTGAAGACTGGCTAGAGGAGGTGGCTGAGAGTTCCCTAGAACTTCTACATCTTCGGTAGGACAATGAATCGGTAGCTGAGTATTCATCGAGGCATACAGAACTTTCCTGGTACTCGATGAATATGGTACGATCAGTGATTCAGGGCTCAAACTTCCGATCGAGGTGAGTTTAAAGGAAATCTGAGCCATCACAATTCCTCTATGACTTTCTCTTTATGTTAGGATTTTAGAGAGAACCTTTGTGGTTGAATGTTCTTTGGCTGAGCTGATACATCCAGTGAATGTTAATAGTGGGAAATCAGGAAACCGGCGCCAGTCTCAGAGACTTGAGCGTGTAAAAATTTATCGGGAAGAGGAAGTGTTAAGGATAGATGAATCTCTAGGGAAGCATACATGGAAGGAGAGCTAGGAGAGTAGCATTAAGTGTTGTGAATTTCGACATGTTACAACCACCCCCTTATGTGGAACCCACCAGGCTTAGGGGGATAGAGGACAGGGGAAGAGAGTAGCTATATGTAGTCAAGGAGTGCGACCCAAAGGCTCTAGGAATGAGTCGAGGTATGGTATGTGTCTATTACTATCTTTAGTAACAATAGACATAGGTATGAATCATTCCTTACTTTCACGAATCCTTTCAAAGACCTAGACTTTCTTGTGAAATCGTTGACTTGACCCTCACATCTGGAGATACATTTGGGTGGAGAATCAATAATCACACATTCGCCGACTTTGTGATTTGACCCTCGAGGTGAGAGTTTCAGTTGGAACCTCTTGGTGGCAGCGTCAAGGCCTTACGACATCATTTTGGGTTTCGACTTGACATCCAAAGAACACACTCAGATTGAATGTATTCGAAAAAAAGTTTGTGGTTTATCTACAACATTGGGATGGGTTTTTCCTTGGTCGGTGAAAACGAAAACCCAGGAAGCATAGGATGGAATCATGCATAAGAGGGTGTAGTCGATCACTCATGAGTCGACCAGACTTACCTTTGTGCCAGACATCTCCATAGTTGCAGCACCACTATCATCTTTGGAAAAGAAGGGGCAACCCTTCGTGTGGTCGGAGACATGGTAGTAGAGCTTTCAAGAGCTGAGGAAGAGGCTGACTTGTGCTGCAATCTTGAGGCTTCTAGAGGAGGTCGTAGGGTACGTAGTTTATTTCAACGTATTAGGGACTGGACTTGGATGTGTCCTGATGCAGGAGCGAGCAGTGAACGCATATGGTTCTCGGTAACTAAGACAGCATGAGCAGAACTACGCTACCCATGACCTAGAGTTAGCAGTAGTGGTCTTCACCTTGAAGATGTGGCAGCACTATCTTATGGGTGAATGTTTTACAGTATACACTAATCGAAATAGTCTCATGTATATATTCTATCAGAAGGACCTGTACCTGAGACATCGACATTGGCTTGAGTTCCTCCAGGACTATGACTTCGAGATAATCAATACTTCTGGGAAGGGGAACGTTATAGATGATGCACTCGGTTGGAGATCTGGTATACAACTGCTAGGCGAGGTGACATAGCAGGTGGCTACTTTACAGATATCCTTTGTGGATAGAGATGGAGCATCCTTCCTTCTGTCTCTTACAGTCACTCCCCCACTTCTTCAGCAAGCCAGGGAGGCGCAGTGTGGGGATGCTGATTGCGAGACATGATATGCTCAGATATCCATAGGACATTCACCTGATTGATTTTATGAATGTGGGGATCATGTCATCCTCTTCAGAGGATGTACTATGGTTACAGTGTCACTTCAGGAGGAAGTGTTGAGGCAGTTTCACACATCCCCTCTAGCGGTACATCCAGAAGTGGTGAAGATGAACCAGGACCTTCGACGATAGCACTGGTGGCCAGGTATGAAGAAGGCAGTAGCGGAGTTTTTCTCTCGATGCCTCCCTTGACGGCAAGTGAAGGCGGAGAATAAGGTACCAGCAGGCTTCTTTCATCCTTTAGAGGTCCCAAAGTGGAAGAGGGATGAGATATCCATGGACTTTGTGATGGGTCTTCCACGTACGTCCATGGGACATGAATCTATTTGGTTGATCGTCAACCAACTCACCATGTCGGCCCACTTCCTACTGACTAGAGATGGTACAAGATACCATGAAGAAGGTGCATGTTATCTAGGAGAAGCTGAAGACCTTACAGAGAAGACAGAATTCGTATGATAACAAGAGATGGAGACCTCTGGAGATCGAGGATGGAGACCGCATCTTTCTACGGGTCTCACCTCGACGAGGTCTATGAAGATTTGGCCGAGGGGGAAAGTTATCTCCAAGATTCATCGGACCTTTTCCAGTCCTCAAAAGAGTTGGCGAGGTGGCGTACCACTTAGCTCTTAGGCCTCAGTTGTACCGGGTTCACGATGTCTTCCACAGATCGCAGCTGAGGAGATACATGTGTGACCCTTCCCACATCATCGACCATGGAGAGTTGGACGTTGACGATGGGGAAACCTTTACCGAGGTTCTAGTATAGATTGAGGATCGACAGGAGCGGGTCCTTTGTGAACTGTTGATACCTCTGGTGCGTATTTACTGGCAGCACGGGAACCTCTAGGAGAGAACATGTGGAAAAGGAGGCTCAAATGAAAGCTCAGTACCCCCCTTTTCCCTTAGTTGTGAGTTGTGAATTACAGGGACATAGAGCCCTGAGGTTGGGAGAATATAAAGACCTATAATTTCGATGTAATTTTTTTAATTAAATGAGAATTTGAAGGGTCTTCAAAATCTGACAGCATGCAATTCTGAGGCCCGGAGTGCCCAGAATGATCCGTTGAAGTTTTTGTTAAGCTTAAGATAACGTGTGTAAGTAGTTATCCTGAAAAAGTGGAATAACTCTTAAACGGTAACTCAGATTAGAAATCCGAGGACACGGTTGTGCTCAGGATGGTAGGTTTACCCTTGGCGCGACTTAAGATTAGTCGGTGAGGGCCTCTTATGAGGAAACACACAAATGGCATAATTTTAAATAAAATAGTTAAATAAATTATTTTAATTTTTTAAATTCGTATAACTCACAAATGGTAACTCAGATTAAAAATATGAGACCACCGCGGAACTCATGAATGTATTCTTTCTTTAACCAAATACTAACTTTGGCTGGTGCGGGCCACTAAAGAAAGTTAGTTTTTCGCCGCAAATAAAATAATTAAGTGACAATTATTTTATTGTAAAATTCATAACTTTTAAACGGAAACTCAGAATGAAAATATGAGGGTTCCATTGGGTGCGTTGGTGCAGGTTTCACCTAGGCAAAACCTAACCATGACTAGCGTGAGTCAAGGGTGACTGATAATAATTTTCTGAACTTTTTTTTCGGGTACGTTTAGTAAACACACAAGCGGCATTTTGTAACTTTTGAACCATTGCTCGGAATTGAAATCTGAGCACACCATTGAACTTGCAGTGCCGATATTCACTTAAGGAGACTTTCACCTCAACGGCAGTTGGTCAAGAGTAAAAGTTAGATTTTCGGTTTTTATAAAAAAATTAATAAATTAAAGTGAGCAAACACTTTCTTTTATTTTTAGCCACCATGTGGTGGTTGGGTGTTTAATACCTCCTCAAGGGTGTTGGAGGTGGGGCCACCACACCCTAACATCCCATGAGAGGTTATGGTGGTGGGGCCCACCCAAACTCAACCTCCTATTTGAGGATAAATGAGGTGGGGACCATATAGGGCTTAACTACCCTGTAAATGGGAGGAGAGGAAAACCTCTCAACTCCCCTCATTAATGAGGGGGGAGCCTCTTGGAATCCCCCCATTAATTAAATCCAACACACCTCTTAAATTTCTCTAGTGTAACTTAATTGGCTTGCTCCTTTTAAGTTTAAGTAACTACGTCGTTAGAATTTAGGAAGGTTCCTAATAAATGAACCATCATAAATTTCAATGATCGTTACCCACCTCCCACCCTCTCCTATTTAAAGGAAACTTGGGGGGAGTTTTTGGGATGGCTTCACCAAGTGATGAAACGATGGAAAAGTGATGTGACGCCCAAAACTTGGAGGATTACACCTTCTCCAATGAAGAATGAAGAACACCGACCTTCTTTAACTGCTTCCTCCAACACCTACCGACGTGGAGCGTGGTCAACGAGCCGATGGAACTCGGGTTTGGAAGTGCTTGGCGGACGCGATGAACGATGATCCTCTACATCTTCTTCCATGACCCTGTCAATTAACGATGTTGCCTTTTTGCGCCAACGTCACCCAACTATGAGCTGGGTAGGGGGTTTATTTCTTGATATTATTATACCCATTTATTATCTTCTTCATCGTATAAAAATGGATTGTTGAGGATGTGTTATTGATCATCTACTTTTCTTGATGAGCCAAATGATCCCTCCCTAAATGCGGAGGGTGTAGGCCAACCTAACATGGCCTGACACCCTCCGTCAGCTTTCTTCCTTTTAATGATTTCATAAGCGGCAAAAAGGCAATGAAGGGGGCAACAACAAAGGCTACGCTACCCACAGCCTCCATGAACCGCACATCCCCCCCGGTACACCAGTGTTCCTGGCCAAACACCGCCGGCCCGTGCCAGCCCAAGATGCACCGAACTGGCTTGCACGGACGTAACAAGTCGTCATCCCGAGCCCTGCTGACCTGCCCGCATGCTACCCGCAGACCCCTGTCGGCCTACCCGCGAGTTGCCTAAGCCCCGTCGGCCTCCCTGAGCATGACCCATGTGCCCCGTAGCCTACCCTTGCGCCCTGCATGCCTGCCATCGCCCTGCCGGTGCCATGCGGCCTGCCCGCGCGCTGCCCGATGCCCCGCCGGCCTGCCCACGCCTGCCACCCGAGCCGGCCCACGGGGTGCTTTTTGGGGTCACTGTATGAACCATCTCAACCTAATGGACCGAGTCTCCCTAGCCGCGCCCCTCACAGCATTGGCCGAATCAGCCCCTAGCTTCCGGGCCGAGCCACCTACGAGGCGACCACCGGGCCGAATAGCCCCTGCAGTCCACTAGGTCAGGCCCAATGGACCGGGCTGAAACTAGCATGCTGACCCACCCAATAGGCTGGGTCAGACCCAGCAAGTCTGACTGGGTTGACCCAGACCGCCTCTGACTGGACCGAGGCCCACTATAGACCCATGTAATTTCTGTGGCCATATATTTTTCACTAGACGTCTGTTTGATGAACCGTCTATGGAGAAGGAAAGCATGGAGCGAGAAGATACATTTGGAATACCCCAATTGACATTGGACGTAGTTGGGGTACAGTCGGTTTGGATTGAACACAAATCCAATCTGGCCCTCAGAATGGAAATGCCAATAACTCTCAGACCGAGGGTCCGATTGACGCACCATATATTGTGTTGAGTTTCTTATAGAAAGATGGATCTTTTGGATACATCAACTTGGGACTTGGAGGCAGTTGACATGTCGACACTTGGCTTGAGGAGTGGACCATCCCGAAATCGAGCGTGCTTTGTGAAAACCCTGCGGCTGGCTGTGCACTATTGACTTCTCCAAGATCATGTGTTGTTGTAGTAGTTCTAGCTTCTCTTCCTTGATCACGTGTTGGTCTGATAGAATAGATGGACCTGGATCATGTGTTGGTCCGATAGTTCTAACAAATATTCCTAGATCATGTGTTGGTCTGACAGTTCTAACTTTTGTTCTGGGATCATATATTGGTCTGACAGCTCGGACAACTGTTCTGGGATCATGTGTTGGTATGACAATTCTATCTTTTGTTCCTGGATCTTGTGTGGGTCTGACAGAATAGCTGGAACTAGATCATGTGTTGGTCCGACAACTCTGAAGACTGTTCCTGGATCATGTGGTGGTTAGACAGTTCTGAATTCTATTCCTGGATCATGTGTTGGTCCGACAGAATAGTTGGTCCTGGATCATGTGTTGGTCTGACAGCTCTGTTGATTCAGTGTCTATATCTGATTATCTCTATCTCTCTACATAAGTTATATACTTGTGTTAGATGAGTTAGTGACATCTATTTTTTCCTCATGATTGAGATGGGTTATTTGATAACTTAGGTATATATATGGGCATATACCTAAGTAATGGATATCCGTTGATTTCTTATTTCTTGGTTTATCCTTGTTGGATTTTGTGAGACCTTGAGGGTCTCAGGGTCTCTAAAAAGTATCGTTATACTAACCCCTACACGGGAAATACCCGCACCTCATTGTGTTGATTGTAGACGATGGACATCGCTGACTGAGGATCGGAGTAGCAGGACTAGACGGTACCCGGAGGTGGACCTTACGACGAGTCGGTACAAGAAGGAGACAGACAAACATGAAGGGGTGAGGAGGCTATCTTTACCAACCCTTCAGGTAGGAATTCCTATAAGACGAACCAGTAGTTTCTTTACCTTTTCTTCAGTTGTACTTTTTATTCAATTGTACTTCTATTTTCTTATTGGGATTTTATTTCGGGCCCCTTTTACTTTTTACAACTCCTTTGTATACAGTTTTTCTTAGTTTTTTTACTTCTAGCTCGTACTCTGTTGTGTGTGTTTACACATTAAAAAGGTATTGCCTTCCCACTTTTAGGAATTTTCACATTTGGTGCTAGTCGCCAGCCCCTGTCCTATGGATGGTGGTTTTGGGGTAGTCACGGTACGGGCCCTAGGGGATGGGTCGTGACATGAATGATATGTAAGGTAAACATATCAACTAGTTATAAATATTTGATCACAAAAACGAGGGAAACATGAGAATGGGAGAAATATATGTAACATGGTCAAGGGATAATATGTAAAAACACAATTGTTTTTATATTTAAGGATAATTGGATATAAATATTAGACAAAATAAATCTAATAAAAATATGGACTAGAAACAAAATAAAAAAATTAAAACAAAACATGAAATCATAACATTATTGAGTGCGATATCATTAGAAAATATAATATCATAAAAATTTGAAATATTACCAAGAAACGTCATAAATGAAGTCAAAGAAGTGGAACAAATATAATCATTGGTAATCATTTCATAGTGGAGTAGGAATAACCTCACGGTTACAATAACATTAAAAACATGGCATCCCTTCCTAATTCACCTAGTGGAGTGAGAATTCCTCACTGTATTAAAATAATGGAGTGAGCATTACATACAAGATTGACATATTCATTTCACGATATATAATGTCTTACCAATAAATTGGAGGGTGATATAAGATCCCTCGCATCATCAACAATATATAAGAGTTCCGCATAAAATAAAATCATTAATATTTTCATGAATTATAAACAGAAACAAAAAGGGATTCATAACTTTTATTAATGGTATAATATAAAATAATATTACTCATTTAAGAATAAACACAAATTATTAAAAAAATAAGTATCCACAAGGATCACATAATGGGTAATTTTTTAATAATCAATAAAATTGAGAATAATCTTTTTATAGAGGAAGATAAACTCATGAAATCATTTCTCTTAAAATGAATTCAGTTGGGGAATAAGAGTATGGTTTGCAGATGTGGTAAGCCGTCTTTGAAGGCTCATGTTAATCCAATTCCAGTTCAAGGTGCCTCTGCTAGGATGCAGGGTAGCTCTACCTTGACGGTGGCTTGTTACTCCTCTTTGGGTAAGGTATTACGAAAATCTAAACAGTTGGTCTAGGATGTTGAAACTAATCCAGTGAGGCTAAAGAAACCTTTTTCTCAACCTCCTGATCTGAATGTCCAAGGGATTTTTAGCAGATTGAAATTCGATATGAGTGGATCGACTCCTGAGGTGGCAATGGTACCTTATAATAGTACTAAGGTCTTGGGTAGTCTCTCTGAAGATATGCCTAGAATTTCTAATGTTGTAGTCCAATCTAAAAAGAATACAGATCCCAATGTTGTGGTTGTAGGGAATATAATGAAAAAAGGTATGATTTAGGTTCAATGGCACTTCTACACAATGCTTATAGTGTTGGATCGGTGAAGGCATCAAGTGGGGTGAGACCAGAAAGAATTAGTTCAAATGTAATAGTCTATAATCAATTTGAGTTCCTTGAAGTTGAGGACCCAAGACAAGAGGGGGACAGGTCTTAGGAAACAGCTGTTGTGATGAATGTTATTCTTACTGAATATGTTGACGGTGAACCTAAGAAACACGATAGTGGATTTAAAAAAATGTACAACTTTCTAAATTGATAGATGATCTGATTCAAGAGTTAGAAATAGATGGGGGGAAGGTCATCTTTAAAGAGAAAAAATATTTTTCCCATTTTCCTCCTCTATTAGAGACTCGATCATCAACGAAATTGAAAGGCAAGTAGGAGGAAAATGAGTTTATGTTCGATGATTTGATTGTGCTATCCTTGGAGTTTCTTATGAGCTCGAGTGAAGAAGTGGTTTAATAGGTTCTGTCTCTCAATGCCACTAAAGAAGAAGTTACTAAAATGATGGGGAGAACATTGATGGTGACTCTCAAAGAGGAGAAATATACCTGGATAGACAAGAAGGATTGAATATTTGTTGGGGGTTTCAATAATGGTAAGATCGTCCTTGAGGAGTACATCTAGTATTGGGACAAACTGGCATGTCTGGTCGAAGATGTTCTTATAGAGGAACCCAAAACATAGGTGAATAATATCTCCTAGAAATTATTTTGGGAAATTAACTCTGGTAGACTTAAATTGTCCTCAAATTATTATATAATCTCTTTTTGTGTTTGAAACCCCGGTTTCTCACTTTTTCCTTAAGAGTATTTGGAAATTTAAAATTTAATTTTCAGTTACCTAACACCTTAAAGAGATGTGATTTAAAGACTCTTTCTAAATACCGTTTTTTTGAAACATGAAGGGAAATATTATTAAAAAATTACTAAAAAATCCCATAATACGATCTTGATAATATATAAAAAAATTAAAAATGTTATATAGGAGGGATGAATAAAAAGATCATGGTAAATATAATCCTTTTAAAAATTTCAAAATTCATTTTTTGAAAAAACACACCTTTAAAAGGTTAATTGAACCATTACATTAAAATTAATAAAGTGGAATATTATGATAATTATAGATAAAAATATATTTATGTTACACTATGGAAATGAAAAAATTAACCAAAAGTAAAAACATGAATATGGACTTAAATCCATTAAATGGGATGGGAATTATTCGTAATAATATTATATTTTTTATGAAAAAACATATTCTTCGTGGAAGAAGAATTCAATGTGAAAAAATGATTTCACTATAAAATTTAATGAAATTATAAAATAACATCATCATATATTAGGGTAATTAAATATTCAAATTTTATAATATATTTTTTGTGATTATGAATAGAGAAATTGATTTGAGTCAAGAAAACCCATTATATTTATTCCTTCCTAGTCAAATGATCTTTAACCTCATGAAAAATTAACATAACAATCATAATACTCTATTTAATAACAAAATTCATCTATAATAACCTATTATATAATTCATTTTTTATGATTTATTATGAATATATTTTTTATTAATCACTTATTTTCACCATCTTGTGTTTGTAACATTAATTGTTTCATGCATGGTTTATTATTTAAATATCATTACTCAATCGCTGATAATATGTTTATCATTACTAGGTCATATAAGATACTTGAATTAATGTTTTGAAATAAAATATTATTTTATAATTATGTTATATGATATTATTTATAAGTTTCACAAATCATAAATCAATTACGAATTAGTTTTGGGTTATTTATCGATATTTGTTGGATTACCTAATAACGATCATTGTTTTTTATCCTTTAAGAACCCTATTGATGGTATTTATTACTCATATATATTTAATGAATAAAAATTATCATATAAAAATATCACATATTAATATATTAATATTTATTACATATAATAATGATTTATTGAAAAATAATATTGGTCTACTGCCTTTGGAAACATGGAAACGTAAACAGCTGCTTCAAAGTTGTAATACATCTTCCCCAACTAAGTTCATGATATCTTGAACCATTATTATAGTTATAATACAAAGAATTACTTCAAATATTGGAGAATAATACATTATAAAGATTGATCTTGGTTGTTTAATTATGGTAAACAAGATAAATATCAACAATCACATAAGAATAACAGAATCATAAGTTTACGGCAATATGACCTTATCAATTAAAAAACATACTCTATATATCATAGATCATAGAGATGATACATTATATATTTATTGAAATTTTATAAGATAGGAATAACAATGTTATAAAATTACATATTCAATGAGAACATAACGTGAGCATAAGACAATGATATATGCTATACAAGTAAGCTTATAACATTGTGAATAAGTATCAGTAGAAATTGGTTCACTCATTGTGTTAAGGACATGTAATCAGGACATTAAATAATCCTATGTAAACTAAATCAAGTACATACATAAACATGTGGCCATGAAATCAGGGCTTCATTAAACATATCATTACCAAATGCATTGGAGGGGGATATAGGTCCCACTCATCCTTGTTATAACATGACCACCATCTTTAGTTAAAAAATAACCACTATCTTTGGTTATAAAGTGACCACTATTCTTGTTTATAACATAAAAACTATCATTGGTTATAACATAACCACCATCACATAATTAAAACCAAAAAATTTTGTACTATATGATCATAATAAATTCATCATATCAGATACCATTAAAAAAATGGGTTTAATAAACATTTGATAATAGTATAACCCATAGAAAACAAATGGTTATCATAAACATCTGGTCATCATAAAATTAAACTATCAAGAGGAATAATAAATATGGTATCATTGGATAATATTCCTATTAAAACATTAATGTCATCACATAATTCATCTTATATGGAAAATTATTTTGAAATATCACATGAAACATTTCTTATGGAAAATAACCTTTCAATTAAAATATCATTGAAAAAATGAAAAAATCATAATACATTTAAGAAATAATTATATTTGAAAAGAAAATCATTGAAACTTTTGAAGTAATAATTACACCATTGATTTTTCATGATTGTGGAAAGTTATGTTTGTGTTGTACATGTTAAAATAACGAGTCCTTTCACATTTTTGGTAAAATCCAAATGACTATTGTATAGAAAATGACTAGAATTTTCAAATTAATTTTTTTTATAAAAAGTCAAAATGGTTTAAAAAATAATTAATAAAATATTTTTATAGTTTTAAAACATTTTTTAATTCATTTTTATAAAACGTGCAGATGGAAGTAAAAAGGATTTTCGACCAAATAGAGAAATATGGTTAGTTAAAATTAAAAACATTCTACAAGAATCTAGAGTTTATAAATAGTGGAAAATAATGGTAAAATGTGTATTCTAAATAAAAACTCATAGGAGAATAGATTTCATGATTTTATTGATAGATATAACATAACATTTCATCCTGGAGATCGTAATCATAAACAATCCCAAAAAATAATGAGATTGTAACATCAATCCCTTACAACATAGGTAATGTTTGAATCGTACACCCCATTAATGCATAACATCAAAATAAATGTTAAATATAATTAATAGATGTAAATTAATGATATAAAATATAAAATGGAAATTATATACACCTCATAAAATAAGATAAGATAATAATGCAATATATGACTCAAAGAAGGAAAATTGAGACAAAATCCATCATATTATGTATCAACATCCTTCATACAAATTCCAACCACCAATATAAAAAATAGATTTATTAAACATATATTAAAGACCCATACTCATATTCATTTCACCATATATCTTTTAATTATCAATTATATACTTATGACATTTTTTTACTCACATATTACCAGTTCATTGTTAAAATCACTTTTAGGTAATAGCTACTTTGTTTTTACATGCATGTTATAGTTTGGTATCCTCAATCATTTAATTATTAGCATGATTTGATAATATAAATAATTTTAACCATGACATAAATATTATAGGTATTCATTATATATATTTTTATATTAATCCATTAAATATAGAGATTTAAAATGAATTACACTAATCATAGAGACGGTAGTCCATAACTACAAATAGATGTTGTTCCTATTTTCCCAAACGATGAAATAGAGGTGAGGTAAATAATGTATAAAATTTATAGAATATTTTTTTTATGTAAAATATAAATCACATATATTCATTAATTTTACCACTATTACCTTTCATTCAATGCATTTGTGAAAAACAAATCACATTTCATTGCAATGCGGTAGTATGTTGTACCCACGAACACAGTTATTATTATCCAAATGTTTGAAGGTAAGAATATTGATATGGTATTGTTAATAAAGATAAATTTTAATTTCTTCAATATCATATATAAACAATAATTACATCATTTTACCAAGTTGTGAGAAGTGGTGCTGGAAAGCAAAGAACAATGGTTCACAAGGCGGTAATCTTCCATACACACGATCAGTGGTTTCATTTCCAATTTGATATAAGATGAGATAGATATAGGTTATTTAAATAAAATAATAAGATATAATTATATTTTATTTATTTGTGTTTTTATATTAACTTAATTGAAAGGAAATTGATACAAAGCTCATGGGTTAAATATTTTACCACTTCTTTGGGGACCTCATTAGGTTTGTACATAAAGCCTCATTAAGATAGTTTACTAATAACAATTGGTCTTTTAATGTGAATAGGAAAGCATAGAATATATTTTGGAAGTTATTTTCAACACAAATTGTTTGTGGAAGTTTGAAAAGGTGAAGAGAGTGGGTGGGTTTTTAATGGGGGAGTGGACACACATGGATGTTTTTGAAAAGAATAAAGTGTAAACAAATTTTTCAGATGACACAAGGTTAAAAAAATTAGTAATTGTAGAAAATTTAATTTTATAAGTTCAAAATATGTTCATAAATAGGCTTTTGGATATTTCTATAGGTCACTTTATCCCTTATATTTTTAGTTTAAGTTTTCATGACAATCCTTTTTTAACCTTAAAAGCAGCAATTCAATTTCAATGTTTTTACAATTCATTTTGAAAACAAATTGTGGAAATTTATATTTAGTGTTAATTATTAATATTCCGAATATTTATTTCATTTATCAAAATTACATTCATATAATTGTAAAAATTTAATTTAAAATTATACCCAATTACGTGATGAAAATAATGTTTTCTGAAGTGATAAGTTTCAAATGATTGAAAATTTTTATTATAAAAATTAAATATGAAATTTTTTAAAATTACCAATAGTGGATTAATTATAATATAATTGATCTAATTTTACTTTTTAATCCATTTTTTAAAATGTTTAACCTTATCAATTCTCTAAATGGAAAGGGAATTTTTAATAAAAAACTGATATTTTAACTATTCATACAAAAATTATCCTTTTCAAAATAAATACTGAAAAATAACCCTAAGATAATTTTGAAATTTTTACTCTAAAAATTATGTAAATTATGTCGAATTCATTTTATTTAAGAGTAAAAAACTAATTTAATTATTTTTTCACTAAAAGCATTACACATCATTTTTTGAGAAAACAAGTATTTTAGGAATAATTTGAAGACCTTACTAAAAATTAAGTACTTTTTATCGATATGATTTATTAATATAAAAAAATTGTAAATTATTTTTAAATCTTGGTTACTAGTATTAATTCCTCTATGATTAACATCTAGGAAATAATGGTCTCATTAAAATAATAATATAAATTTTTTGTTTTGGTTCATTAAAACTCGGTGTTGCAAGTATCACTAGCTATAGAATAAATTAAATTTAATAAAAATATATTTAATAAAATATATTTGTTTTAAAATATATCATATATTATAATGAATTAAAATTTATAACCCATTACGATGGTGGTAGTAAAAATAATATGTTATTCTATGGAGGATGTAGTCCTCACTCACACATGGAATGATATTTCATTTCAACCGAATGGGAGAAAGGAATAATATGGTGTATTATATTTAGAGACTAAAACATGTTATATGGATCATAATTATAAATAAACGTCATTATTATGAGTACACTTTTATTGAAGTTAATGAAAATGAAACATGTTATTTCGTAGAGGTGGCAGTGCATACACACAATTGATGTTTTCACTTTTCACATGGGGAAGCAGAGAGGTGGTTACTATTTATTCACAAAAGATATCAACATTAAAGAAACAATAAATAATTAATTATTCATATAAATTTTTTCAAATTAAATATTCAATAGAATGATTAAGGTAAATTATGTTGGTGAAAATTTTGAACTTACATTGAGAACATAGGGTTTCTCTGGGAGGAATTCTTTGGATGAAAGGTCTTACAATAATCTCTAATGTTTATAACATTATAAAAGTTCAATTGAATTATAGGGAAAGTAATGTGGGTATATGTTTATGATAAAAACTAATTTTTTGAGTGTCATTGAATGGGTGGTGAGAGACCCCTTTTATAAGGGGTGAGAATGACATTTTTGTAAATATTTAAACTTATTATAAAGGGATAACATTTTAAAAATTCGAGTGCCTATAATAATATATTATAATTATGTGGAGGTGGATATAATATAAATAATATCTAAACCAGTCACTTAGAAATATATTTTTATATATTTAATCCATTTTCTCTGGAATTTTTATATTTAAAATTTATAATTTAACAATGGTAAATATTTTTTAATCCTAAGGTAACTTAATATTTATGCCGAAAATTATAGTGGACCATATTTTGGATCACAAACCTAATTATAAAAAACTTTAATCTCTTTCTTATGGTTCAACATGTAATATCATTTAAAAGTATTTTTAATCATGAAAATTTATAATGACATAAACAAATTTTTGGGAAATGTAGTAATTGGCTTTTAAAATATTAAATATAGGTTTTTAATGTATCATAGAAAATTTTATTTTAATAATTACAAATATATAAATTAGTATTTTATAAATATAAATTTCATGATTATATACTCATAGTTATATAAATTCATAGTTTCAGTATGTTTCACGATTCACCTAAAAACAATTTTCTTAAAAAGCCTTACTAATTTATGATAAATTTTTTTGAATTTTTAAATAAAAAATGAAATTTTTTCTCAAATTAAATTAAAAAAAAATATTATGTAATTTTTTTTAAAAAATATGATACATAAAAAATAACAATTTTTAGGAAAATATATATTAATAATACAAACCATTCTCAATCAAATCTCACCCCATTTACTAATTAAATTAGTATTAAGAAATTATTCATATCAAATATATATTATCATCATTAATTAAAACATTCATGTAATATAAATTCATGTCTTATAATTTTTTTTATAAAAATAAATTTCGAACATTAAAACAATAGTATTAGTTTTTTTACTTATATTGAGAAAAATTCATAGTTATTAAAAGAAACCATTATATTACATCATGTAAATATTTTATAAATTTGATACTCAATTTTATTACCAATAACTTAATTGATATTTTTTAATATCCACACAAAACAATTATATTTTTATCTAAATATATTCTGATTTTTATATGTTTGGTTTTTCATATAAAAAAATCTACCTAAAAGATTAATTTCTTTAAATAAAATCATAAAGTTAAATCTTTGGGTGTTACATTCTCCTCCCCCAAATAGTTAAATAAATTTTCATCATAGTAATTTTAATTATCACTTACTAATAAAAAATTTTCAGGTATCTAATATTTAAATGTAACTAATGATATATTTTTAAATTAGGATTCAAAGGTTCATATAGAAATTTTTATGAGTTCATGTAGTGTTTCATAAGGTTTCTTAACTCTCTAAATTCATATTCCCAATAACACCTGTGAAATTTTTAAATATTTTCAATAGTGAGAAATAGTTTTATGTAGTTTGGGATTTTGAATGCATAGAATAGAAACAATATTTTGATGTTTTTCCATAAAACCATCACACATGAACCATATGGATTGGTTATAAACATGGTTGGATAAAATAAATATAAGCTTCCTCATATTTGTAAAATAAGGTAGATATATATATCACTAAGGGATAAACCACCTCTGTAATATTATAATGGATAATAAGAAAAATTTTAGTTTGTGACACTCTAAAATATCAATAAAAAACTTGAGGTAGTTATCAAATATATTAACATGATAATTTTATGTCATTAAAATATTTATAAAATCTTTTCAAATCCCATTATAAGATAAAAAAGTAAGAGGATTGTTGGATATGTTTTAATGAAACTTTCATGAGATTTGTATTTTACAAAATGTGGTAGGATCTCAAAAACTAGACATCACAAAAATGATTAAAATTAAATCATCATGGAGGGATAGGATTGTATAATAATATTTAATCCCATTTATGTTTATATTAAATTTTTTATCTATTGAAAAAAAATTATAACATTAAATGTACTACCTTCCACCTAATTATATTGTAATTATATATTTCTTATTTTAAGTCATAACATAAAACCAAAATAGTTAATAATTAGTGATCAAAAATATATAGAGAGAGAATAAAATTTTAAATATATATTAATATTTAATGTATTATCTTTTCATTATTTATGGTGCCCAAATATTTGCCTAGGATAGTTTTAGTTCAACCATATAACTCTTAGATCAGTCTTGGTTTCTTTAAATTAGGTTGTCTTAAAACCCTCAACCAAATTCCATAACATAATAAATCCACCACAATTTATTGTAAAGGTAATTATATTTACCAAATCATAACCCTTAATATTTTCACTAGATATCCCAAACAACAAATAAAATTAGCATACGTTCCCAAACTAGACAAGACCTGAAGGGCATTCCTAATACCCACTAATGGGTAACTGTAACCTAGGTATAAAAAAATAATAGAAGTAATTATTTTCCCAATCCAAATAAAACATAATGTAATAAATATAAATAATATAAACTCAAAATGAAAAAATTCATAATAAAAAACTAACAATGGTAGTTATTCAACTAAGGCAGTAAGAAAAAACTCATGTATATTTCCGAGAATAAAACCAATGAAAATAGAACTACTAAAAGAAACTATATGTGATATTTGGGACATATCACACTCTCACCCCACAAAATACCCATGCCTAGTTGAAATTAATTCCCTCCTCCTCACCATGACACCTTTCCCTTTTCCATATCAGAAAAAAAAATTGTACATATCACTGAGGGAACGTGTACGGTGTGAGGTAAACCATCTAAAAAGTTTCCCAACCATGTTTTCAATATAATCTATCTATAAATTAATCCCAATACACTCAATATATGAAAAACAAGTCATAATAAAATAAATTTTAAATTTATTACAAATAATAGTAAAACAATTCCTATTTTTGCAGTGGTAAAATTTCTTCCACACAAAATTGGTCAACACACATTTTAAGATAAACTATTTATCAAATAATGAACCATTTATCCATATCAAAACCAAATCTAAATATGAAATTAAAAATCCATATCAAACCTAGCATAACTAGGCCTGGACTATCCAGTAATATTATGCATCAAAAATCATATCCTGAATCAATTCATGAAATAATTTCTTAGAAAAATAGGGCTTTGAGAATAGAAGACCACCCCATGGATGAACCCACTATGGTGTAAGAGTCACATCCCAAGAACAATAGTGTATTAATCCTAGCCCTAGTATCCCAAAGTATGTGGTTCCTTTATTACATTGGAATAAAATAAAATGCATCACATCTTAAAGGATGAAATAGTTTATTAGTCTTAGAAAACTATATACATACATGAAATTTATATTAAATTTAAAAAAACAATACCCATGTTGATTTCTTTTGGAACACCATTATTACTCTTAGCATATCCCAGTATATCAGTCAGAAAACGCTTCCTTGTATCCTGGGGAAAATAGGACAAAAAAATGGTAACCTCATATACTCAGTATACACATTTTTATAATGTAATAATTCATGAATAAATAATATTAATCTATATAGAAAGCTAAAAAACTGTAATACATTCTATTTAAATAATAACTTGAGCATAATATGGAAGGAATAAATGATGTCCAAATAAATCCATATAAATATTCATACAAACTTGAATCTTGTCAAAGAAAATTCATACGATTCAAATAATTACATAGAAAAAAATAATTAATCTCATAATTATGTAATTAATAATATTGAATATTTGATACATTTTTTAATTAATTTTAATCATAAAATATAAAAATATGGGTCAAAACCCATCTAATTTGGCCAATTCATTTATCACATGAGACATGTCGATGATTTGAGAGGTTATCTATAACCCAAACACACATTTCACTTTCTATGTCTAATGCATTCCTCATATGAATGTGGTGAAATATAATAATCATAAACATTTATATTGAAACCCTAATATAAAAAAGGCTAACACAAACCCCAATCAAATAAACATAATCATAAACCAACATAATAATATATTAAATGGTTATAAAAATATATATCCTCATAAAAATTTATCCTTAACCATAAAAAATAATGATTATATCAATAAAATATATCCCCAATTTATCATAATTACAATAAATGATTGATTTCATTAAAAAATATATACATATTCAAATTTCCATAAAACATTCTTGAGAAAAATAAACATTTCTCTTTGAAATTTTTTTTAAACCAAATGTTCAAAAAATATTTTGAAAATACTTATCTCCAAAAATAAACATTTAATATTATAATGTAATCTCTAAAATAATGATTTTTCATGATGGTGAGAAATTCTTTACATTTCATATATGTTTGGAAAATATTCCTTTCATGTTTTCACAAAAATCCAAAATAATCCTTGTTTGGAAAATGAAATGAAGATTCCATTCAATTTTTTTTAAAGTAAAAAGGGTAAAAATATATTTAATAAATAATTCTAATAATGTTAAAAAAATTCAAACATTTTTTAAATCATATTTTTGGAGGAAAAAAAGGATTTTCGACAGAAGATAGATTTAAAGTTTAATTTTATTAAACATTGTTTCTCAATAATTTTAAGTACCAAATTTTTTAAAATAGTAATACTTCTAGAAAAGTTTCATGAATAACTATAGTAGAATAAAATATAATGAGTTTAATAAATATCAAATAATTCCACAAAGGGAGACTTAAACATAAACAGTCTTGAAAAATGATGAGATTGTGAAATAATACCTTAGAATTTTGGTAATTTTTGAATCATAATCTCAATTTCATGAATAAAATCAAATGATACATTATGTATCTTGAATTTAAATGTATTAATGATATAACATATTAAAATGGGAGTTATATACATGACACAAAATAACTTAGTGTGGAATTTTGCACACATCTCATAGAAATAAAAGTGAGGCAAGAAACCCTTACCTCAAGATTGACTTCCTTCAGTTGTTTCGGAAACTCATATATATTAAATATAGGTTCATTATTAATATATTAATGAATTGTACTCATATGTATCATCAAATATATGATTTAATTACATTCTTTTATCAATTGTTTCATAAAAATTCTTTGTTAAAATCAATGTCTCTGGTGATAATTACTTTGGTTTCCATGTATGTTTTAGTTTGGTAATTTGGGTCCTTTTAATTTGATCATGGTTACATAATATTGTTTTTTGATTCCTTGGAACGTGTGATGTAGTTTAAGAATCAGTGCTTCTAGGCGGTTTTTGTTGGAGTTATTCATGGAGCCAGAAATGTCCAATAGTTCTCTATCCAAAAGGGACATGGTTTCCAAAGGTAGGTATTCATTATGTTTGACTTATACTACATAAGAACATTCATTGGTCGAGAGGATGGGAGTTCGGACTCCTCACACCATTTTGGGGGTGAATTATTGTCTACTTTATAACTCTCTTTATAGATTTTATATATATTCATGAATCCTTATTAATTCACCAATTATAACATAGGTTTCCCTTAGAATTTGAAATCAATAATTTGCATCTGTGAAATTTAAAATCATCCATATGTATTTTAGGTTCTTCATTAATGGAGATATTTTCATTTATTCATGGTTCTCCATCAATGTTATCCTCTCATATACTATTTAGAGACTCTTTTAATCATTGTTATGATGATACTGGTTTTTAAACCACTCAGTGGGGAACTCTGGAATTTATTGTCATCCTAAGAGCAAAGGTTTTTTTATATTGGGATCATACCCATAAAAAGGGCTACCAACATATCCTTGTGAAAGGAATCATTTCCCTCATAGTTTGGTGTCGTTTAATTGGACACATTATACCTTTTAAGATAAAGTGATAATGACCTAATGATACAGTTTAATGTCATGTGTTAAGGACATCTAAGTGAAAGGATCTTAGTTTGGGTTTTGTGTAGGAAATATGCCTATACAAGTTATGGGGTTTTGAAATAGTATGGGTTCACAAGTAAGATTAAACCCAGTTTGAAATATGGCCCAAGGAGAAAAAGACTGATTTGAATTGTTGGGTTTGAACCTCAAGTAAGATTCCTATGTATCCCATTTGAATGGGAATAAAATCCTATGTAGTTCAATGAGTCTCATAGGAGAGTATAGACCTTTCAGATAAAATGAGTTTGGGGTTACTTTCTTAAAAGGATTCCTCGGTAATTTAGGGGTTTAATTTAGGGCTTACTTCTAAGGAGGATGCGCAGATTAAGGGAATAAGGGTTGTATTACTAAAGAGGGTATCCACTGAGCTCATGCCCTATGAAGGATTAATACGTATCCCAATTACGGTAGGAATCATAGTTCTCGTAGTACATTTTCCATGGGTGTTTTTGAAAATGTTATAATCATCATGAATCTATAAGGCCACATGAGTCATGCACTGTGTGAGAAAGAAGAGGGTGTTCAAGATTCTGCAAAGTTACCAAAACATTTCCTCCTCCGCTAGTGGAAGAGGATGAACATACAGTGGCAGCGGTGGATGAGGGTGAGGAGACTGGGGAAGAGGGAAAGGCAACGAGCCTTCCCTCTGTTCTCTTTACATTGAAAAAGGGCCCAATGTAAGGAAAGAGTGAAGCTTAAGTAAGTAGAGAGGAGTAAGGTTGCAACCTTCTAATTAAAATTTTAGGGGCATACACCCTGATGGATGCCCTAACGAATCCTAGTAAAAGAGGGAGTCATTTACTTTACATCCATGGAAATAAAGTGTGACCCCCACTATCCTAACTGGGAACCTGAGGCTCCAATTCATAGAGGTAAAAAGGTGAGGACAAAACCCAAAACCTAATCCTTCATATCGTGATCTCCCCAATATTGCTCCAAAGAGAAAGGTCCATGTGACTATGGTTATAAAAACCCACAAACACTCCATGAATCCTAACCCCATTGGGATACAAATGGGGGAAACATCTGACTGCAAAAATACAATCCCAAATAGAAGACATGTTGACGTGACTTTCCCAAAGGCTTTATAAGTGAAGGGGTTTTATTCAAGGTTTAAACATAATCCCTTTTTGGAAAGGGTTCCAATGAAGAAAAATAATTTCCATGAATGGATTTGAAGAAGTCTTGATAGATTGTAGACTGAAGGGAGTAGGTGAATCAAATAGGGGTTCCCAAGTAAGTATCTGGCACGCAAGTATGGAATCATAAGTAGGCTTGGGCAACCTGATGTTCACTTAAGTGACAAACAACCTAGATGTTAATACATGGGTGAGACTTGACTCAAGCCTCAATGATTATTCATAGGTATTCCAAGAAGTGGTGTTCTCAAGTTCCTCTGAGAGGAATAGGTGGCGCACAAGTGTTTTTAATTTAGAAAGGTCGAGCACTTTAAGAGAGCATGTGTTGTGGATTTCAAACACTAAAAGGATTTAATTCCTTTAATACTTATTCAATTCCTCTGATCCAGGTGTTAAAGAACTACCTTACATTTTTTAGAATAATTGGGAAAAGCACTAGGGTGACCAGAGCAGCAATTAGGAATCAGGGAAATTCGTTTGTAAAAATAAAGTCCCCAAGGGTCTATTTATAAGCAAAAATAGGTCTCTGGGAGAAAGGAGATTAGGCGTGCAAGTTTCTTGCATTACAGAATTGTGATATGCAAGTACCTTGTGTGCCAAGATTATTTTGGATTGATTGGAGAACCGCTTTGAGTACATAGAAAAAATAATCGCTTCATTCATCTCCAGCATGGTGGCACAAAGGTATTTGTGCGCAGGTACCTTGTGCACTGCTTTAAGGACATTTCTAATTTTTTTTCTATAAAGCAGGGGTTGCACCCCCACACCTCTACTTGGGATCAATTCCAAGATTCTATCATGGCCCTTCTGGATGGTTCCTTCCCTACCATCACTGAACCCCATGGAAAATACAGAGTCACTCCATGAAATTTTCGATCCCAGTTGAGGAAATTTTGTGGAAAAGGGCATGGAAGACATTTCATGGTATCTACAAATCTCCAAAATATTGATAATGATTCAAATATCATAAATATAAATTACTTATATATATAGTAATATTTTAAATCTAGATATTGAAATTGGATTACACCATTCATGGAGATGATACGTCGTATGTACACTTCAATGAGGTCTCCATTATTCTCGACAAATGGAATGAATTGAAAATAGAAATTAATTTTAATTTATATAATCATTAATATCTCATTTATATCATTTATATTAGTAAAATAAATTATTATTATTATCATCCATGTTGAAATAAAATCAGAAACATTTGACATCACTATGTGGTGGTGGTGGTCCACACATACACATGAGTGTGTTATTTTTTCCAAAGGATTGGAAGGTAAGAAATTATATGTGATATTAAATTTCTGTAAGTATGATTATTTCTTAAATATCACATATATTAATTAAAATTTACCTCACTTATTTTCATTTAATGCGCAGGTGAAAAAAGTATCACAACGCTTTGTGAGTTAGTAGTTCGTCTTAAAAAAAGTGACACTATCGTATCCCCCACATTATAGAACATAAGAATATATATGTTATAGACTAATAATGATTTATTAAAATTTAATAAATATCATATACATATGTTAAATAAATCCTTATATACAACCTTAAAATTGGCGATTAAAAACAAATTACATCGGATCACACGGTGGTAGTCCGCCATACACATAATTGACGGTTTCATTTCCCATTTGATGCGAGCGGAGATGGATTTGTGGGATCAAGTTGGCATAATAAAATCTAAATATATGTGAGATATTTTTTTAAAAAATTATCAAATTTGAAGAAGTTTTTACGGAGGTTAAGGAATAAATAAATAAAATATGAATTTTTAATAATTTTATCACTTCCTCAGAGGGCATCTTTATGTTTGTTTATAATGACTTCATATGAGGTGTTCCTAATAAAAATAAGGCATATATTTATGGTAATTGAGTAAGTTGTATGGATATTTATTATCTCAAAAGGTTTTTAAGGTGTGAAGAGTGTAGGATAGTCTGTGGAACTTTATGATTTGGGGAAAGGTGCATATGAAATTCATGAAAATTTAAAGTGATTCACAACTTTTTCTCATTCCAAAATCCATTAAAATATAAAATTATTGAAAATTAGTGGTTATAAGGTTTAAATATTGAAATAACATGGGGATCAAAAATGGTTTAGGACATATTAATACTTATCTTCTTAGTTTAACTGCATGTAAACCTATTTTTGCCTTAACTATAATAATTAGTTTTTATTGTTTTCCTTATTCGTCAGGGTTAAAAATTTATTTGAACTTATTAGGTAATATAAATTGTTTACATTAAAAAATTGGAAACCATTTTCTACAATCAATTCAAAAAAGTGGAATAATTCAATTTAAAATTAAATCACAGGCATGATGAATGAGCAGTTTCCAATGAGAAAATTATCTTAAGTATAGAATGTTATAATATCAAAACTCAATATAAAATTAATTTCAATGACCCAAATAAGTTAAATAGTAATATAATAGAAATATTTTAATTTTAAATCAATTTAAAATATAATATTATATGGTTAATTAATTTTAAAAAAGAAACTATTTTACAAAAATTATTATTTTGCAATATTCATGAAAAATTAATATTTTTAGAAAATTATCTCTAATTTAGCCAAAAAAACATTTTTTACATTTATATTTAAAAGATGACGATTATATTTTTAAATAAAAATTATATAACTATTAGAAATTAATTTTAAATTAAGTTTTCAAAGAGAAATTAAGCCCCTTTTTAGAAAAATAATGGTTCTCATAAAACATTTATTTTCCTTTCAAATGGTTCTTATTCTATTTATAATGAATATATTTCCATTTAATTTATTTCATACATGGGAAAACCATATAATATTTGTAATTTATTTATTAATATTTATACCCTCTAACTTAATGGCTATGTTATAATGGTCATGTTTAAGTATTGATTTTTCAATAGAGTACGAATTTTTGTTTATACTCGGTGTTGTATGCATCATAATTTGTCAAAGATATTGAATTTATTTAAGAATAAATATATCAATATTTCATTATTTGTAATATTATCTTATATTATTTGTGTTGTGTGTCATATAATCTCTGATTGATGATGTTCATCAAATTAAAATCTCGGGGTGATACATTCTCCCCACTTTCAATAAATTGTATCTTCACAATCTGAACATCATATTAGTAATCAAGGGTTTATCATTTGGTAACACCATTAGTGAAAAAAACTGCATCATAAAAGGTCTAATAAAATTTCCACTTTATAAGAGGGAAAAGGAAATTTGAATTTTATAGAGAGTAATACATTAGTTAGTTTCCAAGTAGGTTAACATTGGGGTAAAATCAAAACATTATCATATAACAAAATAATAACACCCAAGATTAATAAATAATGATAGATAATAAGATAATTAAAATTTTAACCATGAAAAAACATAAATATTTGATGAGTTAAAAAGATAATGATTTAATGAAAATGAAATTAATAGGACGTTTTTGTGCCTTAAGATATTTTTTCCTTTATATAGATGGATTATTTTATCATGATGATAGATATTACAAGAAAATATACTTCTGAATTCATCATTTGGTTGTGTTTAGGTCAATTACAATTCATATCATACTCTAATAAATTAATATCCAATAAAAAAATTTATTCCTAAAGAAGTAAAATTGACATTTAACGAATAATTATCTCAATAAAATAATAAAAATACATTCCTCCTGTCTCAGGATGTTTACCAAGACTAAAATAGTTAGCATATGTTTTTCAATTACACCAAAATTTAAAATTAATTTATTGCATAAATAGTCATCCTTAAAACTCCACCAAAATATGTCTGACTAAATTCAATGTCTAAAAAAATAGATGGGAGGTTAGTAAATCAACATTACATTCCCCCTAGTGTAATGGACCGGACCCCTCCAGTCCATTCCTTTGTTGAAATCGATGTGGTCAACACGACGCGCGTTATAATGAAAATTTTAATACTGATGATAATGTAAAATATGTTAATAATAATGATGATGACATAAATTGTTTAATTAATTAAACTAAAAAGAATAATCATGATAAATCGATTTAATTGGTGTTATTATTATTAATGATGTGAAAGTGGGAAGGTGTGTGATCCATTAGACGTTGATAAATGAAAGATGCAGTTTTTTTATTAATTGATTAATTGTTGAAATTAAATTTGAATAATAATTATGGCTGTTGTGTTATTAATATTATTCATAATATTAATAATAATGAGAAATTGATGAAATGAATCATGGTATTTATTGCAAACTATTAAATGAACATGCAAGTGGAAGCACGATGGTGCGTTCAAAAATTAAAGGTGAGTTCGTTGTATTGGGTTCATGAAATTGAATGGTTTTTATTTAATAAATGTGGTTTCAATTTAATCAGTGTGAAATAAAAATAAATAGAATTAAAATAATTAAATTGATGGATGTTACGCGACATTGACATGGCATGGTTGGATTCAGATATCCAACAGGGTGGTTTAACGTGGTCAATGCGACGAGCGTAAATCTTTTTGTTATTAAAAACAATAACATCGGTGAGTTAATAAAATAAGTTGATGAAATGTTATTGTTATTGAAGAAAAATAAATAACAATGATGGCATAAAAATATATGTGAGAGGTTAATAAAATTAAATGTATTAAAATGGGGTTGAATATGTATGTTATATTAATTTCGTTTTGTCATTTAATCCAATTAAATGAAATGGTTTTGAGTCGCATGGAATGATTTTAGTTTAATATGAGAATAATTATAGTAATCAAATTTCATGGGATTAAATTAGAACATTAATGATGGGTGTTATTATTAATTTTATTAATAATAACATTAAAGGAGATTGGAGAGAGAAAGAGTTAAAGGAAATAAAAATTTAAAAATTAATGCAATAAAACAAATAAGTTAAATTAAAAAGGAAATCAATAAGGGGTGGGGCATGGTTGACATGGAGCCAAGGAGGCGCCACTTTTGTGGTGGCGTGGGATTGAGGAGGTTCTTTTGTAAGTCATTATTATTATATATTATAATAATGATTATAAGGTATTAATGGGAATAAAATTAAAAGAGAAATAAATGTAAAAGGAGGGAGTGTTTGTTTCCAACGTGAAAGAGACCAAATCACGATTGATTTGGAGTTATAAAAATAAATAAATAAGTAATTATAATAATATTATTTTGGGTGATCAAAACTTAAAAAGTCTATAACTTCTTCATATGGTGTCGGAATGACGAACCATCAGCGGCAGTGTAATCCTATAATTAAGACGGTAATTTTAAGACCAGTGATAGATACCTTTTTATGAGTTATGTCTCGGGTCAACGAAACACACATATTAATAAAATTAACATCTTTTTTTAAAACGCGTGGAAACCGCGTGACGTGTCGTGTGTTGACCAGTCAAAACACATAACGGGTGTACAGTCACACCATGTATTCATCAATACATGATGCATACTGTTTTACCTATTCGTTGGCTATATAAGAAAGGGTCGCGGATTATTTCCAGACCAATCGCTTCTTCTTCGCACGACGACACTCTTGGATGATCAAGAAGTATTCCTCCTCTAACTTCTTTGTCCGAACTCCGATCATCGATCCGTCAGTGGCCACAGGATCGTAGCGACGAGACGAAGCTTCTAAGCCCGGACTTGTCACCTTTCCATCCGGCCTTCCTTCTCTAGCTTCCATCCTAGGAGGCGGTTGTCGGGTTTGGCGAAGGCGGAGGACGCCAAAGGACGTCGTCGGAAGCGACGTGATCGGGACCTTTTGAGGTAGGGATCTCACCTTTATCTCTCTAAATTGTGTATCATGTGTGGCGGGTATCCTTTTGTTTTCATGAGAAATGGTTGAACCTTTAAATAAATATAATAACTGGTTAAAGAATGGGGTTGGGAAGTTAGTGATTGTTGTTACCTTACTTTTTATATCCTGTGATATTATATTTGTGAATTGAATGTACTTCTACCTACTGAAAATCACAGTCGTTGGGGGCCTTTGCTTACGCAATTAAATGTTGCCCTCTCCTTCTGTATTTTCTTATGGATGGAAACTTCATGGAATGTGGAAATTGGTTAATCATGTAAAGTTTACTTTTTAAATGAAAATCTAGAACCCTTGTGTGATCACCCCGGTTGAACCAAAATGTAATAATGAACATGTTGGTGGTTTGGTTGTTTTGTGGGAAATGTTTTTTTTCTGGAATGGTGTTGTGATGTGATGCTGGGCAGCGGGGCTACGACGTTTGGGTGGTGATCTTATTGGAATGGTTGATGGTGGAAACGTGGAGGTGTGAAATGTTTCTTAAACGATGGGGTTGAAATGGGAAGTGGATGGTTGTGGAAAAAGCCTTTATTTATGAAAAGTGTTTTGATTATGAAAAGTGTTTTGAAGTAAAAGGTGTTTTCAAATGTGGAAATGTTTTGTGTGTGGAAAGGGGTTTATGTGTAGAACTTTGAAATAAATGAATGATGGAATGTTGTATGGTTGTGATAATCTTTTGTAAATGAAATGGCATGTGGTTGCTTGCGTTTTACCTAACCTTGGTTGTGGATGGCAGGGATATGTTTGTGAAAGTTTTTTTCTGGATGATAGTTGCCCAGTAGTAATAATTTGCATGAAACATGAAAACCTAAATGGGGTTGGGGGATGATTGTTTGTTTGTTGATGCATGCTTCGTGGTAGCAGTGCCGAGGCACATGCTCAGTTCCTCTTTTTAAGAAGCCATAGGTTGGGCTGTGTGTTTGGTATATGTATATATATAATTGTATCTTTGTGTTTTGTCGCACCACACCCATGTCAAGCACCTAGTGCCGAACACTCCAATTTTATGGGAGAGGGTGTTCCCCCTTAGTTACTAGCTCCTTCCTGCTCCTTCTTCCATAGGCTATGATGGCTTAAGGTGACCTTACACACAAGACTCTTCAGGTAGGTCTCGGAGGTTGTGATGGCTTGAGGCGACCTTTAGCCCAAGACTCTTCGGGCAGGCTTACCGTTCCCAAGAACCTTTGGGATGAGGCCCAGGTGTCTGCGGGCGGGTTAGTGGTTGTGGCCCAGGTGTGTGCGGGCGAGACGCATGGTTTGGCCCAGGTGTGTGCATGCGGGAAGAGTGTGGTAGCGTCAGGACGTTTATCGTTAGGAAGAGCAGCATCTAATTAAGTGGGAAATGGTGCGGGGTACCCAATACTTTTGTTCTATATATATATTAAACTTATTTTTGTTACTTGGTGAGTGTGACCAGTGAGGCTGGGTGGATAGTTTTTCCTTGTTAGTTTCTGGTTCTTCTGTTTTCTCACGGGACCTTAGGGTGTCTCCCCACTTGTGCACGAGAGCTTTAGGTTTCCCTACTGAGTATACTTGTATGCTCACCCTACGTTTACTTTCAGGTTTCCAGGAGGACTACCAGGGCCGTGCGGGACCCTACTAGTCGGGCAGTTGGAGTTGTTGCAGTTGCTGTTTTCTTGTTTTCCTTTTGGTACTGTACTCACTTGTACTTTTGAGCTTCCTTGTACTTGTACCTGTTTCAGTTTATTTATACATGCATATGGGACTGGTTTGGGTTTCTTTTCAGCACCTTTGTTCTTTTTCCTTTTTGGTGGTTGACTTGTCCTATTTCCTGATCCAAAATAATAAAAAGGGTAATGCCTCCCATATTTGTGGAAACTCATACCCTTGGTGCTAGTCTCCAACCCGGGGCCTACTGGAGGCGGGACTTGGGGGTCATTATCTCCCTTTCACCATTGCCAGCTCAGGAGGGGCATCTTTGGTGGGAGGGGGTCGTGACACCTAGTAATATAAACTAGCTATTAATTTCACATTCAAAATATGTGAATTCTTTTATCTTAAAAAACCCATAATTAAGATATTAATGGCTTGAAAAATAAAATCAAATGTTTTTTAATATATTCCATAATTCCAAACATATAGTACACTCCAATAAACATAACATGAATCACTAAAAAATTTCAATTTTACCAATATTATCCCATAAAAATCTATTTGTTATCTCAAAAACGAACACATATTAAGGGTTATATTCAATCAATAATGTGTTTTCCAAAAAGGTCGACTTTCCACATAATCACTTTTTATAGTAATCGGTACTATTCATCATATGACTTCATATCATTAATGAAAAGTAATTATTATACAATATTTATAAATTTTATGATACTTATAATGATAATATAGTCGATAATATACATATACAACAAAATTAATTAATATAAATGAAGGAAAACTAATCATTCCACTAAGGTTGTATTAATAGAAAAAACTTGACCTTGATCTCATAGCTTCTTTTATGGGATATTCCCTTCAAGCTTGGGATATTCATTTTTTATAGATCCCCATATCATTATATTTGAATTAATGAACATTTGAAACATATTTCCTTCCCATGAAATCATGAGTATATTTTCCTTTCTATACACGGTCATTGAAAACTCCCATTCTCTTCAATAAAGAACTTGAGAATTACATTCGACATTTATCATGTGGGGGAAAATCCTTCTTTTCCATATTCTCTTTATCTATATTTTTCTCTATCATTCTCTTATTCCATTTATTTAATTAATATACAAAACACTTGTGTAATTCATTCTCAGTCTTGATAACACATGATATTATATCCTTGTATGATAGAAATTTTTGGGAGACAAATTCCCCTTGATGTATTTGATTTAACACATCAAATAAATGGTCAATAATACTCTTTGGATTATGTACATAGTTTGGGTCATTCCCTTAGTACCTTGTAAATATTGATTCATACATAGCTAAATTTTCAGCTTTATTTTAACTATGACGCATGCATTCCCTCTTCATATTCGTTCATTTCTTGTGAGGAATTTTTTTTTCAAATAAGAGTTCCTAAATATCCATCCATTCCACATTTTATATTTCTTATTCATCCTTAGTTTTTTGAATAATAGACTAGTATTGATCTATATATATTTAGAGATGATAAACTACAATGAAAACCTTCTCCCTTTGAATATTTCAAAAAGAAATAAATATATTCTCTAAGGTACATATCCATTTATTATCTACAAATGTATTTTTATTCCTATTGAATAATGTATGTTTCAATGCATAAAGCAGTGTAACATTGTGATACCTCTTAGAATATTAGTAATCTACTACATACGATAATGGTTATTTCTCATAACCTTATTTAGTTTCCCCAATATGGTAATAATTTCTTCTATTCTAGATATAGCTCTAACTCTAACATCATTATCTTTACCATGAGGGAAATCCCAATGTGGGGTATGTTCATTGATATAGTTTCCATTACTTCTACTAGGAGCCATTTTAAAAAAATGAAATAAATTATAATATATCATAACATTATGAAACATACTTTATAATAACAATACTAGTGAAATACTTAACATAAATAGAAAATTTCATGCATAGGTAGTCAAAAAATAATAAACATTGATTTTTTTTGAAAGGTTTTCAAATAATACAATTTTTTAAATCCTTGATAATGGTTTATAATGAAATTTTAAAT
The DNA here is from genome assembly GCA_963277665.1 of Viscum album. NCBI lineage: Eukaryota > Viridiplantae > Streptophyta > Magnoliopsida > Santalales > Viscaceae > Viscum > Viscum album. Next base: position 1,275,634,666 of record OY728135.1, read on the forward strand.
TAACAAAATAATATCCAATGGGAGTGTCAAATCATTTTTTCAGTAAGTCATTTTCTCGTGTTCTTGCTAGAACATGGGTCATGCCTGATGCACCTTTTTTAGTGTTATTTTTCCTAGGTACATCTATTCTGGAACCTATTCAACTTTTAGTGTACATACGGGCATGAATTTCTAGGAAAACCACATAATAAATAACTTTAAAAAATATAGGATGATATGCTATAGTTAATACTATTATTAAAGTACTTCATAAGGTTATATTACCTAATCTATATTTTTTGAAATCATTTTCTCAAGGCTTCCACTAAACATTCTCTAATACAAGATGTAAATACCTTGAACCTAAAAGCCTGGTTTCAGTGTTTACTTTATTCAATTGTCATAATATACCAGTAAACACTTCCTAAATTAAAAAATTATAATTCAGTATTATTTTCAATCAAGATACATACTTGAAATTCATATTATATTTAAAAAATTATTATCATTGAGAACACCATTATTCCACTTAGTATATCCCTATATATCAATCACAAAACACTTCCTGGTCTCCTAGAAAAAATATAAGAAATGTTTGACCTAAGATTCTAATTAAGGTTATAATATAGAAAATTATATCATGAATAAATAATCCAAATCAATATGTAAAGGTATGTAATTGAAACAGAATCCATTTAAACAATAACTTGAGCATAATATTGAAGAAATAAATCATGATCAAATAATGTCACATAAATAATCATATAATCTTGAAATGTACCCTGGATATTATAATTAACCAAATAATCACATTGACATCAATAAATAATCTCATAATGAGTTAATTAATAATTTTATATGGTTGAAACATACATTCAATCCCTTTTAAAAGAAATTTTAAATTCAGAGGTATAAATCTATCTAATTTGGAATTGAGTGTTCATGACAATGAAAAATTATGTACTTTTCGTACCTATTAAAACAAAAACATTTTCCACATTTTTAGTAAAATTAAAATAAACCTTGTTCGGAAAAAGAAAATAAGGTTCCTTTTAAAACAAATTTTAAAATAAAAAAATTGGTAAAAATTTCATTAAAAAATAATTTAGATATTGTTAAAAAACTTTTTGAAAAGTTTTTTGGAAACCATGGTTTTGAAAAAAAATACCATTTTCTATTGAATAGAGAAATAAATTAATATTCTCTTAAACAAATTTATCAAACATTTTATATACCAAATAGTGGGAAAATGATACTATTATTTTACTTTTTCCTTGAATATCCAATTTATAAAAAAATACATTGAATTTAATACATAAAAAATATTCCCTCCAACGGAGACTTAAATATAAACAATCCATAATAATGATAAGATTATAAAATACTCCCTTAACCTTTTGATAACACTTGAAACATTAGCCCCCATAAAATAATAACATAAAATTAGACATTAAAAAATATTAAGATCAAAATTTTCATGATATAAAATATCAAAATGATTAGTATATAAACCCCATAAAATAACTAAGTGTGGAATATGGAATATGTCTCAAGGAAATAAAAGTGAGGTGAGAAACACTTACCTCATGTTTTAATTCATTCATTTGTGCCCAAAAATCCTATATAATATATATTGGTCTATTGTAACTAAATTATATATTAATAATTATATATATCATACCATATATGATATAATAATAGTCTTTTATCAACCTTTTATTAATAATAATTTGATAAAATTAATGTTTTGGTGATAATTTCATCATTTGTCATGTATAATTTAGTATGGTAATTTTGGACCTTTTAATTTGAACTTGGTTATCATCTCAATAATTTTAACCATTATATAAATATCATGTATATTCATTATATATGTATTTATTGTATTCTATTAAAATTAGAGATAGAAAATGAATTACACCATTCATGGATATGGTAGTCCATACTTCTGTAAGAATGTTTTTCCATTTTTTCAATGGATGGAATGAGAGGAAAATAAATATTAATTAAACTATCAAGAATTTTTATAATTTCATATATAGAATATATTTTAATCAAATACATCCTTAATACTATCCATGTAAAACAATAAAAAAACATTTCATATAGTTATATATTTAATATTTTTATTATTCTTCATATTTGTTTAAATGATTTAATCCCTTTAAATTAATCAATTTGAGATGATTTAAATAATTTTAATATTTTTGCTGGATTTTGGGATTTGTTGTGAAAATTTTTTATTTCTAGAAATTTAGTAGTTTTAGGGATCTTCTTTATTTAAGGAATATCTTTTACAATTTTGATCCAAATGGAGTGATTATTTTTTAAGCATTTTTTGTTCTTGAGGCACAAGTTTTTTTATAAACCAAGATCCAAATTCAAAACTCATTGGCCCAAAAAAAGAAATCTAGTGGACAATGTTTGATGGCGGATAAAATGGACCCCACCTTAGTTAATGAGGAATATCTTAGTCTACAGACCCCCAAATGAGGTTATTCTAACTTGTAGAGAAATAAAACTCAAGGTTTCATGTTACCATTAAATTTATTGAATAAATTCGATCATTAAGGCATCAATTACATACACAAATGTCTAGGTAGTTTCCATGAGAATAAAAAATCTTCATCCGAAATTTGATGTTATCTTTTGGGACACTTGTCTAAATCTGATGATATTTTGTGGGAACATGCACACAGATAGTGGAAAAAATTAATGAAGATAGATTCTAAATTTTTACCATTTAATATATGAAACATCCTCAAATATACAATGGAATGAATACGGAGGAAATTTTCTCTACCTCTCAACCCTATTTATATGAGTGTCCACTTCTATTCAAGGTTATTGAAGAAGGAGAAATAAGGGTTAGATTAGAGGATTGACATCTTGAAATGATTTTTATACACTCATTTATTTTTTCATTATTTTTAAAATTCTCAATTATTCCCATTTTATCTCTAGTACCCTTCACATGTATAGGTAAAACCCTTGAGTGATTGTCGAAGGGGGATTTTCACTTTTTTAATATTGGGGTCTTGTACTTAAATGTTAAACTCCCTTTTTATATTTACTAATATTTATTTTTATTGTTTTCCAATTATCTTAATGTATTTTTTGGGTTTTCTTCCACTCATTGTTTACAGATTTGGTAGAAGAACTTAAAACTCCTTCCACCTAGTGCAATTTTATTAATCAAAAATATTGTGTTAAGTGGTGAGTTTCTAGAGATAATTGGTAAATGTTTGAAACTAGAGAACATTTTATATGTTTATAAGGATACAAAATTCATGATCAAGACTTGAATTATTTATTTGGTAATTTTTTATTTACTTTCATGCATATAGGAGTCGGTTCCACTGTTTCCTTCAACCAAGGGTGATTGATGACTCGATCGAGGAGTCTTTCATTTATCAATCAATTTGTAGAGTAGGGGATGATATTTATGACTATTATGACATTTAAAAATGTGATCCCACCCTGAATCCACATCTCTATAAATCCAATTGTGTTCAAACAATTATTTTAATTTCTTTTTCTTTCTATTAAAACTCAAAAAAGATATTAAAAACAACCACTCCTTCTTTATCAAATTTATGTGACAAACAAGATTGTTGTAAACTATTCTCTGGAGACAACCATGGTTTCTGATTAGTCACTGATAGTGGATAATATTAATTGTCAATATCTTAATAAAAATGTCTTCTGAAGTCCATAAACATCATTTTTAGTGTATTATAGAAATAGAACTTCATTTCTCATCTTAAATGCAATTCAAATTTAAAATACAAATTTTTCCCCAATCATTCATTTGTTTGTGAACAAAATTATTTTACTTTTCTGAATTTCATATTTTGGGATATGATTGATCACTTTCTTTGGAACATTTTTCCTTTTAGGATCGATGGATTAATCCCAATGGAAGATGTAGATTTTTGGGGATGAATGTAGAACTGTTCTGGAGAAAGCATAATGGGCCTAAGGCACATCAAACAAATGTGGGGCCCACAAACCCAGCCCAATGAAGATACAATTTTTACAGTAGAAATATAAAAATATGGGGATCATTTTATTCCGCTGTATATGGAGCTAATTCTGAAGTTTTCATGATGATTAAGGGATTTGATGTTGAGATTTAAATGGTGGGCCTGATATGAATGCACATAAAGTCATCCCATCATTTTGACCCTAACATTAAAACAGATAAACTAAAGTTCCTGAAATTTTTAAATCTCATAGAGGAAAATTGTAAGAGAATATGTTTCTCCTATGACCCCTCCGAATTCGGCCTCCTTCAATAATAAATTCACACGTCAAAACGGGGAACGAATCTGGATGAATTGCCGGGTCAACTTCAAAAATTCGAATTCCCTTGATTTTCTCACCATCCTTTTAACTCTCCCAATTAATGGAAATGTAATTTATTTTTGGGGGTTGTTTTTAAGGATCTGAATATGACTATATAAAGAGATGTTGGTGAAGGTAATTGGGATCAAATATTTATTTTTTGTTGCATGTTTAATTGCAAGGTTATGCTGCCAAAGTTCCTTTATAATATTTTCAATTTCCATGTAAGTTTATTTTTTGTATCTTTTTGTTATTAATAAACATATTTCTCTTATATATTTTCCATTTGATTTATTAAAACTACATTTTCACAAAGCACAATAATATCTTTGTGTTTTGTTGAATTAGTTCACACATAGTTGTGAATTTCATTCACACACATGGAGGAGTTCTCGTTATTTTTGGGGTTTTAATTTCATTAATCCAATTATTGTAAGCTATCTTCCACCCACCATTGAGAGTATACCATCAATGGAGGTCTAACCCTTTAATGTTTTGATCATAGGAGGATGAAAAGGCTGGATTGAGTGTTATTTTATGAACGAATTTTTGATAATTGGCTAATTAATTTAAGACTTCCATTATTCAGTTATTTCTACTCTTCATCTTCACTATGTTTGAGAAAGATAAATTCAAGTACTAAATGACCATATACCTTGGATAGATCATGAATATGGTTCTCTAAGTGTGTAGGTGATTTGTAATTGGTTTTATTAAGAAACAAACAAGAGAATGATGATGGTAGTGTTATTTTTGATGAATGGATTCATCAAGAATTAATAAAACCAAAATTGTCTAAAGAAGTAAAATTCATTCAATCCACCCCTAGCATAATCCTAAGATCAACCTATTTTCATTGAATTGAATTCACTTAGGTTTCTTAGTGTTCTTTAAAACCATCCAAAAATCAAAACCATGTTGGCCACTTCATAGCCAAAAATCTACCTCATAGGTTGTGTGTCTTAGGTATCTTGTTAGGTCTCATTGGATTAGACAACCCAACCTAAACTACAAGGACCATTCTACCTTCATATCTTGGGTAAATATTTTGTGTGAATCAATGTTTAGCACCGTAGCTGGGGACCTTAGTAAGTTAACCTAGACACACACATATTTTTCTCACCCCCAATATCATTCTCATGGAAGGCCATTTTGAACAAACCCAAACATGGGGCACCCCTCACAACATTGAATACCCTACACCAATTGTGATGTACAATAGCCATTATAGTTTATATTAGTGGGGAAATCAACATCAAATTGAGGCACAATTTTTTAAATCTTATGCTCCACAAAACATTCAAACCTATAATGAGTTTAAATCCCAACAATGCCAATTTGAATATCCTCTTTTGGAATTCCAAAAAATTAATTATCCTCCTGAATTAGACAATATTCCTCAACCCCTCATCCAACTTGATCAACAAATTATTGAAAAATTATGTCAACAAATGGAGATAATGAATTATAAGGTTTTATCCATGAGAGTATAACTATAAATAATTGAATATTTTTTGGAACCCACTCCAACTCAGGTTGTCCATTCCACATCACTTATAGAAAAATATTGTTACCCACATAACTTATTTGAATTTAGTGAAGAACCCTCTTTAGAATCTTGGAAAATAGAGTTAGATAATGAAGTTAATTGGTCAGGTAATTTTGAAAGTCAATCTGAAGAACATGAGAGAATTTTTAATGAGTGTTTAAATCAGGATGAAATTCATTTCATGAATTCACAAGAAGAAAATTTTTCTTCATGGAATGAAAGTCTGGAATATTTCTCCAATGATGATTTTTTGGAAACACTAATCACTGAACCATTAGGAGAAATCACAAACATCAAATATATACCCATTCATGAAACTCGTCTAGAAAATTTTGGGGTTGAATCTTAAATTAAAAGGGAACCAATTGTGTTGGGAAATTTTGAAAATGAAATTGATTTTGATTCTAATTCCTTATCTGTGTTTGACTGTACTATCCAAACTGAACTCAAAATCAATGTCCTTACTTCCCAACTCAGGCATCCCATCATAGTTTATAACCATAACCTTGCATTAGTAATTCATTCATCTCATGAAACCCAAAAAGGGGGGTTAACCCTTCAATCTTAGGAAAGACTATAGAAGAAACTGGATTAACCATTACTGAAATTCCTTGGATTTTTACACTCCATGTTGAACATGGGTTTTTACATGACAAAAAATGAAAGAGAACAATCAATATCAATATTGTATAAGTGGAGAAATATGGTTTTGTTAAAATGTTGACAGTTGGTATTGGATAAGTTGGGGTGTTCAAGTCGAGCTAAATACTTTAAATTAAGAGCTTTCAGGGAGGCAACCTGGAATCTGCCTTTTTTATTTCATTTTGTGTGTTTTTGTGTGTTATCATGTTTCCAATCCTTATGAATCACCTTTATTTTTCAAATAGTATCAATAAATAATTTTGATATATAAAAAATAAAAAAAAATTCAAACTCTGAATATGATATTACCTTAGAATGTTGACTTGTTCTTATATTATGAGTATGGATGGGTATAAAAGGGGAGCGTCGTATTCATTAGTGTCACGTGGGGTGATCTCTGAGTAATACCTTACCCAGAAATTTAAAAAGAAGATAATGTATCATCAGTGTATTTTGTTTTATTTTATAGGTTAAAAAATTAAAAGGACATGTCGTAAGTCGTAGGGAAAAGCCCATCAGAGCCATCCAAGCCGTTGAGACTCGAATCCAGGAATGAAGGGAGACTATGGCACGCACATTCATCATCTACCACCTAGTGAATCCATTATATTATTATCATTTTAAATTTCCTCTTTGAACAAATCTCACATACCCCCTTCTATGTTTTCTTTAAACACTAGGGACAGTGTTATTCTATGTTGGGGGGAGATGAAATAAAAAATGTTTTTTTTAATAAGAACATGCATGGAAAGAAAAATTCCATTATCCATGAACATGATAACACACATTACTAACTCTGAAATTGGATATCAAATAATTTTGCATGCCTTGATTCTGATTTTAATGCTTGTTTAAGTTCATGAGCAATGTTTTTGGAAAGTGCAATTGTCTGATGTGATTATTCAATGCTTACATTTTCACCCTCTTAATAAAAATTCCACAATTCACGTCTACTGGATATTGGGTGTAAATTTGAGTTCTTGGTTCCCTTTCATTACAGGATAGGGTTTTAGGGTCACTTTTTGTTTAATTTGAGTATAAAAAAACAAAAAAAAACAAAAAAAACAAAAAAATTGAAAAAAATAATGACCACATAGAGCAATGTTTTTTCCAAATGCGTGGCGTTCGGCACTTGGGGATCATGACTCAATAGTTTTCTTTCATGGAGTTAGTATTTTCATATCTATTGTGGTTATGAAAATATAAAAAAACTAAAAAAATCAAAAAAAATTGGATACTCATCTTAAGGTTTAATGTGATTCCCACCTACCGCTTCTATTTTTTCCCCTTGAACAATAAAATGGGCCCCATATATTTTTTGATGCACAACACTTTATCATGATAAATTGAAATTGAATGAAATGTGGTTATAAATTAGAAAAAAGGAATGGGATTGGGCTTGGGATATGCTTATGCACCTAGCTTGTTTTAAATAATTTTTATGGGTTTCATAATTTTTTTGGTATGAGGACTTTGGTTGAGTAATGTGTATTAAAATGTTTTTGGAGAAAGGGAAATTGGATTTCATATTTTTAATATATTTTGCTCGAGACTAGCAAAACTCAAGTTGGGGGGGGGTGATTAGTCACTGAAAGTAGCTAATATTAATTGTCAATATCTTAATAATAATGTGTTCCAGAGTCCATAAACATCATTTTTAGTGCATTATTGAAATAGAACTTCATTTCCCATCTTAAATGAAATTCAAGTTTAAAATTAAAATTTGGGCTCAATCATTCATCAGTTTTTGGACAACATTATATTAATTTGCTGAATTTTATATTTTCGTATATGATTGATCAATTTGTTTGGAACATTTGTTCGTTTAGGATCGATGGATGAATCCCAATGGAAGACGGAGATTTTTGGGGATAAATGCAGAACTTTTCTGGAGAAATCATAATGGGCCTAAGGCCCATCAAACAAATGTGGGGCCCATAAACCAAGCCCAATGAAGCTCAAATTTTTACAGTAGAAAGATGAAAATATCGGGATCATTTTATTCAACTATAGAAAAAGCTAATTCTGAAGTTTTCGTGAAGATAAAGGGATTTTAAGATGATATTTATATTGTGGGCCTGATATGAATGCACATAAAGTCGTCCCACCATTTCGACCATAACTTCCAAACAGATGCACCAATGTTCCTTAACGTTTTAAAGATCATAGATTACAGATGGTTGAGCATAGTTATCTTCTATGACCCCTTCGGATTCGGCCTCCTTCAATAATAAATTCACACGTCGAAACAGTCGACGAATCTGGATGAATTTTTGGGACAACTTAAAAATGTCAATTTCCCTAGACTTTCTCACCCTCCTTTTAACTCTCCCAATTAATGGAGATGTGATTTATTGTTGGGGTGTATCTAGGGATCTGAATATTCCTATATAAGAAGCTTGTGGTTAAGGTAATTGGGATTAAATATTTATTTTTTGTTGCTTGTTTAATGTTAAGGTTATGCATCCAAAGTTCCTTTGTAATGATTTCAATTTCAATGTAAGTCTCTTTTTGTATCTCTATGTTCTTAATCAACATATTTATCATCTATATTTTCAATTTAATTTATTAAAAGTAAATTTTCACAAATCACAGTGATATATCTTTGTTTTGGTGAATTAGTTCACACATAGGTGTGAATTTCATTCACACACACTGAGGAGTGCTCGTTATTTTTGTGGTTTTAATTTCTTCAATCCAATTATTTTAAGCCATATTCTACCACACATTAAGAGTATAACATCAATGGAGGGATAAATTTTTAATGGTTTGATCTTAGTAAGATGCAAAGGATGGATTGAATGTTATTTTATGAACGAATTGTTGTTAATTGGCTAATTAATTTAAGACTTTCATTCCTAAGTTATTTTTACTCTTCATCTTCACTGTGTTTTAGCAAGCGATATTCAAGTACTAAATGACCATATACCTTGGAGAGATCATGAATTTGTTTCTCTAAGTGTGTAAGGGATTATTAATTGTTTTTATTAAGCACCAAACTAGAAAATGATGAAGGTAGTGTTATTTTGGATGAATGGATTCATCAAGAATTAATAAAACCAAAATTCTCTAAAGAAGTAAAATTCATTCAATCCACCTCGAGAATAATCCTAAGATCAACCCATTTTCATTGAATTGAATTCACATAGGTTTCTTAGTGTTCTCTAAAAACATCCAAAAATCAAAACCATCTTGGCCACTTCATAGCCAAAAATCTACCTCATAGGTTGTGTGTCTTAGGTATCTTCTCAGGACTCAGTGGATTCGACAACCAAAGCTAGACTACAAGGACCCTTCTACCTTCATCTCCTGGGTAAATTTGAGCGTGAATCAGTTACCCACTGTAGTACAATTTAACATAGGAAATATTTGTTTTTTTTACACCCTACAATAGGCTCATGTAAAAACATGACGTCATTTCTAGGGAGGTAGGGAGAACATTTTTTTCCTTTCTATATGTTTCTTTTCTTGTTTATTCTTTTATCTTTAAAATTGCATGAATATAACCTCAAACATTGAACATTTCCCAATAGATCCATAAATTAATAGAACATTGTTGAATATACTTATAAAGTTTTTTTCAATCTAAATTATAGGACATTTCCCTTACAGATTTCAGTGAAGCTTCAAGTATTTACTCTGAGCCTATCATCTTGGATGGAAATCAAAAACTAACCATTAGAGACCTTCGTGCACCTCAATGACTTCATATAAATGATCAAATTTCCATAACAGTGATAAAAAATTATTTTGAGGTGAAACCTTACATGAATCCATTACATCCAAAGTTTAATTGCATGGCAGGTGAAGATTCAAACATATTAAATAGTTTACACATGTCTACTCAAATTTTAGACTACATGGAGAAGCTGAGGAACAAGTAAAGTGAATGGGGTTCCCATTTTCATTTGAAGGAGATACCAAAGAATGGTATTATGGTCTAAAACTAGGTCATGTGGATGATTGGAATTACTTGGTGAGATGCTTCATCCAAAGATTCATCGACACCTCCAAAATCACAACCATTATAAAAGAGATCTATGTCATCATTAAATCATCTAGATAAAACCATTACATTTACTAGGAAAGATTTTAAAATATTTTTTCTATCTTCCCACATCAAGAAATTGAGGAACACCATATTATTTTATTATTTTATCAAGGATTAGTGGAAAATTATAGAAACATTCTTGATTCATAATATATAGGTGCATTGATTGATAAGTCAATAGAATAAGATAAGGGCTTGATTGAGATGATCTCTCTGAACTTTCAAATGTTTAGTATAAAAGGTACTAGTAATAGAGGAATTCTTAAGGTAAAACCTTTAATCCATAACCTTTATGGGAAAATAAGATTGATGAGATAGCCAGTATGGTGAGACAGGTGGCATTGAAGAAAGTGAGTGACAAACAAGCATCAGCTATGTTATGTGGTTTATGCGTATCACCTGATCATTTAATTGACCACTATATTGAAATACAAGGAAGGGAATCTTGTGTGTCATCCTTTTAAAATAGTTTGTTCTAAAAAATCAAGGATGGAGAGAGCCTTACCATGTTAAATATGGATTTAGAAATTAGAAGAATCTAGAAAGCCCCCATACTAAAACCAATTCCAAAACCAACCCCCATTACAGCAAAAACGACCAAACCCACCACCATTTTAACAAAAGAAATCATATACTATCCTTCACACCACCAGCCTCCCACATAACAAAGACCATATGATCAACCATACACTAGCACACAACCATATTTGGAATAGATAAAGTCTATGTATGATTACTTAGAATATAAGGTTGATAAACTAGAAAATATGTTGAGATGTTTTGTTGAAATCATGTTCAAAAACCCAGGTAAACATCCTTCCTAGATAGTAAAAAACACCAGGAATAATAGAAGAAAGAGGAGGAGGAGAGGTATAGTCTATGGAAGAAGAGTAAATAAACACCATTTAAAAGGACAGAAATGGAAAAGAAAAAATTACCCCCACAATTTAAATAAATTATTATTGAATAAAAGAAATTTTAGGAAGAATAATGTCAAAAGGAAATTATGGAAACCTTCTATAAAGTTGAAATTAATATCCCTTTTATTTAAGTACTCAAAAAAATTAAAAGTAATGATTAATTTTTAAAGGATTTTATCATATAGAAGAGTGTAATTCAATGGAATTAAAGGATAAAATTGGGAAGAAGTGTATCATCCCTTATCACACCATATTTTCCAACCAAATGTCATGATCCAGAGATGTTTTCCATTCAATGAACCATTGGTTCTTTAAATTTATCTAATGCTTTGAGTGATCTAGGATCTAATATTAATAAATTTTCTCAATTATTATACATTAATTTACATATTAGAGACTTAAATCCAACAGGATTGGTGTTCCATCTTTCAAATAGATCCACAATCTTCTGAGCATGAGTTCTAGAGAATTTCCTTGTGAAATTCAAGGATCTCTTGTCCCCAACTGAATTTTATGTGCTGAATATGGAAGAATATAGGATCCTGACACATATCCATAATTTTTGGGAGACCATTATTGAATCTATCCAAAACTATCATCAATGTACATAATGGGACACTCACCATTGATTTTAGAGACAACATTGTCCAGTTTAATATTTTTGAATCCATAAAAACCGATCAGATGATCACAAACTCTTTTCACTCTCCTATAAATTTGGTACTAAACCCAATAATGAATCGGGTATGTTCCATGAATCATTAGCCTTGGACTAGACTTATTCCATTGAAAATATAATTGAACATGTGGGTGCATGAAATAATGATGATTATGATTCTATGTTGTAGGGGTAGGTAAAATATAATTTCTTTGAAGACTTTTTAAATGATAAAGATGATGATATTATTTCCTGTGTATAGTATTTACAACCATTGTAAGTGGGGAACATTATCTAGGTTTCATCTATTGAGAATCCCCTTGATCATGAATTAAAACCACTCCCAATTGATTTGAAATATTTGTACCTTAGTGAAGTAGATAAATTACTAGTGATAATTTCTAATAATCTATTTGAAACATAAGAAAATAATTTATTTATCTTTTGAGATAGAATTTAAATGAAATCTGTGATGATTAGGTGATATCCCTAGAATAACCCCAAAAATATTCTCACGTAGAATTTTTATTACAGGATATTCCAAACCTATTAGACAAGCCCAAATGAGGTTGAATGGCGCCTTGATGTAGGTTATAAAGAACTCTATCAAGGAATTCTTGGAATTTGGGATCATTAATCCCATCTCATATTCACAATGGGTTGTCCCTATTCATGTTGTTCTAAAAATATATTGTCCTAAAAAAATATATGGAATGAAAAGAATGAATTAATCCCTATGTTAATTTAGAATAGCTAGAGAGTGTGCATTGATTTTAGAAAGTTGAATCTGATCACATGGAAAAATAATTTCCTCATACCCTTTATTGACTAAATGTTATATATATTGGTTGGGGGAACTCATTATTTCTTTTTGGATAGATTTCCCAGTTATTTTCAGGTACCCATTTCCCATAAGGATCAAGAGAAGACAACCTTTACTTGTACCTTTGGAACTTTGGGATATAAAAGGGTGTCATTTGGATTATGTAATACTCTAGTTATATTTCATAGGTTCATGGTAAGTATATTCTTTATCACATTAGAATATTTTGTGCATTATTTAACAGTTTTTAGAAATTATAATGACCATTTATTGAAAATTCTGGAAACGTTTGGAAAACCTAAATTGAAAATAATCTTGTGTTAAAATTTTAATATTGTTATTTCATGGTTGAGAGTGGAATTTACATTGGGCAAGTAATTTCAAAAAATAAAATTGCAGTTGATAAATAAAAAATTGAAGTGATAAATTCTTTTAATTTCCCAACCTATGTGATGTATGTTAGATCATTTTTAGGACATGTAAGATTCTACATGAGGTTTATCAAAGATTTCATTGTGATTGTTCACCCTATATCTATATAGATTTTAGAAGATTATAATTTTTATTTCAATGGTTTATGTAGGGTATTATTTGATGAGATGAAGAGGGGATTGATTACACCACCCATGATGCAACCAACAAAACTAGGATGAACCATTTCACCTACTTTACGATGCTTCCAACCAAGAAGTTAGAGATGTTTTTTCTTAGTGAATTGGGAGAAGGATAAAAATCATTTCTTATGACTCAAGAACCTATTATGAAACTAAATTAAATTGCACAAACATATAAAAAGTGTTTTTTGAATTATTTTTTTCATTAGAATGATTTTGATCATATCTTCATGGAACAAAAGTCACTATTTTTTCTGATCATGCATCACAAAGGTACATAATAAAGAAAGATAATGCTAAACTGAGGTTAGTGAGATGGATGCTATTGCTATAGGATTTTAACTTAGAAATAAAATACAAGAAGGGATCTTAGAACTACATGATTGATCATTTCAGCAGACTTCCCTACACTCCTGAAACTAAAATTCATGAAAAATAACCATTGAATAATCACCTTCCAAGAGAGCAGTTGTACTTGGTTGAAGGAGAAGTTCCATGGTGTAAGAATATATTAAATTATATGGTAACACCTCATGACTCATCTAATTTTAATTATCACCAAATTCATAAAATAAAATCTCAATCTAGATATTACATTTGTGATGATCAATTTCTTTGGATGATTTGTAATGACCAAGTGATTAGAAGATGATTGACTGATTATGAAATTGTTTCATTCTTTGAGTCTTTTCACACTTTATCGTGTTGAAGAAAATTGGGACCAGAAAGGATAGAAAGTAAGTTTTTAGAATCTAGACCTCATTGTCCAACCCTTTCTAAATATTCTTATGAATTTTTTAAAAGGTGATAAAGATGTCCGTTCTATAGAAAAGTTTCATAGAGACTGGAAATTCCCCAACAACGAATTACCAATTGTGAGATTTTTAATGTATGGGGGATAGATTTTATGGGTCATTTCCAATTTTCTTTCATAAATTATTATATCATTATTGTGGTTTATTATGTTTTAAAATGGGTAGAAACCAAAGCCACCAAGACTAAATATGCTATTTTTTTGTAATGTTTTAAGGGTTAAATATTTTGTAGGTTTAGAGTGCCCAGAGAAATTATCAGTGATCAAGGGAAAATGTTTTTTTAATAGGATTCTGAAGAACTATGGGGTTTGTCATAAAACATAAAATCCCCATAATATATAGATTAATGTAAAATATAAAGTATTCAGTAGAAAAATCAATGGAATCATAGAAATGATTATTTATCCAGATAGAAATTACTAGATCCAATGGTGGGAATACACTTTATGGGCTTACAAGATAGCCTATAGGACCATGATTAGGATGAGTCCATATTGGAAGATTTTTTGGAAAAGATTCCACATACTAATGGAATTGGAGCATAAGTCATATTGGGTTGTAAGAAAGATGAATTTGGATCTTGAAAGCACTGGGAAAGAGATAATATGGTAGTTTTTAGAGCTATGGGAAATTATAAGGGAAACATTTGAAAATTATAGGATTTACAAAGAGAGAACAGGAGTGTCTCATGACAAGATGATCCTTTCGAAACACTTCAATCCTGTAGGGAAAGTGTTTTTATTAAACTGAAGACACATTTTGATTCTAGGTAAACTTCTTTCCAGATGGGAGGTCCCATTTATAGTTACTCGTGTATATCTTTTCAGTGTGCTACATATTTTGAGGGATGGAGAGCATGAGCCATTACTTTTTAATCAACACAAGATGAAAAAATTACATAGGACAATTGCATTAGATATAGTGGAGGATAAAACACTCCTCTAACCTATCTATTAATAAATCCACCAGGTCATACCTCTCCATCACATGTTTTTGTTAATAAGAGTCATTTTCAAATCTACATACATCATAAATCCATATCAATTCATTAATGACACTACATAATTTTGTCGGTGCATGCACAATAGATAGTGTAAAAAAATTCAGGAAGACAACAACCCATAATTTTTCTATTTAATATATTAAACATACTCAAACATTTAGTGGAATGAATCTAGAGGGAAATTTTTCTACTTCTCAAACACATTTATTTGATTTTACACTTCCATTCAATGTTATAGATGAAGGATCAAGAGGGGATATTCTTGAGGATTGGAATCATGATGTTCTTTTTAATTCCTATTTTCTTTTTTTCATAGTTTTATAATTCTCACATGCTCCCCTTTCAACTATACTACCTTTTACATAGAGGGATAAACCTCTTGAGTGTTTGGGGAAGGGGGGGTTTCACTTTTCTAAAGTTGGATTCCTATTATTGAATGTAAAACTCTATTTTTATATTGAATGGTATATTTTTTTAGTGGTGTATAGTTTTTATAATTTGATTGTATTTTGGGTTTTTCACACATTTTTTATATCTTTGGTTAAAGAACTGAAAACCCCCTCTGCCTAGTGAAATCTGTCTCGATCGAGCAGATTGCATCGGGTAGTGAATGTCTAGAGATCATCAGCACATGTGTCAAACTAGTGAGATTTTTCTAGATATATGGAGAAACAATTCCCGATCGAGACAATCTTTATTTTTTTGGTAATTGTTTATGAACTTTCATGAATATAGGAGTCAGTTCTATTTCTTCCTTTAACCAAAGGTGATTGATGACTCAATCTAGGAGTACATCATTTATCATTCATTTGGAAGAAACAGTGATGATATTTCTGACTATGAAGAAATTTAATAATTTCATCCAAACCTAACCCAATCACTATTTTCATACACTTGTGTTCATTCCTTTATTTTAACTATATTCTTTCTTTTAAAACTCAAAAAAAATCAAAAACAACCACTTCTTCTCTCTTAAATTTATGTGAAAAACATGATTTCTATGAAATCCTCTCTAGATAAATCCTAGGTTACCCACATTAATACATTTTAACATAGTAAATATTTGTTTTTGTCACACCCCATGGGAGGAATGTGTTAAAAAATTGTGTTGTTGCTGGGGAGGTAGTTCCAATATTTGTTTTTATTTTCTCTCTCATTATTGTCACTTTTCTCATTTTGTCTTCAAAATTTCATAACTGGAACCTCAAACATTTAAACTTGACCCATAGATCCATAAATTGACATAACCTTGTTTAATATACATATAAACCTTAATTTTAAATCTAAATTAGAGGAAATTTCTCTTACAAACTTGAGTGAAACATCAAGTGTTCTCTCCTAGCTAGTCATCATGGCTAGAAATCAAAACTTAACACTTAGATACCTCTCAACACAACAAATCCTTAATAAAAATAATCAACATTTCATGACAGTGTTAATTTTTTTTTGATACGATACCTAATGTTTTCTTCCAAAGTTTCATAGTTTCAGATGTGTAGATCCAAACAAACATATTAAAGAGTTCACACATGTTTACTCAAATTTCAGACCTCATGGAGTAGTTGAGGAACAAGTAAAGTGGAAGGCATTCACATTTTTTTTAGGAGGATTTTGAAGGAATTTTTGTATGGTCTACATCCATGAGATTTAGATAATTATAATGACTTGGTGAGATGCTTCTTGAAATGATTCTTCCCCACCTCCAAAAGCAAAGCCACCAGTCAATCATATAGAGAAACCCTTAGGAATATTGGGAAGAATTTAAGGATATTTTTATGAGCTACCCACATCAACCAATTGAGGATCAACACTATCTTGTTTTTTATAAAGTCTTAATGGATAATGATATAAACCTTCTAGATGCATCATCTGGAGGTGCATTGATTGAAAAGTCACCAGAATAAGCTATGGGATTGATTGAGAAGATCACTTATAACTCACAACGGTTTGGTATAAGAGTTATTGATGAAAAAGGAATTTATGAGGTAAGAACATATAATCCATCACCTTTATAAGAACATAATATTGATTATATAGACAATATGGAGAGATATATGGCCTCGAACAAGTGAGTGGACAATAAGCACTGGCTAAGGTATGTGGTTTCTTCTCACCACTAGATCATTTCACTGACCAATGTACTAAGATATTGGTAATGGAAACTTGTATGAAATCCTTTCAACCGATGTAGTTCCAAAAACATAAAGGATGTAGATATCATAACCATGTTGAATAAGGATTTTGAAATAATAATAATCATGTAAGACCTGCATACCAAAACCAATTCCAAAACCAACCCTGATTTCAGTTACAACTCCAAAACCCACTACCATTTCAACAAAATAAATATCATAATCGTTCTTCACACCACCAACCACAAACATTCCCAAGACCCTATAATCAACCATCCACCAGTACAAAACCTTTTATTGAATACTTATAGTACAAGTATGATGACCTAGCAGATAATGTGGATAAGATTTCAAATATGGTGGGAATCTTTGTTGAAATCTTGTCAAAAAACATAGGAAAAATTCTTTCCCAGACAATACTAATCCCAAAAGAGAATGTGAGTATGATAAAAATAATAAGTGGAAATGAACTCTCACCACCAAAATCACATGAACCTAAATCAATACCACTTGAGTCGAGGGATAATGAATGTGTAAATTCTGAAAATTATATGAAAATGCACCATGAAGAAAAAAAATAAAGAAGAGGGGGAGAGGGATAGTTAGAGTAAGAAGAGAAAAGAAACAGCATTGAAAAAGTAAAAAAGTGATAAGAAGTACTTACCAATTCCATTTCCATTAAGGATAACTGAATAAAAGAAATTGTAGGAATAAACACTTCAAAAAGAAATTTTGGACGTCTTCTAGAAAGTTGAAATTATTAATCCCCCTCATGAATCACTAAAATAAAATAAAATATTCTGATAAAATTTTAAATGATTATTTCACCAAGAAGATGATACTTCAAGGTAATGAATGAAAAAACATAAGAAGAAGTGTCTCACCCCTTATCACACCACATTTTCCATCTAAATGTCAAGATCAAGGAACATTTTCCATTCCATGTCCCATTGGTTCTTTAAATTTATATAATGATATTTTTAAGATAGGTGCTTCAATTAATGTATTCCTTCACTTATTATACACTTATTTCTAGATGGGAGACTTTAATCCCACAAGAGTGGTGGTCCATCTTGCAAATAGACCCACCATCTTCTTAGCATGAGTTCTATAGGATTTCTTGGTGAAAGTTAAGGATATCTTATTACCAACTGAATTTTTTGTACCGAATATAGAATAAGATAAGATCCTAGATCACTCACCCATCATTTTAGGGAAACCTTTCATGAGTATTTCTAAAACCATCATAAATTCTAATGAATAGACACTCTCTAGGGATTTTGGAGCTAGAAATGTCCACTTCAATATATTTGAATCCATAAAGCACCCATCAGATGATCGCTCACTCTTTCCACTCTACCATGATGTTGGTACTAAACCCTTTGAAGAATCAAGTATGTGCCAAGAATTATTATACAAAGAGATAATACTTCCATTGAAAATATTATAAAACATTTGTATTCCCTAAATACTAGATATTCTGATTTCATGTGGGAGGAAGAAATAAAATCTAATTTATTTGATGATTTTTTAAATGGTGAAGAAGATGATATAATTTATTTTGTGTAGTATTTCTAACCACTGGAAGTGCAGAATGTTAGTTTAGTTTCATATCTTGAGAAGTCTCATGGTCTAGAATTAAAACCACTCCCCAATGATTTGAAAAATGTGTACCTTATCAAGGGAGAGAAATTATCATTGATAATTTATTATAATCTTTCTAAAACCAAATAAAAATTATTGATTGCTATTTTTAGAGATAATTTCCAAAAAATAGGGTGGATTTCAGGTGATATCCCAGGAATAAACCCAAAAAAATGCTCACATAGAATTTTTTTTGGGAGATTCCAAACATGTCAAACAGCCCCAAAGGAGGTTGAATCCCACCTAGATAGAGTTTGTGAAGAATAAAATAGAAAATATATTGGATTATAGGATCATCTATCCCATATAGGAATCAAAATGAGCTATCCCCATTTATGTAGTTCCAAATAAACTGGCCTAACAACTATGAATTATGAAAAGAATGAATTAATCCTTGTGAGAATTTAGAATAGATAGAGAGTGTGAATTGATTTTAGGAAGTTACATCAGGACACTCAGAGCGATCATTTACCGACAATTTTTATTGATTAGATGTTTTATATATTGGCAAGGAGATATCATTATTTCTTTTTGGATGTATTTTCAGTTTATTTTCCGATGGCCATTTCCCTAGGGGATCAAGATAAGATAATCAATACTTGTCACATAGACACTTTTTCAAATAAAAGGATGTAATTTGAATTATGTAATTCTCCAAGTACATTTTTTCGGTGAATGGTAAGTATATTTTTTGATCACATTGAATATTTATTGGAGGTTTTCTTGGATGATTTCATAGTTTTTGTAAATTCTTTTAACCATTTTTCTAAAAATTATGGAAAACGTTTTGAAAAACTACACTAAAAGGAATCTTGTTTGAAATTTTCAAAAGTGTCATTTCATGGTTGAGAGATGAATTTTCCTTGGTCATGTCATTTTGAAAATGTAATTGAAGTTTATAACTCAAAAATTGAAGTGATAAATTCTTTTTCTTAACCAAGTTGTGTGAATCATATTAGATAATTTTTAGGATATACCGGATTCAACAAGAGGTTTATCAAAGATTTCGATAAGACTGATCTCCCCCTCTCTATATTTCTTTTGAAATATTATGATTTTAATTTCAATGTTTCATATAGTTAATACTTTGATGTTTTGAATAGTATATTGATTACACCACCCGTGATGCAACCACAAAATTGGGAAGAACTATTTGATATACTTGTGTATTCTTCCAACCATGAATTTGGAGCATTCCTTTCTCATCAAATTAAGGGAAGGCCAAAACTTATTGCATATTCCTCAATAACCATAGATTAAACTCAATTAAATTACACAACCATAGAAAATTATTTTTCAGTAGTTATTTTCTCTTTAGAAATATTTATACCATATCTCCTTGGAACTAAATTCGGTGTGTTTTCTGATTATGAAGATCATAGGAACATGATAGAGAAGGCTAAAGCTAAACCAATGTTATTGCTATGAATTCTATTTCTCCGGGAGTTTAAAATAGAAATAAATTATAATAATGTATTTTAGAACCAATTGGTTGATCATTTTAGTATACTTCCCAACACTTCTGAAGTTGAAATTCTAGAAAAAGAACCATTGAATGGTCACCTTCTTAGAGAAGAATTGTACATGGTTGAAGGAAAAGTTCCTTTCTATACTAATGTGGTCAGTTATCTGGTAACATTTTAGGCCCCACATCATTTCAATTCTCAACAAATTCAATAACTGAAAGGTGAATCTATATATTACATTTGGGATCATCCATTTCTTTAGAATAGTTGTAATGACTAATTGATAAGAAGATGTTTTCTTGAGTGTGAAATTTGTTCTGTCTTTCAGTATTGTCATGCATTAACTTGTGGAGGCCACTTTGGACCTCAAATAACAATAAGGAAGGTTTTAGAATATGGAAATTTTTGGCTAACCCATTTTAAATATTCTCATGAATTTTTGAAAACGTGGAAAAGATCTAAGTTTTATAGAAACATTTCAAAGAGAAAAGAAATTACCCAAAAACCACTTAATTTTTAGAGATTTTTAAAGTCTCAGGGATATATTTTATAAGACATTTTCCATTATTATTTGGAAATTTTTATATCCTACTTGCGGTTGATTATGTTTTAAAATGGGTTGAATACAAATCCACTAGTACTGACGATGCTAAAGTTGTTTCTGATTATGTCAAGGAAGTCATATTTTGTAGGTTTGATGTACCTAGAGCTATCCTTAGTGATCAAGGGACTCACTATTGCAATAGGATAATAGAGGATTTTCTAAATAAGTATGGGGTTCATCTTAAAACATCAACTCCCTACCAACCAAAGACTAATGTAAAAGATTATGTATACAATAGCGAAATAAAAAGAATCAAGAAAAAAACTATTAACATGAACAGGAAGGACTAGAGCCAAAGGTTATAAGAAACTTTATGGGCTTACATAACAACATACAAGACCATGTTTGGAATGATTCCATATAGGCTTAATTATGGGAAATATTTCACCTACTTGTGGATTTGGATCATAAGGCGTATTGGGATATAAGGAATATTAATTTGATCTTGAAATCAGTGGGAAAGAGAAGAGATTGTAGTTGCAGGAGCTAGAGGAAATTAGAAGGGAAACATTTGAAAATTCTAGGATTTACAGAGTAAGAAAAAACTGGATCATGAAAAGATGATGAAACCAAAAAACGTCAATCTTTGAGATAAAGTGTTGTTATTCAAATCCAGAGTCATGTTGATGCTAGGAAAATTTTGTTCCAGAAGGGAGGGTCAATTTATAGTAACTCATATATATCATTTTGATGTTGTGTAAATTGTGAAGGATGAATAGAACGATCCATTCAATATTAATGGATATAGGATGAAGAAATTACATGGGACCATTCTATAATATCTAGTGGATGAGATCACACAACTCCAACCTGTATATCAATAAAAGTTATCAAGTAGTACCTCTCCTTTACACTTTCTTGTTGCTGTGATTCATTTTCAAATCTACTTACATGATACATACACTTTAATCCATTAAGGACACTATATTATTTTCTGGGTTCATACACAATAGAAAGATGGAAAAATTTCATGAACAAAACTTCCCAATATTCTTCCAATTAACATATGAAACATACTCAGACTTTCAGTGGAATGAATCTAGATGGAATGGTTTCTCCCTGTCAACACTATTTATATGAGGGTCCACATCCCTTAAAATTTGTTGATGAAGGTGAAAGAAGGAATTTTATTGGGGATTTAATTCTTGAACTGATTTTTATTTTCACTTTTCTTTTTTCTTAGTTTAATAATGATCACTTCTTACCATTTCAACTATATTACCATTCACATCGAGGGGTGAAACTCTTAAGTGATCGGGGAAGGGGGAGTTTAACTTCGATTGTGTCTAATTCTTGTTCTTAAATTTAAAGCAAAATTTATATATTGAATTATATATATTTTACGTGGTGTCTAATTATCTTAATGTGATTATATTTTGTGTTTGGTTTCACTCATTTCCTATAGCTTTGGTTAAAGAAATTCAAACTCTCTTTGCCTAGTGCAATTTTTCTCGATCTAGAAGATTATGTTAGGTGGTAAGTTTCTAGTGATCATTGGATCATTTGTGGAACTAGTGTTATTTTTATAGATTTATAAGAAGTAAAAAATCCTGATTAGGGCTTCACTTAGATATTTTTTAATTTTCTATGGACATTGACGCACATAGGATTCATTTCCATTCCTTGATTCAACAGAGGGTGATTGGTGACTCGATCAAGGAGTATTTCATTTATAATTCAATAACAAGAAAGTGGGATGATGTTTACATTGAAAAATGTGATCCTACCTTAATCCCATCACTCTCTTCAACCACTTGTGTTCAAACCATTATTTTAATTTCTTTCTTTCTATCAAATCTAAAAAAACAACCTCTTCTTCATTCTAAAATTTAAGTTCCAAATGTGATTTTTGTGAAATCAACTCTAGAGAAAACATAGGTTACCCACTTTAACTTATTCTTATACAGGAAATATTTGTTTTGAAACACCCCATTACAGGCTTATGTCAAAACATAGCACTGTTACTGGGGAGGTAGAGCAACATTGTTTTTTATTTTCTCTCAATTTCATTCCACTTTTATTCTTTTTCCATCAAAATTACATGACTATAACCTGAAACACTGAACCTCTCCCTCTAGATCTAGAAATTGAAATAAACTTGTTGAATGTACTTAGAAACCTTAATTTTAAATCTGAATTAGAGAGCATTTCTCTTTATGACTTGAGTAAAACTTCAACTGTTCACTCTAAGCCTGTCATCATGGATGAAAATTGAAACATAACCCTTATAGACCTATATGAACCACAATTCCTTAATAAAAAAAATATAATTCCCATTCTAGTGTTACAAAATGATTTTGAGATGAAGAATAATAATATTCCATCAGTTCCAATTTTTCATAGCTTGGAAGATGAAGATCCAAAAAAACATATTAAAGAGTTTACACATGTCTTCTCAACATTCAAGCCATGTGGAGTTATTGAGGAACAAGTTTAGTTGAAGGAATTACCATTTTCATTAGAATTATATTCCAAAGAATGGTTCTATGGCCTATGTCCAGGAGATTTAGATGATTGGAATTACATGGTGAGATGCTTAGTTCAAATATTCTTCCCCACCTCTAGAAGCTCATCCATCAGAAAGAGGACTTATGCCTTTGGTCAATCATCTAGAGAAACCCATTACAAGTACTAATAAAGATTTGAAAATATTTTTGACATCCCCACACATAAATAAATTTAGTATCATCACTTTCATGGCTTAATTTCTCAAGGCTTAATGGACAATGATAGAATCCTTATAGATGCATCATCTAGAGGAACATTGATTGAGACGTCACCAGAAGAATCATAGGCCTTGATTGAGAATATATCTCAGAACTCACAATTGTTTGGTACAATAAGTACTGGTATAAGAAGAATTCATGAGGTAAGAACTTCTAATCCATACCCTTTTTGGGAAACTCAGATTAATGAGATAGCTAGTAATGTAAGACAGATAGCCCTGAAGTAAGTGAGTAACCAACATGTAGGATCGAAATATGGTGTAGATTCTCAATATACTAGAGCAGGGTGAATTTTATACTTTAATAATTCATTTGGAACCTTATAAGTTGGTATACAACATTATATTTTTTAACAATGTTAAACAAGGTGAATTCACAAATCCTCTTAGTTCTACAAATTTGCTAGGTTTCAAAAATATCGTTCTAGAAATGAATCTTATGAGTGGTTTACAAGGACAAATATTCTACCTTAAAGCATATAGAGTCTTACTAATAATTGTATACAAGTATAATAAAGTTTAATATAGTTATACTTTCCTTAATAATAAAAATGCAGCGGAAAACAGACTTGAAACAATACAAGTAACAAGTATAGAATCTTTTAACCCACAGAATAAGGTATCCAACAACCTTGTATAAAGGTCCCTTGATGTATACTTTCAAGAAAGTCTATCTTACCCACAATAGGGTAATCTCTTGATAGAAATATCAGATTCTATCTTGCTATCCCTACAATCCCTCGAACTTCAAGGTAGTCGGCACCACTGTCTTCCTTATCAAGGAAGTCCTCAAACTTTAATGTAGTCAACACCTTTGTCTTCCTATCCCCGGAAGCCCTAGATTGTACGCAACAACAATTAGAGTTGCACGAATCAATCTGAACAAGAAGTTCAGTATACACAAAGGATGAGAGTCCCTCTCTCTAGAAATCACTCCAGCAGCATGTAATCTCTAGTGTTTGAGAACAGTATTGAGCTATTTTAAATGAGCTCCTATTTATAGTAATTTTTCCAATGATTGTATCCCTCCTCCCATGGTCATATTTTTCCTTTAATCTTGGAGGGACCTATACACATGTCACTCAAACAATGGTTGGTTAGAAACATAATCCACAACATCATTTTAAAACTATTACAAGGGTAAGTAAAATATGGTTTCTCTATCAAATCTATTTTTCAAAGTCTATGTAAAAATAAAGTTCATAGCCTAAGAGGAAAACATTTGGAGTCTATATTACATGGATATTCGAATTCTGTTTTCCAAGGAATTCAGAATCAGAATTCTATAGACGTCAGAGTTTTAATTCTGAGGAATTCAGAATCTAAATTCTAAGGAATTCAGAGTCTAAATTATAAGGAATTGGGAGTCTAAATTATAAGTAATTCATAATCTTATTTATAAGGAATTTGGAGTCTGAATTATATGGAATTCGGGGTCTGAATTCTATGGAAATCAGAGTCTGAATTTCAGAGAATTCAGAGTCGAAATTTCAGAGAATCTGAAGTCTGAATTTCAAGGGATTTGGAGTCTGAAATTCAAATAATTCAAAGTTTGAATTTCATAGGATTCAGAGTCTGAATTTCAGATAATTTGGAGTATTAATTTCAAATCATTCAAAGTCTGGATTTTAGAGAATTCAGAGTCTAAATTTCAGAGAATTTGGAGTTTGAATTTCAGAGAATTCAGAGTCTGAATTTCAGATAATTCGGAACCTGAATTCATATCCAAAAACCAGAATACTCTATATCTAAGTATTTATAGAATTTTAATGTTTTATATGTGAAACCAAATTTTTCACATAGGAATAAAAAGAGTTAGATTTAGAGAAACTAAAATATGAACAATGAAAAATAGTTAAGGATTAATTTCTCTTTAGGAATGAAAATTTTCCTTATTAAGGAAAATATGGGTAAGAAGAAAATTTCCTTAAAAAACTTATGGAAAATAATATTTTTCTTTGAGATAGAGTTTTTGTGATTTTCAAAACATAGAGAAATAGAAAATTCATAAGGAAACATTATTGACTCCACAATCTCCCCCTTTTTGGAAAGCACAAACATCCTTACTTAAAAGAATATAAGGACTTTGAAATTTTTATGAACATGAAAATAAAACATTTCTCCCATTACATATAGATCATAATGTATACAAATAAACCCCCCTTAGGATTTTAAATCCATAAGGATCACATTCTTGATTTTTCTGATTAAGATTTTGTAATTTCTTGCATAAGAAAATCTTCATGATAAAAACTCCACCTTAGATTAACTTCGACTTACTTAGGAAAATTTATTCTTTACTTAGTATTCCTTTTTGTCATTCATTTATCCACCTTTGTGATTTTAAAAAATGAATGAAGGGGATGGAAAAGAAAATATAGTACCTAAAATATTAGTACTAAACAACCAAATATATGAAGTGCAATGAAAATTTCACTAAGATTGAAAGAATTTGTACAATAGGGGAATACAAAAAAATATCGGATTTGAATGAAATTATCCCTCTTTATCCTTCGGCATCAGCTTCTTCACAATATTCTTGAGATTCTTGAGTACCTTTTGATCATCTTCTATGCTCTTGCGTAGCTGATCTTGGTTTTCAATTTTCTTTTATAAGGCCTTAATTTTTTTTCCTGAGACTTAAGAATATCATCCAGAGCCTTCAAGGATTCTTCTTGTTTAGAAATTTTTTCCTCAAGTTCGATCTAATATCCCTTTCCCTCTTCTAACTCTGAGCAACTAAATATAATTTCCCAATCAGATCTTTCACTTATTTATTCTGAGTAGTTTCTGCAAGAGATAGATTTTCTTTAAAAGACTTGGTGAGATCTTTTAACTTAGCATCTTCGGTTTCAAAATCATCCTTGACATTGTCATGAAACTCATCGAGAATTATCATCTCTTCAAAAATTTTCCTTGACCAACTTGTCATTGTCATGTAAGATCTTTTATGGGATTCATAATTAATGAAAAAAGTTTTGGAATCAGCCTCAATTTTGACACACTTATCCATCACCATGGATACTAAATCTATTTTCTGATTTAAGGAATGTTGAAGCATTTGGCATTTGGAATTTATGCTTGAAAATAATAGAATAGTACCAACCAGCTTCTTCAAAGACTGAACAATGAAGTAATGACCAAGAGAAGATGATTCGGAATTTGAATGCTCTGTTGATGAGGATTACTTTTCAAGAACATCATTTATCCTCTTCGATGAAGCACCAGCATCTTTATTTCCTACCAAAGACTTGGTAGGATTATCAACCATCACCTTCTTTCCCATATCTGTTCTTCAAATGATTTCTTCTTGTTTAGGTGATTCACGTTCACTATCTTATAGCTAAACAATCTTATCATCATCAACTTCTTCTTTCTCATCTCTTACCTCAACACCCTCTGGATGTATGAAATCATGATTTCTACTTTATTATTTAGACAATTTATTTACTTCTTCCTCACCCGTCCCATCTTTTCTTGGGGTAGAAAGTTTTGAAGCCTTAGCTTCAGAATTTCGGATTAATACCTTCTCAGAAGAACTCTCCTTCTCAAGATAATTTTCTACTTTCTTTATCATATCTTCGGTATCACCACTCCCTACTTATTCTTCTTCCACTTATTTATCTTACAATATTTCTTATTCTTGTTCTCGCTCCGGAATTTGCAACTTCTTTCCTGAATTCTCTGGGATTTATTCTAACAAAAAGGATTCTAGTACTAGAATGTTTTTTTCAGAAGCTTTCTCAGCATCTTTAAGAAGATATTGTACTATCTCGGCCTTAAACATCTTCTTCTTTTGCTTTATCTCTTTTTATTACTTCTCATTCTATTCAGCATCATTTTCCTTCAAGGATTTTGCCTCATGGGGGTCCAATCCAAACTTAGACTCCATTTATTTTTTTTCTTATCCTCTCTCCATTTTGCAACTACCTCATCAGGATAATATTTTTTTCTTCTTTAACATTGGTGGTGCATATTGAATTTTCTTGGCAATAGAAACTTTTCCTACCTCTTGAATTTCCTTCACTTTTTTATTCCTTCCACCTTTATTGGAGGATTCAACTACAATAGGTTTTTTGATAAAGCTTCAACTTCTTCATTTCATAAATCATAAAACTCTATAGATTCACTAGAAAATAAAATATTCATTCTCCTAAGAGTGTCATCTCTTAGAAACATTACCTTGAAATTTCTTGACTTCGATTTGCTGGAAATTTTCATTAATTCTAAACAAGAAACAGTGATCTTTGATAGAATTTCTGGATACCTGATAATCTGAGACTTCATATTTCCATTCTTGATATTATCAATCGTAGCCAAAATATACTTATCCAGATTCAGCTTTTGGAGGTTCACTATGAAATCCAAAACATATATATCACTTCTCTCCAGAGTATCTTTATCTCCTTTCCTCAGAATGATAAATCCATGAACCCAAAGTTAAAGAATCTAGAAATTTTATTAAGGATGAAGAATCTTCTGAGTCTTGACTCCAACCAAACCCAGTAACTCTATGGACTTCTCATTATCAGAGATTCCTTCAACATCAGGTAACTTATGCGAGAAAAATTCTGCTTCTCCTTCATAAGTTATTCCAATTAGACTAGCTGCCATAGAATACGAAAGAGAGTAAGTCTTACCATAACTCTTGAGAGAAAATTTCCCTTTTTCCTCCTTGATTAAAAAAGATACAGATTCATAGAACTCTACTCATAACTCTGGAATCACCAGATCCTCTACCTTCCAGCTATTTGACTTGATGTTCTTTGAGATGATTGAATCATACTTATTAAAGAAGTCTGGGTCTACCAACCTTTCACGATAAGTCTTCCATTCAGATATTTCCTTTACGATTGACAATTCTTTCTAAGGAGAGGCTTCTTTAGACATTCATAACTAAGGAAGACCAGGGAAATTCGAAATGGTCTTAAGTAGGAAGGGAAGAGATTCATCACGCAAGAGCTTAAGATTCGATGTGGCACAACCATTGAGGGGTCCATTATATAGGCAATTGAAGTGATAATTCATCTTCCCTGACTAATCCAATGGTTGAAAACTTCCTGAGAAAATCTGACGGTTCAGATGATATATGAAGAAGAATTTTTATAGATTCTGATCTTTTGAGGTTTTTAGAAAAACCATTAGATTTATGGAAAAGTGAATCCAAAAATTTTGAAAAAAATGAGAATTCATACAAGTAAAATATGATTACAAAAATTTAGGAAAGGAAACAAACCTTTGGGATTGCTAGGAAGATTATTCGTAATAAAGAAAATATTCTTGAAGAACGTTAGATTCTGAAAATTTTGATTACGAAAAAATTTAGATTACGAAAAATTTAGATTATGAAAAATTTAGATTCTGAAAAATTTAGATTACGAAAAATTTTACATTGAAATTTTTAACTAGGAAAATTTTGACTAAAAAAATTTTGACTACGAAAATTTTGATTACAAAAACGTTAACTAATAAAAAAATGTACTCCCCCTATGAAAAAGGAGTTTGTTACTGTAAGGATATTGGTTTCAATAATAAGTTAATAAGGAAGATTGCCTTAAAGTTATCATTCCTACCTATTGTTTAATGTATTCAAATCCATCAGATGATAATAATTTTTGGAAAATATCAGCAAGTTGATATTGCATTCTGTCAAATTGAAGAATGATATCTCCTTTTTTCATGTGATCCCTCAGAAAGTGATGCATAATATCTATGTGTTTTATACAAGAGTGATGTACATGGTTTTTACTTAAGGCAATGGCACTAGTATTATCACAGAAGATTTTTGTTTTGGTAAAACTCATACCATAGTCCATGAGTGTGTGTTGCATCTACAATACTTGATCACAACAACTTCCAGCTACATCATATTCAGCTCTAGTAGAGGAAAGTTCTACTAAGTGGTTTTTTTTCATGAACTATAAACTAATTAATCTACTAATAAATGAAAAGATCAGAACGTACTTTTTCTATCCATTCTACACCCACCGAATTCAGTACCCAAAAATCTTTTTAAAAACAAAATCATTTCCAGAGGGATAAAAGAGTACAAAATCCTTGGTTCCCTTAAAATAATGAAATATTATTTTCATTACCATTAAATGGGATTACTTATGATTGGATTGATATCCTGCACATAAGCATACTAAGAACATTAAGCCTGGTCGACTAGCTATCATGTATAATAAACTTGCTATCATACCTCTGACTGATGTTTGATCCACTAATTTCCCATCTTCATTAAGATCAAGTGAATTTGAGGTTCCAATGGGAGTACTAATACTCTTAGTGTTATCATATCCATACTTTTTAAAAATATCTTTAATATAATTAGGTTGGGATATATAAATTTCTTCTAGATTTTAAGAAATTTGATAACCTAGGAAAGATGTTAACTCACCCATCATACTCATTTTGAACACAGATTTCATTAAATTGGCAAAGGAATCAGTTAATGATTGCTGAGTTAAACAAAATATAAAGTCATAAAAATAAATTTGAACAATCAAAACATTTTTCTTATCATTCTTTATAAAAAGGGTTGGATCAAAATTTCCTTTAACATAATTGTTTTGAAGAAAAAATCATGTAATCTTATCATACCAGGATATAGGGGCTTGTTTAAGTCCATATAAAGCTTTGGCAAGATTGAAAACATGTCCAGGATGTTTTATATCTTCAAAACCAGGTGGTTGTTCAACAAAAACTTATTCTTGAACATAACCATTAAGAAAAGCCAATTTAACATCAATTTGAAAAAGTTTGAAGTTAAAGAATCTTGCAAAGGCTAGCAGGATATGAATAGATTCAAGTCTAGCTACTGGAGCATAGGTTTCTTCATAGTCTATTCCTTCTTGTTGATTATAGACCTTAGAAACCAATCTAGATTTATTTCTTACTATGACTCAATTTTCATCACATATGTTTCTAAAAACCCATTTTACTTTAATAACAGAGGTTTCCTTAGGTTTATCAACCAACGTCTAGACTTTATTTCTTTTGACTCATTTAGATCATCCTGCATGGCCTTAATCCAATCATCATCACCTAAAGATTCATCAGTGCTTTTAGGTTATGATTGAGAAAGAAATGATAGATTTTCTACATTGTTCCATAAGGATATTCTAGTCAATATAGGTTCATTTACATCACCAATGATACTATCACTGGGATGATTCTTAAGAAACAACATATTTGGGTTTTGAAAAATTGGTTCATCAAAATAGGGTAGGAAATATTTTAGTGTAAATGCTTCAGAAACATTTTCTTGGACATTTTCCTTATCAGAAAGATCTTCTATCAATGATTGATAATCAGTTTTTGAAAACACATCCTAAGATGTAGGTTTAGGTAGTTTAAAAATAGAAGGATTAGTTTCATCAAATTTGACATGTGCTATTTCTTCAACAGTAAAAGTGTTTTTATTTAAAACTCTAGAGGACTTAGAGGTTGTGGAGTACCCTAAGAAAATTCCTTCATCAGATTTGGGTGAAACTTTATGTAAATTATACTTGGTATTAAAAATGAATACATTTCATCCAAATACTTTGAAGTAGGAAAGTCTAGGTTTTCTTACATTCCATAGCTCATAAGGGGCTTTGTTAAGAAAAGGTCGAATAAAAACTCAATTTATAGTATAACAAGAATTTATTACACCTTCAGCCCAAAAATGTTTGGCAATCAAATATTCACTCAACATGGTTCTAGTTATCTCTTTAAGAATTTGGGTTCTTCTTTCAACAAAACCATTTTGTTGAGGAGTTCTCGGTGCATAGAATTTATGAGTAATGCCTTTTTACTGAAAAAATATTCAAAATCAGAATTTTGAAATTCTCCTACATGATCACTATGAATAGTTATTAATCAAAAATTTTCTCATTTTTAACATGGTATATAAAACTTTTGAAATAAGAAAAAGCTTCAGATTTATTTTCTAGAAAATAGACCCATGTAAATCTATTGTAATCATCAACTGAAAAAATACACAATATTTTCCTCCAATGATTCGAGTCTGTGTTAGACCAAAAAGATCCATATGCACTAACGGTAATGAATCGGTAGTTGAGACTTCACCAATTGATTTAAAACATTATTTATGTTTATTTCTATATTGATAAGGATCACATGCTTTTGAAGAATCAAATCTATCCTCTGGTAGATCCTTAACTAGTCTTTTCTTAGAGAGTTTACGTAAGTTCCTAAAGTTACAGTGTCCTAACCTTCTATGCCATAACCAAGATTGATCTTCCATTGCATTGAGACAAGGTAGATCTTGTCTCTTAAGGTCGTTTAAGTTTACTGTGTATACATTCTTTTCCCTATTGGAAGAAATAATAAACTCTTCCTTGGAATTGTGTTCTAAGAACTTGTCATTCCAAAAATTCACAAGGTAACCTTCATCACATAATTGACTTATTCTAATGAGGTTTAACATAACACATTTAATTAATAAGACATTTTAAATCAATGTTTTTCCAAGAAGAACAATGTTACCTATAACAATAATTTTTTCCTAAACATTATCTCCGAAAGTTAATTTTCCTCCATTTAACTTGATAATCTTTTCCAAGAAGTTTTTTTTACCAGTCATATTCTAGGAATATCCTCTATCCATGTACCATTAATTGTTGTTGGTATTATCTTTGATTTCCTTAAAATAAGAGTGTTAGACTTTCGAAACCCAAAATTTCTTGGATTCATAGTCTTCAGAAAGAAAAATTTTAGGAATCCACATTTTCATTGAAAAATAAGCTTTATGAAAACCTAAATATTGAGTTTTGTTTAAGGAACATTTTTTTGCCCAATTTCCACCACACTGGCATTTACTGTATAATGGAGCACATTTAGGTTCGGAATAATTGTTACGAAAAATCATTTTTGAATGAGTATAACCAATACCAGAATTATTCTTTAGATGTTGAATTTTGGAATACATCTTATCAAAATTTTCCTTTCCTAAGGTACAGATTGAAAAACACTTCCGCAAGGAAAATATTTCTGACTTCAGTTTAATAAATAAATTTTTATCCTAAAAAACATTAGATTTAGCTCTAGAGTTAGGATCTAAAACAGTTTTCTTAATAATTACTTTTTCTAGATCCTTAGAAAGTTTATCCTTCTTAGAATTAAATTTATCAAGGGTTTTTTAAATACTTTAAAAATCATAAATTCTATTATCAAGATCTTTAGAAAGATCTGATACTTCTTTAGTAAGAATATAAATTCTAGAATGTTATTTATCAAGATTTTTCTTGACTTTATAATTTTCATTTTCTAGGATCTTAGATAACCTAGACACTTTTTCTTAAGTAGGTAAAGTATTATCCTCATCAGAAGAATATTCTTCAACTGAGGATTTATAATATTTACTATCACTATAATTACCGTTCAATGATACATTGGTGATGGATTCAACATTGAGTACCTTAGCCATTAAACAATGATATTAAATAGGTAGCTTGGTGAATAGGCTAAGATTATTTTAACTAGAAGATTCATACTCTAAGGATTCATCAGAATAGTCTCCACCAATTTCATTTTAGGTGTCATTGGATTTCAAAAACATCTTTGATTTAGCCTGTGTAGTACTTCATTTTAATTTTTTCAAAATGCTTTTCCTTTATATCTTTTCACTTAAGAATAGGACAACGCCCTAATCTTTTGCATTCATAATAAGTGACTTCCAAATATTTCTTGTCTTTTATTTCTTTCTTATTATATCTATATTGAAAGTTCTTCTGTCAAAAAATCATGTTCATCCTTCTGGAAAGATTGGCTAACTCGTTTTTTGTTGATTCACTTTCACTAGATTCAGATTGAATAACAGTCCTATTAGATTTGGATCATGTAACTCTCTTAGGAGTCCGAGCTTTCATATGATTTGAAGTTTTTGTAAAAGTAACACCACCATTTCCATTCTTTTTTTTATTCATATTAGAAAATCTCTTCATTCTAGTATCATGTTGAAGAAGAGTTCCAAAAATATCATCAAGAGTATTCTGTGAGACCTTCATATTCTGATCAATAGTTGTTCTCTATGATTCCCACCCATTTTGCATGATATCTATAATCTCGTCCACATGTTACTAATCATCTAATCACTTTTCACCCATATATTGTAAACTATTAATAATAGTTACAAACCTCTATTGTACCTTTCAAACAAGTTCTTGATAAAGAAAATATAAATCCAGGATATTTTTCTCTAAGAATATCTCTTCTAGTTTCAATAACTTTGGATGTTCCAAAATGAGTAACCTCCAATTTCATCCAAATACAATTTTCAGCTTCACAAGAAGAAATCTAGCTATATATATTCCTTATCATGAAACACAACAATGTATTTCATACCTTGTAGTTTAATTGATACTCTAAATTTTCTTAAATAGTAAAAGTTCTCACTTCTTTATCAAGAATCTTGTAATATCCCGTAAGCATTACAAAGTTGTCCACTCTAGTGTTAAGGAAAAAAGTCTTCATATGATCTCTCCAATATTCATAATCATTCCCATAAAATATAGGTGGTCTAGTAGGATTAATATTTTCAATCGAACCAATATTCATTCCTATCATCTAAATGAAAATATTGTTCCACTCAAACATTGTTAACAATAGAAGTTTGTAAAAAATGATAAAAATTCCTAATCAAGGAAAATAGAACAAAGGAAACTTGAGAAAGAAAACTTATATATGTATATAATTATTTTATAGACCTCCTTTTATACCAATTGTAGGATAAAAATATGAAGTATATGCTCAATATACAATAGGGGTAAATTGTATACTTTAAAAATTCATTTGCAACCTTTAAAGTTGGTATAAAATGTTCTATTGTTTAAAAAAGTTAAACAAGGTAAATTCACAAAACCTCTTAGTTATACAAACCTGCTAGGTTTTGGAAATATGGTTATGGAAATGAAACTTATGAGAAGTTTACAATGATAAAGATTCTACCATAAGGTGTATAGAATCTTTCTAATAAGAGTATACAAGTATAAGAAATTATAAGATAGTTATACTTTCGTTATTAATCAAAATGCAGCAGAAAAAAACATTAAACAATACAAGTAACAAGTATAGAATATTTGAACCCAAATAGTAGGGTATCCAACGACCCTTGATAAAGGTCCCTGGATTTATAATTTCATGAAATTCTATCTTATTGACACCAGGGTAAGCCCTTGATAGAAATATCGGAGTTTGTCTTGTTATCCCTGCCAGACCTCTAACTTGAAGGTAGTGGACACCTCTTTATTCCTTATCATGTAATTACTCAAACATTAAGGTAGTATACACCTATATCTTACTATCCCTAGAAGCCCTCGATTGTACACAGCAACAATCAGAGTCGCATGAAGAAATCTATACAAGATGCTCAGTATGAATAAATCATGAGAGTCTCTCTCTCTAGAAATCACTTCAGCTTCAAGTAATCTCTATAGTTATAGAACAATATTGAGTTCGTTCAAATGAACTCCAATTTATTGGTATTTTTCCAATGGTCGTCT
Organism: Viscum album; assembly: GCA_963277665.1. Classification (NCBI taxonomy): domain Eukaryota; kingdom Viridiplantae; phylum Streptophyta; class Magnoliopsida; order Santalales; family Viscaceae; genus Viscum; species Viscum album. The sequence continues at coordinate 1,275,670,145 of OY728135.1, forward strand.
TCCTCCTCCAATGGTCATATTTTTTCTTGAATCTCAGAGGGACCTATACACGTGTCACTCAATCAAACGTTGGTTATAAGGAGAATGCACGACATCATTTTATAACTATAATAAGGGTAAGTAAAAAATGGTTTCTCTATCAAACCTATTTATAAGGAGTATAAGGAAAAATAAAGTTCAAAGTCTAAGAGGAAAACATTTGGAGTCTATGTTACAAGGATATTCAAATTCTTTTTTCCAAGGGATTCAGAATAAGAATTCTGTAGACTTCGGATTTTGAATTCTGAGGAACTCAGAATCTAAATTCTGAGAAATATGGAGTCTGAATTCTAAGGAATTAGGAGTCTGCATTTAAGTATTTTGGAGCCTAATTATACGGAATTAAGAATCTAAATTCTAGGGAATTCAGAGTCGACATTCTAAGGAATTCAGAGTCAGAATTCTATGGAATTCAGAGTCTGAATTTTAGAGAATTTGGCGTCTGAATTTCAGAGAATTCAGAGTCTGCATTTCAGAGGAATTGGAGATTGAATTTTAGACATTTCAGAGTCCGAATTTTAGGGGATTCAAAGTCTAAATTTCAAAGAATTCAGAGTCTAAATTTCAGAGAATTTGGAGTCTAAATTTCAGAGAATTCAGAACCAGAATTTGGATCCTGAAAATAGAATACTCTATATCTAGTACTTATAGAATTATGAGGCTTTAGATATGAAACCAAATATTTCAATTTGGTATAAAAAGTGTTATATTTAGAGAAACTAAAATATGAACAATGAAAAATATGTAAGGATAAATTTTCCTTAGGGAAGGAAAATTTTCCTTATTAAAAAAAATCTGGGTAAGAAGAAAATTTCTTTAAAAAAGTTAAGGAAAATAAATGTTTCATTGAGAGAGAGTGTTTCTGATTTCCAAAACATAGAGGAATGGAGAAGTCATAAGTAATCCTTATTGACTCAACACAACAAGAACCGGCTAAGGTATGTGGTTTATGCTCATAACCTGATCAATTCGCTGGTAAATTTACTAAAATATAGGGAATGGAATCTAAAGAAGAATCCTTTCATTAGAGGTAGTTCCAAAAAAATTAAAGGATGGAGAGAGTCATCTTAAATATGGATTTTGAAATCAGTAGAATAAATAAATACCCCAATACAAAAACCAATCCTAAAACCAATGCACATTCCATCAACAACTCCAACACCCACCACCATTTCAAAAAAAATAAATCTTAAAACCAGCCTTCACACCACTAAGCACCCACATTCCCAGGACCCTATTATCCACCATCGACCATCACACAACCTTCTATGGAATTTCTATAGTATATATATGATGACATAATAGATGATGTTGATAATCTAGAAAACACATTGGGTTGTTTTTTTCAAATCATGTCCAAAAACTAGGAATGCATCCTTCCCAAAAATTCCCAAACCCAAAAGAAAATATCAACATGATAAAAACTACAAGTGGAAAATAACTCTCACAACCAGCATCCCATGAACCTGAAATAAGACCACTTTAGTTTATGGAGAATGAATTTAAAAATTCTGTAAATGTTTTGAAAATGCACCATGAAGAAGAGACCAGATACACCGCTGAAAAAAATGAGAATAAAGATAAACACATTCCATTTCCATCAAAGGTGATTTAATCAATGAAATTATAGGAATAATCGCTTCAAAGAGGATGATTATTGCTATAGTTTGAGGAATAATAGACCAGAAACACCCATGAAAAAAAATAGAAGAAAAACATACACATTCCATTTCCATCAAAGGTGATTTAATCAATGAAATTATAGGAAGAATTTCTTCAAAGATAAATTCTAGAGACCTTCTAGAAAGTGGAAATTAATATGACTCTTCTTGAAGAACTAAAACAAATACCAAATTATGATATGTTTTTTAAGGATATTTGTGCCAATAATAAGATACTTCAAGGGAATGAGAGGATAAACTTGGGAAGAAGTGTATGCCATTATCACACCATAGTTTCCAACCGGATGTAAAGATCCATGTTTATTTTCCATTCCATTCACCATTGGGAATTTTAATTTATATATTTATTTTTGTGATCTTGGTTCTTCAATTAACATATAACCTCTCTCATTATATAATTATTTGTAAATGGGAGACTTTAATCCCTCAAGTGTGGTGGTCAAACATGCAAACAGATCCACAGTCTTCCTAATAGGATTTCTAGAGGATGTCCTTGTGAAAGTAAATGATCTCTAGTTCATATATGACTTTTATGTGATGAATATGAAAGAAGATAGGATACTATAACACTCACCCATCATTTTGAGGAGACCTTTCCTAAATATGGACAGAACCTTCATTAATTTACCCGAAGGGACACTCGCCATTGATTTTAGATACAGCACTGTCCACTTCAATTTTTTTAATCCATAATGCACCCATAGAATAATAATTCACTCTTTAAACTCTTTCATGAAGTTGGTACTGAACACATTTTAGATTCAGGTATGTTACATGACTTATTAGCCTTAAGAGATACTTCTTCCAATGAAAATATCATTGAACATGGGGATTCCTGAAATTATGGAGATTCACATTTTATGTGGGAGGAAGAGGTAAAATCTGATTTCTTTAATTATTTGTTAAATAAAAAAGAAGATAATACAATTTTCTATGTGTAGGATGTCTGACCATTGAAATTTGTGAACATCGGTTAATTTTTATCTCTGTAGAAGCCCTCTGATCTTGAATTAAAATCACTCCTCACTTATTAGAAAAATGTGCAATTTATATAGGGTTAGAATTACATGTGATAATTGAAAGTATTCTATCTGAAACCGAAAAAAAATATTTTCTTGATCTTTTGAGAGAAAATTTCCATGAAACAGAGTAGAGCTTAGGTTATATTCCTGGAATACACTAAAAAATATGCTCATGTAGAATTTTTCTTAAGGGAGATTCCAAACCTGTTAGACATCTCCAAAGGAGGTTGAATCCCACCTTGTTGGAGGTTTTCATGAAGGAGATTGAGAATATCATGGAAGCTAGGATCATCTATCCCATCCCAAATTCATAATGAGTTAGCCCCATTCATGTAGTTCCAAAATAAAGTTCTAGACATTGTGAGAAATGAAAATAATGAATTAATCCATATGAGAATTCAAAATAGCTAGAGGGTGTGTATTGATGTTAGGAAGTTGAATCAGGTCACTCAGAAAGGTCATTTACCCATTCCCATTATTGATCATATGTAAAATATATTTCCAGGGAGAGCACATTATTTTTCTAGATGGATTTTTAGATAATTTTAGGTACAGATTTCTCCCAATGATCAAGATAATACAATATTTACTTGTCCCTTGAGCACTTTTTCATATAAAAGGATATCATCTTGGTTATGTAATGCTCCAGGTTCATTTAAAAGGTTCATGGTATGTATATTTTTTATTCACATTGAATATTTCTTGGAGTTTTTCATGGATTATTTCACATTTTTTAGAAATTCTTCTAACCATTGTTTGGAAAATATGGAAAATGTTTTGAAAACCTACATTTAAAATAATCTAGTTTTAAATATTGAAAAGGCCCATTTCATGGTTGAGAGAGGAATGTTCCTTGGGAATGCCATTTCCAAAATGGTCTTGAGGTTGATAAATCAAAAAATTATGTGATAAATTATTTTCTTTATCCATATTTTGTGAATCATGTTAGATCATTTTTAGGACATACATGATTCTACAAAAGGTTTATCAAGAATTTTAGTAATATTGATCTCCCTATCTCTTGATTTCTTTTGAATGATGCTGATTTTTTTCAATGGTGCATGTAGGTAATCCTTTGCTGAGTGGAAGAGGATATTGATTACACAACCCATTATGTAACCACCAAATTTGGATGAACCATTTGAGCTACATTGTGATCCTTCCAACCAAGCTGTTGGAGTAGCCCTCTCTCAATAAATTGATGGAATGAGAAAAGTAATTACCTATACATTGAAAACCTTGTATTCAATTCAATTAAATTACACAACAATAAAAAGTATTTTTTTAGTTGGTTTTTTCTTTTAAAATATTTAGATCATATTTTCTTGGAACTAATGTCACTATGTTTTCTGATCATGCAACACTTTGGTACATGATAAAAAAGGGTGAAGATTATCTGATTTTTGTTATATGGATTCTATTACTTTTGTATTTTAACAAATAAATCAAATAAATGAAGGGATATGAGAACCAAGTGACTAGTCATTTAATCATACTGACCAACACTGTTGATGTTGAAATTTCAAAAAAAAACGAACCATTGAATGATCACCTTCTAGGAGACCATTTGTACATGGTTTAATGAGAATTTATTTGGTATAAAAACATGGTCAATTATTTGGTAACATGTCAGATCCTATCTCATTTAAATTATCCCAAAATTCAAAAATTGAAAGCTAAATTGTGATATTACATTTGGGATGATCCATTTATTTGGGAGATTTGAAATAACCAAGTGATAATTTTATTTCCTGAGAAAGAAATTGGTTCTTTCTTTTAGTTTTGTCACACTTTATCTTATATAGGCCACATTGGAACTCAATGAATAGAATGTAATTTTTTATAATCTAGACTTCATTAGCAAACATTTTTTAAATATTCACATGAATTTTGAAAATGGTCTCAAAGAAGAAATTTTTCTAGAAACATTTCAAAGAGACAAGAAATGCACCAAAATCCACTTATATTTTGTGATATTTTAGAATTCTAGGGGATATATTTTTTTTTGGAACTTCCCCATTTTCATTTGGAAATTATTATATCTTTCTTGTGGTTGATTATACTTCCAAATGGGTGGAATCCAAGGCCATCGGGGCTAATGATGCAATAGTTGTCTGTTATTTTTTCAAGGATATCATTTTTTGTTGGTTTGGAGTTCCTAGATCCATCATTAGTGATCCATGGGTGCATTTTTCAAAAGGGTAATGGAGGATTTCTTGAATAATTATGGGTTTCATCGGAAAAAATTAACTCCCTATCATCCACAAAATAATGGGCAAGATAAATTATCTAACAAGGAAATCAAAGAAATCTTAGAAAAGACTATTAATCCAAAAATTAAGGATTAGAGGAAAACTTTGTAAGACATTTTATGGGATTACAAGACATCCTACAAGACCTCAATTGGAATGATTCCATATAGGATGATTTATGGTAAACGTTTTCACTTACCTGTGGAATTAGAGCATAAGGCATGTTCATTTGTAAGGAATATGAATTTGGATCTTAAAATCATTGGGAAAGATATAATATCATAGTTTCAAGAGCTAGAGGAAATTAAAAGGAAAGAATTTGAAAATTCAAATATTTACGAAGAGAGAAAAAGAGTGGATCATAACAATTTGGTCCAACTAAAATACTTCAACTCTAGAGAAAAAGTGTTATTATTGAACTCAAGATTCAAGATGATTCTAGGTAAACTTCATTCAATATGAGAGGGTCCATTTATAGTTACTTGTGTATATACATTCATGGTTGTGTAGATTATTAAGGATTGAGAGTTTGAGACATTCACTATTAATGGGAATAGGTTAAGGAAATTCCATGGGGCCATTCCATCAGATTAAGTGGAGGATATCACACTCCTCCAACATTTCTATCAATAAAATCCATCAAGTCATACCTCTCCATTATAATTTCTTATTTTGTTGATTCATTTTTAAATATTCTAACATATAAAATAAATTTTAAGTGCTTTGAGGATACTACATCATTTAAGTGTGGGTGAGATAAAATTTTTATTTTAGAATTTTAATTTTTTGTTTGCTTATTCATTTTCTAAAAAAATATGTGGTTTTATTTTAAAATTTTTGTGTTTCTATTTAATTTTTTATGTGTTTTTGGAAATTTTGAGCTAAATATATTATCGTTGAAATTTTTGAAACCCATTGCAATGAGTGTAAAAAGATTTCCATGAAATATGGATTAAATGAATAATGAAAATGACTTTGTTTCAAGTTCATTTCTTTAGGAATTTCTTGAAATATAGGGTAATTTTTGAATCTCATTCCACACCTCACTATCTTTATCTTTTAAGCCACTTTATTGTGAGGATTTTAAAAAAATTATCAAATTATTTTCATTTACCTCTCTCCATGAGGGAACCAAACTAAGCTTTCTTAAACTAGAATTTGATTTATAATTTTAAAACATAAGGGTTTGAGGTACTTGTTCTTTAAATGAATGAGGCAGTTATTTGGTATCAAAGCCCCATTTTCAAGAGAGTCCTTTTTCATTCATGCCTAACTTGTAAATTTAATCCTTGTAGCCCTTAGAATCCATGAATATCCTATTAGGTTATCTATATTACAAGACAAATTTTCTATCTAACCTTCCCATGAAGTTAAATTCAATGATCTAGTGAACTTTAGTGTGGGAGGAAGTTGTCTGTTGTTATGCAACCTCATTTGATACAACTTTGGGTAGAAAATAAAATGTTTAATTGATTTTTTTCTTTAGAAAAAATGGGTTGAATGTTGTTAATTTTCTAGATCAATCATGATAAAATAATTTTTTCCTTTATATAGATTCTAATAGAGGAAGAAAGATATTCCTTTTTGGAAATTTCAAGAAATATTATGTTTGAGATAACATATATTTTTTCTGCTGAAATGATGAAATGTGTGAAAATTACTTGAGTTTTCAATAGGATGGAGCTGATTTTTCACTATAATGAGTGATAAGGACACTATACTTGAGTGAAAATTAGATTCTTGCAATCTTCTTTTGAAATATTCAACCCCTCCTTATTTGACCTCATAATTTTTCACATCAAAATTCTACCAACCAGAATACACATAACATCATTAAAAATTCCTCATGATAAAAAAATATCTTTTACTCTCATAAGTTGTAGATTTAGGAATTTATCAGTCATATAGTGACTCTTTAATTGTTTTGGATGAGAAAATCTGTGTTGAAAATTGAAATTTTTTGACATGCGAGAAAATTCATGTGCAGTAGGAGTCTTGTGTGTATGGGAAGAGAAATGAAGAGTAAAAATATTGAATAATCTAAATTGAGAAATTGGAATAATGGTTATTGATGAGGTATGATATTTTTTTTCTAGGTATGGAATTGTTGATCTCATTAGCATGCTTTTTGAATTTACATTGATTTTATTTTGATAATTTCTTATCCAAGAGTCCAAGTGATATGTCTAGGGGAATTCGTATAGTTAATATTTTAATTATTATTAATATGTGTTTGAATGACTTAATATCTTAAAATTAATCAACTTAAAATGATTTTAATCATTTTAGTATTTTTAGTGGATTATGTGTTTAATTGGTAAAATTTCTTAATTAATGAAATTTAGTAGTTTTATGGAGCTTCAGTATTTCAGGAATATATTTTACAATTTTGATCCAAATTGAGTGATTCTTTTTTAGTATTTTTTTTGTGACTCATTTTTTGTTTTTGGACAAATGTCTAATTTGAAGCCCACTGGCCTATAAAAATAAATCAATTGGATAATGCTTTCTGGCTGACAAAATGGATTCCATCTTAGTTAACAAGGAATATCTTGGTTTGAATACCTCTAAATGAAGTGATTACTAGTTTATGAGAAAGATGAATCAAGTACTCATGAGAAAAGTAAATTTAATGAAGATATTATTTCACTAATTCATATAATAAATGTTCCAAAGTGGAGGTAGTTGACAAGTATCCTCAGGCATAAAATGTATTCATTAGTAATTCAAGATTATCATTTTTGTATCATGTCTAAATATGTTATGATTTTATGGTAACATGAGTAACAGATAGTAGTAAAAATTTCATGAAGAAAACTTCACAAACATCAGCTATTTAATATGAAAAATAGATGCAATCTTTTGAAGGAATGAATCTAGAGGAAAAATTTTCTATCTATAAACCATATTTATATAATTTTCACTTCCATTCAAGGTTTTTTAAGAAGGATATAGAGGTGTGGTGATAGAGGATTAGAATATTAAAGTGATTTTGTTATCTTTTATTTTTTATTATTTTTATAATGATCACATTTTCCCCTTTCAACTCTATTTCCATTCACATGGAGGGGTAAAACTCTTGAGTGATCAGGGAAGGGGGGGGGGTTCACTTTTATAATGTCAGAGTCTTGTGCTTAAATGAATAAATATTTTTTATATTGAATGATATATATTTTAAGTGTTTTAAAATTCCATCAATACAACTTTATTTTGGGTTTGGTTTCACTCATTGTTTATATCTTTGGTTGAAGAACTTCAAAATCCCTCCGCCTAGTGAAATTTCTCTCTGTCAGACATATTATGTTAGGTGGGGAGTCGTTAGTGATAATTGGAACATGTGTTGAAATATTGATCTTTATATAGATTTATAAGGAGAGAAAATTCTCAATCAGTAATTTCCTTAGTTATATGGTAATTGTTTTATGAACTTTCATGCACATAGAAGTCAGTTCCATTGCTTCCTTCAACTAAAGGTGATTGATGACTTGATCGAGGAATATTTCATTTATCATTCAATACGAATATATGATGAATGATATTTAAGACTATTATGAAATTGAAAGATGTGATCCTACCCTTCCCCATCACTATATTAATTGACTTGTGTTCAAACCTTTATTTTAATTTCCTTCTTTCTTTTAAAACTCAAAAAAAATCAAAAAAAACCTATTCTTCTTTCACAAATTTAAGTGACAAAGGTTATTTTTGTGCCCTCCTCTCTAGAGAAAACCTAGGATACCCTCTTAAATTAATTTTAACTTAGTTAATATTATTATTTCACACCCCATCATAGAAACATGTCACATAGCCACATTAAGGTTGTAGTCCACATATACACATAAGCGATGTTATTTTTTCCAAAAAATTAAAATGTAAGAAGTTATATGTGATGTTATATATAAATAAGTATGATTACCTAATAAATATAAAATATATTTATTAAATATTCCCTTACAACCATTTATCTAAAGAGTGAGTGAAAAATGAATCACATTGCTTCGTGGGGCTGTAGTTCACCGTACCCATGAGGGACTTTATCGTATCCTCCACAGAATGGAATGTAATAAGTTATATGCCATTTCATAATCCCAGAAGTATAATAATTTCATAAATATAAATTAAAATGTTAAATATATTATTATATATACCTTTCAAATTTGGTGATGGAAAATTAATTTCATCAGTTCACGAGGTGGTATTTTTTCCTAGAACTTACCGATAATTTCATTTCCCATTTGATAAAAATGAAGATGGAACTAGGTTATTCCATTAAAATAATAAAATTTAAGTATATATTTTATACTAGTGTTATTATATTTTCAGGGTTTATGAAATTTTTAAGGATGTTGAATAATAAATAATACAAATATATATGTTTAATAATTTTACATATTCTTCAGAGAGCCTATTTATTTGGAGGTATTACAAATAATAATAAGGAATCTAGGATGTGGGTATAGAAATAATGAAGGTATTTGAGAAGGTATTATCTAGAAAAAATGGTTTTGTAAGTGTGAAGATGGGAGGATATGTTTTTTTATTTTAAAAGTAGTGGAGAGGGCACACATGAAATGTTTGAAAATAAAAAGTAATGCCCACTTTTTTCTCCTTTAAAAATAATAAAAAAGGGGTCATTATAGAAAATTATTGGTTGTAATGTCGAAATAGGTATAGAAAATTTGTTCTATATATTTTTTTAGTTCATTTTAACCCTTAAATTTATATTTTAACCCTCCTAGTAAATACATTTTTACCTTAACCACAATATTTAATTTTTCAATTTCTTCACAATTAATTTCAGTAAAAAATTAATTTGACCTTATATAATAATATAAATTGTGATCATTCCAATAATAAAATCCATTATTCCAAATTAAATTCATATATGTTTCATAAATTTATTTAAAATTAAACTTCAGTCGTGATGAAAGAGCAGGTTTTCCAAGAGAGAATTCTCATAAGTATAGAATGTTTTAATATAAAAATTTAATATAAAATTGATTCCAATGAACTAAATTAGTAAAATTACAATAGAATTGAACTTATTTTACTTCAAAAAAGATAAATTATTAATTATATTTTTAAATAATTTAAACAATATGGATTTCTTTAAATAAAAATCTATATTTTTCTTATTTATAAAAAAATTATTCTTTACATAAAAATTCTAAAAAATTCAGCAAAATATAATTTTGACAGGTAGATATCAAAAATGAAGTTTATTTTTTAAAATATATTTTCAAATGGTATTAAAAAAATTAATTTTAAATTATATGTGAAAATCATGACTAAACCTCTTTTAAAAAAAATTAAATTTTCAAACAGCATTAGTTTTAAATTAAAAATGGTTATTAAAATATTTATAAGGAATACAAAACCATTTAATTTATGTTACACAGGTGTACAAAATATATTTTTATAAGTTAATTTTTACTATTCATATCGACCAAATTATTGGCTAGGTTATAATAATCAAGTTTTAATTAAAATATTTTAGTATAGTATAACATTCCATTTAACTTGTAGTGTGCATCACAAGATATCAAAGGTATTTAATTTATTTAAATAGGAATATATCAAAAACCCTACATGTGTAACATTCTCCTCTAATATTTCATTTCATGCCATATGCTCTATCAAAAATGTTGTTCCACTATTAAAATCTTAAATTGCTGTAAATAAGGCCTAGAAAACAGAGGGACAACACATGAGTGAAACACTTATATAAAAAAATGAAAAGGCCCAATACTAAATCCATCCTAGGTACCCAATGATACTATTTTTTTTGTACATCAAAACATTTTGAGGGATTATATCATTTCAAAGATGATTTCAAAAAAACCCATTTTTCAAAAAAAAAATAATGCCATGAAAACTAATCTCATAAACAATTTAATTATGCTTTCAAAACAACGTTCCTCGCCAAAAAAGGGAAAATATTCTATTATTAAAATTCATTTACGCATATTTATAATGAACATTAATTTTAATATCAATAATTATTTATAAAACATGTTATAAAACCATAGAATATTTTATTCACCAAACATACACTAGAGATGGAGCCATCAACCTCCCACTTGGGATAGAATGGGAACAACAACGAGATCCACTCACCAGAAGGAAAGGAAACACACAAAATATTGAGTGGACAACCTAGAGATCAATTCCAATATATTAGAATCATTTATCCATAATATATAGGTAATTGGGTAAGATAATAGACTACATACCTTGGCGAACGTGATATCATCATTGAACCATACCAAATCTGTCCTCCAAGATCCAATTTGAAAAGAAGAATAGCCAGAACAGATCTGGGGAACCCGATCACCAAATGAATAAAGGACTCTAAATCTCTATCAAAACTCTTCTGATTCAAAACCCTATATCAAGAATGAAAAATTAGGGCTTATTTGATGATAAATATGAGTCAAATACACTTTAAAACCCACTTTTGAAGATCCTCTATGTTTCGATAAATATGAATAACATTTTCCTTAGAATCAAGAGAAAAAATAGAAAATTTGAAATTCAATACCAGATGAAACACAATATTTTGGAGGTTCACCATTTCTATTGTGGTGTCATTCACACCTCACCAGGGGGACCAACATTCACACAAAACATACACTAGCCCCAAAACGAAGGTCAATTTTTTTCTGGCCAAGTCCTCCACCTTTTAGTGGGAGGCCTTATTGGTCATGGATCCCTAGATCATTCCCTACAAATGAAATGGTGTTTTTACTCATAGTGTAGAGATGCTAAATAGAATAAAAATATCTTGGACCAGGGTGCGCCCCATCTCATTTTCATCACATTAGATCTTATCTCACACTTAAAAGACACTATAATTAACCCACATATCTAAATCCTAGAATAAATTTCCATGAAGGTCAATAAAAGAACACAAGTCACACTATTATGTTAAACCTCCCCTCCATAGCACCATTTTTTAAGAAACTCATGAAATTGAGGGAATATATATGAAGGTAATATGCCATTTCTCCCAAATATAAGATTCATGCCCCAAATTATCATGAGAATATAATATGTTCTACTATAATAAATTGAGTTATTAAATAGACTTAACCTGTGTCTGATTCACAATAAATTAGAATATATACATTGGTTATTCCATAATCGACAGGTTTGGATCAAAATCAATCTCTACCAAATTAAAAACATGGGAAGTTTGGGATAATAATTCTTGATCTAAAATATATTGTAAACATCATGGATACCTATCAACTGATATGGTAACTCAAATTGGTAAGATACCTTCCCAATATTATTAGTTACTTGAAATAGTCCAACACATCTGAGATCCTACATCCCATACCTCCCTAGAAGATGTTGAGGCAACTGTGGGGACACATTCAAGAGAACCCAATCATAAATATAAACCTCATAAGGATAGTGTTGATGACCTATCAAATATTTTTCTTGAAATTTAGATGAAAATTATCATTGTTGTATATCTAGAATCATCATTGATTTCTATTGAATTATAGTTGGTCCTACAAAAGAGGCTTTACCAACCTTTGACCAATAAAGAGGTGGCCTCATGGATAACAATAAAATGCATCACAATGATATATTACAGTAAATTTCTATTTACTATTATTATATTCAAACTCAATAAACCCCAGATAGATATTCTAAGATACTATAAAATCCATGACATAGGGACTGAATATATCATCCAGAATCATGATATCATGATCATCTAGTCTTCTTTCTATAGAAGATAAGTTTTTATCAACCTAACTCAGGTCCCAAACTCCTTGTGTAGATCATTTCATAATTGGGAAGTAAACATGTATCCCTCTCAGAGAAAATGGTATATAAGAGCCCATGAAAACCTATAACTTACAACATATAGATAATATAATTATCATAAAAAATTGTGGTGTGCCTTATTGTAATTAAATGATCCAATTTATTTATCTAATCATTCGCCACACTGATATAATTGTTTCCTCAAGATTCTTATGTGTGACGTCCTGACCTAGGATCCACAGAATGGTCCCTCGATCTGGTTGGATACAATCCCTCAAGATTGCCTCCCCATACGCTAGAGGGTTTCGATAAGCAATGAGTGTCTAGTAAGTAAATCTTGGAGAGACTAAACCCTCTTTTATCAGAATAAAACACCAACCACTACTAGAAATTTAATCCATACCCCCAGACGTATAGCCACGATTTTATAGGTCCATGTATATAGCATTTTTATTGCCATAGTTTAATTCAGCCTCAGTGGATAAATCAATTTTACATCGCGGGTGTCATTTTTTTATCTGTCACGGGATCCTCCTCCCCCAATCCACAACCCTATCATCGTGCAGCCCTACACCCCGACGGCATTTCCTCCTCCCGATGATCTCCTTGATGATCTCACCATGTATCCCTCTCTCCCAGTGGTGCCCCCCTCCTTGAAGAACTCTCCCATAGCGGCGCCCTCCTCCCTGATGACCTCTCTCACAGTGACGCCCTCCTCTCTAAAGAACTATCTCACCATTACTCCCTCCTCCCCGAGGTCCTATGTCACCATGACGCCCTCATCCTCGATGCTTTCAATGTAAACACTGGTCACAAAACATGAATTTATCTATATAACATGATCATTTTGATCGATCAGATACAGTTATGTAAGGATAACACCACATCCCCTTATGTGAGACCATTTATCAACGTTACTCATATCCCCATTGGTGCGGGCAGTGCAAAGATGGTCAGATGGATCAAATGGCTTCCGCACAATTTGGGGTTGATGATAAACACATATGGTTCATGTATTTTGTGTTACATGAGAGGGGGTGTTGTCAAGAATACTTGGCGATTTTTTATGTTGGAATAATAATTTCAGTCAAGAACTCATGATTCACTACAAGACAAGGATAATGCTCTGCTCAGCGGTCTCACCATTCGTAGGTAGAAGCATATTGATCTTAATTCCATTGAGATTGATTCTCTAATAGTCTTCAATTACCTTCTTGGATGTTGTCTCACACCTTGGACTATTGAATACACCATATGAAAAAGAGTTTTTTTTGAAAATCAACCTGGAGGTTGTTTATGCTTGACATAAAAGGAACATAGTGGAGGACTTTCTGGGTTCAAAGGTTAATTATGTATAAGAGGTTACTCAGTTCACAGGTCTCAGATCACTTCTAGGGCAGGGGTAAAATATGGTCATAACAGATTCTCCTAATCTTTACTATTACAGGCTGACATAATTCTAATTGTGAGACTTTTTTGTCTTCCCATTTGATTGATTCTTTACTGAACATGGTTTGTGCCTTCTTAGAACTCTTTGATTTATTTTAAAAAGTAGTTTTTGGATCATTATTTATTCATCACTGGAAAACAGAACCAATCCTACTTTATCATATTTGATATATGTAATAAGATTTTTATTTCATGTCTTGTGTGAGGTATATCTTCTATCCAAAAACAAAAAATTCGGAATGTATATATCATTTAAAGAATCATTAGATACATTTTCTTCCTAATACCATTTCATCTTCTTTTATGACCATTGAGGAACTTCTTCTGATGTTTGATAATTAAGAGGATCTTTTGGTTCATAACAGTCCCTTTCCTCATGTGAAGCTAATTTTTTTATATGTTTTTGATTGGATGATATTTTAAGATACTCGTATCCTCATTTATGGGACTCAAGAGTCACCTCTCATTGAAACCTAGTGGCATAGTACACATCCTTGTGTCTACATCGAATCCAATCTTTTCCATACAAGTTATTAGAATAATTTTTTAAAAAAAATATTGAAAGTGAATAATCAATTTTGATCATTCAGATTAGATATATAAAACATTAAAATGGCTATAGAACCCATTCCCACTCAGGTTTACCCTTCCTCAATATCTTAGAAGAATCTTATTACACAAAAACCTCTAATGAACAACTCAAAATTTTGACTATTTTCAAGAGTGGGATAACTATTTTAAAACCCAAACCATTAATTCCTAAACCATTACAGTCTTATAAATCATAAGAAAAAACTGAATAACAAACATTAGAAATAGAAAAATAAGAGCTGGATAATGTGTGAATTTTTTAGGGAATAATAGGTGGAAGATGTCCTTGATATGACCATTAGATAAATAACCTCATTCCCTCTTATAAATAGATTGATCTCAAACAAAATTAAAATATGTCATAATGGTTTTTAATTTGTTAATTTTTTATATGGTGATGATTTTTATACTATTATGGTTTGGTTGAGGAGACATCCCCCCATCAAAATTCAAGGATTTAAATGAATTTTTATTTTCATTTCTCTAGTGTGATTTTCATAAAACTTGATTGTTTCCATATGAGTAATAGATTATTATCCATTCACCTTTAAATTTTATCATGTTTTTGTCTATTAATTTGGTTTACACATAATACTAACACATTTTTAATTCATTTCTAATATGATGCAGGGGGTGAGGGGTGATAAAGGAGTGATTAAGCATTCTCAATTACCATGGTTAGGAGAAAGTAGTGTATCAAAAATCATTTTTCACTACCTAACCTAACACACTAACGAGAGAGTGAATGGATTGAGATATTGGGTAATTCCAGGGTATTATTTAGGGGTTGAATTTATTTTGTAAGAGATTATTATATAATTAATGAGAGAATTATATAAGGTAACCCTTCATTATATTCATCATTTTTCACTTTTATTTTATTTATTTCATGAACATGTGGTTCCACTTATTCATTATTTCATTATTTAAAAATTTATAGTGTAATATTAGTGTAGGTTTGAGGAGAATGAATGATTATATCCTTCTATGAACTTGTGTTTACCTATCTCTTTTCACCATAAAATGTAGTATTTTTAGTTTTCTATTGTATTACATTTCCAAATTGGAGTTTACAATTAGTTGAAATAATGTTTTGAGTTATTAATCAAATCTACCTATTGAATTAGAAACCACTGGTGTTTTTCATGATGCACTTTGATCATCCTTTGGGAATCATGATTTTGTTTATGGAAATTTTTATTAAAGACTATCTGTTAATGCTTATCTGATAGAATGATTTAAATTTATATTTCATATAATCATTCTTAATTGAATATTCATTTGATTAACTTGGACAGAGGGATGGGCAATACTTATTTAATGTATTGTCAGATTGGTATGATAGGAATATTATGACTTTTTGTTGATGAAGTGAAACACTTCTAATTTTGGAAGATAGGAAAAAGTGGATGTTGCAACATGATTTTCAGTAGGAAGTTTTTCTATGATTTCTAGATCATATGGTGACCCATTTTACTCATTATATAAAGTTTATTATATGTCATGTTTATATCCTCTTTCAATTACATGATGGTGCTTTCTCATTGCACCATAAGTTTTCACTATATCTTGAGCCTTCATTTTTTCCCGGGGTATGGGTTGGAAAAACAGATCATTCATTTTTTCACTGTTGTAGTTCATTTTTTTTCATTGAATATTTACCTATCATAAATAGTGAGCTTAAAATGGGTGTTTTGTAGCCTATGGTCTAAGGTTTTCATTGCTGGCTTCAAAAGGGGAATTTTGACATTTGATTGTATGATTGTACAAGTTCATCTTTTTAATTGATATGTTGTTAAACCTAAACTAGGTTTGATGGAAAATGTTGAGTTATCGATGATGAAAAGGAGGTAATGCAGGGGAATTACAACACCACTGAGGGTCTATGAGGTTAACATCTTTTCTTATACTTTGTTTGGAGAAACCAGTTTATGGTGATTCTTTCCTTCCAATTTTGTGAAGCACATAAAAATATTAGTGTCCTTTTTATGATTTCTTAACTTCATTATATTGATTAGTGTTGTTGGTGATCCCTTCTATTTGATCTTTTTTTCTCATACTTATCATGATTTTTGATTTGGTGTTAACCAAAATGGTAATTTTAGTTTATGTTCAATAAGATAAGATACTATAATTTTTACATGAATCTATTACATGTAATGTCTTGTTCTTGTGAGTTTATATTTTGGAGTCCATATGTATAGATACTATTTTATTGTAATATATTTCTGGTTTGGTATTATTCATGTATTCATGATTTAATCTTCTATTTACAGAATAATACATTTTTTGAACTATTTTTTAAAAAAACATTAGGGGGAGTGGTGTAGGATAGGGGGTTAGGGGTGGTGCAGGGAGGATTAGGGGATGGTAATGGGGGATGGGATTGGTTTGGGGGGTGCTGGTTTGTGGGGGAGGCTAGTACAGGGGACATGGGTGGGGGTGGTGCAGGGGGGTTGGGGGCTGGTGCAGGCTAGGGGGTTGGGGATAGTACAGGCTAGGGGGTTGGGAGGTGGTGTTGGTGAGGGGAGGGGACTGGTTTTGGGGAGAGGGACTGGTCTGGGAGGGATTCTAGTATAGGGGAAGGGGTGCGGGTGGTTTAGGGGGGTTAGGGGGGCTGGTGCAGGCTAGGGGTCTTGGGGTGGTGTAGGGGGGAGGGGGTTAGGGGATGGTTGTGGGGGAGGGGATCGGTTTTGGGGGAGGCAATTATAGAGGGTGGGGAGGGGGTTAGCATATGGTTTTTGGGGAGGGGACTGTTTTAGGCGGGATTCTAGTATAGGGTTGGTATAGGGGGGTGGAGGGGAGGAGATGGTTGTGGGGGAGGGGACTGGTTTAGGGAGGAGGCTTGTACATGGGGTGGTGGGGGTGGTGTTGTAGGGGTGGTTAGTGGGGCTGGTGCAGGGGTGGGGGTTAGGGGTCTAGTGCAGCGGTCAGGAAAAGGGCTCTTCCTAGAATAGGTTGCATGGCTACAGGAGGGGGTGAAGAGGAAGTGGTCACTAGGCTAGGTTGTGGCCTGTGAGGCTGAAATCGGTGTTTGGTGGCCAAAGGTGGCATTAAGCCAGATGGTTTAGGTTTAGTGGATGGATAGGCTCAAGAAAAAGAGAGAGGTGTTCTTAAATTACATCATAGTATAAAATTAACTTGACATTCATAACTCAAATATATAAATAGATCTAGGTCAAATTCCAACCTTACGGTTCAACACTATTGATTTGTTTTCAGAAATTTTATGTCTATTTGACATCTTGGGTCACCCAATCCCTTAATGTTTCTTTTACAGACATTGATCGTTTGGAGATTTTTATCCAACTATATAACTATATTTTTATAATCTCATGTAGAAAATTGAAATTTATTGATAGCTCATCTTTTCATTTCATTCTATTGATATTTCAGTGTCCATTTATAGAGCATGTATCATTATTTTCTCTTGTAGATTAATAATTTATCTTTTAGGTAGTGGCTTTTTAACCATTGCTTTTTTCACCTTCAATTTAGGGTCCTAAGAACTAATTCGTCAACCCAACTTGTGGAGGGTTAGAAGGTCTTAAAATCCATGTTTTTACAGCTACTCTAGTTCTTCTATCATTGAAATGCATTTTACAGAAAAAAACCATTCAAATAGTATTCTTGTTCTTATCTTCTTTGTATGCTTTATTAATGGTCATTATATATATTTCTTAAAACATATCAAGTACAATTTGTATGTATGAAATAATTAATCTCATCATTACCTGGTACCTTGTTGGTGAAAACCTGTATTATAAGTGTATAGGTCCTAATTTTCTAAAAAAAAATCTCCTAGAAGCTATCATAATGAAACTAATTACTTGTATTAATTATATATCCAACACTATTTTTTGTTTCTAGCGCTACTCGAGATTTTTGAGATATTATGAGGGTTTTATTTTATTCTTTGGGTACATGACAATACCCCTCAGACATAAGTTTATTTCGAAATACATGAATTTATGTGTTGAAAATAGCATATTTTTATCATTTTTATTTTCTTATTGTCTGTACTGCTGTTTTGTTACTTAAAACATTTTGATTGAGCATAATAAAATGTTTTCTTTTTGGGAGGTGTTCTTTCCATGAACATATGCCCTAAAGGGACCAAATAAAACTAAATCTTTTGTTCTTATTTATTATATTGTCTATTTATTTTTAATCAATTCATACTAATGATTCATGAAGGAATTTATTTATAATATTTAATGGTGTGTACCTAGGGGATAGAAATTGTGTTTTTCGAACCACATAACTCATCATGTATAGGTGTACAAACCCTGATTTCACACTCGAACACACATTTTGTGCGTGCATGGGGATACGGGTGTGTAGGGGGTGTCCAGTAGGGGTGTCCAACAGGGGTGTTCAGGGGTGTGTGTGCAAGGGGACAAGGGGGTGCAAGTGGGGTTGTGCAGGGGGGAGGGTGCATTGGGGCATGGGTGTGCGAGGGGGGGGATACTATCCAGAGTGGTGGGGGTGCAAGGGGGGTGTCTAGTAGGGGTGGTGCAAGGGGGTACAAGGGAGAAAGTGGTGTACAGTGGGGGTTTAAGGGGGTGTGAAAGGGTAGCAGGGGTGTAAGGGATGTGTATGTGGGGCTTCTATCTAGGGGTGAAATGTGGGGGGTGTCTGGTAGGGGTGGCACAAGGGGGTCTGGGGGGAAGCGATGTATAGTGGGGGTGTGGAAGGGGTACAAGGGGGTGTGTGTAAGGGTACCATGGGGTGAAAGAGATGTGTAAGGGGGGATGATGTCTGGGGGTGATGATGTACAGGGGGTGTAGGGTGGTGTCTAGTAGGGGTTGTGAAAGGGGGTTTAGCTAGGGGAAAAGGGGGTGTTTGAAAGGGGACCAGGGGTGAAAGGGATGTGAGGTGGGATATTGTCCAGGGGTGCAGGGGGTGTCCAATAGGGGTGGTACAAGGGGGAAAGGGGTGTGCAGTGGGGGTGTGCAAGGGGGTGCGTGAAAGGTGACCGAGGGGTGAAAGGGATGTGTGGGGGTGAAAGTGATGTGTAGGGGGCTGATGTCCAGGGGGTGTAAGATATGTGTAAGGGGTGTTGTTGTCCAGGGAGTGCAAGGGGGGTCTAGTAGGGGTTGTGTAAGGGGGTCTAGCAGGGTGTAAGGGTGCGCAGTGGGGTTGTTCAAGGGGACCGGTGGTGAAAGGGAAGTTTGTGGGGGGGGGGGGGGGTTCAAGGGGGTGTATGTTGAGTGGGGGGGCTGCTGTCTAGGGGGTGCAAGGTGGGGGGGTATCCATTAGGGGGTCTAGGGGGAAGGGGGTGCAGTGGGGTGCAAGGGGGTGTCAGGGGGTGTGTGAAAGGGTATCAGGGGTGAAAGGGATGTGTATGGGGGCTGTTTTCCAGAGGGAGTGGGGGATGCCTAGAAGGGGGTGGTGCAAGGGGGTCCAGTAAGGGGCAAGGGGTTTGTAGTGCGGGTGTGTGCAAGGGGACAGGAGGGTGTGAGGGATATGTGTGGGGGTGTCTATCCAGGGGTGAGGGGGTTGCTGTCCATGGGATATCTATGCAAGGGGCGGTTGTTCAGGGAGTGTCTATCATGGGGGGGTTGATGTTCGGGGGGGGGGGGGTGGTTGTCTACAGGGTGTCCAAGAGAGAGGTTGTCTATGAGGGATGGTGAAGTGGGGCCATCCAGTAGGGGTGTGCAAGTGTGAAAGGGGACAGGGGGTGTGTAGATGGGTTCAAGGGGTGTGTAAGGGTGGGTGCAATGAGGATCTGCAGGGGGAGGGGACATGGGTGTGTAGGGGGATGAAAGGGGGTTTAGTCTAGGGTGCAAGGGGGGTTCTGTCCAGGAGTTAATGGTGGGTCTGTCCAGGGGTGAAGGGGGGTCTGTCCTTGGTGCAGGGGGGGGGGGCAGGGGGTCTGTCCACGGGTGTATGGGTGGTATGTCTAGGTGTGCACGGATGGTCTTTCCATAGGGGGTGCAGGGGGTTATGCAGGGGTGTAGGGGGTCTGTTCAAGGTGAAAGGGGGGTCTGTCTAGGGGTTCATGGGGGTCTATCTAGTGGTGAAGGGTTGTCTGTCTCGGGGGGGGGGGGGGGGTTATTGAATGGGAAGGGATGTAGCCACAGTTTCAAAACATGGCTATATCCCTAAAGCCACGGTTTGAACTGTGGCTAGTATTGGCGTTGCTATAGCCGAAATTTTTAGTAGTGAACGGAAGAAAATATAAATAACTAAGTGCGGAAGCATATATAAATAACCAAGACAAATCTATGCCATATGATAGTCAAAAATAGAAAATACATTACACAACTTAAAGGTAAATCATGTTGTGACAATGAAAGTGTCAGATGTCTATAAATCAACTAAAATTAAGGACACGAGGACTCCAAAACGGGTCCCGAACTACATATGGTTCCCTCTACCATTCTTCAATCCCAAATCGAGACCAGTCGCAAGGCCTTTCCCTTATCCTGTCCCACAACAAAAAATCCTTCTCATGTGCTGATTAGGATGCCTGAATAGGGTGTGAGTACAACTCTGTAAGCCACAACCAAGGGTGTCTAAAATGAGTCCAGTAAAAAGATATTGCAAGCAGTTTCACGAGTTAATAAATACAATGCATAATTTAAGTAGATAAAACATTTTCATTTAATCATTAATCAACACAATAGGTCAATTGAAAATAATTTTTTCCATTTTAATAATCATTCATTTTAAATAATAATTTGGTTTAGGTTTTCATACCTAGAACCCCAAATCTCATTTGAATCATCATTCATAATTATTATTAATCATTTGTTGTTTGTTGTCATGACTGGCACCGCAAATATCATTTGAATAATCATTTATTATTATCATTAATCTTTTAGTGTAGGCCACCTTTCCAAGCACCATAAATCTCGTTTGAATCATCATTCATTATTATCATTAATCATATGGTGTAGGTCTTTATGCCAAGCACCACAAATCTTTCTGAGTGTAGGTCATCATGCCTAGCACCCCGAATCTCTTTCGGTGTAGGTCAGCATGCCTAGAACCCCATAATCTCATTCGGTGCAAGATTTCATGCCCAGCACCCCATAATCTCAATATTGGATAACTATTGGAGAGGAACTCCATTTCCATGTCCCAACTTCTAATCATTCTAGAATTCCATGTATTTCTCCCAAAAAATATCATCCATTTAATCATTATTTTATTATCAAGATTTTTCCAAATTATCCATTTACTAGCCCAATAATTTATTAAACATTTCAAAGTCTATTAGTTAATTTAATAATTAACAAAGCACATAACACATTAATTAATTAATTAATTAATTAATCAATACTATTATCATTCCATCATTAATTATTCACAAGTAATTAAACATATTAAATCTCACCTTGACATAAATAATTATCACAATTAATTTTCTTTATTGAACATCTTGGAACATAATTAATCCTAAGAATTAATTATCTTAAATAGCCAAACATAATACATTAATTAATTTCCCCCAAATAATTATCTTTTCACAACAATTCAATATCTCAATTCCAACATCAATTTGGTTAACCCCCTAAGGAGAACACAATTCAATTAAACTTTCTTAATTACTCTAATTTAGGAAATCAATCATCAAGTGAATCTAGATATCATAATCTCACATTCACATATCATAAAACACGACTATGGGAGTTGGATTTAGACCACCTAACACTGTTTATTGAGGGGAGTTATCCTAGAAGAAATCCCCAAAATCTTAGTGGCACAATGTTATCGATCGAGATTCGGATCTAAATCCCTTAACCATGATTAAGATTGAAGACATCAGGATATTGAAAATATAGATCCAGATCCACAATCCAAGATCTAGATCTCAAATCATACATTTATATCGAAGGGAATGGTGGAAATATTCAATGAAAATATCATATAAGGATAGAGGAATGAATGGGAGAAACAATGAGAAAAAATCAACTTATAGAGAGGACAAATGATCTTCAATCCGAGCTTTTTATCTCGAAGAACGGTGTTCATATAGACATGGAATCCCTCTAAAAGGCTTTGGGAACACCTAAAAAATTCCAATCCTGATCCAAGGTCGAAATATGGGAGTCTCAGGGGTTCCGGTGGTTTGGAAAAGGATTTTTGGATTTAAAATTATGCATGCATGGTTTCTTGGGCAGAGGTGCACGGTTAGAAAAATCATGAACCAACCATGCAGACTCCTCTATCCAGGTTTTCATAGTTGGCACGGTTTAGCATCACGGTTTTTCAAATAATGCGAAAATCGGGGTTATCCCACTGTTCTTTTGGTTTTCATAAAATTTCACACAAACGCACCCCAAGCCACTCTTCCAAATCAAAGGTAGTTAAAATCTCCAAAAAAAGTACCTGAAAACATGTCTGAGATGACTCCAAAAAACATCAGGATCTTGCAATATCCTCACTATATAACAACTCGTCCTCTAGCTGCACTCCCAAAAATCTCTAATATTTAGAGCCAAAAAGACCGGTCCATTGAGCCTCCGTGTCTGCTTCTCGTTCCCAAGTTTCCTCTAGAACACATCCATGTTTCCATAACACATGTACTAATGGAACAGCCTTTCCAGGTAAGACTTTTTCACTATTACCCTACACACATTTAGGATTCTCCTTGAATAAAACATCTATATCAAGATCAACCTATTCAACATCAATCACATGGGAAGGGTTGGGGTGATATTGCCTTATTTTTTACACAAGGAAAACATCATTCATTGCGCTGAATTTATGCTGAAGTACTAATCGGTATGTCACTGGCCCAATTCTTTTCAGCACCTCAAACGGTTCTAGAAACCTAGCCGCCAACTTTCTGTGCCTCTATATCCTGTGGGGAACCAATCTAGGAAACACTCGGAGGAATACACGACCACCCTTTATAAACTCTAAGGGTCGTCTACTTCTATCAGCATACAAATTCTATCTGCTCTATGTTGTAGCCATATGGATCTGAATCAACTGCACCTGCTCCGATGTCACCTGAATGGGGCTCGGTCCCAACTACTCTACCTCACTTGCCTCTAACCAACATAGCGCTGATCTACAAGGTATACCATAAATTTTCTCACATGCTTCCATCTGTATAGTTTTCTGAGAACTTTTTTTATTGTTGAACTCCACTAAATCCAAGTACTTATCCCAAGAACCCCCAAATTCAACCACACATGCTCATAGAATATCCTTTATCACCTATATAGTATTCTCCTACTTCCTATCTATCTATGGGTTAAAGTATGTACTTAACAGAGCTTATGTACCAAGTACCTTTTATAAGACCTTCCAAAAGCGTGAAGTAAAGAACAAATCGTGATCTGAAACTATTGTATGTGGCACCCCATGCAAACGAACTATCTCTCTCAAGTATAGTTCACCCAATTTCTTTACTTTAAAGGATTCTGTGATAGGAAATAAGTGTGCTACCTTCATTAGTCAATCCATGAAGACCCAAATATCATCATTATTCCTAAGAGTCTTTTGAAGTCCTACCAGAAAATCCATATTCATGTCATCCCACATCTATTTCGAAATAGGTAATGGATTCAATAGGCCTACAGGTCATTGATGCTCTTCTTTCACCTTCTAATAGGAGAAAAATCGTGTTACAAACCCTGTCATCTCCTTTTCATGTCTGGCAACCAAAACTGTCGTTGATGATCACCGTATATTTTTCCACCCTAGGATGTACCATCATCCTTGGTGCATGAAATTCTCGTATGAGTTCCTCTCACATACTTGTAGGCACAATAACCATATTTTTCACATATATGACCTCATCCTTATATATATTCTAGTATAAAGGTGTGTCCCCATGTTCATGGATTTCCCCTATGTATAAACACTCCATATCCTCGTAATACTTATCTCTGATCCATCTCAAGAGTGTAGACTCCATTATGACAGAAACCAGAGCCATCCTCTCCTAGATCTCCTCAACAACCACATGAATTTCCAGCAGGAAAGTCATCATATTCTACTTTTCACTGGACTCATGTACTGATATGCCTGAGTTTTTCTCCTCAAGGAATCAGCCACACTATTCCCCTTCCTAGTTGTATATGCCAATTCAAAGTCAAAGGACTGCAAATACTCTACCCTTCTTCCCCGCTGAAGATTCTAGTCACTCTATGAACAGATATACTTTAAGCTTTTGTGATCAGTAAAAACTAAAAACTTTTCACCAAAATGATAGTTTCTCCAACCGTTAAGAGCATAAAATGTTATTTCAAAATCAAGGTCATGCGTAGGGTACTTATGTTCATGTGGCCTCAACTGTCGTGACCCATAGAAATAACTATATCCACTTACATCAACACAACTTTGATTCTGACCCCAAAAGTTTCACAATACACTGTGTACTCTTCACATGATTCAGGTAAGACCAGAATTGGTGTCGATGTCAAGCACTTATTTAACTCTGGTAAAACATTCTCACATGATTCTAGCTAAACAAACTTTATCCCTTTATTTATCAAACCAGTACGTGGTGCTTCCATTCGAGAAATGTCATCGATAAACTTCCTATAATAACTAGCTAATCCCAAAAAGCTTCTAATATCCAAAACATTCTCTGGTTTCTCCCTTGAAATGACTGCCTACACTTTTTCTGGTTCTACTGCCACACCTTCTTCCATGATGATGTGCCCCAAAAAGTGTACCCTATCAATCTAAAATTTACATTTATAGAGCTTGGTGTATAGACGATGCTTTCTCAGTGTACCCAGGATCATGTCTGGATGTTGGGCATGATCGTCATGAGTCTTAGAGTACACTAATATGTCATCCACAAACACCACAACAAACTGATATATTTAGGGGTGAAGTATCTTGTTCATCATGGACATAAATAATGATGGAGCATTATTCAACCCAAATAGAATTACAAAAAAAACTCATAAAGGTCATACCTGCACTTGAAAGGAGTTCTTAGTATACCAGAGGTTCAGACTCTCACCTGATGATACCCTGATCTCTGAACAATCTTTGAGAACACACTATCCCCCTTCAGTTGGTCAAATAGATCATCGATATGTGGAAGAGGATATCAGTTCTTCACATTCAATTTTTTCTACATTTGTTAATCGAAACACAAGAATAGACTCTCGTCAACCTTCTTTGTAAACAAAATATTTGATCCCCAATGAGGCGTAATTGGATAGATAATCCATTTATCATCCGACTCTTCCAACTATGCTTTGATCTCTTGAAGCTCTATCGGTTCAATTCTATATAGTGGAATAGATACTGGCCCAGCCCTCGGCTTGAGCTCAATAAGGAATTCCACATCTCTCTTAGGTGGAGGCCCGGAAAAGTTCACAGGAAAGACAACCTAAAATAGTTCTACTACTGGTGGAAGGATGTATTTCATACCACTCCCATCATCCAGCAAAAGACTAGGAACTTGGGTTGTGTGCTCTACCAGTTTCTGAGTAAATCACCCAACTCGGCCTGCATGGATATTCCATTCTCTATGAAGAACATATTTGCCACCCATAAGAGATACAAAGGTAACTCTCATGCGGTAAAAATCAATGTGGGCTTGGTATGTGACTAGAAAGTCCATACCCATAATCATCTTGAATCCCATTATATCAAGGACATAGATATCCCAAAGGAAACTATACTCTTCATTCTCTATATAACATCCCTTTCATAAACAGATATCCCTAGTCTGTGTTCCCAATGGTGTATTGATATTCATCATCCTGTTTATAGATTCCACCTCCAGGCTCAAG
The DNA here is from genome assembly GCA_963277665.1 of Viscum album. Taxonomy (NCBI): domain Eukaryota; kingdom Viridiplantae; phylum Streptophyta; class Magnoliopsida; order Santalales; family Viscaceae; genus Viscum; species Viscum album. The sequence goes on from OY728135.1 coordinate 1,275,696,682, forward strand.
ACATTAATAAGTTTTTTATATACAGAGTAATGAGAGGCATCAGTATCAAATAAGGAAGTAGATAAAGTATAAGAAACTAGAATAGAACCTCTCACTGTCGATGGACCAGCCTCACTCTCCACAATTGTAGGTTTCACTTCATGTAACTATCCTGCCCCTCTTCCCTGTGGTTTCATCTAACTCCCATGAATAGAAACACTCTTCTAGTACGGGCGCTTATAACCTGAATTACCACACCAACATCCTTTACCAACTCTTCCAGTAGAACTCCAGCTTCCAGACCTATATGGTGTAGAATACCCCCTTCCCACACTCTGACTCTGAGCAGCTAATCCCTCAGCACTAGCCTTAAAATTCTTCCTGCATAACTTATGTAGGTGTCCCATATTGCCACAAAATTGGAACTCTACTGGTGGTTGAGGAAAATGTGTATGATAGTATCCTAGCCTACCGCACTGGTTAAAAGGAACATGAAAAATATGTGGTGTAATTATTCTTCCTGAGTGTCCACCTTTCTTTACACTGTCCTGACTAATATTCTCATGACATCGCATCCTTCTATCAGAAGGCACACTCCCAGATCTTCCAAGTACCTATCCAATAACGAAATCCTCCTTCATGTTCCCCTCTGAAATGAGATCCTTATTAACCACTTCTTGAAATTTCTACAGCCTAAAAATATTCACCTGGGACATAATTTCACACTTAAGTCTGTCCTAAAATAGTTTTTCTGAATAAGTATAATCTATGCAAAAAACCGGAGAAAAATTTTGTAAGTATGTGGAATGTTTAGTGTACTCTATTATAGACATGATTCATTCTGTGAGATGTATAAATTATGAGGCCTTATCTTACCTTTTCATGTCGAGATAGAAGTTTTCCAAGAACCTCTCCAAAATTCCTTCCATGACATATCATTAGTCTTTTCAGATTGTACTTAAATGTCACAACAACACTTCATTGAGCCTCATATCATATATGTAGCCAACATGACCCTCCTCTCAACTGTAGTCTCCAAGTGTTCAAGTATCATATCTATAGATTCAATCCATAATTCAACTCCCTCAGGTCCACCCTCTCTAGTAAAAGTAGTATGGTGCTGTATCTGGAACTCTCTTGTCCTCTCAGAAATGGTTTTCTGAACCTTCCCAGGGTCTCTCTCTATGTAATGCATAAAATAAGAAAATTTCCCTTGGAACTATTCTTCTTCCTTCTCAGCTTGCACCAATGGTGCCTCAATCTCCCTATCTAGAAGTTTATTCTAGGACTACCCCTTGGTCTATCCCTCAACAAGCGTTGTGGAGACATATCTCTACAAATCCAAGCATGTATATTAGGTCTCATAAGGCACCCTTATAACATTTATGTATGAGGGGAAACTTGCGCAAGAAAATTCAACATGCCTTTTCCCCCCTTTTCACACCACACAATCAACATCGAGGCCTTATCACTACCATTAGCCATCATACTCCAAGGTCTTGGTTAACAAGGGTACATACATTCTTATTAATTAATCTAACCATGGTTTAATCGCATTATTATAAATTAATTAATTAATTAATTAATTAATTTCTCATACTCATTTAATTAATCATGTTTCTCATTAGACACAAATTTCATATCATTTTTGCATCATTATTTCAAATTCACAACAAGGGAAAATAGATCAAATTCAAAAACTTACCCATATTCCATTTTCCCATGAGTTCCTAGAATGATGCATGTCACAACAACCCTGATTACCTAGAATGAGGCATGCAAATTCAACTATCATGCTTCTTTAGGCGATAAATCAAAATTCAAAAATTTTCGAAACAAATATCACACCAAACAAAAAGTGTGTCACCCAAGGTGAAATAATATAAAACTATAATAACAACCTAAAATCCTAACAATCCCACCCTAAGTGCTTGGATATTCCCTCGTAGATGGGTTTGCAACTCCCATGCATGACCTCATTACCAATCATTTACTCTTCCTAGTCTCTTGTCTACCTTTACCCAATACAGTACGGAAAAATAATAACAAAGAAAAGAAAAATATTTTGATACCACCTTGTGACGTCCTGAACTAGGAGCCACAGAACGGTTCCCTTAACTGGTTTTCCACAACCCTCATGTGCACTTCCCTGTATTCCATAGGGTACCAACTAGTAGAGAGGGTATGGTAAGTTAGTCTTACGAAGACTATACACTCTTTTATCTGGAAAAACAACAGTAGAAACAAATAGAAATAACTAAGTGATAAAGCATATATAAATAACTAGAACAAATCCATATCATATGACAGTCAAAAATAGAAAATACATAACTCAACTGAATGGTGAATCATTCTATGACAATCAAAAGTGTCATGTGTATAAAAAGAAACTAAAAGTAAAGACGCGATGACTCCAAAATAGGACTCGAAACATGTTCATCTCCCTCACCCATGCTTCAATCACAATCAACAACAAATCCCAAGTCTTTGACCTTATCTTGTCCTGCAATAACAAAATCTGGTCTGGTGCTGATCAGGCAGCCCGAATAGGGTTTGAGTATAACTTAGTAGGCCTCCACCAACGGTGTCTAAAATGATTTCAGTCAAAAGATAGTGCATGCAGTTTTATGAAGAAATAAATAAAATGTATGATTTAACCAATTAATATATTTTCATTTAGTCATTAATCAACACATTAGGTCTATTTGAAATCATGATTCCCATTTGAATCATTATTCATTATCACTAATCATTTGGTGTAGGTCATCATGCCTAGAAACCAAAATCTTATTTGAATCTCCATTCATTATTATCATTAATAATTTGGTGTATGTTTTCATGCATATCACCATAAATCTCATTTGAATCGTCATTCATTATTATCTTTAATCATTTGGTGCAGGTTGTCATGCCTACCCCCAAAAATATCATTTGAATCATCGTTTATTATTATCATTAATAATTTGGTGTAGGTCATCATGCCTATCACCACAAATCTCATTGAGTGTAGGTTTTCAGGCTTAGAAAACCAATTCTCTTTCGGTGTAGGTCGTCATTCCTAGCTCCCCATAATCTCATTCGATGTAAGTCATCAGGCCTAGCACCCCATAATTTCAAGCTTGGATAACTATTGGGGAGGAACACCATGTCCATGTCCCAACTTCTAATTGGTAGAGTATGCCATGTCTAGCACCACAGAATTCTCAGCCATTTAATCATTCTTTAATTCTCAAGAATTATCCACATTATTCATTTACAATCCCAATGATTAGTTAAATATTTCAAAGGCCAATAGTTAATTTAACAATTAACTAAGTACATAACCCATTATTTAATTTATCAATTAATTAATCAATCAATGGCATTTTCATTCTATTATTAATTCTTCAAAATTAATTATCCATATTAAATATAAACTTGGCATAATTAATTTTCACAATTATTTATCTTTATCCAACATCATGGCGCATAATTAATTATAACAATTAATTATCTGAAATACCCCAACATAATCCATAATTAATTTAACACAAAAAATTTTTTTCAAATAAATTCTATATCTCAATTAAAACATCAATTTGGGTAACCCCCCTTAATTTTTTCCGTGATTCAATTATCAATTAATCACTAAAGTGTACAAAATTCAATTAATAATTCCTAATTACTCAAATTTAGGAAATCAATCAACAAGTGAATCTAGAAAATCATCAAATAAAATTCACATATCATAAAACATGACCATAGGAGTTTGATTTAGACAACCTATCTTGGTTTATTTATGAAGGTAATCCCAGTAGAATTCCCTAAAATCTGAGTGGCACAACATCGTTGATCAAGCTTTAGATCTAAATCCCTAAACCTAGATTAAGATCAAAGACATCAAGATCTTGTAAATCTAAATCTAGATCCAAAATCCAAGATTTAGATCTCAACTCATATGTTTATATCCAAAAAAACAGTGGAAATATTCCATGAAAAGATCCAGGAAAGATGGAGGAATGAAAGAGATAAGCAATAAGGTGAATTCCACTTACTGGGAGGAGAGAAGATCTTAAATATGGGATTTTGATATCGAAGAACGATGTTCGGATCACCTTGGAATCCTTATAGATGGCTTTGGTAACACCTATAAATTATGAATCCCTATCCAAGGTCGAAATATTTGAGTCTTGGTGGTTCGGGTGGTTTTAAAAAGGTTTTTTCGGATTTCAAATCTCACGTGCATAGTTTCTTGGGCAGAGGCGCACAGTTAGGAAAACCGTGAACCAACCATGCAGACCCCTCTATACAGGTTTGCATGGTTGGTATAGTTTAGCTGCATGGTTTGTCAAACAATTTTAAAATTGTTCTAATCCCTCTATTCTTTTGTTTTCCTTAAAATTTCACCCAAACACACACTAATCCACTATTCCAAATCAAAATGTACTTAAAAGCTTCAAAAATTTCCTGAACAATGCACCCAAGATGACTCCATAAAAGGTCAAGATCTTACATTATTGGAAATGATCTGTGGTTTTTATAGATACCTCATCCCCTTTCTAAATTGGAACATAATGTGGTTGTAGAAAACCAAAAGGCTTCATGTGTGATGAATTAATCTGTAGGAAGGTGTACCAACGAGACACATAATAAGTAATATTTTAAATCATACCTGACCACCATAAATTCCATATTATGTCACAATACATATTTATAGTTATGGGACTAACATCCTATTATCAACTATTAAAATAGTGAGTCACTAAATTTCTGATAGAAATAAGGATGAATAACCAACTCCAAAGGCAAATAATCCCATTATATGGGAGAGAACAATTCTAAATGGTCTCTCCACCCTATAAGGATTCCTTGATTCCTCTAAACTTTTCATCCTACTACTATTCTTATGGAATGGATTCAAGGGGTGATGAAAATGACTAGAAAGTGGTAATAATTCTACTTGATTCATATACATGTGTATCTAGAATAAATTGAGTGAAATCCCTATAAGTTCTCACTCCTCTTTTACTTCCACGATAGTTTGAAAATAAAATTTACTACTAAGAGAACATCAGACTAAATTCTAATTTGTATGGATGTCAATGATGTTAATGTAAAATGTATAGAGGTACTCCACCCATCACATGTTCATGTGTTATAGGCCAATCTTAAAAAAGATACAACTTAATCTCATATGATCATAATAACCTTTTTTACATCTCCCTAAAAAACAGTTTCATCAATACTTGATGAATAATAATTGTGATTTTAAAATGATGATAATTATAATTCATCTCATATATTTAAATTAATGGTAATAATTCACCCCCAAATGACCATACTATGTAATCATGCATCTTAGTTCATCACCAAATGCATTTTTTGCATCACAATAAACCCAATATATCTTTATAGGTTCCTCAATGATTAGAATATGAGACAATGTTATGTCATATTTCCACTCATCATAAGGGTATTGACACTTATAATCCCATGATAATTATACTAATTTAATTTTATGAGAACTCAACAGTGATTAATTCTTCATGAAATATTTTTTAGTCATATATAATACCCTTCTTTTCATAGTAAGATTTTTATGTTGAAGAAATTTCATGGTTCTTCCCATGAAAAAACAGTCTTTATCTTTTAAATATAAAATGAGAGACCATGTTATAAAACAACATTCCTTAGTAACATAAATACTTAGATACAAATAATAAATTTCAATAATTTTTCATAAATGTAGTGGAACCTCATGATTTCAAAAAAATGAATTCAGTTAGTTCTCATGGTCTTTCTCAGCTCATGAATAGGCCTCGATGTCATCCGTGAACACTATAACTAATGTATTGAGATGCTGTTATAATATCCAATTCATTAAATATTTCAGAACTTCATGAGAATTAGTTAAGCTAAATTGAATCATTATATATCTATCAAATCCATAACTTCTTCTCATTTTAGTTTTTTGGACATCTGACTTCCTAACTCTATGCAGATGACAACCTGACAGAAGACCGATTTTCAAAAAACCATTTTCCAACCGTAGCTAATCAAATAATTTATCAACATGGGGAAAATGATACTTATTCATAACTGTTTCCTAATTAATCTTATTATAATCTACAAAAATATGTATAAGACCATTAGCCTTCCTACAAATGAGCATAGAGCCCCTAGGAAAAAACTAGGATGAATAAATTCATTATTTGACGGGGAATCTTAGTAAATCCTAATAATTATTCACTTATAATTTGATATTTTTTAATAGATAATATAAATTTTCTATGTACTAGGCACCGGTTTGATGGAGAACTCTACATCCCATTCTAGAGGAAGACTGGAGAAGTAAACTATGAAAAACTAAGGAAAATCCAGAACAACCTAGGGAATATAAACAAGAGTAGATAAATCATAGGTCTCAAAAAATATTCAAAAAAATCTTAATCACTTGGTGATATGATCCTATAGGACTAAAAATCAGATCCCACTCTCTTTGAAACACTAGAGAGCTCCCATTTTCATAAAATAACTAAACATAAAAATCATAATAATTAATCCCTTCTTGGTGAAAAACTATCCAATACATCATAATTATAACATAGAAAATATATAGATCAATAGTTGAGAAGTATAATACTAACTCAATGTTGGAAATTGAATAAGAGAGTGGTTGAAAATGAATTTCGTGCACCTTTTCAAAGTCCCTGACCCTAGTATCCATGATTTTGTGGTCACATAATTACATTTTGACTATATACATGGAATCATATCACAAAGTAATGAACATTTTTTTTATTTTAAGACTAGATACATACATTAATTTTATATTACTATTAAAAGTTTAAAATAAATCATTGAATATTAATATAGATCATTATTATTTCCTTCATTGTATACATGCATATCAAACATAATACACTTCCTAGAATCATGGTGTATGTAAACCTAATAAATAAAGAGGTCTAATTCTCTATAAGGGTTTATGTACAAGGGATTATGTCATAAAAAATATTAAATAATCAATATAGAAAGATAAATAACTAAAACACATCCCATTTAATAAATAACTTGAATATGAATAATAATATAGGAGAAATAAGTGATGATCAAAATAGTTCCATAAAACTATTCCCATGAGATTCAAACTTAAACTAGGATTATTCTAAATAATCAAATAATTACATGGAAATAATTAAATAATCTCGTAATGAAAGAATTCATAAGTCTAAACATTATAACTATACCATCAAATCCTTATGCCAACAAATCATATATAAATGGGTAGGAACTCAACCAAAAATCCAAGACGGTTTTTCTAATGATACCTACTGATGAATAGAGGGGACATAATAGGACCTTTAATTTAATTAATAATTGTATTGCATTTATCAAATTAAAGGGGTGATAAATAATCAGTATAAAAATCTCTATTGAAATACTAGCAAATGATATGTTAATACATTTCCCAACAAATATACAAAATCATAAACCTACCACAGTGATTTGGATAATTGTATCAAAATAGTAAATCTCTAGTCAAGTTAACCAAAAAATCTTGAGAAATAATAAGGATTATTTGATTACGACCTATACCTAGTGGTTTATAAGTAATATAAGGCTTTCTGTCATTAATGAATAGAAATATCATTAAAAATATTCTTGATAAATATACCCTTTCCCCTTTGAAAATAAATTTTAAAAACTAAGATTTTCCATAATACTATGAAAAGCAATTCTTTTAAAAGGATCATGGAAACGTTTAATGTAATATTAAAATCATGGATTGGTCAGGATGGTGGAAAATACCATTTATGCATAATAAGTTAAAAGAAAATATTCTTTTCAAACATTTGTAATTAGTTGAAAATTAGCTTTTCAAAAAATTATAGGGTTACTTTTAATATATATTTTAAATATTATATAATGGGTAAAATTATTATTTAAAAATAATGGAAGAATATTAAAAAACATTCTTAAAAATATATTTGTAAAATGTTGATTTTGAAGAAAAATATTTTTTGGTTGATGAGGTAAATAATATCATATTTTTTAAAAAACATTTAATGAATATTTTTTTGTACCAAAGATAGAAAAATTCTACTATTACATGAAAAATAATGAGTAAATATAGGATAAGAAAATATATTGTGTTTATTATATAAATATCAAATTATTCACCTAAGTTAGGCTTAAACATAAACTATCCTGAATAATGGTGTGATTGTGAAGTAAGTCATTCTCACATTGATAATTTTTTAATAAGAAAACCCCTAAAAATATAACATCAAACAAAAAAAATATCATTAATATAAATATATTAATTATATAACATATCAAATCAGATTTATATACAACATGTAAAAGAAATAAGTGTTGAATATTTTTTATGTCTCACGAAAGTAAAAGTGATTTGATAAACCATTACAGTTTAAGTAATGACTTATTAAAAATAATTGAAAGATATAAATATTTATTTTTAAGTTAAAATAAAATTAATAAAAATAATAAATTATTTGAAATATTCAATTTTTAGTATATACACCTTTAATAATAAATAAGGTTCATAAAATAACAAGTGTCTCAAAAAAAGATGTTTTGAGATAAAAACCCTTACTACATTGGAAACATTTGAATCGTAACACCCATAACAACAAATGAAACATTAAATACCATTAATTTATAATTATTAATCATATAAAATATCAAATGGAAAGATTACAAACCACAAAAAAATAAATAATTTCTTAATATGGTGTATGTCTAATGGGAGTAAAAGTGATACAAGAAACACTTACCTCATGTCTAATTTTCATCATACATCTTAGTAACCATTATATAGTGAATATATAATTATTATAAATATATTAAAGAGCCTAAATAGCATATATAATACCATATATGATTTTATTATTACTTTTAATCATCTTTTTATAAACAATTCATTATTTATAACACTATTCTGAGTGATAACATCTTTATTTTTCATGTATATTATGGTTTAGTAGCTTCGGTCAATGTACTATCATCATGGTCCTATATTCACAACTAGAAATTGGTCATATAGTGACCGCCATTGGAAGTCACTATAGCCCAAGAGAGACTCTCTTGAGACCGCCAGTGGCGGTCACATTTGGACCATTGCAGTAGGGCTATAGCGACCACCAATGGTGGTCGCTATAGATGATTGGAAATTCGGTACACCGCAATAGCATGGCGGTCACTATTGGGTGGGTCTAAAGTTACTTACATTGGTAGTCGCTATAGGAGGCTAGAAAATCATCCTAGAGCGACCGCCTATGGCGATCCCTGTAGGCATTGATCACCAAGGGTGATCACTATTGATATTGACCAATGGTGACCACCAGTGGCAGCCACAAAATTGGAAAAAAAATTTAAAAAAAAATTAATTTATACATCCCATTTACAACAATCAAAAAAACAATTTCCACGTAGAATAAACACAGCTGAAATGACAAACAAAAACCATTCAAAACAGTATAAACATCAGATTCCTCAAAAACAGTAAATGACGGGCATACTTCTTCACATGAAACGATCCAAACATCTCTAATCCATTCCAATATTCTACTTCAATAAGCCTAGAATAAGATACAAAAGAAAAAACTAAACAAAGAAAATGAAAATTGGACATATTTATTAAGTTATTATATATATATAAATCGAATTGGTCCATTAGATCAATAGGCTAATATGTCATTAGGACATTTGGTCATTATAGTGTTACAATAATATACCATAAGGGCGTTAGGGTGGCATTATCACGTTAGTCTCCCCCCACTCTAGAAATCCAACCCATCCCACCCCCTGGACCTCCCCTACCCCCCAGACATCCCCCCCCCACCCCGAATAGCCCCAGACACCCCCCCCCCCCTCACCCTCGGACATCCCCCCACCCCTCTGACAACACCCCAGGCCCCAGACATCCCCCCACCCCATGAGTTCACGTGTCATAAATGGCCAAAACATGCATCTAACGGTCAAATTCATATCGAATGAAATTTTCATGATGTGAAATAACACGAGAATACCAAAATTATTATTATTAAGGAGTACAAGGAGACAACACATCATTAAGATGCAAGGTTTTGTGAGGCACAAATGAATATGTGTTTTTTAGGTGTTTGGTGCTCTTAAAAAGCATCCATGGGGTGGTCAAAACTGGACGAACTACCTCATAATACCATGAAAATGGATGAAAAAAAGGGTGGGTGAATTTTGAAATGGTCAGGAAGATGGAACGTCAATCGGAGGTGTCATGTGACCGCGGTGACCGAAAATGCACTCTGTGTGTCCTAAATGGACTAAACATGTGTTTAACGGTCAAATGCATACTGAACGACCTCAGCATGATGTGAAATCACACGAGAACACCCTAATTATTACTTTTGAGGTGTAGTAGGATACAAAACTTCATTCGGACACATGGTTTTCACGACACGACTTAGTATGTGTTCTATGGTGTTTGGGGCGCTTGAAAGGCATCCATGGGGTGGTCAAAACCAGCCGAACGACCATAGAATTCCATGAAATCAGACGAAAAGAAAGGGTGGGTGAATTTTGAAATGTTCGGGTAGATGGTACATCAATCAGTGGTTTTGTATGACTACGGTGACCGAAAACGCACTCTGCATGTCGTAAATGGCCAAAATATGCGTTTAACGGTCAAATTCATATTGAACAAATCAGCATGACATGAAATCACACAAGAACACCCGAATTATTACTAGTGATGTCTACGAGGAGACTTCATGTCATTCAAACAAATGTTTTGGGCGGCACGCCTAAATATGTGTATTTTTGGTGTTTGGTGCGCTTAAAAATCCTCTGTGGGGTGGTCAAAACATGTGGAATGACCTCAAAATTCCATGTAATAGGATGACAACAAAGGGTGGGTGAATTGTGAAATGGTCGGGTAGACGACAGGTCAATCGGAGGTGTCATGTGACCGTGGTGACGGAAAACGCACTCTGCGTGTCGTAAATGGCCAAAACATGCGTTTAACGGTCAAATGCATACTGGACGACATTGGCATGATGTTAAATCACACGAGAACACCATAATTTTTACTGGTGAGGTGTATGAGGAGACGAAACATCATTCAGGCCCAAGGATTGTGCGGAACGTCTGAATATGTGTTTTTAGGTGTTTGGCGCCCTTGAAAAGCATCCGTGGGGTGGTGAAAACTTGCTGAACGACCTCAAAATTCCATAAAATCATATAACAACAAAGAGTGGGGGATTTTTGAAATGTTTGGGTAGACAGAACATCAATTAGAGGAGTTGTGTGACCGTAGTGACCGAAAACGCACTCCGCATGTCGTAAATGGCCAAAACAAGCTTTTAATGGTCAAATTCATATTGAATGACATCGGTATGACGTGAAATCAGACTAGAACACCCTAATTATTACTGGTGGAGTTGAGGAGACAACATATCATTCGATTTAAAGGTTTGAAAGGCACGGCTGAATATGTGTTTTTTTGGTGTTTGGCGTTCTTGAAAAGCGTCTGTGGGGTGGTCAAAACTGGCTGAACGACCTTGAAATGACATGAAATTAGAAGACAACAAAGGGAGCATGAATTGTGAATTGTTCAGGTAGATGGCACGCCAATCGGAGGTGTTGTGGGACTGCGGTGAGTGAAAATACACTTCGCGTGTTGTAAATGGCCAAAACATGTGTTTAATGGTCAAATGCATACCGAATGACATTGGCATGATATGAAATCATATGAGAACACCCTACTTATTACTGGTGACGTTTATGAGGAGACAGAACGTCATTCAGACCCAAGGTTTTTATGGCACGACTAAATATGTGTTTTTCTATTTGGCGCGCTTGAAAAGCATCTGTGGGGTGGTCAAAACTAGCTGAATGACCTTGGAATACCATGAAATCGGACGACAACGAAGGGTGGGTGATTTTTGAAATGCTCGGGTAGACGGAACGTCAATCAGAGGTGTCATGTGACCACAGTGATCGAAAACGCACTCCACCTGTCGTAAATGGCCAAAACAAATGTTTAACGGCCAAATGCATACTAAATGACATCAACATGATGTGAAATCACACGAGAACACCCTAATTATTACTGGTTAGGTGTGCGAGGAGACGACACATCATTAAGACGCAAGGTTTGCACAGCATGACTGAATATGGGATTTTTAGCTATTTGGTGTGCTTGAAAAGCTTCCATGGGGTGGTCAAAACTGGTCGAACGACCTCATAATGCCATGAAATTGGATGAAAACAAAGGGTGGGTGAATTGTGAAATGGTTGGGCAGATGACACATCAATCAGAGGTGTCGTGTGACTACGGTGACCGAAAATGCACTCCGTGTGTCGTAAATGGCCAAAACATTAGTTTAATGGTCAAATTCATACCAAATGACATCAGTATGACGTGAAATCACACGAGAACACCCTAATTGTTATTGGTGAGGTGTATGAGTAGACAACATGTCGTTCATATGCAAAGTTTGTGCGGGACATATGAATATCTATTTTTTAGGTGTTTATCGCGCTTGAAAAGCATTCGTGGGGTTGTCAAAACTGGCCGAATGACCTCATAATTCCATCAAATCAAATAAACACAAAGGGTTGGTGAATTTTAAAATGGTTGAGTAGACGACATGTCCATCAGAGGTGTCGTGTGACCGTAGGGACTGAAAACGCACGGTGCAAGTCGTAAGTGGCCAAAACATTTGTTTAACGGTCAAATGCATACCAAACGACATAGACATGATGTGAAATCACACGAGAAAACCATAATTATTATTTTTGAGGAGTAAAAGGATACTACATGTAATTTGGACACAAGGTTTTCATGGAATAGATTAATATGTGTTTTTTAGGTGTTTGGAATGCTTGAAAGCGTCCATGGGGTGGTCAAAATTGGCCGAACGACCTCAAAATTCCATGAAATCGGACAACAAAAAAGGGTTGGTGAATTGTAAAATGTTCGGGTAGACAACACCCCAGTCAGAGGTGTCTTTTGACTGCAGTGACCAAAAACGCACTTCACATGTCGTAAATGGCCAAATCATGCGTTTAATGGTCAAATGCGTACCAAACGACATTGGCATGACATGAAATCACACGAGAACACCCTAATTTTTATTAGTGAAGTGTATGAGGAGAAGACAAGTCATTCAGATGCAAGTTTTTTAGGGTACGGCTGAATAACTATTTCCATCGCTCTAAGGTAGGTGGATTCTGAGTACCTATTGGAGGCCTTAAGTTTTTCTTACATCTATGTGAAAGACTTGGAAACAACCAGTCTCAATGTTCTAACACTCCATAAACCTTGCCACCCCCCAGACATCCCACCTCACCCTCATACAGCCCCCTCAACCCCGAACAGCCCCCCCCCCCAGCCCAGACAGCCCCCACCCCACCCTCACCCCCCAGGCAGCCCCCTCCCCCTCTCTAAGTGGAACAATATATCATATAATAGTTGACCCTTTTCAATGTAATTCCCACCCTCAAACACTAAAAGAAGGATGGATTCATTAACCTTACTTTCCATAGGGATAAAATTCAAGAGACTTACCTAAAACCAATAATAATAGCACAGTAGAGGTAGCATGACAGAGAGATTGAAACCTCTAGAAACAACACTACAAGAGTGAATCCTCTTATTTAGTAGCATTCTACTTCCCCAAAACCCAATTTTTCAATCATTATAGTTTTCACTACGAGGTCACCTATCCGGACACCCGTTACATTTGTTCCCAATCACCTCATGCTGAGAAGTGGTTTCGTGACCCACCTCATCAAGTCATTTTATTACTGCATTTATTGATCACTCTTTCCCCATCAAACCATGGGACAAAAGGGATGATTAATCCTTCTTTATATATTGGTGGAAGTTAGGTAAAGGAGGGTGCTTTTTATGCTTATAGGTAATCCAAACACCCCCCCCCCCCACACCTGCCCTCACCCTAGACAACCCCCTCACCCTCAGACAACACCCACTCTCCTCGGACAGCCCCCCTCACCCCCAGAAAGCCCCCCTCACCCCTCAGACAACTCCCTCACCCCCAGACAATCCCCCGCACCCCATACAGCCCCCACCCCCCAGACAGCCCCCGTGGATAGCCCCCCCCCCCCCCCCCCGCGGACACCCCCTCACCCCCGGACACCCCCCCCTCACCCCCAACTAGCCCCCCTCACCACCTATAACCCCCCCCCCCATACACCCCCCCACCCCAACCCCAGATAGCCCTACCACCCCCGACATCCCCCCTCAAAACAATTTACATTTAAAGTCGAAAACTATATATAGAATTAATTCAATAATAAATATAAAATAAACGCACCTCGTGAATATGATGCATCATGCGCAATCATGGCTGCTACCTCCATCTGGTGTGTCAGGGTCCTACCACAAAAAAATATAAAGATTTAATAAAGAAAATAGTATAAAGTAAATAAATAAATTTAGTATGAACCTGCACCGTATGATCTCATGCAGTAGTACCTGGATGGACATATTCCCACAGTGTTCTAACCTCGGTAATCAATTGCGCATTTATCTCCTCGGAAGCGCGCAACTGTTCCTTGAAATATAAAATTTGTTGTGTCATCTGAGAAATAACAGAACTGACAACCTCAGCACATGATACTATAGAATGAGTAATCCTCATTCCAGGACGGATAGTGAGTAAGGGAGCCGCGATGGATAAACCCTAATGGGGACGATGGTGCCCCCCCCTCCACCGCCAGCTAGTGGGAGGGGGGAGGATCAACAGCTTCCTCGTATTGGTCTATGGCGCGACATCCACCCCTTCACTGAACCTGTTTCAATTCTGATATTTCCGGAGATCAATCTAGGCCCGAAGGTCCCTGGAATTTGGGAAGGAGATATCGTGATTCCACTTTCGGTTTCGGAGTTCACAGAGGTAGAGATCCTCCTTAACCTAACCTTGGTTGCAAGATTCACGAACAAATGGCCTTCGGTGGATGCCTTTGACAGGTTTGTCTTCGAATCTTTTGGACTCCATGAACGAGTGGTTGTCGGTATTCTGGATAAAAGGCATTTGATGGTGTGATTCTCTTTATTGGAGGATTTCGTTCATGTGATGTCGTGTGCTCCTAGGAAATGTGGCGGCTATGGCTTCTACCTATTCCGGTGGAGCTACGATATATACCTTAATCGTGACTCTCCAACAATTCTGGTTTGGGTAAATCTACCTCAATTACCTCTTTATTTCCAAAATCCTTTAATCTTACGTATGTTTTGGAATTTAGTGGGTTGGTTTCTCTATGTTGATTCGCGTACTGCTTCCTTGTACCATCTGATCAACCCACGTATTTGTGTGGAGGTTGATGCATCAAGGACACCAGTTGAGTCTGTGTGGATTGAAGTCGGTGAGGAGGTATGGTGTAAACAGCCTGTGGTCTTTGACAGTTGGGTGGAGTTATGCTCATATTTCCATTTTCTGGTTTAGTCGGTCACCAACTGTAAGCGGGGTGTTCACCAGGGGAAGAATGCATCACAGGTGAGGAAAGGAGATGTTGTGGAACAAACCAATCAACTAGCGAGAAATGTGGTGTAGAGTAAACTATGGGCCAAACAGGTGGAGGAACCCTCTGTGCTGGGGGTGTTTGATCGGATCAAGTAAGGATTGAGGGATCAGGACATGTGTAAAACAGTGGGAAAGAAAATTGACAAACCCTTTGTGTAGTTGCCTCAAGCTGGAGGTAGGAGTCTCTATGTGAAGGATATTGTTGTTTGGACAGATGGGGTGTCAAATGAACCCCATATCACTCCAAACCAGATTTCATCTACATCAGGGGTCAACACTCAACATGCAGACAAGGGTCCAGTCCAAGATGGTGTCCAGACACATAACACTCTTGCATGTCTGGACACCAACGAGCATGTACAGAAGGAGGGTAATTCTAAGGCCATTAAGGCTGCTTCGTATGCAGAGGTTGTGCTTACTGGTCTGGGTCCTTCTAGTAAAGAGCACATTCAAGAGACTGAGGTTATGAACAGATCAATCTCTAGGATCGTGTCTCTAGCTATTAAGCTGGATAATCGCTTTGCTGGATTGGGGGTTGAAGGGTATGATCAGGAGGATGATCTTCCCAGGGAAGATTATAATAAAGAGTCATCTAGTCAGGCTTCTCAATACAGTGGTCCAGAATTCCATGACAATGATCTCTGTGTCCAACGGATGATGAAGGGGTGTCAAGGCAATAAAAAAGGAAGAAAGGAATACTCATATTTACTTTTACATATGGAGACTCAATCTACTAAAAAAGAAAAAGAAAAGGAGAAGGGGAGCATTTCCAATTCTTCTAGAATGTTGATTCATTTGGAGGAGGGGGTTGTTGTGAAGCCTTCCTCAGGGGGGAAGAGTATGTGGAAATTCCTTTGGAATTGCTATTTCATTCCAAAGAAGATATGGAAGAAGAATATATGGTGATTAATGCCTCTACAGAGGATGCAGAGAAGATGATGGGAAGGCCTATTCGGGTGGATACAAACAGTGAATAGAGTGAGTGGATAGACAAACAGAATCTAATTTTAGTAAGAGGTTTCAATGA
Organism: Viscum album; assembly: GCA_963277665.1. Taxonomy (NCBI): domain Eukaryota; kingdom Viridiplantae; phylum Streptophyta; class Magnoliopsida; order Santalales; family Viscaceae; genus Viscum; species Viscum album. The sequence goes on from OY728135.1 coordinate 1,275,713,221, forward strand.
AGAGAATACCACATAGAATGAATACATGCAATTATTGGACAAGATGGTTTCTCACTTTGAAGACCTGCTTGATGATGCGCCAGCAACACCAGTAACTTCCCTTTCCTGGAAACGTTTTAGGGATAAGGATGCTAATAGGGTCAAGTTTTATTTTAACAACTATATTTTTTCTTTAATGGATATCCTAGATAAACTTGGGGTTTCTCACATTTTCCATAAAAGTGTTTTTGATAATAAAAAACTTAATTTTCAATCAGGGATCCTCGTTCCATAGGTCAAACTATATCCATGTCTGTCATGACCAATAATGTGATGGAAGATCTCATCCCTTCGCATGGGAAGTTGTCATTGATCCTCTAGAAGTTGTTCTAACTTGGCATCAAATTGAGCCCATGCAATATTTAAATATATATACATATATATTTTTACATACATATGCATGTAATTATTGGTATATGAGTACAAGTACTTACTATAAGAGCTACAGCCTCAGGATCATTTCGATCACGAATCCTCATCCACACTAACATTTTATCAATCGGTGCACCTTGCTCCTATAACTATATACCAATGAAATATAATAGTATAACAAGAAACCATAATAAATAAATAAAAATTAATAATAAATACCTCATGTTGAATCTGAGACACATGATGAGTCCCGAGCCTGTGAGGTGGTCTCTTCAATGCTCGATTCTCGGAATGGAGTGTTGACACCTCCTACATAAAATTAATTCAAATTTCAAGAAAATATAATGTATCACATTCTTGAAAATATATATACCAAAATAAATATACCAATCGTGATGACCTCAGTAGAACAATATGCAACTCAATCACGCCACTATGATGAGAGAACACCTCTCGGGACTTTTTCCAGAATGTCTACGACACCCATATCTGGTACCCAGTGCTCCCTCTTGACTTTTCCTTTATAATCATTCCACATATTATGCCATTTTCACAAACACACAAGACAAAACTCATCAAGGAACACTTTTATATTATTCTATTTAAGAAAAAAATGACATATATTAGTATTTTTTTACACATAGGGAAGAAACTAAATTGGTCTTCTTACCTTAACTTCCCACCAAAGACGATATAATTTATCCTGAGGGATAGAAGTCCATTCACGTGTATAAAATGAAAATTGATGTGGGTCGCATATGATATGACACATCTGAAAATGGAAATTGATGTGGTTCGTCAAATAAAACATTATAAATAATGTCATAATTCCATGATAAAATCCCGCGATCAGGGCCTCTGTTACGAGAGGAAGAAGCAGTCGTGTCCAATCCTGTTGAAAACAATTTATACATAATTTGACAGATGTGCATATATATATATATATACATATATATATATGTTTATAAATTACATAAAAAATATGAAACAGTTACATTCAAACATACCTCGACCCTGAAACATAGATGGCTCAAATGGATGATGTGGATATACTGCTTGTTCCCCGAACAAGCTTGCGATCGTACAAAACATTAATTAGGGGACCATCCGCAGTTTCAAACCGATAAATTTTATTGTTTTTTTTAAATAAAACTTGTACAATATTCAATCAAACAATAAGGGATAGAATAACTAGTTGTAAATAAATTTTAAAATATCAAAAAAATAACAAAACAGAAATAAAATTATGTAAAAAGGGCTTGTATTTAGAGGGGATGTTGTGGGGATGTCTGGGGTGGAGTGGGTGTCCATGGTGGGGTGGGTGTTCGTGGTGGGGGGCTGTCCGGGGTGGGGGCTGTCCGGGGGGTGGGGGGGGTTTCCGGGGTGAGGAGGGTTGTACGGGGGGTGGGGTGGGGTGTGGGGGGCTATCCGGGCATCAGGGGGGTTGTCCGGGGGTTGGGGGCTATTTGGGGGGGGGGGGGGTTCGGGGGTGAGGGGGGGATGGGTGACGGTGAGAGGCTGGAGGTAGCCACGTGGCGTCGACGGTGACTAGTGATGGGTGGAGGCGTTGCGGTAGGGGAAAACAGAAGATCCAGGTAGGGTTCAGGTGTGAGGGGTGTTCGACCACGATGGGGGTGGAGGCGTTCACGTGGATCTAATGGTGTGGTGTCGGCGGTGACTGGTGACGGGCGGCGGCGGTGCGGTGAGTGAGAACAGGTGATGCCTGCAGGGTTCCGGCATGATGGGGGTTCGACTGCAATGCTGGGGGAGGGCGGGGTGGAGGCGGACGATGTCTGTGGTGTGGGGAATGGTTCCGGCAATAGAGTTTGGCATTTCGGGGTATGGTTCTGGCAGTGTGATGGGGTGCGTGAAGGGGGTTTGAGCATGAGTGTGCGGGGAGGTCGGGGCGGACAGCTCGAGTGCGGCCGATGGGCAGCCGATGGGCACGAGGGCAATGGCAGTCAGTGCGAGGGTGGCGGCGGTCAGTGCTATAGGGTAAGGGTTCGGCGGGCATGAGGGGTCTTCGAGAACGTGGGGGCAGGGGGGACAAGGCATAAATGAGGGGTTTTTTAAAGCTTAGTGACCACCAATGGAGGTCGCTATTGGGTATCAATAGCGACCACCAATGGCGGTCGCCCATGTAAGGGGGCTCCAAAGCTCCCTTTTCTAGTAGTAATTATATAGAATTTTAAATATGATATAAATATATGATATATTAATTATATTGTTATTCAAAGTATTCTACACATGTTAGTGGTATAAAATGAGATACTTTTTCATTGCAGATAGTAGGTCGCACAAATACATGAAACATGTTTTTTTTGAATTTGGGGAAAAAGAATGGTAAGAAATATTTCAACCATCCTGAATCATTGTTAAATCATATATATATGTATATAATATTAATTAATACTATTATTATTACTATCTATTTCAAGATAAAATGAAAAAAAATTCACACCACTTTTGGTGGTGGTAGTCCACACGTACGCAGGTGCAATGTTATCATTTTATAAATGATTAAAATGTAATAATTTATATTTGATACTATAATTTTATAAGTTTAATTATGCTTTAAATATAATATGTATACATTATATATCTCATTAAATACATCCTTGATAGGTGGCAATGGAAAATTAACCAAATCAGTTCGTGAGTCGGTTGTCCATTGTACACATGATTGACGGTTTTGTTTCCCATTTAATGGAAGAGGATATGGATATAGGTTAATAAAATAAGATAATAATATCTATTTATATTTTAGATATTGGTTTGGTTATTTTATTATAGTTTATTATGATTTGAAGTATTTAAATAGAGAAATAAAATGAAAATGTATGCTCAAAAAATATACCTCTTCTTCAAAAAACATCAATATGTTTATACTTAAACCATTCATAGATTAGTTTTATTATCCAACAATGGATTATAGGTCTTGGGGATAGATTTAATGAGTGTATTTTCAATATTCTTGTCCGAACCAAAGGTTATAGTAAGTGTTAATATTAGATGAGAAGGGGTGCCCTTTTATAAGTAGGGGAAGGACACATTTGGAATATTTTAAAATACTAAATTGTACCCACATTTTTCACATGAAAAAAGGATCCAAAATGGCTCATTATCAAACATTAGATGGCACAAGGTCTTAATATGTCAATCTAATAGGAACTTTACATGTTTTTAGTTCATTTTGACCCTCCTCTTCTTAGTTTAACCCCACTAAACTCATCTTAACTTTAATAATGGTAATTATTTTTAACTATTTTTACAATTAATTGTGTCCAAAAAGTAAGATAAAGATATAATATAATATTAATTATGATGATTCCACATATTAAATCCATTTTTAAAAATTCAATCCACATAATTGGTGGAATTTAAGTGAAAGTTAAACTTGTAGGTGTGACAAAAAAATATTTTCCAATGGAAATTTTTTCACATGTATAAATAGTATTTATATTAAAATTGTACATATAATTGGTTCTAATGACATAAATTGGATTATTTATAATATAATTTAAATAATTATTCTTTTAAAAAAATAAAAAAAAATTTATATCCTAAAATTAAACGAATGTTTTAAATAAATTTAAATATTTTTTTATTCATCAAAAAATTATTCTTTTTAGAAAAATCCAAAAAAACTAACTGTAAGATAATTTTGACCTAAAAATTTAATTTAATTTTTTCTGAATAAAATTTATAAAATATGTAAATATTATTTTTTACATATGTTCATAAAACTTGAAACTTTTTATGTCATATAAATGTCCTTATTTTTAGGTATTGTTCTCTTATAATATTGGCATATCATTCCCCCTAGTTTACCACAAGGTTACCCTTGAAAATTAAAATAAATGGAAGGTTATTGGTTGTCCAAAACAGGCTACATGGTTTATTAAACCGTGCATCCAAACCGTGCACATTTTTCCAGGTTATAAAAATGTTTTTTTTATTCCATGTTTTTCCTTCCAGGATTAAACATAAATCACCCATTTTTTCCCATTTGACCTTATCAGCCATAGAAGACCCCAAACCACCCTCAAGCCTCCTTAGAATCCAATTTTTATGGGTTTATTAGTGGTGGAACCTCACTATTCTTCAATTAAGTGGTTACATATCTTGTTTCTTTAATTATCCTTAAGGTTTCTTCTATATTTCTTGAAGTTCATATTCTCCAGTAGCTACGGCTTCATACCTAGGGTTTGATTTTGGGATTCTCAGTCTAAACATGTGGATTAGGTTCATTTTTTCTCCTTTGTGGTGTGGTTGAAGTTACGAACAAAGATTTTGGGTTTTTGACAAATATGGTAGGTGTTTCCATGGGTAAAAATTATTGGATGAATTTATCTTTATTTTTAAACATATTTAGCATGTTTTTTATCCTTTCTGTGTAGTGGGATAGTCATTTTTTGGTAGTGTTCAATGAGAGTTTTATTTTAATGTTTCAATTTGACATGAAAATTGGTGTTTTTCATGTGTATTCAATGTTGTATCATTTGGGGTCATTTGGTGATCCATGAATCTTTCTTATTAAAAACTTTTTGGGTCTTCCAAATATGTTTGGGTAGGTTATTGGGGTGAATTTGACCTTAAAATTGGGTTTTTAAATGTATTTGGTGTTAAAAATTCTTATTTTGTGACTCGAAGTTGTTTTATGAAAATTTTGAATTGTTTATTGAGTTACAAAAAGGGTGAAAAGGTAGGTTGGGTACTGTTTCGCATGTGTATGTTTCAAAAATTTTGTTTTTCTTTGAAAATGGTATTCTTTAACATATGTAACATGTTTGATCACAAATAGGGAATCCTGAGCTTCTCGGTGGGAGGACTAGGACTAGTTTTCTAGTGATCTAAAGTTGTATAATCCGTGTTTCACTTAGCATGTTTGATGATAAAAAACACTAAATAAACATTAATGATGTAGTAGGGACCACTATTCTATTATGGTCTTCCCTCCTAGTGGCTCGTGCACATGAAGGATATTGATTATGGATTATTTTTCATCGAGATACGATGTACCTATAGCCCCACAACTAGATAGTGCCTAGGGGCGTTCCCGGGATTAGTGATCATTAAATATATTGTATATACCATATGAATATGGTGTGATTGGAATTAAAATTCAGTATCATAGATATTTTATTTAAATGTTTTCATTTCTAAATGTTTCTTCCTTAAAAATTCTTTTCATTTGATTTTGCATCCTTTAGAATTTATTACAATAATTTCTTGTTTATAATACTTTCAATATTTCATTGTCATAAAATTTTTACCACATAGAATCTTTTTGGGTGGAATCCTATAGGGAATAGGCTCACACCATACTTACACATTTGGGTGTAAGCATACTTGATTATCTTTGACACAGGTAAGGTAAAGGCCTTTGAAGATGGAGATTCAGGTTGTTAGCTTCTAACCTTGGTCCGGTGTTGTGGAGAAATCTTGGGAATGATGGACCATTCCCATGTGGTGGATATAGAGTTGTATTTGCTGATAATTTTGAGTTTTTTTCCTCTAGAGATTTGTCTAAAACCACGTATTTTAGTTCATAATTTTATTACAGGATTGTTTGGACTAAAGTTTCAGATTAATTTTGTTTGTAATTATTTTTGGTTGTTTAATGCTTCTAAACATGTTTAAATCAATACCAAACCATTATTCATGATACTCGGGCACTTGTTCTATCCTGTGGGGATAAATAATGCCCTTGGGGCCATACAATGGACTGGATGGGGTGCATATTTTGATGGAGACCAGATCTAGTGCGTGAAAATATGGTATCAATGGCAGGTTAAGCTCCATGGGTTATGTTATTATTTTTTGATGAGTATGGTCAGATAGAAGCTAGGATTGTTAGGGCCTGAAGTTCTATTTTTTATTAGGATTCATTTACTATACCTTTCATGATATACCTCGAGTCACCATGGGATGTTGAGGATTCATTTTTGTTTGACTTCACATCTCGGTAAGATGTGCGGTCTGTGAACTGTACGTGGACATTAGGTGGGGTTAAAGTAGTTTTTTATTTCATTATTAAGATGAATTTGATTTATTTATATATATATATGATGTTATTTTTGAATTTTTTTGCAATTGATGTAAAAAAAGTTTCTCTTATGACTGTTTCTTTTTTCGTAGCAACATGCCTCCCCAGAAATCTCCCATGCACCCATGGGTGGAAGCCAGAGCGATTTCTCCATCACCGCTTGATAAAAGTATGGTGGAAGATATGGTTTGGTCTATCCAATCTCTAGGAAATGGAGTTTCTACTTCTCCTGATCCTACTTTAGTTGGAGAATATGAGTCTAGTATTAGGAAGGAAAAATCCCATGAGTTTATGAAGAACAATCCCCCTATATTATGAGGTAGAACAGAACCCATGGAAGTAGAGTATTGGATTAAGAATATCGAGCAAATGTTATTGTTTCTTAACACAACTTAGGATGTCATGATTAAATGTACCTTATTTATATTATAGGGTCCTAACCGTAGGTGGTGGTAATTAGTGCTTCCAGCTGGGAAGCATGAGAAGATGAGCTAGAAGGACTTCAAGGTTACCTTCAATTACCAGTATTGTCCAGAAGTCTTGCCTTATTCCAGATCCCAGGGGTTTATGGTTCTTATTCATGGAGATTAGTCAGTAATGGAGTATTCCAAATACTACATCGAACTAGTATGATATACACATTAAATGGTCTGTAATGAGAAGATAATGGTCCATAAGTTAGAGAGGGGTTTGTGGTCAGAGATCTATTCTCAGGTATTCCTGTTCAAGTGGAATACCAACGCAGAGGTGGTTGATCGAGTTTGTATAGTGTAGATTGATCATAAGGTAAGGTTTGGTTTCATTGGGATGGTATCTGTGATAGGCAGTGGTAAATCCTATGGTATGAAAAAGGAAGAGATATTAGTGTGGGAATAAGGTAGGTTGTAGTTATAGTTATCCTCCCACGTAGTTCTCATTTGTGGATTCTAATGCGTGGTATTTGAACTGAAACCATTTTAGGAGGCCAACACACACCCGACCAAAATGTACATCTCCTCTGAATCCTTATTATTATTTTGGATCTATAGGAAACTTTTATCACTTTTGAAAGGTGGCACATCAACTACAGAGTGGGATAGGATCTGTGGATTCTAGAGGAGTGATAGTTCAGTCAGAGCTATCGAGGATGGGGGTATCTATGTTTGGTGGTCATGGTAGCTGGGTTGGATCATCTTCAAGGAAGATCTTCTTCGGGGTAGAGCCACATTTGAGTGGTTATTCTGTGGTAGAGGCTAGGCATCATCATGTGATGGATCAAAAACCAGTGGGGTTGGATGCAAGGACTTCGACAGTTCAAGGAACCATTTTGATCAAATCCTCTAAATCTACTATTCTCTTTTATACTGGTGCTTTTGTTTATTTTATCTCTTCCTATATTTTAAACAGTCTGAATTTTCAAACCGAGTTGTTTTCCTTTGCGATGGAGTTGGTGACGCCATTGGGTAAAAAGAAGGACAAATGTCTCAGGTGTCCATCATGTTCACTTACCATGTCAGGGGTTGAGGTGGAGTGGGACCACCTAGTCTTGGATATGTAACTTTTATATGTAATCCTTTTCATGGACTAGTTTTCTAATTTTCATGCACAAATCAATTGTTATAAGTGGTAGGTGAGTTTTATGGCACCGGACGGGAGTCCTCGAGTTTTTCTTGGGGAATAGGATCCTTGGCCCAGTCGGGAAACACCTCCACTTCTAGGTTTTGGGAATATTTTCTTCCGCTTTTCATCACTCATTATAGTGGATGATATTCAATCTCCTAAGGGTTGATTACCTCATGTAGTGGATGAGTTTATAGAGGTGATTCTAGATGATTTTTCTGGATTTTCCCCAGAGAGTGATGTGGAGTTCTAGATTGATTTGGCACCTAAAAAAAACTGATATCTATTCACTCATATCATATGTCCCCCATCGAGTTAACAGAATTAAAGATATAGCTGAACAATTTAGAATCCAAATGATGCATTCACCCAAGTGTCACTCCTTGGACTACTTCTCTACTTTTTACGATGAAGGCTGATATATCCCTCTGGTAGTGCATTTTTTACCATAAGATGAATAAGGTAACCTTAAAAAATATAATTTTCCTTAAATAGATGGGTTTTTTAATAGATAAATGGGGAAAAGATGTTTTCCAAGATAGATTTGTGTTAGGGTTACCACCAAGTTAGTGTGAGAGAGGTGGTTATTCCGAAGACATCTTTCTGAAGTACCTAGGGTCACTTTGGGTACTTGTTCATTCTTTTTGGATTGACCATTTCTCCAGAAGTATTTATAAAACTCATAAATAGGGTTCTCAACTAGGATCTCAAATCCTTCATCATGGTATTCATGAATGATATCCTAGTTTACTCTGGATCTGAGGAAGAGCATGAGCATCTCTTTCGGATCGTGCTGGGCACTCTGTGGGATCATTGCCTTTATGAAATGTTTTCCAAGTGAACCTTATGGATTAGGGAAGTGATGTTTCTGGGCTATCTGATCTTGAAGCATGGGGTTTTAGTGAACATTGAGAAGATTAGTGAAGTTATGTAATGGGGTAAGTCAAAGAATGTGTTCGAGATCAAGAGTTTTCTCAGCCTGGCAGATTATTACTTGTGGTTTGTTCAAGATTTCTATCGCCTTTCATTACCCATGAACATGCTCACCAGTAAAGGGGTGAAGTTTTAATGGGGCCCAGAATGTAATGAATCCTTTGAGTAGTTGAAGCGATGGTTGAATACCATCCTTGTGCCGATCTTACCAAAATAGTGAAAGGTCAATGTGGTTTATTGAAACACTTCAGGTATGGGTCTCGAGTGTGAGATTATTCAGGGTGATCATGTTGTGATGTATGGATCTCGCCAACTCTGACCACCTGAAAATAATTATGCAACCCCCGACTAGGAGTTAGCAGTGGTGATGCATGCTTTGAAGACATGGAATCTCTACCTAATTGGGGAGAAGTTCATGGTCTACTCTAATCATAATATCCTGGGATGTATTTCCACAAATAATGTTTTTCAGCTGAGGCAGTTACATTTGATCGAGTGCATGTGGGGGTTTCACTTTAACATCATATATACCTTGGGAAAGGGTAAATTTTTGGCTGATTCCTTGATCAACGAAATATTACTGCATTATTTTAGGAATTCCAGTGATGAGTGGACTCTGATGGGACTCTATGCTCAGATGCATGTAGAGACCAAGGAGAATAGTGGAGGTGCATTCATGGAAAGCGTTCAGTTGACCCCTACTCTTTTAGAGTTGATCTGTTGGGAGAATCCTATTAAAAAGCTATACCAGCAGTCAATGCAGTATTTTCATGATGGGGAGATGCCTTCTAATTGGTCTTCATCTCTTGAGGGCATCTTGTGACTCAAGGTTATTTCAGTAGTGTCGTTGTCTATAAGGAAGGTGATGATGCAGGATAGCCACCATTCATAGTGTTTCGTTCAGCTCAAATCCACTAAATTGTATTATGATGTTATTCAAATATTTTGGTGTCCATGTATAAGGTGGGATATCACTGATATTATATTGAGGTGGTATACTTATCAGTAGTTGAAAACAGAGCATTGGAGGACCTCTAGTTTGCATCATCTGTTACCCATTCCTACATGGAAGTGGGATGTGGTCTCTAGGGACAATATTATTGGATTGCCTCATACACCTCAGGGTAATAACACTATTTGGGTGGTGATTGATCCTTTAAACAAATCAACCCACTTCATTCTGATCAGAGATACAGCTAAAGTGGATGAGTTGTGCTGATTGTATATTTAAGAGGTGGTAAGACTTCAGGGTGTTCCATCAGTAGTTGTGTCAGATAGAGAACCTGGATTCACCTCTATGTTTTGGTAAGGCCTTCAGTAGGCTTTGGGTCTTATATTATGATGAGCATGACATACAATCCTCAGATGGATGGTCAGACTGAGTGAGAAAAACAAATTTTGGAAGATATTCTTCGTGCATTTGTCTTGGTCTTTGGTGGTTCAGGGGATATCCATTTGGGGTTTTTCAAGTTTTTATATATTAACAATTACCAATCCTCAATTCGAGTGTCTCATTTTGAGGTGCTCTATGGTCGACCTTGTCAGTCCCCCCTGTGTTGGGTTGTGGTAAGGGAGACCTCACTGTTGGGGTTGAGCCTTGTGCAAGAAACATTTGAGAAGGTCATGTTAACTAGGTAGTGATTATTGATAGCTCATAGTCACCAAAAATCCTATGCTAACCATAGGCATTGTGATCTAGTGTTTTCGATGGTTCATCAGGTATTCTGGATGGTGGCCCCTCACTTGGGCGATCCATGTTTGTAAAATTAGGGAAAGCTAATGCTGGGGTACATCAAACCTTTTTAAATCATTGAGTGCATTGGAAAGGTGGACTATATGTTATATTTTACCTCTCATTTTACATCTATTCATGATTTATTCCATGTATCCGATTTTAAGAATTACAATCTAGATTCATCTCATGTGGTGAATTCGGAAGAGTTGGAGATAGATCCTGATTTATCAGCATCTAGTGAGAATAGTGAATTCCCAAGAGAAGGTGCTTCAATGGAAGTCTATTCCACTAGTCTGGGTACTTTGGAATCATGGTAATGATTTTAATGAGACTTGGGAGTGGAAGTTTTGGGTTGATCAAGAGTAAACATTATAGGTTTCCAATCAAGCTTTGAGTTTACTTTCCAGGGTGGAAATGATTTCATGGTGGGAAGAATTTTCACATACATGTCCTTATTTTCAGGTATTTTTCTCTTATATTATTATATTATCTTTCCACCCTAGTTTCCCCCTAGTATTCCACTAAAATATTGAATAAAAGGATGGTTTTTGGGTGGCTAGAATTATCTACATAGTTTGGACGTATGTTTTACTAAACTTTCTAGCTAAACCATGCACAAGTGTTCAGGTCATAATTTTTTTTGTAATTCCATGTTTTCCCATTAGTATTAAACATAACTCTCTCATTTATTCCCATTTTTTCCCCTAGTTGAAATAGAATCCTACCAATCTCTCTCAAGACTCCTTGGAACCCAATTTTTAAGGGCTTTTGGTGGTGTAACTTCAAGACTCTTCGAGTAAGTGATTCCCTCTCTTCTTTATTTCATTCCCCTTAGGGTTTCCTCCATATTTATTGAAGATCCACTTCTCCAGTAGCTGTGTATTTTTACCTAGGGTTTGATTTTGTTTTATTGGTTCAATCCGGTGGATTTAGGTTCATTTTCAGTTTGTTGTGGTGTAGCGGTGGTGTGGTTGAAGCTACACACAAATATTTGGGGTTTTTGACACATAAGGTTTGTGTTTACATGGAAAAACATTCTTGGATGAATTTATCGTGCCTTTTAAACCTTTTTAACATGTTTTCTATCTTTAATGTAGTTAAAATGTCATTTTTTGTTTGTATTGAATACGAATTTAATTTTAATGTTTCATTTGACATGAAAATGGGTGTTTTTTATGTGTATTAAATGTTTTATCATTTGGGATTATTTGGTTATCCATGAAATTGTTTTACTAAAAAAATTGGGCTTCTAAATCTAGTTTGGTATGTTATGGGTGTATATTTGGCCTTGAAAGTGGGTTTTTAAATAGATTAGGTGTGAAAAACCCTGTTTTACAACTTGAAGTTGTTTTATGAAAATTCTAAATGGTTTATTGAGTAACAAAAATAGTGAAAAATGGATTTTGGGTATATTTTTGTGTGTGTTTGATTTAAAAATTTTGTTTATATATGAAAACAGTATTCTTTAACATGAGGAACTTGTTTGATCATAGTGAGGGAAAGCCAACTGTCTAGGTGGGTAGAGTAGGACTAGTATACAAGTGATCTGGAGTGGTATGATCTATGGTTCACTTAGAAAGTTTGACTATGACATCACTAAATAAACATTTATGATGTTGGTGACCCCTAGTACATTGGGTTTCCCCTCCTAGTGGGTCATGAACATGAAATATTTTGATTATGGATGATTTTCCTCTGAGATACGTTTTACTTAGGGCCCCACAGCTAGCTAGTGCCTAGGGGTGTTCTTGTGATTAGTGAACATCATATATATTTTACTTACCATTGGCATATAGTTTGATTGGATGGAAAATTTAGTAGCATGGATATTTAATTTCAAATTCTTCATTTATTATAGTTTCTTCCTCAAAAATAGTTTTCATTTAAAGTTTCATCCTTTAAATATTATTACTATCATTTATTAATTATAAGACATGCAAGATTTATTTATCTTAAAATGTTTACCCCATGGAATATTTTTGGGTCCCATCCTATTGGTAGTATTCTCACACCCTACTTACACCTTTGGGGGTAAGTATACTTGATTATGTTTGACACAGGTAAGGGAAAGGTATTTTGAGATTGTGGTTTGGGTTGTTAGCTTCCATCCTTGGTGTGGTGTTGTGGACAAGGCTTGGGGATGATGGCCCCTTGTTGTGAGGTGGTTATAAAGTCTTAGTAAATGATAATTTTGAATTGTGTCCCTCTTGGTCTTTGTCTAAAACTATGTATTTTAGTACTGGATTTTATTAAAAGCTTGTTTAGACTAAATTTTCAGATTCAGTTTATTTATTATTTTGGTTGTTTAATACTTCAAAACTTGGGTAAATCATTCCAAAACCATTTTTCATGATACTTAGACAATTGTGCAAGACCGTTTGGATAGGGAACATCCTTCGGTCCTTTCCCAGAACTAGGATGGGTGCTAGTTTATATGTTGACAATATCTGTTTTGTGATAGTTTTTTAGAAAATATATAGTTTTTTAGAATAATAAAGAATTATTTCAAATGATTATTGTTTTTATTTCTAGAAAATAAATTTATTCATACATGTTTAAAACATATCTTTTTCATAGTTTTCTTAGAAATATTCATACACACCATTTTAATAGGTAGGTTATAATGGTATACTATATTATAGATCATTTAGAAACTTGGCTGTGTGTATCATAAGCTATCGAATAGATTAAATGTATTTAAAAATAAATATATCAGAAAGTATTGGGGTGTTGCATTATATAAAACATTAATAAATTTAATCCAAACTATTTTAACTTGTGCTAATGATTCAATATTTTCCATCTAAAATACATTTTTGATATCCCAAATCATTAAAAGGGTTAATAAGACTTTCTTTTGATAAGATAGAAGGGGTTGAAAGAGGTTATTTTTATTTCCACATAACTAGGTTTAATAATTGTAAAACATTAGAGGTGTCTGAAAAAAAAACATAAAAATTATGGATAGTGATAGAGATCATTGATCATAAGAAACTGATTCATCAAGATAAAGTTAAGAATAAGAAATTCATAAATCTGTATCTGGTGAAAAGACTATTAATTCATCAAAATTGAAAGAAAATGTATAAAATTTTTATTTTAAGACCCTTTACCAAAATTTTGTTAATTATTTTACTATAAATATTGATAGAAGAATAAAATATACTTCTTTGATATCATTTTGTTTCCTAACAAAAAATTCATCCTTTGGATATACTTCTATCTTCTTCCACTTAATTTCTTATTCCACAAAATAGAAATCCAAGATGAACTTTTTTACCAGAATCACTAAAATTAAATTTTAAAAAATAATATAATCCATAAGATAATAACAATAAATTCATCTAATCTTCACTAAAACCAAAAAAATTAGTACAATGTATGATAATACCAAAGTGGAATATACCTTTATATGGAGGAATAAAGATTTAACCTCTAACATTTTGACAATAAAACTAATGGTAAGATATAAAATTTTTCATAAATAAATAAACAAACATCATAATTAACTTCAATAATAATAAAATTAAATAATTTTTTAACTTAAAGGGTTTTCTTAAACCCTTCATCTTACAACTCCACATACATAATAGCACACTTCGCAAATAATCCTCTATGTCAAAACTAATGGTTATTTATACCTCAACCCAATGAAACATCCATTGAAATGTCATTATTTACCTCAAAATAAACAACATATGATCATATAATTTGATTCCCAACATAAACCTAATAATTATCCATCAAAACATTTTTTTAGAATCAATGTCATATTAACTAGTAAATCACGTAGGCTAGTGGTTGGTGATGTACCCATAACTCTATTTGGTTATCAGTTCAAGACTAGCGGACTTTCTAGAAATAATGGTTTGTCTCCCAGCATATGATTTATCCTTTTTCCAAAACAATGTATATATTATTCATAAAAAGTTCCCAAAATATTGTGAATACCCTAAAAAATTATGTTATTCGTCAAATCACAATTTTACAACAACAATTTTCTATATAGATAATATTTTAAAAAAAATAATCTTAATTGACTATTATTACCTTAACTTCAATGATAACATTAACTCTAAATTTTATCAATAACACCAAAATTATGTCCACAAAATATAAAAAAATATTTCTCAGATGAAATTCTCACTAAAAAACATGTTATACATAATGATTTCATATACATCAAACATCTATTAAAATTTAATAAATCTATTTTAAGGTACATAAATCCCCAAAAACATAGAAGGGGTTTCAAATACATAATCTTATGATCAACCTTAAACTCATAAAAGCATGATGGTATCCATAACTCTTTTGTTAATCTTATTTGAAGACATATATGCTTCCAAAAATAAACACAATATTAAGAAGTTTCATGGTACTAATAACCAAAATATCTTAGATAAAAATATTTCTATAACATAACACTTGAATATCAATACATAATTACATAAATCATTTTATATAAATTATTGATATAATATATTTCCTACCTTGGTCCAGGATTTAACATTTAAAATAGGGATTTGACTTTGATAATGCATCGGTTCCCCACATATAAAAAATAAACTACAAAGAGATCTCTAAGATGAAATTTATTTCTCTCCATTAAACAATTCACTTTTCCCCAAAAATTGTTTGTTTAATTCACATATTTTCCACACATAAGACTTGTTATTATTACTTTGAGACCTTATTATAAGTATATATTTCCACTTTTTTGATATGTAGGATATTTATACATCTTTCCATTGTGGTCACCACCACTATAACTCTTATCATACTACATCCTTCTCTTATTTGGTGATTCTAATAGTTGGTTAAGGTGTAATTTATTAATAATATATCATGATAAATGATAAGTCATAATATAAATAACATTATCTTCAATAATAATCTAAATTAGTTACTCGTGTTCACTGCATTTTCCATCACATTCAGTGTTATCATGATTCCTCTTAGTTCAATCCACCAACTAAAAAAACTATAGTGTGTTAAAAAAAATATCATAGTTGGAAGCCACATAATTATTTATATGATTACTAAATTTCAAAACATACTTTTCCATCCAAGAAACCTTAGGATTAAACTAGGTCATTAATTTTCATCATTTATATAAATCCTATATAATGGTTTATAAAGAAAATGTTAATTAACCTAGTAATATACCCCTGGAGTTTCAAACTAGGTGTGCATTAAGGCCGATTTAATGCATCAGGTGATGATCATGTCAAATCACAATGAACCCTTCTTTTCATTATTAGCCCTAGGAAAAATTGTTCCAGATCCACATATACTCATTATATCTATACAAGGATGTATTTATAGAAATAACACATGATGTATAGCTTACCAAAACATTAATAAGTTATCATATACATAGACTTATTATCATGGATAGTCATAGGGTTATGTTCACTAATATATGTGTTCCTAAATCTAGTTCTAAAGATTTCTACTAAACATTCTTTGATACCAACTATGAATACCCTAACAATAGTAGAAAAGATTCAGTGGTTACATTATTACATTGGCACTAGATATAAGGAGTCAAATCCTAAAGGACTGAATAGTTTTATAGTTTAAAATATTAGATACATACTTGAATATAAAATTACAATTGAAAACAAAAAATACAACATAAAATTTTCTTTGAGAACACCATTATTTCCTTTTTATCATATCCCTGTATATCAATCATAATATATTTCATGGAATCCTTGGGAAAAGAATCATAAGAAATAGGTGAGCAATAATTCTATGTAAGGGTATCTATACAACCAAAACTATCATAAACAAATAAGGCATACTAAATTTGGAATAGTAAATAAATAAAATTCGTCATATTTAATTAATTAATTAAACATGAATAATAATATAAAAGGAATAAATTATGAACAATATAACGTCATATAAATAATCACATGATCTCGAAACTTATCCATAGATATTCTAGTTAATCAAATAGTAACATAAGCATCAATAAAAAATCTCATAATGGTGTAATGCTTAATATCAGACATCACAACCATATCATCAAGCCCTTATAACAATATATCTTATATAAATGAGTAAGGCCTCACCTAAAAACCCAAGATAGTTTTTCACATGATACCAACTGATACATCGAGGGGCTACAGAGGGCCCCACACATCACTTACTAAGTCTAATAAAATCTTAATAAAAAATGGGGGAAACATAACTAATATAAAAATCCATATTGAAAACTATAATAACATATTTTTATATTTTCTCCACTAAATAAACATAATCATAAACCATTCAATGTGATATGTCTAACGCTATCAAAATAGTACATCCCCATTCAAAATGACTATAATCAATACAAAGGAATAATAAGGATGGTATCATTACAATATATTCCCGATTTTCAAAAATTAAAATATTTTTTATTTTTTTTGTTAAATATAAAAAATATAAAAAATTCATTAAAATATTATTGACAAAAATACCATTTTTCACATTAAAAATAACTTTTAAAAACAAATAACTTCCATAATATTAGGAAAAATATTTTAATTGAAAAGGATCATAGAAATTTATATATTATACTTCAAAAAATTGAGTGTTCATAATAGTGTTAAATACTGTTCATTTTGAATAATTTAAAAGAAAACATTTCTTTCAAACATTTGGGAGGAGTCAAAAAAATAAATGTTTGGAAAATTATATGAAGATTCATTTTAAAAATATTTAAAAAAAAACTATCATAGGTAAAAATTTATTTTAACAATACTTTTAGAATATAAAAAATTTCTTCAAACCATTTTTAGAAAACATTAATTTTAAAGAATACAGATTTTTGATTAATGAGGGAAATAAGGCCATTTAAAAAAAATCAATCATTTTATGTACCAAAGAGTAGAAATTTTTCTATTAAATGAAAATATAAAAAATATCCATATTATAAGAAAATATATTGGTTTTAATATGGAAATTTTAAAATATTCCCCCAAGGTTGACATAAACATAAACAATAATAAATAATGATGAGATTCTGAAATATATCATTATCACATTGTTAATTTTTGAATCGTAATCCCTATAAAATAAAAAATATAAAATGAAACTTTAATAACCATGAATATAAATAGATTCATGACATAACATATCAAATGTAAATTATATAAATCACACAAAATAAATAATTAGTGAATATGTCATATATCTTATAAAAGTAAAAGTGGGATGAGAAACACTTACTGTTTAAGAAACATCGTGATAAAAACCTCTTGAATGATAGATAGATTCTACATAACGTTAAAATAAAATGATTAGGAATAATAAATGATATTATATATTTAGTTTTTATTATATACAAATTTATAATGAAATTAGGTTCATAGAAGAACATGTGTCTCAAATAGGGATGTTTTGAGATGAAACTCCCACCAGTTTGATAAATTTTGAATCGTAGACCCCATAACATATAATGAAACATTAAATGCCATAAATTGAAAGATATTAATTATATAAAATATAAAAATTTTAACATATACACCCAAAAAATATGTATGTGGTAAAATATAATATGTCTCACGTTATCAAAAGTGAGATGAGAAACCCTTACTTTGGGTCTAATATCCATAATAGGTATTGGATCCTCCTGTGTAATAAATATATATTTATTATACATATATTAAAAACCCATAATAATGTATATAATTCCATATATTATTTATTTATAATTTTTTTAACCTTATTATTAACAATTATTTATTAAAAACATTATTCGGGGTGATAACTACTTTGCTTTTCACATATGTTTTTTTTGGGAGTTTCACTCCATATACTTCCATAATGGTTCCATAACATACATAGTCTTACTCAGGATATAAATATAATATGTATTAATTATATATTTTTTCATAATAGGTTATAAAAGTTATAGTTATAGAAATTATTTACACCATTAATGGAGATAGTAGGCCAAACGAGTGCATGAACATCGTTTCCATTTTTTATAGATGGAATGAAATAAAGATAAAATAATTTCACAAATAAAAATTCATTAATATATTTTTAATATATCATATATATTCATAAATTTAATCATTATTACCATCCATTCCAAAATAAAATGAAATTTGTTTCATATTTCTTTGTGGAGGAGGTGGTCCACACGTATACACAAGCGACGTTATTGTTTTCCAACAGATTGGAAGGTAAAACGTTAGACATGATAATATATTATATAACTATAATAATGATATAAATATAATATATATATATATATATATATATATTAAATCCATCATTATATCCATCCATGAGAGGTGGTGACACATAACAAATTTCATCGGTTCGTGAGGCGATAGTTTGTTGCACACAGAATCGATGATGTCATTTACCATTTGATGGAAGAGGAGATTGATACTCTTTATTACATTAAAATAATAATATATAAGTATATGATAGATACTAATTTTATTATATTATCATATCTAGTGGAGATTATAAGGTGTTAAAGGGGGAAATAAAAATGAAAACGCATGGTTAAGAACTATACCTCTTCTTCAGACTCTCTCTTTATGTTTAAACCAAAATCCAACCTAGATTGGATTTCTGGTTAAACCATGGAATATAAGTAATTGGGAGGGATTTAAGGAATGAAGTTGGGAATTTATTTTCTGAATAAAAAACCATTTAGGAAGTGTGAATAGGAGAGGAGTTGGGCTTCCCTTTTATAAGTGGAGGGAAGGACACACTTATATTTTTTGGAAAGAATAAATTTTACCCATGTTTTTCACTTGAAAAATTATTCCATAATAGATCATTCATGAACTTTAGATGAGATAAGGTATGAGTATTTCTATAATATAGGAATTTTACAGGTTTTTATTTCTTTTTACACTTATCATCTTAGTATAAAATACAATAAACCAGTTTTAACCATAACAACAGTAATTATTTTTTATAGATTTTACTATTCATTCTAAAAAAAATAAGTTTAACTTTTTATATAATATTAATTATAATGATTCAAAATATTTAATAAAATTTTTCAAACTTTTTTCATATAATTGGAATAAAATAATTTAAATTTAAACTTGTAGACATGACGAAAAAACTGCTTTCTGAAGGAAATGTTTTCCTAAATATAAAAAGATTTTATATTAAAATTGATCATATTATTTATTTCATTTAACTGAATTGGATTGATGATCATAAAATTTATCTAATTTTAATTTTTAGAAAATATCAACCAAAATTTATCTTTTTAAAAGCCTTAAGTGAAAATCTAATTTTCAATAAAAAACTATTTTTTTATACCATTTCTCATAAATTTTTGTTTTTTGAAAATTATAGAAAATTCAATGTGAAATAATTTTGACTGATTATTTAAAAAATAAATATTTTTTTTCATATAAATTTTTTAAAATTTCAAATTTTTAATTTTAAAAATAATGTGAAAATGGATACAAACCGATTTTATTTTGAAAAAAATACATGTTTTTAGAAAAATATTTATTTTTCTTTAAAATGACTATAATGTTTATTTATAATCAATTGATTACTAATAAATTTATCTATAATTTTTCAACCATATAATCTTGAAAAATTATTCAGTTTTATTCATACCCATCAATTTAAATTCTATATAATAAGTCTACACTATATTACCATTTATTTAGACTTAGGGTTGCATATATTAAAAGCTATATAATAGATTGAATTAACCTAAAAATATATATATTAATTTCTCAAGGTATTGTATCCATCCTCTTACCAAGATGCCTCACCAACTTTTTAAAAAGTAATTGGGATCTGCTAGAAGTTTCAAAACATCCTCAAAATGGGAATATATAAAGAAATTTGATGTATCACAACCATGAAATGAATGAAATATATGATGAAAATGGTACCTCACAATATATCTAGATGCACATCAAATTCCATTGGAAGATACCACACTGTGTGAAACTGCTTCACTATAAATACTTGTGGCTAGAGACATGTTGACTTTTAAGATTTGTAATGAACCACATATCCATTTTGGAGATGATGATCCAAAACAATATCAAGGTTTAGATAGATCCTGAAAGTATTTATATATATATATATATATATATATATATATAATTATTGACAACAAGAATTGTAAGTCATCAGAGGTTCTGGAAAGACTGTCAGGTGTAACCAACCTTTACACACTACTGGAAGGTCAACGGAACACTACTAATAGTTATTGATAGAGTAAAAGGTGATTGATACTAAGATATACCCCCACCACCTTTGAGATTATCTTACCACTTTATCTTCTCTACATGTGTACCACTAAAATTTACATGGGGTGGAAGGTTAAACCCATACAATCCTCACTTGACCACTAAATCAATCTCTTCCATGGAATCTGTATTGACCATTTTAGTATAGGTGTTGAGATATAACATCAACCACTACAATTAGATATAATTTCATTATCCTTCATATAATCATTCAACTCCACCTCATGAGAAAAAATGAACCAACTCAATAAAACAATTGGTTTACAATATCATCAATTGATCTTCTTATTAAATTTAAAGTAACTCCATATAAAATCCTATCATTAAGGATTTTAGATGGAACTTATAAAGGAAAATAATATTCATGTCTTTCAACTCCAATTCCATGAGATATTTCACCGAAACCAATGATTCTCAAAACCTATTTCAAACCCCATTGAGGTTAAATTTCATGCACTTCACCTTGATATATTTTGGTTTCTCTAAGATGAAAAAAGTCCTAATAAATATTTTCTAGTTATTTCACCAAATCATGAGGTTCATTAAAACACTTAAAAATAATATATTTGAATGTAATATCATTTTAACTAAATCCATATCTCCTCCGACTTATAGTTATTCTTCATTATCATGGTTATGAATAGGAAGCACATTCTGATCCATGTAATAAACTTCCCACATGACAACTATGATGGAATTTTGTTCAACAAGAGGATTCCCATAGGATGAATTTCCTACAACACCCTCTTAAGGAATACAATTATGATTTCTTTGAAGAAATATTAAAAATATGAAAAATATAATGATTTTATTATAAAATTTAACAATAGCATCTTACACTCGAATAATACAAGAAGAAACTAAGATCTAGATCAAAACTCAGCATAAGAGAAACATAACCCAGTATCCCATGGTGGGATAATGATTGCTATGATGATATATAACTAGGAATTACTTAATAAAAAAAAAAATTAAGACCTAAAAATAATATATCATTTCTACTAAACAACCCAAGGAAATAACACTTAAAGATAATGTAACGCCCCATGATTTTATATTTCTCTCTTGATAAATGTAATTTCATTGATAGCTTAAGATACAAGAAACACAGAATTTAAAAAAATTAAAAACAAATTCAAATATTATGATAGAGTTTTCTCAACATTTAAATATTAATGTCATTATTATATTTATTATATTTTTTTGGATACATCTAAAATGACTTATTTTTCAGTAAATAGTTAAAAATATAGATTTTCTTTGTAAAACAGTCATTATTTGTTATCAAGTCATGTAATAGAAAAGTTATATTAAATTTTTTGTTTGGAATTAAATAAATTTAATATCCATTTGTTTTTAAATAATTTAATTTATTATATTAGTATCATCATTTTATATGATTTTAATATAAGTCATGTTTTAGGCTTAAAAACGCAATTTTCTGGAAAATTTTTTTTCTCATTTTATATGTTTATTTTTCAATTAATTTAGGCAACATATAGGAATATAATTTGATAAAAATAGATTCAATATTTTGAAAAATATGGTTCTAATTTGGTAAATAGTTTCCTCTAATAATTATATAATATGAATAGTAGTAGTTTTAAAATTTATCTGATTGGTAAAAGGTAAATATGGAAAATAAGGTTATAAAATAATGTCTTAAACCTTTAAATTCATTAAAACTATTTCCTTTATTTATTTTTATGATTTTATTTCTTCTATAATCATCCAAAATTATAAAATATGACTTATTTTCCATTTAACAATGATTTTTACCATCATAATTTTTAAATAAAAGAGGAAGTCTAAATTATCACATTCTTGCTTTTAATATTTATAATAATTTTTGATAGGGTTAAAAATAACATAATTTTTGTTAAATATATTTATTTGAAGTATTCATTAATAATTTAATCATTATTATTTATTTTTAATTTTTAGATATGAGAAAAGTAACATAAATTCTTACACAATGCCAACACGGTGCTTGTGGAAGTAGTAGAAAATTCATGTAAATGATTATAATAAACCTAGAAGATATATTGTTTTGGAGAGTTATAATTACTAAATAATTATATATATAGATATTATATATTATATATTTTTCAAATCTTTATATTGGTATTTCATATCTTTTTTGATGTTTTTAATGTCAAATAAATTGATTTTTTTCAAAAAAAAGTATATTTTTATGAAAATAATATGTTATTAAATTATTTCAAAATTATAAAAAACACTATAGAGGAATATAGATATGATATATGGATTATTATTTATTCCATTGACCATTTATGGTCCAATTTTACCATAATAATTAAATTATAAACTTTAATATTGAAATTGTTGTTACCATGGTTACGATTAAAAATGGTTAATGCAGGTGTTATTCAAAAAGAGTTGGTTTGAATTGAAATATTAACCTTTATAAATTGGATTTTATTATTATATTAGGGCCATATCCTACTTATCTTAGAATAAATATCTTTTTGGGACCACTTTTCCATGAATGATACACTATTATATTTCATTATTTAAAAAAATTACATGAGTACCCATCCACTCACTTACAAAAGGATACCTATTATTTATTTCATTAACACCAAATTGAGCCATATATATCAATATAAACCTGATAAAGTTTATTCTAATATTATATATCCATGATTTAGATGTTTTTTTTCTTCTTACAATTCCATTCTTAGTGTCCAAAAAATGAATAAAAATGAATTCTACCGAAAAATAGGTAATCATTTTTACCAAATATTTCAAGTTTATATATTATTGTACTTTAAATAATTATTTTTAACCATAATAAAATAATAATTCTAGTATAATAAATATATTTATATGTTTTTATTTTTAGGGTAAAAACTTTTCCTCCTCATATAGTAAGTGAAACATCGCTCGTGTATATATATGACTTACTATCCAAACGTTGTAGTGTAATTAATTTTTCATCACTATTTTACTTGGATGATTAAAAATTTATAAATAATGGATACATATGATATTTATGTCACTATTTTTATCCTATCATTATAATATCAGATCTAACTTTTTACATTTCACTACTTTTGGAAAAGATAACGTCTCTCTTCTATACTTGTGGTATATTACCTCCATGATGGGATGTGATCTATTTTTCATTTATAATATACAAAGATGATGATATGGAAATATTTAATTAACATATTTTATATATTCATTATTCATGAATGGTGGATTATTAATTACCTTTCTTTAATTCCAACTATCCAAAAGTAAAAACAGTATTCCTGTATACATACAGCCTACTATCTTCATAAATAGTTTAATTCATTTTTCAATATCTACATTTTTGTAAATATAATGATGTATATAATGAATATATATGATAATTATAATGATTAAAATTATATAGTTAATTTAACCTTAATCTATTTTTAGGGACCGTAACCACCGAATCAAAACATGCATAAAAAATGAAGTAGTTAATAGGTGGAATAATGATTATAATAAAGATTGTTAACAAACATGTGATAATAAATTTCAAATAGATCATACATGATATTATATATAAGTATATGATTCTATTATTTATGTATTTTAAATATAAATTTATTATATAGGTGCTTAAAATCACATACAAGGTAATCCAAACTTGAGTTAAGGGATTTCATCTCAATTTCCAGTCCATTGGGGCAAATTTATTATTATGCACCAATTTACTTTTATATAGTTTATATATTTAACCATTTATATATTTAACATAAATATATATTTATTCAGTATTATTATTGTTTAAGTTAATGTTTATTATTTCAAGGGGTTAAAATTTTAAATTTACTAATGTGGTAAGAATTTATTTTTTTGTATTATTTTTTTGTATTGCCTTTATTTTTGTGGATGGAATATTATGATATATCTTTCAAAGAGAATATATATTTTATTATACTCTTGATATTTAAAGATATTCGATGTTATTAACCAATTTTTCCTCTCTTTGGAACTTAGATAATAAATACAAATATTTAAAAGAAAATTCTATCTTATTTCTTCTTATGATTGGGGATATTTTTTATACATGTCATTATTTTTAGAAATTGTTTTGAAAAAGTATTTTTTTTACTCTTATACTTTATAAATGTAATTTTATATTATATTTGAACGTTTTCATGGTTTTAAAGAAATATTTATGTTTATCATTAAAAGTATCATTTTCACTTTTCATTATATAAATTATAAATGAATGATTCTTTTTAACGTGTAAATTGTTAATAGATTTTTCTTCCACCATAATGGTTTCTTGATATTTAGATTCATCTATAAGTTTTCAATGGTTCTAGAAATAAAAAACACTTATAAAATCTTATTTTAATGTTTTGATACCGTTTTCTTTATTTCTATAATGGATATGATTTTATATCAAAACCTATATTTTTGATGAATTGATGGTCATATAATACCTCTTAGTAATTTTTTTGAAATTAAATGTATATTAAAACATTCATTATCTTGTGATCCATAGAAATTAAAAATTTATTAAATATCCATTGTATTGGCGTCATGGATATTATTATTTATTACCCCATATTCCATTTATATATTTGGTTATTTACTTTGAATTTTATTTCATTGACTTAGTAAATACTGATATTTTGTATTATTTACTCAGTATAAATGTTACATGATTAGTAATATTGTCTAGGAATAAAATTGATCATTTGGGAAATGAGGAATGAATTAATTGTAAATGTATTTATTGGTGGAGAGAAATTATAGATAGTCATTCGATGCATCAATAGGTTCCATGAGACAACCCAATTATATAGCCTTATTAAATAGTTTTTTGGTATAGATAAATCCATAAGTTAAACTATCTTGGAATAATTCATAGACAATAAAGATATCATGATGTATGATATCATAATATAAAATATTAAGAATCTTCATCATTGATCATTCAGTTATTATTATCTAATATATTACTATATTTATATTATCCATGGATTTATTTTCATTATCAAGTTATTATTTAAATAGAACGTGATTTTAGTTATTTAATTTACCATATTGATTATGGCTTATTAATTCAGGACAGATTCCATTGTATATAACCCTTACAGAGCATCTGAGATCTCCCTTTATTTTTTTTCCTTTCCTTAAGATATAAAGATTTACATTATGAATAATATCAAGGATGTGAGAATAATTATTACTCTATTTTTTAATAACTTCAATATAATAGAGAAATAAAGTGTGTATTTTTTTCTTCAGGACTACTAAAATGATCGATTCTATGTGGTGAGATCTTGTCTATCTTGTACCAATGAAATAAATAAGGCATTATCTTCGGGTTACAGGAGTTCAGTTTTCTTTAGATGGTATCATATATAGTTTAGTGGTGGCCATGGGAACACGACTTCAAATGAACATCACAAACATGATAATTAATTTAATCGATTATAGTATTAGAGAAAATTTATCTTTATAGATATTTTAATTCAATGGATCATTATTTATGATTAATATGAGGTAAATTTTCATATACCATTATTTATTGATGGGTTTTAATAAAATAATGAGATTCCAAACCCATAGATAATGTTTGAAAATTCCAAATGGAAATTGAATACAATAGGTATTTCCACTAAGAAAATCACAAAAATATTGCCCAATTTTACTCAGGTTATGATGAATAATCGTGCCCATATGAAGAAACCAATTGTTCTACAATTTGATTTAACTATGTTGGATTTTTTCAAGATACTTAAACCTCTATCATTTAATGGAACTACTAATTCATTGGTAGATATATAATGGATTAAATCTCTCGAAACTATATTCCTGAATTTCATATATAGGGTAATTGAAATTTATATTCTGTTAGTGTATTGTATTAGAGTAAATTCAGATAAATAGTTTTCATTGATCTATAAAACTAAAGAGTTTGAAGAAATATATAGCATGTAATGGATAACTATTAAAGTGGTATTCTTTTAGAAATCCATTCCCTTAGAATAACAAAATGAATTGGAGAGGACGTTACACAATTTAAACAATAATGGAGAAGAATGTGTGGTGGATTATGGGGATAACATGACAATAAAATCCAGGAAGGATTCATAAAAACCCATAATCTAGAAATTATTATTGATTATTTATTTGATGGTATTAATTTCAGTGTCTCTGTGAACCTATTTTCCTAAATTTCTTCATCATTTGATTATATAGTATAAAATCCCATTATTATAGAGAATGAGTTTTCTCAATCATACGTGTTGAAGGGAAATAAAGATATAAAGAGGTTGATTGATCACTAAGTTAAAGGGAATATATTAATGAAGAAGAATCAAATTATGAAAATTCCATCATGTAATATTTTTTGGAAAGAAATATCTAGGAAAATATATAAAGGGAATGAGATATTGTTAAAATTATTAATATAGTTCTCATTTGGATAATGAGTGTATAGAAATAAAAGAATCCACTAGAATCAAGTAATTTATTTATAAACAGATGGGGTATTATATAAACTAATTCCCCAAGAATTAATGGGAATATACCATAGATGATTCCATGTGAATAAGGCCATGAACATCGAATAAATATAGTTGAAGGGGAAGTATCATGTGATGTGGGTAAAGGTATAATTGTCATCAATTATATAAGTGAAAATGGTTTAACTGATTTGGGTTCTACCCACAATTTTATATATACAGATTTTTATAAAGGTATCACAGAATCCAACCAATGATTAGGTTTTGAGTTTGATATGAAAAATTATATTGGTTGGATGATATCATCTAAAGTCTATAAATACTATATGATATATTTTTATAGGAGTTTTCTTCTACGAAATATTGTTATTCTTCTTCTATATGAACTCGATGTAATTTTATACATGGATTGGATATCTCGGTATATATCATAGGTCATTTTCCAAAGAAAGGTAGTTAGATTCGATATTCTAAACTAACCTACAATATTCTACTGAGGAGAGGATGAACATGATCTCATAATAGAAATTACATCCATTATATGGGTTTTACTACATAACAATGAGGGATATTTATCTTATATGGTTGGGGAGAAACTCAGAAATTAAGATATTACTTTATATTTTTGTTTTTTGATATCTTTCCTGAAGTGTTACCTAGTCATTCCCTGAATCATGAAGTTTAGTTTTCAATAAAACTCATACATGGTACTAAACCTATTTAAAATACTTCATATATAATATCCTTGATTTATTTTTAGGAATTGAATAATAAACACTAAGATAATAATTAAAAGTGATTTATTTAGTGTAACGCCCCGACCCCAGATACCCAGATTCGGTGAATTATTACATAACATTGGCATGATCACATGAAAGATCAAATCTCGAAAGACCGATTGGTTTAGTAGCCTTGGAAACACTAGATATATTCATAAAGTTTTAGATTACATCATAAAGTGAAAAACTACTACAACAACAAATTGTCTCCATAGACCACACTATTATCCCCTAATAATATCCATGCGGGTCATTCATAATTTACTTATTCACATCCTGGGAAAAATAAAACATAGAAAAGGGGTGAGCTCAAATGCCCAGTGAGGATAACAATATAGCGGAAACTTTCATAAATAAGAATTAAACATTTAAGGCAGTGTATAACTAAAAAAAAGACTTCTAAACATGAACTTCAACATAGTATGGAAAAAATAAAATGAAATAATTCCATTTACTTATTCACATGGATATTCTACTAATCGAATAATCACATGCAATATCAATAACCACTTTCATAATGATGGAATGCATAATGCCGGACTATCATAACCACATAACCAAGGCCTCGTGCCAAGACTACAAATAATATTTTGTCACGGCCTTGTGCCAAGACACTAGTTTGTCTCATGAGACCTACCGATGCATTGAGGAGCTATAGCGGGCTCCACCCATCACATATTAAGTCCAATGCATTCCCAAATGAAAAGGTTTAAACATAACATAAACATTCGTATTAAAACTAGCATACAAAATGTAAATACTTCATCCATAAACCATGAATGCTATAAAAATAACACATCCACATTGAAACATAACACAAAACCTTCAATACAATATAGAAGTTTTGTTTCATAATAAATCAACTTCAAATAAGCTTAAATTCCATCAAAGGATGTTGACATAGATGAAATCAAAACACTTTTTAGAGAAATATCTCTTTTTATTTTGAAATCATTCAAGAGTCATATATTCCTAAAATAAAACATTTTCTTTGAAAATATTCTTATAATATTGTAAGGGAAGCTTCAGATATTTTATAACGGTGGAAAATAGCCACACCCGCCGTATAAGTTAAAAAACATTCTTAACTTAATTCTTTCGAAAAGGTTAAAAAGCACCTTGTTTAGAAAACGACAGAAATATTCCTTTATAAACCTCTTATAAAAAGTTAAACAAGGGTATAAATGACTTTAACCCATATTCTTGTAAATAGTAAAAATGTTTTGAAATACATTTTTAAGAAACATGGATGTGGATGATAAAGAGATCCCAGTAGATTATTACGTATAAACAACCTCGGATAATGAAGAGATTGTGAAATAAACCTTACCTTGTACTTTTCCTTGGTTGGGGTAGGTTAACCTCCTGTATAATGTTGAAATAATTGTTATTAAATTATACAAGAATCATATGCATTAATATGATATCATATACGATCTTTTAACATTGATTTGTTAATAATATCTTAGTAGTATTGTTGTTTCGAGTGTTAACTTACTCGTTTTCTTTTATATGTTTTGTTATGTAAGCCATGTTTTTAATGGATAGGTTGTATATTAATCATATCCAGAATGATATCAAGTCTTTAGATACTATTATTAATTATCTAATGAGAATTATACTTGAATTGATACGATGGAGAATGAATCTCATCACGTTCGTGGAGACGGTAGTCCGTACATACGCACGAGCGACAATATCATTATTTTGATATTAAAATAATATATAATTGGAATGTATATCATATATAAAGAGTCATTATCATGTTAAATTTATTATTTACATGAATTACACATCATTATTATACCCATCCAAATAATAATTTATTGAATAACAATTACACCACGATGTGGAGACGGTAAGCCGTACGTACGCATGTATGGTGACATGTTATTCAAAGGATGGATAGAATAATGAATATGGTTGTATCATATTTATAATAACATCACAGTATATATATGATACTGGAGTTATTATTTTATAATGGTAATAACAAAGGAAGAATAAGTGGAAGAAGAAAGGAACTTGGAAAAGGGTTGTGAAATCATTACCTCTTCTTTCGGTTCTTCCTTTTGATTTGATCAAAAGGACTCTTAGGCTAGATTTCTGACTAAAGAAATGCCTCTAGGATGAAGTGAGGGATTTTGAGAGAGTATTTGGTCTGAGGTTGGCCGAACCAAAAGGCTTTTAAGGTGTGAGTTAATGAGAAGGGGGAGTGCCCTTTTATAAGAGGGGTGAGGGGCACCTTTGGAAAAGCTAGAAATATTAATTTATAATAAATTCATATTCGGTTTCTAATGGCTCCAAAGTTGATTCTTTAAATTTTAAGGTGGGGATGGTTAGAAAAGAACTCAACCAATAGAATTTAGATAGGTTTGGGTTACTATATTAATCTTATCTTTAAGTATTAACTCTTAGTTAATTAGTTTCACTTCTACAATGTCTGTTTGTATTTTTATATTATATGGTTAATAAACATACCATATACATCCAAGAGACCCCCAAGTGGTCCATTAATGATAAACCTATCATGATATATGTATCTTGGCCGAACCTTAGATTTTTTGGAATTTAATATCAACTAATAATATAATATTTGTTTTAAAAATTATTTTATGTCAATTTTGACACTATTAAATAGTTGATTTTTTAAAAACTCATAACAGAATTATTACTTCAAACAAAGTTAATTAAATCATTACTAACATGTCATATTAACCTATAAAATTAGTTTAATTCATTGAAATTCTCAAATTATATTTATTTGGTTATTTATAATATTAATTATTTTAATTTTTCACTATTATGGTAATTACTACATCATCATTATGTCATAAATAAATTTATTTATTTAATGTATAAAAATAATAAATAAATTATAATTATGTAGGAAAGAGTTTTAGATTTCTAATTAATATTTACAATCAAAAATCCAACATATATAACCTTATGTAAAAATTGTTTTTCTAAAACATATATGCTTGTGTCATTTTTGTATTCATTTTAACTTAATTAAAATAATGTGTCCCTATCACTTACAAGTGGCTCCATGGGGTCCCAAAATCGACCAAAGAAGCCCATGGTCGGACATGTATCCACCAATAATGTTAGGACACGTTTTAGGGTAATTTATTATTATTATAATATTATTTGTTTTAACCCTTATTTATCGGATTTACCTTTAACCATGGTAAATAAAATATTTACCGAAATAATTATTCAAAATGTCTAAAAATAAAAGTTACCTATTTACACAATTTGAACATCCTGATTCCAAATATGGAATCCATTTTTCCAAATTCAAAACACAGAAGTGGTATAAATTAATTTAAAATTAATTCCCACTGTCAAAACAAAAAGCGTGTTTTTAAGATATAATAACTATCAAAAGATTGATACTTGTTTATGTTCGGTTTAATTGTGAAATTATGTCCAATGACCAACATTGTATTGAATGGTAAACATATATTCTAAATATACTTTAAACCCACTCAAATTCATAATTTATCAATATAAAATATTTCAATTAAAAAAGTTGTTTTTAATTAAAATTTAGTAATTTTCACTATTCATCAAAATATTAATGTTATCCGAAAAGTACCAAAATTTCACCATAGGATAAATTCGATATTCCGAATCCAAAAATGAAGTCCATTTTGAAATATAAAATATATATAATTTCAAAAATTAGGTATTACTATTTATAACGGCTAGTTTGATTGGTTATGGTGTGTTAGAACTCGATATTGCATACAGCACACGCTATCACATTATTCAAAGAGAAGCGTACCATAGAAGATTGGGGTGTTACATTCTACCCTCCTTAAAATAATTTCATCCTCGAAATTTCTAGAATACTACCGCATGAAAATACTTGGGTGGTTCTTCATCATAAGTTCCTCGGGTTCCCACGTTGCCTCTTCCATCTTATGGTTTCTCCACAAAACTTTTACCACACGCGTCGTCCGGTTTCTCAGTACTTGTTCTCTCATATCAATAATCCTGATAGGATCTTCGCAATAAGACAGATCGGGATCCAGTTCTAATTCTTCATAGGTGAGTACATGCATTGGGTCAGGCATGTATTTCCTCAATAGAGATATGTGGAACACATCGTGAACTTTGGATAGACTTGGAGGCATTACCAATCGGTAAGTTACAGCCCCAATTCGTTCTACAGTTTCGAAAGGTCCGATATACCTGGGACTCAATTTACCTTTCTTACCAAAACATATGACTCCCTTCCACGGAGATACCTTCAGGAAAACATTATCACTGACTTGAAATTCCAAATCCTTCCTTTGATTATCGGGATAGCTCTTCTGCCTACTTTGAGCTACTTTGATGTGATTTTGGATTACCTTCACCTTTTCCATCGTTTCGTCCACCAGTTCTGGACCTAAAAGTTTTCTTTCACCAACGTCATCCCAACAGGTTGGTGTACGACATCTCTTTCCGTATAACGCTTCATATGGTGTCATCTAAATACTCGAATGGAAGCTATTGTTATAGGAAAATTCTACCAGAGGTAAATATTGATCCCACATACCCTGAAAGTCAAGTGAGCAGGATCTCAACATGTCTTCTAAGGTTTGAATAGATCATTCTGATTTTCCATCTGTTTGAGGGTGGTAGGCAGTGCTCAAGTGAAGTTCAGTATCTAAGGCTTTCTGAAGACTTTTCCAGAATCTTGAAGTAAAACGGGGATCACAATCAGAAACAATCGATAGGGGTACTCCCTGAAGTTTCACAACTTAATTAATATATAGTCTTGCTACACGTTCTAGTGGTAGATCTTATCTTATAGCAAGAAAATGTGCTGACTTGGTAAGACGATCAACAATGACCCATATTGCATCATTCCTTCTAGGAGTTTTTGGTAGCCCCATGACAAAGTCCATTGTAATATTGTCCCATTTCCACTCTGGTATGGGAAGAGGTTGCAATACTCCACCAGGCTGTTGCCTTCCAGCTTTCACTTGTTGACAAACCATACATCTTGACACAAAATCAGCAATCTCCCTCTTCATGTTGTCCCACCAAAAATGTTCCTTCAAGTCTCTATACATTTTGGTGCTCCTAGTGTGTATAGAGAAATTGGAACTGTGAGCATCATCCAGCAATTCCCTTTTTAGATCAGGAATATCGGGAACAAAAAGTCTCTTCCCGAATTTTAAAATTCCATCTTCATACACAAATTCTCTCAATCTCCCATCATTCGCAGCTTTAATCTTCTTTTGAAATTCTTCATCATCGGTATGAGAACTCTTAATCCTTTCTAGTAAAGATGGTTTGGAGACCATTTGAAAAAGCATTGATGTTTCACCTTCCCTGGTTATTCCCATGTCCATCTTCACTAGATCCATGAAAATTGGATCCCTTTCAATTCTTGTACTGTTCAAAACTCCATGGTCTTTTCTACTCAAAGAATCTGCCACCTTGTTTGCCTTCCCCGGGTGGTAGTGTATCGTGCGATCATAATCCTTGAGTAATTCAAGCCATCTCCTTTGCCTCATGTTGAGTTCTTTTTGTGAGAAAATATAATTAAAACTCTTGTGATTAGTATAAATCTCACATTTTTCACCATAGAGGTAGTGAATTCATATCTTCAAAGCAAAGATCACAGCTGCTAACTCGAGATCATGAGTAGGATAGTTTTGTTCATGAATTTTCAATTGTCGTGATGCATAGGCAATAACACTATCATTCTGTATAAGGACACAACCATGTCCTTTCTTCGATGCATCACTATAAATAATGAACCCATCATTCCCCGATGGTAGAGTCAATATAGGAGCATTGACTAATCTTCTCTTCAGTTCTTCGAAAAATTCTTCACACTATTTTTTCCAAACAAATTTAACCCCTTTAAGTGTGAGCTTCGTTAATGGGTTAGCCAACCGTGAAAAATTCTGGACGAAACGTCAATAATAACCTGCTAAACCAATAAAACTACGTACCTCAGTTATACTCTTCGGTGCTGGCCATTCTTGGATTGCCTTGGTCTTAGAGGGATCAACAGAGATTCCATCTTTAGAGACAATATGGCCAAGATAAGAAATCTCTTGAAGCCAAAATTCACACATTCTAAACTTCCCATATAATTCATGTCTTTTCAGAGTCTTCAGGATAATGTGCAAGTGATTTTCATGATCTTCTTAGATTTTGGAGTATACCAAGATATCATCAATAAATACCACCACAAATTCATCAAGATACTCCTTGAAAACTCTATTCATCAGATCCATCAATACAGAGGGTGCATTAGTCAATCCAAAAGGCATTACTGTAAACTCGTAATGCCCATACCTGGTTCGAAATGCTATCTTCGGAATGTCTTCCTTCTTCACACACAACTGATGGTATCCAGATCGAAGGTCAATCTTTGAAAAGTATTGATCTCCATGTAGATGGTCAAATAAATCATTAATATGAGGTAGGGGATACTTGTTCTTTATTGTTATAGCATTTATCTCCCTGTAGTCGATACATAACCTCATAGATCCATCTTTATTTTTAACAAAAAGAAAAGGGGCTCCCCATGGAGAAACACTAGGGAGAATAAATCCCTTATTACTGAATTCCTCTATTTGTTTCTTTAGTTTGAATAATTCCACAGTGGCCATTCTATAAGGGGTCTTTGATATAGGCCTTGATCCAGGAATTAAATCAATGGAAAACTCAACTTCTCGTTCTGGAGGATGTCCAAGTAAATCGTCTATAAACACATCTACATATTCTTTCACAATAGTTACATCCTCTATTTGAACATTCCTTTCCTCACCCACAGTAATTTCATTCTCTTCCTCCCCAATAATTGAATTTAGTTGAGCTACTGGGGGTGGATCTAGATAAGAATTAGGTGGTGATGATTCTGCTCTAAAGATAAGGTGTTCCTTATCATCATCATCAAGAATCGTAACCTCTTTATTCTTACAATAAATCTTCACATCATAGTCCAAAATCCAGTCCATACTAAGGATTATATCAAACTCAATCATATTTATGACGATGAGATCAGTAGATAAAGAACATTTATGTGCTCTAATGGGGACTGATTCACAAAACATTGTTGCAATGATGCTTCCCTTAGGAGTTTTAACTGACAACTCCCTTGTTAAATCAAATTGGAAATATCAAATTTTCTTAGAAAACTGGGAAGATATGAAACAATGCGATGATCCAGAATCAAATAATGCATTTTCTAAACTTGAGGAAACCATTAAATTACCTACCACCACGTCTCTCGGAGCTTCTACCTCAGCAGTAGTGATATCATAAGCTTGGCCATGATCCCTTGGCCTTTTCTGAGGTATGTTCTCCTGATGCTTAGGACATTCATTTGCATAATGCCCCATCTCCTTGTAATTGTAGCACTGAATATTGGTAGCTTCCTTCTTCCCCTTGCAATCACGAGCTTGGTGGCCTTTTTCACCACACTTGTAATAGACACCTGTTCCATTCAAGAAAGTACCGGGGTGTTTCTTACCACATTTACCACAAGATGGATATTCAACATTTCCCTTCTTCCCCTTATTTCCATTCCCAGATTGATCAACAGGTCTCTTCTTCTCTTGCTTTGCTTTAAAGTCATAAGACTTAGAGAATTCCTTTTCAGTCTTGATAGCACATGAGACAATGTCCTCATATGAAGAGAAGGATTTTGAGACTAATGCTCGATGGAGAAATGTTTTTAACCCATAAAATAAACGATCAATCTTACTTCTTGGGTTACGTATAAAATCTCCATCATACCATGCTAACCTTGTAATGTTAGCCTCATACTTTGCGACATTCTCATCCTCCTTTTGTCTCCGACTCAGAAATTGCCTTTCCAGATCTGCTCGATGGTCACGAGGAAAGTATTTTTCTAAAAATAGATCTTTGAACTCCCTCCATTCCATATTTGATACTTCATCATCTTCCTTCATGTTTTGAATCAATGACCACTATTGATCAGCATCTCCAGTGAGGCGGTAAACTGCCATGATAACTTTTTCCCTTTCACTACTCCCCAAAGCCTAAAATATTTTCTCTAGGGAATTTATCCATTGCTCAGCTACTAAGGGATTTGTACTCCCATTGAACATTAGTGTTTGTTGCCACATGAATCGATCTAACATTGATCCTCCATGCTGCGGATCAGGGTGCTCTATACGGGTAAGGTTATTATTCATAACCTGAGTGAGTTGTCCCAGTATGGTGATTAGCCGATCGGCACCAGTTGCATCACCAGCTCCACTATAATTATATTGAGCAGGAAGGCAATCCCTACATGGAGTGCGTGCCATGATACGGTTTCCATTTCTTCCACTAGGCACCATTTCTAAACAATGGCATAAACTAGATCAGTTTATGAATCAAAATACATAATTCCATACTTATAAAACACTTAACATAAATTGAACTATTTATGGATATAATCCAAAATCATAAAAATGTTTTCTTTGAGGATGTATATACTCATAAACCCTTCATAATGATTTGTATAGAAAATGAGAGTTATCCTAAGCATATCCCCTGGGAGTGTTATAACCAAGAGTGCAGCAAGGCCCGTTGTCGTGCACCAGTACCCGTTCGAGTCTAGCTCAAAGCGATGTTTTTGGGTTGTAACCCTAGGTACATCTGTGCCAGAGCCGCCTCTACCTGCTCGTATCGAGACAGGGGTGTATTGCTCGGAAAACTCACAAAATCTCTACAATACCAAAATTATAGGAAGTTATTCTATACTAATCCTCAAAGTTCATCTTAGGTCTACATGCTCTAATCATAGTTTATCTAAATCTAGCTTCCAAGGATTGTACTAAACATCCTCTAATAAGAGGGGTGAGGGGCACCTTTGGAAAAGCTAGAAATATTAATTTATAATAAATTCATATTCGGTTTCTAATGGCTCCAAAGTTTATTATTTAACGTTTATGGTGGGGATGGGTCGAAAAACACACAACCAATAGAATTTATACAGGTTTGGGTTACTATATTAACCTTATCTTTAAGTATTAACTCTTAGTTAATTAGTTTCACTTTTACAATGTCTGTTTGTATTTTTATATTATATGGTTAATAAACTTACCATATATATCCAAGAGAGTCCCAAGTGGTCCATTAATGATACACCTATCATGATATAAGTCTCTTGTCTGATCCTTATATTTTTAGGAATTTAATATCAATTAATAATATAATATTTGTTTTAAATATTCTTTTATGTCAATTTTGACACTATTCAATAGTTGATTTTTGTAAAACTCATAACAAAATTATTACCTAGAAAAAAGTTAATTATATCATTAATAACATTTCATATTAACCTATAAAATTAGTTTAATTCATTAAAAGTTTCAAATTATATTTATTTGGGTATTTATAATATCAATTATTTTAATTTTTGACTATTATGGTAATTACTGCATCATTATTATGTCATAAATAAATTAAATTATTTAATGTCTAAAAATTATAAATAAAATTTCATTATGTAGGAAATCATTTTATCTTTCTAATTAATAATTAAAATCGAAAATCCAACATATATAACCCTATGTAAAAATTGTTTTTCTAAAAGATATATATGCTAGTGTCATTTTTGTATTCATTTTAACTTAATTAAAATAAAGTGTCCCTATCACTTACAAGTGGCTCCATGGGGTCCCAAAATCGACCCAAAGATTCCCATGGTCGGACTTGTATCCACCAATAAGGTTAGAACACATTTTAGGGTAATTTATTATTATTATAATATTATTTTTTTTAACCCTTATTTACCGGATTTACCCTAAACCATGGTAAATAAAATATTTACCGAAGTAATTATTCAAAATGTCTAAAAATAAAAGTTACCTATTTACACAATTTGAACATCCTGATTCCAAATATGGAATCCATTTTTCACAATTCAAAACATAGAAGTGGCTGAAATTAATTTAAAATTAATTCCCGCTGTCAAAACAAAAAGCGTGTTTTTAAGATATAATAACTATCAAAAGATTGATACTTTTTTATGTTCAGTTTAATTGTGAAATTATGTCCAATGACCAAAATTATATTAAATGTTAAAAATATATTCTAAATATACTTTAAAACCACACAAATTCATAATTTATCAATATAAATTATTTCGATTAACAAAGTTGTTTTTAATTAAAATTTAGTAATTTTCACTATTCATCAAAATATTAAAGTTATCCGAAAAGTACCAAAATTTCACCTTAGGATAAATTCGATAT
This sequence comes from Viscum album, assembly GCA_963277665.1. NCBI lineage: Eukaryota > Viridiplantae > Streptophyta > Magnoliopsida > Santalales > Viscaceae > Viscum > Viscum album. The sequence continues at coordinate 1,275,751,685 of OY728135.1, forward strand.
TCCGAATCCAAAAATGAAGTCCATTTTGAAATATATAATATATATAATTTCAAAAAGTAGGTAAAACTATTCATAACGGCTAGTTTTATTGGTTATGGTGTGTTAGAACTCGATGTTGCGTACAACACACGCTATCACATTATTCAAAGAGAAGCGTACCGTAGAAGAATGGGGTGTTACATTTAGCATATTTCTTCCTAGTGGGGTGCACTAATTTTTTCCAAGAACAAAGATGCTCTGATGAATCTTTTCATTGGTTGTCAATAACTAATAAATATCACTATTAAGAATAATAATCCTTTACCCCATATTGATGATCGTTTTGATCAAATTTCAGGAGATGAATATTTTTACAAGATTGGAATTCAATCAATATATTATTAACTAATGTTTAATAAGGAAGATATACTGAAGACAACCATAAAAAAAGTTATCGCCATCATGAATTTATAGTAACTCTATTTGTACTTATTAATTCTCCAATTATCTTCTAGGATTTAATGAATATAGACTTTAGATATTACCTTAAATAGTTTTTGGTAGTCTCTATATATTATATTCTTATATATTCAACGAACATGTATGATCATGATGGACACTTTAAAATTGTACTAAATAACCAAATTATGGAAAAGTTGTATGATAAATTATAAAATGTGAATTTTGGCCTCAAAAGGATTTAATATTGGGTCATATATTCTCAAGTTATATTATATAGGTACATCATTCAAATATTGAAGTTATTGTGAAATGTTAAATATTACCTATGGAAACTATGATATGTATTTTTATTGGGTTGGTTGGATAATACCTATGCTTTTTTATAGATTTATCATAACTATCTATTCCACTCTCAAAGTTTATATGTAATGGGGTGATGTTCTTATGGATAGATAAATGTGAATAGAATTTCAAATAAATGAAGAGAAGGTTGGTTTGAATGATTAAGATTACACTGTCATGCATTGGATATGGGTGTGTTGAATATAATGGTGCATCAAATAAATGGATAGATTGTATCCTCATGTGAAATTATTTTTTAAAACCTTATTCCTCCTACCAATTTAAAATTCTTGATTAAAGTTATCCTACTCATTATTTAAAGCACATATTGGTAATTTGCTTCATTGAAGAAATAGAGGAATTATATTTATATTGATATGTAAGATATATATAATAATATAACATTAAAGAATATGTTTATATACAAATAGTTGAATATATAGAAGAGAATATGGTTGGAGTTAATCAATGATTATGACTATTCAATATATTACCCCCCATGGGAAGGAAACAAAGGTGTCTATTTCAGTTATTTAGAAATACCATGCTAGTTTTTATGTGATGGGGATTGAAAGAGATCCAATCTTTATAGAATAATATAATTTTGATCTTGAAATCCTAAGAGAAGATTGAAAATATTATCTTTCTCTGATGAAGGTTCAATCATCAATCTAAGAGAGGATTAAGAATGAATATAAGGAATATGTCGACATATATAAGTATGTGAGGAATGATCCTTATATTAATCATGATCACTCTAGAATTAAAAGTTTTGGTAACTGAGAATGTGTATCGTCAATTCTAGATTTGAAGAAGGATATATTATATGAATCTCATAGTTTATCATTCTCCATTAATCCTATAAGTAAAAAAGATGTACAGATATGAGAAATAATATTTCTAGATGGATAAAATTAAAAGTGAAATTTTTTAGTATATATCTTGATATCTAGTGTATCATCATGGTAGGGTTAAGAAATCGTATTTTAATTTTGTGTTATAACCATTACCCAAAATATAATGGAAGTGGGAAAAACATACAATAAATTTAAATGTAAAACTCCCCAAAACATCAAAAAGGTCCATTATATTAGGGTTTTAGTTAGTTACCTTATAAAAGTAAATCATTTTTTCTCTATTATATAACATTTATCTCTTAATCAGATCACTTAGTTAAACATTATGTATCTTTTGAGATTTCTTGGAGCACCACTCTCAATTGTATCTTGTCAAGATATGAGGTTTACCTTGATGTTTTGGAGAAGAAGTCACTTGGATATAGATAGATATATGTTTTTAGAACTGATAATAATCCTCATATAAATGTCTAGCCTAAGAGAAACATTAAATTTCATGAAGGAATGATAATAGGTTTCTCTATGGAATCATAGGTGGTTTGGATCAATTCCATTTTTTGATAAATTATTTTTACAACAATATATTTTAGTCAATAATTCAGATCAGTCCTTCTGAGTCCCTCTGTGGAAAGAAGTGAATAACTCCAATAATTTGGGATAAAGTTGAATAAAGAAAGCTATTGGTACCTAGTCTATCTGATTAAATGTAATTTAAGGTTAGATCTATTCGAAAAAATGTAAGGTAAGCTCGTAGCTGAAAAATTTTATGGGGAAAATCATTGGTGAGATTCAGAGTTTGATGTCAGTGAAAAATTATTCCTACAAATATATACTTGGAAAAAGGTTATAATAATTGGAAATAATGGAAAGTTGGGACCCAGATTTATCATCCCCTTTGAATTAATTGATTGTATCAAGATGGTAGCTTATCATTTGGCAATTCCACTAAATCTTACTCCAGTTCATGATGTAAACCATTTATCTATCATAAAGATATATATACTTTATCATTATGATTTTATGAACTTATAGGTCTTACCACTATAGAAATATAATTTTTATGATGAAAAACCAATGGAAATTATGGATTATAGAGAGAAACTGTTACGAAACAAGACCACTCATCTGGTAAATATTTTGTGGTAAAATCCTAAAATTGAGGAATCTGTGTGGGAACCTAAGGATGTGATGAGGTAGAATAATTATCATTTTTTTACTCTTGTGACGTAATTTCAAGTGTAAAATTCATATAAGGGTGGTAAAATTTATGACCCTAATATTTTATATTTCTCTTGTAATAAATATAATTTCTTCGACATCTTGCAATGCATTCAATAATTATATTAAATGAACAATAAAACTGTTTAATTTTTATGAGAGGGTTTTATAATTTTTTAAATCAAAAAATCAATATTATCTTATATTTATTTTTTGGGATTTTTCTATAGACATTTATCTTTAACTAAATAGTGAAAATGCAAATTTTTTAAAAATGTAATTCCTTTTCTTCACATAAAGTAATTTTAAAAATAAAGATAACTATTTTTTATTTTTTATTAAAATGATAAAAGATAAATTTTATGTAAAATAATTTATTTAATACTAAAAAGATCATCATTTTAAATAATTCTATTATAAGTCAATTTTTATGCTTAAAAACATAATTTTATTGAAAATAGATTTTTGTCCCATTTTTTTATGTTTATATTTAAATTAATTTTTGAAACATTTAGGAATTATATTTGGGAAAATATAATCCCTATTTCGAATTAGTAGATTCATATGCGGTAAATATTTTTCTTTTATTTTTAGACATTAGGAATTGAAACAGTAGTAAAATTAATCATTTTGGTAAATTGTATGTTAGGTGATTTAGATTAAAAACAAATATTATAAGGATTATTATTCATTAAAAAAATATAACATTTCATTTAATGATTATATTTCATTCATAGTCATACATAATTCGAAAATATTACATTTTTCTATTAATATTTTATTTTTACCATTATAATATTTATGTAAAAGATAAAGTCCAAAATTTCACTTCCTTGTTTTTAATATACATAATATTTGTGTCATTGATAAAAATAACCTATATGTAGTTATAAATGGTTATATGAAATATGAGTGAATTTATTTAATCATGATAATTTATTTTTTTTAGTGATGAAAAAATTACCTTAAATACTTACACACGACTGACACAGTGCTTGTGCAAGGAGTAGTTAATGATTTTAAAATCTCTAAAAGTGGTAGTTTTTAGGAATTATATTAAACATCATGAATTTTATAGAAAAATATAAACTATTATGGTTGTTTTAAATATTTATTTTATGACTCCATATTTTCCTTAATATGTTTAAAGGAAAATTTAATAAATAGTCTCAAAAATGACATTAATGATATTATATAAAAAAATATATTTTATTAAATTATTTAAAATTATAAAAATAATGAAATGGTATACTGGGGATATGATATTGTCTAAAATTTCACCACTAAACCATTTATTATATAATTTTTATATTATAAGAAATATTATATCCCATTAATATTGAAATAGTTGTTACAACAGTTGAGGTTAAAAATGGTTAATGAAGGGGTTAATCAAAATGATAAGGTTTAAAATGATATCATAAACTGTCTAATTTTCTTGGTATTGTTATATCAATACCATATACTAATTTTTTAATCCATGTTATTATTTAACCAATTTTCCATGAATGTTACAATTTTATATAATGATATTTTGAAATATTACAAGAATGTCTCTCCCCTCACTTATAAAAGGAATCCTCATATCTCTTTTATTTACACAATACTGACCAATATAACATATGAAATTAATTCTTAAATATCTTATCCACTTTGCTAGATATTATTTTAGTTTATTTTTTTAATGTACCATTCCAAGTTTCCATATGAATTAATATAAAGGTAGTATGCCAAAGAAGAGGAGATCCTCTATATAGAATCTTTCAAGATTATTTCTTTTTATACTTCCCATAAATCTATTTTACCATTAATAAAATAATAAAGATTGTATCATAACTATATTATGTCTTTATTATGACCTTGGTAAATCATTTTCCTCAACTTTTCTGTTGGGAAAAATCCCTCAAGGTAACATTGCAGTATTTTTGGGTTGATTGTGTTTGTTGACAAAGCCGGTTTTCATGGATATTTGTCGAGTTCCCGAGAAGTTGTTGACAATCCTTGTTGACAAAGAACGATGAAAAAGGAAAGGATGATCTGGAGGCGGTACAAAAGAGCAGTACAAGGTGGCGTCGTTTCCCAGTGTTTGCCAAATTTTTGGGGTCCAAAATTTGGAGTTTGGTGAGCATTGCGAAAAGAGGATTTCCATGAAGAGCATAATTTAATATGTAAAAGGCATGAATTTCACAAAGATAGGATGCATGGTTTGGAAATCATGAAGTCCAGAAGAATTGAGGCGGTGATGCTTCTCGATTACTTCAAGCTTCGCAAACGGCAGAGGTTGAAGCGCATCGCGGCGGTGACGGGCTTTGCGAGGGAGCTTCGCGGCGAAGGCGCGAAGGAATGTTGGGATTCGCGAGGGAGCTTCGTGGCGAAGTCACGAAGGTATTTTGATGGTGATTCTTCGCGACTACGTCAAGCTCTGCGAACGAAAAATTGCCGTGGAGCTTCGCGATTTGGACAGAATTCTAGCAGAAACTTTGGAGCTTCACGATTTGAGATGACGTGGCGTTGACTTCGTGCAGAAAGTTCGAGGGTCGGTGGAATCGCCTATAAATAGAGGCTGACCCCTTCGAGCGAAGTAGAAAAAAATTTCAGAGAAAATCCATTTCTCTCGGTTCGCAGAGGTGGTTCGCGAAGGCAGTGTGCTTCGCGAAAGAGGAGCTTCGCGGTGGCTATTCTAGCTCCGCAAAAGGCGTGTGCCCCGCGTTGGCTCGGTGAGCTTCGCGGAGAGGTAGGAGCTCCGCGACAGACTATGCTTTCCGAGGGCCATTGCTTTGCAAAGGCTTGAGCATCGTGACAGTGCTTCGCGAGAGTGCTTTGCGAGAGTGCTTCGTGAAAAGGCAGGAGCTTCGTGAGGGCTTGTTTGAGCTTCGCGAAATTGGGAGCTTCACGAAGTAGAGTGCTTTGCGAAGGTGTTTCCAAAGTGGTTTGCCCAGTGGATAGTGGCAAAGGGGTATTCATCTACAGGTGAAAGTTTAACTTCAACAGAGCATCTATATAAAGAGAAAGATGCATTCTTTAATGGAAATGAAGAGACCTACAGGTCTATAAACTGTGAGTGAATCCCTTCTAAGAGCAGTGAGCTTAGGAAGAGGAAGAAGGTGATCCTCTCCACCGGCAGTGAGCCAGAGAGAGAGAAACAGGGAGTGACCCTTGGTAAAGTACTGATCTGACCCTAAACATTGTATAGGCAGTGATCCTGGGCATAGAAGTGATCTAGCCCGAACATTGTAATCCACAGCTAGTGAAGTCTAGTGGAATTGGTACGACCGACAACTTGTCGGCGTATGCTCCTTGGACGTAGCCCTTTGCGGTGAACCAAGTAAAAATCTCTATGTCTGCCTGTTTATTTTCCTGCATTGCATTAAAAGAATAATCATTAGATAAAGGAGAAAGTAAGTGATCATAACATACACACAAGTGAAAACAAAGTGACCCTTGTAACAAAGAGGTCAAGATCCAGCGGGGCAGGAAGAACTTTGAAAAAGAATATCCATACCCTGATTCACCCCCCTCTCAGGGTATATAGGCCCTTATTGGTCCTAACAATTGGTATCAAAGGGATAGGTTGCTTTAATCATATTTTTTTTCTCTGAATTGGTGTAGTCAATCTGTGTGTTTAAAGAATCAGTCTTCTCTTATCTCGGTGAGCCATGGAAAAGGGAAAAACATCCAAGAAGAAGCAGAAGTCAGGTGGTATTCCTCAGTGTGGAAGTGTGTATGGAAAAAGTGTGATTCAATTAAAAGAATCAAACAGTTTGTGGAAGGAAGGTCTGGATTAATTTGACAGGGAAAAGATTGATTCACTCAAGCATGATGCAGGAATGAGGAAAGTACATGAACTATTAAGTGATATTGAAACAAGTGATGATGAAGAAGAAAGAATTGATGGAAGAATAGATATGAAAGCTGAGTTATAGGCTGCTCTTGAAGAGATAGATGTTTGGAGAGCCAAAACCAATAAAGCTAACAAAGTGGTTTGTGATGCCAAAGTCTATATGCAGCAGCAGGAAGAAGAGAAGTCTGAGTTGATGGATAAAATTGAGAAACTCAAGTTATCAGCAACAGAGAACTCAGAATCAGTTTGTGAGTATAAGATTAGGATTGAAGAACAGAAAAGGGAGATTGATGGCTTGAATAGAAAAGTGAAAGATCAAGTCATGTGCATTGAAGAACATGATATTCTAATTGACGTTGGAAACACCGAAGAAGTCACATCCAAAGATATCAGGATCAAAGTATTGGAGATTGAGGTCAACAAGCTAAGAGGCTTAAATCAAAGGCTTATTGACATAGTTACTGACCTAACAGAGAAGAATGATTCTCATGCCAATAAACTACAAAATATGACTAAAATGAAAGGAAAACAAAAGGCTGATGATTATGAAGAGAATCAAAATTCAGATGAAGTACAAAATCTAAAAGCTAGAAATGATGATCTAGCAGCACAGCTGTCTGAAGAAGTTCAGAAGAATCGATGCCTACAACAAGAGAATGAATCTGTCTCTAAATCTGTTTCTGAGGAAAAATTGAAAGTAGTGAAGCAAAGTGCAATTGTGAAAAGACTCACACAGGAACTAGAAGATGAGGTGAGTAGCGGGAAGCTTCTCAAGAAAGAACTGGATGGCCAACTTGAATCAAGGGAGACGAAGATTAAAAAGTTGGAAGAGGAGCTAGAATCAGTAAAGAAGGATGTGGAGAAATCCAATGCTAAAGGAATTCCAAAAATGAAGGATGCCTTAAACTTTCTATTTGATCATCCTTCGACAAGTGATGATAAAATGAAGAATATGTATGCTATTTATGAAGAGAAACAACAGAATATTTTCTCAGCTCAAAGACCAGCATGTTTCGGAAAAGCTGGTACCGGATTTGATGAATCCCCTCCTGTGCAAGATAGAAAGAGAGCTGTGAACAGTTCCAAATAGGAAAAAAATCCTATAGGTGCTGGAGATAGGACTAAAAGGACAGATACAAAAAGTAGTGATGACATGTGCTATTTTTGTGGGATTCATGGCCACACATCAAGCTTCTGTTCAGAGGCTCTGGAATACATTTCAGGCTGTGAAAATAGAGACATTACTAAATATGAGAATAAGAAGAAGCATCATGATAAATCAAAGAGAAGAGTTTCTCACAGGAGAACATTTATCAGATTCTATTACTGTGGAAGGATGGGACACACCATGAGTATGTGTCAGGAAGCTCAGGAGATTGATGCCAGAATAAGAAAACAATTTGCATCAACATCTCACCATAGAAGTGAGGAAATGAGGTATTCCTTTAATAGAAAATGTTTTATATGTTCTAATTTTGGTCATTTGGCAAGACATTGCAGAAAAAAGAAAGCAAGAAATGGAAAGGGACTCGAAAAGAGATTCTCATCCCCAGGGATGCATAATGAGAAATTATACACTGGGAGACAATGTGGTAAGTTTGATAATAGGATTAGAGCCTCAGGGAAATCATATAGAGCTGAATGAAAGGTGTATCAGTCACCTCATCTATCACACTCACAACCGCCCCCTAAGAAAGAACATGATCAAATCTGGAAGAAAAAGGGAGGAAACTATACAGCTGAGAGTAAGAAGAATGGACGTTCAGTGGAGGACCCACCACCAATGAAAAATAGGGTGGTGACTCATACATATGATAAAATAAATTTGAACAAAGAACATATTGAAAAATTTGCATGTCGTGTTTCACAGAGAAAAGTGGAGGAAGGTGAAAGATCCTTGTAATGGTGGAAGAATCAATGGAAGATGGAAAGAAAAGAGATTCCTACTCAAAGAAATAATCAAGGAAAATGGAATTTTGGTGGTAAATCAAAGAAGGAAATGTGTACTAGTGGGTTTAAACCCCAAATGGTGAGCAAGGCCAAGACTGTAGAATCTACATATCAGAAAAAGGCTCAGAATGTAGGAAATGAATGCCTAGTCATATGGCCAGAACAGTTGAAGTTGGCTAGGCAGCTGGAGGAAGCAAGAAACGAGTGTGATGCCCTCCAAGAAAAAATAAAAGGGTTGACCTGTCAGGATCAACCACAATCCTCGTTTTGAGGATTTGAGAAACAACAATCCCCTCTCCCAATGTATAAAAATGCTATTAACTGATGATTCATGTGTTTCAGGTTCTAGGGAGATACTATCCAAGGGGAAGTGGAATCTAAGGATGTGAAGTGGATATGTGATATCCTCTACAGTTTCAATTGATTCAAATCAGGTACTAGAGTTGAAGAAGAAAGGGAGCAACAGAGCACAATATAATGTGATTGTGTTGTTAACTTTGTCTCTTGTTTCGTACACCGAGTTTCAACTCAGTAGGCTTAGAGATTTTGTTAATGGCTTAAATCTGAGTGGAAGATGAGAACAAATGATGCAGGAGGAAAAGACGTGTTATGGGTCTAAACTGTTGGGCCTAATAACTGGAAGAGTTTCATAACACAGGGGGAGCATTCTATATCCAAATCAGATTAAAGAGCCATCAATGCAATAATTGGGTGACTCGGCTCAGGTGTATCCTATTGAGGGAAGAAAGAAACACAGGGAGAAGTAGAAATAACAATGCATTTCATGCTTATCTATTTTCTCTAACAATATGGTATCAGCTGACTGTTTTCAGGATACCAAGAAGCTACAAGAGAAAATCAAAGGCTTCTCAACAAAAATCTGTGAAAAGTAGCTAAAAGAAATGAAGCCACTGAAAAATGAGTTAGCGAACAACTTCCTGATTAAAGTGTTGAGGAAGAAATCAACACAGGGAGAGAAGAAGTGGGTTATGCTGATTCAGAAGAAGACACCCATGATGAACATGAAAGTGTCTTGTTTGTGCCTACAAGGAAGCCAAAGAGCTGAGATGAAACTGATAGATAGAATATCATTAGTGATCAGTGAGATCCAGTTCAGACAAGAAGAATGAAATCACTGCAGCAGACATCATTACTATCACAGGTTGAGCCGAAATGCGATGCTGATGCAGCTGAAGATGAAAACTCGGTTCAGGCTATGAATAAAGAGCTTGATCAGATTGAGAAGAACCAGACATGGGAGATTGTTTCGAGGCATCAGACAAGAATTTCATCAGGACTAAATGGGCCTATCAAAACAAGATGAATTAATATGGCACAGTGATTCGGAACAAAACAAGGATACTGTACAAGAGATACTCCCAGATTTAGGGTTTTGATATTGATGAGACATTTTCACCGGTTGCAAGGCTGGAGACAATCAGATTATTCCTAGCCATTGCAGTGCAAAGAAAGTTCAAAGAGTTTCAGTTGGATGTCAAATCTGCATTCTTGAATGGGGTTCTGGAAGAGGAGGTGTACATTGAGCAGCCAGATGGTTTTCTTATTCATGAGGATGAGAAAAAAGTTTTCAGGCTGAAGAAGGCATTGTATGGACTGAAACAAGCTGTAAGATCATGGTACTGAAGGCTATATCAGTATTTGAAGATCCTTGGTTTTCAGCGTTACACAAGGCAGGAATGACACATTCTTTTCTCAATCCAAATATTCCAATGATGCTTTGGAATGAATTGGAATGGAAAATTCCAAGGAGATGATGACTCCGGTTTCTACCCGGATGAAATCATCAAAAGATGACAGTGGCAGGGCAGTTAATTTCAATGAAAACAGGAAGATTACCAGCATCTTGTTGTACATGACCGCAACAAAGCCTGATATTGTTTTCGCCACATGCCAGGCAGAGAGATATAAGAGTAATTCCAAGGAAAGCCACATGCTTGCAGTGAAAAGAATACTTCGGTATATCCAAGGCACAGTGGATTTCGGCATGACATATACTGACAATTCTCAGACAGAGTTATTGGGCTATACTGATGCAGACTGGGCTGGTTCAGTGGATGATAGAAAATCAACATCAGGTGGTGCATTCTATCTTGGTGGATTGTGTATTTCTTTACTAAGCAAGAAGTAAGATTGCATTTCATTGAGCACCGCAGAAGCTGAGTATATTGCGGCCACTCAAGCATGCACACAATTATTGTGGATGAAGTAGCAGCTTGAAGATATGGGAGTTGAAGTGAAGTCTCCGATCGAGATCTAGTTCAACAACTCAAGTGCTATAAATCTTAGCAAAAATCTCGTCCATCATTAAAGGACAAAGCACATTGAGATTAAGTATCATTTTATCAAGGAGAAAGTTGAGCAGGGAATCGTGAAGTTGGAGTACGTGCCTACAGAGCTACAGGTTGCATACATTCTGACAAAGGCCTTACCCAAGGAAGCTTTTGAGAGGCATCGAAAGGCTCTGGGAGTTCAGTCGATTCCCCGCACTTGACACAGTGTGGGTGTGGGACCCCCTCTCCACCCCCCTCTCCCCGAGGTATGATGTGTTTTTCCCTAATGTTCTAATATGTGTTCTCTACTATGTTACAGACTACAAAGGAGTGTCCTTTGGGTTCGTTGAAAAAGGGGGAGAAAATAGTGGTTGTTAAAGGGGGAGTCAGTGTGGAGATTTGACAAATCATGAATGATACGGGGAGAAGCTGACCAGTGGAGCAGCCAGATAGGGGGAGAAATGAGAAAGGGGGAGAGTATCAAATCTGACGATGCTAGAAGTGATCAATCAAAGCATAGAAATCACGATAGCTGAGGATCGTGATAAAAGCAAAACAGTGGTGTTAGAATGGTGTGAGACGGTGTCCATCTATTCACCAATTGGTATCAGTGTGGTTCAACAATTGGTATCAGGTTGGAATCGACAATTGGGGTCTGACATGAAGTGATTCATTTTTGAACTTTTCATACTACTCTTGTTTCTCACGTCGATCATTGCTCATGTGGGCTTAGAGTACGTGTTAAGTGACTCCTTGAATGCTATCAGAAGCGCAAGAGGCGAATGGTTGTAGCAGCTGGAAGAAGACTCAGTGAGGTATCAAAGTGCAGAAAATCATCCTGAGCAGAGTTGTCAAGAGTTGTCAACAAACCCAAAGGGGGATATTGTTGGGCAAAAATCCCTCAAGGTAACATTGCAGTATTTTTGGGTTGATTGTGTTTGTTGACAAAGCCGGTTTTCATGGATATTTGTCGAGTTCCCGAGAATTTGTTGACAATCCTTGTAGACAAAGAATGATGAAAAAGGAAAGGACGATCTGGAGGCGGTACAAAAGAGCAGCACAAGGTGGCGCCGTTTCCCAGTATTTGGCAAATTTTTGGGGTCCAAAATTTGGAGTTTGGTGAGCATCACAAAAAGAGGATTTCCATGAAGAGCATAATTTAATATGGAAAAGGCATGAATTTTGCGAAGATAGGATGCATGGTTTGGAAATCGCGAAGACCAGAAGAATGGAGGCGGTGATGCTACATGATTACGTCAAGCTTCGCGAATGGCAGAGGCTGAAGAGCATCGCGGCAGTGAAGGGCTTTGCGAGGGAGCTTCACGGTGAAGGCATGAAGGAATGTTGGGATTCGCGAGGGAGCTTCGCGGCGATGTCGTGAAGGTATGTTGATGGTGATTCTTTGCGACTACATCAAGCTCTGCGAACGGAAAATTTCCGTGGAGCTTCACGATTTGGACCGAATTCCAGCAGAAACTTTGGAGCTTCACGATTTGAGATGACATGGCGTTGACTTCGTGCGGAAAGTTCGAGGGTCGGTGGAATTGCCTATAAATAGAGGCCGACCCCTTCGAGCGAAGTAGAGAGAATTTTCAGAGAAAATCCATTGCTCTCGGTTCGCAGAGGTGGTTCGCGAAGGTAGTGTGCTTCGCGAAAGGGGAGTTTCACGGTGGCTATTCTAGCTCCGCGAAAGGCGTGTGCCCCGCGTTGGCTCGGTGAGATTCACGGAGAGGCAGGAGCTCCGCGACGGACTATGCTTCGCGAGGGCCGTTGCTTTGCGACGGCTTGAGCATCGCGAGAGTGCTTCGCGAGAGTGCTTCACGAGAGAGCTTCGCGAAAAGGCAGGAGCTTCGCGAGGGATTGTTTGAGCTTCGCGAAATTGGGAGCTTCGTGAAGTAGAGTGCTTTGCGAAGGTGTTTCCAAAGTGGTTTGCCCAGTGGATAGTGGCAAAGGGGTATTCATCTACGGGTGAAAGTTGAACTTCAACAGAGAATCTATATAAAGAGAAAGATGCATTCCTTAATGGAAATGAAAAGACCTACAGGTCTATAAACTGTGAGTGAATCCCTTCCAAGAGATGTGATCTTAGGAAGAGGAAGAAGGTGATACTCTCCACCGGCAGTGAGCTAGAGAGAGAGAAACAGAGAGTGACCCTTGGGAAAGCAGTGAGCTGACCCTAAACATTGTATAGGCAGTGAGCCTGGGCATAGAAGTGATCTAGCCCGAACATTGTAATCCATAGCTAGTGAGGTCTAGTGGAATTCGTACGACTAGCAACATGTCAGCGTATGCTCCTTGGACGTAGCCCTTTGCGGTGAACCAAGTAAAAATCTATGTGTCTGCCTGTTTATTTTCCTGCATTGCATTTAAAGCATAATCATCAGATAAAGGAGAAAGTAAGTGATCATAACATACACACAACTGCAAACAAAGTGACCCTTGTAACAAAGAGGTCAAGATCCAGTGGGGCAGGAAGAACTTTGAAAAATAATATTCATACCCTGATTCACCCCCCCTCTCAGGGTATATAGGCCCCTATTGGTCCTAACATTTTCCATCATAGAGAAAGTGAAAACATCCCTCGTGTTTACATACATCTTGCCATCTCTATATAGAGGTGTAATTCTTTTTAAATCCCCATTATACATGGATGGTTATAAATATGAAAATAATGAATAAAAATGATATTTATGAAATAATTAGGACTGTTAAATTATAATATCATATCTAACTTCTTACCTTCCAATCATTTGGTAAATTATTATAGCGATCATGTATATATGTGAAATACCACTTCAACGAAACGACGTGGTCTGTTTTTCTTTTCTTATATAAATAAATGGAAATAAAAATATATTTAATAAATATATAAGATATATATGATAGAATAATCATTTTTAATTCTTAATTTTTATTTACATTTCAATCATTCTGTCTATCAATAATTAAAAACAGTGCTCAAGTGTGCATACAACCTACTATCTCCATGAACCATGTGATTCATTTTTCTATTTCTACCTTTTATAGATGTAACTAGAAATATATACATATATATATAATGAATATATTTTATATTTTACTAATTATTTAAATTATGGATATTATGGAACTATAATCAATGTTATGGGACCATAATATCCAAATCAAAACAACTTGAAAAATGAAGCAGTTAATAACCGGAATAAAAATAATAATAATTTACTGTCAACAAATGGCTTATAAGATGTTATAAATAGATCATATATGATATTATAGATAGGTATAAAATTTTGTTATTTTTTATAATAAATATAAATTTATTACACATTAGTCTAAATCACTAACAAGGAGATTTGACCAATTGGTGGGAGATTTCATTTCATTTCCACTCCATTGAGACATATTTAATATTATGAACCTATATAATTTTATGTGTTTTATGTGTTTCATCTCTAATTTATTTAATATGAATATCTATTTATTTAAGATTATTAATGGTTTAACTAAATTTTTTTCATTAAATATGTTATAATTTAAAAGTTACCAAAGTGGTAGATGTTTATTTTATAGTCTCTTTTTTGGGATTTACTCTATATTTTATTGATGGAAACCTATAATCTTCCCCATATAAAATATGTATATTTTGTTATCATTTTTATATTTAATGATATTTAATTTATTCTTCCAAATTTTCTTCTATTTTTCACCTGAATCATTAAAAATAAATTTTTAAACTAAAATCTTATCTTATTTCTCTTTTTTTTATGATTTATATTTTTCCTAAAAGTCCTTATTTTTCAAAAAAAAAAATCAAAAGCCTTTTTTATTTACCAAAATTATTTATAAATGAAATTTTATTATATCATTAAATGTTTTAACATTTTAGAGTAATATTTATAGTATTTTTTGAAAGGTTTGTTTTAAAATATCTTTACTAATAGTTAGTACGACTACTTATTTTTAAAGCATGTGACATTTACAGATATTCTCGCTATCATAACTAATTTATGATGTCTAACTTATTCTAAATTTTTTAAAAGGTTTTATAAATAACAACCTTTGATAAAACATTGATTAAAATTTTCACTACTAATTGTTTAGGTCTATTAAAGACATTATTTTTTTATAAATCCAATATTTAAAATGAATTGATGGTCTTCATTTATCTCTTCATAATTTTGTAGTAACTAAATTTCTTCTAAAACAATAAAAAATTTGTAATAATTGGACATTAAAGTTTTCTTAAATACCCATATTCATTTATTCATGTATAATATTATTTCAGAAACCATATAACATTACAATATACAATGTTTTAACTTGAAATTTATTTATTGACAGAGGAAAATTTCATTTTCTATATTATTTTCTCAATTTTTACATTTTATGATAAGACATATTGTTTATGAATTAAATTTATTATTCAATATATGAGAAATTAATTGAACATGTAGTGATAGATAGCACCAAATTAGAGATCATCCCTCAAAGAATTGATAATTCTCAAGAGATAAACAAGTTAGATAGCATTATAAAATGGGTTGTTAGTGTATAACAATCCATCTATTTAACTTTCATGATACAATTATTTGGTGGTAAATATTTCATGATGTCTATGATCATGAAATCCAATATTAATAATTTCATTACTCAAGAATTCAATTATTTTTATATATGATATTGCTATAATTATATTATCCATGGTTCATTTTCATGCACAATTTATTGATTAAATGGAATGTTATTTTTAGTTACATACCATTTTATATGGATTATGAATTACTTACACATAATATATTCCTCAGTAGTTAAACCTTAGGGAGTATATGTTCTCACCCTTAATTTGTTTTACTTTCAATAGGATATGAATAAAGATATTATGAGTTATATCAAGTATGTAAGAATGATTCTTAAAATATTTATTTTATATTTACAATGTAATAAAGAAATCACATCTATATATGGTTCTTAAATACTTCTAGACTAATTGACCCTACATTGTTAGATCCCTTGTACTTCTTTTCACTGAGACAACGAAGACACAAGATAAAGGTTACAAGAATTGGGGTTTCATTAGATAGATCTAATATTGATACCAAATTTTGACACCAAGGGCAGAAAACCAAACCAATGAGGCTTTAAACTAGACCTTAACAAGACTCGAATGGCATTCCTGATAATAAAGAGATGAAAAATGGTTCCTAGTCTTCAAAAAATATCTTTAGATAATTATTTTCACAACCTCAAACAACTAAACTAAAATATATGTAGAGAAGAAATACAATGAAATAAAGTATTTTATATCCAAAACCCAATATTGTTATCCAATATACTAAAGAAAAAATCCAAAAAAAAGTATATGTCTATGAATAAAACCAAATTCAACCAAATAACACAAAGATACTTTGTGTGATATGGGAGAAATATCTCTAAGTGTCATCAAAATATACACTTCCCTGCTAACATAAAACCTCATCACCTCACAATGGAACCTTTAACTTTCCCACATTAGACAAAAAAAGTACATACTCCCTTGGGTAGAATTTAGGGTGTGATTTAAGTGTGATCAGTAGGATCCTAGCTATCCTGAGTGTTCCATAGAAATTATTTGTACAATAATTCCCATATTCTTAATATTTAAAAAATATTGCATGATAAAATGTTGTTCACATTTACAACAAAATAATTTTAAAATATTTACCATATTTATTTTTCTAAATATGATCCCACATAATTTTGGTCGAAGTGCATTTTCAAATAAAAAAATTGTCAAAGCATGCATCGTTTATTCATATCAAAAGCAAATTTAAACATAAAAATCACCATAGATGTCTTCCCAAGGATAAAATAGGTATGAAAAAGAAAATTACACTATAATATAATAATTGATTCAATACATAGTGAACTAAACTAGTCCCAATAACAAGAGGGCATGAGTAAGAGAGGAACACTCTAGGAATGAACCCCCAATAGTGTTTGAGTTAATTCCCAATACTAAAAAGTACTAAAGAATATAGGAACACCCTTTGAGTGAAACCCCATTTGAAATATAGACATGTACCAATACTAAAACACCTCATAGGTACCCATGGCACCCATATACTTCCTTTGTTAGGAAATTTCAAATGGATCATTGTTTTTAATAAATGATTTCCAAACAATCATTTTTTTCTATTAAAATCATTATTTGAAAAAAAATCATAAACATTTTCATAATGTTCTGAAACATGATTTATTTCAGAAAAATAAGGGAGAATTAATTTTTTATAAAAAAAATATGAATTCATATCAAGAACATCAATGATCATTCCAATCATATTTTAGACATAAATTTATAAAAACCAATCATATGATGTTCCCCAAAAATCGACAAAATACAGAACCACCTACGTTGCACTTAGGCTTGAATGATAAAAAATATAAGATCAATGATCCATAGGGAAACAAAACACAAAATAAAGTAATGTGAGGACATAAAAAATTATTCTAGCACTTTATAATTAATATTTAATAAGAAAAATGTTTTTAGACAAAAAATAGATCACATACTTATTCTGCATCCAACCAAACTAGATAGGGCCTCTCGGAAAAAAAAAACCAAATCATGGGAAATATATCACCCCAAGATTAAAATGATCAAATATCTTACCAAACCCATATTATGAATTACCATAGACAATGAATGATAAAAAAGGCATAATAGTGGATAATGTCGATTCAAATACAAGTTAAAATGCCCGTCATATAGATACTTTGATTTTTTAGAAACGAGTCTAACATTTTCCTCAGAAACATGTTTCTAAATTTTTTGTTCAATATAATAAACCAAACGACACCACGGTGTGGTGGAGTTTTACAAGGATTTTGGGGGTCTCGGTTGTACCTTTCCAATGGTCCAGATATGCCCACCGAACAATCCTTTCACATAAAAGTGAGATCATTTTGGTTTTTCCATTACCCTAACCTTTCCATGATGAGACCGAATTATCCATGTCACACAATGTGAAAACAAAAATCCCATTACCTTGGCCACACCCTATATTCGGAATGGTGTCCCTTATCAAGGTGCGATGGTTCTACCTATGAGAAAATAGGCTAGGGTCAGGGTCTGGTGTGGCCTGTTTTACAGTAGGAAATGTACAAACCCATTTTAAAAAACCACTAGCACTAAACATAAAATCATGGACACAAAAATAACCAAACCAATTATGAAAAAAATAACCTCAAGATGAGATATTTCAAGTACTATAAAATCATGTATGTAGTTAGGCCTCTTTCATGCAGTAGATAGAAATCGAGTTAATAACTACTCCACTATCTTTAGGTTTATTTCCTTTAGGTTGATCTAGGCTAGTGACTGTATTCATTTAGAGTGTCCATATACGGAAGAATTTTCTATGAGAACCAAAAAATCGATACCTTACCCAAATCTCATGGAATCTTTCTATACTTGGACATATAAAATATACTTATCCCTGGTGTTTTCACTAAATTTCTCTAAACTAAATCTACAAAATAACAAAAAATAATCATTAAAATAATTGAATCCTACTATGATACCAACAATAATAATTGAAGATGAACCAATATAAATAATAAGTTTTTAGTATTTTTTAATTAATACATGTCACAATAGGCTCACAACCCTATGAACTAAAGGTTTAGTGTCTTAGATAATAACAACATATTCTTGTTATTTTATATCAATTGTAAAAAAAATTCATAATCATTATCCTCTAGAACATATTCTAGATATCTCATATTATATAAACATACTCATATCTAGAGGAATATTAATATAATAAATGGGTGACATCAAATTAT
The DNA here is from genome assembly GCA_963277665.1 of Viscum album. NCBI lineage: Eukaryota > Viridiplantae > Streptophyta > Magnoliopsida > Santalales > Viscaceae > Viscum > Viscum album. The sequence continues at coordinate 1,275,770,428 of OY728135.1, forward strand.
CTATAAGGAAAACATATAAAACATTTTTAAATGATATATCTTTAACATGATTGAAAACATTATCAAGGTTAAATATCAAATAAAATGTCATGGAATGATAATTGAAAATCAGGAATCATTATTATATATTAAATATCATGGAAAAGAAACACTATTCAAAACAAACCTCAATAAAACTTGTATTGGAAACAAATAACAGAAATCAAACAAAAAATTAAATCATAATATTATTATGTGGAATATATTTATAACATGGAACATCATAAAAATATATCATAGCATGGAAATAATGCCTAACATAAATACAGGTTGTGGAATAAATATAATCATATATAATCATACTATATTTTATTAGGAATCCCCACCTAACTTTCATAACATGGGGGAGTAGGCATCCCTACCCGATTTCCAAAGTAGAGAGATAATTTCTTACACAATTCCGGTCATTCAGTGAGCATTAATTACTCAACACCCAAGGTTATCTCATGTGATATGAAACCTTAACAAATTTATTTTTTGGATACATAGGACCCTACCCAACATCATCTTTACAAATTAGTTCCCCTTAAAATAATATCACTCATCTTATCATAAATAACCCATGAGAAGAAAATAAGATTCACAGTCATTCCAAATTAAATCACCAAAAATTGATCATTTGATACCAAAAACATAATATATGAAAAAGGTGTATTTAGGAGGAACACATATGGGTTTATTTATAAACTACTAAAAAACTATATATGAATTCATTGAAAATAGAATGAAAATCGCTAATTATATTTTTATTAATAAATTATTTATAAATATATTCTTAAATAGGGGTCATTTTCATGACATTATCTAACATTTTTTAAAGATGAAGATAAAATATATTGAAACACCACTTCATGAAATATTTTAAAAAATATTCATCGATAAGAGATAAATGATATATCAAAATGTGAAGTAGAAGAGAATAATATAAGATCTTGATATGAAAAACATTTTTTAATATTTCAAAACACATTTATTAAAAACCCACATCATTAATAAGTTAACTAATATATTTCATAAAATCAATAAAGTTTAATATATGGATCATTAAAACATAAAAAAATAGTTTCGACTAATGAAAGGAGAAAATTTGTGGGGAGAATAAATTTGATATGGAGAGAAAAATTATTAAAAGATGTGGGAAATATAGTTAACATAATTAAATTTCTTTATGAAATAATTGCTTTGTATTTGAAGAATACATTATTGAGAAAAAATGTTTCCCTATAAAAGAACATATAAATATTACTTGACTTCATCATTGGTTAGGATATTTCAATAATAGAGAATTATAATCTAATTAGAGTGATTACAACTCAAGAAAATGGATTGAGTTAATAAAATCTCTTACTTTAATTCATATATAGTAAAAAGTTCACTTATCTACTCTAAAAACCCATAAATTTCTTAATAATAATTTTCAAACCCTTATTATCATACATTACTATAACACCCAGAGATTTTATGATATATTTATCTTCAAATTAATTTAATTTCTTCAATAGTTTGTGATAAATCTAAATCCATGACTAAATGAATAGTAATATAGTATGATATTATAACCTAGTTATTAAATTATTATAGTGAATAGTAATAACTAAATTTTAAAAAATATGAAATTATTTAAATACTAACTTTTTAGTAAATTCTTTTTGTGTCTCAAATCATACATTTTTCATCAAAAATGGTTTTTATTGGTTTTTTTGAGAAAATAATATAATATATTTTTTACTTTTTATACAAAATAGTTGGAAAATGAATTTAAAATTTGAAATAAATATTTAAAAATTATCGTTGAGTGAATTATTGATAATTCTCTAAAGACATTTATTTTTACTGAATAGTGAAAAATATTGATTTCTATTGAAAACTATATTTTTGTTTCAAGAATATACAAAGATAAATTTTGTTTTAAAATAATTTCAATGTAAATTCAGTTCTATTATATTATGAGCAGTAAAATTATTTTTATTGGAATAACTTTTATTGTAGAATTTGGTGTTGAAATATTTTTGTACATAAAATGAACTATGCTTAAAAAGTTCCTTGGTTTTTGTCTTAATATTATAAATTATTTTCATCAATTTTTAGAGTGATAATATTGACCAAATCATTCCATATTTGTAATCAGTAGATCTAATTTTCGTAAATAGGTTGCTTTAATTTTTTTCCATTATAAATAGTAACATTGGTAAATATTTGTCACTAATGTAAAGGAAATATGGGTAAATTAGGAATAAAACTCCAGGATATGGCTTTAATGATTCTATAACACTTAAATTGATCCAATTTAATGAGTTTATTTTTTTCAATTCCCATATAAGTCCTAAATATATTTCCACTCGGACAAATATTGTTGGATTATGAACTTTATGTTAATTTAATAAAATAATAAATACTCATTGTTAGTCTCTTGACATTATGTTGTCTAATATTTTATCTAAATTAATAGAAGATTTTATTTTTTGAATATAAATGTTTATTTGAAAATAAATTAATTTTATTTATCACGGTACTTCTTTTTTATTTTTAGTGACTGAATAATTACACTAAAAGCTTACGATAGATGACACAATATTTATTCAATTAATAGAAAAATAAAATAAAATATTTTAAAAATATTTAAATTTTAAAAAAATTATAAATTGATGTATTCTATGAATTTTTTAGATAAATATAACATATTATAGTTTCATTAAATGATTTTATTTTAATTCCATTTCTATCATGTTTTTTCCAATGTCAATTTATGTGAATAGCATAAAAAATGATATTAATAATTATTTAGGAAAAATATTTTTGAACAAAATATTTAAGAATAATAAAAATCTAGATAGAGGAAAATTATAGTCATTAATGGTCTAAATTATGATACCTTATAAATTTATGATCCAATTGGTAAATTATAATTAATTTTATAACCCTTTAGAAGTTAAAATTTTGTTACTATAATTAATGTTAAAATATATTATCTAAGGGTTAAAACTAATTGATAATGTTTTAAAACCCACTTGAACCTGTAAAAATCATATTGGTTTATGGGATTCAAACTACATCCTACCTAATATTTTATTATCTATCTAGTTGGAATATTTTTTTCCTGATAATGAATTTATTATATATTAATCTTTTATGTAATTCAAAGCATGAACCTCCCCACACTTATAATATGGAACATCTTCTCCTCTCTTACTCACGCCATATGAGCCGCTTATCTCAACCAAGACCTACCATATTACCTTACTAGAATAATTTGAAAATTATTTTTTATGGATCTTTCTAAAATATAATCCTTTCAAGGATTAATGAGTAAGTCAAAAGAAGTTTCTCAATAAAGAGGTATTACTCTGAGAACAGTGTTTTTAATTTCATTTCTTCTTCTACATACATTGAATTCAGGGTATCTATTCAAAAATAATGATTTTTTTCTCATAAATATGATTAATTTTTACTATGATAATCTGAAAACCATTTAAAACATTATTCCTATCTGTTGGAAAGTGAAAACATCGCACATATGTATGTGTGGATAGACACCTCCACGATGTGATGTGATGTGATTCGTTTTTCTTTTTTAGTTTTCATGGATGATAATAAATATTGAATTTATTAATATATAAGTTCTATATTATATAAAAATTATCATGTAAATAATGATAATTATTTACATCTTTTTCTTTCCAATTCATTGTAAAATGAAAATTGTGTTCACGCGTACGTACGGCCAACCATCTCCATGAATAGTGTAATTATTTTTCTAATATATATCTTTTATATATGACTATAAAAATAAATATAATTAATATATATGATATTTATATAATTATTAAAATTAAGTATATGTTATAACCATGATTAAATTATAAGGATCTGAACAAATGAATCAAAATATGCATGAAAAACAAAACAGTTGTAACCTGAAATAGTTATTTTATAGAGAACTTGTTAATAAATTGGTGATAAGATGTTATATGTAAATAATAATTGGTGTGATATATATATATATATATTTATATGGTTCTATTATAAATGTGTAATAAATATTTATTTATTATAAATGTATTTCATACACGTACGAAGAAAGACATGACTTGATGTATGAGATTTATGTTCCAATGCCATTTTAATAAAGATTGTTTATGCTGGAAATTATTTTGAGAGAATGTTTTCATATGTTTCTAATAAACTCAATTAATTTTCCTTATGATCTATTTATTTCTTAGGAATATATTTTTTATTTTCATGTACCTCTCTTTATGTAGTCAAAAGGATGAATTAATGTTTTTAAGGAAAATCAACTATGATTTACTATTCAGTTTAGAATATTTTTCTTTCGTGTCTATGTTTTCTTCAAAATGTGTTGAATAATGTTTTTGAATACTCTTAAATTATTGATAAAAGTTATTTCAACCCATGTTTTTATTTTTATTTAAATGTTTTATTATAATATTTCTATCATTTTTCAGATGAGGTACCTTTATCGAAAGTTGGAAGGGAATATTTTTTTAAAATACATGACATGAATGGAATATCATGCCAGTATGACTGCTCAATTTTTTAAATATTCCTTTATATGATTAATTTTTTTAATAAAAATTAATTTTTTTCATTAATATTTGAGAAATATCATAAGTTTAAATAATTGATTTTAAAATGAAAAGTGTATTTTTCCCATGAATAATTCATGTGATATTTTAAAAAAATTCATCTATGGTAAAATCATTTGAGTTTAGTTAATATTTACCGGGGATATAATCCAATGATACCATCCTTATTCTTTCTCTATATTGAATATGATTATGTTTATTAGATGATTATGAAATCCATATATTTTTTATGGGTTATTTTATGATGAATTTATGAAATGTTTTTCGAGCCCATTTTCATTGAATAAGTTATGATATGATGATAAGATCAATGCTATATTATATTATGGCACACATTTATATGGTTTTCAGAATGTTATGGGTGGGAAAATAATTATATACCCCAACCATTCATTTCTCAATGTTTTATATCTCATAAGAAAGATATGAGAAATAATTCAATGTTCTTGATCCACTATGGGAAACAACTCGATGTTCATGATCCACTATGGGGACAATCTATTGATTACTCATCCGTTATAAAATCGGAAATAGGTGTTGATGCCTAATCCACACTAATTTTATTGTCTCATATGAAATGTATTCTTTTCATATAATGGTTCCAAAATTTTATGACATAATTTTGAAATGAACTTATTGTTCATGATTGAGTATGATGTTAGATCACTATTATGAAACTTGTAGTTTTAAATGATAATGTTTTATTCTATGATTAATGTTTACGATCTATGAAAAATGGGATATTACTTTATAATTTATGTTCATGATCTCATACAATTATTCATATTTTATTCTTTCATATGGTCATTGATTGATATCTCCCACGTTTACCATTACTAAGTTTATGAGATCACCCTTTCTTGAGTTTTATTTCCCATGTTATGAAGAATGGTATGAAGTAGGATATGTCACGAGGTTTACAAAATGGGAAGAAAAATATGATAGATGATGAATCATATACCTAAATATTAGGTTTATATGTATAGTCCCAAACAAACTAATCATTTATTGTTTTGGCATGGATTGAAATGTTATATATGGAATATTCATCCAAATTTATGTAATAATTATCTATGAAATGTTTAGATAATTATAGTTGGTATCATGATTGGATTTATTAAATAGTTAGAGATTATGATTTGAAAAAACTATTGATAAACCTAGGGATAATTCTATGTATTGGACAATATCAGGGTGATTTTCTAAGGAAGAGATTACGTGTTTTTCCTAGAAATACATCATGATATGGGTATTAAAAGTGTATTTGGTATTGGGACTCATGAATATATGGGTTGTAATCCCAAAAAGAGTTGGTCGAGTATATCTATTATACCATTTTGGTTCATGGTGAATGTTACCTTACTATGCAATAGATTTAACACTCTTGGGGGATATTCTTGGTTTAATTAAAATTTTTATTACATACCATTATGAAGGATTTGAATATATGTTGACCCTATAAAAAATAAGGTTTTATAAAATGGAAATAATGTGTCATGGGTTATAAATATTATAAATTATTTTTCAAGATTATGTAGTCTCCCACTAGGATTTGTTTTCTCTCTCTATCTTTTTATTGTTTTAGTCAATGGATAGAACCTGAGAGAACTATGTTAATGTTTAATTTTTTGGACAATAAAATGATTTTCCACCTTAGAAAAAATTGTTAAGGGATATGGAATGAGAATTTTCATTTTTATACTTATATATTTTCTCATGCCATGAACCATGATGAACATCCAAACGATCAATGGTGGGAGAAATGAATTTTTGAGTCTTTGATGAGGAATCATCTACTTTTGATTACTAGATTTTCATATCAACCAGGGGATAAATGATGGATCAACACCATTGAGAAAATATCTTCTATTCTCTCATTCCCAGAAAATAAGAATTTTTTTGGGTTATTTATTTTTGGGAAGGTGTAGCAGATTAATAGTGGAATCTCATTAATAATTTAAGGAAAGAGGAAAAATTTACTCTATTGGACTAAAGATGTTTAAGATGATATTTTTTAGTAAGTATTTCCCTTGTGTTCTACATATAAAAATAGAGAATTAATTTATTGAACAAAAATATAATGTTGATGAATCCATGAGTATCTATCAATAAAATTTTACAATACGTGAAAGGTATGTGTCGGGTTAATTATTTTCCCTAAAAGAAAAATTAACAGATTTGTTGGTGGAAAAATACCAAGTCCCTGAAAGGTGTTATCTATAAGACACATTACTATATATGAAGAAATCATTCAATATGAAGTCAAGAAAGAAATGTAAATTTGATCTTCCTTACATTCCCAGGGATTAGATAAAAAATTAAGATGTATTTTCATGAAAACATTAATATATCATAAGATGGAAAGAAATGACAGTAATATATCTTCCAATGAGTAGTCTAGTTAATGAAATAATAGAAATGAAGATAACAAAAAAAATCATGACCCACACTCTAATGCTTCAAATGCATAGAGTATGGGAATTAAATAACCCAATTTATAAATAAAAGGTTTCACGATGACAAAAAACATTAAAAAAATTAATACCAAAGATAAAGGTTAATATCATGCAATCACGACTACCGAACTGGCTTTTGATAAGGATGTGGTGAAAGGTAAACTTATCATCCATTCTAGAACTACTATTGTATTATTTGATTCTAGATATAAACACTATTTTATATATAAGTAATTTTATAAGGGTATAAAATTGAGAAATAAATTATTAGATTTTGAGTTAGCTGGGAGAATGTCTAATGGTATGATTTCCACATATCAAGTTCATAGTTTCACTTTGATTAAAGTTTGGAGGAACATGATTAAAAAAATCTTGTGATTCAAACTCTAGTCTTATTTTTTGTTATTATAGAAATAGATTGGATATATTTATATGGTTCATATATCCATTTCCATGTAATTAAAGTCACATTTCATTTTTAGAATAAACCAATGATCATTTTTTAGTGCAAGGATGAATATGAACATCCAACAAAAATTACTTTTATCATGTTGGTCTAAACGCTTATCCTAGAAGGTATCTATCCTATATGGTTGGGGAGGAACACAAAATTGAGGTTGTGACTATTTTATGGGAGTTTTTTGATGTCTTTCCAAAAGAGTTTCCTAGTTTTCCTTTGAATAAAGAAGCTGAGTTTTCAATAGATCGTATGCCTGGTGCTATGCCAATTTCAACAGATCTGTTTAGAATGGACCCAATTGAGTTATATAAATTTAAGAGGCAACTCCAAGAGAATATTTAAAAGGGATTTATATTAAGTATTGCATCATGATGGTGTGAAAATACTATTTTTCTTAATAATAGAGATGGGTAAATGTGTCTTTTCCTTGATTATCAAGACCGTAACAATTCCTCTATTAGGAATAAGTATCATATTGCATGTATTGATGATTTTTTAAATCAATTAGAAAAAGATCAATGTTTTTTCCATGATTTATATTCAATCCAGATAATATTATTTAAGAGCTAAAAAGTGAATACATACCTCGTACAACCTTATATATAAGGTATGTAAACTATGAATTTTTATTATTGAGATTCGGTCTTACTAATTACCCTGATAAATTCATGTATTTATGATTGGACTATGCATTTAAAACATTAATAAGCTTTGGTGGTCTTTATAGATGATTTTTTTATATATTCAAATAGAAAGGATGACCTTGAATATTTTTTCAGAACTGTGTTGAATTCCCTAAGTAAGAAGAATCTATATGAAAAAATTAACAATAGTATTTTTTAGCTTTAAATTGTTTCATTATTGGGTCATATAATCCCATGTGAAGGTATAATGGTGGATCTTAGAAAGATTAATGTTATTTAGAAATGGACTGGAACATCCAAGGTAACAAAAATACATATTTTTTTTGGGTTTTTTGGATATTATAAACACCTTTTAAGAGACTTCTCATGAATATCTAATCAACATACTAAGTTGACCAAGAAGGGGATTATGTTCGTGTGGTTAGATGAATGTGAAGTCAATTTCAAGAAGCAATGCAGAAGGCTTGTTAGTTCACCTGTACTCACGCAACCCTATAGTAGTGATGGGTTTTTGATCTATAGTGATGCATTAAATTAGGGGCTAGGATGTTTCCTTATAAACAATGATATGTTGATTGTATATACCTCATTCTAATTGAAAACACATTAGAAAAATTAACAATCTAATTGTTTGGAATTAGAAGTGGTATTTTTTCATTTAAGATATAAATGAATAATCTTTATAGTGAATGGTGTTTCACATATAAGAATCATAAATTTTTGAACTATATATTCTCATATAAATAGTTGACCACGTTCTAGAAAATATGGTTGGAATTAATTAAATATTATTAATTCTTGATACATTTCCACACTAGGATGGAATAAAAGATGGATGATTCTCTAAGCGGTAAGTAAAAATATATTTATTCCATGATGTGGATTTGAAAGTGTCCAATACTTATGGATTTATGGAAAATGGAGGTTACATTGTTGAGGAAACAATACATATAATATCCTTATAATATTAAATGTTCATCATCTATCGATGTGATGATTAAATAGTCATAAAAGGAAGATGTGTAACTATAAAATTGTTGAGAAATGTTCCTGAATTGAATAATAAATTTTATTTAATGATGTTTTCCATGAACCCTATATGTGTCCCATATATACCAAATTTAATTAAGGAGCTATTGAATGAAGCCCAAACATTATCATTCTATATTCATCCTAGAAGTACGAAGATATATAGATATCTGAAATATAATTTCTAGTATGAAAACATGAATAATGTTATTTCAAAATATATATCTTAATGTATGGTATGATATTAATTTAATGATGAGAGGAAAAAAATATAAGGTTATATTCTAACCATTACCCATAGTTGAATGAAATTAGGAAAACATTATGATGGATCTCATCATCAGACTCAAAAAAAACTAAAGGTCATAATATTATTTGGGTTTTAGTTGATCACATTACTAATTCATCAAAATTCATTGAAATGAGAAAATATTTATCTCTTTTTCAACTTTCTGGAATATATATTAAATAAGTGGTAAGGATGCATGGAGTATTACATTCTATAGTATCTGATCAGGATCTAAGGGTTACCTAGAAGTTTGGTAGAAGTCGTCAGTTGGATCAGGATATAGAATTGAGTTTCATTACATCTTATTATACTCATATCGATGGTCAGTTTGAGATAACCATTCAAACCCTAAAGGATATGAAGAGGTACTGTTCTATGGATATAAATGTTTTTGGGGACCAACACCTTTCTTTGGATTAATTTTCGTACAATAATAGGTTTAATTAATATATCTATATGGATACTTATGAATCTTTATACATAAATAAGTTCAAAATTCTAACATGTTGGGACGAATTTTGGTGAAATAGAGCCATTGCGACCTAATCTACCTGAAAAAATGATAGAGAAGTTTATAGACATTCAGTATCACATAAAGGTTGTTCAAAGTCCACAGAAAAGTTATATAGATAATCATATATGAAAACTATAGTTTGAAGTTAGTGATAAGGTATTCCTATGAATAACACCTTGTAAAAATGTATTATATTTTAATTAAATAAAATTTTATCCCAAGATACATTGGTCAACTTAATATTCTTGATCATGTAGGAACTGAAGCTAATCGATTGGTTCTTCCTCCAAATCACTCAAAATTTCATGATGAATTCCATGTATCTATATTAAAGAAATATGTAACTGATTTTTTTCATTTACTAAACTTATAGTTTGTACCACTAGAATTAGTACTCTCTTATAAGGAACAACTGGTGGATATTATAAATCATATAGAGAATGTGATACGAAAAAAAACCACTCAATTGGTCAACTTTTTTTCAAAAACTTAAATTAGAGGAATATATGTATGAACCCAAGGATGTATTAAAATAGATATATCCTTAATTTTTTTATCAGAATGATTTAATTTCAAGATGGAAATTAATTTTAAGATGGTGAATATAAAAATGGAATGTTTTGATATATTTCTCTCTAAATAAATTTAATGTCTTCGATATCTTATGATTAAAAAAATCAAATCCAATGAATAGTAATGTATTATGCATGTATAAAAAATCTATAAATTCAATGGAGTGAATATGAATAAGTAAATTTTGAATATTATGTGAATATATAAATACAAAATTTTTAGTAGCATTTATATGCATCAAAAAATATATTTTTCTTCATAAATTGTTTTTTTGTACTTATGTGAGGAAATAATATAATTAATTTTGGAAACATTTAGAAAATTTATTTCGAAAAATGAAATTTTTGTTTTTAAATTATCATTTGAAAATTATCATAGATTTATTTTTTTGATAATTAATTGAAAAGTTGGATATTTTATGAGTAGTTAAAAATAATAATTTTTATTGAAAACTATATTTTTATTTAATGAAATTATAATTTCATATTTAGTTATATATTTATTGAAAAGTAAGGCTAGATTAATTATATTTTTTATTAATCAAATTATGTTTATTTAAATCAATTTTATTGGATGAATTTGGAAAGAAAACATTTTTGTACATAAAAACACATTTTTCTGGGAACCTGTATTTCATTGTATTTTTTTGTATCTAACATCAACTAATTTATAACTTTTTGATAAATAGAATATTGAAAATTTTATTCTATATTTGGAATTAATAGGAATAAATATTTTAAATATTACCCTTTTATTTTTAGAACATTTTGAATAGTAACCTTGGTGAACATTTGCCACCTCAAAAAGGGTAAAATTGGTAAAACAGGGTTAAAATAGTATATAAGGCTTCAAACATTCTCTAAAACATTTTTTATACTATTGGGATAGTTTATTTCAAAATTTTATATATAATTCCTAAATATATTTCCACTTGCTACAATATTTCATTGATTACGACATTTATATTAATTTAAGAAAAGAATAAATAAAAAATATCACCCTCTTGACTTTTACGTAACTAATATTTTATCACGGTGGAAAAAATATGATATGTTTACTTATATATGTTAATTTTAAATTTAAATAAATTATATTTATCATAGTAATTTTTTAAAAAAATAGTGGTTGAAAAATTACTCTAAATGATTAGACAATGTCGTTATAGTATTTATTCATTTACGATAAAAATAAAATAAATCATTTTTATAAAAATAAATTTTTTAAAAAATTTATATTATTTTTTATAAAGAAAATTCAGATATAAATAATTTATTTGATATATATGAATGGTTTGTATTCGAATTCCATTTCTTTTATGTTTTGTTCAAAGATAGATTTTTTGAATAGGGTCAAAAATGACATTAGTAATATTTTTAGAAAAATAATAGTTTATTTAATTATATATGAATCATAAAAATATTGAAAGTTGATAATTAGGATAATAAATAGTCTATATTATCATACATTTTTCTATTTCTGATCCTATTATTAACATATATGTATAATTATATTTTGTTTGTTTCAATGGTGAAGAGGCGACTTGGAACCCCATTCAAGGTGGATTTGGTTTGGCCATATGGTGGACTTTGGGGAGATCATTTAATTCATAGCCACCAAGATCTTATCATCATTTTCAATATTAATAGAAACATCCAATAGTTCCCTCATCCATAACAGGGTATGTACCTTATTTCCAAAGGTAGGTGGTCAATTGGGGTTTTAGACCCAACTATACATATGGACTCGCATTGGCCGAGAGGATGCGAGGTCAGTCTCATCACACCATTTTGGCGGAAATTGTTTCATAATCAAGGAATCTCTTATATATTTAAGATATGTTATAGAATCTCTTTCTAGACTTCATACAGGACTCTCTCCTTTAACCAAATGATTATAGGTTAAGTATCATTTATATATAAAAGTAAGGGTGGATGTCATTGTAGAATCCATCAGTATATATCTAAGTTTCTCCATCCATTTCCCAATAAAGAATTTGTTCTTATATATTGAAGTGGTGTAGTTTAACACTCTATAATTTTCTTCCATACAGAGAGAAGGTTGACATTTTGAGGTGAGGATTGGGCCATTATGAGGAGTCCTATGTATCATGTTTTTTGAAGGAATCAAAACCCACATGTATCATTAAACCCATTCATTTTTGCATAATTTAGATGAAATATGTATGGGCATTAAGGCATCGGATATATGAGCTTGATTATTGGAGAGGCATCCAATGTATCCTAGTTATGGATGGAATCAAAGTTAATGTAGTTTGATCATACCCTTGGGAATAGCACTGAGGTAGATTCCTTTATATGAGGGATATTTGTATCATGCCACTCAATATGGCTCAAATAATGAAATTTCCCTAGTTGGTGGAGGTTCATGATGCCAATTTTGTGTCATTGTAGCTCCATAAACCCACATGATCTATACTCGGTGTGAGAAACAAGTGATAGCATGTGATTAGCCTCATTGTATATAGATGTGGTACTTATGTATTGGGACCACCACTGGTATGTTTTAATATAGATCATGGACCTAAGGGAGGCATCTAACATACCATGGTTATAATATGAATAAACTTTATCGTATTTTGATCATTCCCTTAGGACTGCACCCAAGGTATATCCCTTATATGATTGGTATTTATATCATTCCACTCATTGAGGAATACATACTGAGATTCCATGGCTAGTGGAGATTCATGATGTTAATGATGTGTTCATTGCGGCTCCTTAATCCCATGTGAGCTATGATCTGTGTGATAAATAAGGCATAGAAAGTGATTATCCTCATTTCATATGGATGTGGGACTTATATACTAGGACCACCCTTAGTATGTTTTAATATGGAACTGAAACCTTAGTGAGGCATCCTACATACCCTGGTTATGGTAATAATTAGTGTCCTTATAGTTCTGTTGTTTACACGATCCACTAAGGGAAGAGGGATAACGATCATCCCATGGGAGTTAATGGGTCCCAAGGTATGAAATTTAAAAGATATTTAAGGACTTGTTATAAGATTTATTCCTTTTTGAATTCAGTCTTAGACCATTGGAAGGCATCCTACATATCATGGTTATAGAAGGAATCAGAGTACTCATAGTTCAAATGATTTATCGGTCCACTAGGGGATGAGCTCAAATGATCATCCCGTTGAAATGATTAGGTCCCGATGGATGAAATATTGGATATGTGATAGGAATTACACTAATTTGGAAGCCCATTGGAGTTTGGGATTGGTCCTTATTAAGGAAACCTATGTATCATGGTTATGGCACAAATCGGTGCCCTCATACTTCAACTGGTTGGAGATTACACACTAACATTCTCATTTTATGCGGGATGTATCATATTATGTTTTTCTTTGGTGATTACATAATGGAATTTACCTTGTCTATATAGATTCTTATAGTGAAAATGAGATGATTATTTCAACTCCTTAATGCCACGTGAGTTATGATCGGTGTGAGAAACATAGGGTGAAAAATGGTTAGTCTCACTGCTTATCGATGTGCAACTAATGTACTGGGACTACCCTTTATATGATTAACATAAATATAGAGCCTCAAGAAGAAGTCCTATATATCCTGATTATGAAAGGAATCAGATTTTTCATAGTTCCCTTAGTGGGATCTTACAAACTGAGGTTTTCCGTTTACTATGAGACTTACACATAGATGGTTGAGAAAACAATCAAACCATGGGATATCCTAGGATTCATCTATATTTTTGGCCTAATATGTGTCGATTGTACTCTTGGTATGACTAGATTATTTTATTAACATGGTGGAGGGTGAATTATAAACATTTCCAAATCCAATTACATGATCCAGTTGACTTTCTCAAGAGATTTCACATAACCTAGATGGCATGTCCATAGGTTATCACATGATCTAGGCTAACTTATCTAGAGGACATCACAAGATCTACTAGGTTGATCCTATAATCCCTTATATGATCATGTATGACATTCCCATAGTGAATCATATAATCCATATCACATGCCTTAGTGTCATATAAAGAGTTGGATTACACTTTTGGATGGCATTTGAAGAGTCAACGTGACATGTCTCAGAGGGTGTCGAATGCCCTAGATGACTGGTCTAGAGATCATTTTAAGACTTGGATGGAATTCCCATAGGAAATCACAAGAACCCGTTGACATAATTGGGTGCCGCCGTAAGACTCAGCTGATGTGTATTGGTGACGTCATATGAGTCATGAAATTCTTATGAAGGACATAGCAATGTTTTGATGGTGATCCCATATGACTTCATGATACTGTGGTGGCATGCATGTGGGGCCCCATGGGACTTTATTTTATATATCTATAGAACTTAACATGATACAAATAGTATACTAAATAAGTTTCATGAGATATGGGAGACATGCCCTAGTGTTTTCATGTGTTTGGGATAGTTCAGGCGAAGAAAATGATGATCAGCGCATATGTGCTTCACAAATTCTCTCATATTTTATTCCTTTCTCCAACCCTTTATTGAAAATTCCTTATATTTATTTAGTATTAAATTATTTTATGTCACATTTTATTTTGTAGATATGTGGTATGTTCTTCATATGTCCTTCCATATTTCCTTCACATGATCTATAATGATCGCACGAAGTGCTTATGAAGGTTTCATGATCTCTTTGGTAGTTTAACAGATATTACCTGATGGAAAGCCTCTCAGTCACAATATTAGCCACTCTGAGAATCCAACTTCAGTGCTTGATGATCTAGTGTATCTGGATGCAAAAAATATCAAACATCATCTAGAGAGTAGTAGTGAATTCTTCGTGTTAGGGTGGGGGGTTTATAGGACTCTCCATCCAATTTGTTCTCCAGTTTTCACAATGCATATTATGTGAATACCGACTAGAGTTGATGGAGATATTCGACGTCCTGCACTCTGTGAATTCAAATCATAGATCATTCTAGGGGTGTCACATGATTTCCAGTGGATGTAAGACCGTCCCATTAATTCCCCTTTTATTAGATTATTTAAAATTTTGGGGTTATTTTTAAATCATGAAAACATATCAAGGGAATTCTATATTGTCAAGCCAAAACGATTGAGGGTCTTCATGAGATTAGGGTCCCTATTGAAATACATCTGTGTGTTCTCGAGCGACATCTATAGAGCCTTTTTTGAGACAATGATACCCCATTAAGGGGGCCTTCGAGAACTTAGGTTGGCTTTTCAAGGTGTCTGTCAAGACCATGTTTTGAACAACCTTCTCATGTAACATGATTTTTATGACCATGAGGGGCTAAAAAATTTCCCTCTTTTATCTCATTTATTAATTTTACAAATTTTGGGGATATCATGAGGTTGTATGAGTTTTGTCGAAAAATACCACTCCACATCTAGGTGATGCATCTCATGACCAACAAATTTCTTATGAGGATGCATGATCATTTCATGTATAATTCTACATATTTTTCTATATGGATCTAAAATCAAAGATCTAGGTAACTTATACATATTTGATGCACTTCCCATGAGGAGGATGACATGTTGTCATATTTTCATGAGATGAGGCAGACATGTCACCAGTACTCTGGTGGTATCTTGAGGATTGTCAGTGGAACATATCATGATGTTTATAACCAAAATAGGCTCCCTCCTCCCCCCAATTTATTTCCTTTGTTTATTTTACAAATTATAGGTATGTTACATGTTTTCTTAAATGTTTCCAATGACAATCAATCTCCCTATCAATGATGTTTCACATTATTTTTATGACCACTGGAGGCTCCTTCCTTTTGGATATTTTCCTCTTATTTTCCAATGGTTTTTGGAGGGTTTTCAGGAATCCTCTGGTTTAGAAGTCACATGACCTGGGGGATCTCATTCGTAAGTGTCTGGGGTACCTTCATGAGAGATGAAGGACTTGTCAAAGGGGCTCTATGAAATCTTCCATAGGTTATGTGTCATGCATGGCAATCTGCATTCCCTTATTCAAATCATGTGATCATATTTTTCTTGGGGGTTCACGTGATCCGAATGGTCATGGACAACTTATTCTTCCTTTTCTTTATGGGGATAAAAATACTCATATTCAGGTATTCCTTCCTTTTTTAATATTTTTATTCTTATTTGATGTGAGTCAATAGATACCCTACCTTATGAGAGACATCCATGTTTACAAGGGATCAGTTATGAAGAATGTAAATACTTTCTTGAGTCTTTATCATTGTCACTAATCCATTTCATGGGTAACACTTGGTCTTTTGGGTGACATTTGGTATTTATATATGATTTCTAATAAATTGGTGAGTGGATAGGTATTCATTCACTTCCTACCCATTTTTTCAAAACTCTCTCTCCCTGCTTCTATCGCATAAGCTCATCGCCAGACCATTTCACTAGACGCAATCATGAGACCTCTCCGTAAGCCTGTTTCGCAAGAAATCCTATGAAAGAATAATTTTTCTCAATTGCCTACTCAGACTAATTATTAACATAACTTTGGTAATTTTCTAAAAATTGGACATGGGGATGTAGTTCCAGGTTGCAGTGTAGAGGCAGTGAAATACTTGAGCACGTCTCTAGAAGGTGTATCACATGGTGGTAGTAGTGACCGAGTGTAGGACGTCCTTCAGGTGGATATGGGAATCCAGTTGGCTTCACAAAATGCATCCATGGTAACTGAGGTGATTGGAGGAGTCTACAATGACCAAGACACTGGTGGGGGCTCTCAGCATTTGGCCCTAGAGAATACCTCAATGTAGTTTATGGGACGAGGCTTTCATCAGTCAGGAGTCTCCAAGCATCCAAGTCAGGCCCTGTAGGCGATCCCTTCTTATGCTGAGATGGTTACAGCCGGGGGAACAAATATATTCTGTCAAAACTGGTTTGCAGTTTTGGGAGAGAACGACTGCCATGATAGTGTAGAACGAGATGGGATAGATGGAATCCATAGAGAGGGGAAGGTAAATTTGGTATATGAGGGAGCTTCCCACGAGGAGAGTGAAGATCCTTTGGATTTCCCTACTAAATTCTAGGAAATGGCCATTGAGGAGGAATATCTCAGATCCTCCTCAAGGAAAGGAAAGTACACTACTATTGATTCGGATGGCTTTATTAAAAACAATCGAAGGGTGCGCCGTTAAAATGAGTATTCAAACCTTCCCAGACCTCCTACAACTAGATCTGAAAGTAAGGGCAAGCTGCCCCCAAAAGCTCCCATATCTGTGAGCAACCTGCATACATCACCCAACACATCATGTGACATGGTGGCTACAGGTGGGGAGGCTTTTGTCCCATCCAACCACCCGAGTGGAATAGAGACAAGGGATCCTAGACAACAATGTGAGTCAAATGTCACTGGAGACCCACAGCAATAGATATTCTCAATGTTGGAACACATGGACCTACTTATGCACTAGGATGAAGAAATGGAAGAAGAAGCAATGGACTTGAAAGCTCTGAAGAAGACGGGAAGAACAATTTGTGTGACCACCACTAAGGAGGCTGGTGAGTGTATTGATAAGCAGGCTCGTATTCTGTTGAGAGGCTTCAATATGGGGAAGATCAACATGTAGTAATTTGTGAAAGCTTTAGACAACTTGGAGAATCAATATGAAGGCATCCTTAAGGGCTACTCGGACTCACAGGTAAATTCAATCCCTTGGATTTTGTTTAGGGAGAGGGATTCCAATCGGCTCAAACTTTTTTTCAACAAAGCTGTAATCTCTTTTGGTGTTTAATCCTATGAGGGTTCTCACTTCCCCCTTTAAAAGTGTTTTGAAAATAATAAAAAATGTAATGTTGGAGTGGAAATGGGGATTCATGATTATCTTAAGGGTTTTGTAGGTTCCACTAGACAGATCACATATTCCTTTCACAATTTTTTGGCTCACTTGATCATGTCATGGTCATGAAACTGCGAGTCTTATTATGATTTATGTGATTGATCTATGATTTTTGGGTTTATACAACCCTCAATATCTTTAGGGGTTATAAAATTTTTTAGTCCTATTTTTGATTCATTAATTTCATAAATGATTCATGTGATGCGCATGATGTGGCCAAGTTTTTTCCTTTCCGTTAATAATATTTTATTTTTTCTATATCACATATGCCACTTACATTTATTCAGATGTATTCTGGTTCTCACCAATATTGTTTTCAACCAATTAAATACAAATTATTTCTAGAAACTATAATGTTGACCCCCAAGATCATGTGTACTATGATAATAAGTCATTGAAGTGGATCCTCTCATCTGAGATCTAGGATTATTCTTTATCACACTGGAATCCTCTATACGGGTTTGGCTTGCTAGATGACATTTACATTCCACCCTCAGGCTTCAATCTATCATCCTATTGGGTTTTAACCTATTCTAACTATATCTAGACGACAATTGTTAAGGATGGCCAACTGGTCACAGCTCAATCCCATGGGTTTCCTTATGTGTTGGAAAACTCCCCCTTGGGTCTAGATAGCAGTTATTTTTATAATGACCATATTTATTTGAGCTATATAAGTATATTTGTCTGATATATGAATAAATTGGTCAGCAGAGAGATCTCTAAATGGGATCTATATCCTGGCAGTAATTTCTATGATGAATAGGTGTGGCCATTCTGGGTGAGGAAAAGCTACTTAGAGTTTCCTGAGTATCTATACAGGATCTGTCTTTATGAAATAGTGTGGATTTACCAATTTATTATCTATCATAAGGATGATCTTATTTGAGATTTGATCATTCATTGGTGTCCCACACCAACACGTTCCATTTTTCCTATGTTAAAGTGGGAATCATCCAATAGTATATCTTCCAACCGGGTGGGATCCCCCCCTGGAGAGATGTATGATGAGTTCCTCCCTACCATGGATTTCTAGGATGACCTCTTACAGAATCTAGTATTACTAAGGGATATGCCCATCATTGTGGAAGGAGCTAAAAATTGGATCACTCATCTCCTTCAAATATTGGATCCACATTTCTTTTTGCCACATCGGTGTTTGACCAACTTCTTTCCTTACCCATCAATTCCCTTCCCATTTGGTTCATGATAGTGTCAGATCATATTAGGTCATTTTGGAATCGTTAGATCATATTTCATGGGGATATATATTGAACATGGATATTTATAGAAGCATTATGCTAGTTGGATTTTTGGCCATATTCTTGAATGGATATCATTTCCCTGCAAGGGACACGTGTTCAGGAATAAGTGTCAGCACACTAGTGATGGAAGTATTGTTAGAGGAATGAAAATGCCTTGGTCTGGACGTTCAGAACCTTTCACACCTGAACCAACTCCTATACAACATTCATCAAGGAAGTATCCCCTATATGATCATAGTCCCTTTCAAGTTTGTATTCTGTTGGAGAATGGATTACTTATACTTCTATGAATAATAAATTCCATCAAGATCCTTGATTCCTTATATCATCCCATATTGTTGAACATATCTTGGATTGGGGCTATGTTACTGAGATCTGATGAGGTTACATATGTGTTGATTTCATCCAGTAGCTTTGATTTCACCCCTAATCACGAAGCGATTGCACCAATATTTAACCATTGTAGTGGTTCTCTCGACAAGAGTTTGTACAAGATCACATTTTGGGATGGGGTTTTTGTAGTCTGGATGGATGAGCTGATTGTTTGTGATCCATGGACACCCTATACATTTTCTAATCAGTTTGGATACACTTAAAGGGTATATCCCCTTCCATTAGATATTGTATGAGTATAGAAACACCCTGGGATCATCCTTCTATTCACGATTATTATAGTGCCAGAAGAGATTAATGATGAGATCATTCTTCCACCCACTAGTGCTCCTACCTTTCTTACCAAGGATTATGCCTAGATTTGGGTAGAAACCTCTCTAGGTGTAGTTCTAAGATGGTTTTCCCATCTTATAGACAAGCCATTTTCTTCACCCATTCCTATGTTTGTGGAATGAATGGATCTAATATAGGACTTGGGAGAGACTTAAAGGAATCAACCTCATCCAAGAGACAGTTATCCCAACAGCGGGATAGAATCTATTGAGGATGTTAGCCCTCCCAAACAAGATATGGGTGATGTATCAATATAGGTGGTGATATGTGGATCCTTCTCTCCTTGTTCCTTGATAGCTAAACAGTCCATTATTTCTTCCAGTGTTCCCATCCAATTGATTATATAGGCTCATATATATTACATAGTTTTATCTGGTAGCAAATTCTTACCTTTCCTACTAAGACTGCTTTGGAAAACTTTTTTTGATCAAGGGAAATTCTTTCATTAGTTGTTCAATGACTTGGGGGAAGATGGATTTGATTTCAAACTAATATATTAATTCATGAATCAAATCATCTTGACTGTGTGAGATTCCAAAATCAATGATAGGGACATACACAATTTTGAAGACAAGGATCCCCTCACTAAATAGATAAAGAAGGCTTCAGAGACACTAGAGCGAAGTCACCAGTTTATTTCTAATTTTCATGCCTAGATAGATGTATTGAATTTGAAAATATAAGATATGAGGAAATTGTAGATCATCATAGTTTTGATATCTCTATGTAATCATCATTATTAGAAACTAATCAAAAGAGTGTTCAAGAGATGACTAATTTATTTGATACTCTTCATCCTAGGGTGGTAGAAAAATAGGTAGGATGAGCGATACTTCAGTGTTTAATTGATGCTTGCAGACTCTGGTTGTATTGGACAAATCAACTGATTGAATCTTATTGTAATTCAATGTACTTTGTTTTTTACAATATTCATTTAGAGACTCCAAAATGTGGTGATTCCTTCTCATATATGCTATCGACAAACACATTTATTGAACTTGATATTTTGTTTTCATGTTTTCTTTTATCCTTGATGCACATGAAATTTCACTGATCCAATGTTATGTGAATCATCAAGGATACCCATCCTTCGAATAATATCATGTAAACCTAAATTTATGGATATGAATATTTAAATAATAATACATTCTCCTCAGGAATTGCTTATTAATACCCACCAATATGATATTCCTTCCTAATATATCTGTTCCAGATATCTTGAGATGACCTAAATCAAAGAAGGATAATTTTAGTATGATATATGTATCATAGGTACAATTATATTTATTTTTATGGATTTGATAGTTTTGGTGATCATATATTGTTTTTTTTAAGTCCATATGGTGGGCCTTGCGAGATTGACCATTTTTAAAGATTAAATCACTATTGTGAAACTATTTATGGAAATTTAGAATAGACCTTCTATTGTTGTAGTTTAGGGGAATTTAGCACAAACCTTATATTGTTGTAGTTTAATGTCTTTTAGCATGGACCTTCTAACATTGTATTTCACAGTATTTTATCTCATACCTTCTATCACTATAGTTTATTTTTCTTTTAGCTTAAACAATATATCCCTTTAATTTAGGGTCTTTTAGCTAGAACATTCTATCACTGTATTAAAAGTTCTTTTAGCTCGGACCGTTTATGGCTATAGACTAAGGTATTTTAGTTCAAACCATCTATTTCTTTAGTTTAGGGACTTTTAGATCATACATTCAATTTCAACAGTTTAAGGTCTTAAATCTCTTACATTTTAACACTTTAGTTTAGGGTTTTTTAGTTCATACCTTCTTTCATTATAGTTGATGTTATTTTATATTGTACCATCTATCTATATAGTTTAATTTATTTTATCTCATACCTTCTATTTCTTTAATTAAAAGTAATTTAGGTCATACCTTTTTATGTCATGTAGTTTAATGTCTTACTACCATGACATTATAAATGATCATAGAATATGGTGCATACATGCCTGGAACATCCCAAAACATTATAAGATGTTGATTTATATTGTGGTGTTGTTGATTCTCATGAGGATTATAGATCCTTTCATACAAGTAGTAGGTGCCTCTGGTTGGTAGTTCAAATCCCTTATGTGTTGATATCATTTCAAAACAGAGGTTTCCCTTATCCTTTCCATGGGTCATGGGAGGTTTATGGGGTAATATTGGTTAAGGGTGAAATACAATTGATTCCATGTTCACCTAGATAGTTTGAATATGGGTGATATAAATCATAACCCAATAGTTTGAGTTTGTGAATATGTGATGGGGAAGGCGTGTTGGGGATGACCCTGAACACCCTGAGGTTATAGGTTCCACCGTGGTATTGTCAGGGCTAACAAGGATTGAAGCTACTTTCCTTCATGGAGGATATACCTTAAGTTGGTAGGTCAAGGTACTTATTCATTTATAGAATGACCAAAATAATATGATCTCAACACACTTCCTATCTCCATGATAGATTTTTTAAGACTCAAACATCCATATGATGAGGATGGGAATAGAAGAAAGATATCAATGAAGGTTGTTGGATCCCTAGGGCAGTTCGGATCTTAAATTGTGAAGCATGATCCCAACACCTTATGATTTTGAATCATGAGGTGTGGTCTATCAATGGTTTGAGAATGGAGTGTCTCACTTGGGCCTTGAGAAAAGGTACATATTTGATCAAGGAGAATTTCCAAAACATAATAAGGCACCTCATAGGGACTATTCTTACATGGACAGACACACTATCATCCCCATTCATAGTTCTTTTCTTATAAGGGATTGGGTTTCCTCATATTCCCATAGTTGATCGAGTTTCCCCATCTTCCCATAGTGGATTGGGTTTCCCCATCATCAATAGTGGATAAGAATGTTTACTTGTTTCCATCATTATCTCATGACACATAAATGTTTACCAAATTAAATGAAAGAAGATATAGTTCAACCCATCACATATTGAAAATTATACATATGTGTTCCATAAGAATATAAATCATTCATCATATGAGAACCCATCGAATGAAATGGGTTTTATAAACATCACACAATCATAACACAACTCTTAGAAAAGAAATAGGTTTCGTAAATATAATTCCATCATAAACATAAAAAAACCATATATATAATAAGAATGGTATCATTGAATCATATCCCATGTAAAAAAAAGGTAACATAAAATAACATTATCATAGATAGAAAAATAATTTTGAGAAGTCACTAGAAAATAATACTTGAGGAAAATATCTTATATGCTTTAGAAGGGTTTTCTTCTATTAAAATGTCATGCAATTTTAAAAGAAAACATTTTTTTTGAAAATAAAATTACGATATTATAAAAGAAGCTTCAAATAATTATGTTTTCATGATGGTTTAGAATTCATATCATGTTGTATAAGTTAAAAAATAATTCATTTCTTATTTTTTCTAGAAAATTGACAAAGTGACTCATCTGTAAAATGACACAAATATTCATTTCCACTCCTATAGTAAAAATTAAAATATGGTAAAAATGACAGTGAACATCCATAAGATAATAATAAAAAATTGAAAACATTTTTAGAAAAAATGTATATGTAAGATAAATATCCCACAATGGATACTTAAAAAAATACGAAATATTGATGAGATTGTGAAATAAATACTCATCACTTTACAATCAGTAGAATCATATACCCCATAAAAGAATAAAAATTATCTGTATATGAAAATACCACAATCTTATAGATAAGACCCATAAAATACATTCATGGGTAGTATATACACCACATAGAAGATACAAGTAGTGTATAAGGAATGTGACCCATAGAAATAAAAGTGAGACATAAATACCTTACTGCTTTAGTAACTTTAGAATCATGAACCCCATGAATGAATAACATCAATTAAATATTTGAATATCATTAAATAATGTAAATTAATGATATGACATGTCATGGGTCATTATATGCAACATAAAAAAGAAGAGAGTTTTGAATAAGGTATGTATTTTGAAAAAATAAAAAGTGATATGAAATTCCATTACATTATGTCACGACTCTCATCATACTCATGAAAACCTCCTCTTCTTTGAAATGGTTCCTTTATATATCCAATAAAGGACTCTATAGTTGGTCTTTTTGTAGGAAAAAAACCTCTATAATGTGTATAGGGAAGTGAAAAAGAGAATTTTTTAGATATTTTTCGAGATATAAGGATCAAAGTGGTCAAATGGGATGAAGGACGATGTTTCCTTTTATAGTGAAGTTGATGGGAACTTTGGGATTTTCTCATAAAATCAAATTATAATAAATTAAATATCAATCCAAATACCTTCAAATGGAAATAAATTAGAAGATAGTGTGGGATAGGGTGTAATACCATCAACCAATAGATTTTAGGAAAAACAAAATTTGTAATTTTAATGCTTATCTTTTTTATTAACCCATTGTTTACCTATTTTAGTTTTTACTACGGTAACGACATTTTATATATTAAAATGTGGATATTTTTACTTATATGTTGTAAATTAAACATTAAATGGTCAATTTATGATATTTTATAGCATAATTTATCCCATTTATCTATAATTATTATTTTTATTATTTTTATCTAATTTAATAAAATATTATTTTCATAAAAAATCAGAACTGTCAATTTTGACACTATTTATAACATTGACTTTAATAAAATCAATATACCAATGTTACATAAAAATAATAATTTAATACCCTTATACACGTGATATTAAGCTATAAAATTATTTTATAACCTTAATTAAGTCAAATTATATTTATTTAAATATTTATAATATCATTTAACTGATTTTTTCATTAATTGAATAATTACCGCATCATCAATTTTTAATTATTTATACTAATTAGTTTTTTTACTAAATATTAAAAATAAATTTCTCTGTTGTAGATAAACATTTTATATTTCATATAAATACATTTAGTCGAGCATATCCTCTATTTAACCCTATATTAAGAATATTATACATATTAAAAGTAAGAGTGTGATGTTTTATCACTTCTTTTGAGTTTAATAATATTTAAGTCGTTTTCCAGGAAAGGTGTCTATTAAATTATACCATTATTATTATTATTTTTCAAGGGTTGAATTAACTTCATACAATAACATATGGTCAAGTTTTAGGGTATTATTTTTATACTTAAAATATTATTTTTACCCTTAATTACACGATTTACCCTTAACATTGGTAAAAAAAATTATTAAAGTAATTATTCATATTGTACAAAAATAAAAGAGACCAATTTTATGAATTTTTAACTTATGATTCTAAATATGGAATCTGTTTTTTATAATTATAAACACTTAATTTTCTAAAATTTATTTAATATTAATCTTGTTGACCGAATGATAAAACAATTTTTTTAAAGTAAAAACATTAAAAAGATTGGCATGTTTTTATATCCAAATTCAATGAGAAATTGATTCTAATTAAATAAATTGGGTTAAATGATAAAAATTCTATCTAATTATACATTAAACCCAATAAACTATATAATTTAACACTACAAATTATTTCGATGAAAGAGTTGTTCCCAATTAAAATGCAATATTTTTTACTATTCATCAAAACATGAAACTTAACAGATGTTTACAAAAATACAAAAAATGTATATTTTGATACTCTTATTTCAAATAATAATTTTATTTTATCTTATATAAATTTAAAATTTTCATAAATTATATTTAAAATGGGTTCCCCATCAAACAGTGTTAAAATTTTCCTTTTAAAAAATATAGGTTTTTACACATAATATTGGGTTTATTCATATCATATTCATATAAAATATATTGGTGGAATATTAAAAATAAGTTATTGAATAAATAAAATATATATTTTATTAATATCATTCTCTAACTTGAAAATGACTCTGCCTGCATAAAAATTAATATGTTTCTTTTGTATTTTATTGGTATATATTTTCATTTACAATTAATTGGTAACCAATGACTTAATCTTATAAAACATATATTTTCATAAGTTATTTAACATTGTTCATAATAGCTAATTCAAATTCAAGATTATATGTTATTATATTAAATAATAATATTTTAAAAATATATTTGTTCTTTTATAAAACTCAGTCTTGCGTGTAACGCAGGCCATCAATAGAACTTTTTATTATGTATAACAGAAGAAAAATATAGTGTTTCATATACTAAAAGATAATATAATTGTTACATGTAGCACATAATTAACATGATGTTTCTTATAATAGAATACATCAAGGGAAATTAATTTATTTCAAACAAAATGTTCATAAAAACTCAAGGTGTTACATTCTACCCCATAAAATGAATTTTGTCTAATAAATTTATATGGGATATTAAAAGTTTAATACATGAAAGTACCTTTCATAGAAACCCACATAATTAAAATAAATAAAAAAAATTCCTTTTAAAATAGAAATTTGGAAACATAACAGTTACCCAATGGTACTCATAACTTGGTTTCCACATAAAAGAACATAGGTGGGAATTGAAAACAGTGACATGGCAGGGAAATATATCTATCATGTTCTGATTGAGAGTGATAGAGAACATTGTTAGGATAAAGGTAAAAATAAAATATACAGAACCCAAAGAGTCTTGATAATTTTTAATCATATCATCAAAAATTATAATAACATAACAACATTGTATTCAAGTCTCTTTTGAATTATTTCTCTGAGAATATATACTTACTTGATTTCAACACAATCAAACACTTTGTTATTCCTTGACCAATTTCCACTTCATCTATTTTTTCAAGAAATAAAGGTAAATTTTATCTCTTAAATAATTATATTAACATAATATCCATAAATAAAATGATCGGTCATTCCATATATTTTTATGACAATAAAAAGGTTAACAAAAGTTATCCAATATGTTTAAATCCCCCTATGGTGAGTTAATACTTTATTCTCTAAAATTGTATCTGAATTTTAACTTAAACCATTCCCAAAATGGTTAACCATATAACCCATATGAAAGATAAAAGTCAAAAACATTAGAATGATGTTTACTAAATAAAATTAACATTTATACCCCATATATCATAAGGTATATCTTGCTTGTCACATACCAAAGACATAAATTCCTTCATCAAGTATTCTCTTGAAACATTGTAATAACCTAAAACTACATTAATAATTATTTGAAACATTCATGTTTCCTAATTCCAATTTATATTGTAAATATTCCTTAATTCCAAAATATTGTAAACATCATCCATGATAGCACAATCCACTTTTCAAAAAATATTTAATTAGTTTTAAGGAAATAAGTATCAGTCGATTTACTTATTAATATCCAATGTATATTTATCCAAATATTGTTATCTAAGAATCATGTTAATATTAAGGTCTATCCTTCCATTAATCATTTGTTTTCTACAAATATCACCTTATTAGCTCAATCACTTTTCATAGTTACCAATACCATTTAGAATATGCTCTTAAATACTATAGAAAAATTATAGTGGACCAATACATAGATGTTTCATTGTTCCATAAAACCATAAAATTACTCCTACAATATTAATCTTAAATTCCATTATATAAATACTCAATCACTCCACAACTTCATTTTCATACTCCGTATTTCTAATAGTGATTCCATGATATTTCTATTTGTCTTTGTCTTTAAGAGGTTGTGATATTGATTGTCATCGTTAACCCATGGATTTGGTAATTGATTACCATAATGAACATTTTCCTTATTCTTTAAGCATTGAAGTGTGGAAGGTACATTCTGAATTTCCATTTTTCTATTCATATAATTAGTTATCCTTTTCGCATCACTTCGGTAGTCAATTTATTGATGTCCTTCTTTCCCATAATTGTAACATTTACCATTCCCCTTAAGATAGCATCCACCATGATTCTTCCCACACTTTGAGCATAAATAAATGATCATACTATTTTCACCATTGTTTTTTATTTTTTCTTTTAAACTCTATATTATATTTATTGTAAAAACCATGAGATTAATATATATAACTACAATTTCTATTTCCACCTTGATTGAATAACACACAATCTCTTTATATTAATTGAAGTCTCTTACTACTAACACCCTTTTAAGACATGGTTTTAGGCCATCTAAGAATCAATAGACATTTCCTTTAGGTTGGTTGATAATTCTAGAACTATACCTTGAATGTATTGTAAAAGTTTCCTCATAAGTTCCAACATAATCGTCATTCTTTTTCGTAAGGTCAACGAACTCCTTTTCCATCTATGTGTATAGAATATGAGGGAACTGCTTACTGAAACTTATCCCCTCAAACTCTTCACAATCCTTAGATTCAATTTATTCTTGTTCACTTGAGTTCTAAAAAATATTCCACCACCGATTGGATTCTCCTTTCAAAAGATAAACATCCAAAAATGAGTTTTTTATGTTCTAAGCATTGAAGGATGGAAAAATATATTTTTAGTGATACCGATCCATTGTTCAGACACAAGTGAATTAGAAGACCTACTAAAATTAGGTGTGTGTTTCCTCATTAAGGACTCAATATAATGTTATTACCTCCAATCCTCATTTGGAAGTATGGCATGATTCATAGCTTGTGTGTGTATAGCAATAAGATTTTGAATTCCTTACCCCTTAATATTCAGTTACTCAGGAGGAAAATAATTTCATTTCCGATCACATCCATCATTAACATGGTTCCTTTTGGTTTTATCAATTGACTAAAACCATAAATCATAGAGTTATCAAAATGAATCGTAGTGGTAGAACCATATAATCAAGGGAAATCACTTAAAATATTTCAATCTATGACACCATAAGTTTAATCATATGTTATTAATAATTATTAAAAAACTATAAGATTGTATCCTATATTTAGACTTATCCTATGATAAATACCAAAATGTATCCATAAAAATACACTTAGGGATCTCACTAAAGGTTTCACATTCCGGTATCCAAAGTTTTATTAAACTCTTCCTTTTATACCTATTATAACGACCGAGGATTTCCATACATGAATATTACATCTTTTTAGCTGAATATTCTCATCTTAAATAAAAACATGACCAAGGACCATAATATTTTAGTGTCCTTGGAAACTTGGAAAACATTATATAATTTGTTGTAAGATCTTCAACATCTCCCATAAAGATCTTCTCTTTTATAAACCAAACTTAAAACCTTTATTATATCCTAGGGAAAGGAAACCTAAGAAAGGGTGAGCTCATATTCTCAACAAGTTTAAACATGGAAGATATAAAATCATATCATGAGAATAAGGGAATGATATTGAGATCATAAAATTCTAATATCATACCCTACATATCAAATATAATAAAATTGAATTGTGTAAAAAATATTAGTAGTTCATAATACATGAACCCTGATGAATTACATAGAATAATCCATTAAAACATAACATAAGAATAAGACATGAAATTTTTGGCAAACACATAAACATGTAATATCATTCCATATAATTCAATTTACCTTTTCCAAAATATAACAAGGCCCTTTTTGGAGACTACACCTACTGGGTGGGACACACCACCATCCCCAGTCACAGTACTCTCCTTGTAAGATACGGTATATCCCCATATTCCCATAGTGGAACAGTTTTCCCCATTTTCCCTATTGTATAAAGTTTCTTTATCTTCCATAGTGGATCAATCACATTGACTTGTTTATATCGTTATCTCAAGAGATATAAATCTTTACCTAATGCATTAGAAAGAGATAAAGATCCCACCCATCACATAATGAAAACCATACATTTCTGTGCCATATAAAAATAAATTATACATTATATCAGAACCCATGGAATCAAATGGGTTTCATAAACATCACTCAATGTTAACATAACCTGTGGAAAAGAAACAAGTTTCATATATATCATTTAATCATAAAAATGAGCCAATAATAGAAAGAATAAGAATGGTATAATTGAATAAAATCACCAGTAAACCATAATTATAATTAAATAACATTATATTATATAGAAAATAATGTGGATATTTCACTTGAAAATAATTATTAAGGAAAATATCCTTCATTCTTTGAAAACATTTTCATTTATCAAAATTCCATGAAATTTTAAAAGAAAAAAAAATATTTTAAAATAAACTTATAAGTTTTTATAGGAAGATTCAAATCAGTATGGTTTTATGATAGTGTACAATTATATTCATTCTGTATAAGTTAAAAAACATTCATTTTTGTATTTTTGTCAAAAAAAGTTAGGAAGTAGATCATTTGGAAAATGAAAAAAAAAATATTCCTTTCAAACCATGAAGTAAAACGTCAAAATAGATGAAAAATAACTTTAAACATCCATATGAGAATAGTAAAAATATTTTAGAAAACATTTTTAGAAAAGATGGTCATTGAAGATAAATATTCCCCAATAGATAATTTAAAAAACAATCCCAAATATTTATGATATTTTGAAAATAAAAACACATAACTTTATAATTAGTAGAATCATATGTTCCCTGAAATAAATAAAATTATACGGATGTGAAAATACCATAATATTATAGATAAAACTCATAAAAGACATTCAGGGGTAGTATATACACCATGTATAAGAAAAACGTTATGTATAAGTCTTGTGTCTGATAGAAATAATGGTGATATATAATTCCATTACCACTTGAGTAACTTTAGAATCATGAACCCCATTAAATAATAATATTAATTAAATCATTGAATTCCATTAAAGAAAAGAAAATTAATTATATGAAAATTTTTTAGGATTGTATATATACCAGACAAAATATGAGACGGTTGAATATGGAATGAATCTCATAGAAATAAATAAGTGAGATGAAATTCTATTACATTATTTCTTGACACTCATCGTACTCATGAAAACCTAATATTCTTCAAAATTAATCCTTTAGATCTCCCCAAAAGGACTCTAGAGTTGGTATTTGGGGAAGACCATAACCTATATAATATATCTAGAAAACGTGTAGAAGAGAATTTGGCATAGATTTCTTGATATAGAAGGCTCAAAGTTGTGAAATGGGGTGAGGAAGAAGGTTTCCTTTTATAATTAAAGTGTGTGGAACTTTTAAAAATCTTAAAAAATTAAATTATAATTAATAAAATATCAATCCAAATACCTCCCAACAAAAATTAATTTGAAGATAACATGATTTTCCAAATTAAAAGGTAGATATTTTTACTTATAAGGTGTCAATAAAACATTAAATGGGAAATTTATGATTTTTTTACCATACATTATCCCCTTTGTCTATATATATCATTTTTATTATTTTTAATTAATTTAATAACATATCATTTTCATAAAATATCGTAAGTGTTAATTTTGACAATATTCATAACATTAATTTTAAGAAAAACAATAAAGAAATATTACTTAGAAAAAATACATCTAAACCCATAACATGTCATATTCACCTAGAAAATTCTTTTATCACCTTAATTAAATACAAATATATTTATTTTAATATTTAAAATATCATTTAATGGACTGATTCATTAATTTATTAATTACTACATCATCATTTTATTATATATTTAAGATAAAAAATTTTAACTAAAATTTTAAAATAAAATTCTATGAAGTAGATAAACATTTTATATTTCATAAGAATATATATATTCTACCATATCATCAATTTACTCTCATATTAAAAATAGTATACGTATTAAAATTTAGAGTGTTACATTTTGTCACTCCCTTTGAGTTTAATAATATTTAAGTCAACTTCCTGGAAAAGCATCCATAAGATTATTGAATTTAGATTATAATGTTGTAATGGTAAAATTAAATTCATCCAACAACATTTGGTCAAGTGATATGGTAGTTTTATAATAATTATAACAATAATTTCACCCTTAATTACCTGATTCTCCCTTAAATGTGGTAATAAAAATTACTTAAGTTATTATTCATATAGTCAAGAATTTAAAAAAACCAATTTACTAAATTTGGAAATTATGAGTATAAATATGGAATCCATTTTCCATAATTTAAAATATATAATTTTCTAAATTGTTTTTAAAATTAATCTTGTTGACGGAATGAGAAAATGGGTTTTTAAAGTGAAAACATCCAAATAATTGGCATGTTTTTATATCCAAATTCAATGTTAAATTGATTTCAATGAACTAAATTGGATTAAATGATAAAAGTTTGATCTAATTATATTTTAAAACAAATAAAATATATAATTTAACAATATAATTTTTTTTTTGAAAAAGTTGTTTCTTTTTAGAATGCAATATTTTTCACTATTCATAAAAACATGAAACTTAATAGAAAAATATCGAAAATTCAACCAAAGTAAATTTTCATACACCAATTTCAAAGAATAATATTATATTATCTTATAAAAATTATAAAAGTTTCAAAAATTAAATTTAAAATGGGTTCTCCATTAAAAGGTGGTCCAATTACGCTTTTTAAAAATAGAAGGATTTATGTGTAAAATTGTGTTTTTTCTTATATTATATCTATAAAATATATTGGAAGAATATTAGAAATATTTTATTTAATAAATAAAATATATATTTCATTAATATCATTCACTAAATGTAAAACTACTTTGGGAGCATAAAAACAAAAATATTTCCTTTATATTCAATTAGTATATATTTTTATTTATAATTAATTGGTAAACAATGAATTCATCTTATAAAACATATATTTTAGTTTTTTAGTTAATATTATTCATAACCACTAATCTAATGGCTAGGATATATCTTACTATTTTAAATATTAATATTTTAATAATATATTTTTGTTCATGAAAACTCATTTTACATGTAACGCAAGCCATAAAAAACTCATAATTATTTATAACATAAGAAAAACATAGTATTATGTATACCTAAATCTTATATAAGTGTTTATTATAGTTCTATACTAACTTGGTGTTGCGTATAACACAAGACATCAAGGGAAATTAATTTATTTGAAAAAAAGGTTCATAAAAAACTTGGGGTGTTACATAAATCATTCTTCAAAGTGATTGCACTAGAAGGATGACATGAAAAAACCATACCATAAATGACCCAAAACACATTGATGCATTTGGTTCTTCTACGGTGATGTCAAAGCTCACAAGGATTGGAAATCTCTTTTTGCAAAGTGACATATTTGGTTAATGACCATAGATGCATATGTAGGATCTATAGACATATATGTATAGTTAAGAAAAGGGTCACTTAAAGCTAGGTATCCTATAATAGTCCATGGAAGATTTTCATAATATAAGGGTCTTAAATCATGAACTATGATTTATGGACAGTGTAATATAAAACTATAGTTTTAGCACCCAGAAAGTTGTGTCACTACATAGCAAACATATTCTTATGGTGAGGAGATGTGACAAATCACTACTCTAAGTTTTTCTTAAACTAATGGGTTCAGTAAGAATTTATTTGATTTTACTAGGGATATAGAGTAGGCCTTATGATATTTATACCATGTTTTTCACCTTTGTTTGTCCTAAACATTGGAGATTAAGAGTTTAGCGAGTGAAGACATGAATTTTTCTTAGGCTACCCTTTGTGGGGTTTCAACCAAAAAACTTCTATTATGTTCATGTGATATGGAACATTATAAGAAAGACTTTATGTTTATATAACATTTTTCAAAGGTCCTGAAGTTTAAGATTGTGATTCACATAGACCTAATATGGCGGTGATACAAAAGATCCTAATTATGATACCTTAGGTCAAGAGTATCCCAATATCCTTTAAAGCAGGTTATAGAAATACTCTAGTTTAGGGATCGGGGTTCTCAGGTCATGTTTAATGATATGGGAAAATCATATCAGGAGTAGTTCAGATCACACTAAGGGGTTGAGTTATACGATGGTGATTCGAGGGCTCACAAGGATAATAAATCCCTTTTTTAGAGTGATGCCTTGGTTGATGACCATAGGCACATATAAAATATTCCTACGCTTACCTACATAGTAAAGCAATGGTCACTTGAAGTCGAGTATCCTTTCCATGTCCAGTGAAAGGTTTATAAAAAATTAAGGTACTCGATACATGAATTATGATATATGGATTGAGGTTCTTAAAAGATGATAGAACCACCCCAGACAATGGCTAACTTGGGTAAGGATTATGTGGTCCTTTAATAAGGAATGACAAAGGATTAAGGTCTCCACAGTTGAATGTCATGTAGTGGGGAAATTTTTGTCTCCGTTCATTTTAACATCATATGGTAAGATCATTTTTCATGTAGTTTTAAAATCATGTGGTAAACATGTTATCTTTCTATTTTAACATCATATGGGAAGAACATTGAATTTTAGTTTAACGTGATGTGGTATGGAAATGTTTTCAATTTTAATGTCTTGTGACCATGATTTTTTTCCTTTTTGTTTAACATCATATCGTAAGGATGTTTCCTTTAAATTTAAATTCATGGAGTAAGGACATTTTTGTTGTGAAATTTTAAGGTCATGTGACCAGGACTTTTTCTTTACAGTTTAACATCATGCCATAATGATTTTGAAACTAACCTGAAAAATTGTTCATGATATATTGTGTGAATAAGAAATCTATCTGTAAATTTATATCATGTTTAGGAAAAATGATCTTGTATGACTCAGCCCCTATTTGTCTTGGGTGCATTGAATCTATTGATTGTTGTGGTTGGGCCCAAAATTGGATATATGAGCATCACTATATATCTCATGATGACAAAAATCAAGACACACATAGTTCTTAAAGAACCATGTAGTTTAACACTATGTGGAAAGGATGTCAGATTCCCAACATAAAAAAAGGTACGGTGGCTAGACCTGAGGATAAAAATACAGGTGTCACTACATATCCTATAATGATAGAAATAAATCTATATATAGTTTTGGAATTGGAAACACCTTAAGCATGTCCATCTTATATGTAGATGCGGGTATTGTTTCTGTTGATTATTGTATCTTTTCCTGGGATTAGAGATTTAGGAGTCACTATGTATCCTATGATGATAGGAATCAAGCCATAGGCAGTTCTGAAGGAAGGACCTTCATGATCAAGTCTATCCTATATGTAGAGAGGGGGGATTTTTTATCATTGTTGTGACCAGAACCAAGATTGATGATTTGGGCATCACTATTTTTCTTGTGATGTCTGGAATCAATTCACATGTAGTTATTGAATATAGTTCTAGTAGTAGACCATCACCATCTTCAGTGGTCATCTTGGGTGAGGTCCATAGGGATGTGCAGTTTTATGTCATGCAAAGGATAAAAATTGTGTAGTTTTAAATCATATAGAAAGGTATAATTCTATTTATTTTAAGGACATTCATTTTGAACCATGATGAAGCCATCACTAGTTGATATTCCTTATTTGTGTGGGGAAGCCCCTGTGGAAATTATTAAGCTCACATGATCTATTCTTGGTGTGAGAAACAAGTAATGGTAAGGGTCCATCTCACCATAAAGAGGTGGTTAAGGATAAGAAGGGGAATATTTTTATGATGTGGTGGTTGGAATAAGATATAGGATCATAGATTCCCTACGTATCTCATTGATAATTATAATCATGTCATAATTAGTTCTTGAAGACCCATGTAGTTTTTTGTCATGCAGAAATGACATTAGACATGTAGTTTAATGTCTTACGATAAGGACGTGGATCACCTGAAATGAAAAAAATGAAGGTTTTGGATAGCCCCAAGAGTAGATATTCAGGCATCACTACATATCATGTGATTATATTAATCAATCCACACATATTTCTTGGATGAGGAGATTACATATTTGGGGCAGAATCTCTCAGAGTGAAGTGGTATTTCATCCTCATTTTGCACAGATCTGGATCGTATACAGTGATTCATTAGTGAGATGTTTATTTCTATGTAGTTTAATGTTATTTAGTGAGGGTGTGCTCTATACTGTTTAGTATCATGTGGTTATAACATGAGATGTTGTGTATTTTAATTTCTTATTAATAGGAATACATTGTGTAGATAATATCATCCAATTAAGAAAAACATGTGTATTTTAACATCATACCAATAGGATGTTTTCATAAAATTCAATGTCATGTGGTATATATATGGGATACCATGTAGTTTAATGTTTTTTTGGTAGTACATGAAACTTGATGGAATCTATGAAAATTATTTCTTGATAAACCATTCATTGGTGGGAGGTTTGACACACTCCCTATCCATTACGGTCATTTAATTGACTCCATTATGATAAAACTTATATATTATATATGTCCCATCCCATTTGGGTTGAAAATTTGGTTTCTTCTTCCTTGGATTCATTAGGGTTATGAGAGACAACACCGGTTCTCATTAGAGGAATAAATGGAGGTGAACCTTTTTATTAAAGGCGCATGCGATCTGATTCTAGTGGTCTTTGATATTGATCAATGTGTGCAGTATTTTCTCATCGAGTCTCTCCTACTCATCCATCTACTTCTACAATTTTTATTCATTTGATAGTATTTATCAAATGGATATTTAAAGATAAGGTTGCTATAATTCTTTGGGTAACACTTCCTCATCCCCATACACAAATGAATATGGTGTTATTTGTGTATTTGTACACATAGTGGTATGATAGCCCCATAAATCATGGATATGATTGTTAGGATATGTTTTCTTACCCTTATTCACTATCTCCTAGTGTATTTTTGAGAGGGTCTAATTAAAGGCCTCTGATTCTCAATTTTCCACTACATTATAGCAAGAAGAGTTATTAGACTCAATATTGTTCTCTTGATACAGCTTCTTCAACTTCGTAGATATTAATTTGGTACTCTTGTTCGTCAATATTGTGTAAGGTACCTAGAACCTAGTGATTATATGTGACTTTATGATGTTTATGATTTTCTTCATCCCAACTTATTTGAGGGTTATTTCCTTAGCCTATTTAGAAAATAAGTCGACATTAGTAAGGATTTACTTAAACTATTTATCCATGGTTGGTGGATACGAACAAAAAAACCATTCCATAAATGGAATACATGACATTTCATGTTGAATTCTACAAAGTCATATATCATGGTTTCCAAAAATATCCCAACCACCTAATTTGGATAGAGATCCTAGTCCAAGACTAATGGGTATCATAGGAGACTGCGTTGAATTCATCCACAACGATGAGAATATCTCCTTCTACTATGAATCTAAGGATAAATCTAACTAATACACACCTTAAGAGTTCCCTTCATTCATTTAGTCTACTATGTAGGGTAAAATTTGATGCAGGACACCAAAGGTATTTCCTCCTAGCTCGATCTATCAGTAGAACTCCACTTGGGAGATAATTGATTTGGGGCACCATCCACTCATGGGTTGACATTGGTTCATCATTATATGGGGAAGTTTTCACCTGATTTATTTCTTCCATATCATAGATGACAACTCATGATACTATCCTATGGTTTTTGAAATAGAATATTTATCCCTCTTGGTCAGGGTTGGCGGGACGATGGTTTCATTTTCTAGTGCATTGTAATGATCATTATGTGATGGGGGAATATGATTTAATGTGGTATTAAAAGGGAACTCTACTATCAGCCTCCAAGAGTATCCAGTGAGAGGGGTCAGTTCTTCCATTTTATTGAATATTATCAACTAATTTACTTTATTACTTGTTCTGAATCCCCTTTAATATTCAGGTATGCTATCTACAACTATATAAAACATTCCAACCCAGTGATGAGGGATTTTTACTCTACCTCATTATTCATGATGCCTTCAGATAGCATTAATGAGTGTGGAAAAGTATTTTTTCTAG
This sequence comes from Viscum album, assembly GCA_963277665.1. Taxonomy (NCBI): domain Eukaryota; kingdom Viridiplantae; phylum Streptophyta; class Magnoliopsida; order Santalales; family Viscaceae; genus Viscum; species Viscum album. Next base: position 1,275,808,570 of record OY728135.1, read on the forward strand.
AGATAAAAATGAAATCCCTAATCCATCTCGAAAAAGATTACGGTCTTTCATCGTTTTCTTGATAGGAATTTGGTAGGTTCCCTCAAAATAAATAACCCATGTCTGGGGAGTTTCATGGTTGTAGAATACCTCCTCATTTGGAATCTCGGTGTTCATTAGTGTGTTCTCAAGGACAGGATGTGCTACGAGGAAATAAGTCAGGGCTTTCCCTTTCATAGATCTCTATGATACAAACTTAATATTGTATTGATGAAGAATGACTACCCATCTGTAAAAACACCTAGTAAACATAGAACAACCAAGGATATACTTGATCAGATCAATACAATAGACAAGGTGTACTTCATGGTGCGGAAATAAATGTGTTAGCTTTTTCACTACAAAGATGAGTTCAAGAAAAATCTTATCAACATTAAAGTATCATGTCTGAGTAAGTAGAAATGTTTTGATGGGGTATTAGAGACTTTTCTTTCTCCCCATATCATTTTTTGTGAAGGGAGGGAGAAAATTGATAATTTCATGTAATCCACATGCAAGATGAGTGGACTCCATTCCACTAGTTGAATCAGAACCGGTGGGTGCAGTAAATATTGATTGAGACTTTCAAAGGCTTTTTTGCATTCATCATCCCAATGATAGGAGATCCCATAATTTATTATCTTGGTGAAGGGGAGATTTTTTCTGTCCATGTTGGATATAGAATGAATAATGTAGGTGAGGTTACTTTGGACCCCCACCCCCCCTCAATTTATTGATATTATTGGTGGTGAAATTTTTAAAATAGAATTATTCTTCTCTAGGTCAACCTCGATGTCATTGTTTCATACCACAAAGACAAGGAGCATCCCCGTTGTAACCCCAAAGGTGAATTTTAACGGATTCTTCTTTAGACAGTGTTGTTTCATATTTTCTAAGATTGTTCGATGTTCCATGAAGTGATCACATTGCTATTGGGATTTGACCACAAGGTCATTGATATAGAATTTATCTATTCTTCCAAATAATTATTTAAAAATATGATTCATGGAAAATTGATATGTTTCGCTAGTTTTCTTTAACCCAAATGGAATAACTTGATAATATATTATCTCTTGAGGTGATCTACAGTTAGTGGCTTTTTCATCTTCCGGGGTCATTTTTATTTGATTGTACCCTTAATACTCATCCATATGGAAAGGTATTGGAAGTCATTAGTTGAATCAATCAAGAGTTATATGATTTATAATGGGAAACCATCCTTTATATAGAATAAATTAAGGTATCTGAAATCCATGTAAGAACTAAAATTTTCAGTCTTTTTCTTGAAAGGGACAATTTTGGAAATCCATCTTGGCTATTTCACTTCTAATAAATTTTTTTCCTTAATCATTTTTTCAACTCCCACCTCTACATTGGTTTCATGAGAGGGGTGAATCATCTATATTTCTACCTCAATCCTTGATGTTTTTTGGGTAATCGAATATGGTGTGTGTCCATATCTGGATTACTTCTGATCATTTTTGTATAGTTTCAAGCAAAAACATATTATTGTTCCTTTATAAATGCAATATACTCCTATTTCTCGTGGAGGTGAATAGCAGTACTAATCATTGTAAATTATGGGTCTTAATATTTTCCAAGATTCACCTGCCTGAGATCATAAATGGTAGTGGAGGAACCTTCCTCGAATGCAGGAGGGGAGTTATGGAGGTCTTCTTCGTCTTCTTCCATTTATGAGTCTTTGAAGACAAACTTGGATAAAGCTAGAAATATGAAAGATTATCTATAACAATCAGGGTGGGAGAGGCCATGAGAATAGATATTATCGTCTACTTACTTCCTGGGTTTCTATAGAGATATTTCCAAACTAATTTTATTCTACATTTTCACTCAGTAAAGGAGGAGCTTGTACATTTGGGGTTACGTCTATCACCTCGAATAGATTTATGGGGAGTATATAGTCATTTTCAATATTACTCTAGGGATTCATTGGGGTGTTCCCTAATCCATTGGGGTTTTTAACATGTATATCATCATCCACTATTGGTTGTTTACCTACCCTTTTATATGAATATTTTTCAGCGAACGTGGCTTCATAAGACTCAAAGGTGGCACCATCACCATGCAGTACGTTGACATTTCCAACAATGGGGTATTTCATACATTGATGTAAATTTTAAGGTATCCCTAAGTGGCTATGGATTTTGGGCCTTAGAAGTAACACATTGTATTCAGTTTCTTTATAAATAACCATAAACTCAACATCATACCCTTGAATGGTTATATTTTTGGGGGCTAGATATCCTTCACTGTATCCAAAACATCGGTGGGTTGAAATAGAGATTAGGTTTATCATGAAACAATTATCAATTAGAGACTTTTCGAAATCAACAATAATATTTCCCTAATTTATGTATACTGAATTCATGAATTTGAAGCTAGTCTGATGCTTGTATAATGCTCTTGTTGGAAAATCTTCAATGGGTGATAGAATATTCACCTCATACTAAATATGATACCCAAAAATAATATTTTCCTGAGTACCTCTGCGTTGAGTTGTCTCATATTTTTTATCTCACTCTCATATTGTGATATTTGTTTCTTCATGTAAGGAATATCCACTCTTCTAGGTGATGTTTGGGATGCAGCTACACTTTATTCTTTATTCATTGGTAGATTTCCTCTGTAGAATAGGAAACTCTGTATTCAGAGGTTCCAGGTTTTAGGCCTTCTTTGGTTCCAAGTGCATATAAACTCAGTTAGTTTTTCCAAATCACCATCCTCTTAGGGTAGATTCTTCGTGTTTCATCCCTCAACATTCACATCTTTATCCACCATATCTATTGATTTTATGGTGATGATATTCACAAAGCCATATTAGGAAATGGTGTGTGTAATATTAATTTCAATGAAACATAATGATTCTTCACTATATTTATCAGGTTCATTATTCTATCCCCTTTCCATATTGGGTTGTTTAGGATTGGGACCTCGGTGGGGTATGATTTCTTTCCTTGTACACTCCGCCCGTCAAGGCCTTTGAACAGTGACATTGAGGGAGTTTTTTGTCTTATTTGGTGAACATTCCCTGAATAATAGAGATCCCTCTTGTGGTGGGAAGAATATAGGGGATATCATCCATTGGTTTCAACCTCCCAACCTATAGAAGATGGATTCCCTATATGGTTATTAGGATGATGAAAATTCCCCCATACCTATGTGTTGGGGGTTATTCAGGGCTGCAGTTTGCATTGATTGATCATTTTGTTAAGGATCCAATGATTCTAGTGAGGGATTTGATGACTCCCAGGATGGACATTGTGAAATAAATTCCCCCATCCCAGCATGATGAGGTTGATCTAGAATCATCATTGATTTCTCTTGGAACCTCTCTAGGGATGATGAACCTAGTGATGGTGATAGAGATATAAATTCCCTTATCCTAGTGGGATAGGGTTTGTTTTCACCTACTTCTGATATGACCTAAATAATCACGAGAATTGACGATCTGAGAGGTAGAGGCGATGACAGATTTTCCATCATCCAAGAGAGTTGGGTTCTCTTTTTAACACCTTTTATGGAAGCTACTACTATAGCCTTTTTTATGTGGTGTAGTAGATCCTGTGTAGGATATGGGTGTGATGGTATCCCATGGTGGGAATCATTCTTCTTGGGTAGTTGACTATTTGATCACAACTTCAGCTACAATGTCTAAAATGAATTTCTATTGATTTGAGGGGATAAATTCGAAGTACTAAAGGTTATCATCTCCCTATTTTTGTTAATGTATGGGCATCATTGATGTGGGGACATTCTATTATAGTGACTAACAAGCCCGTGAAAGACTTGGTCTTATAATTTTGTCAAAGTCTATAACATTGTGGGACACCTTATCAGAAGAGACCTTCTATTCTTGGGGTGTGGAAAAGTGTAATGCTCCATAATAAACCCATCCTTGAATCTGGATGCATGATGTAGCTTTCTAGATTAGTTTTTCAAGGTTTATGATGTATGGGAAGAAATTATGTTGTAGATTTTAACTTTTCTTTTCTAGTTTTGGATCCCATTTCATATAGATAGAATCTTGGTCTACCTGCAAACAAAGTATCTTGATATTATGAAGATGAAACTCATATCCTAAATAAGGGAGGTTTCTACTATTTATTCACTGATGAGTATCCCACATATTTTGTCACACATAAAGAATGCACTCATTTTCTAGCTCAACTAGTACCTCATAGTTATAAGTGAATAGGATGCAGAATATTATGGGGAGGTTGTTTCTGGATAACTCTATATATATGTCAATTGTATCCTCCCCTTTATCTGAATTATAAACTTCCATCTAATCATACTGTTGGCACTAGAAACTGCATCCATGTAGTTCACTGAATGCTTTAATATATGATCTTGGAGTGTAGCTCATTCCGAAAGCTTCGATTTGACTAGTCGTGGATCCCAAATGGAGTTACAGATCAGAAGCAATTCTTGTTCGAAGTCGGGCTATTGGAAATGGCCATCCAGGACAATTTTGGGGAAAATTATCGATATGTGCGTAAAAAGGGAATATTGCACGTAAAAATGGGTTTGCGCATAAAAATGGAATCATGTGTGTAAAATGGAATCCTATGTGTAAAAATAGAATCTTACATGTAAAAAGGTGAAACCTATGCATAAAAATGGAATCCTTCTCGTAAAAAAAGGTATCTTGCATGTAAAATGGCTTTGCGTGGTAAATTGGAATGGAATTTTATGTGCACTGACATTCAAGGCTTCACCTATAAATACAAGTGCAACCCCTTCTTCCAGGAAGGCCCTTGGAGGTCAGTTTCCTCTCTAATGCATGTAAGTCTTCATTTTCCGTGCCTACGCATAAAACCCCCCTCTTGTGCACAAAAGCACCAAAATGCAAAATTTTGTACGCAAAGAATAATTTTTTCATGCAACAATGCCACTATGACCAATTTTTCATGCATTAGTGTTTCACCTGTCCAATTGCGTGCACACCTTCCCTATTGCGTGCTAACCCCTCATATTGTGTGAAATTCCTTCCCTATTGGGCACACAACTCTCTTATTGTGCGCACATTCTCTATTGCACGAAAAGATCCCCTATTGCACACAAACCTCCCCTATTTCATGAAATTCCTTCCCTATTTCATGCACATCTCCCATATTTCTTGCACACCTCCCCTATTTCATGCAATCCTTCCCTCTTGCACGCAAATCCTTCTCTATTATGTGCTAACCTTCTCTATTACGCGCAACAGTGCCATGTTTCCCAGTCTTGCATGCACTATCACTGACCCCCATGAAAAATGGAGAGTCTCTCCGTGAACTTTTTAGGCTGGGGTATCAACATTTTCCATTTCACACTTCTGTGCGCCCACCTTCCACCTATTGAATACCATGATTTCAGATGCTCCTCCGCACACCATGAAACACCTTAATTTTACATATTCCTCTTGGTTTCTTTCTCATGTCATGATTTGAGATTCCCATCATCAATTCCCTTAGCACCATGAGTCAAACCATTCCTCAAGTAACTCATCCACACCCCATCACCTGACTCCTATGACAGGTTGAACCAGAAAGGGCCTCCCTTGTGTAAGTCCATACACCATCCATTTCTAGGTGCCTTATTCCTAATAGTCCAATTTACATGACTATAAACTTTAGTGCACCCTATATTCCAAACATAGGATTCCTCTTACTCCAAAAAAGAGATGCCTTATGCACCAAGCGTAAGAATCCAATAGTCCTATCTATATGTCTAAAAACTGTAGTCTCCCTACGTGACAAATATAGTATGCATCTTGCTCCAAACAATAGATTCCTTTTTCTCCCATAATAAGACGTCAATAATACTCGATACGTGACTTTAAATTATAGCAAGCCCTATCATTCAATAACAGGATGCCACTTGTTTCAAATAAGAGATGGATTATGTGACAAGCATAAGATACCTCATTCCATGATTACAGTAGCGTAATTTCAAGAGCGTTGGAAACCATTCGAGCATTCCACCACCCCACCTCATGCTTCGTGTGTCATTCATTCATATATTCACCCCTTTCATGTCTTAAGGGACCCCCTAACGGCTGGGTCCTATGCCACATCGGCTCACCTACCATCCTGGGCCAATGCCTCTGAATACTTTGGATAACACTTTGAGTTAGGTCCTATGTTTCGAACACGGTCAACAGTTGACCCTCATTTTCTTGTCCCCATTTCAGGCTAATGTGATATGGCAGATGTGTTTCGAACATGGTCAACAGTTATCCTCCATCTTCATGCCACCATCACTGCATTTCGAATGTCAGGAATATGATTCACACTGTTCATCTCCCTTTGTTCGGACGGATTCCAACACCCTTGGTGTTATCCTTCTTGTGCACTTGAGCATACGTGTTGGCCCCAATTATATGGATCAACCCACCAGTGAGTTGGGATGCCCTCATGGCTAGACCTGGGGAAGACATTATGGGTAGCTTCCTTGTGTAAGCCACATCCACCATTGTTGATCCTTAGTGGCACCCGGGATACTTCTATGCGTAATCCCTATCTATCATTGACACTCCTTAGTGACACCCATGAACGTTAATAGCTATTTCTTCTTCGCATATCCATGATAACGTGGACCCCAAATGGATCGCTCCATAATAACCCCCCAAACATGGAATTGCTGATGCCTTCCTTCCCTCAAGGGAAGGCGAGTATCATTTATGTACGTCCAAGGGGTGCAGAGCGAACCCACCTCATCTGAGCTGCAGAACGTCAAACTGTCAAGCACCATCATCCTCAGCACATGACGTTAAACTGTGGCCTTGCCCTATCCATCATATGTAGGGTGCCCCACCTTGGACATTCTGCACTCCCACTAGTCTCCACATGAGTGATATCATTCATCACATGGAATGAGATCCGCTTTATTGGAGCAGTGTTTGTGCGTGGGGAAATGGAAACCACCCTAGTGTAAGCCCCTATATTTTCTCGTAGGAGGTAGCATCATTGCTCCTCCTCTCTTCCTGGGTTCCAAATCCCTCTCCCTCTGGGCTTTGCCACCACCTAGGTCTCCATCCTAGAGTAAGTCCCAAACTCCATCACCCTTTAGCTTCTAACCATGTGTAAGCCCCTGTTTCCTCTTTGGGTCTCTAACCACGCGTCAACCCCTATTCCACTTCCCACAGATACACCTTCCACGATGTTATCATCATGTCATTGTTGCCTCTTGTTTCTCACACCGATCATGACTCACGTGGTCTTAGAGCAAGCACCGACCATGACATCCTCTCTGGGTAGCCTAGAGTGTAAGCCCCACACTCCAACCTTAACTACATGGACTTTGATCCTTGCCAAGGCAAGGTATGTAGGAAGCCTCCCTAAAGTTCAAGCCCAACACCCATTGGTACCGACCATCTTCACATCAGTTCCCACTCCAACCTGAACTATGTAGACTTTGATCCTTTCCAAGGAATGGTATACAGGAAGCCTCCCTGAGGTTCAATCCCACCATCCATTGGTCCCGACCATCTTCACGTTGGTTCACCACACTCCAACCTGAACTATGTGGACATTGATCCTTGCCAAGGCAAGGCATGTAGGAAGACTCCCTGAGGTTCAAGCCCAACACCCATTAGTACCGACCATCTTCACATCGGTTCCCACTCCAACCTAAATTACATGGACTTTGATTCATGCAAAGGAAAGGTACGTAGGAAGCCTACCTAAGGTTCAATCCCACCATCCATTGGTTCTGACCATCTTCATGTTGGTTTACCACACTCCTAAATGAACTACATGGTCTTTTATACTTGCCAAGGCTAGGTACATAGGAAGCCTCCTTGAGTTTCAATCCCAACACCCATTAGTACCGACCATCCTCACGTTAATTCCAACTCCAACCTGAACTACGTAGACTTTGATCCTTTCCAAGGCAAGGTACCTAAGAAGCCTCCTTGGGGATCAATCCCACCATCCATTGGTCCTGACCATCTTCACGTCGGTTCAGCACACTCTTACCTGAACTATGTGTACTTTGATCCTTGCCAAGGCAAGGTCTGTAGGAATCCTCCCCGAGGTTCAAGCCCAACACCAATTGGTATCGACCATCTTCACGTTGGTTCCCACACCTCTCCGGAACTAAAAGGACTTTGATCATTTCCAAGGCAAGGTATGTAGGAAGCCTCTCTGAGGTTAAATCCCAACACCATATTGGTTTCAACCCCCCATCATGCCGGACAACCTTTGTCTTGAAGGATATTAAACTACATGCCCCCCTTTTCATCCTGTACGACGTTAAACTGCATCCACCATCCCGAACTATGTGGGATTTGATCCTTGTCTCCTGGATAAGGTATGTAGAAAGCCTCCCGTAGATTCAATCCCATCCAGCGGTAATCCATTGTAACCCCATCCAGTGGTAAGTTGTTGTGACCCCATCCAGTGGTAATTTGTTGTGAGCCCATCCAGCGGTAAGCCGTTCTGACCCCATCTAGTAGTAAGTCGTTGTGACCTCATCCCGCGGTAAGTTATTGTGACCCCATCTAGTGGTAAGCCCTTGTGACCTCATCCAACATTAATTCATTGTAACACTTATCCATCGGAAATCCATTGTGACCCCATCCAGCTGTAAGCTGTTGTGACCCCATCCGGAGGTAAGTCATTGAAGTCCCCAATCGATGGTAATCCATTGCCAAATAAACTACGCATACTTTGATTCCCTGCCATGGGGATACATAAGAGGTCTCCTTGAGACTCAAGCCCTATATCACTATCATCCTCATGTCGAATCCATATCATTCTCCATCCACTTCACATAACCATCCATTACCCATCTTGATTACTAACAGAGCCGCCACATCCCAGTGGGATTATGCCACCTCATTCCACATCCCCTTTAACAACAATCAGGTAGCTAACCCCAAGTTAGCCCCAACAGCAGTGTTCCCTCCAGGGGTTGCACCCACCTTATACACTCTAGTCGGTGTTCTGATTTGTTCAATTAGTCTCTGGTAGATGTTAAACCTACAGCATACCTTGTGTTAAACATAGGGAGTTGAGAACAACCTCAGATACATGTCTGTGGAATATGATTCCCCGCATTTGATGTGGGATTAATCGGGCTTAGGCACCCTCGATAATCCCTATAATAAGGGGAAGAAACCCAGACGTTCCAGTGTTCCAGCATCCAAACACATCAGTGATGTCTAACAAGATTACTCCCCTGACCGAAGGTTGCTTCCCTGACCGGACCCCTTAGAATGTCCCGATAGAAGCAGCATAATTAACTGGGGTCCATGAAGATATGACACTGGGAAGAGTTTCATAGAAAACGTCTTAAGTCTATAAGGGAGACATGTACTAGGTGATGAGTTCTAAGGAGGAATCCATAGAAGGAAGAATTGATATCCCATTATCCCAATTAGATCATGGATAAAATATCCTTGAACAAGGAACGGATGTCACTGGCCTTTGGAAAGCGGGAATGCGGGGCAACAAACACCATCTTTGTCGTCCTCTAACAGATGGATGCACGTGCCCCAGTGAAAGAATCAGAAACACATACCATAAAATATTATTCTAAGGTTCACCTATATACTCAAGTGGAGTGCTACTGGAAGTTGGTGGGGAACTATATGTGGTTTACCCATATATTTTTAGAACCTCTCTATATGAAGGTCTCTGAGTTTTGAACACTTATCTATATGATGGTGTCTAGGTAAGGAGGTTATTTTCATGTATGTGGGATATATATATATGGGAACATTGACCATGTTGGATTTCAAGAATAGAGTCTCTATGAACTATCTCTACACTACCATTAGTAGAACTATTGAGGTAATGATCATTTTCTAATTCATTTAAAGAGATGATGAAACCTTGAACTATTTAGAATGTGTCTCAAACAACCTAAAGTAAACAATAATTAAGAAGATTGTGAATATGTTTATTGATCTATGTGTTGTGGCTGGAATATTATGACCAACCTTTTGGAATTGTATAGCAATGTGAGCCTGTTGTATGATAGTTTTTGAAACTTTTTTATAACTATCTAGTGTTGTTGGCGTATAAGACCACAACTAAAAAGCTACAGGAATATACCAATGAGATAACTCATTATTGATATGAATATGATCCTATCCTAAGGCATGTTCCATTATAACTTTTTGATCCTCGGTTAGGAAAAAAATTTGAACCTATTCCTGAGACTTTGGAATATGTCAGTAGTCTTTCTTGGAAGGAATATGATCTTTTTTAGAGGCATGTGCCTCTCTCACTTGGTGAGCCATGTAGGATCAGGAATATGAGCCTGGTTTGTATATGAATTCCCTACTAGAATATATCAAATAACCTATGGAATAGGAGAAGGGATATGAGCCTCCTCATGTATTTTCTTTGAATGATGTTGGTTTAGTCATTCATCGATGAAAGTTTGAATATGCTCCTAGATTCCATGATTTATTGGAATATGTCAAAAAAATCACTAATGTAAATATGAGTCTATATCAAGGCATGATCCATTCTCACTTGGTTATTCTTGGCCAAAATGAGGATATGATCCAAATCCGGGGACTTTGGAGTATACCGTTGGACTTCATCAGTAAGAATATAAGCCATCCTTGAGACATGTGCCCCTTTCACTTGGTGAGACTTCGACAGAACACATATATGAGCCTGATCCTAGCCACTTGGAATATGCTATCATAATTTTCTACATGCATGTGCCAATATCCTGATGTGTTTTCTTGCTTTCACCTACTGAGCCCTGATTGGAATGAGAATATGATCCCATTCGTGTGCATCATCCATTACCAAAGTATACTGATAATCATCCTGGATAGGATCAATAATATGAACTTTCTCTGAAGTAACTACTTCTTCGTAATGATCAAAGTGTTGAGATTCCCATGATGTAGGGATAGGAATATGTGCATATCCATGTATTTGAACCAATGTCGTAATATGTCAGGGGATTTATTTGGCTATTTCTAAAATGTATTGGCATTTTAGAAACTTGTGTACAGTAATGTAAGCCTCCACATTTTCCATTTTCACTTTTTATTAGAATATATCCTCAATTTATGTGGGGATATATACCCACTTATTTTCTACTTGTGCCACCAGAATATACCAATGGGATTCATGCATGGGGGTGGGGATTCGTGCCACTCCTATTACAACTATGGGAATATGCCAATAGACTTGCTTAGAGTGAGCAGAGATATGAGTCTTCCCACTGGTTACTGCCAGAATATGATGGCAGAAATCATCACCAAGAGTATAGATATTATCCTTCTTCTGTATATCCATATTCTTCCTCTCCTAAGGTTTTTTCCTTTCTACCCATGCATGGGTGTTAGAGGTGGCGGTTTATTGGTTGGTACCCTCAGCAGGAGACTGGTGGGTATTGGTGGGATGGTGCTAACGATGGTGGTTAATAGGGACCTTCCTCAATGGAACTTGAACCAGATTTTATCTGTATTTTAATCCATGTTCTACATTAATCATATATTGAAGGTGGTGATTTTTTTGCTTTGGGGATAAACTCCCAAAGAGGTTGGTTATGCAAACAAGGGACACTAGCATAGCTACAAAATTCCTTGAATGATACAGACACATCATATTTAGTTATCAGATACCATCATGAGTATTTTTAGGGTTTGGTATTGTACCACGTCAATGGAACTCCTCGACCATTGTGTTTTCTACATGATTTTCAATCTGTCGGGTGGGTGAGAAAATTTTGTTACCCATAGAGGTTGCAGCCATGACTGATTTTCCAGAGCTGTCGGTGGATGATGAAATTATCTCAGATCAGGATATTTTTTATTAGAGTAGTATCTTCATTCATAAATACAACATAGAACAAGGTCACCGATTATTGTAATATCATAGTCATGATGTGTTCTCAATCATATATTCTTGGTTAAAACAATCATCATTTTATTATCGATCTGGACATTCTGATCATGTGGACTTGTCAACATGAGGATGATCTTATTTTATTAGAACCCCATATATGGAGGATTAGTTGTAAAAAAAAATTCATGACACATGATTGACTAATCATTCTAATATTAGAGTGATTCACATCAAGTTCACCATTTTTTTTTGTATGGTGGGAAAACAAAATGGAATGAGAGATGATAACCGAATTATTTTGTTATTTGACTGTGTCACATCGAGCCCACCATTTCTATTTTGGTATGTTTTGTGTTGGACTCACCTGTTTTGATAATCCCAAATCATGTTTAAATATTGATCATGATATATTAAATCATTTTCTAATTCTTTTTAATCTGAATATAAAATTATTTTATCCTGAACAATGTATACACTTAGTCTTATGACTTTGTTGCATCATCTTATAGTTTACATTTATCTAAATATATTTTCATTGTTAAAGGCTACTGGTAAGAGCCTTATGTTCAATGTCACTGTTATAGCTCACTATTACATGAGGTTACTGATCCTAGAAGGTTACTGTTGAAGATCTACTGTCACTAATATAGGCTACCGTCACAAGGTCAATGTTGTGACAAGGCTTCTTTTGGAAGTTCACTATTAGACTCCTTCTCAAGTCTTCTATTAAGAACCTCACTGTTCAAGTCTATAGTTAGACATGTCTACCGTTAGTAGAATGCTACCGCTAGACAAATCCTACTGTCAAGATAGTCGACTGTAGTTCAAAGTCTACTAATGGACATACTCCACCGTTAATGAAGTTACCTTTTGAGATAGTCTATAGTTGGAAAGGTCATTGTTGAAGTATTCTTATGTTACAAAGCATCCGTTAGAAGCTTACTGTTTGAGTCTACAGCTGATCAAGACTATTGATAAATCTCACAGTTGAATATCCTACCGATGAAGTCCACAGTTTTAGAGACTACCATTGAAGTCTACCGTGTGACATGAATTTGCTACCAGTCTAATGATATTCTATTCTTTTCTTTACCAATTTTATAAATACTGTCAAAACAGTCATGTCTAGACAAATTAATGCACCTGACATTATTTAATGTTATTTTCAGGCATATCAGGAGATAGTACGATGTACGAGGAAGACCACATGTGGTTGAAACATTTCTATTGTTAGACCCTACTGAACCAAATGGAAAAAGCTCAGCTAGAAAAGTATACATATATATAAATGAGTAGATACAGAAATTAATAGAAGACACAAAAACAAGAGATAAGGGTGGACATATTGAATACAAAATCTGAAGAAGAACACTCAATCACTCATTCTGAAGAACAGAGAGCTTCCCAAAGATATATTGAAAGAACCTTTTTCAAGCTGTAGTGGTGAGCTATAAAGAGCTTCAAACCCAAGATGATGATCATCTCTACATCTGGAAGTTAGAACCTGGAAGTTGCGACACTCTGTTTTGGAGGCAACTTGCAGAGAAGGACCAAAACTTCATTTCCTTCATTTCAACGCGTCCAGAGCTGATCTACCAACACAATAGGGCATTCTAAACTCATCCCAACTATCTTTAGCTCTACTGTGTTTAAATAATTTATAGTTGTGAGCAGTGTGTATGTGTTACACACACTGACTCTTGTTCTTGAATTGAGGGATTCTGAAAATCCCTATACCAATCTCTCTTTACATATGTTTCCCATGCATAACTATGGAATAATCCTACTGTGGCTTGGTAGTTTATTTTCCCACATAGAACTGTGGTAGAGGTTGAAAACCTGGATGGTTTGTGAAAACTATTGTAAAGCCCGATACAGGCTGTTTATCACTCTTTAATATAATTTCTTAGGGGTAGGTGGTCACCAAGTGGAGAGGAATAAGTCTTGACTTAAGACTGAATCTCTTGTTTAAATTGTAATGTTCATCTTTCATTTACTATGTGTTACATTTATCTGTTTCTTGTATTTGCAAAGGTATAAATCTGTTTTTACATTCACTCTGATAGTTAGTTCTTATTAGTGTGTATATGTGATTTGTTTAGTAAACTTGTTTCAAAAGTTTAATTAATTCTCATACTGATTCAACTGAGGAGTAATCAACCTTTGAGAAACCTGTAGAACAATAAGTCACTTATATCTCTACTGCATTAATTGACTGGGCTGTTTTAATTTGGGGGATTTTAATCCAAAATGTTTTTAACAGAAATTTTAATTGGAACTCGATTCACCCCCCCCCCCCCTCTTGAGTATCCACTCCGACCAAAATTTGGTATCAAAGGAGACATTATTTTTTATAAAAAGTTTTCAGACCCTCTATTTTTTAAACTGTGATTTTAGTTTGATCTTAAAGATCTTAAATTTCTGTTAGTTCTAAATTTTATCTCTTTAATATATTTTCCTAAAATCTAGTTATGGACAATAGAGTAGAAGGCGCTGCTACTAACAGGCCACCTTTCTTTAATGGTGTGAATTATTATCAATGGAAAATTAAAATGAAAATTAATTTGGAAAGTATTGGTTTTGATATTTGGTCTGCTATAGAATCAGAATATGAGAATCCCAAAACTGCTAGATCTACCTGGGATGATTCTACGAAGTCTGATTATAACAATAACTATAAATCTATGAATTCCCTTTACTTCTCTTTAGGAGATGAGGAATTTAACCAAATTTCTTCATGTAAACCAGCTTATGAAATCTGGGACCCTTCGCTATTTCTCTTGAAGGAACAACCAACATGAAGGAAATGAGATTAAATATTTATACTATTAAATATGATAATTTTAAGATGAGACCTGATGAACCCATTTATTACATGTACCTAAGGTTTAATGAGATTTTCAACACCATGAGTTCACTAGGAAATGTTGTTCTAGAGAAGGAGAAGATCATGAGAATATTGAGATGTTTTCCAGACAGATGGAGAGGCACTTCTGTGTCTATCCGAGAGTCATGTGACATCTGCAAACTACCTGTTAAGGAGTTTATTGGTAAACAGATGATGTATGAAGAAGAACTGAAGGTGAACAAAGAATAATATGATGAACCCAAGAGAAAATCCTTGGCATTAAAGTCTACTTCTTCAAAGACAAAAGACAAGGATAAAACACATGTACCTACTGAAAGTTCAACCAGTGAAGATTCAGATTCAGACAGTGATGAAGAAATGGATCAAATAGCCAGGAGATTTAAGAAGTTCTATATGAAGAATAATTTTTTCATAAAACCAAACTACAATGGTAAGTATGATCAAAAAGGTAAGTGGATGAAGGATTGGAAGAAATCTAATAAGGAAGATGATATAGTCTGCTATGAATTCAAGAGGAAAGGACACATCAAGGCTGACTGCCCGAAGTTAAAATTCAAAAGGAAATATGATTATAAGGGAAGAAGTTATAAAAAGGCTATGAAAGCAACCTGGAGTGCTTTGGAAGATAGTTCGAGTGAATCTTGATGCTTCAGACTCAGAACAAAACAAACATTCCAATCTATGTTTTATGACAGAGACATCCAAGATAACAATTAATTCCCCTGTGCATAATACTTATTATTATGGGAATGAAAGTGACTCTTATAATAATGAAGATATGACTAAGGAATAATTATTTGAATCTTGAGAAATGCTTGATGACACTTTTAATGAACTCAAGGTCAAATATAAGTCATTAAAAAGATAGCATGCTTTGAATGCGAATTACAAGTCAAATCTGGACATAGAAAAAGAGAAATTTGATACACTAATAAAGGAAAATAAAGAGTTAAAATTATCTAATGAACAATTAAGAAAGGATATTAAGAAGTTCACTGGTGGTAGGGATACCTTGACATAGTTTCTGCGAAAACATATTGCTCCAAAATATACAACTGGTCTAGGATATCATCCTGGACAGAGACAAATTAGCAAAACCAAATTTGTTCCAAAATCTAGAGAGTTCACTGCTAATTCTGGATCATCTTTTGAGAAATAGTTTTCTAAATGACCTAACAAAGTATTTATGCCTCAAAATATGTTTTTTGATTTTATAAAACCTATAAATCAAATATGGGTTCCAAAAGTTTTATTGGCTAACATTTCTCGACCTAAGAAGATTTGGGTACCAAAATTACCCCATGTTTAATCTATTTTGCAGGGAAGTTGTTTAAAGAGTTCCTATAATACCCTATGGCACTTGGACAGTGGATGTTCAAGACATATGACAAAAGACTATTCTTGCTTCAAGAGTCTAATTAAAGTTTATGGTGGGTATGTCACCTTCGGTGACAATGCAAAAGGAAAAAACGTCGGCTTAGGCCAGATTGGTATCCCTAATACAATATTAATCTCTAAAGTAATTTTTGTTGATGGATTAAAGTATAATTTACCTAGCATATCTCAGTTATGTGATGATGGATTTAATGTTAAATTTGAAAATGATTCATTCAATGTTTTTAATTTAAAAAATGATTTAGTTTTCACTGCATGTAGAAATGAGAATGTATATGCTGTTGATTTAAATTCCGTAGCCAAAAAAAATGTTTCCTACTTAAATGATTTTCATAAAGAGTCTTGGTTGTGGCATAGAAGATTAGGACATTGTAATGTGCACTCACTTAGGAAGTTATCTAAGAAATTTTTAGTTAGAGACTTACCTAAATTTGGATTCCCAATTGATAAAGTGTGAAATCCCTGTCAAAAGGGAAATCAACACAAATATTATTTCAAACCAAAGAAATAAGTTTCAACTTCTCAACCATTTGAGTTGGTTTACATGGATTTGTTTGGACCATCAATAGATTCAAGTATAAATGGGAAGTACTATTTTTATGTTCATGTAGATGACTTCTCTAGTTATACTTGGCTATACTCTCTAGCTCACAAAATTGAAGCTTGTTCCTATTTTTTCAAGTATTCCAAGTCTGTAGAAAACCTTAGTGGACTTATGATTAAGACCCTGAGAAGTGATCATGGTCGTGAGTTTGAGAATCATGAATTTGAATATTACTGCTCACACAATGGCTATAGTCACAGTTCCTTTGCCCCTAGGACACATCAACAAAATGGAGTTTTAGAAAGAAGAAATATCACCCTTCAACAAATTGCAAGGACTATGCTTAATGAGTATAACATACCTATTTATTTTTGGGATGATGCTGTAAATACATCTTGTTATGTTATCAATAGAGTTTAATTAGACATATTCTAAAAGGGACCCCTTATGAACTTTTGAATAATAGGAAGCCTAAGGTTAATTACTTTAGATTTTTTGGTTGCAAAGTATTTATTCTTAATACTAAAGATAATATTGAAAAAATTTCTTCCAAAAGTGATGAAGGAAGTTTCCTGGGTTATTCTATCTCAAGTAAAGCCTATAGAGTGTTCAATAAGAAAAAAATGTGTGGAAGAATCAGTTCATGTAAAATTCGATGAGACTGATCCACATGAGCCTAAAACCTCTATTGAACATCTTGAGGAAGATTTGTCAAATCTGAACTTTAATGATAAGAATAGTGAATCCCCTGTAAAAATATCCAGTTCTGGAAATTTTCCAAAATCTACACCTGCTGATTCTGAACCAACAGACAATAATGAAGAATCTAGTTCAACCCTTCTTAGAAGTATTAGGACTCTCAAGAATCATACTCTAGATGTTGTTGTAGGTGATTTAAATAGAGGAACACAAACTAGAGCTTCTCTAAGAAACCAGGTTGAACATCAAGCTTTTCTTTCATATCTTGAACCCAAAAATATTAATGATGCTATCAATGATGAATTTTGGGTAAGGGCTATGCAAGAAGAACTAAATCAGTTCGAAAGAAACAAATTTTGGGAATTAGTGGAATGACCTAAGGAAACTTTGACCATAGGCACTAAATGGGTGTTTAGGGACAAAGTTGATGAGTCTGGAAATATTGTTAGAAACAAAACTAGGCTAGTTGCACAAGGATATAGTCAAGAGAAAGGAATAGACTATGAGGAGACCTTTTCACCTGTAGCTAGATTAGAAGCCATTAGGATACCACTTGCCTATGCAGCTCATCTGAATTTCAAACATTATCAAATGGATGTTAAAAGTGCTTTTCTAAATGGGTATATAGTTGAGGATGTATTTGTTGAACAACCTCCTGGATTTACTAATCCTAATTTTTTTAATCAGGTTTTTAAACTAACTAAATCTTTATATGGATTAAAAAAGGCTCCAAGAGAATGGTATGATAGGCTCGGGTCTTTTCTTATTTCAAAAGGTTTTACCAAAAGGATAGCTGATCTCACTCTTTTAATTAAATGGATTTCTAAATATGTCTTGATAGTACAAATTTATATGGATGATATTATTTTTGGATCTTCTAAAAATTCATTATGTACTGATTTTTCATAAATGACGCAAAATGATTTTGAAAGGAGTTTAATGGGAGAACTCAATTTTTTTCTTGGATTTCATATCTTTAAAAAAAATTGCATTGTTTTTAATCAAAGTACATATACTGATGAAACTAGAGAACCAGTGGATCAAAACAACTATAGAGGTATGATAGGGAGTTTACTCTATCTTACAGCTAGCAGACCTGACATCATGTTTAGTGTATGCATGTGTGCGTGCTTTCAATCCAATACAAAAGAGTCTCATTTAACTATTGTAAAAAGGGTTTTTAAATATCTCAAACATACTCTCAAATTTGGACTCTTTTATCCAAAAGGACAATCTTTTGATTTGCTAAGTTATTTTGATTCTGATTTTTCCAGTTTCAAGTTAGATAGAAAAAGAACCTCTGGGACATGTCACATTTTAAGCAAGTCACTAGTATCTTGGTGTAGTAAGAAGCAGAACTCTATTGCATTATCTACTGTCGAAGTTGAGTACATAGCTGCTGGTAGTTGTTGTGCTCAAATTCTGTGGATGAAACACACTTTACTGGACTGTGGATATCAGTTCAAACATGTCTCTATAAAGTGTGACAATACAAGTGCTATTAACATTTTCAAAAAACCAGTATCTCATGCTAGGACAAAGCATATTGATGTGAGACATCACTTTTTGAGGGATCGTTATCAAAAGGGTGATATCACTCTTGAATTCATTGGAACTGAACATCAATTGGTTGATATATTCACAAATCCTTTGAATTATGAGAGGTTAAATTACATAAAACATGAGTTAGGTATGATTAACTTTAGTATAGGAGACCTCACAGTTAGATCTCACAGTTGGACCTCAAAATTAGACCTCACAGTTGGACCTCACAGTTAGAACTCACAGTCGGACCTCACTGTTAGAACTCACTGTTGGATCTCACTGTTAGAACTCACGGTTAGACCTCACTATTATACCTCACCATTGCACCTCACTGGTGTACCTCACTGGTATATCTCACTTTTTGATACCTCAATGTTTGTATTTATTTTTTCCGGAATTCAAACCTTTTTTATTCCTATTTATTATTTCTATTTTATTTTGTTTTAATATCTAAATGATAAAACCAAAGGTGAATAACATATCTCAATCCACATTCCTCTCTCAATCTTGAACCTTGCTCTCGAAATTACTAAACCCTAACCCTTCACTTGAACCCTCAAACCTCCTTCAATCTCAATGGCAAGAACCAAGAGACCCCCGACTATCAACAAGGATGCACCAAGGAAAAAGGAGAATTTGATCTGAATCAAGTAGCAATAGTAATACACTGACGGGACCTATCAACCCGCATCTGACCAAAAGATAAATCTTTGCTGAGAAAGAGTTAAGTGAATAATAGCTGCTATCAAGCAAGTCATTAGTACTGAAAGCACTAGATGCCCAAGGATGGACCGAATGTTTTTCCAACAACAATGGACCGTACTACCATAAGCATGTGAAATAATTCTATGAATATCTGAAGTTCGAAGAGGAAGATGATATACATAAGCTAATATCCAGAGTCAATGGCAATAAAGTCAGCTTCTCGCCTGCTGAGTGGGATGCCTGTTTGAGAGTTACTCATGAAGGATTATATGATTACTACTCTGGAGTGTCTCCTCCAGATAGTGATTTTTTTGAATATGATAAAGTTCTGGAAGAACTGATAGGAAATGGAAAACCAGAAAGATCATTGTAGCTGAGATGAATGGGGAGGATAGGCTTTTGTTCAAATTTATTCAGCATGTAATTAGTCCCAGGAGAGGAGATTTTGCAGTACTAAAGTATCAGGACATATTTCTGATGTACTTACTGAAGCATGGGAAGAATATTAACCTATGTAGGTTACTGATGGCACAATTGGAGGATATGACTAAGACAAGCTCAAAATCCAATGCCCTATTCCATGCCAAGATTATTTCTGTAATGCTAAAGGTAAAGGGTGTGGCTGGAAATAAAGAAGAGATGATAGTGGCCAAGAACAGTGTTTTTATCTCCAAGGTTATTTGAACATTCATGAAAATTAGCTAGAATACCTGGAAGAAGTCATGGGTGAATGATGAAGGAAGGGATATGAAAATTTTGACCCTACTACACATCCAACTAGGCCAAAAGACAGGAGAGATCCAAGCCTGAAGCCTGAAGAGCTAGAAATGGCTTATTCAGATGAGGAGAAAGTTGAAGGTGTTGTGGACCCTGAAAGACAGAACACCCCCATTGACTATGGGAGTGATCCTGATTTTCCTCACATTCCTATAATTATTGTAGCTTTCAGAGCAGCTAGCCCTCCAAAAGATCTTCCAAGAAGAGATACTGTTCTAAAGGACAGTGATACTAAGACCATTGAAGAAGAAGAAGCATATCAGAATATTGTCAAGGACACCTCTCAAGAGGATGAGGCTACCAAGTCATGTTATTTTTCTCATGAGACAGAGGAATCATGTGATATGGATGATGGTAAGTAGGCTATTGCTGAAGCATATGATGAGGACAATGAAGAAGAAGATCTCAGTTTGAGCCCTCTGATTGATAATACAGAAAAGATAGTATCTGGTTAGGAAACAGGAGTGGCATCTAATGCCGTTAATATGGAAGTCACTGATGACCCAGTGAAGGCTGTGACTCACCCCACTGGTGAACCAACAGAGCCAACTGTTGTTGAATCTGATAGATTTTCAGAGGAGGATGTGGAGTTACCTAGAGCAGAACAAGTAGAGGAGAATACTTAGGAGAGAGATCTAAGTGAGGGGGAGCATCTTGGTTCAGTTAATGTGATGTATGACTTAGAAGTTTGGTCATCAGATCCAGGGTACATGGTACTTGGACTCAATTATGGAGATTCTGATGAGGAAGACCAACCTCAAAGGGATTCTGTTATCCTACCTGAAAGTATTCCAGTAGTTGTGGCTGACAATTTGTCAACCAAGGAGGACCTTGAGTCCTTGAAAGTTGAAATGAAAAAGGCAGTCAGAGAATCAGTGGCAGATTTACAGAATAGCCTTGTTGAAGAGATGAGGAATGTGGAGAAATCCTTGGAGGTATATCTAGGATGTGATGTGTCTATTCTAGTGAAAGAAATGTTGAATGAGGTTAAAGTGTGTCATACTAAAATTGTAAGATGTATAGGAGTTGTGGTTGCTCTGAGATAATCGGTTTCTTCATTGACTTCCATGAGTAGTTCTCAAAACCAAGTGAATGCTGAGATTTGATATATCAAAGAGGTAGTCAAGTAATTTGTTGAAGATTTTGAGGCTTTTAATACATCCGTTAAATAACATATGAACAGTCAGGATACACTTGTTCAAAAGGTGATTGGTAATTTGACTTAGTCTTTCAAAGAGACAGTAGCTTTCCCGGTAAAACCCCTTCCATCTTCTAGCACTTCTATGACCATTGATCAGATCACAAATGTGATCCAGGAAGAGCTTGCTAAGGCCAGTAATAGAGGTACCTCTGATTCACAGGTAATTGCTACCACTAGGGAAGTCAATAGATATGTTCGTGAACACTTGCAAGTAGCTACTGCCACTCAGGAAGCCATTAAGAATAAGGTAGATTATTACTTTGAGAAGATCTATACCAAGCACCAAATGACCAATAATTTCATGATTTTGAAAGAGAATATGAAGCTGCCTCTAGTGAGTCATGAATTCAGGGAGTAGGTCAGCAAACTGAGAGAATCGACCCCTACTTTGGATAAATTTTCGGAGAATAAAGATGATTTTTTATCTGCTATGGAAATAGGAGGAAGCATCATTATGGATTTCAGAAACCTTCTTCCCCCCTTTCTCCATGTGGAATGCACCCCTGTCATCATCCCTCTTTCCTTACCTGCATCTTGACTGAGTGTTTCTTCTACGATGTCTCCTGCTGAAGCTATCAGAAGACTTACTCCACTGATACCTCAGTGAGCTACCCACTACTGACCCACAGGTTCTTTTGTTGCTGCCCCTCCAGTCATTCCTGTAGCAATTCCTAAACCTGTTGATCCACCAGCTCATCCTCCATCTTCCAAAGGGAATGATCACTTGCTTGAGGCTGATGTGGATTGAGTCTGTTTATGTCTTTTGATAGGGACTATTTATTCTTTTTTGGGTCATGTAATGCACTTTCATTAATACAAGCTTTCTCAATTCTCTCTATTTGTTTTTCTTTTTTCTAATCACAAAGGGGGAGAAATGCAGATATACTGTGCTAATACTGTTCTAATTCTAGATTAATCATGTGATTGGGGAGAAATGTGCTAATATGATCCTATAATCTTTTCTGCATTTCTCTCTGATACCATGTTCCAATATTTTCTGGTTTTATACTCTTATTAATCTCTGATACTTGAGACATTTTTTATCTATGTTTAGTACCTATATTATATATGATATCTATCTTTAATACATACTAGCATAATTTGTGATTATCAAAAAGGGGGAGATTGTTGGACACACCTATTTTGATAATCCCAAATCATGTTTAAATATTGATCATGATATATTAATTCATTTTCTAACTCTTTTTAATCTGTATTTATAATTATTTTATCCTGACCAATGTATACTCTTAGTCTAATGACTTTGCTGCATCAGCTTACAGTTTACATTTATCTAAATATAAGTTCATTGTTAAAGGCTACTGGTAAGAGCCTTATGTTCAAGGTCACTGTTATAGCTCACTGTTACATGAGGTTACTGATCCTAGAAGGTTACTGTTGAAGATCTACTATCACTAATATAGGCTACCATCAAAAGGTCACTACTATGACAAGGTTTCTATTGGAAGTTCACTATCAGAATCCTTCTAAAATATTCTGTTGAGAACCTCACTGTTCAAGTCTATATTTGGACATGCCTACTTTTAGTAGAAGGCTACTTCTAGACAACTCCTACTGTCGAGATAGTCGACTGTTGTTCAAATTCTAATGATGGACATACTCCACCATTAATGAAGTTACCTGTTGATTTATTCTACAGTTGGAAAGGTCACTGTTGAAGTAGTCTGATGTTACAAAGCTTCCATTAGAAGCTTACTGTTGGAGTCTACCGCTGATCAAGCCTACTGATGAAGCTCATAGTTGAATAGCCTACCGATGAAGTCCACAGTTGTAGAGACTACCATTGAAGTCTATTGTGTGACATGCATCTGCTACCAGTCTAATGATATTTTATTCTTTTCTTAACCAATTTTATAAATACTATCATAACAGTCATGTATGGGAAAATTAATTCACATGAAATTATTTAATGTTATTTGAAGGAATATCAAGAGATAGTACGATGTACGAGGAAGAGCACACATAGTTGAAACATTTCTCTAGTCAGCCCCTACTGAACCAAATGGAAAAATATCAGCTAGAAAAGTATACATATATATATATATATGATTAGAGACAAACATTAATAGAAGACACAGAAACAAGAGATAAGGGTGGACATATTGAATACACAATATGAAGAAGAACACTCAAGCACTCATTCTGATGAATAGAGAGCTCCACGAAGATCTGTTGAAAGAACCTTTTTCAAGCTATAGTGGTGTGCTGCAAAGAGTTTCAAACCCAAGAAGATGATCATCTCTAAATCTGGAAGTCAAAACCTGGATGTTGCGACACTCTGTTTTGGAGGAAACTTGAAGAGAAGGACTAAAACTTCATTTACTTCATTTCAACAAGTCCAGAGCTGATCTACCAACACAACAGATCATTCTAAACTCATCCCTATTATCTTTAGCTCTACTGTGTTTAAATACTTTACATTTGCGAGCAGTTTATATGTGTTACACACACTGAATCTTGTGCTTGAACTGAGGGATACAAAAAATCCCTATACCAAACTCTCTTTACATCTATTTCCCACGAATAACAGTGGAAGAATCCTAGAGTGGATTGGTAGTTTATTTTCCCACGTAGAACTGTGGTATAGGTTAAAAAACCTGGACGGTTTTTGAAAACTGTTGTAAAGCCCGATATAGGCTGTGTATCACCCTTTAATATAATTTCTTGGTGTCAGGTAATCACCAAGTGGAGAGGACTAAGCCTTGACTTAAGACTGAACCTCTTTTTTAAATTGTCGTGTTCATCTTTCATTTACTCTGTTTTACATTTATCCGTTGCTTGTATTTTCAAAGATAGAAATCTGGTTTTACATTCACTCTAATAGTTAGTTCTGGTTAGTGTGTATATCTGATTTTTTTTGTAACACCCTGAGCTTCCACGGTACGCTTCTCTTTGAATAATACAGTAGGGTGTGTTGTACGCAACTTCAAGTTCTAACACACACCACGACCAATCAAAGTTGCCGTTGTGAATAGTAATACCTACTTTTTAAAATTTTAGTAATTTTATCTCTTAAAATGGACTTCATTTTTGGATTCTTAGTATCTAATTTAGCCTAAGGTGAAATATTGGTACTTTTCAGATAACTTTTATATTTTGATGAATAGTGAAAATTACTAAATTTTAATTAAAAACAACCTTTTTAATCAAAATAATTATTAGTGATAAATTATGAATTTGAGTGGTTTTAAAGTATATTTAGAATATATTTTTACCATTTAATACAATGTTGGTCACTGAACATAATTTTACAATTAAACCGGACATAAACATGTGTTAATCTTTTGATAGTTATTATCTCTTAAAAACACGCTTTTTGTTTTAACAACAGGATTTAATTTTAAATTAATTTCTTCCACTTCTGGGTTTTGAATTTGGAAAAATGGATTCCATATTTGGAATTAGGATGTTCAAATTGTGTAAATAGGTAACTTTTATTTTAAGACATTTTGAATAATTACTTCAGTAAATATTTTATTTACCATGGTTAAAGGGTACATCTGGTAAATAAGGGTTAAAAAATAATATTATAATAATACTAAATTACCCTAAAACATGTCCTAACCTTATTAGATGATACATTTCTGACCATGTTCATCTTTGGGTCGATTGTTGGACCCCATGGAGCCACTTGAAAGTGACAATGACACTTTATATTAATTAAGTTAAAATAAATACAAAAATGACATAAGCATATATCTTTTAGAAAAACAATTTTTACATAGGGTTATATATGTTGGATTTTTGACTATGAATATTCATTACAAAGATAAAAATATTTCCTAAATAATTATATTTTATTTATAATTTTTAAACATTAAATAATTTAATTTATTTATGACACAATGATGATGCAGTAATTACCATAATAGTGAACAATTAAAATAATTGATATTATAAATACACAAATAAATATAATTTTAGACTTTTAATGAATTAAACTAATTTTATAGAATAATATGACATATTAGGATTGATTTAATTAACTTTCATCTAATTAATCATTCTGTTATGATTTTTACGAAAGTCAATTATTGAATAGTGTCAAAATTGACATAAAAGAGTTTTTAAAGGAAATATTATATTATTAATTGATATTAAATTCATAAAAATCTAAGTATCGGCCAAGATACATGTATCATGATATTTGTATCATTAATGGACCACTTGGGGGTCTCTTGGATGTATATTGTAATTTTATTAACTATATAATATAAAAATACAAAGTGACATGGTAAGTGTCAAACTAATTAACTAAGTGTTAAAACAAAAAGATAAGGTTAATATAATGACCCAAACCTGTCTAAATTCTATTGGTTGAGTAGTTTTAGACCCATAAACATCTTAACCTTTAAATAATCCACTTTGGAGCCATTATAAACCAAATATGAATTTATTATAATATAATATTTCTAGCTTTTCCAAAGGTGGCCCTCACCCCTCTTATAAAAGGACACTCACCCTTTTCATTAATTCACACCTTAAAAGCCTTTTGGTTCGTCCAAAACCAGCCCAAATACTCTCTCAACATCCCTCACTTAATCCTAGAGGCCTTCCATTAGTCAGAAAGCCATCTTAAGGAGCCCTATTTATCAAATCAAAAGGAAGAACCCGAAGAAGAGGTAATGATTTCACCACCCTTTTTCAAGTTCCTTTCTTCTTCCACTTCTTCTTTCTTTGTTATTACCATTCTAAAATAATGAATCCAGTATCTACTATATACTGTAATATTATTATAAATATTGTACAACCATATTCATTATTCTATCCATCCTTTGAATGACATGTCACTATATGTGCGTACGTACAGCTTACCGTCTCCACGTCGTGGTGTAATTGTTATTCAAAATATTATTATTTGTATGGGTATAATAATGATTTGTAATTTATGTAAATAATAAATATAACATGATAATGATTCTGTATATATGATATACCATCCAATTATATATTATTTTAATATCAAAAGAATGATATTTTCGCTCATGCGTACGTACGGATTACCGTCTCCACGACGCGATGAGATTCATTTCCAAGTTCACCGTTCATCGACGATTATAAAAATATATATTACTAATAAGTATGTAATATATGACATAATAATACTACTGGATATATATATATATATATATAAGTATTTATGTACTTACATATAACTTATTCACTTACTTCCGTTCAATACTATATGAAAACAGAAACAGCGTTTATGCGTACGTACAGACTACTGTCTCCATAAACGGTGTTTTCCATTTCATATATATGTCTATTATACATATTTATATTCTAAATATATATGATATATTTATCATGTTTTATATTCTGGAAGTATTTAAATCATGATCTAAGTGATACAACCAGGAGTGACAAGTTAAAACACGTATGATAAAGAAAGTGATTATTACCCGAAATGTTAACTTAACATGGAAATTATTATTAAATGGGTAATATAAAGTCATAAATGAATCATGTATGATATCATAAATATTAATATGGTTCTGATATAATTTAATAACATACTATGATCTTCATATAGGAGGTTAAATGTACCCTCGACTAAAGGAAAGTGCAAGGTAAGCGGTTTTCATCTCACTCCTTATTCCTGTGAGATTCATGCCATACTGCCACTATTACCTTTTGTGTGGTGTATATACTGTCTATAATTGTATTCTTTGTGAAATAAAATTTAATTTATGTGCATTTACATATTCATTGTATGATACCTCTTTCATGGGGTGTATGTTTCGTATGTTACCAAATTGGTAAGGGTTTATTTCACAATCTCTTCATTGTCCGAGGTTGTTTAAATGTAATTATCTTCTGGGACCTCTTTATCATCCACATCCATGTTTCAAAAAAATGTCCTTCAAAACATTTTTACTATTTAATAGACAATGGGTTAAAGTCATTTATACCCTTATTTGACTTTATATGTTTTTAAAAGAAATCTTTCCAACGTTTTCGAAACAAGTTACTTTATAACCTTTTCGACAAAATTATGGTAAGAATGACTTTTTTAACTTATACGGTGGGTGCGGTTATTCTCCGCCGTTATTACACCTTTGAAGCTTCCTTCACAAGATTATAAAGATATTTTCAAAATAAAGGTTTTCTATATAATTATGCGACTTTTAAATGATTTCAAAAAAAGAGATATTTCTATCAAATAGTATTGATTTCATCTTTGTCAACATACTTTGATAAATTTTAAACTTTTTTCAAGTTGATTTATTATGATACAAATCATCCATATTGTATTTAAGGTTTTGTGATATTTTTTACTATGGAAGAGTTATTTTTATGCCATTAATGGTTTATGATTAAAGTTTTGACATTTTGTATGTTAGTTTTAATACGAATGTTATTGTTATATTTTATCCTCTTCTTAAGATGAATGTGTTGGACTAGTATGTTTCGGGTTGGGGGCCGGTAAAAGTAAGCCCTCCGGGTTGGTTTCCGGTTATTAGAGGCACTCCAGGTTGGTGTCCGGTTATTAGAGGCACTCCGGGTTGGTGTTCAGTTATTAGAGGCACTCAGGGATGGAGTCCGCTTACAGAGGCTCTCCGGGTTGGATTCCAGTTATAGTTATCCCTTAGGTCTTGGCACGAGGCCTCGACATAGAAATTAAAGTTCGGCATCATGCATTCCATAATTATGAAAGTGGTTAGTGATATTTCATGTGATTATTTGATTAGTATAATATCCATGTGAATAAGTAAATGGAATTATTTCATTTTATTTCTGCCATATTATGCTGAATTTCAAGTTTAAAAGGATTTTGTTTTAGTTTTATACATTTCCTTAAATGTTTATGCTTATTTTTGAAACATTCCGTTGTATTGCTTACCCTTACTGAGCATTTGAGCTCACCACTTTCTATGTTTTATTTTTCCCAGGATTCCAAGAAGTGTAATGTGATTGATATGCAGGGTTAATCCAAGGGAATAATGGCATTCATAAAGATTATTTATGTTGTTTTTTATGTCTTAAAGTGCAAATGTAACATTCATGTATGTGATCTATTTTTCCAAGACTGCTAAACTGATCGGTCCTTCGGGACTGGATTCCTTGTAATCATGCCAATGTATTAGAATAATGCACCGACTCTGGGTAACTGGGTTCGGGGCGTTATATATTTAGTAAACATGTTTCAAAAGTCAAATTAGTTCCCATACTGATTCAACTAAGGAGTAATCAACCTTTCAGAAACATATAGAACAATAAGTCACTTATATCTCTACTGCCTTAATTGACTAGGCTATTTTAATTTGGGGGATTTTAATCCTAAAATTTTTGAAAAGAAATTTTAATTGGAACTCAATTCACCCCCCTCCCCTCTTGAGTATCCACTCCGACCAACATTGTGAAATCAAAATGGCCCAACAGATGATAACCCAATCATTTTTTTATTTTATAACACATTCATGGTGGATTTGGTTTGAACCGATAGTTTATTGTGGGGGGTTTGTTTTTTACACAATCACTAACATATGGTCACCATTATTTTCTTTAATGGAATCTCCAAATTATCCTTATATCCATAATAGGGTATATACATTATTTCCCAAGGTAGTTATTCAATTAGGTTTTTAGAACCAATGATTCTTATGGGCTTGTATTTATTGAGAGGGGGGAAGGTCGGGCTCATCACACCCTTTTGGGTGGAATTGTTACATACTTTGAGGAATTCTTATATATTTTTGATACATTTGAGAATATATTCTAAGATAGATATCACACTATTTACCCTAAAAAACAATTATATTTTAAGTCTATTTTACATATAAAATAAAGGGGTTATCTTATTATTGAATCTAGATGTATGTATCTGAGGTTCTCCATCCATTTCACAATAATGAATTTCTTCTTATACGATGAATCCATATAGTCAAGCACTCAAAAAATTTATTCCATGAAGGGAGGCATTTAATATTACAATGAGAGTATTGAGATATTATGAGGCATCCTACCTATCCTATTTATTGTAGGAATAAAAACCACATAGTCTGTTAAACCCATGTTGTTTAGCATCATGCAGAGAAGGCATATGCATATGCACTAAGGCACGTGATTTTTGAGCATGAGTATTGAGGAGACATCTTACGTGTCTTAGTTATGGTATGAAACATAGTTATCATATTTTTATCATGACCATTGGATTGGATCTTATATAGATTCCTTTATATGAGGGAAATTTATATCATGCCACTCAGTAGGGATAGTATACCAAGATTTCCATTTCTATTTGAGATTGATGAAACCAATGATGTGTTCATTGTAGCTCTCTATGCTTATCTAAGCTATGATAGATGTGAGAAACAATGGATATAAAGTAATTAGTCTCATTTCATATGTATGTGGGAATTATGTATTGGGACTTCCCTTGGTATGTTTTAATATATATCTTGGACCATAGAAAAGCATCCTACGAACCCCGGTTATTGCAGGAATCAGAGTTATCATAGTTCTATCACACCCTTAGGACTAGACCCAATGTAGAAACCCTTATACAAGGGATATTTATATCATTCCACTCATTATGGCTTACATACTATGATTTCCTTAGATGTTGGAGATTCATGATGCCAATTTTTTGTTCACTACAACTCTTTAATCCCACATGAGCTATGCTCAGTGTGAGAAACAAGGTATACAAAGTGATTAGACTTATTGAATATAGATGTGGAACTTATGTACTAGGACCTCCCTTGGTGTGTTTTAATATGGACCATATACCTCAAGGAGGAATTATACATACCCTAGTTATGGTAGGAATCAAACTCCTTGTATCTCAGTTGTTTACTTGGTCCACTGAGTGATGAGGTAGAATGATTAACCCATAGGATTGATTGGGTACCAATGGTTGAAATTTTGGAGATATGGAGGGAATTTTTCTATGATTGATTCAAATTTGAAATCAATATCAGACCATATAAAGGCACCATACATTTCATGGTGATGGAACGAATTATAGTCTTTGTAGTATAATGGATTAATCAGTCCACCGAGGGATCAGGTAGAACGATAATCCCATGGGAATGATTAGGTATCGATGGATTAAATTTCAAATATTTTATGGGACTTACACTATGGTGTATTTCCATTTGAGTTTACTAATAGGTATTTGGAAGGCATCCTATGTATCTTGGTTATGTCATGAATTAGTGTCATAATTGTTCAAATGATCTGGGCTTACACACTGACATTTCCTTTTAATGTAGGATGTATCATATTATTCCACTAGTTGGGGATTACACACTCACATTTCTCTCATATTGATTGAGGCTTTTGGTGAAAATGAGATTATTATTGAAACTCCCAAAACCCACATGAGCTATGCTCGGTGTGAGAAACAAGGGATGAAAAATGATAAATCTCACTACTTATGGATGCGTGATATATGTACTAAGACTCCCCTTTATATTTTTAATATATATATTATGTCGCGAAGAGTTTTCCTACATATCCCGATTATGGAATGAATCAAATTCATCATAGTTCCCTTACTTATGGCTTACACACTGAGGTTTCCCTTTTAATGCTGGACTTACAGGCCAAAGGTGGATAAAATTATCAAACCCCAGGATTTCTGAGGATTTGGATTTCTTGTATACCTAATATGCATTAATTGTCTTCTCATCATTCCATTATTATATTCTTAACACAATAGATGGTGTCTTCCTGACAGGTATAAAGGAAATTACATGATCTAGTTGACTTTTCTGAGGGGTTTTGCATAGTTGGGATGTATTTCCAATGGTTATCTCTTGATCTATACTGACTTTTCTAGAGGAAATCACAAGACAAGTTTGTTTGATCCTGGATTCCATCATTTGATCCTGTCTAACATGCCGAGAGGGATTTTCATGATCTGACTAACGTGCCCCTAGTGTCATTTCAAGATTTGGTTGGCACTTCTGCAGGGCGCCATGAGAGTCAATGTGACATATTTTGGAGGATGCCTCTTGTCCCAACTAACTTTTCAATAGGTAATCACCAGACCTAGGTGGTATGACCATAGGACGTCGCAAGATCTAATTTTCATGTTTGGGTGCTATCACAAGACTCATCTGAAGTGTACGAGTGTCGTCATTTGATTTAGGAAACATGTCTGACGGACACTATATGGTTTGGTTTTAGAGCTCGGAGTGCTTTACAAGAATGGGGTGTCATGCCTGTGCGGCACCATGAGACTTTATTCAATGCATCTATAGGACTTTTCATGATTCAAATAGTATACCAATGGATCCTTGAGATATCCAGGAGACATGTCTTAGTAATGTCATGTGTCCTGGACAGTTCATGCAAAGTTCATGAGTATTGGTGTATATGTCCTTCAAAATGTCTCTAATTTTTATTCTTTTATCTAAAATTTTATTTTGAATGCCTTATATTTGTTCATTATTTTCTTTTTTAAGTCTAACATTATTTGTAAAAGGAGTGGGATGTTCTTTATGAGTATTAACAGAGTTCCTTCATGTGATCTATAGTGATCACCTGAAGTGATTATACATGTTTCATGATCACTATAGATTTTCTTCAGATCTTACATGATGGAAAAATTCCTAGTCTCAAGAATAGACACTCTAAGGAATAAACTATGGTGTTGATGATTTGGTGAATCTAGATGAAAAAAGTCCTAAATTCATTTACAGTGTAGTGGGGAATTTTTTATGTTGGGTAGGAGGATTTATAGGCCTCTCTGTATGGATTGTTTTCCGCTTTTCATGGAGCGTATCATGAAAATATAGTATGGAGTTTCCAGAAGTCTTCAATGTCATGCACTCTATGAATTCCCATTGTATTTCATTTTGGGGTCATCACATGATTTTTGGGGACCACAAGACCATCCCATCAATGCTTCCTTCATTGGATTATTTCCAAATAAAGGGGTGTTTTTTTAAATCATGAGAACATGATAAGGTACTTCCATATTGTCATACTAACATGTCCATGGACTTTCAGAAGATTAGGGAAACTATTGAAAGACCTTAATGTTAATCTTAGTGTTTTTTTTAGAATCTTTTACGATACAACGATGGCTCGTCAAGGGGGCCTCTGTGAAATTAGGTTGTCTTTTCAATGGGTCTTAGGAGACCTTTTTGTCGACATCATTAGTGAGTCACATGAGTTTTACAACCAAGATAGGATCCCAAATTTCATTCTTTTAAATCCTTTGTTTATTTTATAATGGTTAGGGATCTTTTGAGGTTGTATGAGTGTTGTCTAAGACAACCACTTTACCTTTTGGTGATGCATTGGGTGAATAACAATGGTCCTATGGGGATGTACGATCATTTCATGGACAATTCCATCTACGATTCCATATGGATCCAAAGGGGTGATTTTGATGTTACCTATACATACTTGAGTCTCTTTATAAGATGATGATAACATGTCAGCAATATTTCATGAGATGAGGCAGATGCGTCGCTGGTGGTCTTACAATGTATTTTGGATCATTAGGGGAGCATCAAAGGATGTTTATGACTGCAAGAGGTTCCAAAATCATCCCCATTATTTTATTTTATAATGGTTATGGATCCTTTATGTTTTCATGAGTTTTGTTAAGGAACATCATTCTCCCTTCCAGTGATGCATCATAAGATGTTTAGAATAGCAATAGTCTCCCGTATTTTGGATATTTTAATCCTATTTTCCAAAGTTTTTTGTATGTTTTGTTAGGAATCCATTAGTTGAAAAGTTTTGTGGCACAGGGGAGCTGATCTGGATATCTTTGAATAATATTTGGTTTTATAGGTTGCCTTTGGAAGATTATAAGTATTGGTCAATGAGGATATGTGGGATATTTTCAGGTTATGCACCACATGTGACCATCTGCAGGACCTTCTTCTGGTTATGTGATCATGTGTCCCCTTGGTATTCACATGATATGCTTGATCCTGGACACCTTATTCGTACTTTTCTTTGTGGAGAAAATAATACTCATATTTTTTTATTCCTGCCATTTTGAATTTTTTGATGCTCATTTGGCAGGCATCAACACCCTTTAAGAGTAAAAATTCATTATCATGGTTAAGCATCAAATAGGTTAGCTAAGGGGTTAACCCAAAAGAAAAGGCTTATAACACTACTTAATCTTATCAAAATTTTATATTATGATGGAATTTAAATGAAATTTTACATTAAATTTCAATCTATTTCCATTTGGAATCATTTCCTTTGATAATTACAATTATATTTTAAACTATTAATTAATTCGAAGAGTGCCCATCCATTCAATTATAAAAGGGGAACCTATTCTACTCTCTTTATCTCTCATTTCGCGCCTTATATAGAAAAAAATAATTAAAATAATTCCTTTTTATATTCCTTATACAAATTATAGATATTCTATTCTTTCCAAAATATAATCTTTTAAGGCTTATAGTATAAACCGAAATAAGTTTTTCAACAAAGAGGTATAACTCTTGACCGATCATTTTGATTTTATTTATTCTTATACCTACATTAAATCCCTGGTTTGTATTCCAAAATAATTTATTTGTAATCTTAAATATTGTTAATTATTATTATAATAATGTAATAACCATTATACTCCTCTCGGTATTTAGGAAAATAATAATTTTGTTTGTGCGTACGTGTGGACTACTACCTCCATGGTGAGTTTTGATTCATTTTATATTTAGAATATACCTATATTTTAAGAAGGATATTTTTAATGAATATATAAAATATTTATGATATAAAACTGATACTATAATGGTGAATTATGATTTACCTTTCTTTTGATCCATCCATCGAAAATTGAAACTAATGTTTATGTGTATTATAAGTAAATAAGGTATGGTATTGTATATATAATTAAAGTTCTATAATAGATGTATAAGTAATCTATATTTATTATATAGAATGTTCAAATATGTACAAATTGAGACAATTCATGTGGCTAGGGATATATTTTTCAATTACATTTTAATAGGGATAGTTTACGCATAAATTGTAATTGAGGGGATTTTATGTTACTTATATAATAAATACATTTAATTTTTATTCTCATATGGTTATTTATAGGGAAAAATATTTTCCTTTCATTGTTTTATGTTAAGTACTCAAGAGACCGAATGAATGTTATTAAGGAACATGGACTCTGTTTTACTATTTAGTTATGAATTGTTTCATCCATGTCCATGATTTCATTAAAATGTTTTTAATATTGTTTTTGATTACTCTCCCATGAATTTTAAATTATATTTTTACCCATGATTATTTATTTTAAATTTTTTTCAAATGAATATTCCTATTTTTTTCTAAACGAGGTACTTTTTACCAAAAGAGAAAATGGAATCTTCATTTTAATATACATGACTTGAACTGAATATACATCCCTTATGATTACTTGGTGTTTTGAATCTTCATTTATAATATTACATGGTTCTATTAAATGAATCTTTTTTCATAAAAATTTCCAAAATATTTTCATTTTAAATAAGTGATTTTAAAATGGAAATGGTATTTTCTATAAAAAATTATTCTATTGATATTTTAATGTAATTTTCATCTTTGATAAACTATTTTGATGTTAATTACGATTTTATGGGAATGTGATCATATAATATAATTTTATTCTTTCTCCAAGTGTTTTTAATATTATGATAATTATATTATTACATGCTCAATCCTTTTTTTCATTTTCAAAATATCACTTTTCGGTGAGTGGAAACCTCAAAAAGACAAAAAACCAAACCTCAACATCACCTGCTTAAACGATTCAAACAAAAAGCCACATTCAAATTTTAAAATTGAAATTTTTAAATTGAAAACCTCAGAATGAGGGAAAACTATGTCGTCCGAGAAACCAAACATCGAGGTAAGCCACATCACTGGGCCTCGATCATCACATTGCCAGCCAAATCATTCCATCACTGTCACCGTCGAACCATCATCACATCACTGCCATCATAGACATCAACGGATCCTCACTGTCGGCTAATCAGAATCCATCATCGCCATTGAGGAAAGCCATCATCACCATTGTCGACACACAAAAACCCACCGTCATCGTTGTTTTCATGGTCACCACTCTACTAGAGATGGCCCGGGAGAAGACACTTCCTTGTCGATGAACCTCCCGGAGCAGACCAGTAGAAAAAATACCCAACCACAAAAATCACCACCTGCTCCACAGGCCAAATAAGGAACATCAAGGATTCAAAACAAACAAACCACAAGATGAAACCATCGAAAAATCAATCCAAAATAGAAAACAGAAATGAAACTTCATCCATGATGTAAGCACCAAGAAATCAACCCAGCAGAACCAAATACCATAAAATCTTCGCCTTCATCACCGCACACCAAATTATCAAAAATGAAAATCATTGGAAACAATGATGTTGCCTGAAGAAGGACCCAGTCCATTGCCAACCCACCAAATCAAAACCAAAAAATTGAGAGAAATAATCACCTCAACGAACAAAAACCTTCAAGAGTCAAGAAATAGGCCCAGCCGCAACCTTCAGAACCGCACCTGAAGACCAAATCTACCAAAAGAACTCCCAAACATTGTGAAAAGCCAACACCCCCAAATCGCTGCATCAGAAACCCACACTCTGGTCCGTATCACACTGCTTTGAGAAACCCTAGCCGAAACCTGAGGCTAGAGTGAGATGAAGGCCAAGCGACGATGTTGTACACCGCGGGTGAAAACGAGTCCTTGCGACACCGCCACTGGGAGAACTGCATCGCAAGCGCGCTGAGAGGATTTCCGAGGGGAAGATAGGCTTACCGGGGATAGGTTGTCTTGGAATTATATATCCCTATAATGTATGGGGTAATGTTTTATATCTCATGAGATAAATATGGGAAACAAGTCGATATTATTGATCCACAATAGGAAAAAAGTTAATGTTTTTGATCCACTATGGGAAATAGGTGACTATGATCGATCCATTATGATATGGGAAAGATGTTTTGATTCTTAATACACTTTTAATTGATGGTATTATATGAAATGGTTTCTAATCCTATGATAGTTTCATAATTCTATCACATCATTTCGATATTAACTTATGGATTTTGATTAATTATATTGTTGTCTCACTCTTATGAATATTTTATTTTGAAATGATAAGGTTTTATTCCATGACTCATATATAAAATATATGATTGAAATGGTGTGAAATTTTAAAGTTATGTTAATTATTTTAAAACCTCATTCTTAATAAATTCTTTAATATGATCATATATTGATATCTTCCATGTTTTCCATTATTAATCATCTAGTCTCATTGTTTCTTGTGATTAATTTACCTAGGTTGTGAAGAAAGGTTTTATGTAGGGTATTTCAATAAGGATAAAATATTGTAATAAATTTTCAAGATATGTGTGGATGGTGATTTTTTTAGAAATTAATGTTAAAAATAAGTAATATTGCTTATCATTTCCAAAAAACATGTTATAAATATCATAATTATATATTAAATTCATTATTAATACTATACTTATTGGTATTTTATGGAAAATGAATTATATTTTTTTGTATTGGTGGTCGTCATCATAAAATCACGATCGACATTTTCAATTTTCTTAGGGTGGGGGGGAGAGGTGGTTAATGTTTATTAAAAAATTATAGAAACATTAAGTTTACTGAAAATACTTAATTCATCATATAACACTGGGAAAATTAGATTTTTAGTGGATTGAGAAAAGAAATTATGTTAGTGAAATGGTTGAACTTAAGTTGAGAACTTTGGGTTTCACTTATAAGATTACATATAAAGTAAAGCCTTATGATAATCTCATATTACTAGAATATTAAAAGATAAAAATATTAATCCAATAGAAGGAAATATTTTAGAGTTTCTATTAGATACAAAATTCATAGATTGGTACTTAAGAGGTGATGATAGCCCCCATTCATTAGTGGTGAGAATGAGATTTTTGTAAATAGTTCAACTTAATAAAAAAGGAGAAACTTATAAACAAGTAAAGTTGCTTAACAATACCCAATAATATAGTTTTGGGTC
The DNA here is from genome assembly GCA_963277665.1 of Viscum album. Classification (NCBI taxonomy): domain Eukaryota; kingdom Viridiplantae; phylum Streptophyta; class Magnoliopsida; order Santalales; family Viscaceae; genus Viscum; species Viscum album. The sequence goes on from OY728135.1 coordinate 1,275,846,155, forward strand.
AAATAATGTTGATAATACATCAACCACTCAATTGTAAACATGTTTTTAACATTTTTGAATCTCTTTATCTCTTATATAATTACTTATTCAATTTATGTTTTTATAGTGGCAAGAAATTTTTCCCTAAGGAAACTTAATCATTTTACCTAAATATATTGTGATACTCATTAGATAATTTGGAACCATTTAATATAAATTTTAAATTCATTTCTTTTGATTAGATTTTTAAAAATTTTAGATATATATTTGACATAGAAATTTATATTGTATTAAAATAAATTTTGAGTAAAATATTACATGAGATTTAAAACATAAAATATAATATTTTAGATGATAATAAAAAAATTTCAATTATAAAATAAATTTCATGTCAATAAAATTATTTTATAAATTTATAATTCATAATTATATACCAAAAATTTTATAAAATCAACAATATTGGTATATTTTACTATTCACCTAAAAATCAATTTTTTAAAAAATGTCATAAATTTATAATAAGATAAATTGGACATAATAAATATAAAAATGAAATTTATTTATTCATATTAAATTTCTATAAATTATGAATTTATCTTGTTAATGAAAATATTAGATATAATGAAAAATTCTTTTTATAAGAAAATAACTATTTTGCATATTAACCACTCTTCAATATTTCTTATCATTTTCTAATTAAATTATAATTAAATAATTATTCATATAAACTATATTTTATCACAATTATTTTCAATCTTTCTATAATAGAAATACATTTCTCATAAAAATGTAATATTTTGAAAAATACATTTCTATGAATAAAATTATCAAGTTAATTTTATTCTCTATATCTATTAAATTCAATAGGTATTAAAGGTAACAATTATATTATGTTATATAAAAATTATATAAATTGGATACTACTATTCATTCTCTATAATTTAATAGAAATGATTTAAGGGAAATAAATAATATTTATATTTTTGTTAAATATAATTTTGTTTGATTTATATTGGGTTTTGTGTGTAGATAAATCAACTGAACATGTAGTCTTATTTAAGGAAATCATGTATTAAAATCCTAGGGTGGTATAATAGTTTTATTGATTCATCATATTTAGATATGTTTCCATATTGTATACATATTAAACTTAATCATAAATATTTTCGATATTGAATAGAGGAGAACGAGATATAAACAAAAAAGTATTCATCCAAATTTGAAAATAATAGTGAAATGTAATTTTAGAATAGAATAATATTACAAGAATTATTTATGGTTAGTTTTTCATATTTTAAATTTTAATGTGGATAACCAAAATGAAAAACTATTCCTGTTGTATCATTATATTATTTCATGGTTTCTAAAGTTGAGTTCAATATAATTCATGATATTATAAATATCTGAACAAATGAATTGAAGGTTTTCTGGCCATTATTATGAAAAAGTATCTCTATAATTTCTCACACTAAAACATATAATATATTAAATTTCATTATTAATTAATGATGAATTATTTTAAAGTAATCAGAATTTAGGATAAAATCCATTAGGTTATAATGATTTTGGTCCAGGAAAATTATTCCTAGAAATGTAAACTTTTAGTCAATATTATTAAATATGGAAAATAGATTCGGTTCAGGAATTAATTTGAAATTAATTACATCATAGTTTTGAAACTACGTCATAATATATTTCTGGAGATTTCATATTTCACCATGTAATAATTATTAACCATTATGTTCATATTTTCAATTTAAATGGTGTAATAAATTATATTAAAATAATATTCATCATATTGTAGGTGTTATAAGATATATATTGATTTAAAATAACTTGCTTATATTTATATTGATTTCAAAATATGTTTTTACCTATTATTTTAAAACTTTATTTTGACTAGATGTTAATCCATAATTATCAATGATGTGACATTATTTTGATACATTATAATTTATTGAGAATTTTTTTTTATGATGAGAGAGATATATCAAAAATATAAATTATGAATTCTAAAGATAAAGTGGTCATTTAAAATAGAAGAATAAGATGTAAATATCATTGAAAATTTATTTTTACTCAAAGAGGATAGAATGAGAACATTATATCTTTTCCCATGCCCATTTTTATCGTTATTTTAATTGTAATGCCTATTTCATCATGTATGGATTCCTCGAATTCTCTAAAATCTATATTAAATCTTCATAAATTATAAGAAACAAATTATGAATTGTGGGATACAATACACCAATAACCGAAAGGTTTCCACAAAAAAGTTCTTTAAATATTATAAAAATTTATTCAATTCATGTGCATTTATTTCTCACATGTTATCTCCCAGAAATTTATAATCCCTAATTATGATTCTGGTAATGTCCCAGCTTTTCAAAGAGGTATGAAATTTTAATTTACTATTGAAAACCTATTTTTTATGTTATTATAGACTATAATATCTAGGAAGAGCACCAGGAGTTTATATGGATCATTTAGAGCCCAGAACTCTGAAACTTGAAAGGGTGGGATGGGCCGCATGGTTAAAACACGACTAGTACTAACCAAGTACCTTAACCATGAGGGTAGTCAGTTTGTAAAAGGAGGACACACAGTTACTCTAAAACCACTTGGTCTGGCACCCATTACCATTTGACATTTCTTAGACAAGCCATAGATCCATTTATCATGGGTTGTGCATGGTTAGTCAAACCAAGAAGACCTCTCATGCGAGGGGGGTTCCCTGGATAGTAGATGTTGCACAATTGGCACACTACATGGAAAACCATGCGTCCAAACCATGTGACCCCAAATTTCAAAGGGTAAATTAATTTTATGTCCCTATTTGGTTTTAATTGATCAAAACCCTTCTTTCAGTCTTTTTTTCAGTGGACTGCATGCAGGGGGCTCTACTTCTTTTCCTTGGTAGGAATTTTGATTCCTCCTCTTTCCATCAATAGTTTCCTTTGTCATTAAATGAGTTGGAAAGCTAATAGTAAGATCTATACTTACCTTCATTATTTTACAATTTTCTCTTGTCCTCTATAAAAGTTTTGGTGCAACCTCATTGGCCCTATTTTTAGGTCACTCGACGATTTTTCCAATATATCCCTTTATAGATCAATTCAATGACCAACACTGGATGAGGAGAGAACTAAGAACATAAGGTTGGTGGTCTAGATTCATTCCCTCGTGTTTAGATGAAATTATATGGTGTGTCATTGTTTTTATAAATATGACCATCCAATGATTCCCCTAGCATGCTTAGTAAATTAATTTAAATGGTTTATCGTGATTAATGTGATATTAGCTAGTAGAAAATCACACCGTATGTCATTTTCTTTAACATGGACCACACCAATGGGTGTTCCCTTTCATGATAACCTTTTTTTCTTATACCTTAATTTTGGTTAAACACTTCTTGAGGTTCTTTTACTTTGTAAAAAATTCCTTGGATTAATGAATTGAATTAAGATAAATTGTAGGCGAAGAGATAGACCCCTACCCTTCATGCCATAATTAAATTTATTGATTATTTGTTAAGGACCACTAGATTAAAGAACCATAAAATAGATTCCTAAAATAATTAAATTAATTTTGGTGGCTAATAATATACCCCATACCCATGCCAATAATGATACTCAGATACTTATGGGGTTCCTTGGACGGGCTCCTCAGGATTTATAATTAGAACTTATATATGGATTGTATACATGCCAAGAGCGATACTAGTTATGCCTGGGATGGGATCACTATACATTTACTTTACCTCTATGTAGTGGATACTAGTAACCATGAGGACAAACCATGGATGGGATCTATGAATATATTTCCAAAACAATTCAAGGGGATTACTCGGTACCCTATGTGAGATACAAGGGATGTGCTCGGAGGGTTGTTTACACGCCATGCCAAGAGTGATACTTCGAATTCCAATTAAGGATCTCCTTTGACAGACTCTTATAGTATTATGTTTTTATAGTTCCATAGGAGTGATACTTTTGTTTCCTTAAAGATCACTTTGGATGGGATGAGGTTTTCTCTTCTTAAATTGTAAAGTTAACATTTAAATTAAATAACAAGGATGCATAACTGAAATTTCAAGGATGTTTCTACTAAGCTAGATCACATGCTTGGGGGTAGTCCACTACTTGATGCTTATTTATGATGACCATTTTACCATATTTCATACTTTCAAATGTTACCTCATTTAGAGACATCCGACATAGGCCGATATATGAAGATTTGAATGGCAATTCCAAGATAGACTTGATCTGATGTATTTAATTATTTCTTTATTACTTTGCATTTATATTTATTGGCACACTTCCCATTTTGTATGTACTGATTGGATTGGTCTAGAAACCATTGGTGGTGACCTAATGAGTATATCTCACACCCTTATTGGGCCACTCATGGTACCTAAGTAGACAACATGGTTACATGTATAGATTAAATGTAGCATCTATATTCTAATTCTTGGTTCTGAGTTCTAGTATGGAGTACGAGTACAGAATATTGAGCCTATGATTTTGATGTTATTAATGGTCATCCTTGACCTTTTTGTGTGTTTTTGTACAACAGGTGTTATATTCCTATTACCATATACCATATGTATCTATTTTTGTATAGCTTCAATATCATCATCATCATTTTGGATCTATTTTAATTCATCTTATACCTATCTCTTATTTATCATGGATGATTTATATCTACTTTTCTGTTGCTGCATTTTTTACCTATTTATGATGCTTATCTATATTGATTACTGTGGTTCTCTACTCTGACCCAAGGGGGAATAGTCTCCCCACTAACACAACCTATCCCTCGCTATTAGTCAAAACCCTATGGAATTTGGGGAGGCATTCTTAAGGTCATGTGGCTAACTATCTTAGGGAATCACTTTGTTGAATCCAAAGTGGGAGACTATAAAGTGGTATTAGATCCACTATTTTTCATTTCTTTTATTCATTTTGGGATTTATATTGGATACTAGGAACAATATGAATTTGGTAATGATCTTGTGCCTATGAGGAGTTAACCAATGTATAGGGGAAATCCAAATTACCTATGATGGTTAATTCTATTATTGGTTGCACTTCTTATAGTTTTATAGATTTAATCAGTGGGTGACACACCTATTTGTGTCATTAATATTGTTCATATTATCATAATGCAATTTATTGTTCCCTATCATGATGATATGAGGGCGTGTCAATTCATTTATAATACTAGGCACCATCGGACTTGAACGACATGCATTATTCCATTCCATATCTTTATTTCTATGTGAATTATTGGTATTTCATGTTCTTTATGTTTTTTAATTTATTGTTATATATTTAAATGTGCTAAAAAATTTATAGGGTTAAAATAATTGGATTATTTAATGTTCCTAAATCTATATAAATTGTTTTTTCTATATAGATTGATGATGACACCATAACTACCCAATTATGACAATTTTGAACCCTGAACCACTAGTTATATGGGATGAAATACCAGTGATATGATTGATGAATTCCAATAACAATTTCTGAAGAAAGTAGTTCTATAAATTTATACTGGTAGTTTATTAAATAATGTCATTATTCATGACTTGTTACATCTAGATATTGGATGTATAGGTTAATTCAAAGTTACTTGGAAATCCAAATGCAGTTTATAAAGTGTATGGACCTTTATAAGTTCAAATTCGTAATGTAATTAAAAATATTTACATGTTTATATCCAAATAAATAAGAATAAAATTAAATAAGTTAAATTTTTAGATGAAAATTTTACCATTATATGGGGATTCCAATTTCAAATTAAAGGGTTTTTTCTTCTATACCTTACTATTAACACTCCATATATCAGAACCTCTATATGAGACCTCGACCATAACATGGACTTAGTATTGGGAAGTAGGTTGTGTCACCTTAGGTCTATTATAATCTCTTTCTTCATCTAGTCATAGCTATAGGAGAAGGCTAACGGTTTTGACTCATTATAGGAAGGTTATGTACCTATATTTTCCTACTTTTGAATTTTTTTCTTCTGATAATTTTTATCCAAGGTATGAATTTTGAAAAAATATGAACAATTTCACTTCAATGCCCTCAAGTTGTATACCAATAAGGTGGAGATGACCATCCTCTCGAGGTGTTCGTCCTTATGCCACTAATAGTACCTCATATAGTGACACCTGAGGCACCTCTTGTTGATCTTCCACTGGGTTTTGATGGTTAGTTTAGAGACAGATTCTTTTTCTTTATGTATTCTATGTAGGGTTCTCTCTGACATGCATCTAAAATGGTGGAGCTAACCCAATAGTTCTAGTAGTAACATCCTCCCAAATTCTTAGGGGGATGGTTGACCTCATTTTGATGAATCTTAGATAGATTTCATGTTATCGATCATTGAGATTTTAGTAATTCCTCTATAGTGTAGGGTCAATATCACTACCTACATGCTATTTGATTCTTCAAAATTTTGGTGTGATTTCAATACAAAGGTCGTACGTCTTCAGTTTATGGTCAGGGATGGCTTCAAAATAGTCTTATATGACTACAACTTCCCCAAGACATTGCGAGTATATTTTTGTGAGAGTTTATGAACCTATAGTAGGGTGCTATGACTGTGATAGTATAACGACCCATACTTTAAATACATTGTTAATACTTCAAAATTGAAGCATACTTATTACAACATATAACAAAACCACGAAAGGACCGTATAGGTATAGTGTCTTTAGAAACTGGGAAACATAAACAACTGGTTCATAAAACATCTACACTGTCTCCCATTTATTTCATCATATCTATAGTCCCTTTTGGCATATCTTACTTAATAACCTTCTTCCTGGCCTGGGGAAAGAAAAAATAAAAAAGGGTGAGCTCAAATGCTCAGTAAGGGTAAACAAAATAAATATCAATCACATCATATACATAAGCACATAACTTTTGGAAATCTTAACCTGCAAAATAGATCATAATTTCATAACATGGGATAAATCATGGCAATGAAATGTAATCACAATAATCATAACATAAAACATGAAACTTTGTGGCATACACACATAATCATAGATAATCATTTCTTATTAGTCAAGACTCATTTCCAAGACAATCTTAGTGGACAAAGGCCATTTCTGAACCGAGCCACACTCGTTTCATTCATGTTTCACTGAACTGGTATAACCTACCATTCTAGCCATGTATATCTCATGAGATATAAAATCTTTACCCATTTCATTGGAGGGAGATATAGGTCCCACCCATCTCATAATGATACCATTCTTATGTGTTCCACAAAATCATAAACCATATATCATAGCATAACCCGTATAACAAAAATGGGAATCTTAAACATCGTGACATCATAAAACAATTCATATAAGATAAAGGGATTCATAAAAATATAATTCCATCACAACATAATCAAATCAATGTAATAATAGGGATAGAAACAGAACCCTTTATTATCTTAGATGGAAAATAATTTTTATAAAACATTTGAACTCCATTCTTTAGGAAAATATCCTTTCTGCTTCAAAAACACTATTCCTTTCTTAACATGTCGTACAATTCTAAACTAAAGGAAGTTGATTAAAAATAAACATGAAAACTTGTAAAGGAAGCTTCTTGGAAATAATGTTTTAAAAATCCATTCATGTCGTTTAAGTTAAAAAATCATTCTTCATACTTTTATCGGAAAAGTCAAAAAGTACCTCGTACAAAAAACGACTAAAGATTTCTTTTATATCCTTTACTAAAAACTCACTGAAGGGTAAAATTGGATTTGAACAATTGTAGGTGGATGGAAATAATATTACATATTGAGGAAACATGGATTTGGATGATAAAATACACCCCAGTAAATACTAAAGTATAAACAACCCTGGATAAAAATGAGATTGTGATATTTCCCTTACCTTAGGTCTGATATGCTTTGTAAATGTCTGAACCTCCTGCATAATGATTTAAATAATGTTATTGACTTATTACATAATCATACTTGTTTTTATGATATCATATATGGTCATATTCTTAGCTTCTTATTAGTAATATTTCATTGCTACTTGTTATTCGGGTGTTTATAACTTTTTGTTCTTATGCGTGTCTTGTCGAATAAATTCGTATTCTTCTCTTTAGGTTATAGATACCTCATTTCCAAAATGGTATTAGTGTAATATATATCATATTCATTCATTCAATTCATTTATATAATCATTATGAAATGAATATCATGTAGAACGAGTCGCATCACATCGTGGAGACGGTATTCCGTACGTACGCACGAGTGATGATATCGTTCCTATGATCGTGGAATTGTATTGGAGTGTATGTATACTATTTCAGAATCAGTATTACTTTATAATAGTCATATATAGTCATTATTTACACCATTATGCCCATCCAAGTAAGGTGGTGGTGGAAAATAGATTACCCCACGGCGTGGAGACGGTATTCCGTACGTACGCATGCGCGGTGATTTCTTTTTCCATAGGATGGATAGATGGTGAAATAGGGTTGTTTCATACATATAATAACATATCAGCATATGAGTGACACTGATGTTATTACTTCATAATGAAACAACTAAAGAATAAGAAGTGTAAGAAGAAATAAAGATGAAAGAATCGGTAACGGACAATACCTCTTCTTTGAAGTGCTTCTTTGAGACATTCTTTTAGGGCACTAAAATTGGTCTTTGAAGAATACCAGGACCTCTAGGATGTCTCTATGGAAGTGGAGTGGGGTAATTGGCAGGGGTTGTCTGTGCTTGAAGGCTCAATGTGGTGTGAGGAAGAGGGGGAGTAGGTTCCCTTTTATAAGGGAGGAGAGGGGCACCTTTGGAATAACCAAAAATATTATTTTATTATAAAGTAAAATTCGGTTTTTAATAGCTCCAAATTGATATATTTCAATGATAAGGTGGGTAGGGGTATAAATACTCTCATCCAATAGAATTTAGACAAGTTTAGGTATCAATTTTAACCTTATTATTTAGATTTAACTTTAAGTTAGATAATTTAACTTTTACCGTGTCTTCTTGTTTTCTTACACTATAAGGTTAATAAACATACTATATCAAGCCAAACGAACCCCAAGTTGTTTGATATTAATATATATAAACTTATCTAAGTCATTTGGCCGTACCTTATATTTTTAGGAATAAAATAACAATTACTAATACAATATTTGTTTTAAAAACTATTTTATGTCAATTTTGACACTATTTAGTAATTGATTTTTGTAAAAATCATAACAGAATGATTAGTTCGAACACAGTTAATTAAATCAACACTAACATGTCATATTATCCTATAAAATTAGTTTAATTCATAAAAAGTCTCAAATTACATTTATTTTGGTGTTTATAACATTAATTATGTCAATATTTCATTAATAAGATAATTACTGCATCATCTTTGTTTCATAAATAAATTAAATTATTTAATGTCTAAAAATTAAAAATAAAATACCATTATGTAGGAAATCGATTTAGATTTCTAATGAATATTTATAGTCAAATTTATCTTACGTATAACCCCATATTATAAATTATTTACTTATTAAACTTTTGATTTTAACTATTTTAACCCTTCTTTAAATAAATTAATAATAAATGTCCTAATCTAATCCAAGTGGGCCTAAATGGTCATATTTTATTCCTAAGTTTGTTTTTGGTCGAATTACACTTGTCCAATACAATTAGGACATGTGTTAGTGTAATAATAATATCATCTTTACCCTTAATTACCCTATTTACTTTTAACCGTGGTAAAAAAATGTAAAAAGTTACTATTCACCAAAAAATTATTTTCATCTCATTGAACCACATTTTACTTACTGACATCAACCATGTCTCTCGGATTTTCGAAATTCCACTCAAAGAAGCGGTAAAATTATGTTTTATGAAAAATTCAGTTTTTTAACTACCACTTAGTGGTTTCACTATTCATCAAAAATTAAAAGTTTTTAGAAAAATACCAAAATTTCACCCTAGGCTAAGTTCGATATTCCGAATCCAAAAATGAACTCCATTTTGAAAAATAAAATTTATAAAATTTCAAAAAGTGGTTATTACTATTCATAACGGCTAGTTTTAATAATATTTTATTAGCATATCATTGTTTAGTGAAACTCGGTATTGCGTACGACGCAAGCTATCGAGGAAGGTCGCGATTTCGTGTAAAGCAAGTCAAGCAAGTGTTGTGTGTAGAAAAAGATTCCTTTGATGATTTATATAACATAAAAGTCTCGGGTGTTACATTCTACCCCCCTCAAAATGAATTTCTCCCTCGAAATTCGTCACTTTGTAACAAACAGATGAGGATACCTCTCCCTCATCATATCCTCAAGCTCCCATGTAGCTTCTTCTAATTGGTGGTTCCTCCATAAAACTTTCACCAATCGAGTGGTCTTGTTTCATAGGACTTTTTCGCTACGATCCAGAATCTCTATCTGTTGTTCTTCATAAGAAAGATCATCCTCCAGCGGTACAACTTCTGAGCTGAGTACATGTGAAGGATCAGGTATGTACTTTCTCAGGAGAGATACATGGAACACATCGTGAACTTGAGAGAGATTAGGTGGAAGCGCCAATCGATAAGCTACCTTCCCAACACGATCCATTATTTCGAAAGGACCGATATATCTAGGGCTCAACTTCCCCTTCTTTCCAAATCGCATAACCCTCTTCTAGGGAGATATTCGTAAGAACACTTTATCACCCACTTTAAACTCTAGGTCTTTTCTTCGGTTTTCGGCATAGCTTTTCTATCGACTCTGAGCTGCTCTTATGTGTTGTTGAATAGATCTGACCTTTTCTGCCATTTCATCAACGAGATTGGGTCCTAATAGCTTTCTTTCCCCAACTTCATCCCAGCAAGTTGGAGTCCTGCATTTCTTTCCATAGAGAGCTTCATAAGGAACCATCTGAATACTAGAGTGAAAGCTATTATTATAAGAAAATTCCACCAAAGGTAGGTGTTGATCCCAACCACCTTTGAAAATCATAGAGCAAGCTCTCAACATATCTTCTAAGGTTTGAATTGTTCTCTCAGACTGACCGTCTGTCTGAAGATGATAAGTAGTGCTGAAACTCAACTCTGTATCCAGAGTATGCTGAAGACTTCGCCAGAACTTCGAGGTAAACCTCAGATCCCGATCAGATATAATATAAAGTGGTACTCCATGCAATATTACAACTTCCCTTACATATATCCTGGCAAGATGATCCAGAGAGAAATCCTCTCTAATAGCAATGAAGTGTGCAGACTTTGTAAGACGATCAAATATGACCCAGATAGCATTATTGCATTTGGATGTTTTAGGAAGTCGTGTGACAAAGTCCATAGTGATGGTTTCTCACTTCCATTCAGGTATGGGTAATGGTTGTAACATCCTCTTAGACTTCTGTCTCTCAGATTTAACTTGTTGACAAACCAAGCATCGAGAGACATATTCAGCAACATCTCTTTTCATGCCATCCCACCAGAAGTACTCTTTCAGGTCCCTATACATCTTCGTGCTTCCAGGATAAATAGAGAATGAAGAACTATGAGCCTCATCCAGCAGCTCCTTTAATTCGGGGATGGGAGGAACACAAACCCAATTCCTAAACATTATTATCCCATCACAATCAATGTTGAATTCAGGAACATTTCTCACCTTCTTTTGTAACTCGACATCTTCTTTCTGTGCCTCTTTAATCTTCACATGTATAGATGGTTGAACATTAATTTGAGAAAGATACGATTTTTCCCCTTTCATTATAATTCCAAGATCCATCCTTTGTAAATCCATAAATATTGGATCTTTTGTGATCCTCATCATGGATAAACTAGCATGGTCTTGTCGACTTAATACATCTGCCACCTTGTTTGCTTTCCCAAGGTGGTAATGGATTGAGCAGTCATAATCCTTAATCAGCTCCAACCATCTTATTTGGCGCATATTCAGCTCCTCTTGTGTGAAAATATACTTTAAACTTTTATGATCAGTATAAATGTCACACCTTTCTCCATAAAGATAATGCCTCCAAATATTTAATGCAAAGATTACCGCAGCTAACTCCAAATCATGTGTTGGGTAATTTTTCTCATGGATTTTCAACTGTCGTGAGGCATAAGCTATCACCATATCATTTTGCATAAGAACACACCCCAATCCCTTCTTAGATGCATCACTATAAGTCACAAACTTTTCTCCACTACAAGGCAATGTGAGCACAGGTGCACTGGATAACCTTCTTTTCAACTCCTTGAAATTCTCTTCACATTCCTCCGTCCAAACAAACTTAACTCCTTTCCAAGTCAACATGGTGAGTGGATTAGATAATCGTGAAAAATCGTTCACAAAACGTCGATACTATCCAGCCAGACCAAGAAAACTTCGGATCTCAGTCACTGTTGTTGGTCTCGACCATCTTTCGATAACCTCTGTTTTTGCTGGATCCACAGATATCCCCTCTTTTGAGATTATGTGACCCAAAAATGAAACTTTTTGAAGCCAAAATTCACACTTGGTAAATTTGGCATAAAGCTTCTCCTTTCTTAGGATCTTCAATATAATTCTCAAGTGATCTTCATGTTCTTCATTACTCTTTGAATAGACACGAATATAGTCTATAAAGACTACCACAAATTGATCAACATAGTTTCTAAAGACTCTATTCATCAGATCCATGAAGACAGCAGGGGCATTAGTAAGACCAAATGGCATCACTATAAATTCATAGTGTCCATACCTTGTACGGAAAGCCGTCTTTGGTATATCCTCCCTTTTGACCCTTAATTGATGATACCCTGAACGAAGATCAATCTTGGAAAAGTATTGATCTCCGCGTAGTTGGTCAAATAAGTCATCAATGCGTGGGAGAAGATATTTGTTCTTGATAGTGATCTTGTTAAGTTCTCGATAATCAATGCAGATTCTCATTGATCCATCTTTCTTCTTAATAAATAGAACAGGTGCTCCCCAAGGTGACATAATAGGGCATATGAATCCCTTATCAAGATTCTCTTGGAGTTGCTTTTTCAATTCCTACAACTCAATTGGGGCTATTCTATAAGGTGTCTTTGAAATAGGCAAAGCACCCGGTATGAGTTCTATTGAGAACTCAACTTCACGATTTGGTGGAAGACCCGGTAATTCCTCTGGAAAGACATCATCAAACTCCCGTACAATGGGCATATTATTAATCATGAGTTTCTCACCAACCATTTGAGATAAATAACCTTCATTTAGTGGAATCAATACCCATAAGATGGAAGAAATTTCCACTGGAAGGTTATGTTCATCCTTGCATTGATAGATGATCATAGATTGATCTAGAATATGAAATGTGACTTCCATTCTTTGGCAATTGATATGAGATCCATATAAAGAAATCCAATCCATACCAAGAATCACATCAAATTCCACTATAGGAAGGATCATAAGATTTGCAGGAAGCACTTTCCCACAAACTTTGATCGGAGAAGAATTATAAGCTTTTGTTGCGACTGTTGTGCCATTAGGTGTTGTCACAGCTAACTCAACATCTAATTATTGAGGTAATACGGTGATATCCTTATAAAATTCTTCATAAATAAAAGAGTGGGTGGATCCAGAATCAAATAAACCATTTGCTACTTTAGATTGGATGGTAAGTGTACCTTTCACCACATCGTTATCGTACTCCACATCGCTGATAGAAATTGCATGTGACTTTCCTTTTTCTTTAGCCTGAAGAGTTTGTTGACATTGGCCATCATCATCAAACCTTGGATTAGGGCATTTATTGGCATAATGTCCCATCTCCTTGCACTTGAAACATTGAAGTGTAGTAGGTTTATTCTGTGCATCCCTTCCTTTGTTTGCATCATTAGACATCTTCTTCCCATCATCACAGCATTCAAATGCCCGATGACCTTCCTTTCTATACTTGAGACATTTACTTTTCCCTTTAAGGCAACTCCCTCCATGCTTCTTTCCACACTTTGAGCATAAGGGAAAGCTCATCTTCTTTTCAGTGTGCTCTTTATATTTTCCTTTGAATTCCATTTTCCTGTTCTTATCAAACCCATATGATTGATGGGTTACTCCAATCTCCATCTCAACTTTGAGAGCACATCGAACGATTTCCTCATAGCTATTGAAGTCCCTTATGGCTAAGGCCCTTCGAAGACTTGGTTTTAAGCCACTAAAGAATCGATCGATCTTACTCTCAGGTTGGATAATAATACCATAAGTGTACCTTGCAAGTCTTGTAAAATTTGCTTCATAGGTACCAACAGATTCATCATCCTTTTGCTTCAGTTCAATAAACTCTTTCTCCATCTTTGTTCGGAGAATACTATGGAAGTACTTATTGAAAAATAAGTTCTTGAACTCGTCCCATTCCATGGACTCAATTTCATCCCTTTGCCTCGTATTATTAATAAGATTCCACCATTGATCAGCATCACCTTCCAAACGATACACTGCTAAGATGACTTTATCATGTTCAGAACATTGAAGAACTGAAAATATCTTTTCAGTAGTACTAATCCATTGTTCAGCAACTAATGGATCAGTAGACCCGCTGAAAGAAGGTGGACGCTGCCTCATGAAGGATTCAATAGAATGTTTCTCCTTCCTTTGCTCGTCTGGAAGTCCAGCATGATTCATAGCTTGAGAAAGTTGTGTGAGCATGGCTACAAGATTTTTCATTCCATATCCCATAACGTTTGGTTGCTCAGGGGGACAATCATTGCATTGCCCATCGCATTCCACATTAACACGATTCCTTCGGGTTCCAGTCTTTGACTAAAACCAAGAAGAATAGTGTGAGCAACACTAATTATAATAGGAAAACCACATAATCAAGAATAAGATTTCACACTTAAGGTCTTATCCTAGGTTATTCATGGTCATTTCTAAAACACTAAGATTGTGTTCTATGCTTAGACTTATCCTTAGGGTTCTTACTGAGGCTTTCACATCCTAGTTTCTAAAGGTTGACTATACCTTTCCTCTGATACCAACTATAACGACCCATTCTTTACATACATTGTTAATACTTCAAAATTGAAGCATACTTATTACAACATATAACAAAACCACCAAAGGACTGTATAGGTATAGTGTCTTTAGAAACTGGGAAACATAAACAACTAGTTCATAAAACGTCTACATTGTCTCCCATTTATTTCATCATATCTATAGTCCCTTTTGGCATATCTTACTTAATAACCTTATTCCTGACCTGGGGAAAGAAAACATACAAAAGGGTGAGCTCAAATGCTCAGTAAGGGTAAACAAAAGAAATATCAATCACATCATATACATAAGCACATAACTGTTGGAAATCTTAACCGGAAAAAGAGATCAGAATTTCATAACATGGGATAAATCATGGCAGTGAAATGTAATCACAATAATATAACTTAAAACATGAAACTTTGTGGCATACACACATAATCATAGAGAATCATTTCTTATTAGTCAAGACTCATTGCCAAGACTATCTTAGTGGACAAAGTCCATTTCTGAACCGAGGCACCCTCATTTGAGTCCTGTTTCCCTGAACCGGTATAACCTACCGTTCCAGCCATGTCTATATCATGAGATATAAAATCTTTACCCAATGCATTAGAGGGAGATATAGGTCCCACCCATCTCATAATTATACCATTCTTATGTGTGCCACAAAATCATAAACCATACATCATAGCATAACCCATGTAACAAAAATAGGAATCTAAAACATCGTGACATCATAAATCAATTCATATAAGATAAAGGGATTCATAAAAATATAATTCCATCACAAAATAATCAAATCAATGTAATAATAGGGATAGAAACAGAGCCCTTTATTATCTTAGATGGAAAATAATTTTGATAAAACATTTGAACTCCATTCTTGAGGAAAATATCCTTTCTGCTTCAAAAACACTTTTCCTTTCTTAACATGTCATACAATTATAAACTAAAAGAAGTTGATTAAAAATAAAAATTAAAACTTGTAAATGAAGCTTCTTGGAAATAATGTTTTAAAAATCCATTCATGCTGTATAAGTTAAAAAAACATTCTTCGTACTTTTCTCGGAAAAGTCAAAAATTACCTCGTACAAAAAATGACAAAAGATTCCTTTCATATCCTTTACTAAAAACTCACTAAAGGGTAAAATTGGATTTAAAAAATTTTAGGTGGATGGAAATAATATTACATATTGAGGAAACATGGATGTGGATGATAAAATACACCCCAGTAAATACTAAAGTATTAACAACCTCAGATAAAAATGAGATTGTGATATTTCCCTTACCTTAGGTCCGATATGCTTTGTACATGTCCGAACCTCCTGTATAATGATTTAAATAATTTTATTGACTTATTACAGAATCATACTTATTTTTATGATATCATATATGGTCATATTATTAGCTTCTTATTAGTAATATTTCATTGCTACTTGTTATTCGGGTGTTTATAACTTTTTTTTCTTATGCGGGTCTTGTCGAATAAATTCTTATTCTTATCTTAAGGTTTTAGATACCTCATTTACAGAATGGTATTAGTGTAATATATATCATATTCATTCATTAAATTCATTTATATAATCATTATGAAATGAAGATCATGTAAAACGAGTCGCATCACATCGTGGAGACGGTATTCCGTACGTAGGCACGAGTGATGATATCGTTCCTATGATCGTGGAATTGTATTGGAGTGTATGTATACTATTTCAGAATCAGTATTACTTTATAATAGTCATATATAGTCATTATTTACACCATTATGCCCATCCAAGTAAGGTGGTGGTGGAAAATAGATTACCCCACGGCGTGGAGACGGTATTCCGTACGTACGCATGCGCGGTGATTTCTTTTTTCCATAGGATGGATAGATTGTGAAATAGGGTTGTTTCATACATATAATAACATATCAGTATATGAGTGACACTGATGTTATTACTTCATAATGAAACAACTAAAGAATAAGAAGTGTAAGAAGAAATAAAGATGAAAGAATCGGTAACGGACAATACCTCTTCTTTGAAGTGCTTCTTTGAGACATTCTTTTAGGGCACTAAAATTGGTCATTGAAGAATACCAGGACATCTGGGATGTCTCTATGGAAGTGGAGAGGGGTAATTGGCAGGGGTTGTCTGAGCTTGAAGGCTCAAAGTGGTGTGAGGAAGAGGGGGAGTAGGTTCCCTTTTATAAGGGAGGAGAGGGGCACCTTTGGAATAACCAAAAATATTATTTTATTATAAAGTAAAATTCGGTTTTTAATAGCTCCAAATTGATATATTTCAATGATAAAGTGGGTAGGGGTAGAAATACTCTCATACAATAGAATTTATACAAGTTTAGGTATCAATTTTAACCTTATTATTTAGATTTAACTTTAAGTTAGATAATTTAACTTTTACCGTGTCTTCTTGTTTTCTTACACTATAAGGTTAATAAACTTACTATATCAAGCCAAACGTACCCCAAGTTGTTTAATATTAATATATATAAATTTATCTAAGTCATTTGGCCGATCCTTAGATTTTTAGGAATAAAATAACAATTACTTATATAATATTTTTTAAAAAAACTATTTTATGTCAATTTTGACACTATTTAGTAATTGATTTTTGTGAAAATCATAACAGAATGATTAGTTCTAAAAAAGTTAATTACATCAACACTAACATGTCATATTATCCTAGAAAATTAGTGTAATTCATAAAAAGTCTCAAATTACATTTATTTTGGTGTTTATAACATTAATTATGTCAATATTTCATTAATAAGATAATTACTCCACCATCTTTGTGTCATAAATAAATTAAATTATTTAATGTCTAAAAATTACAAATAAACAACCATTATGTATGAAATATTTTTAGCTTTATAATGAATATTTATAGTCGAATTTATCTTATGTATAACCCCATATTAAAATTTATTTACTTATTAAACTTTTGATTTTAACTATTTTAACCCGTCTTTAAATAAATTAATAATAAATGTCCTAATCTAATCCAAGTGGGCCTAAATGGTCATATTTTATTCCTAAGTTTGTTTTTGGTCGAATTACACTTGTCCAATAGAATTAGGACATGTTTTAGGATAATAATAATATCATCTTTACCCTTAATTACCCTATTTACTTTTAACCGTGGTAAAAAAAAGTAAAAAGTTACTATTCACCAAAAAATTATTTTCATCTCATTGAACAACATTTTACTTACTTAAATAAACCGTGTCTCTCAGATTTTTGAAATTCCACTCACAAAAGCGGTAAAATTCAGTTTTATGAAATATTCAGTTTTTTAACTACCACTTAGTGGTTTCACTATTCATCAAAAATTGAAAGTTTTCAGAAAAATACCAAAATTTCACCCTAGGCTAATTTCGATATTCCAAATCCAAAAATGAAGTCCATTTTGAAAAATAAAATTTATAAAATTTCAAAAAGTGGTTATTACTATTCATAACAGCTAGTTTTAATAATATTTTATTAGCATATCATTGTTTAGTGAAACTCGGTATTACCTATGCGCAAGCTATCGAGGAAGGTCGTGATTTCGTGTAAAGCAAGCAAAGAAAGTGTTGTGTGTAGAAAAAGATTCCTTTGATGTTTTATACAACATAAAATTCTCGGGTGTTACAGATAGAATATTCAGCTCATTTCATGAAGCCTTAGTGTTTTATTCCATCCATTATCAGTGATGAGCTAACCAATGTGATATTTTTTAAGGATTTACATTCATATTCCATTAGATCATAGGTAATTGTTTTTAGGAAGACAACTATTTCATAAATAGTGAACTAGGAATGCAACATAGAGAAAACTTTAAGGTAAGGTGAAAATGTAAGCTAGGGAAATTCAACTTCTAGGAAGGGAGTGGGTTTATATGGAAGTATCAAGTGTTGAATCAAGGGTGTGTGTGAATGAAGTACTAGAAAATGTTATATATCTAGAGTTATATGTTGTTTCACTAGTGTGGAAGGAAAATCTATATGAAGCCCCATTGTACAAGGAACCTAGTTGTGTGATGAGATTGTAGCGGTATGGGTCACCTTCCACACTTATTCTAAATTCATCCTCATACAACTAGTGAGAGTAGATCTATTCCAACACTGATTTCAGGTACAAGATCAGTATCTCCATTTCAATATGGTATTCATTCTACTACAAGCCAATAAAGCTAAGGATGTGTTCATGGCCAAGGTAGTCAGACATATGAGGCTTAGCGCAAGCATAGAGGACCTTCCCAAGTCAGTCAGGATGCATCTCACGACCACAGTTCAGAAAATATCTAAGCAGTTTAGCCTACACCTAAGGAGAATATTCTAGATGGTTATTAGGTTAGAGGTACTGTTTTCTTCTTTATTTAATCTAGGTATATCACACTCATTTCTATCTTCGTAAATTATGGAGTGTCTAGGCATATTTTTAGGGTGCTTCAATGGAATAATGACTCTTGACACATTATTATTGGTCCAATAAGAGGTTATACACCAGTTAAAGTAACCCCCATTGAGATAGGTGGGTACCCTTTCATGTGGATTTCATTTTCCTCAATATAACTGGATTGGATTTCATTCTTGGTATAGACTAGCTTGTCCCATATCGAGCCCAAGTTGATTGTTATCACTAACCAGTGTCGTTTATCGCACCTAAGGATAGAACATATATCTATATGCTTGAAATTGATATCAAGAAAATTTAAGCTAGAACCAAGCCTACTGGGATAGGAAGAATGATAGACCATATGGATAGTCTATTTATGATCAATTAGAGAAGACAGCTTCTTGAATAACCATCTTTTTTGGATCCTTTCAGGGATTTCTTCCCAGACGATTTCTTTGATTTACCTCCCGTGAGAGAGGGGAAATTCACTAGTGATCAAGTGCCTAGTGTGGAACAACTTTCCATTATTACTTATTAGATGTAACCTAATGAGCTCCATGATCTCAAGAATAAATAGGAAGATCTAGTGGAAAATGGTTTAATATGTCCCAACACTTCATCTCAGGGTTCGCCTACCCGTTTTTTCAAGAAGGTGGAAAATACCCTCTTTTTGTGCATGGATTAATGATGGTTGAACCAGCTTATGGTAATGAACCTATATCCATTTCCTCATATAGATTAATTATTCGACCATTGTGTTGGATGGGCGGTTTTCTATAAGGTCAATTTGAGATCGGGACACTATCATGTGAATGTGAGACCATTAGACATACCATGTACTGTTTTCTAAAGAAGGTAAAACTTGTAAAAGTATCTGGTTTTGTCGTTCGGCCTTAAGAACACACTATCCATTTTCCAGGCCTTGATGAATCATGTTTTCCACCCATACCTAAATTCATTTGTGGTAGTCCTCATTAATGGAATCTTAGTGTATTCTTTCACCAGACATAACTGTGAAAACCGTCTTTAGATCATTTTTAATACACTAATAGGGAATCATCTCTAAGATAAGATAAAAAAAATACCACTTTCAGAATGATACGGTTCACTTATTAGGTCATATAATTTTAGAGGAAGGTGTATCTTTTGACCTAGAGAAAGTTATCACCAGGCTTCCTAGGATCAGCATAATAATTTCTGGGACATGTGAAGTTTCGTGGGGATTTATGGATATTATAGGCAATTCATTCAGGACATATCAATCCTAATAGTGACTCTAATAGGCTTGTTTAAAAAAGGGTGTGAATTTTTTATGGGTATAAACTTTTGATACATACCTTCAGGAGTTGAAGGGATGACTAGCCTCAGTGTCGATTCTGATTCTCCCAAAGTTGGTCGGAATCTATAATTTTTAAAATGATTCTTTATAATCAGGCTTGAAGTAGTTTTGATGTAGGTAATTTAGGTTTTAGAATGTAGGTCCCACTAACGGAGTCCTCATGATTATAATTACCCTACACATTCCCTTAATCTAACAGTCATGGTTCATCCCTTATACTGTTGGAGTCATTATCAATTGGGTCAGTGGTTTGTTGTTTACATGGATCACAAAAGTCTCAAATACATCTCCACACATCCTGAATTGAATATCAGGTAGCAAAGTTTAGTATTATTACTACATTCATTCAACATTTATCTTGCTTATAAACCTAGGATAGGTAATGCATTTGCTGACATCCTTATCCAGAAGACTCAAACATAGACTACATAAGAGGCCATTTTTGAGTGGAAGTTGATGACCTTGTTTTATATCTAGAACTTGTAGATTCAGTAACAACATGAGAAAACATTTTTATCATCTTTATCAATGACATCCTACATTTTGTAATGGGTATGGATGAAACAGTTATCAGATCCTAAGGGTCTCATCTTTAGGGACAGTATCTCACGTGAGAATCTTCCACCTCGTTGGGTTATTGATGGGAATGAAACTCGGCTCTATAGTGGACATATATATGTTACTGCTGACGTATGGGAAGAGTTGATGTAGTAATATCAGGCATCTATTTGGGAAGTTCAACCTGGTCTTACCAAGATGTTCCAATATGTACATCATTTGTACTAGTTTCAAATAAAAAAAGGTAGATTTCCGGTATCATCATGAGTTGTTCCTCCTATCAACAGGTTAAGGTTGACCACCAGAGACCTACTGGACTACTACAGACTCTATCTATTCCTGAATGGAAATGAAATGATGTCACCATTTATTTTTTTATGGGATTGATGAGATCACCTTAAGGTAGTTATATAGTATGGTTGATCGTAGATAGTTTGACTAAGGTTTCACACTTCCTACCAATTTAGGAGACCTTCTCAGTTAATGAGTATGGGAAGTTGTATATCCAATAGATTGTGTGCCTTCATGGTGTTCCCCATTCTACCTTATTTTATTGAGATTACCAGTTTACATCTTGATCATGTAAGGTAATATAGAAGAAACTGGTTCCATAGGTGCTCTTGAGGACAATGTATCACCCTTAGACTGACAGGGAGTCTGAGTGAACAATTTCAGTGTTAGAGGACATACTCTCTGAATGCATCCTTTATTTGGGAGTATTATGGGAGAAACATATACCTATCATAAAATTTTCCTCAATTAATATATTTTAGGAAAGGATTTATATAGATCCTTATGATTCCATTTATGATAGTTCATATTGTTTCACTCTATGCTGGTTAGAGGAAAGTGAGGAAACACTACTATGTCCTCGTCTAATTCAGGAGACTTTAGAGAAATTACAACTGATTCAAAAACAAATTTCTATAGCTCATTCCAGGAAAATTTCACACATTGATCATCACCATCCCCCTCTTCAGTTCAAGGTGGGGCATCATTTATTTTTACTAGTTTCTACTAGATTAGGTTATAAATGGATTGGAAAACAGGTCAAGCTATGGTGTTGATATATCAAGCCTTCTGAGATCATGGAGATATTTGGGCTAGTAGCCTATTGGTTTCAGCTACCTCAATGGTATCATTCCATGAAAAATTATTCCACATATCATAGCTTCATCGATATCATGTAGACCCATCTCAGTCATCTTACCCATAGAATATTAAGCTTGGGGTTCATGCATCCTTCAAGGAGAATTTGATACAAATTGTTGATCAGATAAAAAATTCTCTCTGTGGAAGGTAAGTTCTACTATTCCATGTTCTATGATAGCATGACTATGTATAAGATGAGACCTAGGAGTATGTGGCTGATATACATGCTCATTGTATGGAACATTTCATAGATGATTCCTTACCACCCCTATAAGTGAAAATTGGGGAAGAGTCATTTTATGGAGGGGAGGTTGTAACAACCATTATTTTTAGAGAGTTACTAACTTTTAAGTTAATTTTGAGAACCACATTTTTATGTTATTATGTGATCTAAGGGATAAAGAGTATCTCTTGAGATTTTAAGGCTCGTTCAGATCTTGGAGCTTCAAATTTTGGAAGGACATGATGAGCAACATGGTTATCACAAAGTTAGTGTTAACTGTGTGAATTAATTGTGCGTACACTCAGTGTGCAGGAGGAGGACACATGGTTACTTTGTAAATTTACAATTTAGGGGGAGAAAAGCCATGAAAATTTTATCAAATAAGTCGTGGATCCATTTTGTATGGGCAACACATGGTTATTCAAACCATGTAGATAGCCCGTGTGAGGGATTTCCTTGGGCAGAAGATTTTTCATGGTTGGATCATGGTTTGGCCAATCGTGTGTCCAAACTATGTGAACCCTAATTTACAGGGGAAATTAATTTTTTACCATGTAATTTTTTAATACATCAAAAATATTCCTTCCCTCCTATTTCAAGCAGACAACATGCAAGGGGATCTTCTTCTCCTCTTTAGTATGGATGTTGGTTCCTCCTCCATCTGCTATCCATTTCCTTCATCATAGGATGCATTGAAAATCTAAGAGTAATATCTAAACACCTATTACTACTTTGAATAGTTTAGTTTTCCTTATTATACTTTTTTTTGCAACATCATCTTTATTATTTTTATTTTATTCGATGATTCCACTGATATATCCCATTCTAGCTTCATTCAAGGGCCGACACTGGATGTGGAGTGCACTATAAACCCAGCCCAATGTTGGTGGTCGAGCTTATATCTCTCTAGTTTAGTTTCAATTATATTTTTTTATCATTGTTATTAATGTAGTACCTTTCAGTTATACCCCTAACAGACATATTAAATTAATTTAAATTGTTTCTCATGTTTAGGTGATC
The DNA here is from genome assembly GCA_963277665.1 of Viscum album. Taxonomy (NCBI): domain Eukaryota; kingdom Viridiplantae; phylum Streptophyta; class Magnoliopsida; order Santalales; family Viscaceae; genus Viscum; species Viscum album. The sequence goes on from OY728135.1 coordinate 1,275,869,791, forward strand.
CAAGCAAGGGAGAATCACCTACTTGGTCCTTCTCTTTTCCATGGGACACACATATGGGTAAACCCGTTCTTGATATCCATTTTTTCCACTACCTTAATTTATGTAAACACATATTGAGGTGTGTTTTCCTTTTAAAAAAATTCATGGATTAATGAATTGTAATAATAAGATTTATAGGCCATGAGTTAGGATCAAACCCTCCATCCCATAATTGAATATGTTTATTATGTGATATGGAAAATTAGATTAAAGAACCATAATATCCATGCCATTATAAATTAAATTAATTGTGATAGTTAAGACTCTACATCATACTGAAACCAAGAGTGATAAAAATATCCTTATGGGGTGCCTTGGATAGGCTCATCGTGCTTTATAATTTGAACTTGTATATGGATTATATAGATGTTGGGAGTGATACTAGTTATTATTGGGATGAGATAATAGTGTGTTAAACTACCTTCATGTGGGTGATACTATTTCCCTAAGGGAGACACCATGGATGGGATTAGTGTTTAGATGTTCATACTAGGTCTCAAGTCAAATCTGGACCCCTATGTGAGATATCAGGGATGAGCTCGGACGGTTTTTTACACGTCATTTTGAGAGGGATGCTTGGGAATCCCATTATGGAACTCAATGGATGGAATCTTATGGTGTTATGATTTTGAAATTCTCTTGGAGTGATTCTTGTGATTATTTCCGGATCACCTTAGACAGTCTCAAAGTTCCTCTTCATAAATTCTAAAGATTACATTTAAATTAAACTACAAGGATATCTAACTAAAATTCTAGGGATGCGTCCTTCAAGATAAATCACATGCTTGGGGTTATTACAGCTCTTTATTCTTATTTATGATGACTCAATTTAACATATTTAATACTTGCATATGTTACCTCATTAATAGACATCTGGCTTAGGCCGAATAATGTGGAGTTGGATGATTTCCCAAGAGGGACCCTGTCTGATGTCTTTAATTATTTAGTCATTAATATGAATTTATATTTATATTCACAATGTTAATTTTATATAAAATGATTGTATTGATCTAGACACTATTGGTTGTTTACTACTAAGTATATCTCACACCCTCCTTGGGTCACCCAAGGTACCTAATTAGACTAAATGATTGTAGGTATAGATATAGTGAATCTTCCAACCTCTGATGCTTGATTCTGAGTTCTAGGATGACGTATGGGTGTAGTGGACTGAGTATATTCTCAGGATGATACTATTGGTAGTCCTTTTCCTTTTTGTGTGTTTTTATAGCATGTGGCATATTCATTCTCCCCAGTAACACATATATCTATTTTTTATTGCTACATGATCATCATTTTCATTTTTTATCTATTTTTATTCAACTTCTACCTACAGTTTACTTCTCTTGGATGATTTATATCTATTTTTTCACAATTTAATGATCTTACCTAATTCTAATACTTATATATGTTGATTACCTATACTATTATACTCTAACTCATGGGGGGAATACTCTCCCCATTGATACGCCCTAGGCCCTCTCTACTAGTTGGAAACCTCTAGAATTTAGAGGGCATGCATGTGGTCATGTGTCCAACCATCTTAAGGTATCTCTTAGCGGCTTCTAGATCGGGATTATAAAAACATATACATATATCGACATCATAATTTTATTTTTTGAGGGGACATTTTTTTTGGAACTGGTTCACCACATTTTATATACATTAACACACGAGGATAAACATATATCTTGATTAGTAACCTTAAACAATTTCTCCCACACACTTTCATTCATTCCTCCAATTAAATAACATTAATTTATCATTACTTATTCTATATGAATCTACATAATCTTATTTTTTCCTGTTATATTTATTATTTTCATATATAAGGAAACACAAAGAAAAAATTCTCTCTCTCATTGATATTTTCATTTTTACTTTTTAAAGATATAAAAATAAAATTTATTTATAATAATTTCCCTTTTAATCATCCATTTACCTCTAAAATATTCTCTTAATATTATATTTAAACTAATATTTAATTTCCATAAATGAATATTCAATTTTATACATTACATTATATTATATTGAGTAACAGTTTTATTCATAATACATGCTTTTTATAAATATGAAGTTTTTCTATTCAAAATATCATTCCTAATATTCATACTACAAAAAACATTGTTTTTTATGAAATATACATTATGAGGATCCTTATATTGACCTTTTCTTCCCTATTTATCACATTAGATCTAATAAATAGAAACATTTTCTTTAGTGTTTTAATTTTAAATTATTTTAATATATCTTTTCATCCTACTGAACACAGTTAACAATATTTAGTGAATCAATTTGTTTACAAAACTATTGTCTCTTACTTCAAAAAAATTCCACCTTAAATAAAAAAGTAATGATTCCTCCATATAATCATTTTAAACTTCATTAAAATATTTTTATATTACATCATAATCATTAATTCTATCAATTCACTCTAAATTAGGGAAAATTCAATCTTATCCACATACTCATTCATCATTATTAATTTTATAATATAGATTATTATTTCTTGAAAACAAGTCCAATATATATCCATAAGTCTAAATATCACCCTAATTGGATTTTTTTTCTTTAACTTATAAAAAGAAACTACCCTAGCATGAACTTATTGAGAATTCACATATTTATTTTTCAAAAAAAATAACTCATTTATAATTTAATAAAATATTAATTTCCATTATATTTAATACCTTGATATTCACTTATCAATTTATTGTTTAATAGAAATTTTATTTTGAAATAAGTTTTTTAATGGTTAAAACTAATTCATAAGATTGTATTTTAATAGTTTCATGTTATATGAAAAAGGATACAGTGTCACTCCCCACATGTTAATTCTATATGAAAACACTTCTATTTATTCATTTAATTTGATTCCTTCGTATCACAAATGATTGATTTAATGAATAAAATCTTATTATGGGCCACATATTCATCATTAATTAATTTCATGAAAAATATATATAAACATATATATTTTTGTAAAACTCATTACTTCCCATTAATATTATAAATCACCTTTAGTAAAATATATCATTAATTAAATGATATCCCTTATTGTTAAAAAAAATATGAATGTCTTAAAACCCCACATTTCTATAATTACATCAATATTAGTTAAACATGTTTCAACTAAAAGTTCCAAAAACTCCATATGCTAGGATAAATTAAGGGGATTAAATTTTCATCATGAAGTAGAGAATGATATCACAATGGAAACAAAAACATAAACCAATTTTTTTTATCATATGTGGTTAGGTGGTGGATATGATATTCGTTCAATGAATAACATTCAAATAAATTAAAAATTTACTTTTGAAACAAAAAGTTATACAGGTAGATAAAATTTTAAGAAGGTTCACATCATTCATTGCGATTTAATTATTAATGACCTTACTTTTAACATGGGAAGTGGGGTTTGTTATTTTAAAGGGGATAATTTCATTAAACTTTTAATTTAGATATCATGCTTACTACTTTAGAGAGAAAACTTCTCCTTAATCCATGATTTTTAAACCATCAATCCCTTCTAATATCCAAGACATCGAGTCATATGAACTGTAATAACAATTTCTTTAAATTTTATGATCCTTTTTTCTTCATAAAGTGTAGAAGTATTTCCTTTACAAGACTATAGATAATGTCCATGTTCTCATGATATGAGTATAACTCTACCTAAATAAAATCAGGAGTAGTGAGAAAAAATATTCAAAAGTGAAGAAAATTGTAACAAGGAATGATTAATAATAATAAATTTATGAGCTTTATGAATGAAAGAATATGTTTATCATTTTAAAAATGGAACAACTAAAATACTATATTTTACTATTTAGTTAAAAATTTAGAAAGTAAACTGATATTTCCTGTGGAATTTGAATGTGTGATTTAAAATTGAAAATCATTTCATTTTATTTTTTAAAATTTTAAAAATGATAACATTGGTACCCTTTGATTTTTAATTTTATGATTTTATGCATGAGGAAAATCATAGATTATGTGTGGGAGTATTTTAAAAACTCATTTTATTTTCATATTTTTAATAAATTTTTATTGATTTTTTTTAGGATTTTAATCAAAATCCCCATAAATGTAAAGGCTTTATAAAATTATCAGAATTTATTAAGATAAAATTGAAATGGATAGAAATTTAGTTCTTAATGTTTAATATTTGATAAAAATAATTTTATGAATGATTGGTTTTTAGTGTTTTGATATATTTATAAGTATTTATTTATTTTCTTGTGTTAAAAAAATGCACCAACTCATGATAGCCTTTAACTGGAGGCCCTCCTTACACTTAGTTCGGGCTTAGAGGGTTAGCCAACCATGTAGGCCACCAGCATGCCCTTCTTGATTGGTTGGTTTGTATGGAGTAAAGGACTGTTATATATGGTTTATATCACATGTACACACTATCCCATGGTGCTCAATCCCATGAGGTTATGTGAGGAACAACTCTCCCGGATGGGGAGGTCTATGGTGGTAGTGGTGATCCTATGGATCCTAAATTACATTCCTTCTGCATCATTTTCATTGCTTGTTACATATATAAGAATGAATTTTCCCCTTACATTCTATGTTGTATGATAGAAAACAATTTACTTTTCATTTAATTCAAAATTCAATGTCTTCCCGTATTTTTTTCAAATATTGTGCTCAGACAAACTGCTCTACTTGATTGTGTTGTTCTAACACCCCCACTTGATGTTATTTCCATTTCTATCACCATTAAATTACATTACCACTATCAACCAATCTCAAGCTCAAACCATCATCACATCCAAGTCCAATTATAACCATGGACCACCTCTATTGACTCAAACAACCCTCAAAATACCATCTTGATGCTTTATATGGCCACTTTCAAGGCTAGATGAATGAGGACCCACTATTTTCACCTACCACACTACCTAGACACTTCCATTTGGAACTCTCATTATCCTTATAATGAAGCACACCATACAAAACCAGATGAATTCATGTTTCCTTGAATTCCACAAAAAAAAATTTGAACAAAATAAATATTGGGGATTTTCAATTTCATTTATTGCAAGTCTCACAGAGGATTTAAAATGTAACCATGTTTCTGAATATATAGATTTAAGAATCCCGAGAACCCCACTCTTCCTATAAAAGGAATATTCCTCCATTGCCAATGGGGGTATGGGGAAACTGAAGGGAGGATTCCATGGCCGAGAAGATACTGCTCCCACTGTTCTTTCATTTTTATTGTTTTATTTTTTTACTATAATTCTAACTTATATGATTTTAATTTAGTAAATTATTTCATTCATGCATTTTTTTTATTAACCAATTCTATTTTTCACCCAATATTCTTCTCCTTCTTCTCTTTTGTTTATTTCTTATTATTTTTTTATTTTCATTTTGTCTATATTATTCCTTTATTTTTTTTCTTCTTTTTTATTTCATGCTTATTATATCCTAATTTAATTCTATTTTATTTTATTATTGTTTCCATATCTTTTTCTTTATACTCGTTCTTTTTATTTTTACTCTCTGATTTATACTTATTTTATCTTTTTACACCAAGTGATATGTTATCCTTAACAATGAGGATTTGGACCAAGGCTTCGTCAGTGGGAGGTTAGGTTTTCTTTAATAATTTATTAAATTTTATTTTATGTTTTTGGTTCATGTGAGTGGCATGAATGGTTTTAGTGATTTTCCATAATATAAAACTCAAATCAATATTTATTCTTTTATTTTATTTCTTTTACCTCTCTTGCATTGATTAACTCTTCACATAATGGATTTAATCCAATCAATGGATAAAATGAAAAATGATGGAGTGAGGTACTAGATTATTTCACCCTCTCGATTGAGGTGTGCCATCAACCTTGATTATAGGAATGTGTGGAATATATATTTTTAATGTATTCAATATTTCACAACACTAAATAAAATTATAGTACATCATGAATGATATTTCATAGATGAAATATCATAATTAATTTAAAAAAATAAATCTTAATAATCATAGAACTAAAACCAAAACCTAGGAACATTTTCTTTCTTTCTAATCACATTCTGTTTATAATTTCATGTTAGTTTAGTATAAATTTTTACTCTTCATATATTTTCATTATTTTAAGAAATAATAAAATCACAAAAAAAATCATAGTTATAACACCCCAAGAATTTATGAGATGGATTCTTTTTAATTTCTTTGATTTCTTGTGTTTTACACTACACCAAGATTAGATTGTACTATACACAACGCTGTATTAGCTTGCAGTATACACGACACTATTCTTATCTTGTGTTACACATAATTTCTAGTTCTTTTGATAGAATTTATTTTACACAACATTGAATACATATTTTGTTCAATGTATAAATAAACTGAGTTTGGATTATTTTATATACAACAACAAATGGATCTTTCACTACATGTAACATTGACTTGGCTTGCATTACATGCTAGAGTGACCTTCATCGATAGCTTGCATTATATGCAATACCGAGTTTCACTAAACAATGATATATTATTAAAATATTATATAACTAGCTGTTATGAGTAGTATTAACCACATTTAGAATTTTATGTAACATTATAATTCAGCTTAAACATTTTCTAGAACATGATATGAGAACAAAATAATTCCTTTTGGATAGAAGAAGTATTTTTTAAAAAGTACAGTTATACCACCCTTGAATGGCACACCCATTTTAAATATAGATTTGACACTTTTATAAGTTAAATTTTAAAAAATAAACATCTTATTTAGAAGAGGGGCATAATATTTTACTTTTTTAGAATTTTTGATATTCTTCTAATAAAATCAAAATTTTAAGGAATAGTGAAAATATAGAATTTTAATTAAAAACTACCTTTTTATTTAATTTATTTATATACTTAGATTATCTATTTAATAGGTTTTAAAGTGTAATCAGATTATATTTTTAACATTTAATCTAAATTTGGTCATTGGATGTAATTTCACTTTTAAATCAGACATTAATACATGTCAATCTTTTGATAGTTAATACTTCTTAAAAACCCGCTTTTTGGTTTTGACAATGGGAATTAATTTTAAATTAATTACTGAAACTTATATGTCTTAAATTTGAAAAAATGGATTCCATATTTGGAATCATTAGGATCAAATTGTGTAAATAGGTGCCTTTTATTTTTGGACATTATGAATAGTTACTTTAGTAAATATTTTATTTACCATGTTTAAAAGGTAAATCTGGTAAATAATGGTACAAAAGTAATATTATAATAATATTAATATACCCTAACACATTTATTAATCCTATTTTATGATATAATTCTAACCATGGGTATTTTTGGGTTGATTTTCGAACCCCGTAGATTCACTTGGATGTGAAAATGTCGCTTTATAAGAATAAATTTAAAGTAAAGATAATTATAACCTAAACATATATCATTCAATAAATAGATTTAAATAAATGGTTATGTAACTGATATCTATGTCTAAGATAATTATAAATATAAAAATATTTCTTATATCTTGGAATTTTATTTATTTTTTATACATTAGATAAATATATTTATTAATGACACAATTCTGATGTCGTGATTACCTCGTTAATGAATGATTTAAGTAAATGAATTATAAATATTAAAATAAAGTTCATTTGAATATTTTGATGTCATCCAATAATTTTATGGATATAGTTTACATATTAGGGATTATTTAATTCCTCTGGTTTGAAGTAATCAAGTTATTGTGAATGTTTAATAAGTCAAGTATGAATAGTGTCAAAAATTGATATAATTCATAACTTAAAATATAAAATAGTTTATTAATTGAAATTGTATTCCTAAAAATATAATATTCTTCCACATTGTTAAAATAAGTCCAAATATGTCATAAATAACTTTTTTTGGGGTTGTTTGATATGATATGGTCACTACCACAACATACAATGTGTAAATAACATGATATCATGGTAAGATTAAAAAGGTTAAAATAAGGGTTAAACCAAAAATAAAAGGATAAACAATATATCAAAACTTGACTAAAAATTATTTTATGATGGTTTTTTGAACCAAAATCATCTTATCTTCGAATTAAATATTTTTTGTACCATTTTTAATCAAAATAGAATATATAATAAATTAATATTTTGAGAGTTTTCCAAAGATCACCTCTCCTCTCTTATAAAATGGAACCTCCTCCCTCTCCTCTTCACTCCATTTTGAGCATTAAATCTCAAATAAACCATGAAAAGTTATCTTATAAACTTCCCTAGTTAAATTATAGTGGTTGTAGTATTCACAAAATACCAACTCTAGTGCCATAAGAGTAAATTTAAAGGAGGCACGTCGAGGAAGAGGTAATATCTTCTACCGATTATTTCAAATTTATTTCTTCTTCAAATTCCTCTTATTTGTTGTTTCATTATAAATTAGTAACATAATTATCAGTAATATAGTGATATATTATTATAAATATGAAACAACCCTATTCCACCTTCTATCCATCCTATGAAAAATAAAATCACCACGCGTGCATATGTACGGCTTACCGTCTCCATGCTGTGGTGTAATCTGTTTTTCACCACTGCCTTACTTGGATTGGTATAATGGTGGAAATAATAACTATATATGATTATTATAGCTTTATACTATTTCTAATATATTATACACCATCCAATTCAATACCATTCAACAATTATGGCAACGATATTGTCGCTCGTGCTTACGTACGGATTACCGTCTCCATGACGCGATGAGATTCATTCTCCATGTTAACCTTTCAATAATGATTATAAAGTATATATAATAAATAATCATCAAATATATATCATAATAATACTATTGTATTTATGTATATATATATCATTTACTTACTTCCATTCAATTTAATATGGAAACGAAAACAGCATTCATGCGTACGTACGACCTACCGTCTCCATAAACGGTGTATTCCATTTATATTATCTATATTATATATATATATATATTTATTTATTTATTTATATACTAAATATATAAAATATATAAATCATTTTTCACATTCCAAAATTATGTAACTAATCATATAAGTGATAATATCAAGAATAATAATTCATAACACATACAATAAAAAAACGATTATTACCCAAAACGTTGCTTTAACATGGAATTGACAAATGAATGGGTAATATAAAGTCATAAGTGAATCATATATGATATCATAAATATTATTATGGTTCTGTTACAAGATAATAATTTTTTAAAACCCACTATATATGATTTTTCAACACATTCAGAAGAAATCAGACCTAAGGTAAGGGATAACTTTTTCAATCTCATTTTATCCGAGATTTTTTATTTGTAAGTATCTACTGGGGATATACGTATAATCAATGTCCATGTTTTCTAAAGATGTTTCCATAAAATGTTAAATATTATTCTATGTTTTTTTAATTACATTTTTACACCTTTTTTACTTTTACTATGTGGTATGGAAGGAATCTTTCGTTTGTTTACCATACGAGGTAATTTTTGACTTTTCCAGCAAAAGTACAAGGAGAGTGTTTTTTTAACTTATACAGCATGAATGAAATTTTATGGTTTCATGATTCATTATTTAAATGAGTCTTTATCTAAATTAAATCAAGTTTATATTAAACTAAATTATTTTTTTTAAATTTTTATAGATTTTTGAGAAAAGAAGTCGTTTTAAAGAAGAAAAGTTGTTTTCCTCAAGAACTAAGTTCAAGTGTTTTATAAAAATTATTTTCCATATAAGATTACATAGTTTTATGTTTATATCCTTATCATTACATTGATTTGATTATGTAAATGATGAAATTATTTTTATGAAATCCATTTATGGATTATGATATGATGTTTTGATGTTTAAGAAACCCATTTTATTTCCAGGGTTATGATATGGTGAATGTTTTAATGTTTTTGTGGAACACATAAAAAAGGTTTCATTATCAGACAGGTTGGACCTATATCTCCTTAAAATTAATTGGTTAATTGTTTATATCTCATGAGATATACATTACAGGAACGGTAAGTAAATCTGGTTCAGTGATACATGGATGGAATAGAAAGTAATCCTAGTTTAGTAACAGACTTTTTCTACAATGATGGTATTAGCAGCAATGTCTTGGCTACTATGTAAATCAGATTATTTGCTTATTAGTTTTAAACAATTACATGTTTTATACAAGCGATATACTATCATGCTTAATATTCCATTATGATCCATGCCTTACGTAGTTCCATTATTTATTTTCTGATTCAAGATTTTGATGTTTAAACTTTATGTGCATGTTTTTATGTTCAAATATTTTTGGTTTGTTTTATATTCTCCATGTTTACCCTTTATAAGCATTTGATATTTCCCTTTTTAATTTTTCTTCTCCCTAGGATATAAAGAAAGGATTTAGGTAGGAAAACAAAATGGGAATACCTTTATGGTAGATATTGAAGATCGTTCATCGTGATTAGAAGATTACGTTCTTAGTTTCCAAAGACACTAAACAAATACGGTCTTTGGGTGTCTGTTTGTATCATGTATTAAGTATTCCACAAAAAATGCAATGTCCAAATACGTAATGCTTCGGTCTCTACAGTTGGTATCAAAGTTAATTTTTAGTTAACCTTTGGAAACTAGGATGGGAAATCTTTTGTGAGATCCCTAGAGATATTTGTAAGGTATGTCTAGGGATTTCCCTATGGTTAAGTATAATTATAGGTTAAAATCCTTGAATTATGGTAATGATCATGAGTAACCTAGGATTAAACCTAATATGTTTGAGATTGAAAGTACACCCCCTTGATTATGTTGTTTTCCTAGTATGATTTTTTACTCTCACGTTATTCATTTGGGGTTTTAGACAATGGATGGAACCCGAAGGAACCGTGTTAATGATCAATGCACTAGGAAATGAAATTATTTTCCTCATAAACAACCAAAAGTTATGGGAGATGGAATAAAAAATATTATTTCTATACTTACACAATTTATGAATCATTATGAACACCCAAATAAGGAGAAAAGGGAACAATATTCTATTGAGCCCATCATGAGGCAACATCCACCTTCTTTCAGTGAATCCTTTAATCCACTTGTTTATAAACAATGGATCAATACCATTGAAAAGATATTTTCCATCCTTCGCTATTCAAAACATGAAAATTCATTTTGGTTGTCTACTATTTAAAAAGTGAAGGTGACCAGTGGTGGACTCTAATTAAAAATACAAGGCAGAAAGATGAAATTGAATCCATAGAATAGGATGAGTTTGAAATTTTAATTTTCAATAAGAACTTCCCTCGTATTATTCAAAAAAATGTGGAAAAGGAGTTCATTGAGCTTAATAAAAAGGATGATGAATCTATTGGTACATATGAGATGAATTTTTAAGACTTTCTAGGTATTCTTCTGGCTTTATCATCCAACCAAAATGTAAAGTTGATCAATTTTTCAGTGGCTTAAAAATGAGTCTTCGAAGTGCATTAGCTATAAGATAATTCAGTAGCTATGGAGTGATTGTGTGTTGTGCTGTCAAGGTAGAACTAGCAGTTGGTGTTATAGATCTATCACATGGTTTTGACAAGAAACAAAAGATGGTGTTTAAGGGAAAATGTGAAAACAATGGTGAAAAGAATATAAATGTTTCCTTATGCTCAAAGTGTGGAAATAAGCCAGGAAGAGATTTTCTTAAAGGGAATAGAAAATGTTTCAAGTGTGGAAAAAATGTCATTGAGTAGTTGAGTGCTGAAGTAATGGGAAAAAGGTTTCTAATGATGTGAATGGAGAAAAGACTACAGAGAATGCACTACCAAGACTTCAATGCTACAAGTGCATAGAAATGGGTAATTATGATAATTAATGCCTTAATACAAAGGTTAATGATGATCGACGTAAGCACCCACTTAAGAAAAAAAGATAAAGGGGAGTCACATGCAATCACTCTTGGTGATGTTGAGTATGGAAACGAAGTGGTGGAATGATTAAGTGTTTATGTAATGGGATTCCCAAATAGAGTTGTGGAATCTCATTTTTAGTATTATGGAATATTGGAAAATTGATGTTTTGATTTTTGTGGTTTTCAATAATTATATGGTGTTGGTAACCATGTAAAGTGATTGAAATGTTTTTAAAAAGCACGTGATATTTATATAATAAAGATATAATAAGATACTGGGATGTTTGATTGTATTAATGAGCTCATATAAAGACAAAGTGATATCATGGTTTGAGTATATAGACGTTTTGGTTTGTTGAAAGTGTTAATTTTAGAACAGTGTATGTTTCCACTAAGGTTATATGGTAATTCATGTCATTACCATGTTTCAAGAGAATACATGATTGAGGTATTCACGTGTTTGGAATGTGACAACCAAGAACTACCAAATGAGATAAAGCAGACAAATGTTAAGTCGATTTAGTTCACCTATTTCTAAGTTTTATATTTTTGAAAGGATTTTAATTTTATCCATTTATGGATTGTATACATTATTTCCTATTTTAAGTTTGTTAGATTGATGTATTATCTCAATATATGTGGACTTATGCTTATTTGATAACTTGTTCTAACCTTTTTGTTGAGATGGATATAATAACCTATAATTCTATCACATGATCTGCTAACACTTCACGAATGAAAAATTCAACTTTACTTCTTTAAAAGATGAAGTGGAAATTGTTCAAGGCACGAAAAATGGTGAAATTTGTCTCAAAATCAAGAATGTATTTATTCTCATCCAAAATTATTCAACTTTAGGAAAAGGATTTGGAAAAAGAAAAATGTTATCCAAGTACGTTCTTATCTGATGAATCATATGTTCCCTTAAATGATCGTAGATTTATGGCTTTCTGGTAGTTAACTTTCTCCAAACCATATTCTCTATCACTATCCATCAGAAATTGATGGTTAGATTTCACTTCCATATCCATGTTTTTGTTTCCCACCAATGTTCTCCTATATGGAATCCTAGTGACGAGTTACTTTGGGTAACCGTTATTTTTCTAACTTTACTTTTTTAAATGAATTGTTGGTATTGTTTTTTAAAATGTGGGTTTCCATGAAAGAAACTTTCATGTAAAAAACCATTTATAATCCCAACAAATTTTGAGGCTGAAATTCATTTTAAGGGGGGTAGAATGTAACACCCTAAGAATTTATGAGATGGATTATTTTTAAATTCTTTGATGTCTTGTGTTTTATGTTACACCAAGATTAGCTTGCACTATACACAACACAGTATTATCTTGCAGTGTACACAACACTATTCTTGGCTTGTGTTGCACATAATTTTAAGTTCATTTGATAGAATTTATTTTATGCAACATTGAATATTGAATTTTTTCAATGAATAAATGAACTATGTTTTAATTATGTTATACAAACGACCAAAGTAATATTTCCCTACACATAACACTTTCTTGGTTGGTGTTACACGCAAAAGAGACCTTCCTCGATAGCTTACGTTGTACGCAATACCGAGTTTCACTAAACAGTGATATATTTTTAAAATGTTATATAACTAGCTATTATGAATAGTATTAACCACATTTTTAAATTTATATAATATTATCATTCATCTTACACATATTATAGAACATGATATGATAACAAAATCAATTTTTTGGATAAAAGACGTATTCTTCAAAAAATGCAGTGTTACCGCCTTTGGTGGATCTCCCATTTTAAATCTAGTTTTTGACATGGTTATATTTCAAATTTGACAAAAATAAACTTCTTATTTGGAAGGACATAAAAATATTAATTTTTGATATTTTTGATATTTTTCTAAAAAAAATTAAAATTTTAATGAATAGTGAAAATACTACATTTTAATTCAAAACTGTCATTTATTGAATATATTTATATAGTTAGATTATATTTTTAATTGTTTTTAAAGTGTAATTATATTATTTTTTTATTTAATCCAATTTTTTTCATTGGAAGTAATTTCACTTTTAAATTGGAAATACACACTTGGCAACCATTTGATAGTTATTACTTATTAAAAACCCGCTTTTTGGTTTTGACGACGGGAATTAATTTTAAATTATTTGCTGTAACTTCTGTGTTTTGAATTTGGAAAAATGAATTCCATATTCGGAATCTTAAGGTTCAAATTTTTTAAATATGTACCTTTTATTTTTTGACATTATGAATACTAAATTCAGTAAATATTTTATTTACCATAGTTAAAGGATAAATATGGTAAATAAGCATAAAAAATAATATTATAATTATAATAAACTACCTAACACATGTCCTAATCCTATTTTATGAGATATTTTTGACCCTAGTAATCCTTTGGTCGATTTTGGGACCCCATGGATTCTCATGGAAGTGAAAATGACATTTGATAAGAATAAATTTAAAGTATAGATAATTATAACCTAAAACATATCTTTTAATTAATCGATTTTAATATAGGGTTATGTAACTGGTCTATATGTTTATAAATATCCATTATAAATATAAAAATATTTCCAAAATCATGGTATTTTGTTTATAATTATTATACATTATATAAATATATTTATTTATGACACAATTATGATGTAGTGATTACCTCAATAATGAAAGATTCAAGTATATGAAATTATAAATATTAAAATAAAGTTAATTTGAATATTTTGATGTCATCCACGAATTTTATAGATTACAACGTCATAGTATGGATTCTTTAATGCCTTTTCTAGAATTAATCAGGTTGTCATGAATTTCTAAAAAGTCAAGTATGAATGGTGTCCAAAATTGACATAATTCATAACTTAAAATATAAAATAGATTATTAAATGATTGTATATTCATAAAAATATAATATTCCAAAAAATGGTTAACATAAGTCCAAATATGTAATAAATAACTTTTTTGGGTGATTTTACATGATATGGTAATTACCTTAACCTAGGATGTGTAAATAACATGATATCATAGTAAGATTAAAAAGGGTAAAATAAGGGTTCAACAAAAAAGATAAGGGTAAACAATATATATCAAAACATGTCTAAAAAATATTGTATGATGATTATTCTAACAAAAATCTTCTTATATTTTAATTATATAAGTTTTGGACCTTTTTTAATCAAAATTTAATTTATAATAAATTAATATTTTGAGAGTTTCCTAAAGTGACCCTCTCATCTCTTATAAAAGGGCACCTCCTCCCTCTCCTCTTCACTCCATTGTGAGCCTTCAAGCTCGGTCAACCCCTAAAAGTTTATCTTTTAAACTTACCTAGTTAAATTATAGAGGTTCTATTATTCTCAAAAGGCCAACTCTAGTGCCCTGAGAGTAAATTTAAAGGAGGCATGTTGAATAAGAGGTAATATCTTCAACTGATTCTTTCATATTTATTTCTTCTTCTAATTCCTCTTATTTAGTTATTTCATTATAACGTAATAAAATTAGTATCACTAATATACTGATATGTTTTATAAATATTAAACAACCCTATTGAACCTTTTATCCATTCTACAAAAAATGAAATCACCGCGTGTGCGTACGTACGTCTTACCATCTCCACGTTGTGGTGTAATCTGTTTTTCACCACCGCCTTAGTTGGATGGTTATAATGGTGGAAATAATAACTATATATAATTATTATAAAAGGATGCTTATTTTGAGATATTATAAACCATCTACTTCAATACCATTCAATAATTATTGGAACGATATCATCGCTCATGCGTACATACGGCTTATCATCTCCACGACGCGATGAGATTCCTTCTCCTTGATATCCATTCAATAATGATTATAAAGTCTATATAATAAATAATCATGAAATATATGACATCATAATACTACTGTATTTATTTATGTATATATATATCATTTACTTACATCCATTCTATTTAATATGGAAACAAAAACATTGTTCATGCGTACATACGGCCTACCATCTCCATGAATAGTGCATTCTATTTCTTTTATCTATCTATTATATATATATAGTGAATATTTATAATATATAAATCATTTCTTACATTCTAGAAGTATGTAAATCATGATATAAGTAATAATATCAAGAATAACAATTCAAAACATGTACGATAAATAAAACGATTATTACCCAAAACAATACTTTAAAATGGAATTGACAAATGAATGATTAATATAAAGTCATAAGTGAAACATATATGATATCAAAAATAATATTATGGTTCCATTGAAATTTAATAATATTTTTAAACCCACTATACAGGAGTGTTAGACACATATGGAAGAAATCGGACCTAAGGTAAGGGATAACTTTTCCAATCTTGTTTTATCCGAGATAGTTTATTCGTAAATATTTTCTAGGGATATATTTATCATCCATGTCCATATTTTCTAAAAATATCTCCATAAAATGTTAAGTATTATTATTGTTTTTTTAATGTCATTTTTATCCCTTTTTTACTTTTACTATAGGGTATGTAAGGAGTCTTTCTTTTGTTTACCATATGCGGTACTTTTTGACTTCTCTAGAAAAAGTACAAGGAGAAGCTTTTTATAATATTATACAGCATGAATGGATTTTTATGGTTTCATGACACATTATTTACATGACGCTTAATCTATACTGTATCAAGTTTATTTTCAACTAAATTCTTTTCTTTTAAATTTTCACATCATTTTGAGAAAATAAAAAACAATTGAAGAAGAAAAGATATTTTCCTCAAGAACTAAGTTCAAGTGTCTTATCAAAATTATTTTACATCTAAGATTACATATGTTTATGTTTCAATCCCTATTATTACATTTATTTTATTGTGTAAATGATGATATTATTTTTATGAAATCCATTTATGGATTATGTTATGATTTTTTATGTTTAAGAAACACATTTTATTTCATGGGTAATGCTATGGTGAATGTTTTTATGTTTTTCTGGAACATATAAAAATGGTTTCATTATGAGATCGATGGGACCTATATCTCCCTCCAATGCATGGGTTAAAAATTTATATCTCATGAGATAGACATGACAAGAGTGTAAAGTAAATCTGATTCAGTAATACATGGTCGGAATGATAAGTAAACCAAGTTCAGTAACGGACTTTGTCCACTATGATGGTCTTGGAAGCAATGTCTTGGCTACTATAGAAATAATATTATGTGATTATTAGTTTTCCACAATTACATGTTTTATTCTAATTCTATTTTATCATGGTTAATTTTACTTTATGATCCATGCATTACGTACTCCCATGATTTATTTTATGATTCAATATTTTGGTGTTTAATCTTTATGTTCATGTTTTTATGTTCAAATGTTTATGGCTTGTTTTATGTTCTCTATGTATACCCTTACTGAGAATTTGATCTCACACTTTTTATGTTTTATTTTCACCATAATATAAATAATGGTTTTTGGTAGGAAAGAAAGGGGAAGATCTTTATGGGATTTGTTGACAATCATTCACAGTGATTAGAAGATTATGTTTTGAGTTTCCAAAGACACTAAACTAATATAGACTTTGGGCATTTGTTTGTCTCATGTATTAAGTATTCCGAAAAAGAAATGTATTATTCATATACGTCATGCTTGGGACTCTACAATAGTTTTCATAAAATAATAAAAAAACAAAAATAATTTGTTTATGTGATTTAGAATTAATAAGTAGATAAGTATGAAGCTCCTCAAGTGAGATAACCCTAGTCATTCAATATCCTGCACTAGGAAAACATTTAGAATTTTTTTTATTCCCCATGATAGTCATTCCATAAAATAACCTAAGATAAATAAATTAATGTTGCAACATAAAAAAAATATTTCAATCCTTACAATATAATATAATCCCTTTATCACAATATTATATCAATAAGGTTACACATTAGTGGCATCAACATATACTCTTAATGTGTCTTTATTTGACTATCTGAAATAAATGTGTTTCTACACCTTGGATAAATAATTTAATGTGAAATTAATATTCTAATCAATGATCTGAGATATAAACTTCTATAAACATGGAAGAAATAAATCCATATTTAACCTATCGATTAATAACATTTCTTTCATGATGCACCAAATATAACATACATCCCATGAAAATATGGAATCATGATTTTAGTCAGTAAATCTAAGTGTGTTAGTCATGAAATTCATTAATAATAATCTTAAAGTATAAGTAAATTTACACATCCTCTTGGATTGGAATATCTGATGAAATAAAAACATACAGAATTCGTACTACTGGGTTTATTCACTTAATCTTATGTCTTAGAGATTACAAAGTATGGATTTCATGAGAAGAAGTCCCATCCACTTATGAGTACTCGCACCTAGAAGTCTACATACTATGTGCCCCATAATAGTATATTATCTGGCTATAGAACTATAATTAATAATATCACCATGTAATTTCATGGTTCCTGCCATATTTTTTAACTGTTATGACCGTATTAATGTAAATGATACTGTAGGAAATTAACAAATATTTTTTATATAGAATAATAATAAATATGAGATAATTTCTTTATATCAATATTCAATACTTTGAATATTCATGGAATATAAAGTAAAAAGTATATGGTTCTAGGGAATTAACTCCAAGAGACTCCCACTTATATTGGATCGAACTTTTATTGACTAGTTAGTTATCACATATTGATCATGCTTCCATTAAGAATGGTTATAGATGATATGACAATCATGTTTCTATTACTAGGGTTGGTAAAGGCACAAGTATTTGTATATAATATTCTTACTAAAACATTACTATCTTAATAAGATCCCTAAAGTAGTGATTTATAATTGAGTATCCATAATTTTTCCCATGTCAAAATAACAACATCCTGATGAAACACATGGTTCAACCATATCATAATGATAAAACTCTTTCTTTTGGTATAACACAAAATCATAATTGGACATTTCTAAACCACTCCTTAAGCTACATCAGAAGTCATAAAACGGTCAGATATCAAAGATAAGACAACTATTGGTTGTAATAAGTTTTTATTGAATATTACCTTATCCTTTTCTATGACACTAGATCAATATAAAAAAAATAAGACATGTGACCAATTTCATTGTTAACTATTATTCTTACTTCTCTAGACACAAAGAACTCATCCATTTCTACTTTTACATGTACTATTAAATAGTTCTTATATAAATTAGATATATTTATGATGGTTCTATATAATTTTGACCTTCTATTCATAAATTTTTTTTAATATCAAACATTAATAAATATCATGGAACCTAGGATAAATTCCTAACACTTAATCTTGTGAAATTATTTTAATATCAATAAACTCTTTCTGTGACCATGCATGTTCTACTGGAAGGATTATATACCAAAAATAATTTATTCATGAATTGTTAATAAATATATTATGACTAGATTTAAAGAACCCATGAATCTACACAGTAGATCACATTACCTATACCAAATTTTATACTTTATGTAATACTTGGTGAAATTTCATTCCTTAGTCTTAAATAAATGGTATGAAACAATATTTTTTCTATATGTTATCAATATATTTATCATCAAGTCATATTGTACTCCCACTAACCATTTAAAGACACATGTCACTCTTTCATTTCCAAATGAATATTCTATTATCATTATTCATGATTTTTTCATGAATTAATCTATTTAATATACATGTCTCATTAGTATTTATTGATGTCACTGACCCTTTTTTATGCATAATAGACATTGACTATAGTTTCTCCTATTGAGTTCATATTATATAGACATATTCTATACATAATCCTATAAATGATGTATTTTTTACTTCAATGTCCCAATTTAATCAATAGAGAAATATGCTTTGAAAGAGTATAATTAAGAAAGGATTTTAGTCATGAAGATTGGGGAATACGTTTTTTCATAGACTAAATCATTGAATAATCATTCAGGTTTTATCTGAACTATCTTGTACCATCTATTTATAGTTTTCCTGAACATTCACCATAAATATCAAGTCTTAAAAACATTAAAAATATTGAATACCTAAATATTGATACATGGATTCAATTTCTTGAATTTATACATACATGTCAACCTTAGAATACTAAAATTTACTAATTCATTATAGGAATCATTTTTATTAATGAATAATATATTTTTCACCTACTATAGGGAATAGAAACCACCTATTTGGTTATAAATTCCTACATAGTATGTGTCTTTGGAATTAATTTTCTTTGTAACCTCAGTGGAGTCCGATATTCTTATTCCAAACCATGTGCATACCGAACCATAACCCATAGAAGTTATCTTTTCTATAACTATATTTAAAGAGATATGGTTTTATTATATAAATAAATTCATTCTTGACTAGATCTTAATATCATTAGTGGCTATAAGATAATTTAGTTACAATCACCTTGGTTTTTTTATGTTCATTTATAGTTATCTCCATCTTTTAAAAAAATAGTTTTAGGAAAAAACGTTCTACAATTTACTAAAGGATTCTTATCACATCTTAATTGATATGATATCCATTAGAAAATATAGTTGGCATGTGGTTAGTTTCTGCACTTTTATTTTCAAAAAATGTAATGGAAACATAATAGATGTTTTAAAAAATATATATATATATAACTCAAAATTCCATAAATAAATTTACTTATATATGTAAATGTGACTTAGAATAACCCTTAATCCATATATTTGATCAATGATTACTTGGATAAGATGTTATTTGATAGTAAATCATGAATACTACAAAATATTAACTAGTCCTATAAGAAAATATAGTTGGCTTATAGTTAGATTTTTCACTGCTATTTGAAAAACACTTCTTTCAAAAATAATGGATGACTTTCATTATATATAAGACTCATCATTATTATTCATTTTAATAACATAAATACATTTATTTATATAAAGAAATGTGATTTACTGATAACCTTTAATCTATATATTTCATAAAAGATTATATGGATATGATTCTCTTTGATAGGCTAGAACAATGGCCAACCCATCCCGAAGGCCTTTGAAATTTATTTTCTTTTTATGATACTCCACTTTTTAACTGTGTTAAGAGGTTACCCTTACATAACCCATATGATCAAATTAATAGATCCCAATACATGCTCTTAAGGCCCATAGAACAAACTAAACTTAAATTTCTCCTCCCTCATATCTGCTTCATTGATGGTACCTAATCTCCCCACCATGCATGGAAAGATGGGTATCATTTCCCCATGTTGAGCTACATAGTGCCAGGTACTACTGGAAAATTTCTATACCATCTCATCTTGCCCAATATGGTTTGCTCTACTCTAGTGGTTGTTATTACTCAAATCCTCTTTCAGTGCCTACTCATGTGTGTTCTGATCTGATTTCTATATGGCTTGAAATCCCATGGAATGGAGGCTTGTGGTGGCCTAAAGGACTTGTGGCCTGAAGTCCAATGGTGTCCAAAAGGTTCTAAAACCCATAGGCCGAAACAGGTGTCCTAAAGGAACAAATATCATGAATAGTTCAAGCTTCTATAGTGCAGCACTGTAACTGCTACAATACTTACATAGTATTTCTAAAATAACCCAAAAAATCACCCCCACCAAAATTTAATCTTAGGTCTTTCAGATGCTAACAAAGAGCATCTACCACTTGGGTACAGGCTCATTGGTTCCAATAGGCCAGCATTTTTTCCTCAATATTTACCAAGTCTACTCATTAACTTAACTGAGAACTTATTGAATTTATTAATGTAATATTATGAAGTATATTAATTTACCCTTATCTTTGGAATAGTTCACATGACCGTGTTGACATTACTCTAAAATCATTGTGATGTACCTTTATTTAAAATAATTTCATATCTAAAACATGTAAATTAAATTGTTTTTATATCTAGCATCTTAGATCAATTGATACTAAAATGGATTTATGGTTATAAATGGGTCAAAAAATTAATTTTTATTTTAAAAATAATTATCATACCACAATTGGGTATTATTCTTATATTTTATATTCATCATTCATTGGAAAATATATTTTTGATTCGAGAGATACTGAACTATTAGTTTTTTATTATATCACCATAAAATTTATTCTAAAAATGAAATAATATCTCCGTGTGTCTATCAGAACACTATGACAAATTTATTTGTAATGCTTATTACATACATGAGTCAATACAATCTGGTAATGAGAAGTAGTGAGCTCCCCATGGCCCTTGTAAGGATCTTTCTTTCTCTCCTCCTTTTCATTTCACTCTATAAATGTCTTATTATTGTATATATTGTGTATTTAATTACATGTATATTGTAATAATGTAGTCTTTAATACACAAGTTATTAAAAGAAACCTGATTAACATACCAGAAGTTATGAGATTTACTAGCTTCTTTAATTCACTTTAATTTCTTTTCTAGTGTCCAAAATATTCACATAAGAAGAAAATATCCACATATTCTATCTTCTTCCCTTGAATCATTTTCCCCTTTGAAGGAAGATGTAAAGGATCTTTATGCATTATATTTTCCATGGGACCTTTATCCTTGTCTTTCAATTTTTTTCCCATAATGGGTGGAGAAACATGTTTCAACCAATCATTATCCTCTTGGTGATCTATGAGAAAATGTTTCATAAGGAACATTACCTTTTAATTTTTTTGGGTTTTGAAAAATATGGGTAATATTGGTTATAAGGATACAAAATAAAATTATTGGAAAATTTATTATCAATGTTGAATCCTAATTTCACCAACTAATAAATATACCCCATTATTTTTATAAAATCTCTTTATCTTTCTAGTTACATATCTTTTGATTTTTCTACTTTATTATAGGTTTGAAAAGTTTTTGATTTTGGTTTGGATGGCTCTAGAGGTAGCCAAATGTTTTATGAAAAATTATTTTGTGCTGAAAAACTATCTGCATAAAATTTATACGTCGAGTAATGATATTACACATAATTTAATAGTTTAATCATGATAAAATATCTCAATGCGATGTTTTTTTAAGCATAAAAAATTAAAAATAATAACATAACATTTTAATATAATTATATGTTGTGTAATTCTCTAAGCAGCATATTAAAGGTGTCGTGTAGTTTATTTTGGTTTATTTTTCCTTTATGAAGTCTTCCTCCTCCAACCCTAGGGAGACTCTTAGTGGATTTAGACTGATTTATTCATCTATGGTTATTGCCGATTGGTGTTGGATACCTTGTAAGCCCTTTTTCTTTGGTTCCCTCCTATTCCACCTTCTTCTGATGAACATGTGGAATCTTTAGTAGTTGTGGGTTTGGGGGTTGATCTTGATCATAGGTTTTTGTCTAGATCTCTTCTATCATTGTTGACTCAACCATCTTACATCAATTGGGGTTTTCTATTGGCGAATGCACTTCATCAATTTCGAGATAATTGGTCTATTATTCAAATCCCAAAGTCTTGATTTAGATTAATTGTATGTAATGGTAGAATTTATTTTTGATGATTATAAATTGAGTTCTTAAATTTTACTTAATTAATATGGTAGATTAATTAATTAAGGAATTGTAAAATTGGGGATATTAGGATTGTGGGTATGGATTTATTAATTTTTTAAATAATTAAGGTATATTTTTTGATTGGGTAGTTGATTGAAATGATTAATTGATTATTTAATTATTTAATGGAATGTATGTGATATATTAATTATTGAATTTTTTGAAGGTATTGACATTATTAATTAATTATTTAATTAATTAAAGGAATGGATGTTGTCAATTAACTACTGAATTAATTAAAGGGATGGATGTGATTAATTAATTGTTGAATTTATTAATGGATTGATTTTATTATGAAATTTTTGATTTTGATTGATTAATTTTATATTGTGAAACAGGTAAAATTGTGATATTGTGATATATGTGTTAAATGTGTGTGGGATAGGGATTGAGGCTCTAAATACCCATGTGTGTTAAATGTTCATGGGAAAGGGACTGAGACTCCAAATACCTATGTGTATTAAATGTGTGTGGGACAGGGACTAAGGATTAAAATACCCATATGATATAGTGAGTATGGGATAAGAACTGAGGCTCCAAATAAATATGTGGTACTGTGGTGTGGGATAGGGACTAAGGCTCAAAAAAACCCATGGGGTGTTAGACACAATGTTCTTTTCCCATGAGTTGTAATTTGAATGTGGTTCCAATTAGTCATGATATAAAAGTAAATGATAAATGGTAATAATGGAATTCATATATAATATATTTTTTGGGGATAGTTTATACTACATCATGGCTAGAAGTAGGTATTCAGGTTCAAGTGTCATAGGGAACCCGAGGGTTTATGTGGTAAAACAAAGATTAATTAAATAAATGAAAATTGTTTAATTTATTGATTTTATTTTATTATTTATACAACTATATACACTTCTATAGACTACATATTATATTAGACATCTTTGGTTGTGGCATACAAATTTTTACTCACCCCTTACACTGGTTACTTGATCGGTACCCAAATAGACTTCATGTTTGCAAGACAGGATAAGGGAAAACCCCTATGTTAGATGTCTGATTTGGGATGGAGCATGGATGATGTAACCCTATGTTGTTCAAGACCCTCGTGTGATTTTATAGTGTCATTAGTTTTGGGTTTTCATTTTGAAACATGGCCCATTATTTATCATGGCATGTCTATTGTTAAACATTGATATTATATTTCTTGTTTTTGTCATCTTGTTATATTGGTATTTTCCTGGTTATGTTATATATGTTGGTTATTATTATTTATTCACACTATTAATCTACTTTGATAAATAGGGTATAGTATCCCCATAATCAGTATTAGACCCTTACTGCTAGTCGGAAGCCTCTGGTGTGTGGGGAGGTTCATTTGAGGTCATGTGACCGACCGGCTCGGGGAACCAGTGTGTTGCATCCAATTTAGGATGTTACAAAGTGATATCAGAGAAGTTTTATTTTATTATTCTTTTGTATTAATATTTTCGAAAGGTATAAATGAGAATGGGAAGAGTTAGTCATTGATTTAGAACTCATGTAT
Organism: Viscum album; assembly: GCA_963277665.1. Taxonomy (NCBI): domain Eukaryota; kingdom Viridiplantae; phylum Streptophyta; class Magnoliopsida; order Santalales; family Viscaceae; genus Viscum; species Viscum album. The sequence goes on from OY728135.1 coordinate 1,275,894,744, forward strand.
GGTAGTAGCTACCCCAAGTATGAGGGTAAATTCCATGTACTCAGGGAGGGATTGTTGTTGTGAAAATAATGTTTGGACTGATGTGTGAGTTTTAATTACATAACCCTTCGAATTTTACTATAGATGGTGGAAATTAGGTGGAAAGGTTATGGATTGAGTCTATCCTAACTATACTTGGCCATTTAAATACTCCTATTGAGAAGAGGTTCAAGTTGGTTGCTTACATATTTTGATGATCAGCGAAGCGCTGGTTGGATATTTAGGCCCAGAGAGGGTTGGCAAAATGAATGGCTTGGAAAGAATTTTTTTTATGTTACTAGAACAATTTTATAAAGAAAACATAAGATTGAAGATATAAGCTATGTTCATGTGGTTTACAAAGGGCATCATGTTTGTGATGGACTATACTGATTAATTTACGGACAAACAATGATTTGCCCTAGTGATGGAAGGGGATGTGGTAGTTATGGAAATGATTTTTCATGATGGGATTAAATGTAGGATTAAGTCCTATTTTAACCTCTTTTGGTTAAATAAGTTTGTTGAGGTGGTGGATCAGGATCTCATGGATGAGTGGAACCTGAAGGAGTCTTCTAGTACATGATAGATGGTTATTGTTAAATGATCGAGAGTTATGTATTCTGAGGGAAGGAAGCATCGCTATAATAATTAAAGAGAGGGGGGGGGGGATTAGTTACTCATGCTGATACCTAATATCTTCACCACTATTGAGGTAGGTCAGTCCACTTTAGTAAACATTTTCCTTAACCACTAGTGGATTATTGATCCTTTAGAAGGATGGTACATCTATATCCATTATTTAATAACCAATGAAAAACAGGTAGAGATAGATGAGATAGATAGAAGAGAGTGTGGTAAGGGGTTATTCTAAACTATATTAGTAATGAAGCTAGAGTTCTACTGGACATGGAAGTAGAGGAAATGAATGTGGAGATTCAGGGAAAGAGCACCTGTATTAGTAGAGTGGTGCTACTCAGGCGACTAAGATTACATCACAGGGAAGAGTGGTAGGATAATTACATATCATTCAACCTATACTTTTGGATAACGAGGCTAGACCATCAACATTAAGGGGTATTATTATTTTAGCTTATACATTGTCTAGTTCCATATTTGATATGGCTGCCTCTCATTCCTTTATTTCTACAAAACTTGTTAATGCTTTGAGCTTGGTGGTGGATTTTGTGAGCGGAGTGTTGAAAATAGATACTTCTTTGGGAGTACAGTCGAGAGATATCTACTTGTGAAAAGTGGGTTCTCTCAAGGTTGGTTGGTATCATTTTATATGGGATATTTATATTTTTGATATGTTAGGATTTGACTTAATTTTCAGAATGCATTGGTTAGTAGCATTTCGATCGCACATTGATTTTTACCATAAGAGAGTGACTTTTACATCTCATAAGGGTGAAAATACATTCATCATGGATAGTGGGAAATCAAGGAGGTATGTTCACGGTCAGTTCATCAGCAATTATGGGAACTCACCAACCAGGTTTCTAGTATGTTTTTGGATGATAGAGGTTTGAAGCATGATTTATTTCCCCTATAGTGAATAGGTTTTATGATTTTTTTACAGAATACTTCTTAGGTCTTCCACTTGAGAGGGATATGGAATTTAATATTGATCTCATATTGGTGGCTGAGCCATATTCTATTCCACCTAAATAATATCACCAACAAAACTTCACAATCTTAAGACTCATCTAAAAGAGTTGGAAGAGAATGGTTGTATCCATCTGTGTACATCACCTTGGGGCTCCCTAGTGTTGTTTGCTAAGAAGGATGAAAGGACTCAACACTTGTGTTTCAATGAACATAAGATGAACTGGATGATAGTAATGAACTGGTGTCCCCTTCTTCCTATGGAAGAACTATTTGACTAATTGACAAGTGCTTTAATTTTCTCTAAGATTGACTTGAGATCAAGGTATCATAGTTGGAGAGTTTGAACTTCTGATATATTGAGGACATCTTTTATAAGTAGATATGGATTTTATGAGTTTATCATAATGTCATTTGGGTTGAAAAATGAACCAGTAGTGTTGATGGACTTGATGAAGATAATTTTTCATCCATACATGGATCAATTTGTGGTAGAGTTTTTTATGACATTTTGGTGTACTTGAATAATCTTAATGATGATTCACAATATCTTGACATCATAATGAGTACAATCAGAGGTATTGAATATATGCCAAACTATCTAGGTGTCAGTTTTGTATTGATTGGGTAAACTTTTTAGGTCATGTCATCTTAGAGGAAAGTGTGTCATTGGAACTAGAGGTGGTTTAGGTAGTTGTATCTTGGGAGCATCCCATGAATGTTTTTGAAATTTGTAGCTTTCTAGGTTTTAGAGGAAATTATTGGAAGGTTATACTAGACTTTTCTTGATTGGAAGAACAACTATTATGCTTGACCAAGAAGGGGATAAATTATAAATGTATTTAAGAATATGGGAATTCCTTTTATGAGATGAACAAGCATCTAGAATTGGAACTAATATTTATCCTACTTGATCTAGGCAGGGATTATATGGTGTTTTTTGATGCTTCTAGGATCATACATGGAGCAATGTTGATGTAGCGAGATAGATTTGTGTCATATGGGTCTTTGTAGTTGAGGCCACATGAACAAAACTATCCTATGCATGACCTCAAGTAAGATACAATGGTTTTTCCTTTAAAGTGATTGCAGAATTATCTATTGGGAGAAATTTTACTATGTATATAGATCATATGAGCTTGAAGCATATATTTTCACAGTGAGACTTGAATCTTTAGTGGTATATGTGGGTAGAGTATATTTAGTCATTTGACTTTGAGATAACCTATATTATCATAAAGAAAAATAGTATAATTGATGCTCTAAGTAGAGAAAAATAGACTCAGGTAGTGCAGAAGTCTAGTGTTTAGTGGAATATTATGACCTTGTAAGATTAGATTCATGTTGTGGTTTCAAAGATTCCTGAGTAGATGAATCTCGTATCAATTTCAGTGGAGTCTAAACTCATGAGGAAGATCACAAAAAGGAAGTATGAGGATCCAAAATGTTTATCCTTGAGGAAAATCCCAGAAGTTGGGGATTCACCTTGAAATTGGACCACATATGAGGATGATATCATTTATGTTAGAGATTGGGTTTTTGTATCTATGAGTATTCAAGAGGAGTTGATGTGTGAATTTCATGCCTCGAAGTGGGCAGTGCATCAAGGTGTGACCAAAATGTATGGTGACCTACAATGATATATTTAGTGGACAAGAATAAAAAAAGAGATAGCAGGGTTTATGACCAGATGTTGTAAGTTTTTATAGTTGAAGGCTGAGAATCAATGACCTGTAGGTTTTCTATAGCCATTTCCCATTCTGGAATGGAAGTCGGATGATTTTATTATGGACTTTGTGGTGGGTCTCTCAAATATTCTTCTAAAGTATGATGTTATTTGGGTGATTATGGACCATTTGAAAAATGAAGCACATTTCTTACCTATATGAGAGACTATATCAGTAGAGACTTTGGGATATTTGTATCTTCAGGAAATAGTAAATCTGCACAGGGTTCCATGGACTATTGTTTCAGACCATGACTCTTGTTTTACTTCACACTTTTGTTAAGTCTTATAGAATATTCTTGGTACATAGGTTTTACTGATTATGTAATTGCACCCATAGACATATGAGAATTCATATCATACTATACAGGTGATTGAGGATATGATGTGAGTGTGTGTTTGTGAATTTAGTGGTTCTTGAATGCCCCTTTAGCAATAGTTATCATATGATGATATAGATGGAACCATATGAGGAACTTTATGTTAGGCCATGTAGATAACCTCTTTTTTGGATGGAGGTAGATGAGTCAGAGCTATTGGGATCAAGTCATGTGGAGAAGACATCAGAGCAGATTCTACTTATTCAGATGCATATGGCTATGGATTAGAGTAGATAGCAGTTATATGCTGATAGATGTCGATAAATGCTAGAGTTTATAAAGTATGATCATGTATTCCTTCAAGTATCTCCTAGATTTTTTCACCATAGAATACAGATATAGGTTAAGATGTAGGCCAGGTTTGTTGGACCGTTTGATATTTTGGAGAGAATCATGTCGGTGGCATACTGATTGTCTCTTCCAAAGAGATTCAGTGATATGCATGATGTTTTACATGGGTCACAAATTCAGAGGTATCACCCTGATCCTTCTCATGTTATTGATCTGGATGATGTATAGATTGAGACTGATATTTCCTTTGAGGAACATCCAATACATGTACTGGATCTTAGTGAGAAAGTGTTGTAGGGAAAAACTATACCGATAGTTTGAGTATTATGGAAACATGGGCATGTTCAGGAAGAAACATGGGAGAGATAAGTATATATACGGACTCAGTGGCCTGATCTTTTTACCTCAAGGTCTTAGATATTCATGGGAGTATAGCTCAAGGATGAGCTATTTTAATTTGGGGGGATTGGAAGATCTTTTTCGGTCTCTAGGTACGTCGATTTTGATATTTATCCTTTGTTCTAGGTTTGTAAAGTGTTTGATTTTGGTTTAAAAAGATTTTGGAGATGGATAAATCTTTTATGAAAAATATTTTTGGGATGAAGAACTCTCTGAATAATATTTACACACTATTTAATGATATTACACAATGTGTAATAGTTTAATTGGGATAAAATCACCCAAAGAAACTAGTTTTTTTGGCATAAACCATTAAACAAATTACATGATATGTGATGGAATTACATGTCATATAATTCCACGAGCATTGGATTAAAAGTGTCATGTGGTTCATTTTTATTTCTTATTCCTTCATATATACATCCTCCTCTAACCATATGTTGACTCTAAGTAGATTTGGAGTGATTTCTTTATCTCTGATCATTACAGATTGGTTCTGTATACTAGGTAAGCCCTTTTTATTTGGTTTACATATGTTCCTCCTTCTTCTGGTGAGGTAGTAGAAACTTTGATAGTAGTGGGTTTTTCGGTTGATCTTGATCCTAGGTTTTTGTCTATATATATTCTTTCATTTTTTATTCAAACAACTTACATCAATTGGGGTTTTTTGTTTGTGAGCATTCTTCATCAATTTTTAGGTAGGTTGTTTATTATTCAAATACCAAAGTCATGATTTCAATTATGTATATTTGATGGTAGATTTTCATTTGGATGATTAGTAATTGAGTTTCTAAATTTATATTAATTAATTTGGTAGATTTATTAATTAATGAATTGTGAAATTGGGGATATTGGGATTGTGGGTATTGATTAATTAATTATTGAGTTAATTAATGGATGTTGTAGTGATTTTGAAATTGATTGAATCGATTGATTAATTTTTTAAATTGATTAATGGAAGATGTTTAATCAATTAATTTTTGAATTAATTTAAATGATTGATTTGACTAATTACTTTTTTAATTAGTTAATGGAATTTATGTAGTAAATTAATTATTGAAATAATTTAAGGGATGAATGTGATTAATTAATTGTTGAATAAATTAATGGATTGATGTGATTATGAAATTGTTGAATTTGATTGATTAATTAATGAATTAATTAATGTGATATTGTGACACATGTAAAATTTTGATATTTTGATATATGAGTTAAATGTGTGGGGGACAGATATTGAGGCTCCAAATACCCATTTTTGTTAAATGTGTATGGGACAAGGAATGAGGTTCCAAATACCCATGTGTGTTAAATATGTGTATAAAAAGGAATAAGGCTCCAAATACCCATATGAGATAGTGAGTATAGGATAGGGACTGAGGATCCAAATACCCATGTGACATTGAGGTATGGGATAGAGACTACCCCTCCAAAAACCAATGGGGTTTTAGACACGGCATTCTTCTCCCATGAGCTATCATTGGACTAGGGTTCCCATTAGCCATGATATGAAATGTGATGATAAATAATAAAAATTTCATTCAGATATATGATATTCCTTGGGGATAGTTCAGACTCTGGCATGAGCTAAAGTAGGTATTGAGGTTCAGGTGTCCTTGGGATCCTGGGGGTTTATGTGGTTAAATAAAGGGTAATTGAATAATTGTAAATTTTGTACATTGTTTCCTATATTTATTTCCCTATACAACTGCATACACTACTATAGACTAGATATTTTTTTTGATTCTATTGGTGGTGGTATACTAAGTTGTACTCACACCCTACTCATGTTTTCTGATCAGTAACTAAATATACTTCATGTTTATAGGACTAGATAATGGAAAATTCCTTATATTAGTTGGATGATTTGGGATGTATCATGAATGACGGAACCAGCAGTGAGTCTGGACCCAACTGGGAGTTGATAGTGCCTTTACTTTTGGTTTATAATTTTGTCACATGGTAGGTACATTAGAATGGAATGTCAACTGTTCATCTTTGATATTACATTTCCTATTTTGGTAATCTTGTGATACAGGTATTTTTCCGGTTATGAAATATTTTTTGGTCATTTTTATTTGGTAACAATGTTGAGCTACTTTTATAAATAGGGTATAGTATCCCCACTATCGACATTTTACCCTCATTGCTAGTTAGCAGCCTTTGGTGTACGGGGAGGCACGCTGGAGGTCATGTGACCAATTGGCTCAGGGCACCGATGTGTGGGCCCCAAGTTGGGCTGTTATAATTTTTAATGCACGATCAATAGATATATTTCCCTCTTTTAGTAAACAATTATTTAGTTCATTGAAAATAATTTTTATTCAAAACCTTTCCCTTTATTTCTCAAGATAATAGAGATGTGATATTATGGTGTAAAAATCCATGTCCTTATATTGTATTATCAACTCTCTAGAGAAAGGTGGTAATATAATGTAGAGGGTATAGGAAGTGTGCACTACATATCTCTAGTAGGTATCTTTATCACCTTCTTTCACTTACTAGGGTGGCACAATAGGAATAAGGTATTTTAATACATAATAATTTTTTCATAATAATGCATTGTATAAATGATTATACCATATCCGGAAATATGTATTTATATGGACAATACCTATGTTAAGGGTTTCTCACCTTATTTTTTTGTATTTCTTTCCATTTTACACAATAATTAAATAAATTATTAATACCTCACTTGATTACAATTTATGTTAGTCATAATTGTAATTAATCTTATTAAGTCTCCAAATATTTTTTCAAGTCATAGTATCCCTCACTATCAAACTCAAAATGTTTAGATTATAAATTATTTCTGGAAGTAATGATCTATATTCCCCTTTACATAACCCCAATGGGGGTTGGTCAGGTTACTTGAAGGTGTTCTGGTTGGATGGTATTTTCTGTCTTTGGGATTGTAACTCTGTGATTCTTCAGTGGACTCTCAAATCCGACAATTCTGACTTGTATTTCCTAAACACTTTCCTTAAAGTTACATAATGTCTATATAGGGATAATTATTTTGATGTAATATGGTTAAGTCATCCCATATCCTTGATAAGAACTTCATAGTAAAAGTATGTGTCCCAATGAGTGTTGTTAAAACACTTAGCTATACAAGTTTCAATCACATTCATTTACTGGATGGCCAAATAATACTTAATATATAGTTGAAGGATTTTTTTTATTACTCATAAAATTATATTATTTAATATTTTACATGTACTGCTAATAGTAATTGGGTTTTACTTGGTGGTTAACCATGTTTTTATAAAACATTTATGCATAGTTCATTTATTTATATTCCATATTTTCACAATAACTCATTTATTATTGTGACTATGATCTTCCATCTATTAAACAAATAATGTATAAGAAAAAAAAATAAATAAATAAATAACCTAGTCATGATCTTTTTTTTAATGGTTGATTTAATGAGTGGTAAAAAAATGAACCTAATATCTAGGGGAAGACTCCTTTTTTCATTATTTGCATATGTTACAATATTCCACCTATTCACCTATATATCACTTGAGTTTGTATCACCTAAGTTCCATATTGAACTTCTACAAATCATCTTGTAATACTGCATTTATTACATGTATTTATAACTCCCATGAAAGTGAGGGTAACCAAAATATTGGATAAGTGGAATTACATAAATAACTATGGACACACATACATTGTATAATAAAGGAGGGAGGGATGAATCAAAAGACATAAAATTTAATTTATTAATTTATTAATTTTGAAACCATGGATTAAATTAAACTAAATAAAACTATTTCACTACCAGGTCTTGGTCAAACTCATGAATGGTCATACATATGCAAAATATACACAAAATTAAATTGGTTAAAATTAATTTTTATTTGTTCTTAAATAATATGATAAACACACTTAAGTTAATTAATTAATAAATTAATTATGTCCACTTTATCAAAATGACCATCCAAATTCTCTATGAGATACCCATCATAAATTCATTCACAAAAAATAAACTGTAGAATCAATAATTATACATAATTACAGTAAATTAATTAGTCAGATAATAAATCTTTAAAACCATTATAAATTTATCAAATAAACCATGTTACAACAAATATAATTATTTTTTAATAATAAAATTATTGGTTTCATGAAATTTTATTCTGTCTTTTATTGGGAGACCAAAATTCTATATTTATGAGCTACACCTCGTGTAACTAGGATTTACACATTGTGTAACTTGATGATTGTGTACCCAAGATAAACACATGGGGATTTAGTGTGTGCCTCAGTTTCACTACAAGGTGTGTACAATCCATCTACACATTAGGTATCATACATGTAGTGTGTCAATGGAACTTATTTAATAAATCATCTTGTTCATTAGATGTGGTAAAACAATACATGTACTCTAGCTACATGTTGTGTGTTCTGTTAGTTGTGTGTCCGCTTGACTCACTAAATGGATTGGCATGTACTTTGAACAATATATTTAATGTACTAAACATCATGTAATCTATCTTCCAAATATTAATTTAATTAATAAACGTGGAAATCAATCACATGGGGTTTTTACAATGTATTTGATCAAACAGTTTGGAGAATTTCACCACTAAACCATGTATACAAAATGATGTGTATGCCATATGCACACCATGTAATATGACATTTCATGTTCTAAGTTATCTATTATACACAAAATTTAAAATAAATGCACTATCATTAGTTACTTCTTGGTATTCCATTTGTCCTCTTGAATTTCTATATGTAGTGCACTTGGATAGACAACATGTACTTTGGCTATACATTGTGTTACCCTGTCTTAGCAGCATGAATTCTTGGAACTTCTCAATGTAATATTTGATCATTATTCATATGTTCTTATTACTTTAAGAAATATAAACAATAAAGCATAATAATTATAATATTTAAATCATGTTAAATAAAGATAAAATTAAAGACAGAACATTCTAGAAATGAAATTTCTAACCACTATTGTGCATATAGATCAATAATCAAATAAATTGCAACATCCTGAGATTTTAGATTATGAAAATCATATTTAAGAGCATAGGTGACATGAAAAACCAAGATTATAAGTTAATAAATATTTATAATACTTTGAAATATAGTTATTTTTAAATTCAATCTCTTTGACAGCTTATGGTGAATGGAACACTTGGTTTGAACGGAATGAGATACTATGTTAAAATATTATTTTTAAAACATTATTATTTTAAAAAAGATGTTAAATTAGAAGCTATGAATAGTACTAATTAATTTATAAAAATTATATGGTTTAAAATTTTATAATAAAATTAAATTTTATATCAATTTTTTATAGAAAAAATTAGAAACAATTTCAAGAAAAAGTAAAGTCTTCAGAAAAATGGTATTTTTCTCAAAGGTGGTTTGGTCAAACTTTGTTCACATAATTTATAATTAATTATTATCCATTTTAGAATTTTTTTTGAAAAAAATATAAATTATTTTATGAATCATCATATCAAAATTAAATTAGGGTTAATTTTTAGGATTTATCTAAAAAGTTTCATTTTTTGATTAATTGAGAAAATTACGAATTTTAATTGAAAACTACATTTTTATTTAAATTATTTATAATGATAAATTTTATTTTGAATTGGTTTTGAAGTAAAATTAACAATATTTTATATCTATTAATCCAATTTAGTTAATTGAAAAAAATTTCTTATTTAATTTTTATATAAAAAAACATTGTAACCTTTTTAACATTTTCTCTTTGAAGACCAGTTTTCCAATCACATTTGTGGGATTAATTTTAAATTAAAATTTTCAATTTATATGAATTTAAATATTAAAAAACTATTAAATATTTTTTTCATCATAATTTATACTACTTAATAAGTTCATGTTAATTTTGGACCATAATGAATATTAAAAATAGTAAAAATTATTTATTGTGGTTAAGGTAAAAATGGTTTTAATGGGTATTAAATAGAAAATATAAGGGTTAAAATGACATAAAACGTTTCTAAAATCTATTTTATTGTAATTGTTTTACCCTAACATGTCTAATTCTAGATAATACTCCATTTTGGACCCCTCTTACATGTGAAAAATGTGGCTATCATGTTTTCTTTTGCAAAATTAGAAGTGTGACACTCACCTAAACTATAAAAGGTTACCCCATATCCTCTATTATTTACACCTTCAAACCATATTTTTGCCTTATCATGGGTATAAATACCACCATGGAAGTATTTTTGTGAAAACCTGGGGAGGATACATGAAGAAGAGGTAGCATTTTTTAACATATTCAATTCTTATTAAACCATTCTTATATAAGAACCGTAGTATATTACATATACTAATATGTTATAATGTTTAGGTAATAACCTATATCCATATATTATTCTATAGAATGTGTTATGAAATAATCATTTATCTCCATCGAGGATTATCGCCTCACGAATCAATGTCATTCATTTTTACATTACCACCTCTCAGAGTTTGGTATGTTGATGTATATAATATATATATGTATATATGATATTTATAACATAATTATACCTATAGATTAATTATATCATATATACCTTTTTAAATTTTCATTCCATAGATAATATGATAGTGTCGCTCGTGTGTGCGGCAGACTACCACCTCAAGAAGTGATGTGATTCGTCTTTCATTAAAGCTTTACGTGGAAGGTGAAAAGCATAAATTTAGTGTGTGTATATATGTTATAAATAAAATAATAATGATATTAATTAAATATTATTAATTTTTAAAAAATAATATATCATTTCATTTTTCATGTTTTCTATTACTTAAATATGATTACATCGTTCATTTATGTGTGGACTACCAGCTTCACGAAGCGATGTAACTCTGTTTTAATCACCACACCACATTGATGATATATATAATTATATTTAATGAAATAATATGGTATATATGATATTATTATAATTAATTAAAGATAATATAGTATTTATCTTTTTTCCATAATGATCATTGAGAAATGGAAATGTTACTCTTGTGTACATACGGACTTCAGTATCCATGATTGTAACATAGTTTATTTTTCATAACCAATAATAATTATTGGTATTAAAATTATAATTCATGATTAATTATGATAATTATGTTAGGATTACTATTCATTATATTTTTAAATATTATCCTTCTTGACTATAGTTTACCTACCAAAGTCATTTTTTGAAACATAAGAAAAATATCATCGAAACATATGATGTAAACTTAATCAATTAAGTAACCATATATAACATGGTAATAGGTGAAATAAAAGGAATAAAAAAACTTAAAAATTTTATTAATCATTTAAATAATGAACATAAGTTTATTATAATGGAATATAAATAATGTATGTGACAATTCAGACTCAAGTTAAGGGTTTCTCATCTCACTTTTACTTCTATGATACATATGCCATATTCACCACTTATTTGTTTTTGGGGTGTATATACTTACATTTTTTCTATTTTATTTCATGAATTTATTTATCTTCCTGGTATTCATTATTTAATTTCATTTTATTTCATTCATGGGGATCATGATTCAAAAGTTACTAAGGTGGTAAGGGTTTATTTCACAATTTCATCATTAATCGGATTTGTTTCTGTTGAAGTCACCCTTGGGTGAATTATTTGATATTTATATCTTAAAGTAAATTTATTTTAGTATAATATATTTATTCATGAAATTTTTCATGTAATATTACCATTTTTCCACTCATTTGAACTGAAAATGATTAAGAATTATTTTTAATAAAATCCAACTTAATTTCTCTCTTTGATCGTAAATCCTTTTCCATCAAAACCCATGTTTTTTAAATATGTTTTAAATTTTTTTAACCTTTTCAAGATGATTTATTAAATATAATTTTACCTATTTTAAATTTTATTAAAAAAATTAATGTAATCTTCATGACATTTTTAAAATAACTCACATTTATTTTTTTTACAGAAAATTTGGATAGAAACTTTATTTTAACATGTAAGGAATGAATGGAGTTTTCCACTGTCATAACCAATAAATATTTTAAATCTTATATTAAAAATTTTCAAATTATATTTTTATGTAAATGGGTTTTAATAATATTTTTAAACATTTTTTTAAATTATTTTCAAAGTGAAAATTTTATTTTCCTCAAATATGTTTTTAAATATATTTTTATGGTATTACAACTAATCAATAAAATAAAAACCTTATTGTACTTATGATAAATTGTGGATATGTTTTATTGATATCATCATTATTATTTCTTTTGATGGTTTATGGTAAATTTGACTAAGGATGTACAATTGTATTACCATTCTGTATATTACTTGGGATGATTTATGATTATGCTTATTGATTGGGGAAAGTATTAAAATTTCATATCCTAGTTTTTTAATAAAACATTTTATGATGATTGTGTTTCACTTATTTCATATAAAGAATGAATTGGACTTTTTAAGTGAGGGTTGGGACCCACTATATCACACTGATATATCAGTAGGTCTCATGAGAAAAACTATATTGGGTATTGACTGAGGTCTTTCAAATATATATTGATATATAGGAATAAGTCCTCAAAAATATTAGATATCTTAGAATGAGTCCTAGATGGTATGTTTTAGATCTCTAGAGTTATCAATTACATCACTATGAATTTATTTATTGATATTACATGTGATTATTTGATTAGTTAGAATATTCATGGTTATGTTTCAAGCTCATTTGATTATTTATATTGAAATTTTTTTTCATCATTTATTCCTTGCATATTATTCTAATGTTAATGAATAATTTCCAAGTGTTTCAGTTATTTAACATTCCATATTGATTTTTCCTTATTTATTCATAGCTTCTGAGGTATTATTACCCTTACTGAGCATCTGAGAACACCCATTTATTATGTTTTATTTTACCTAGGATATGTGGAAGTGTCTTTCTGATTGATATGCAGGGATACACTAAGGGGAATAAATGAATTCTCAAATAAAATTATTTTGGGATCCTATATTTTAGAATATAATGTGGATTCAAAATATGTATCTATTTTATAAAGACTAATAAACTATTTTTTCCTTTGGGATTTGATTACTTTTATCTTATTCCAATGTATCAATGTAGACACTAGCTCCAGGATACTAGGTTCGGGTCACAACAATTAGTATTTGTGGAAGTTTTTTAGAAACCATGAGAACTATATTGAGGAAAATATATATTAGTGAACATTACCTTATGATACACACTGATTATCTGTATATAAAAACTTCTTAAATTTTTGGTAAGTAAGATATTATGTGGAATTTCCTAAAAAAATCATCTCTGTCTGGATACTACATGTCAACGTGGTACGGGCAACCAATATACCTAGGGGTATTAACTCAGAAAAGGGTACAATGGGGTTGACTTGATTGTTACCTACTGCATAAAAATGAGCCTTACTATTCACTTGGATTGACACTCCTGGGTGATATTTTTGGGTTAAATCACACCTATTTTCAAACCATTATGACGGATTTGAATGTATTTTTATGATTTGAAAACATTCCCATAAAAATGTGTTCATGAATACGATATTACTGATGCATAAAATTCAAAATTTATTTTAATTACTTCTGTAGTTTTGGGATTATACATCATTCTCCACAATGATATGATCTCATATAGTTTATTTAATAATTTAAAAGTGGAACTTAGAATAATTTATGGGAACTACTTCAATTAACGTAATCCAAATAGTAAGAATGACCATTTCTTTGATGGGGTTAAGACAATTTTTTAAGAGAAATAGTCTCCCAAACATGCTCATCATATGAGGATACAGTATCATGTGCTAACAATATAGAGAAATAATTATCTATGTATTATGGCTTCAAAGGTAAGAAATATGAGAAGAGGATGATAGAGAAAAATATGAACAAAGTGAATAAGTGAAAAAAAATTCCATCAATTAATACTTGTGGAAAGAAACACCTTATAACTTTATTAAATGGTATGATAGTTTGATACAAATTTGGAGATAAATGTCACCATGAACACGAATTTAAGGGCATGAAAAAGTTTTAAAATGTTCAATGATTAAACTGGAAGGAGTTAGGGAACTTTTAAAATGAATTCCCCAATCATAAAACGAATATACTTCAAAAGTATATAATGCAGCATGGACAATCATGTGATATTAAAACATATGAAGTGGGATGATTAATTTGATTGTGTTTGTATTCATTGATTATTCCTTTTGAGTATTTTATCAATGATATCATGGTTATAAGAATTATTAAATTTATAAATATTATAATAAAAACTTTATCCTTAAATAATTTCAATAATATATTGAATGGTACTGATAACCAAGAACAATTATTCAATGGAAAGTTAAACTTATTGTAAAACACATGGTTGAGGGAAAGATAACACTTAACATTTTCCTCATGATGACAAAATGATGTTTGGATATAAGGGATGATTGATATGAAAAAACAAAATTGGATAGTACAAAAAACCTTGTAACTGATTAATCATTTGTGAAAAAAGTGGTTTATGCTATCATTGATGGAGTTAACAACATTTTTTGGATTGATGGAAAAAGAAATGTTTTCTGAAAAAAAGTATTTTTTTCAAAAATGTGTATTAGTCGTTCTTTTGAGCACATAATTTATAATTTATTTTTAAAAATTATTAAGTTTTTTTTGATAAAATTAAATTAAATTTTTTAAATAATAATATAAAAATTATCTTACGGTGAATTTTGGGATTTTTCTGAAAGTTTTGTATGTTGATGAATAGTGAAAAATACTGAATTTTAATTGAAAACAATCTTTCCGTTTAAATTATTTATAATGTTAAATTATATTTTTAATTATTTCTAAAGAAAAATTACAACTATTATATATCTATTAACACAATTTAGGTCATTAGAATCAATTTTATATTGAATTTAGGTAAAATAACATTGTAAACATTTGAGCATTTTCTCTTCAAAAACATTCTTTCTCGCCGCGTCTCTTGGATTAATTTTAAATAAAACATAAAAGATTATGTTAAGGAAATTTAGAAAATGGATTAAATATTTTAATCATAAAAATATATATTAAAAAAAATTCAATTTAATTTTTTACCATAATGAATAGTGAAACAGTAAAAATTATTTATCATGGTTAAGGTAAAAATGGTTACACCGGTGGGATTAAATTAAAAATATAAGGAATAAAATAAATTAAAAATATAAATAAAATATATTTTATCATCATATTTCCAACATATAATTTATAAGTAACTAGAATACTCCATTTTTATCCCTTTTGTAAACTGACAAACAAGGGTATCGCTTTTTATTTTGAAAATTTTCATGTGTGCCACTCACCTCACCTATAAAATGACACCCCTTATCCTCTCTTATTCACACATTAAAACCTATTTGGTGAATACTTTACCAACCCCAATACCTTCAACACTTCCCTCATTTCATCCTAGAGTCATTATTTTGGGTATAAAGAAAACCTAGTAATTCTTTTTGTTCAAACATAAGAGGATACCCAAAAAATAGTTAATGTTCTTCAATATGAGTTTTTATTTTATTTATTCCTCTAAATCATTAAATTTTTATTGAAAAATACTAATATAATAACCTAAATATTTTAATCTATTCTGATATTTTTTTATGTCAATTTCATGACCTATATCTATCTCCTATTATATAAAATGTATTATGAAATCATTATATATGTGTACGGCGGAATACTGCCTCGCAAACTAGTGTCATTCTTTTTTCCAATACCACCTCTCACGGTTGGGTATGATTATGAATATAATGTATCTATATGATATTTATAACATAATTATAGATTTGTATTCCCTGTTTCATATATACCTTTTTTCATTCCATTCCATAGGGAATACAATAACATCCCTCGTGTGTACTGCAGACTAACACCTCACGAAGCAATGTAGTTCCTCTTTCACAAACACTTTACCTGGATTGTGATAGGGATATATTTAGTGAATATATAGGATATAAATAACATAATTATGATCTTAATATAAAATTTATTATAATAAAAAGATAATATATCATTTCATTTCTTATTTTTTCACTCACTCAATGATAATAACATCATTTTTGTGTGTGTGGACTACCGCATTCATGAATCAATGTGACTCTTTTTTCATCACCATACCACATTGATGGAATATATATGTATATTTAATGAAATAATATGGTATACATGATATTATTATCACTCTTAAAAATAAAATATTACTTTTCCTTTTCCATAATGATTATTGAAAAATGGAGATGTTATGTGTACATATGACAAACCATATCCATGATTGTAACATAGTTTATTTTTCACAATCATTATTCATTGTTAGTTTTAAAAGTTTAATTTATGTATAAATATGATAATTATTTCATAATTATTATTCTATATATTTTTGAATAATAACCTCTTTGGTCATAGTAAACCTACCAAAATCATTTTTTGACACAAAATCAAAATATAGTCGAAACATCCGATGTAAACATAATTGATTGAGTAATCATAAATAACATTATAATAAGTGAAATAAAAATAATAATAAACATTAAAAAGGTTCTTAATAATTTAAATAATTAACATTATTATATTATTTAAGAAGATAAATATCGTACGTGATGAACCTATCTCAAGGTAAGGGTTTCTCGTCTAACTTTTACTTCCATGAGACATATTCTATATTCACCACTTATTTCTTCTATGTGGTGTATATAATAATCTTTTCATATGTTATATAAATAATTAATTTGTATTCATGGTATTTAATGTTTCATTTAATGTTATTTCTTTCATGGAGATTATGATTTAAAAGTTAGCAAAGTGGTAAGGGTTTATTTCACAATCTCATCATTATTCGGAATTATTTTTGTATAAGTGTCCATTAGGGTAATTATATGATATTTAAATTTTAAAATCAATATATATTATTATCACATGGTTGTTAAAGAACTTTTTCAAGTAATAGTACCATTTTCCCCCTCTATGGTGCTTAAAATTATTAAGAAAATGTTTTCAATAAAATTTAACTTTAGTACTCTCTTTGGTCAGAAATCATTTTTCCTCAAAACCCAAGTTTTCTATAAAAATTAACATTTTAAAAATTATTTATTGAATACATTTTTACCCATTTTTACTATTTAAAATTTTTAAAAGGAATATTCAGGTCATTTTTTCAAAAAATGCTCGTTTTTTATTGAAAATTTAAATGGAATCAGTGTTTTAACATGTATGGCATGAATAACATTTTCCTCCATCATGACCAATAAAGGTTTTATATATTATTATATAATTTCACAGTGGTTATTTTCAAATAAAAATGTTCTAACAGAATTTTTTGAAATTTTATTTCTAAAAATATTTTCAAAGTGAAAATTTTATTTTACTAAAAAAAGTTTTTAATGATCTTTTTAACACCTAAATGACCAAAGGCTTATATTATATATTAATTTCTATAATAAATTTTATTGGTTAAGGGATAACCATTTACATAGTTTGTAGACCCAAGAGGCGTAGATCCATTGTAAATTCATGGTCTTTTTAGGCTTAAGGAAAAAATACCCAATAGTAATACCACCCAGCTGATACAAATATTAGACCATAAAAACCCACCTGCAAAGCTGCTCAAAAATCATCCCAATACATAATTTCATGAGTCTAGTATCGATGAAAAATATATACCCTCTAAAACATCCAAATCTGAGAGCACTGCTGGTGGATTCTCCTTGCTCCGACATCATGAGGACTACACCTTGGTGAGAGACCCTAATTTTATGTTGTAGATCAGTCCATTGAAGACCACTGTCAGTGTCACACCCGGACTTTTTGATTTATTTTTATTTTAATATTTCTTAGCTCTATTTTCCCGCACCATGTTCTGGGATGGGTCTTAGCTTAAATTTTTTTGTCGTTTAAAATTCTTAGTGGGTTTTGGGCTTGTGCGCAGTCACTGCACAATGGGCGGTAGCCGTGTGGTCAGCCCGGGTGCCCGCGCAATTGTCTAATGATTAAAAAAATAAAGTTTTATGTTGTAATTAATAATATTATTATTAATGAGGTTTTATTATTGTTATTATTTTTATTTTTATAATTATTATTTTTCTTATAATTTTTATAGTTATTGTTTTTATTATTATTATGGTTGTTGTTTTTATAATAATTATCATTATGGTAATTAATTTTTATTATTATTACATTTATTAATGTTATTTAATTATTATTATTATTTATGGTTTTATTATTATTATTATTATTATTATTATTATTATTATACAATGAAAAAATTAAGAAACCCTAATCCTGCGTCGCCCCCCCCCCCCCCCCCGACCCTCTCACGCTTCACCTTGGTGCAACCGCCTTACCTTCTTCTTCCCCCACAGCACGACGCGGTGAACTCTCCTCCCACTTCGGTTTCTTATTTGGTACACAAGGACCCTGTCACCTTTGGCCCTTGCCGCAGACTCGGCCTCTCCCTTTCCTTCATGCCATAAACCGACTCGCTACAGCCATATGCCATCGACCTCATCCTCCAGCATCAGCCAGCAGCCTCCCTTGCCTCTCACCCCGACAGCTACCCTCACCTCACTCCCTACCCTTCACGCTCACCTAGACCTCGCCCAACCGCTCTCCCCAATGCCAACTCTACCTTCACCCACTCCTCCGACCTTGCCTCACGCTTCAAACACCAACCACCCCTGTGTGTGCTACCCTCACTCTCAGTCAGCACCCTTCGACTTCATTGCTCCTTTTTCCTCTCTCCCAACAGAAAACCCGCCTTCTCCCTCTACTATGGAAGCAACCGCACCCCCCCCCTCCTTTTCTCTGGCCTGTGTCACACCAGCTGGCCTCGCTCCTCCGACCAGCCAACCCTCCTTGCTCTAGACCCCATCGGCCTCACCTCACTTGCTTCAAGACACCATCATACCCACCCTCACTGGCCCTTTTTCTCCATCCAGTAGCACTCTGAACCCCCTTTCTCGGTTTTTGTTTTTTTAATTCCATATTTGGTTTTTTATTTGTTTTATCGAAATCCTAATATTTCAGGTTGTTTGTCTTGCATTTTTTTCACATTGTTTAGGGTGCAAGGTTAGTCTGCAGGGTATGGTTCTACATTCCATTAAGTTTCATTTCTTTCACATGCGTTTGAGGTAGGTGAATTCACATGTTATTCTATTTCGATGAATTACATAAATACTTTATTTATTTTAATTAATTTTTCTTTTAATTTGTTTTTCACCTTAATTATTCTTTCAACTAGTTTTTTGGATAGTGAGTTCTGTTGGTGATTTTTTTTTAAAATTTGTTTTTAAATATTTCTTGTGAGTTGGTACTATTAATTTTGTTGATCAAATTTCAATTTAGCTTTTATAAGATATAAATATTATGATTTGTATGGTACTTTCACTTCAAAAAGATTTTTTGAACTGGTTGATCCATTTCATATCATTTCATGAATTGTGCGGGAGTTGCGGAACTTATTTTGGTAGGTCCTTGGTGTGTTTTTACTTTCAAAAGAGGATTTCTATTTTGTAATTAGTGGGAATACTTATTGTGTTACTTTGAAGTGTTTTTTTAATTGTTTAAATGATTTATTAAAAATGTGTAGGTGATTGAAAATCATGTTTTGAAATAGTTTTAGTGTGTGAATGATTGGGTCATTTTATCAATTTGTAACATCATATCTTGACATGTGTTAAAATGTTTTGGATCGGGTTTAATAATTTTAGAGGGGTGTTCATGTTTTTCTTAAATGATGTGAACTTTTGGTTTTGGTTTTAAAGTAGTTGGTATTTAGTGGAAATGGATCTAAGATATCTCCTTGGTTGTTTATTATTTCATTGGATGTTGGCACATCCATGGGTGTACTAGGTGCACACATGGATGTGCTCACAAAGGATAATGGCACCTCTGAAATGGAGTTTATTTAAATACGTGGATTTCCAAATAATTCATGTTTTTCCAAAATGAGGTTTGGTCTCTAGTGTGGTTCCCTTAAATAACATCAAATGTACTTCTCAAGGGTTTGGCCCACTTGGCCTTAAAAAATTCTTTGTTGGGTGTCTCGAAGGATAAGGGCATGTTTGGAAAATAGGAAACATTTGGGTGTGGTTGGTTTCCAGGGGCCTATTTGGCACTTTGAACACAAAATGTGATGTTTTCTAAGATTTTATTAAAGGTTGTGGTTTGGAAAATTGTGTGCGCCTGGTAGTAGTTTTAATTTTTTTTAGAAAAAATGGTTTCAACATGGATGTGACATGATGGACCGTTAGGAACTTTCAAAATCAGGGTAATGTTTGTGTTGATTCTTCGAAAGGATGGAATTTTGATCACTATATGCTCATTTAACAACTTTAATATTTTGAAAAAGGTATCAAATGGTTTTAATGATTTCATGGAATGACGGTTCAGTTGGAGCCTTTGATGATATATATATATATATATATTTGGAACCTCTATAGGGGGATATCCCTTATGGGTTATCGTATGGAGTGTCCGTGTTTGGGGTAGGCAAGTGTGGGGAGATGATTCATGCATGTGAGGGAATCCTACTTACATAGTATTATTATAAACACCATGGGTTTTTGGGAATCTTTTAGATGATCAAGTGATGGTTGCTGACCAACCCTAATTAGACGGGTTGGTACCCCGGGATTTGTTGTTAGGACAGGCATGCATTACTATTGGATTTATCAGTTTAGGGAATCCAGTTGGTTATAGACATAGAATATTCACCATACACCAACAGGTGGTTCCAAAACCGAGTACGTCTAGGGGTCTTATAGGAGAGTTTAGGATCACCCATGGTTACTCATTTATTTACATTACATTTTTACTTTCTATCGTACTAGTTTATTTTCAGCTTGCCTTGTTTAGCAGTATTATTTTAACCCAGCTTTGGTGTCTTTTTTTGGGTTTTGTTTATAAAATGATAAATGGTTTTATTTAAATAACATGTAGCATTTGGTAGATATTTTTTCAAGTGGGAAAAACATGTTGCTTATTTCAAAAGGTGAAAAACATACATTTATATTTATATTTTAAACTTGTGTTAGTGGATTGTTTTGGGAAATGATACATTGGATTATATGGTTAATCTTTCCAACCCTACTGAGCATTTTTAATACTCATGCATATTTGTTTCATTTTAGATTTTGGTTTCCATTTCTCATGTTTTATCAGCTGAGTTTATCATTACTGAAGCAAGGTCGGCCTTTGTTTGGGAGGTGGCCTGGAAGGTCACATAGAGTTATGTTGAGATGTTCTATTTATTTATTTACCATTTCTAGAGTTTAGTTTTATTATTATTTTTATTCTTGTTTATTTATTTATATTTTATTTTCCAAATCATTCCCAATCAATAAATTTTGATGCCCGGCACTGGTTGTCAGCCCGTGGGGATCAAGAAAGCTCTTTGGGACATGTCACAGACCAGCTCGGGTGACTGGTTTAGGGTTGACCTAAGTTGGTTCATGATAAAATGGTATCATAGGGGGACCTTATTATTTTGGGTGTCTGATAGGTGGAGATTAGGATAGTAGGGACTCAAGGGGTAGGTACTGGAAGGATATCATGAACACTCGCCCGTTCCAAACCTTGAATGTCTAGGGGTAGTCTGGGAATTGAGTGTTTTTCTCATTCTGCTTTGTTTTAGATTGAGGGATGACAACAGAGGCAAGCCGATATTACATCATGATTTCACATGGAGTAGTGACCCATGTAGATTATGAGTACACAGTTTAAGTTCTTCCTAGTTGTTGACACTTAATTGTGGCATGGCCCACTACCATGTCGCCATGTTAGGTGTGATTACTAGTCCCTGACACTTATAGTTTGATGCAAGTTGTGTGTCGTCTTGGTTCTAGTTTGTGTAGCTTCACTTTTGAAAATGAAAAGGGGGTTTTGAAATGGGAATGATTTATTTTAAATGAATTTAAATTCATGAAATTCATTTTAAAACCGAAATATTTCGGTCTAAAAAATATGGTGTTTTCTTAGAACTGGTAGAGAAATGGTTTGGGTGCAACCTTAGGTACTCTTTATGAACGTTTTCACATGTGAGGTAATTCATGGGATGTGTGTGTTGGTGTGTATGGACGAAAGTTAATAAAGGAATGTGAAATGGTTCATGGGATTACTAGGAGGGTTCTTCGAATTAATGGCTTGACCTTGTTTTTATAAAGTGATTTTAAAAAGGGGAAATGATTTTGGAAATTGAATTTGGTTTGAAAAGTGAATTTGGTATTTGGAAAGTGGCCTTGAAAGAAGGTTTTTTTTAAATCTAAAATGAAAAATGATTTTGAAAAGGTAATTTTGGGTTGTGTTTGTATTTGTATGGTTTTTTAGAAATAACTTTTTGGATGAATGCGCTTTCAGTGATGTTGATTTAGCTTAATATAGGTTTTGGATTTGTGTTTTACATGTTGTTCAGAAAATGCCACCCAAAAAGGTCCCCAAGTTTTTTGATAATTTGTTCCCATTCATTGGTTCTTCTCAGAAATTGTATATCCTTCACAGTGATCGGGGTCTATTTGAGGTAGCAGAGTGGTTTGAAGAGTTCAATCACATCTTTAGAGTATTGGGAACTCCAGAAGCTGTCATAGTTTGTGTTTTTTTTGGTGTGTTAGAAGGTCCATCTCTGGATGAATGGGATTTGTTCGCCCCACCATCACTACAAGTTGTGATTACTTGGGATGTATTTAAATCCATCTCCATCTGATGGTTCACACCTGATGAGGTGAAGGTGATTAAAGGGAAGATCTCATGCATATTTAACAAGGCCAATGGACGGTGAAGATATATGTTGACCATTTAAAGGAACTTGTGTCCGTTTCTCTAGAGGTAGCATTGCAGGATTTGATTAAGACTTCTCTCTTCATCAGGAGTCTTCGTCTAGAGATCAAGGAGTGAGTCCTCCTTTCTAAGGACCATCATTTCGAGAATCTAGTGGATGAATCATTCTTATATGAGTTGGTCTCTAGAGTGAAAATGGTTGAAAATCTAGTATATCCCGTAACTCATGAAGGTTCCCCATCTAGCGAGAAGGATGTGCCAGAAGGACTTGTTTCAAAATAGTCCTCTGAAGTGGTTCTAGCTTCCAGTTCATCGGACCATTCAGTGGAGTGCCACCAGTGTGGCTGGTTCGAGTATGTGAAGTCATCATGTCGCATCCCTCCAAATAATTGTTGTCATTGTGACTATTTGAGTAATCTAGAGAAGTTTTTTAGGAAGCATAGCATGAAGAAGATACTGTGACCTGAGTAATTCTAGTGCCTAACTGTGAGGCAGGAGATGCTTTAGCCATCAGATCCCCAGCTACATATCTTGGGGTAAATCTTGTGTGCGGTCAGGAATTGCCGGGGGTGTGAATCATCAATTCGGGTTTTGTGTTTTGTGTTTGTAGTGAAACATTTAAAGACTTTTCGTTCTTTTTTTCTGTTGTTAAATTTTTGACGTCATTTTAAGATAATTTTTTTATCATGGAGTTATGACAGACATGCTCTATTATAATCCAAATAGTTTTTTTCCTGATCATGGTTTTCTGAATCATGCATTTTTCTAAAAAGTGTGTTTGGCCCCTATATGGGTTGATCTTAGTTTAGCGGTGTTCGTTTGGTGATGAAAGTGCCTATGAAGGAGTCAAGTCTTGTAGTTATGCTCGAGTTTACTATTGGGATTGTGTTCTTCTCAGAGGTTTTTCTCTAGTGTTTGGGGTTTTTGGTTTGGGTCGACTGTCCCAAGCTTTAGCTGAGGTGTTGGTTCGTTTGTATTATATAAGTTAGTTTGGATTTATTGGGAGTTCCTGTGTTGTACCCCCTCTTTCCAGGGTGGTGTGTTTGGGTGTTAATTTTCCACTCAAGTTGAGTTCTTATGGTGGGGAGAACCCTCTCATGTTCTACCATTCTCTTGCATTGTGATCTCTTTCGGTATCAATCGGTCAAAGATTCTTGTTTTGTCTATTGTTTGGCTGGGTGACTTTCTAGGGGCAGAAAGTGTCTGCGGTGGGGAGAATTGTCACACCCTAACATTTTGATTTATTTTTATTTTATTATTTCGTGGATCCATTTTCCCATGGCAAGGTATGGTCTGGGTCCCAGCTTAAAATGTTTTTTCATTTAATATTTTTAGTGGTTTTCAGACTCATGTGCGGTCATCGCAGAGTGGGTGGTAGCAACGTGGTCATCTCGGGTACCCGTGCAATTGTCTAACGATTAAAATAAATAATTTTTTACGTTTTAATTAATAAAACTATTATTAATGAGGTGTTATTATTGTTATTTTTTTTATTTTTTTTATTATAACTTTTATGGTTATTTTTTTATCATTATTGTTGTTGTTGTTGTTGTTGTGGTTGTTGTTGTTATTAATTTTTATTTTTATTAACTTTATTATTATTATTTTTTAATTATTACTATTTCTTGTTTTATTATTATTATTATTATTATTATTATAAAATGATAAAAAAAAAATAAGAAACCCTAATCCTGCGTCACCCCCCCCCCCCCACGTACCCTCTTGCGCTTCACCCTAGCGCAACCGCCCTCCCTTCTTCTTCCCCCACGGCATGGCATGGCGATATCCCCTCCATCTTTGTTTTCCTTCTCGGTGCACGAGGACCTCATTGCTCTCTACCCCTACAGTTGACCCAGCTTCACCCTTTGTTTCATGCCAGCAGCCGCCTCGCTACGGCACTCTATCTTCGTCCTTGTCCTTTAGTGCTGGCCAGCACCCTCCCTTGCCTCTCACCCCAACAGTGGTCCTTGCCTCACTCCCGACCCTCTGCACTCACCCAACTTCTCTCCTCAGCACCAGATCCGCCTTTTCCTACACTGCTGCCCTAGTCTCACACCCCGGACCCCCCCCCCCCCACCCCCCTCCGTGCGTGCGGACCTCACTCTTGATCGGCGCCCTTTGACTTCACTGCTCCACCCTCTCTCTAGGAAGCCGACCCGCCTTCACCCACTGCTCCAGTAGAAATCGCACCCCCTGCCCTCCTTTTTTCTGTTCAGTGGTACACCATCCATCCTCGATCCTCCTACCAGCCAACCCCCCTTGCCTCAGACCCTATTGGACCGCACTAGCTTCACCGCACCAGCAACCTCACCCCCTCCCCTTAATATCTATTTTACTCTGTCCAGTAGCATGCCGAACCCCCCCCCCCCCTCTCTAGTTTATTTTTTTAGTCCATATTTTGTTTTTTTATTTGTTTTATCAAAATCCTTATACTGCAGGATGTGTGTTGTGCATTTTTTTCACTGTTTATGGTGCGCAGTTAGTCCGCATGGTATCGTTCTACCTTCCTTGAAGTTTCATCACTTTCACACATGTCTATGGTAGGTGAATTCATGTGCTTTTACTTTTCTAATCATTCCATAAATACTTTCGTTCTTTTATTTAAGTTTTCTTTTAATGTGTTTCGCACCATAATTATGCTTCGACTAGTTTTTGGATAGTGTTTTCTGTTGGTGAAATTTGTTATAATAAGTTTCTAAATCATGATTTTGAGTCGGTACATTTAGTTTTGTTGATCAAATTTTAGTCTATCTTTTAGAAGATATAAATATGGTGATTTTTATGGTACTTTCACTTCAAAAAAATGTAGTGAACTAGTTGAGCCATTTGATATCATTTCATGAATTACGCTATAGTTCTGAAACTTATTTTGGTAGGTCCTTGGTGTGTGTTTTCTTTCAAAATATGATTCAAATTTTGTAATTGGTGGGAATTCATATTTTTCTTCTTAGAAGTGTTTTTTTAATTGTTTAAACTATTTATTAAAAATGAGTAAGTGATTAAAAATCATGTTTCGAAATAGTTTTGGTGTGTGTTTGATTGGTTCATTTTATAGATTGGTAAGGTCATATCTTGGAATGTGTTAAAATGTTTTGTAAAGGGTTTAATAATTTTATAGGGTTGTTGATGTTTATCTTAAATGATTGGAATAGTGGGTATTGGTTTTAAAGCTATTAGAGTTTGGTGGAAATAGATCTGAGATATCTCCTCAGTTGTTTATTATTTCATTGGATTTTGGTACATCTATGGGTGCACTTGGTGCACCCCTGGATGTGATCACAAATGATAATGGCTCCTTTGAAATGGTGTTTCATTAAATCCTTGTTTTCCCAAATAATTCTTGTTTTTCCTAAATGAGGTTTGGCCTTTGGGTTGGTTCCCTTAAATGACTTCAAATGTACTTATCAAGGGTTTGGCCCACTTGGCCTTGAAAAATGCTTTGGTGTGTGTCTAGAAAGGATAAGGGAACCTTTAGAAAATATGAAATGTTTTGTTTTGGTTGATATCTAAGGGCCCATTTGGCACTTTGAACATAAAATTTGATGTTGACTATGATTTTATTAAAGGTTGTAGTTTGGAAAATTGTGTGTGTCTAGTCAGGGTTTTAAATTTTTTTAGAAAAAATGGCTTCGACATGGATGTGGTGCGACGGACCATTTGGAACTTTCAGCTGCAATGTAATGTTTATGGAGATTCTTCGAAATGATGGCAGTTTGATCACTATATGCCCATTTAACAACTTTAATATTTTGGAAAAGGTATCAAATGGTTTTAATGATTTCATAGAATGACGACCCGGTTGGAACCTTTGGTGATATTATATATATATATATATATATATATATATATATATATATATATTTTGGGGGACACCTCTATAGGTGGATATCCCTTATAGATTATTGTATCGAGTGTTCGAGTTTGGGGTAGGCAAGTTCGATGAGATGAGTCATGTGTGAAAGGGCCTCCTACTTACACAATATTATTATAACCATCATGGGTTCTTGGGAGTCTTTTATATGATCGAGTAATGGTTGCATACCAACCCTGATTAGACAGGTTGGAACCCCCTGGATTTATTGTTAGGCCCGGCGGACGTTGCCACGTGATTGGTCAGTTTAGGGTGAACAGTTGGTTATAGACTTAGGAGATTCACCATTCACCAGTAGGTGGTTACAAAATAGATTATGTCTGAGGGTCTTATAAGGATGTTTAGGATCACCCATGGTTACTCATTTATTTACATTGATTGTTTACTTTCAATCGTACTAGTTTATTTTCAGGTTTTCATGTTTACCATTATTATTTTAGCCTAGCTTTGGTGTCTTTTTTTTGGTTTTGTTAATGAAATGAGAAATGATTTTATTGAAATAACATATAGCATCTACATTATTTTTGTCAAATGGGGAAAACATGTCACTTATTTTAAAATGTGAAAACATTACTTTATATTTTTATTTCAAACTAATGTTAGTGGATTGTTTCAGGAAAGGAGATATTGGATTCTGTGGTTTATCTTGGCAACCCTACTGAGCATTTTTAATACTCGTGGCTATTTTTATCATTTCAGTAGTCGGTTTCCCTTTCTTAGGTTTTCTTGGATGAGTTTCTCATTATTAGAGAAAGTTCGGCCTTTGGTTGGAAGGTGGCCTGGAAGGTCACATGGAGGTATGTTGACATTTTTTGTTTATTTATTTTCCACTACTATAGTTCAGTTTTATTGTTATTTTTATTCTTGTTTAGTTATTTATATTTCATTGTCCAAATCATTTGCAATGATTAAATTTTGATTCCCGAAAATAGTTTCCAGCCCATGGGGATCGGAAATGGCCTTTGGTACATGTCACAGATTGGCTCAGGTGACCAGTTCATGGTTGACCAAGGTTGGTTCATGACAGTGAGACTTCTTAATCTGCAGAACTTCTTATACTAAATCTTCCATTATATCCCATATCAATTGATGTTTCACCACTCCTCTCAACTCCCATATACCCGTTGTCGTCAATTGCCTATTGTGCCTCTATGAATCTCATCGACCGTCATTGCCTGACCCAACCCATGACCTCTTCGACCCCCCGTCCATCGACAAAGCACTTTTCCATCCACCTTCTTTCTATCTCAAAATCTTTACACCATTTCCTAAATTCCAACCACCTGATGTCCACGGATGAGGAACCCCCACCTTGATCCTTGAATCATCAACAAGACCCCCCCCCCATAATGTCACCTCCTCCCACGCCTGCCTATAGTAAACGATGCTCGTGTCCCCCATCATGTTCCCAATAAATCCTCAAATTCATGGCATCCAGGTAATGAGCCCTGGTTGGATGTAGGATTACAGGGTAGCCTTTACCACTAGATATCATCATTATTCTTTATTTGGATGGTTTATGCTCAATTTAACAGAGGATATACAATTTCATTATCATTCATTGTTTTAATATGGATTGTTTATGATTATGATTATTAATTATGGAAAGTATTTACATTACATATGATAGTTTTTTTAATATGAATATTTATGAGGATTTTGTTTCACACCATTAATATGATGAATGCATTGGACTTTGTATGTAATATGTGGCTCTTTCTATAACCCCTCAAATCATTGGAAGGTCTTTGGAGACAAATGAGATTAGGTTTTGGCCAAGGCCTTACCCATTTATATAGATGTCTTGGCACAAGTAATAAATGTTATTATATGTATTGAAACAAGGATTCGATAGTATGTTTTAGATGTCCTAAATAATACATTCCATCATTATAAATTCACTTATTAATATTCCATGTTATTATTCGATTAGTTAGAATATCCATGGTAATGTTTCATGACCATGTGATTATTAGTATGGAATTATTTGATCATTATTCATTACTATTATATTATACTCAATTTATTTATTAAATAGAATGTGTTTTAGTTATTTACCTTTCCATTTTTTATTCCATAATTATTTGTAGATTCTTCTATACGATTACCCTTACTGGGCATCTGAGCTCATCCCTTTCTTATATTTTATTTTCCCTAGGATATGAGTAAGTGTTTTGAGATTGATATGTGGGGATACAATAAGTGGTATAAATAAATTATAAAATAAATTATATGTTAATGTTTTGTTTTAAAATGTAATGTGAATTTCAAGTATGTTTCTAGTTTACTAAGAGAACTAAACTATTCATACCTTCAGGATGTGATTCTATGTATCTTATTTTAGTGAAACAAAGTATGAATTGTCTCTATGATTTTGGGGTTGGGGTTATCTATAAATATCAATAAATTTGAAGAATGAATGATATGATACCACTTAAAGGTTCAAGAAAAATATGAAATACTTTGGTGGGCGACAAAACTATAAGTTTTTATCGATTTGATGGATCAAGTACAATATTTTAACTGATGTGAATTCCATGAAAAATGAAATGTTTCCAAAAAATATTTTTTTGAGAAACTCCTAATCCCAATGAGTATATTTTCACATAATATTTTCAATTTATTTATTTATGATAATAATAAATGGTTACCTTATCAAGGAATGTTCTTCTATAATGAAGTTCATCACCTGTAAACCCTTCCTATAATATCTTCATTACATAGGGATGATCCATGTGTAAAATCCCTCTAGTAGTGACCATCACGTGATCCATTGATCAGTGAGAAATGCCAATTTATTTTTGGGTTCTTTAAAGATGAATAATTCGTCCTAAGTGGTTTATGTTGATCACAAATAGTTCTTTAGATCTTGAAGTAATCCCCCTAGTTCTTATTGTTCTTTAGAGGGAGAGAGGAGTAATGGAGATAAAATTATATTATGTATAACTATACTCAAATATCAATTAATCTTATTCAATAGACATAACCATCTATTTATATAGATAGGGTTTTTGATAAAATATTATTTAATTTTATACCTATGCTTAAATAATATATTAATCATTATCAAACCCCACACCATTTTATAATAATAATAATTATTATTATTATTTTATGACATGTCCTTTCTTGCATAATGATAAATATTATTTACTAGGTTCTAAATAAATATTAATCAGTGGACACAATCTTAGTGTACTCAAACTCTTCTGCATTTATTGAATATCTAAATTTATATTTAAATAATTATTTCACTCATTAATAAATAAAATTAATATTTTATTCCCAATATTGTGAATAAATATTTATTAAATATTCAAATAATAAAATAAATTATTTATTAATTAATAATTAATTATTTATTACCTTGAAAATATTAACAACCAATAAAACATGAATAAAATTATTCTTTCTTATAGATAATAATATAAATTCTAATAATTATATTCAAATATAATTTAATCCAAATCAATGAAAATACTTATTTTGTGACCCTCTAGGACTCATTCTTATTGGAATTAAGTGATATTATCAAAATTTCAAGATTACTACCTAATAACTGGTCAATAAAACCAAGAGAAAAAAAATAATTTGGTAATGGAGGAAACTAAATACTACACTTATTGTGTAATATAAACCTTTTATCACAGTATACCATCAAATTGGTTTTACATCCATGTCATCAACATATATACTAGTACCTCCTATCTTGGAGATTCCTAAGTATAAAATTTACGAGAAGAAGACTCATCCACTTAAGAGTAATCACATGTCATAGTCTATATATTATGTTCCATGTCATAGTAAATTATCCAATTCTAGAAATATATTTAAGAATATCATCATGTAATTTAAATTTTCCCATCAAAGTTGGAAATTTCAATGAATTTATCAATGCGATATATTCTATAGGTTATTATTAGATCAATGTTATGAATAGTAACAATCAATATGTGATAAGATAATTATATTAATATTCATCTCTTTGAATATACATATAATCTAAAGTAAAAAGTAGTTGGTTATAGGTAGTACCTTAAGTGTCTTTAGGGGAATAGTACCCCACCTTCGATATAATCTTTACACCATCAAGGGGAATATCAACCCTCCCTAAAAAGATATTATACAGTTGGTGGAATCCTCTTTCCTCGTAATCTTATATATAATGTGATTTAGGGATTACTCTATCCTCTAGATCACATATATCATTCATATATATTTATATATATCAAATACATGGGGGAATATTCCCTTCCCAATGACTCATATAGTGTACACTAACCCAAGGGAATTTGTGATGATCACCCAATTAACCCACCACATATGAGTCCACAAATCATTATCTCAAAACCCAACCAACCCACTCATGGTTGGACCAAGGTCTATTATTATATTTTATCACCTTTACCACACCCCTTCTCATAGTGAGTCTCACAAGCATTCCATGACCACTACCTTATAACTAAAGGTAGGGTCTTACAATCACCATCTCAATTATGGAATGTCCAATCAACCAGAAAAGTCATCAAGCATCCACACAACTACACATTTCATCCATTCTCACAAGCTCACCTAATTATCACTAGGTTTCTAGTAACTCTTGAAATATACCTACATATTCACAATGACTCATCATCCACCAAGATTTATTGGTCTGTATCCTAATACCATACCCTCTCACACATGAAAAACCCACTAACCCCATAAATGTTTCCATATATCTTTCATGGACTTAACTAGAGAAATTGTAAACTATCTCAGTTTCTTAAGAATAACCTACATAATCTATATTCATTCTCTTTCCATTAATAAGGTAATTCAATAAGATTTCTAAACATAGATCATTCAATTCTCATTCTGTTAATCCAAATCAAACATCCCACTGCATTTTATTAGCCTTAAGGTACTACCAAGCCCTAGCATTTAAAAGGCCTTCCCATTACTCTTACAATTTCACATCCCAACATAGTCCCATTAACCATGTACTATCCTTATGTAACACACATCAAGACAGTTGGTATGTGATTTCGAGGTTACCCTAAAAATCCCCTCATCCCATTCTTAGGTTCCACCTCACATCTCCCATGGGGATCACTCAATATCATCAGGTGGAGGAAAACCCTCTTTTACAAACCTCATCATGACCTGAAGGACTAATCCCACCCATGGAAAACACCATGTCTCTAATTCACCGTTAAGGGAGTATTCCTTATCATTCATGACACATGCAGTCATATCACACAACACCACTAAACTTAAGCCCCTAAATAATTCCCATCATTCCTTAAGAAACCAACCTAGGGTATGCATGTCTAATCCATGACCAAATAGTCAATTCAAACCTCCTTCAAACCCAACAGCATCTCCAACCCAATGAGAAATGGTCCTTCAGTATGCTCAATTTCCTTAAACATCAATGGTTAACCTATAATCATATATTTTTGAAAAATAATGTATAAACATAAAATTTTCCTTATATCATAAGGGTAAAAACATAATAAGGATTTAATACCTTCTAAAGATCTACACTTCCAAAGATAAGTCCATCCATAACTCATGGAATCTCACACCAACACTGGATCCTCTATAATATATTTTCCACCTAAGTTCCAATTATATTCCAAAAATGGTTGAACCCATAAAAAAATACTTAAATATATCTACCTTTGATGAATTAGTGAGTGGAGATTTTCAATCATCCCTTTGGGATCCCAACTGTATAATATGAAAAAAATAATTTTTATTTAAGATGATTTACATTATATTAAAGTTAAATCATCATAAAAACCTAGTTGAGGACAATTAAATTAATATCTAGTGAATGAGATGGAAAATTAAGGGAAGAAGATGATGAAATATTCTTAAATATGGTGTGTAAACATCCAAGAACTACCCCATATAAAGGGCATAGAATGAAGGATGATATTATTAGAATATATCCTAAATAGACCTATATGGGAACCTCAAATCTAGTAAAATCAATGGGGTTTAATCCTAATATTATTAGACAAAGCCTTTTATAAAAATAAGAAATCAGACCCATCGAAATATGATCTATATGGGTCATGAAATAATGTCCTCCCAAGGTCACTCATCATATTGCTGATGGTTGGGGTACATCATGATGTATATCCATTATAAAAAACCAAAAACTCTTACTGTATTCACTAATGATGAATCTTCATAATCACGGTGTGGAGTAACCATTATAGGTAAATCCAAAATACTCATGGTCAGCCTACATGGTGTGTCCAATCCCTTGAGATGTATTATGATCCCTATAATGGTGTGACCTTAAGGGTAATGTTGTGACCTTCCTTCCATATGGGAATTAACATGGTAAATACATAAGATTATCTAAACTCTATATGTATGAATTATTACCATGATGTGAAAACCGTCACTATTTCATGACCCACAGATATAAGTTTCATTCCATATAAATGTAAAGACCCGTAAAATTCAAGGAAATTTTTTTCTTAATTTTCTTTAGAATTTTACAAGAGCGCGGTTTCAGACGGCACCTGATTCCGAGGCCCGGAGTGCCCGGAATTAATTTCCGAAGTTTGGCTCGGGTACGTTCAGTGAACGAACGAGCGGGAATTCCTAACTTTTGATACGGTGCTCGGAATTGAAATCCGAGGGCACCGATGAACTCGCAGCGCCGATATTCGCTTAAAGAGACCTTTTCGGGAGTTGCGTTTGTTGCGGGTTGAAAGTTAGTTTTGGGGATTAAAAAATAAGTAAAATAAAATTTTGTGTGTGAATTTTATTTTATTCTTGGTTGTTAGACTCTCTCATGGGAAGTTGTTGGTGGGGCCCACAACCACCCAACTTCCCATGTGTGGTTATGAGGAAGGTGGGGCCCACACGAGCCCCCACCTTTTCATTTTTCCTAACTCCTCTTTAAACTCCACTTTATTAATTTGACAACTTGTGTAATTTATTACATGAGTTAGTTTTATTTACAAACTCTTGGAATTCAAGAGTCATGTGGAGTTAAGGTTGGAAACTTAATAAACTTAAGTTATAACTTAAGATTTAAATGAGGAGAATTAAATGAAGTGGTTTGAATTTCAAACCTTTGAAATTCCAAACCCTTTTATTTAATTCTTGGTTTAGTTTCCTATGTTTGGGTTTTTGGGTTATGCTGTGCGGAGAGGAAAGGAGGGAGACTTCTTGTGAGTTCTTCCTCCATGACGAAGAACGCGGCGACCTTCTTCCACGACGACGGACTGCAACGCGTTGGATTTCCTCCACGACGCCGCAACGCATCCTTTCCGCGACGTGCCTCTCGCGGCGAACCCACGTCCGTCTACCGCGACGCCATAACCGCGATGCCGACGACGTCTTCCTCCGTGACGTCCGACTTCCGCGACACACATCTCCCGCGGCCGTTGACGAACGCCGAGTTGTTATTTGAGGTAGGGGTTTGTCTTATTTAAATTATGTGTTTTCTTTCCCTCGAGCATGAAAGAAAATCCGTTGGGCATAGTTCCAAATTTTATTAAAATTTGTGAAACGTTCATTGTTGTGTATACTCGATTGACCAACTGATATCGTTATAACGGGAGGAGATCGGACCGCACGAACACGACCGATTCTCCTCCCCCTTCTAAGCTTTCGTGTTGTTTTAGCGGAGACGACGCGGTGTCGTCGCACCGTGCAGGAACAAAAAGGATAAAGGCCGGTTTGGGTCACGGCGAAGAACCGCGACGCTATAATGCCACGCCTTTGAGAACGGATGAGACCGCGGCCGGAGTCGGGCCATGGCGGTGGGGCGCGACGTCGTTACGCTACGAAAATATTACAAGGACCGAACAAGAAGGGCGGCCGGAAAACCGGCCACCGGCGGAAAAAGAAGAACCGCGGCTGGACGGCCACGGCAAGACACCAAGAGGCGGCCGGCCACGCCGGCCGCCGGAGATCAGAACAGCCGCAGCCCTATGGCCGCGGCGGAGGAGCAAGGGGCGGCCGGCCTCGCCGGCCGCCGGGAATCAGGAAGGGCCGCGGCCCTATGGCCGCGGCGGAGCAGCCATGGGCGCCGGCCTTGCCGGCGCCGGAGATCGGGTGGGCCGCGGCCCTACGGCCGCGGCGGAATAACCAGGGGCGGCCGGCCTCGCCGGCCGCCGGAGACTGAGGAGGAGCCGCGGCTACGGCCGCGGCGGAGAAGAGAAGGCGGCCGGCCGCGCCGGCCGCCGCTTGGACAGGAGGCGGGACCCGCGGGTGGGTCCCGCGTGTGTAAAGAAACGGCCGGCCAAAGGGCCGGCCGAGATCCGAAAAAAGGGGGGGTTACACCCCCCCGCATGCGACCCATGCGCGGCGTGCTGACCGCGCCGCCGCCGCTGGCCGGACCGCGCCGCCGCTGGCCGGCCGCGCCGCCACCGGCCGGGCCGGGTCCAGCGGACCAGGTCGGTCCGACCCGGTTCTGTCGGACCCGGGTCGGGTCGACCCGGGTCGGGCCGACCTGAGGGGGGGTCGGGCCGGGTCGGTCCGGACCCGGACCCCCCCGTTTCGGACCAGTTTCGGTCTCTTGGCCTTATCTTGAGCCTCGGACCTCCGAACGACGAACCGTCTGCGGCAACGCGATCCTTGGATCGAGACGGTCGTTTCGGTTTATCGCACTCAAGGTTTCGGACTACTTTGAGTTCGGCCGGGTTGGTTCGTTCACGAAACCAACCGGGCCTTCGGAGCGGAAACGCTCATATCTTGAGCCACGAACGTCCGATTGACGCGCCGTCAGTCGCGTTGTGTTCCTCTTAGTGAATCGGATCTTTTGGCATACTCCGCCCGAGGTTTGGACGCAGGTGGAGTACGGTCGGGTTGGTTTTCCCTTAAAAACCAACCGGGCCCCGGAGACGAAAATGCCAATAACTCACAGACCGGGCGTCCGATTGACGCGCCGTCTGTTTCGTTGACTTCCTCTTGATGAGACGGAACTTTTGACATACTCCGCCCGAGTTTTGGATGCAGTCGGAGTATGGCCGGGTTGGATTGTACCCGAAATCCAACCGGGCCCCTGGAACGGGATAGCTGATATCTTTCAGACAGGACGTCCGCTTGACGAGCCGTCAGCGGCGTTGGTGGTTACGTTGAGTAACGGTTCCTTTGAGTATACCCTATGGGAGTTCGGGGTGCAGTTGAGATACGGCCGGGATTGGTTTCGCTCACGAAACCAACCGGGCCCCTGGGACGAAAAGGCTAATAACTCACAGACCGGGCGTCCGATCGACGCGCCGTCTGTTGCGTTGAGACCCCTGTGACGAGACGGACCTTTGAGACACTTCTTCGCGGGACCTTGTCATACTTGGAGTATCGACCAGTAGCTCGTGGAGCGGACCCGTGGTACTTGACAGTGGTGGTGCGCTTGGATGCAGCAGCAGATCCTTGGCGGTGGAGCGCTTGGTTGTAGCGGCGGACCCGCGTTACTCTACGGAGTGTGTGCGCTTGGTTGTAGCGACAGACCCACGACGGTGGAGTCGAGCATGCAGAGTACGGAGACCGTGTAGCCGGCTGAGACCTGACGACTGCTTGACCGACTCGACTTGGAGTGAGTCGACTAGCCCAGTGGACGGAGCGCCCGGTATTTGGCGGCAGACCCACGGCGGACGGAGCGCCTGGTAGTTGGCAGCAGACCCGCGGTACTCGACAGGAGGAGTACCTCAGTAGGCTATCTGGGTAGCGCCCGGTATTTGGCAGCAGACCCTCAGCGGACGGAGCGCCTGGTAGTTGGCAGCAGACCCGCAGTACTCGACAGGAGGAGTACTTCAGCAGTCCTAGGTTAGTGAGCGGCAGCCTCGGAGTCGTGACAGGACCACTGTACACTCTAGAGACGGAGCTCTTCAGCAGTTACGGTTTCGATAATGAAAATCCTGGTTTGAGCTGAGACTTTTGACCTTGTGTTTACCTCATGATTGAGATGGGTCACTTGCTAAACCTTGGTATATGTATGGGCATATACCCGGGTTGTGGTTATCCGTTGATCTCATGATCCTTGTGTTTCCTCATGACTGAGATGGGTTACTTGATAACTTAGGTATATGTATGGGCATATTCCTAAGTAGAGTTTATCTGTTGTGATCTTCTTGTGGTTATCCTTGTTAGTTTTAGTGAGACCTTGAGGGTCTCGGGGTCCCTACTGAGTATCGTTATACTCACCCCTGCACGGGCTATGCCCGCACCTCGTTGTGTTGGTTGCAGACGACGGACAGTGCTGACAGAAGCCGAAGGTTCGAGGACTTGACGGTACCTGGAGGTGGACTATACGACGAGGCGGTATCCGGAGGTGGACCTCTGGGCGGGACATACTCGGAGCGGATGGCGGGACCCGGAGAGCAGAGGAGCTATCTGTACCCACCCTTCAGGTGGGATTTCCAGTGGACATCTCAGTGTAGCAGCTTTACTTTTCAGTCGCTGTTTTCCCTTTCGAGTTGTACTTTACAGTTGGGCTTGTATTTCCGGCCCCTTTTACTTTTCAGCTCTTCTTTTTGTACTTAGTGTTTTACTTCCGCTTGTACTCTGTGGTGCTTGTTTTCTTTATAAAGGCAATGCCTTCCTAGTTATCGGGATTTTACGCCTTTGGTGCTAGTCGCCAACCCCTGGCCTATGGAAGGCGGGCTTGGGGTAGTCACGGCACGGGCCCCGAGGACGGGTCGTGACAAATTGGTATCAAAGGAGTTCGGTTCTACCGCAGAACTTATAACTCTGATGTTTCTTTCTGTGAAGCAATAGTGTTGAGAGTACCGAGTGTGGTTTTCAGTTCAGGGAGTCCAGTGTTGGTGCGGGCGGCCGACGTATCCATACACCAGGACCCTGACAACTGATTTCCGACTTTGTGCACGAAAACACTGATTGCGTGTGTGTTTTCAAAGGTTTTTCCCCTTAAAACAGCTCAAACCAGGTCAGCTCACCAGGTATAATCGTTTGATCGTGTTACGTTGTTTCTTTCATGATGGCCCACCGAGCAGCGAGACTCCAGTGCAGGGCCCTTTTTCAGTGTTGGCACCTTCGGATGGTGTACCAGCAGCACCACCACCCGTTAGGCAGCAGATTCCACTAGCTGACGATGCACGCTAGCAGTGCGCGATGCACGAGTTCCAGCAGTAGAGGCCTCTGAGGATACGAGGCGAGATAGATTTCCCAGGCAGCAGTGGACTGGATGGAGGCAATTGCTAGAGTTCTACGCCAAGCTTTGTTACTAGTAGAGCGGATGATGATCTTAGCTCCTGTTGTTTCCAGTGAATGACCATGAGGTTGGTCCTTATAGTAATGAGGCTTCGTTACGCGAACCGATACCTGGGATAGTACCTACGGGTAGTGCGCCAGCTATGTCACTACCTGTTGGTCAGCAGACACTACCGGCGGTACCGGTAGCAGAGAATCACAGGCTTAGTGCCTTACATATGTTTTAGCACCATATATCCCTCAAGTTTCGAGGTGAGCCTGACTCGTAGGCGGCTGAGGACTGGCTTGAGGAGGTGGTTGTGAGTTTTCTGGAGCTAATACAGCTTCGACAGTACGACATGTCGGAAGCAGAGCACTCAACGTGGCATACCAATCGATCTTGGTACTCGTTGGTTACGTTGTGATCAGTTCTTTAGACTCGAACTTCTGAGCGAAGTGTGTCTAAAGGACATCCGAACCATTTCTTTTCCTCTATGCATTCCTACCTATGTTAGGATGCTAGAGAGAACCTTTGTGGTTGTGAACGTTAGCAGTGAAAGGCAGGAAACTAGCGCCAGTCTCAGAGACTCGGGCGTGTAAAAATGTTTCAGGAGGAGGAAGTGCAAGGGACAGATGAATCTGCAGGGTAGCAGACATGGAAGCGGAGCTTGGAGAGCAGCATGTGGTGGTGTACGTTTCGACATGTTACGACCACCCGACTTAGTAGTCCCCGCCAGGCTCAGGGAGCAGGAGGGCTGGGGAGGAGAGTAGCTGCATTACGGTCAAGAAGTGTGACCCAGTAGCTCTAAGAATGATTCGGGGTACGAATTATGTCTATCACGAGCTGCCATATCTATAGACATAGGAACCAATCATTCTACCCTTCCACGAATCATGTCCCAGACCTAGAGGTTCCGGGTAAGCCGTAGACTTGACCCTCACGTCTGGAGATACCTTTGGAAGGAGACTCGATAATCACGCTTACGCCGACGGTGTGATTTGACCTCGAGGCGAGAGTTTCGGTTGGAATCTCTTGGTGGCAGCGTAGAGGCCTTACGACGTTGATCTGGGTATGGTTTTGATTCACAAATCATACCCCGGTTGACTGTTTTAGGCAAACGTCGGAATGGGTTTTCCTTGGTCGGCGAAAAGGAAACCCTGGGCAGCTCATGTTAAACTCAAACATAAGAGGGTGTGACCGATCACTCTTGAGTTGGTTAACCCTACCCCTGTGGCAGCAGGAGTTTGAGTTCAGTTCTAACCTAAAAAGGGAAACCTCTTGAGTTCGAGGGTGACGAACACGTTCTTATACGGTCTCAACCCGATGAGGTTTCGGAGATGTGGCCGAGGCGGCATGTTATCTCCGAAGTTCGATGGACCCTTTTGATCTTCAGCAGGGTAGGCGAGGAGGTTTACCGCTTAACCCTACCACCTCAGTCGCACCGGGTGCTTAGTGTCCACCACGTGTCTCAGCTGTTGAGATACGTGTATGTTTCTTCACACGTCATCGACCCCGGGGAGTTGGACGTCGATGATAGGGCGATAAGCACAGAGATTCTAGTAGAGATTGAGGATCGACAAGAGTAGGTTCTACGTGAACGGTTGCTTCCTCTGGGGTGCTTCTCGGGTAGCACAAGATCTTCAGGTGAGCATATGAGAGCGTAAAGCTCAGTTGCGTGCTCAGTACTACTTTGTTTCCCTTAAGTGTGAGTTGAAGCTTTACGGGGACGTAAAGCCCTGAGGTGGGAGTAATGTAAAGACCCGTAAAATTCAAGGAAATTTTTTTCTTAATTTTCTTTAGAATTTTACAAGAGCGCGGTTTCAGACGGCACCTGATTCCGAGGCCCGGAGTGCCCGGAATTAATTTCCGAAGTTTGGCTCGGGTACGTTCAGTGAACGAACGAGCGGGAATTCCTAACTTTTGATACGGTGCTCGGAATTGAAATCCGAGGGCACCGATGAACTCGCAGCGCCGATATTCGCTTAAAGAGACCTTTTCGGGAGTTGCGTTTGTTGCGGGTTGAAAGTTAGTTTTGGGGATTAAAAAATAAGTAAAATAAAATTTTGTGTGTGAATTTTATTTTATTCTTGGTTGTTAGACTCTCTCATGGGAAGTTGTTGGTGGGGCCCACAACCACCCAACTTCCCATGTGTGGTTATGAGGAAGGTGGGGCCCACACGAGCCCCCACCTTTTCATTTTTCCTAACTCCTCTTTAAACTCCACTTTATTAATTTGACAACTTGTGTAATTTATTACATGAGTTAGTTTTATTTACAAACTCTTGGAATTCAAGAGTCATGTGGAGTTAAGGTTGGAAACTTAATAAACTTAAGTTATAACTTAAGATTTAAATGAGGAGAATTAAATGAAGTGGTTTGAATTTCAAACCTTTGAAATTCCAAACCCTTTTATTTAATTCTTGGTTTAGTTTCCTATGTTTGGGTTTTTGGGTTATGCTGTGCGGAGAGGAAAGGAGGGAGACTTCTTGTGAGTTCTTCCTCCATGACGAAGAACGCGGCGACCTTCTTCCACGACGACGGACTGCAACGCGTTGGATTTCCTCCACGACGCCGCAACGCATCCTTTCCGCGACGTGCCTCTCGCGGCGAACCCACGTCCGTCTACCGCGACGCCATAACCGCGATGCCGACGACGTCTTCCTCCGTGACGTCCGACTTCCGCGACACACATCTCCCGCGGCCGTTGACGAACGCCGAGTTGTTATTTGAGGTAGGGGTTTGTCTTATTTAAATTATGTGTTTTCTTTCCCTCGAGCATGAAAGAAAATCCGTTGGGCATAGTTCCAAATTTTATTAAAATTTGTGAAACGTTCATTGTTGTGTATACTCGATTGACCAACTGATATCGTTATAACGGGAGGAGATCGGACCGCACGAACACGACCGATTCTCCTCCCCCTTCTAAGCTTTCGTGTTGTTTTAGCGGAGACGACGCGGTGTCGTCGCACCGTGCAGGAACAAAAAGGATAAAGGCCGGTTTGGGTCACGGCGAAGAACCGCGACGCTATAATGCCACGCCTTTGAGAACGGATGAGACCGCGGCCGGAGTCGGGCCATGGCGGTGGGGCGCGACGTCGTTACGCTACGAAAATATTACAAGGACCGAACAAGAAGGGCGGCCGGAAAACCGGCCACCGGCGGAAAAAGAAGAACCGCGGCTGGACGGCCACGGCAAGACACCAAGAGGCGGCCGGCCACGCCGGCCGCCGGAGATCAGAACAGCCGCAGCCCTATGGCCGCGGCGGAGGAGCAAGGGGCGGCCGGCCTCGCCGGCCGCCGGGAATCAGGAAGGGCCGCGGCCCTATGGCCGCGGCGGAGCAGCCATGGGCGCCGGCCTTGCCGGCGCCGGAGATCGGGTGGGCCGCGGCCCTACGGCCGCGGCGGAATAACCAGGGGCGGCCGGCCTCGCCGGCCGCCGGAGACTGAGGAGGAGCCGCGGCTACGGCCGCGGCGGAGAAGAGAAGGCGGCCGGCCGCGCCGGCCGCCGCTTGGACAGGAGGCGGGACCCGCGGGTGGGTCCCGCGTGTGTAAAGAAACGGCCGGCCAAAGGGCCGGCCGAGATCCGAAAAAAGGGGGGGTTACACCCCCCCGCATGCGACCCATGCGCGGCGTGCTGACCGCGCCGCCGCCGCTGGCCGGACCGCGCCGCCGCTGGCCGGCCGCGCCGCCACCGGCCGG
The DNA here is from genome assembly GCA_963277665.1 of Viscum album. NCBI lineage: Eukaryota > Viridiplantae > Streptophyta > Magnoliopsida > Santalales > Viscaceae > Viscum > Viscum album. Next base: position 1,275,936,703 of record OY728135.1, read on the forward strand.
GCCGGGTCCAGCGGACCAGGTCGGTCCGACCCGGTTCTGTCGGACCCGGGTCGGGTCGACCCGGGTCGGGCCGACCTGAGGGGGGGTCGGGCCGGGTCGGTCCGGACCCGGACCCCCCCGTTTCGGACCAGTTTCGGTCTCTTGGCCTTATCTTGAGCCTCGGACCTCCGAACGACGAACCGTCTGCGGCAACGCGATCCTTGGATCGAGACGGTCGTTTCGGTTTATCGCACTCAAGGTTTCGGACTACTTTGAGTTCGGCCGGGTTGGTTCGTTCACGAAACCAACCGGGCCTTCGGAGCGGAAACGCTCATATCTTGAGCCACGAACGTCCGATTGACGCGCCGTCAGTCGCGTTGTGTTCCTCTTAGTGAATCGGATCTTTTGGCATACTCCGCCCGAGGTTTGGACGCAGGTGGAGTACGGTCGGGTTGGTTTTCCCTTAAAAACCAACCGGGCCCCGGAGACGAAAATGCCAATAACTCACAGACCGGGCGTCCGATTGACGCGCCGTCTGTTTCGTTGACTTCCTCTTGATGAGACGGAACTTTTGACATACTCCGCCCGAGTTTTGGATGCAGTCGGAGTATGGCCGGGTTGGATTGTACCCGAAATCCAACCGGGCCCCTGGAACGGGATAGCTGATATCTTTCAGACAGGACGTCCGCTTGACGAGCCGTCAGCGGCGTTGGTGGTTACGTTGAGTAACGGTTCCTTTGAGTATACCCTATGGGAGTTCGGGGTGCAGTTGAGATACGGCCGGGATTGGTTTCGCTCACGAAACCAACCGGGCCCCTGGGACGAAAAGGCTAATAACTCACAGACCGGGCGTCCGATCGACGCGCCGTCTGTTGCGTTGAGACCCCTGTGACGAGACGGACCTTTGAGACACTTCTTCGCGGGACCTTGTCATACTTGGAGTATCGACCAGTAGCTCGTGGAGCGGACCCGTGGTACTTGACAGTGGTGGTGCGCTTGGATGCAGCAGCAGATCCTTGGCGGTGGAGCGCTTGGTTGTAGCGGCGGACCCGCGTTACTCTACGGAGTGTGTGCGCTTGGTTGTAGCGACAGACCCACGACGGTGGAGTCGAGCATGCAGAGTACGGAGACCGTGTAGCCGGCTGAGACCTGACGACTGCTTGACCGACTCGACTTGGAGTGAGTCGACTAGCCCAGTGGACGGAGCGCCCGGTATTTGGCGGCAGACCCACGGCGGACGGAGCGCCTGGTAGTTGGCAGCAGACCCGCGGTACTCGACAGGAGGAGTACCTCAGTAGGCTATCTGGGTAGCGCCCGGTATTTGGCAGCAGACCCTCAGCGGACGGAGCGCCTGGTAGTTGGCAGCAGACCCGCAGTACTCGACAGGAGGAGTACTTCAGCAGTCCTAGGTTAGTGAGCGGCAGCCTCGGAGTCGTGACAGGACCACTGTACACTCTAGAGACGGAGCTCTTCAGCAGTTACGGTTTCGATAATGAAAATCCTGGTTTGAGCTGAGACTTTTGACCTTGTGTTTACCTCATGATTGAGATGGGTCACTTGCTAAACCTTGGTATATGTATGGGCATATACCCGGGTTGTGGTTATCCGTTGATCTCATGATCCTTGTGTTTCCTCATGACTGAGATGGGTTACTTGATAACTTAGGTATATGTATGGGCATATTCCTAAGTAGAGTTTATCTGTTGTGATCTTCTTGTGGTTATCCTTGTTAGTTTTAGTGAGACCTTGAGGGTCTCGGGGTCCCTACTGAGTATCGTTATACTCACCCCTGCACGGGCTATGCCCGCACCTCGTTGTGTTGGTTGCAGACGACGGACAGTGCTGACAGAAGCCGAAGGTTCGAGGACTTGACGGTACCTGGAGGTGGACTATACGACGAGGCGGTATCCGGAGGTGGACCTCTGGGCGGGACATACTCGGAGCGGATGGCGGGACCCGGAGAGCAGAGGAGCTATCTGTACCCACCCTTCAGGTGGGATTTCCAGTGGACATCTCAGTGTAGCAGCTTTACTTTTCAGTCGCTGTTTTCCCTTTCGAGTTGTACTTTACAGTTGGGCTTGTATTTCCGGCCCCTTTTACTTTTCAGCTCTTCTTTTTGTACTTAGTGTTTTACTTCCGCTTGTACTCTGTGGTGCTTGTTTTCTTTATAAAGGCAATGCCTTCCTAGTTATCGGGATTTTACGCCTTTGGTGCTAGTCGCCAACCCCTGGCCTATGGAAGGCGGGCTTGGGGTAGTCACGGCACGGGCCCCGAGGACGGGTCGTGACAATAAAAACCCCAATATAAGATCCACAATGATATGACACCCTCTAATCATGGAATGAGCATAGCCTCCATATCTTGGAACCTCCATATCCATTTCATGGTCATTGGAACAACCCCACATCATGAAATGACCTTCCACTATCAAGGTGTGACATGAAATCTATTTCAAAAAATAATAGGGGGTCACCCAAAACCCGTGTTATTATTCACATTGATCCTCTGATCAAATCGAATAAAATATAATTGAGATGTTCCAACCCTAATAATAACGATTCAAATCCTCATTATTGAAACATGTGAATATTTGGGTCCAAAAAATAGATTTTCCTCTAAACTTCACAACCTATAATAGTATGGTTTGATCATATTTAAACATTCATTTTTCTTGTTTCATAAGAAACTCGTAAGACACTAATATTCTATAAAAATCAACAAGTGGATCCCCTTCCATTTTTCACTCCTCAATAGTCAATTCCACTAACTTATGTAATTGTTGAAATCTTCTTAGTATCTTTTTTACTATATTTACATCTTTGATTTCAACTCCAAATACATGAATGGATATAACAACATCAATAATTATGTTGTAAAAATTTAATATTTGTTTTGGAAAAAATTACATGTTTGTCAATTTTTTGTGCACAACATGTTGCACTTCCAACATGACCTTTTGTTCTCCTTTATATATTTTTTCAATATATAGTTTAAAAATTTTATACATGTTATTCTCTTTAATATTATATAAATGTTATTTATGAGTAATATGGATAATAAATTTTCAGCCTTTACCTCGTTGATGAAATAATTATACACTATTTAATTTATGGATATATTAGTGGGTTTACTTATATGAATTTCATATAATTTTACCAAGAAAATTTCAATCCTGAGACATCATATATTTGATACAGTTTAATTATAAAAAAATTTATAATTTCTTCCATTAAAATGTCATACCCCCTCTATGTTTACAACATTATAAATTTAAAGGATCAAAAAGAGTCAGATTATCTCGTAAATAGTATTTTGGATCTGATAAAACAAATTCAATAGTAAGGATCATAAACACCCTAGTAGGGGATGGATTAAGGTGATTCAATTTCCATTATCAAATAGATGTCATCATTACCTTTATAATTAAAATAAAACCTTTTTTACTTCCATAGAAATAATAAGACCTTCAAAATATGATACATAAACGTTTTAACATTTTAATTTTAATTAGTTCACATAAAATATGATATTTAAAAAAGTATACAATAAAAATGTGTAGTTATACTAAGAAAAACATTAACTCAATGTATTAATTGAAATTTTCAGATCAAATCACAATCACTTTAAATGGTCACTCATTTTATATACTTTCCTTAAAATTATTATATATAATTTATAAATGAACATGAAACAAATGTTAGTTTGGTGGAATATAAGAAATAAAAAACAATAAATGTGGCAATATTAGATGCTGAGAGAGAAGGGGATAATCAAGGTGTTTTCCATTTCAATGTGCATCTTATTATCTTATTTGAAGGAACTTGTTTGGCAATTTATTACCCTCTCATACAATCTCAAAGAATTTCAATCATGAATAAACATAGCTCGTATATATTTTTCTTGGTTTAGCCACAAATGGTTACATCTAAGGTGCACACACTCATAAGTCTTCTACTATATCAAAAATAATATATAACAACTTATTTTGGTGGATAAAGAAATATTATTTAAGTCACTCCTCACTAAATATCATTAATTATATAATTTTTTTAATTTACTACCGACCAATCCTCACTACCCATATAATGTTTTATGGAATAGTTTATTTCATAACAAGGGTCACCCCTTTCTCTTTCTTTGTACTATAGTCTATAATATTTCATTTTATATATGTTAAGTCTATTATAATTTTTTTAACATGAAGTTCGCACAATCATGAGTATGTAGTCCATAATTAAACTGAATCTAAATTCATGTTGAGATTCTATAATTTATACTATGTCCTACTCATAGTTCCATGATTGGATATAATGAAATCCTAATGAGTATAGTTGAAACATTGATCTTAAGAAAAAATTCCCATAGTATAAAAACTCCATATAAAATAATTCTAGTATAGTTTTTATACAAATCATAATCTTCTTAGATATGAAAAACAACTATACACTTTTAAACCAAATCATTAATCAAATAAAATCTATAAGAAACTAAGTCCTACATATTTTTTATATTCAATGAAGTATATGTTTCTTACTATCATTATTCTTCTTACTTCCACATTCATGGAACATGGTTAGTTTTATCTATTTTCCATATAGTCTCATCATGAACATATCTCCTTATTTTTATTTTAGTTAACTCTCTCTATTTATAGTTTGTATGTTGTAATTTAAAATTAAAATTCAAGAATTTATATACCTTGATCATCCCCTACTTCAAATTATTTTCTATGATTATATTCAAGAAAATCATCACTATTAAACTTTATTTAGGATACCAAAGTTCATTCTATAACTTATAAATAGTTAAAATGATCCAATGAATCAATTCTGTTATAATTATCTAGATTTATACATTATCATGTTGGTTTTATTATTGATAATTAAAATTTTAATTTGTGAATAGTTTCATTATAAATTATATTTTATTATTGATAATTAACAGTTGAGTTACCCTTGTGTATCAATATTTATAGCCTAGGTAAAACATAACAATGATCTAAATCAAATATTATATATCACTATATAATATTTTTTTAATATAATGAATCACTTTTTATACCTTTATATGTCACTAATAAATGTATTATTTATCCTTGTTTGGTCAAACAAATTTATAAATTTCTAGAAAATAAAAGAATACATACTAAAAAAACTCATGTTTTTAAAAACATATATTTATGACCGTATAATTTCTCTAGAATATAGGGTCTTACATACTAAAAAACATAGAGTATAAAAAAATACACATTTTGTAAATTTCCATTTTTTATAAGACATAGTATCTTTTGTATTCCATTATAGTTCAAAAATTTTCTTAATTTTATCATTCTATAAGATATAAAACATCTTCCAAATAAATTAAAAATCACTTGGTAAATGTTGTATATCTTCCCATGGATGTTACATATATAAAAAAGAACACCATGAATTTTCTAATAATATGAGTTTTAGAATATCCTATGCTTCATGAAAATCATATGTATAATAATTTTTTAAATTCTTACAAACTTCCCATATTTCAAAAATATATAAATTTTTTCAAATATTTATAAACCTCTTCTAATGATGGAATATAATTCAATAATCTTATTTAAATTTTATCAAAGACCAATACACATTCAAATATAAGAATAAAGGGTCTTTAAAAAATATAACCAAGTGATTATTATAAAATTATTCTCATAATTTCATAGAATTATAAAACCATAACAAACCAACCATCTTCATCAACTTTAAATTATTGTTACCAAATAAAAAATACATCCTCCTAGTTGAAACTATAAAGATCCAAAAATTTTATACATATATTTTATATCCTAATATATGAATATTAATTTCATTTAAAAAAACACACATGATGACCATAATGGTTTAGAGTCTCTAGAGAGTTGTATATATAAAAAAACTGGTCTGTAATTTAACCCCATAATCTTCCCCAAAGTTCTTAACAACTAGAACCCTTTATATAAATATCATAGATAATAAATTTATTCATAACTGGGGGGAATTAATCATAAAAATGGAAAATCTCTAATATTTATTATGGATTAAAAATGTAGATATAAACATATCATGAGCATAAGGGTATGGGAGCATGATAATAAAATTTCAAAACTATACACTTTATATCATACACCATAAACATGGGTCATTGAATAAATTTTTATAATTTATAAGACATTAATCATAAATGAATCAAAAAAAATAAGTTGTTAGATCATAACATTGGTATAAGATATAGATGTATGGCACACTAATAAGAATATAAAATCATTTATATAGTAGACAAGTCTCATTTCCAAGACCATAATAGTGAAATAAGTTCATTATACAAACCATCATAGTAGTCAAGGTTCACGAACAAGTCTATCATAGTAAACAATTCCCATATTTAACTGGGTTCACTCATCATTTCAGTCATGTTTTTCCCTTGAGATGTCAATATTTAAGCAATGCATTGGAGAGAGATATATGTCCCACCTATTACATAATGAAAATCACATATGTGTTCCACAATATCATAAAAAATTCATCATATCATAACACATAGAAAGTATATGGGTTTATTAAATGTTTTATTATATCATAACCCATGGAAACGAAAATGGTTTCATAAATATTTATCATTTCATAACCCATGGAAAAGGAATTGGTTTGAAAAAAAAATCCTTACTTTATCACATCATGACCTGTGAAAATAGAATTGGTTTCATAAACATCTTGTCATCTCAAACACAAACCATATAAATAAAGAATAAGGATAGTTTCATTGGATCATATCCTAGTTTTAGATTTTTTTATATCAAAGGATTTCATATTAGATGGAAAATGGCTTTGAAGGTTCACTTTGAACGTTTCTTGAGGAAAATATTATTTTCACTTCAAAATCACTTATTTTAAATATAAAAAATTATGAAATATTAAAAAACACTTTATTTGAAAATAAACATGAAAATTTTTAAAATAATAACTAATGTATTGAGTAGTCATGATGGATAAAAATAATATCCATTCCCGGTACGTTAAAATGAATATTCCGTTTACATTATTAGAAAAACAAAAAAGAACAATGTTTTTTAAAATGACAAGAATATATCTTTTAATAAAATTTTCATATATTAAAATATGGGTAAATATGAATTTAATAAATCCTTGTAAAATAGTAAAAACCTTATTTAAAAAAAATTAGAAAACATGAACATGGAATAAAAAGGGTTTTCGATAGAAGAGGGGAATAAATTGGATTTCCCTTAAAAACATTATTTTTGAAACATGAGTATGTAGAGAGGCGGAAATTAAAGTTAAAATATATTTTCATGAAATAAACATATTAGAAGAAAATTACTATGTTTTTTATAGATATATCATAATATTTTATCATCAATAGAACAATCATAAACAATCCTGATAAACAATTAGATTATAACATAAAATCATTACCACTTTTATAAAGTTTGAATCGTAGTCCCCATGAAATAAATAACCTTAGGTGGATATTTAAATAACCATAATTTTAATAATAAAAATTATAAAATTCGATCATGAGAAGAATTTTAACCACCCAAAAGAAACAAGTAGTGAATATGATATGTTTCCCATATAAATAAAAGTTAGATGAAAATCCCCTTTATATGATTTGATAACTTTTGAATCATAGGCCCCATGAAATAAAAAATTTAAATTAAACATTAAATATAATGAGAATAAAAAATGATATAACATTTAAAAAATGTCGATATATATACCTCATAACATAACATAGGTGCATAATGTAACATATTTCCTAAAGAAGAAAAATTGAGATAAAAAAAATCATTACCTCAAGTATCAAATTTATTCATAAACATTTAATCATGTATAATAAATATTTGTTTATTGTAAATATAATATTGAACTATAGTCATATATATCATATAATATATTATTTTTATTTTACCTTTTACTACCCATTAATTAACAATATTTTTTTAAAATCTCATTTTGGGTAATAACTGTTTTGTTGTCCGGGTATATTTTTGTTTGGTATTTATAGTACTTTTACATTGATCATGGTTTTATAATCTCATGAATTTTAAACATTGTATAAATATCATAAATATACATTATATATGTATTTATATTAATCCTTAAAAGCTAGAGATTGAAAAATAATTACACCGCTCATGGAAATGGTAGGTCATACGTACACATGAACTGTGTTTCCATTATCACTTCATATGGAATGAAAGAAATTTATATATTAATCAAAAATTAATGGATAATTTGTTTAAAATATATCACATATAAATATATCCTTATTACCATACATGTAAAAATAAAATTAAAAATGAATTACATCACTCTGTAGAGGGAGTAGTCCACATATACACACAAGTGGTGTTAATAGATTGTACGGTAAAAAGGTAGACGTGATATTATAATTCCAAAAGAATAATGTTTAAAAAATATATTATATTTAATTTAAATCCATCATTATATCCACATATTATATATGGTGATTGGAAATGAATGACATAGGTTATCAAGGTGGTAGTCTTCCACAAGCATGATCGACATCTTCATTTCCCATTTGATGAAAGAGGAGATGGATATAGGTTATTCCATTAACATAAAAATATATCAATATGTCATAGGTTATAGTGATATTATATTTAAATTATAAAAACATGTATTAATGTGTTATTTTAAAAGGTAAAAAGAAATATCTTATTAAACATAATTACCTTCGCTTAGAAAAACCTCCTTCAGATCACTTATTAAGGGCACTAAGATCTGTCTTTTGGGAAGACCAGCTCTTATATGATGTTTAAAAGGAATTTTGAGAGATGTTTTTTTTATTTTAATTATATACAAATGGTTTAATGGGTGTGAATTATTTAGGGTAGTAGGTCACCTTTTACAATTGAGGAGGTGTGACATTTTTTGTAAATACCCAAAACTATTCCATAATGGGAAGTCACTCTCAAGTTATGAGTCTACAGAATTGAAAAATAATGGATTAGATGGATGATATGTTATAAAAACAACAAACTACAAAAAAGACACATGTTTTAAATAAGTTATTCTTTTATCCTCTTAGTTTACTCATTTTTACCATTTTAGTTTTCACAATGGTAATTATTCTCTTTTTATTTACCAAAATAATTAATTAATTAATACTAAAAATAAAATGATTTTTAATAGATAATTTTAACAAATTATTCTAAATATTGAATAGAATTTATTAAATAATTATTCTATGTGTGTTTAAAATTAAATTTAACACATCTATAAGTAACACAAAAAACCTTGTTTTAACCTTAAATGTAGTAATTATTTTTTTACTATTTTCACATTTCCTTAATTGTAAAAACTAATTTGACCTTATAATATGATATAAATTAGTATTATTCCAAATATGGAATAAATTGTATCAAATTACATTGATATAATTGGTAGAATTCGATTTAATATAAAACCCATAATCATGAGGAAAAAACATTTTTCCAAAGAAAATATTTTCATAAGTATAAACGGTTTTAATATTAAAATTAAATTTTAAAATTATTATAATGACATAAATTGGATTAATTATTGAAAAATTGAAATAATTTTACTTTTAAACAATTTTTCAATAGAATAAATATTTTTAATTTATTTCAAAAAATGGAAGTTCTCAATAAAAATATGATTTTTCACTATTCATTAAAAAATTAAAATTTAAAAAAAAATATCAAAAAATTACCCTAGGATAATTTTCAAAAGTTGATTAAAAATATAATTTTAATTTTTTCATATAAATTTTATACGATTTTCAAAAAAATAATTTTATTATTTCTCCACAAAAAGCTTTAGAAATAATTTTGTTTGTATAATGTATTTTCAAAGCATATAAAGACATTATAAAAAATTTAGTACTTATTTAGGAATATATTTTCTTTATATAAAACATTTATATTTATTTTTAAAAGAATTATTATTATTCATATGACCAAGATTTTTTTCTACGCTAAAATGGTAATGTTTTAATAATATTATTAATAGTATATTGTGGTTTGATAAAACTCAGTGTTCTATATAATGCAAGATATCGAAGAAATTAATTTTTTATTTGAAAAAAAAATCAAAACATATTTGATTGTAACATTATACCCTCTCTAAAATTAATTTATCCCTCAAGATTTTATCACTTTGGTATAAACTACTGAAGAAAACATGGACTCTTTATATCCTTGGGTTCTCATGTAGCTTTTTCAAGTTGGTGGTTTCACCACAAAACATTGACCAGGTGAGTGGTCTTGTTTCGTAGCACTTTCTATCAAGGATCTAGAATATATATTAGTAGCTCATTATAGGAAATTTCATGATCCAGTGTTATGACCTCTGGGTTTAGTGCATGTGAAGGATCAGGTATGTACTTCCTTAGGAGAGATACATCAGACATATCATGGTGTTGATATAGATTTAGTGAAAGTTCCAAGATATAAGCAATTGTCCCTAATCGATCAAGAATATCAAAAGGGCCAATATACCTATTGTTTAAATTTCATTTCTTCTAAATTTTATAGCCTTATTCCATGAAGAAATAAATAGAAACATATTTTCACTAATATCAAACTCTAGACCATGTTGATGATTATCAACATAAAATTTCTATCAACTTTATTATTAACTTACATGTTAATGAATAGATATATCCTTCTCTTCCATTTCTTAAATAATCTTAGGGTCCAAAAAATTTTATTCCCAAAATTCATCCTAGTATCTTGTAGTTTTACACTTCTTTCCATATATGGCTTTATAAAAATCTATCTAAATGATCAATGGAATGATATCGTTGTAAGAAAAAACAACAAGAATAAGGTTTCAATACCTTCCACCTATAAAATCCATATAAAAATATCTTATTATATTTTTCTACTGTTTCAATTTTTCTCTTATGCTGATCATTAGTCCGAGGATTATAATTTGTATTGAAACTAAACTCCAAATCAAAATCTTTTTGAAGACTTCTCTATAACATCAAGGTAATCCATGGATCCCTATTAGATAAAATAGAATGTGGTACTCCATTAAACCTTTCCAATTCATTAATGTATATCCTGGATATCTAACCTAGAGAAAAATCTTCTCTAATAACAATGAATAGTGTTGAATTCATAAGTTTATTGACTATAACCCATTTAGCATTACTTCTTTTGGATGTTTTTTGGATTCCAATAACAAAATCCATGGTGATGTTTTCCCACTTTCATTCTAGTATGGGTAATGTTTGTAACATATCCTTATACATTTTTCCCTTAATATTTACTTAATGATATATAAAGCATCAAGATTCATATTCTACAATATCTCTCTTCATGCCATCCCACCATAAATACTCTTTCAAATATATACACATGTTTATACTTCTAGTATGAATAGGTAATGAAAATATTTGAGATTAATATAATATGTCATTACTAAAATATAGTATAGATGAAACACTACATGTTTCATAATACATATCATACCATCACAATCAATATTAAAATCAGGAGCATTTAAAACCATCTTTTTCAGATGTAAGTCTGCCTTCAACGCCTCTTTAATCTTCACATGGATAAACAGTTGAAGAATCATTTGAGAAAGATAAGATTTTTTACAAAACTTCCCATTTTCCATATCAATCCTCTAAAAATCCGTACACATTGGATCATTGATTGTCATTATCATGGATAAGTTAACATGATCCTTTCGACTCAAAGCATCGACCACCCTCTTTTATTTACTAGGATGGTAATGTATTGAGAAGTCATAATCCTTAATCAGTACTAAAAATATTCTCTAGTTCATATTAAACTCATTCTATATGAATATATACTTTAATATTTTATTATAATTATATAAATCACACATTTATCTGTAAATATAATTTTTTCAAATATTTAATGAAAAAATATCACATCTTACTACAAATAATGAATTAGGTAATTTCTCTCATGATCCTTCAATTATCATGATGCATAAGATATCACCATATAATTATACATGAGAATTATTCTAACCCCATTATTTGATAAATTACTATAGATTAAAAACCCTTCTCCATTATAGGGTAATGTAAAAACTGGTGTAATGTAAACCCCTCTCACTACTTCCTTGAATTTTTCTTCACCTTCATCTCTCCAAAAGAAACTTGTCTCCCTTCTGAGTTAACATGGTTATTGTATTGGATAACAATGAAAATGTTTTCCAAAATTTTCAATAATATAAATCTAAATAAAGAAAACTATAGATCTCAGTCACTGAGTTTGGTCTGGGTTATCCTTCAATAGCTTTCATCTTTGATAGATCCATCAATATAACCTTACTTGAGATTATATGAGGCAAAAATAAAACTTTTTATAGCATAAATTCACAATATTTACATTTTTCATACATTTTCTCCTTAGGGACTTTTAAAAAAATCAAGTGATATTAATGTACTTCCTTTCCCAATGAATTGATAATAATATCATCTATAATGACTACCACATACCGAGAAAGGTAATCTCTAAAGATGTTATTCATTAAATCCATGATGACAGTGGGGTAATTAGTAAGACCAAATTCCATCCTTATATATTCATATTTCCCATACCTAATATAAAATGTTTTCTTGGGTATACACTCTTATTAACCCTAAATTTTTTATATCTATAACTAAGGTCAATCTTGTAAAAGTACTAAGCTCCACATAGTTTCTCAAATAAGTCATCATTATGGGGTAGGAGATAATTTTTCTTTATTTTAATTGTGTTCAGTTTTTGATAATAAATGTATATCTACATCAATCTAACTTTATTCTTAAAAAAAGGATAGGTGCACCCCATTGTGACACACTTATCCAAATGAATCACTTTTCGATATTCTCTTGAATTTTATTCTTACATTCATGCAACTTAATCAGCTTTCTTTTATATGGTGTCTTAAATATCCATAACACCATGTATGAGTTCTATTGAGAAATAAACTTCGTGATTTAATGGAAGTATAGGTAAATATTTTGCAAATACAACAACAAACACTTTTATAATAGGAATATCATTGATGTTTTGATTCACCCCAAACATCAGAGATAAAGACCCCCTTTTAATATAAATGAAGATTGATGCAATTAATGTGATCTCCATTGTATGATTTTATATATCTTCTCACAAATATATGATCATAGTTTTTTTGAATATCAAATGTGACCTCCCTTACTTGTAAAATGATGTGGAATTTATGGAGTGAAATAAAATCCATGCCTATGATGACATCAAATTCAAATAGTGGGAGAATAAAATGATTTTTTCGATGCACATTCCCACAAACATCAACTAGATAAGATTTATATAATTAATATTCAAATATCATGCCATTATGTTTTTTCACTGATAATTAAATATCTAATCATTGGGGATAATAATTAATATTCTTAAATACATTTCATGATGTAATTTAATTTATATAAATATGAAAAAAATTTACTTTAATATTTTTTAATAATTTTTACCACCCCAAAATCATTATACAATATTCAATCCCTTTGAAATCCAATAATGGTCAGCAGGACCATCAAGCATCATTCATTAGGGTGATCAATCATTCATAGGATTTCTAAATCATGATACATTCTTTTTAATATATGACACATTATGTTTAAACAAGGTTATTAAAGGTTGTCATCTAATAAAATCCTATAATATGGTTCATAAAGACTTCGTGAATTCCGAAAACAAATAGCCTAGAAGTTTCAAAAAAGGTGTAGAGTAAGTCCCAATGTCATGCAATATGTGATGATTATTCAAACCTAATATACCCTTTTCAGAGTTATTAACTATAGTAACCTAGGCTTATCATAAATGGAAATTCCATCATTTTAGATGAATATTTAGTACATTACAAAAATAAATTCTAGAGGACCGTAATAGTTTAGTGTCTTTGGAAACTCGGAAACAAAATCTTATATCCCGATGAACGATCTTCAATATCTCCCATAAAGATCCCAACCTTTAGTACTTATAACTAAAACCTTTATTAATAACCTAGAGAAATGAAGCATAAGAAAGGGGTTATCTCAAATGATTAATAAGGTTAAATAAGGGAGACATGTAAGAATAAACATGATCATAAGGGGTATAAGAACATGATCATGAAGATATAAGATCATACCCTACATATCAAAGATTATAACAGAGATCATGGTGTAAATATTAGAATTTCACAATACATGAATCATAATGGAATAAAGAATATAGTCCATGAAATCATAACATAGTAATAAGACATGGAATTTTGGCATACATAAACATGTGATATCATTCCCTATAAGTCAAGATGCATTGCTATAACTCATGAGGGAACTTCCTAGGAACTACACCCACTGGGAGGGAGACACCACCATCCCTAGTCACAATTATTTCCTTTTAAGGGATTAGGTGACCCCATATTCTTATAATGGATGGGGTTTCCCCATCTACCATAATCATGGTGACTACACCTACTAGGCGGGACAAACCACCATCACCAGCAGAAGACCTTTCTTTGTAAGGGATCAGGTTTCCCCATCTTCTTATAGTGGATCAATCCCTTCAAATAAATTACCATAATTATCTCATGAGATATAAATCATTACCCATTGCATTATAGGGAGATATAGGTCCTTCCCATCTCATAATGAAATCATACATACATGTTCCACATGATCGTAAACAAACATATCACATATCCTAACACATGAAATGAAATGGGTAACATAAACATGTAAAACTATCATAACATCTGGAAATAGATAGGTTTCATACTCATTTAATCATAAAAATAACCCATTAAAATAAGTGGGTTTGAAAAGCATATAACCGGTGAAATAGAAATAGGTTTCAAAAACATCTTAACCGTAAAGGAAAACTAGTTTTTATAAAGAACACGACATTAAGAATAACTCATTAATAGAAAGGGTATGAATGTAACCTTTACATCATCTCCTAGAGGTATGAGTAACATAAATAGATTTCATTTTAGATAAAAAATAATTTTTGAAATATCCTAAAAAAATTATTGAGGAAAATATCATTTCTTGTTTGAAAATGGATTTTTAATACATAATAGAATTTAAAGATAATTTTCATATAAAATACCATGAAAACTTATAAATAAGATATGAAATAATTTTGAAAGGAATTTTCTTGTAAAACTTTTAAAATAAGCTTCAAAACATTTTAAATACATTTTTCTTTGAAAACACTTGAAAACTTATAAAGAAAGCTTAAGATTTTTTGAAACCTATTTCTTTGAAAACACTTTGAAAACTTATATAGAAAGATTTAAATTGTTTTGGAAATAATTTTTCTTGAAAACTAATAAGAAAATCTTGAAAATGTTTTGAAAATATTTTTCCTTGAAAACTAATATTAAAATAACATTTTCATTATTATTATCCTTTTAAAAATGTAAAGGTATATTTGAATAAATTATGGAAGGTAAATATATATATGTCGTACAAAGTCAAAATAATAATACTTTTGCAAAATAAAAAGGTTATAATGAGTACTTGTTCAAAAAAAAAATTCCTTTGAAAATATTTTTAAAATAAAAAAGGGTAAAAATGTCTTTTAGATATTATAAGGGAATGGTATAATATTCTTGGAAACAATTTTTAGAAAACAATGATTTTTTACTCAAGAGAGGGTAATGTAGGGCTTACTTAAAACACTTTATTAACTATCTTATGTACTAGAGAGTAGAAATATGGAACCAATACATGAGTATATCATGAAAACCTAGAGGATAATGACTTTCATGGATGTTCTTGAGATATAGAACATAATAATTCGTCATAGTGATCATAAGTGTAAACAATATCGAAAAATGATGATATTGCCTCAATAAACATTTATAACATGGTAACATGAGATCATACTCTCCATTTATGGAAAGGAAGTTACATGAAGCATAAGATACCATGAAATTATTGATATTTTAGATATGGAATTTGACATGTGCCTGTCGTGGGATATAAAAAAACAAATATAACCTAAGTTAAAATTCAGTAAAGTGGTCAACCTAGGTTTTCTCAAAAGAGAAGTGCACAACAAATATGTTTGTCACTTAAATATAACAAAGTATTAAAGGTTGATTTTGAAATTGCTGGAGTTGAAAAAATAAGAAAGCAATAAAAAGAAAGTTTGAACACTAATGGATTAAGAGAGTGATGGGGTTAGGGTAGGATCACCATTTGAAATGTCATCATAGTCATAAATATTATCTTCCCTCTCTTCCTATTGAATGAAAAATGAAAAACTCTCCGATTGAGTTATCAATCACCTTTGGTTGAAGGAAGAAATGGAACTCACTTCTATGTGCATTGAAATTCATAAATAATTCCTAAACAATTAAGGCAAGTCCTGATTGGGACTTGTTACTCCTTAGAACTATAGAAAAAGTCCACTGGTTCCACACATATGCCAATGATCACTGCACACTCACCACCTTACACAATATGCTTAATTGAGACAAATTTCACTAAGCAGAGGGAGATAAAAAGTCTTGAACCAAAGATATTAAAAATGAATACACCAAACCCAAAACATGATCACATTAAAAGAATTGGGAAAAATGATAATAGAATTAATTCAAAATAAAATGAGGGTTTTACATTTAATCAAAAAACTCCTACATTACAAAAGTGAAACTCCCCCTTCCCCGATCACTCAAAGGTTTTACCCCTCAATTTGAAGGGTAGTAGAGTTGAAAAGGGAAGAAGAGAGCATTATGAAACAAAGAAACGAGAAAATATAAAATAAAAAGAACTTCAAGAACTCAATCCTCTAACACAACCCTTCTTGAACCTTCTTCAACACCTTTTAATTGAAGTGAACACTCTTATTTACAGTCTTATAGAGTAGAAATTTTCCCTCCAAAATTACTCCACCGAAAGTGGGAGTCAATTAGCATATTAAATGGCCGAATCTAGAGATGGTGTCTTCATAAATTGTTTTCTTCATTGTCATGTTCACACTTACACAAAGTCTCAACGAATTTTTCCATGTGTAACAAATGGTATTCTTGAATTACTAATGATAACTTTTTCTGCCTGATGTGACTATTCAACTTCCACTTTTTAGACGCATGAAATGGGTACTTTAATGAAAAAATGTCTTCATGAAATTTAATGTGAATGTGATTCGAGGATTCCTAATTCTTTTTAAGTTGTAATCACATAATTTGGACATGTGTAGGATGAGATATGACTCATTAAATTTGGTGGAGTCCATTCTTTTTTCCAGAAAACGTTTTCCATTTGATGAATTGTTCTGGGCCAGTGTGTGTCGAATTGGACCTTGGTCTAGAAGAAAAAGTTGAATCCCACAAGCATGGAAATACTAAAAAAAATGAATCACAAAATTTGGATCAAAAATTTATTATATATTTCTTAAATACAGAAGCTCTACAAAACTATTAAATTTCCATAATTAACCAATTTCCACAATTAAGCCCATAATTCACCAAAACACTAAAATGATACAAATAAGATCAAATTGATTAATTGTAAGGGGTTAAATAATTGAAACACATATGAAAAATAATGAAAATATTATCTTTATCAACTCCCCCAAACTTAGCACTTTGACTCCTAGAAAAGTAAAAATCAAAATCAAATCAAAGAAAATTCAAAACACATGTCATTGAGATCCACCAATTCCACACCCAGAAATAAAAGATATCAAGCCTCATCCATAACCATTATTCAATGTTTTCAAATCATATCATTCAATAATTTTCCTCTTCATTTCTCTTCCCATGCACACAAGACACCTACCTCACGTGAATTTTCTCTCATATCACAAATATCAATTTGCAATAAAGATTTTCTCATCCAAAGTAATGCATGGGTCACCATAAGTTTGAAATACTCCTACATCTCCACCCAATGTTAGTCTAGGACATGTTTTTATCATGAGGAATTTTCAGGGTTATTCTATGGATTTCAGTTGGTAGGATTTTTAAGTGAAAATTTATGAGGCTGAATGAGGAGGGCTTGGCGCTTTTTTAAGAAAAATTACACAATTCTAATTTTCACTCAAGTATGGTATCATCCTCACTCCCCTTAGTAGAAATTCATCTCCATCATCATAAAAGATCAAGAAATGTTTAAATATCTCAACATTTTAGAAGTAAAAAATTCAATCTTCTTAAACATGGTTTTTCTTGAAAGCTCCAAAAAAGGAACAACTTTTTTCCTCCATTAGAAGCTCCTGAAAGCAACAAATTCTCTTATTATGAAGGCTCCATAAAAGGAATCGCTTTCAACAGAATGATTTTTCATTAGCACACACATCTCTTCATCATTTGATTTTTCCACCCAAAGTTTCACCAAATGAGGTAGCATAACACAAGATAGATTACCCCACACTTAAGTTCAACTAGATCATGAAATTTCACTTCAAGAGCAGGTTGGATAGGAAAAATTGACTTGTAATGTGGCTAACATAACAGGTTTTGTCACACCCGCCATCTTAAATTAATTTTTTATTTTATTAATTCTTGGCTCTGGCCCCTTCCGCCAAGGTCCGGGCAGGGTCTTGAATTAATAATTTCTGTCATTTAATATTTTAGTGGGTTTCGGACCTGTGTGCAGTCACCGCAAAGTGGGAGGTATCCGCTCAATCTCTGCAGGTGTTCGTGCAGATGCACAAGTGATTTGTATTGATGCGTGCAACTAGCACGCGGTTTATTAAGTCGTGTGACAAGCGCGCGGTGACCTGGTTTTCAGAATAAGATAAATAAACGGATTAAAATTTAAAAAATTTAAAACAATTCTCGATAATAATAATAATAATAATATTGTGTTATTATTATTATTATTAATGTTATTAAGGATATCATTATTATTCTTATTATTGTATTCTTAGCATTATTAATGTTAGTATTATTATTATTATTATTATTATTATTATTTGTATTATTATTATTATTATTTTGGTGTTATTATCATTATTATTATTATTATCATTATTATAAAATGAAAAAAAAAGAGAAAAACCATAATTTCTCATCACCCCCCTTTCCCCTCCCCTCCAACCCATGGAACTCCCCCCCTACACGAACCCCATTCCCAGCCGCTTTGGCCCTCTGGCAGCTCCCATCTCTCATGCCCCTCACCCCCCTTCACTGCCCCCTCTGCTTGCCCTTCAGCGCTCACCCAAAACCTCATAACTCCCTGTGTGATCCTATCGCCCAACCGATCCCAGGAATCCGCACTCGCCCCTCCTACTCTAGGCGTCCGACCGACCTTTGCACCAGCCCCCACGTCCTGCGCCTCGGACCTTCCGCACCATCCCTTTGTCCATACACTACTGGCCTTTGGCCACGCACCCCCTTCCACGATCTGGCCTCCCCTCCACCCACCGGGACCCTGCACCCTTCTGCTCGTGCTCCGACCACCCACAAACCGCCGCTCCGGCCACCTGATGCCCGACGCTCCAGCTCTGGCCAGAAATCACTCCAACCAAGCCTCCTTTCCAGTGTTATAATCTCTACGTGCTGACATGCTGTCTCTTTGGCATCATACCCGCATTCGACCCCCCCTCGCTTCGTAGAACTTCTGCCTCCCCTTCAACGCTTGGACTTCACCTTGCAGTGTGGTCTTCATCTAAGTTGTGTTTTTATCCAAATTAATTAAACCTTAGTGTCCATGTTATGTTTAGTGCATTTATCTGATTGTTTTAAGGTGTGTGAGAGGTTTTTGTGGATTAGTTCCACCTTTTGTGGGAGTAGCGTCGCGTTTTCATGCCATTGAGGAAGGAAAATCTGCTTTTTCCTTTCTGAATAAGTCCATATAATGCTTGCTTGTTTTTAATTAATTCTTTTACTTGATTTGTGACTTTGTAAATATATTGGTCAATATGATTTAATTTTTTCAACTTAGTTCACTTTGTTAAAAATAGTTGTTATTGTGTTTTTTGGTTTGTGTAAGTTTTTTGGTCTGTTTATAAATTTTGTTCGTAAACTAGTTAACTTGTGGTAAAATAGTTTATAAACAGGTTGGGTTATTTATATAGTTGTTGATAAATTGTTTGGATTGTTTTATAAAGGCATCGTTACTTTAAAGCTTTGATGGATTTTCATGGAAATAATTTAACGTGTGTTTGAAAGGGTTAAGGGCCTTTTTTGAAATTTTGAAATGTTTGGGGTGTGTGTGTGTTCGAAACTTAAGGGCCCAGTTGGAACTTTCATATACTTTATGTGTTTCAACTTGTCTTCAAAAGGTTCTTGGACAAACTTTGGTAAATTCATGGTGTAAATGCTCGTTTTTCCATATTCATGTAAAAGGGGTGTTTTTTGTTTTGGGAAATGATATTGGCATGTGTTTGGTCTTTCAAGAGAAATCAGGGTGGGTATAGTTTTAAAAGTGGGTTTTTAACATATCGTGCGTTTTTGTTGGGTTTTTCACACCAAACATTGGTTGAGTTTCCTGGTTGGTTCTTGCATATGGTTTATGATCATTAGAACTATATTTTTATTTTTATGAGTGTAATTTCCATGAAAGAAAAATGATGATAGGTGCTTTCAAATGGTTTTTCATGATATGTGCTCGATGTGATGCCTTTTTAGCCATTGAAAAAAAAATGTTTGGAACTAAATTTATATGCATGTCTGGTTGTTTATAAAATTATGGTTTTGAAAAATATCGAAAGGTTTGATTGGCAACATTGAACATTTTATGAAATAGTTTTAATGTTAAATGGTGTGACGGCCTGGTTGGCACTTTGTTAACGTGAAATTATTTAATGTGTATTTGGGGGTGCTCCTGTCTAGGGTAACCCTTTATAGGTGAATGCATAAGAAGAATTCGTGTTTTGGGTAGGTAAGTACGGTGAGATGAGTCACGTGTGCAAGGGACTTCCTGCTTAGATAGTATTATCATCACCACCATGGGTTCTTGGGAGTCTTTTAGATGATCGAGTGACAGTTGCTGACCAACTCTGATTAGATGGGTTGGTACCCCCAAGATTTTTTGTTAGGCCAGGTGGGCTTTGCCACTAGATTAATCAGTTAGGGCGTCCAGTTGGTCATAGTCTTAGGAGCTTCACCATACACAGGCAGGTGGTTCTGAAACCAAGTATGTCCAGAGGTCTTCTGGGGATGTTTAGGATCACCCATGGTTACTGGATTATTTTTATTGCTTGTATACTTTCCGTGCACTAGTTTATTTTCATCTTTCCCTCTTACTCGTTTTACTCTAGCACAACATTGGTATATTCTGTTTTGGGTTTTCTTTAAAAAATGAAAAATGATTTTGGAAAATGCTATGTAGCATGTGTTGGGTTTTAAAATGGGAAAAACATGTTGCTTATTTTCAAATTTCAAAACCCTACTTTTATAATTGTATTTCAATCTTGTGCTCGTGGATTTTTTCGGGAAAAGAGACATCAGATTCTATGGTTTACCTTGGCAACCATATTAATCATATTTAATGACCACGCCTATTTATCTTTTAAGTCGAAGGTTTCCTTTTCTTAGGTTTACCTGGATGATTTTCTCATTATTAAAACAATGTCGGACTTTGGTTGGTAGGTGACCTGGAAGGTCACGTGGAGGTATGTTCAGTTTTACTTTCATTTTGCTGGTAAATTTATTTTTATCGTCAGTTTTTATTTATCTGTTTTTCTTTTTTTCATGATCTAAATAGTTCCCAACGATTAAATTTTGATGCCCGAAACTAGTTTCCAGCCCGTGGGGATCAGGAATGCCCTTCGGGCCATGTTGTGGACCGGCTCGGGTGACCAGTTGAAGGTCAACCCGGGTTGGTTAGTGACGAAATGGTATCAGAGGCAGCCCCTTTTTATTTGGGGTGTCTGGTAGATAGATATTAGGAATGTTGGGACACAAGAGGTTGGTACGGGAAGGACATTATGAACCCTTACCCCTTCTGAACCTCAAGTCCCCATGGGTAGTCCAAGGATTAATTTTTTTTGTTCTGGTTCATTTTAGATTGATGGATGACAACGGAGGAAAGCTGATGTTACATCGTGATTTTACATAGAGTAATGACCCAGGTAGAGTCCTGGTACATGGTTTAAGTCCCTCCAAGTTGTTGATGCTTACTTTGGGCATGGCCCACTACCATGTCGCCAGGTTAAGCGTAACTACTATTCCTTCATTCCGGTAGTTTGATGCAAGTTGAGTGTCATCTTGGTTCAGATTGGACTAAGTGCAATTCTGAAAATGAAAAAGGGGTTTTGAAATGAAAATGATTTCTTTTAAATGGATTTAAATTCATGAAATGTACTTTAAAACCAAAAAAAATTGGTCATAAAAATATAATTTTTTCCTGGAATTGGCAGCGAAAGGGTTAGGGTGAAACCTCAGGTACTCTTTTTGAACGTTTTCACATGTGA
Organism: Viscum album; assembly: GCA_963277665.1. Classification (NCBI taxonomy): domain Eukaryota; kingdom Viridiplantae; phylum Streptophyta; class Magnoliopsida; order Santalales; family Viscaceae; genus Viscum; species Viscum album. The sequence goes on from OY728135.1 coordinate 1,275,959,069, forward strand.
GTTAATACATGGGAAGTTTGTGTAGGTGCGTATTGATGAAAGTAGATAAATACATATTAAATGGTTCATGGGATTACTAGGGTGTGCACTTGGAATTAAAGGCATGACCTTGTTTTTATAAAGTGATTTTAAAAAAAGAATATGGTTTTTAGATATTGAATTTGGTTTGAAAAGAGGGTTTTGTATTTGGAAGGTGGCCCTGAAAGATGGTAGTTTTGAAATCAAAAATGAAAAAGGGAATTTTTTGTTGTGTTTGTATTTTTTGGTTTTTGAGCTAGCGGTTTTATGATGAAAGCATTTTCATTGACGTTGCTTTGGTTTGATATTGGGTTTGGCTTTGTGCTTTATATGCTATTCAGAAAATGCTGCCCAAAAAAGTCACCAAAGTTTCTGATAATTCATGCCCAGTTTTTTTCCTTCTCTGATGTTGCCTTTCCTTCATGGTGATGGTGACTTTTAGATGCAGCAGAGTGGCTTGAAGAGGTTGAACGCATGTTCAGAATATTTGGAACTCCTGAAGCTGTTATAGTGTGTGCCATTTTGTGTCATTTTGAAGGTCCAGCCTTGGACGAATGATATTTGTTCACCCCGTCATCACTGTAAGTGGGGATGAAGTGGGATGTCATTAAATCTGTCTTTTTCTGATAGTTTATACATGAAAAAGTGAAGACTAATAAAAGGGAAGAAATCATTCGTAGTTAACAAGGTCAATGGACGGTGAAGGCGTATGTTGACCATTTCAAGGAGCTTGTGTCCTTTTCTCCAGATGTAGAATCATAGGATTTGATGAAGACTTATCTCTTCATCGTGGGTCTTTTTCTAGAGATCAATGAGAGAGTCCTCCTTTCTAAGGACCATTGTTTCGAGAAGCTGGTATATGAGGCGTTCCTAGCTGATATGGTCTTCAGAGTGGAGATGGTTGAAAATCCAGAATACCTAGTTTCTCATCAAGGATCCCCATCTAGCGAGCAGGGTGTGCCAGAGGGACCTATTCCTAGAGAGTCCTCTTTATTGGTACTGGCTTCAAGTTCATCGGACCGTTCAGTGGTGCGCCACTAGTGTGGCCAGTTCGGGCACATGAAGCTGTCATGTCGCATCCCTCCGAAGACGTGTAATCGTTGCGGGTGTTTGGATCATCTAGATAAGTTCTACAAGAAGCGTTGCCTAAAGAAGATGCTCTGATTGGAGTAATTCCAGTTCCTGACTGTGAGGTAAAATATGCTTCAGCCATCAGTGCCCCATCCAGAGGCCTTGTGTCATTGTACGTTTATTTCTTCTTCATGGAGTTATAATAGACATGTTCTGTTGTAATCCAACAGTGTTTTTGTCAGAATATGGTTCTCTAAATCGTTTGTTTTTCTTAAAAGTGTGTTTGACCCTTGTATATGTTGATATCGGTTTAGATATGTTTGTTTGGAGATGTAAGTTCCTATAGAAGAATCGATGCATGTGGTTATACTCAGGTATACTATTTGAGTTAAGTTCTACTTAGGGGTTTTTCACCTGTATTTTGGGTTTTTGGTCTGGACAGAGAGTTCCAGGTTTCGGTGAAGGTGTTGTTCGCTCGTGATGTCGCAGTTAGTTTTGATTGGTTGTGAGTTCCCACATACCCCCTTTTGGGGTGGTGTGTTTGGGTGTTAAATTTCCACTTTAGTTCAGATCTTGTGGTGGGGAGAACCCTCTCGTGTTCTCTCGTTCACTTGTGTTGTGCTTTATTTCAGTTTCAAAAGAGCTGGATTCTTTTTTTGTCTATTGTTCAGCTGGATGACTTTCTGGGGCAGAAAGTGTATGTGGTGGGGAGAATAGTCACACCCGCCTTCTTAAATTAATTTTTTATTTTATTAATTCATGGCTCTGGGTCCTCACGCCTAGGTCCAGGCAGGGTCCCGGAATAAAACTTTCTATCTTTTAATATTTTAGTTGGTTTTGGACCCGTGCGCGGTCACCGCATAGTTGGCAGTATCCGCACGATTTTCCCAAGAGTTTGTGTGGATGCCCAAGTGGTCTCGATTGAGGAGCGAAACTTGCACATGGTTTATTAAGCTATGCGACGAGCGCGTAGTGACCTGATTTTTAGAATAAGATAAATAAACGGATTAAAATTTAAAAAAAACTAAAAGAATGCTCGATAATAATAATAATAATAATATGTTGTTGTTGTTGTTATTATTATTATTATTAAGAATATTAATGTTATTAAGGATATCATTATTATTCTTATTATTTTATTCTTAGCTTTATTAATGTTATTATTATTATTGTTGTTGTTGTTCGTATTATTATTATTATTATTATTATTATTATTATTTGGTGTTATTATTATTATTATTATTATAAAATTAAAAAAAGGCAAAACACTAATTTCCCATCACCCCACTTTCCCCTCCCCTATTACCCGCGACACTCCCCCTCTGTGTGAACCCCATGCCCAGCCGCTTCGGCCCTTTATCTGCTCCCCATCTCCCATGTCCTTCACCCCCCTTCACCGCCCTCCCTACTTTCCCTTCTACGCTCACCCAGAACCCCACACCTCCCTGTGCAATCCCACCGCCCAACCGATTCTAGACCTACACACTCATCCCTCCTGCTCTCGGTACCCGTCCAACCTCTGCACCAGCCCCCACTTCCTGTTCCTCTGGCCTGCCACTCCAGCTCTCCATCCAGTCGTTGTTCGGCCATGCACCCCCTGCCACGATCTGGCCTCCCCTCTGCCCACCGGGACACCGCACCCTCTTGTTTGTGCTCCGACCACCCGTGGACCGCCGCTCCAGCCACCCACGACCCAACGCTTCGGCTCCGGCCAGAAGCCACTCTGACCAGGCCTCCTTGCTAGACCTCCGACCTATGCACACCTACATCCCACTGCTCTGGCGTCCTACCAGCATTCGACCCCCCCCCCCCCTCGTTGCACTTATGCCTCCCCTCTGACATGCTGACTTTACCTTGCAGTGTGTTCTTCTTCTAAGTTGTATTTTTATCCAAATTAATTAAACCTCAGTGTCCAAGTTATGTGTAGTGCATTTTTCTTATTGTTTTAAGGTGTGTGAGAGGTTCTTGAGGATCAGTTCCACCATCTGTGGAAGTAGAATCACGTTTTCATGTCATTGAGGTAGGTGAATCTGTATTTTCCCTTCTAAATAAGTCCATATAATGATTTCATGTTTTTAATTAATTCTTTTACTTGGTTCATGCCTTTCAAAATTAATTAGTCAATATACTTTAATGTTTTCATGTTTTTTATCTTTGTTAAAAATAGTTGTTATTTTTTTCTGGTTTGTGTAAGTTGTTTGGTCTATTTATAAATTTTGTTCATAAACTAGTTAGCTTATGATAGAATTGTTTATAAACTAGTTGGGTTGTTTATATGGATGTTGATAAATTGTTTGGATTGTTTTATAAAGGAATCATCACTTTAAATCTTTGATGGATTTTTATGGAAATGATTTAGTGTATGTTTGAAAGGGTTAAGGTCCTTTTTTTGAAATTGTGAAATGATTGGGGTGTGTGTGTTCGATACCCAAGGGCCCAGTTAGCACTTTCAAATGTTTTTTGTGTTTTAGCTTGGCTTAAAAGGGTTCTTGGACACTCTTTGGTAAATTCATGGTGTAAACGCCTGTTTGGCCATATTCTTGTAAAAGTGGTGTTTGTTGTTTTGGGAAATGGTGTCAGTGTGTGTTTGGTCTTTTAAGAGCAATCGGGGTGTGTATGGTTTAAAAAGTGGGTTTTTAACATGTCGTGAATTTTTGTTGGGTTTTTCACACCAAACATTGGTTGAGTTGCCTGGTTGGCTCTTGCATATGGTTTATGATCTTTAGAACTATATTATTATTTTTATGAGTGTAGTTTTCATGAAAAAAAAATGATGATAGGTGATTTCAAATGGTTTTTCACGCTATGTGCACTATGAGATGCCTTTTTGTCCCTTGAAAAAAATATTTTTTGAACTAAAGTGATATGAATGTCTAGTTGTTTATAAAATTATGGTTTTTAAAAATATCAAAATGTCGGATTGGAAACTTTCAACATTTTATGAAATGGTTTAAATGTAAAATAGTGTGATGGCCTATTTGTCACTTTGTTAATGTGAAATGATTGAATGTGTATTTGGGGGTGCTCTTGTCTAGGGTAACCCTTTATGGGTGAACACATAGGAAGTGGTTGTAATTGGGGTAGGCAAGTGTAGTGAGATGAGTCACGTGTGCGAGGGAATTTCTACTTACACAGTATTATCATCACCACCATGGGTTCCTGTATGTCATTTAGATGATTGATTGGCGGTTTCTGACCAAACTCCATTAGATGGGTTGGTACCCTCTGTATTTATTGTTAGGCCAGGTGGGTTTTCTCATTGGATTGGTCAGTTAGGGAGGCCAGTTGGTTATAGACTTTGGAGCTTCACTATATTCCGACAAGTTGTTCCAAAACTGAGTATGTCCAAGGGTCTTCTAGGGATGTTTAGGATCACCCATGGTTACAGGATTATTTTCATTGCTTGTTTAATTTCTATACACTAGTTTATTTTATGCTTGCACTCTTACTCTTTTTACTATAGCACAACATTGGTATATTCTGTTTTGGATTTTGTTTATTAAATGAAAAATCATTTTGGAAAATGGTATTTAGCATGTATTGGGGTTTTAAATGGGAAAAACATGTTGCTTATTTTCAAATGTAATAACCCTGCTTTTATAATTGTATTTCAAACTTGTGTTAGTGGATTGTTTTAGGAAAGGAGACATCAGATTATGTAGTTTACCTTGGCAACCCTAAAAAGCATTTTTAATGATAATGCCTATTTATCATTTCAGTTTTAGTTTTCCTTTGCTCATGTTTCCTTTTCTGATTTGCTCGTTATTAGAGCAAGGTCGGCCTTTGGTTGGGAGGTGACCTGGAAGGTCACATGGAGGTATGTTCGATTTTACTTTCGTCCTTCTCCTAGTTGTATTTTTATCGTCAATTTTTATTTATCTATATTTATTTTTCTCATGGGAAAAATCATTCCCAATTATTAAATTTTGATGTCTGGCACTAGTTTCTAGCCCGTGGGGATCAGGAATTCCCTTCACCACATGTCGCGGACCGGCTCGGGTGACCGGTTCAGGGTTGACCTGGGTTGGTTCGTGACAGGTTGTTCATGGATTCTATAGGCTACAAGGATTAAATTTACAAGTTAGTCCATAATGAAAGATATTCTCTTGAAAAGGGTATTCCAAAGCAAATAAATTATCCAATCATTTAAAACACATGTACCCCAAACCATCATGTTTTGAAAGGAATAAATCAAATTCTGGTTAAAAAAGAATGTTCTGGTTCTCTCAAGAAGTGAGGTGAATAAAAATAATATAACAACAATGGTTCAGAAGCCTCACAAGAAAGTGATTTCAAATATAAAGACAGTGATATGTGGCATGGGATTCAAAAATTAGAGTACTTTTAATGAAATTCCCAAATAATTGAACATGAAACCAAATCATTTTTAGCATTCACTTAAGCTTAGTTTCAAGTAATAAATTGGTTCACTAAATGAAATGGGTTTCCAAAATGGAAAGGATAATCATTTCCAATCAAAAGTCTCAAATAAACACCAAAAACTGAAAAATAAATATGAAAAAATTTAAAAACATGCAATTTTTTTGAAAACAAACAACAAATGAAAATCCTAAACTACAAAGGATCACTTTCCCACACTTAAATGATGTTGTGTCCTCAATGAATTCAAATGGATGTAACATCTAATGAAATTTTAAATTGAATCACAACAATCAAGTAAGTGTAAAGGAGAGGTATAACCTGACTTATTCGTAATGCAACATTGAGTTAAGCTCCTAAGTGTTTCACACTAAAAACCTGGAGGCAAAAAAAAACAAAACAAAAAAAACATAAGAAATTTTTTAAAAGAAGTGAAAATAAAAATTGGATGAGAAAAGAAGGATAGATCTTGATTTAATCCCCCAAGTGGGACCAGGGTTTTGACTGCCTTCAAAAGGGCAGTTCCAATTGGTTATCCTCAATCTGATGGTGGGTTTAGTTTCATTGTGATGAACCAATAAAAATTCTTCTTTACATCCTAGGCTTCATTCATTTTTTTGAGGAAAAAAAGAGTATAGTACACCAAATCTACCCCTAGGACAATAAGATACAACTTTCTTAGTGGGGGTAGGACAAAGAATGAGTCCTCCACTTTCATGCTTTCTACATGCACAATATCTTCTTTATTCTAAAAGTGTGCTGCATCATTGAAAAAATCAAAGGTAAAGTTAAAGTATAATTCAATTTGAACAAAATTAAAGCATGAAGGATCAATATAAAATTATTACCTTTAAAAGTATGCATCTTGCATCCAATTTTCGTTAGAAAATCCATGTTGATATCTTCTTGAACTCCCTTTAATAAACAATCAACATATTCAGGGAGCTCTATATGTTTCTCTTTAAGCACATATTTCTTTTCTTCCTCATCCGCCAAGACAATACATGGGTTGGTCGAATATGAAAATTTCAAGAAAGGGGAGGTGATACTAAATTTAGATTCAATAAAATTAGAAGATAATGAGTTCAAAAAAAGATCATCTCCCTATGTTTTCTTAGCTTCAATTTCTTCTTCTGTGGAGATTTCCTCTTGGAGTTGAATTTCACTAACATAAGGTAGGCAGTCAAACACATCAATATTCTCTTCAAATTCCACCTTGTTGGTGGATTCTTCATTCAATGATGATGGATATTCTTCATTATTAGGAATAGAAGGATCAAGTATTGGTCATGAATTTTTTCTCCTTGGAACTTTTGAAAAAATTCCACTAGTTACACATATGTGCCAACGATCGTTGGACACTCAAGACCTAACACAATATGCTCGATCGGGACAAATTGAACTAAGTGGAGGGAGATTAAAAGTATGACCCAAAGCTATTAAAAAATAATACACCAATCCCACAACATGATAGAATTAAGATATTTGGGAAAAATGATAATAGAATTAATTCAAAAGAAAACAAGGGTTTTACATTTAATCACAAAACACCGACATTACAAAAGTAAAACACCCCCTTCCCCGATCACTCAATGGTTTTACCCCACCATGTTAAGGGTAATAGAGTTAAAATGGGAAGAAGAGAGCATGCTGAAACAAAGAAAAGAGAAAAGAGAAAATAGAAATAACTTCAAGAACTCAATCCTCCAGGACATCCTTTCTCGCACCTTCTTCAACCCCTATGAATGGAAGTGAACACTCTTTCTTATAAGCTTGTGGAGCAGAAAATTTCCCTCTAAAATTGATCCACTGAAAGTCAGAGTCTGGTTAGTATAATAATGGCAGAATCTTAGGAATTTGTCTTCATAAATTTTGTTCCTCTATTTCTTTTTCATGCTCCCACAAACTCTCAGAGACTATTTTCTATTGTAACAAAAGTTATCCTTGAATTACAAATGATAACATTTTTTGATCGAGGTGAATCTTCAACTTACTATTTTAGGACACATGAAATGGGTGCCTTAATAACCGAATTTCTTCATGAAATTTAATGTGTATGTGATGTGCGGAGTCCTATTTCTTTTCCAGCTGTAATCACCTCATTTTGATATGTTTAGTCTAAGATATGACTCAATAATTTTGGTGCGGTCCATTCTGTTGGGTAGAAAACTTTTTCAATTTTATGAATTGTTCTGGGCTAGTGTGTGCTGAATTAGACCATGGTCAACAAGACAAAGTTGAATCCCATGAGCATGGAAATCCTAAAAAAGTAATAACACAATTTGGATAAAAAATTTAAAAGATATGCCCGAAATACAGAAGCTCCACAAAACTGTTAAATTTCCAGAATTAACCAATTTCCAGAATTAACCAATATCCAAAATTAAGCCCATAATTCACCAAAACACTAAAATGATACAAATAAGCTCAACTTGATTAATTGGTGGGGGTTAAATCATTTCAAAACATATGAAAAATAAAGAAAATATTATCTCTATCAGCTCCCCCACACTTAGCACTTGAACTCTTGGACAAGTCAAAATCAAAATCAAATCAAATAAAATTCAAAACACATGCCATCGAGATCCACCAATTCCACACAATGAAATAAAAGATATCATGCCTCATCCATAACTATTATTTAATGTTTTGAAATCAGATCATTAAATATTTTTCCTCTTAATTTCTCTTCCCATGCACACAAGACACCTACCTCACATGAATTTTCTCTCATCTCATAAATATCAATTTTCAACAAAGTTTTTCTCATCCAAACCAATGAATGGGTCACCATAATTTTGAAAAACTCATACTTTTTCACCCTATGTGAGTCAAGGGAATTTTTTTATCATGATGAATTTGTAGTTTTATTTTGAGGCTTTCGGTTGTTAGGATTTTTAAGTGAAACATTATGAGGCTGAATGAGGAGTGCTAGGCTCTTTTTGAATCAAAATTTCACTATTCTAATTTTCACTCAAGTATGGTATCCTCCTCACCCCCCTTAGTAGAAATTCAGCTCCATTATCATAAAATATCAAGAAATTTTCAAGTATATCTGCATCTCAAAATCAATAATTTCAATCTCTTCAAAATTGAATTTTCTTGAAAGCTCCATAAAAGGCACAACTTTCTTCCTCCATTAGAAGCTCCAGAAAGGCACAGGTTCTCTTATCATGAAAGCTCTAAAAATGGAACAGCTTTCAATAGAATTATTTTTCAGCATCACACATATCTCTTTATCATTCGATTTTTTCACCCAAATTTTCATCAAATGAGGTAGCACAACACAAGACAGCTTCCCCCACACTTAAGTTCAAATAGATCATGCAATTTCACATCAAGAGTAAGTTGGATAGGGAAAATTGGGTTGTAATGTGGCTAACCTAATAGGTTGTTCATTGATTCTATGGGATACAAGGATTAAATTTACAAGGTAGGCTATAATGAAATAGATTCTCTTGAAAAGGGGATTCCAAACCAAAGAAATTCCTTAATCATTTAAAACACATGTACCCCAAACCCTTAAGTTTTGAATGGAATAAATCAAATACTGGTTAAAACAAGCATGGTATGGTTTTCTCAAGAAGTGAGGTGAATGAAAATAATATAACAACAATGGTTCATAAGCATCATGGGAAAGTGATTTCAAATATAAAGACAGTGAGATGTGACATGGGATTCAAAAATAAGAGTACTTTTCATGAAATTTCTGAAGAATTGAACTTGAAACCATATCATTTTCAACGTTCATTTAAGCTCATTTTCATGGAGTAAATTGGTTCACTCAATAAAATGGGTTTCAAAAATGGCAATGATAATCATTTCAGCTCAAAAGTTTCAAAAAAACAAACCAAAAACTGAAAAATAAACACACCAAAATTTGAAAACATGCAAATTTTTTTTTGAAAAAAAAAACAACAAATGAAAATATTAAACTACAAAGGTTACCTCCCCCACACTTAAATGATGCAGTGTCCTCAATGAATTCAAATGGATGTAACATCAAAGAAAATTATAAATTCAATCACAAAAATCAAGTAAGTGTAAAGGACAGGTACAACCTGACTTATTTGTAATGCAACATTGAGTTATGCTCCTAAGTATTGCATGCTGAAATCCGGGAAGCAAAAAAACCAAAACATAACATAAGAAATTTATTAAAAGAAATGAAAATAAAAATAGGATGAGAAAAGAAGGATAGATCTTGGTTTAATCTCCATAGTGGGCCCTAGGTTTTGACTGCCTCTAGATGGGTAGTTCTAGTTGGTTATCCCCAATCTGATGTTGGGTTGAGTTTCTTTGTGACGAACCAACAAAACTTCTTCTTTACATCCTACTCTTCATTCATTTTTTTGAGGACACCATTATTATAGTACACCAAATCCACCCCTAGGACAATAAGATAAAACTTTCTTGGTGCGGTAGGACATAGAATGAGTCCTCTACTTTCATGGTTTCTACATGCACAATATATTTTTTATTCTAAAAGTGTGCTACATCACTGAAAAAATAAAAGGGAAAGTTAAAGTATAATTCGATTTGAACAAAATCAAAGCATGAAGGATCAGTATAAAATTCTTCCCTTTCAAATTATGCATCTTGCATCCCATTTTCCTTAAGAAAATGAAAGTGGATATCCTCTTGAACTCCCTCTAATAACACTACTGGAAACTAAGGCTTTGCCAACAGTTTGAAACCATTGGTAAAGGCTACCAAACCGTTGGTATACTATATACCAACGGTTTGGAAAAACAATGGTAAGTAAGGCGTTAGGATAGACCATTACCAATGGTTTTAGTATAACTGTTGGGAAAGGCAGTGTAATCCGGAGTATTCCCAACGGTTTGTAAAACTGTTGGCAATACTTGCAGTGTAATCCTAGTTTCCCAATAGTTTAAATAACTGTTGGTATATATGAGTATTCCCAATGGTTTGTAAAACCATTGGAAATAATATCATTTTTCTATTTTACCAATGGTTTACTAAAACCATTGTTAAAATTATGTACAGAACTATACCAATGGTTTTAGTAAACCATTCGTATAGTATATTACCAGAAATTTTCCAACCAGCCACCTAAAATCTCCTCCATTGCACACTCAACTACATACACCTACATACACTCTTAACAGCAATAAAAACACCTTCTATAGCACACAAAAGAACATAAGAACAGGATACTCTTATAACCATGGAATCTACCACAATTATAATCATGTATATGAACCCAATTACCCTATGCAATATAGAATTCATAATTGAATACATGCAGAATGAATTATGTAATGAATTCTAAATTCTGAATTGTGAATAAATAACCCATAAAAAATAAATTATGTTGCATACAAAATTCTTAATTATATATAACACATATATAATATGACATACAAGGGGTTGGGGTGTCCCGGGGGGGTGGGGTGTCCAGGGGTGAGGGGATGTCCACAAAGGTGGGGGTGTCTAGGGGGTGGGTTATACAGAATTAAGAATACATAAAAAATTTCATTTTCTATAACACATACACGATTGAATTCATAAATTAGAAGCTAATAACCCTAAAAAAAGTATCAACAGAATCTGAATACATTTGGTCGGTTTTCTGTATACCAGTTGTTTTTACTTAAAATGATGTCCATTTTAAACAAAAGACATACACTTGAAGTGATACCAGCCAGACTGTGCCTTGGATTGAGGCGAGGTTGACTCATACATGTCACAGATGACTCATGGATCATTGTCATAAAGTATCAACAGAATCTAAATGTGTTTGGTCAGTTTTCCATATGCCAGTTGTTGTTTTCGCTTAAAATGTTTTCCATTTCAAATAAAGGTTAGACACTATGAGTGGTTTCGGCCACACCGCACCTCGGATTGAGGCGGGGTTGACTCGTACACATCACATACGACCCATGGATCATTTTTATAAACTATCAACACAATACGAATACGTTTAGTTAGTTTTCCATATGCGAGTTTTTTTTACTTAAAATGATGTCCATTTTAAACTAAAGTGATACAGTTAGAGTCATATCAACCATATCATGCCTCTGATTGAGGCAGGGTTGACTTATACACATCACATATGACCCATGGATCGTTTTCCTAAAGTTTCAACATAATCTTAGTGCGTTTAGTCTATTTTCCGTATTTCAGTTGTTGTTTTCACATGAAATGATGTCCATTTTAAACAAAAGAGAGACACTTTGAGTGGTGTCGGCCACACTACACTTCTTATTGATGTGGGTTTGACTCTTACATTTCACATATGACCCATGGATCGTTGTCCTAAATTTTAAATAGAATCTAAATGCATTTGGTTGGTTTTCCGTATGTCAATTATTGTTTTCACTTAAAATGATGTTCATTTTAAACAAAAGAGAGATACTTTGAGTGGTTTGGGCCACACCGAGCATTGGATTGAGGCAGGTTTGACTCTTAGACATCACATATGACCCATGGATCGTTTTCTTAAAGTTTCAACAGAATCTGAATTCGTTTGGTCGGTTTTCCATATGTTAGTTGTTGCTTTCACTTAAAATGATGTCCATTTTAAAACAAAAGAGCAACACTTTGAGTGGTTTCGGACACACCACACCTTGGATTGAGGAAAGGTTGACTCTTACAAATCACAAATGACCCATGGATCGTTTTAATAAAGTATAATCACAATTTGAATGAATTTGGCCAGCTTTCTGTATGCCAGTTGTTGTTTTCACTTAAAATCTTGTCCACTTCAAATAAAAGTGAGACAGTTTGAGTGGTGCCGGCCACATTGGCACCTTTATTGAGGTGGGGTTGAATCTTACATGTAATATATGACCCATTGATCATTTTCATAAAGTTTCAACAGAATCCAAATGTCTTTGGTCGGTTTTCTGTATGTTAGTTGTTGTATTCACTTAAAATGGTGTCCTTTTGAAACAAAAGAGAGACACATTGAGTGGTACTGGCCACACCACACCTCATATTGAGGAAGGGTTGAATCTCAAACATCACAAATGACCCATGGATCATTTTCCTAAATTATCAACACAATCTGAATTCATTTTCTTGGTTTTCCGTATGCCAGTTGTTTTTACTTAAAAGAGTGTCAATTTTATACAAAATAAAGACACTTTGAGTGGTATCATCCACACCGTGCCTCGGATAGAGGCAGAGATGACTCTTACATGTCACAAATGACCCATGGGTTATTGTATTAAAGTATAAACACAATTTTAATGCATTTTTTTAGTTATCTGTATGCCAGTTGTTGTTTTCACTTAAAATCCTATCCATTTCAAATGAAAGTGAGATAGTTTGAGTGGTGCTGGCCACACTGGCCCTAGGATTGAGGCAGGGTTGACTTTTACACATCAAATATGATCCATGGGTCGTTTTTCTAAAGTTTCAATAGAATCCAAATGCGTTTGGTCAGTTTTCCGTATATTAGTTATTATTTTCACTTAAAATGATGTTCATTTTAAAAAAAAAGAGACACACTTTGAGTGGTGTCGGCCACACCGCACCTTGGATTGAGGTGGGGTTTACTTTTACATGTCAAAAATGACACATGGATCATTTTCCTAAAGAATCAACACAATACAAATGTGTTTGGTCAGTTTTCCATATGCCAGTTGTGGGTTTCACTTAAAATCATGTCCATTCCAAATAAAAGTGAGACAGTTTGAGTGTTGTCGACCACCCTGGCCCTCAGATTGAGGCAGGGTTGACTCTTACACATCACATATGACCCATGGATAGTTTTCCTAAAGTTTCAGAAGAATCTGAATGCCTTTGGTCAGTTTTCCATAAGTCAGTTATTGTATTCACTTAAATGATGTCCTTTTGAAATAAAAGAGAGATAATTTGAGTGGTGTAAGCCACACCATGCCTTGGATTGAGGCATGGTTGACTCGCACATGTCAAAAATGACCCATGGATCATTTTTCTAAAGTATCAACACAATATGAACGTGTTTTGTGAGTTTTCCATATGCCAGTTGTTTTTACTTAAAAGAGTATCCATTTTAAACAAAAGAGAGACACTTTGAGTGGTACTGGCCACACCGTACCTTGGATTGAGGTGAGTTTGACTCATACACATCTAAAATGACCCATGGATCGTTTTTTTCAAGTATCAACACAATATGAATGCGTTTGGTCGGTTTTCTGTATGCCAGTTGTTGTTTTCACTTAAAATGTTGTCCATTTCAAATAAATGTGAGACACCTTGAGTGATATTGGCCACACCGTGCCTCGGATTGAGGCGGGGTTTGTAACATCCCCAAATGATAAAGGGTTAAATGACTAAATGATATGACTCATGTCAACAAGGTGCACCTTCCTTTTCGGGAGCCTGCCTGATTAGAACTCCACAGTTAAGCGTGCTTGGCTTGGAGTAGTGATCAGGATGGGTGACCTCCTGGGAAGTTTCCCAGGGTGTGTGTGAGTGAGATCAAAGCACACTGGAAAGGACATGTGTTGGCCTGTGGGGAATATCATTAGTCAGATGACCCGTTCAGGCATGTGGGTGGACCCTGGGGTGGGCCCCACGTGTCTGTGGGGGCAACTGGTGGTACCTGGTGGGTCAGGACCCGACGACCATGTTAAGGCGGGGTGTCTGTGCTGTCACCGGGACCCGGTTGTTACATTTGGTATCAGAGGAGGAACCCAGCCTTAAGTGCGCGGTGCACTGCCTGGGTTGAGATGTAGGGCCCACAACGAGATGATATGACTCATGTCAACAAGGTGCACCTTCCTTTTCGGGAGCCTGCCTGATTAGAACTCCACAGTTAAGCGTGCTTGGCTTGGAGTAGTGATCAGGATGGGTGACCTCCTAGGAAGTTTCCCAGGGTGTGTGTGAGTGAGGACAAAGCACACTGGAAAGGACATGAGTTGGCCTGTGGGGAATATCATTAGTCAGATGACCCGTTCAGGCATGTGGGTGGACCCTGGGGTGGGCCCCACGTGTCTGTGGGGGCAACTGGTGGTACCTGGTGGGTCAGGACCCGACGGCCATGTTAAGGCGGGGTGTCTGTGCTGTCACCAGGACCCGGTTGTTACAGGGTTGACTAGTACATGTCACAATGACCCATGAATCGTTTTCCTAAAGTATTAACAGAATTTGAATGCGTTTGGTTGGTTTTATGTATGCCAATTTTTTCCACTTAAAATGTTGTCCATTTCAAATAAAAGTGAAACACTTTGAGTGGTACTGGTCACACCATACCTCGGATTGAGGCGGGGTTGACTCGTACATGTCACAAATGACTCATGGATCATTTTTATAATGTATTGACACAATCCAAATCTGTTTGGTCAGTTTTACATATGTCAGTTGTTGTTTTCATTTAAAATGTTGTCCATTTCAGATAAAAGTGAGACACTTTGAGTGGTACCGGCCACACCGTGCCTTGGTTTGAGGCGGGGTTGACTCGTACATGTCACTTGGGTGTTTTGAGTGCCGTCAAGTGTGGATTGAGGATTCGGGTGAGTCTAATCGTCTACTTTCTTCCTCTTTTCTATTAGGGTTTTCACTCTTCTCTTATCTTCTTCTAAATCTATAAAACCCTCTTTTCTAGTGGGATTTGGGGTGAATCTTAAAGAGAGCTTAGATTGGGATCTAAGGTCCATGGAGGAGGGTTGGGGGCTGTTCGGGAGGCTGTTCGGGGTCCAGGGAGGAGGGTGGGGGCTGTTCGGGGTCCAGTAAGGAGGGTGGGTAATGTATCTAAAACTCTATCTAGGTATCATACACCAAATTCTGACAGGAATGTGAATCGACACAGGGTGTCGTATTAGAGCAAGGTCAAATCACGGCATTACCACGGTGTGACTGCAGCGGGACCGCGACATGTTGGGCCGATCCAGTGACATCCGTGGGGCAGCATCTTCCTGCCAAGAGTGAAGGGAGCGGGAGAAGGTGGGGAAACATTCCAGTCGTTGCCTCCCTCCGCATTAACTATGGGTGGGTAATGTATCTAAAAATCTATCTAGATATCATACATCCAATTCTGACAGGACTGAAAACCGCTGTGGGGTGTCATCCTGGAGCAGGGCCAAATCACGGCATTACCGCAGCATGACAGTGGTGTGACTGCGGCGTGTTGGCCCGATCCAGCGACATCCGCGGGGCAACATCTTCCGACCAAGAGCGAAGGGAGAAGGAAGTGGCGGGGCAACATTCCGGTCGTCGTCTCCCTCCCCATTAACTATGGGTGGGTAATGTATCTAAAACTCTATCTAGGTATCATACATTGAATTCTGACAGAAATGTTAACCGCTGTGGGGTGTCATCCTAGAGCAGGGCCAAATCATGGCATTATCGTGGCGTAACCACGGTGTGACTGTGGCGTGACCATGACGTGACCGCATTGTGACCGCGGCGTGAATGCAGCATGTTGGCCCAGTCCAGCAACATCTGTGGGGCAGTATCTTCCATCCAAGATTCCAAATAAGTCCTATGTTGTTGTCCTTCACATTATAGAAACCAATATTATGTTATAAAAAACAGACTCTTGATTCGGGAATGTGGTATGATAAAGATATATATTTTATATTCATTGTTTTTAAAAGTGGTACTAGGTATTTGAAACTACGGATTGAGAGTCAAATTATGCAGGTGTATTACTTATCAATGGTATATGAATTTCTTAGAAATCTAATAATGAAACTTCAGTCACCTTGAGAACAATAGAATGTGATTATGTTTTAACATCTCAGGATGCAACACAAATCTTATGGGAGAATATATATATGTAAAAAATTAGATATGCATCGAGGCTAGGAAAACACCCCAAACAGTGTTAAGATGAATCTTATGGTGGGGATCACCATAAGCCTGACAGTTGTTAAAAAATGACACCATCAATGTTTTTAGATATATAGGCTTGGGAAAACACCCAAAGGGGTGGCCAAGAGGCCATGAAAACACTCAAAATGGGTTTCTCCATAAGATAAGGTCACAACGGACATGATAGAACAAATAAACTATTTAATATGTTATAAAAAAGGGATTTTCGGAAGGTTGTAGTGAGTGGCACAATGACGCAACGTCTAAATGAAAATGAAATGACAAAAAAGAATCATACACCCTAAACGATCACTATGAGTTTTCACAGATAGCGCACCTCTATTGGAAGGGTTTTATTATAAAAACATGACTTTATTTATCAAACGAAACAATTATATTAAAGAAAACTTATTCAAGATATGAAATTAAATATAATTAATCATAATTAATAAAGAAACAAAATTCAATTTAAAGCATTCTTGAATTAAAGAGTCTACGAGAGGGACTCTACCTCAAGGTGGAACCAAGTCGTCCACTTCGGCTCTTGGAGATTTCTAAGTAAAAGATGTTGTTGCTCCACTGGGTATACACACCTCCACACACATGAAAGGACACCTAGCCCCTATGCACACACCTGCTTGGCCATGAGCATGTGAAAGGGGATCCTTGCACATATTCTTATATGCATATATCAGTCTCCACTCACCTTCATATGAATATATATATATATATATATCGATATATATACATGGGCACACCTAGCCCCATACGGGCATAATCACTGCCACAGGTGACTATACATGTAACGAGTGAACCCACATACATATACTTACTTACCCATGCACACGCAGGTGAGTTTCCCTTGACTTGGCGACTCGAAACCAATGAGCAGGGATCAACACACTTCACAAAGGATATTAAGAACCTTAAAACACATGAAGGATGATACATAACCAGTGATAAACCAACCAATGGCATTAAATCCATACCTAGATTGGCAGCAGAGAACCAAATCCACCCGAACCAACAAGAAATGATCCATTCCCTACAGAAAACATAATATGGAGTCAAAAACACTAAACCCCCAAATACATGAGGTTCGAGACAAGTAGTAACCATAAAATCTTACCTCGAATCAAAGCCGGTGGACTAAATCAATTTGAACTCTTTCTGGCCCCCTTTGCAGAATATTACTACCCTCTATCCATGGAAAGTTTTCAAAGATCTAGGTGACCAATGCGATAAAGAAAATAAAATAAAAACTAAACTAAAACATACCTGTCTCCTGTGACTATACCTATCACCGCCCAACATATAAGTACCACAGCGCCCCATGGGTCAAATCATGTTCCTATAATCAAAGGGGAAATATATCAATGTTTCAAAATGATACTATCAAAAAGTTCATTCTTATTAATTAACAATTATACTTCCTATTAATGGTATATAATCAATTTGGCCTGATTTTCAACATAGTTTGGTTTTGTTCGATACAAGGGATGAGGTTTTATTCTTCTTGGTTTTTATATTTACACTTGATATATTTATTTAAAAATGATGCATGTATTTGGCATTATTATTTATGGTTTTAGTTCTTAGCTGGTTGCCATGGGGCCTATCCACATGAATAATTCTTGGAATTTAGGGTTCAGTTGACATTTATGCACTTTAATGTGATTGATGTCACTAACTATGAAGATTTATATCAAGTAAAATATTCCTAAGAGGATTGGGCCTTGTAGTGATAGGTGTGGAAATTGTACATCTAGCATTTGATGAGGAAATACTTATGAATATGGATTGGAATCTTGGTAAGTTCTTAGAGTGGGATGGTCACTCTGAGTATATAAAATGTATTATGAAAGGTGTTACTCTATTTAATGATTCAAGAGTTCAACTAAAGAGATGAAGGATGAGATGCTAGTGTGTGTATTGGGTATTTTTAGACAGATTGGCATTATAATGCTAAGAGTCTTGGTGTGATTTAGCTTAGGATGGAACCTGGTTAGTGGGGGTGGGTTATAATACATGATTTTGATGAGGTTATTGACTGGATTATTGAGAATATAATGTATATGTGTTCGACATGGTGTGATTTTGTGACTAGGACAATCATAAGGTGAATGATCCTTTTTGTCTAGTTGGATGATGAGATGTGCATCGAGGCATGGGATAATCCTCGAGATATGAGTCTAGACTGTGTGACTGAGAGGATAGAATAAGATAGGTTTGATAGGATTGGGTGAGTGTCCAACCCATGCGAGGATGATACGATGTATGGAGACACTTGGGGTTATTTATGCTATCTCTTGGAGACACTTGGGGTTATTTCATGTCTCCAACATACTCCAGAAATGTTCCCACAAAATGTTTTAGAAAAAAATTTCATCTCATGGAAGACCCCAAGGCTCCTCTATCTTCCAATGTTTCCTCACACTCACACCTCATGGTATTATAGTATACAAGTGATCTACGTTAACTAGTTAGGATAACATCACTACCCTCCGTCCGTAGAAAGAAGTAAAATACCTAAGTGGCCAATGTGATAAAGAAAATAAAATAAAAACTAAAGAAAAACATACTTGTATCTTGTGACTATACATTTCACCACCCAATATATAAGAACCACACTGCCCCGTGGGTCAAATCATGTTCCCACAAGCAAGGGGAAACAGTTCCATTTAATAATCTCTTCATTTTGCATTATGTTATTTATATAGCACATTGTTGGAAACACCATAATAGTACACTTAGTGATTTAATATGAACCTATGATACATTAGTTGAGTTGAAGATTGTGCACATAACCCTCTTCACTATGGAAATAACCTCATAGGGACCAAAATCAATGTTTAGTAGTTGATCCTATTCTTGAACCTGGTTGGGCACCAGTCCATGAACCAGATGATCTACCTAGTCATGAGGGTGTCAACCATTTCATTACACTATACTAAGAATAAAGTTTTTGGTATATTTTCTACCAGCAATGGGAATTTCTCAAGTCTTGAGTGCCAATCGACATTAGTTCCTAAGTTAATGGCCCCTTAACTATCCATAGATGTCAAGGGGTGTCTCTCATGGGTGTCTTGTGTTGTGTAGTGTCTATCTATGATTTCTGTGGTGCTTCCGTATTGTGGGAAATGTGTATTGTATGGTTAGTTTAATAAATACATTGGTTAATTGGAAAATACACCCATATTCAACAGAGATATACCCACTTTTGAAATAGAATACCATGAAAATAACCAACTCGGAAATCTGAGACCAACTTTTTTACTTTAACAATTCCAATTACATAATATATGCAGCACCAAATTATGTTTTATGAACCAATCAATTAAAGGAAAAGAAACTCCTCACTATAACCCATAAAATCTCATATAACATCACTCACCTCAGATTAACCCACATCATTTCACATTTTAATGATGATACAACCTCATCACATATATATCATGATTAATAAAAAAATCCAACAAGTATAAGGTCAAATAGGAGTATATAGAGAAAAATATTTGGTTTCTAAAAAATCGTGAACGTTTTATTGAATGCACTTCTCGAATGAATGAAATACAACCTATGAATCTAAACCTACATTTCTGGAAGACTCTATTTTGAAATAATTTACAATTTACCCAATAATTCACCACACCATGAGTTGGTTACTAACCAAAACTATAGAAAATGTACGATTAATATGAATGGTTATCATAACTATGAACCTAACAATTCATTCATTATTTCCTCATTTTTTAAAAAAGAAGACTAATTCCTACCTAGAAATACTAATCCAAAACCATAGCGGGGGGAGAGGGATCCGAGAGAGGGGGACGTCCTGTGGGGTGTTCGGCCATCGGGGGTCTCGCGCGCGACTGGAGAGGGGGATAGAGGACGTCAGAGGAGGAGATTGAGCCAAGAGGGGAGGGGGATGCCGCTAGGAGTGGGAGACGAGAGGGGAGGGGAGAACATCATCGGGAGCTGAGAGGGTAGGGGGACGTTGTCATCAAAGAGGGAGTCGAGAGGGGAAGGGGAATGCCGCCGGAGGAGAGGAAGGGTGTTAGGAGGCGGAGGCAGAGGCCAGGAGGAGATCGAGATCGGGGAGGGGGAGGGGGGAGGGAGGCAGAGGTCGGGGACAATTCACCCAGGATGAGAAGCCATAAATTGGGTGTACTTTTTCCATACAGTTAATAAAAACCGTAAGTAAAATTTTTCTTTCCCAACGGTTTAACAAAACTGTTGGGAAAACCCAACATATAATACCTTATACCAACAGTTTACTAGAACCGTTGGTAAAGGGTATTTATCTCAATGATATTTTTAAACCATTGGAAAATAAGTTTTGGTATAGGTCCCAATTACACTAGTGTAAATAGTCAACATGTTCGGGGAGCTCCATATGTTCCTCTTTAAGTGCATCTTCCTTTTCTTCCTCATCCGCATAGATAGGACATGAGTTGGATGAATCTGATAATTTCAAGCAAGGGGAGGTAATACTTAATTCAGATTCAATAAAATTAGAAGATAATGTGTTCAAAAAATATCATCTCCCTGAGTTTTCTCGGCTTCAATTACTTCTTCAGTGGAGAGTTCCACTTTGTGTTGAATTTTACTAGCTTTAGGTTGGTAGTCAAACACCTCAATATTCTATTAAAATTCTACTTTTTTGGTGGTTTCTTCATTCAATGATGTTGGATCTTCTACATTATGATGAACATGGGGATCAAGTAGTTCCTCACACTCTTTCAAGAATTCATCCAGATCTTGTTGATCCCTCATATGTACTACAAATGGAAAATCAAGGATGATAGGAGAATCCACTTCCACTAATGGCTCAAGTTAAAGTTTGGTTTCATCTTGGTATGTGTGAACATATTCAATTAGCCATTCTATTTTTCTCTCTAGATCATGTATTTATTCTCGAAGTCCTTGAAACTAATCTTTTGTTTGAATTTCCCACTTCTTATTGCACCTCAACCATTTCATGACAATATTATAGAAAATAATCCATAACATTCAACTAATTATCTGTCCAAATTCTCCAATACTAAGTATTCAAGGTTTTCTTTAAGGTCTTGAATGGGATCCTTGAATTTATCCTCCTTGTTGATTTGGATTCGAGCTCCCCTAATCTGTTTAGAAAAGAGAGAAACACTATCCTCTATAGACCAAGGTGAGTCCATAATTGGTTCTTTCACTCGTGGGTAATTGTTCCATGAATTAATGAAAAAATAATTTGAGAAAATCATGACAAAATAGTTTTTTATGCTTTTTTTAATGATTTGAATATTTACAAATGGATTGTTGACACAACCTTCCCGACAACGGTGCCAAATTTTGACATGTGTCTGTCTTGGGGTGTGATAAAAACAAATATAACATATGTTAAAATACAGTAAAGTGGTAAACCTAGGTTTTCTCTAAAGAGGAGTGAACAACAATTATGTTTGTCACTTAAATTTAATAAAGTAGAAGAGGTTGTTTTTGAAATTGTTTGAGTTGAAAAATTAAGCAAGAAAAAAATGTTTGAACACTAACGGATGAAGAGAGTGATGGGGTAATGGTAGGATCACCTTTTGAAATGTCATCATATTCATAAAGATTATCTTCCCTCTCTGCCTATTAAATGGAAAATAAAAGACTTCTCGATCGAGTTATCAATCACCTTTGGTTAAAGAAATAAATGTAACTCACTCCTACGTGCATTGAAGTACATAAACTATTCCTAAATAAATAAGGCAAGTCCCGATCAGAAATTATTACACTTGATAACTCTTGAAAAATTACACTAATTCCCCACACATATCAACGATCGCTGGACACTCACCACCTAACACAATAAGCTCGATCGAGACAAATTGCACTTACCAGAGGAAGATTAAAAGTCTTTAACCAAAGCTATTAAAAATGAATACACCAACCCCAAAACATGATCGAATTAAGATAAAAATGATAATATAATTAATTCAAATGAAAATTAGGGTTTTACATTTAAGAACAAAACTCTGACATTACAAAAGTGAAACTCCCCCTTCCCATTCACTCAATGGTTTTACCCCTCCATGTGAAGGGTAATAGAGTTGAAAGGGGAAGAAGAGAGAATGATGAAACAAAGAAAATAGAAAATATAAAATAGAAATAACTTAAAGAACTAATTCCTTTAGAACAACCCTTCTTTTACCTTCTTCAACCCGTTTGAATGGAAATGAACACTCTTATTTATAGGCTTATAGAGTAGAAAATTTTCCCTCCAAAATTACTCCACCAAAGGTTGGAGTCCGGTTCGCATATTAAATTGCTGAATCTCGGGAATGTGTCTTTATAAATTTTGTTCCTCTATGTATTTTTCATTCTTACACAAAATCTCATATAATTTTTCCAATTTTAACAAACGTTATCCACGAATTACTAATGATAACTTTTTCTGCTTGAGGTGAATCTTCAACATCCTCTTTTTGGACGCATGAAATGGGTGGTTTAATGACAAAATTTCTTCGTTAAATTTAATGTGAACATGATTAGAGGTGTCCCCTTTCTTCGAAATATATAATCACATAATTTAGACATGTGTAGGCTGAGATATTACTCATTAGTTATGCTGATGTCTATTCTGTTGGCCAGAAAACATTTTCCATTTGATGAACTGTTCTGGGCCATTTTGTGCCAAATTGGACCGCGGTACAGAAGAAAAAGTTTAATACCACAAGCATGAAAAGCCTAAAAAACTAATTACATAATTTGGATCAACAATTTAAAATATATTCCCAAAATACAGAAGCTCCACAAAACTGTTAAATTTCCAGAATTAACCAATTTCCACAATTAAGCCCATAATTCATCAAAACACTAAAATGATACAAATAAGATCAAATTGATTAATTGGAAGGGGTTAAATCATGGAAACATATTTGAAAAATAATGAAAATATTTTCTCTATGAACTCTCCCACACTTAGCACTTGTACTCTAAGACAAGTCAAAATCAAAATCAAATCAAAGAAAATTCAAAAAACATGTCATTGAGATCCACCAATTCCACACCAAGAAATAAAAGATATCCTGCATCATCCATAACCATTATTCCAAGTTTCCAAATCATATAATTCAATATTTTTCATCTTAATCTCTCTTCCCATGCACACAATACACCTACCTCACATGAATTTTCTCTCATCTCACAAATATAAATTTGCAACAAAGTATTTCTCATCCAAACCAATTCAAGGGTCACCATAAGTTTAAAAAACTTCTACTTCTCCACCCGATGTGAGTCAAGGACATTTTTTTATCATGAGGAATTTTTAGGGTTTTTCTGTGGCTTTCGGTTGTTTGTATTTTTAAGTGAAAAATTATGAGGCCAAATGTGGAGGGCTTGGCTCTTTTTGAAGAAAAATTGCACAATTCTAATTTTCACTCAAGTATGGTATCCTCCTAACACCCCTTATTAAAAATTCAGCTCCATCATCATAAAATATCAAGAAATGTTCAAATAGATTAGAATTTCAGTAGAAAAAGTTCCAATCTTCTCAAACATGATTTTTCTTGAAAGATCCAGAAAAGGCACAACTTTCTTCCTCCATTAGATGATTCAGAAAGGCATAGCTTCTCTTATCATGAATGCTCCAGAAAATGCACAGATTTTAACAGAATTATTTTTCATCAGCACACACTTCTCTTCAGCATTTTATTTTTTCACCCAAAGTTTCACCAAATTAGGTAGCACAACACAAGACAGCTTCCCCCATACTTAAGTTCAACAAGATCAAGCAATTTCACTTCAAGAGCTGGTTGGATAGGGAAAATTGGCATGTAATGAGGCTAACCTAACAGGATGTTCATGGATTATATGTTCTAAAAGGATTAAATTTATAAGGTAGTCTAGAATTAAATATATTCTCTTGAAAAGGGGCTTTAAAAAAAAGAAATGTCTCAATCATTTAAAACACATGTATGACAAACCATCAAGTTTTGAAAGGAATAAATAAAATTCTGGTAAAATTAAGCACGGTTTGGTTTTCTCAAGAAGTGAGGTGAATGAAAAGAATATAACAACAATGGTTCAAAAGCCTCATGGTAAAATGATTTCAAATATAAAGATAATGAGATGTGGTATGGGATTCCAAAATCAGATCACTTTTCATGAAATTCCCAAAGAATTGAATTTAAACCAAATAATTTTCAGCATTCATTTAAGCTATGTTTAATGGAATAAATTGTTTCACTCAATTACATGGGTTTTAAAAATGGAAATTATAATCATTTCAGCTCAAAAGTCTCAAAAAAACACTAAAACTAAAAAATAAACACACAGAAATTTGAAAACCGGAAATTTTTTTTTGAAAAAAACAACAAATTAAAATACTAAACTACAAAGGTTCCCTCCCCCACACTTAATGATGTATTATCCTCAATTAATTAAAATGGATGTAACATCTAAGAAAAAATTAAATTGAATCACAAAAATCAAGTAAGTTTAAAGGAGAGGTACAACCTAAGTTATTGGTAATGAAACATTGAGTTAAGCTCCTAAGTGATGCACACTGAAAACCTGGAAGAAAAAAACAAAAGAAAATATAATAAATTTATTAAAAGAAATGAAAATAAAAATAGGATGAGAAAATAAGGATAGATCTTAGTTTAATCCCCCAAGTGGGCCCTGTGTTTTGACTACCTCTAGATGGGCAGTTCCAGTTGGTTATCCCCAATCTGATAGTGGGTTGAGTTTCTTTGTGATGAACCAACAACACTTCTTCTTTACATCTTGCGTTTTGTTCTTTTTGTTGAGGACACCATGATTATAGTACACCAAATCTACCCAAAGGATAATAAGATACAACTTTATTAGTGGGGGAAGGACAAAGAATGAGTCCCCCACTTTCATGGTTTCTACATGAACAATATCTTCTTTATTCTGAAAGTGTGATGCATCAGTGAAAAAATCATAGGGAAAGTTAAAGTATAATTCAATTTAAACAAAATTATATCATTAAGGATCAATATAAAATTATTACCTTTCAAAGTATGCATCTTGCATCCAATTTTCCTCTGGAAAATCCATGTGGATATCCTCTTGAACTCCCTCTAATAAAAAATCAACATGTTTGGGGAGATCTATATGTTCCTCTTTAAGCGCATCTTCATTTTCTTCCTCATCCGCAAAGACAGTACATGAAATCTGGAAATTTCAATAAAGGGTGGGTGATACTCAATTTAGATTCAATAAAATTAGAAGATAATGAGTTCAAAAAAAGATCATCTCCCTGGTTTTTCTCGGCTTCAATTGCTTCTTCAGTAAAGAGTTCCTCTTGTAGTTGAATTTCACTAGCTTGAGGTAGGAAGTAAACACCTCAATATTCTCTTCAAATTCCACCTTGGTGGAAGTTTCTTCATTCAATGATGTTGGATATTCTACATTATGAGGAACAGGGGGATCAAGTAGTTCCTCACACTCCTTCCAGAAGTCATCCAGATCTTGTTGATCTCTCGTACGTATTTCCTAAGGCAAATCAAGGATGATGGGGGAATCTAATTAAACTAATGGTACAAGTTTAAGTTTGGTTTTCTCTTGGGATGTGTGAAAATATTCAATTAGTCATTCCATTTTTCTCTCTAGATCCTATATTTTTTCTTGAAGTCCTTGTAACTGATCTTTTCATTGAATTTCCACTTCTTGTTGCACCTCAACCATTTCATGACAATATTATAGAAAATAATCATGAGGTTAAACTAATTCTTTGACCAATCCCTCCAATACTGAGTATTCAAGTTTTTCTTTAAGGTCTTGAATGGGATCCTTGTATTCATACTCCTTGTTGATTTGGATTCGAGCTCCCCTGATCTATTTAGAAAAGATAGAAACACTATCCTTTGTAGACCAAGGTGAGTCAATAATTGGTTATTTCACTCATGGGTAATTATTCCATGAATTAAAGAAACAATCATTTGAGAACATCATGAAAAAATAATTTTTTATGGTTTTTTTTAGGGTCAAATATTTAAAAATGGATTGTTGACACAGCCTCCCCGTCAACGGTGCCAATTTTGACAAGTGCCTGTGGTGGGGTGTGACAAAAACAAATATAACCCATGTTAAAATGCAGTAAAGTGGTCAACCTAGGTTGTATCCAAAGAGGAGTGCACAACAATTATGTTTGTCACTTAAATTTAAGAAATTAGAAAAGGTTTTTTTTAAATTGTTTGAGTTGAAAAATTAAGCAAGAAATAAAAAAGAAAGTTTGAACACTAATGGATGAAGAGAGTGATGGGGTAATGGTAGGATCACCTTTTTCAATGTCATTATAGTCATAAAGATTATCTTCCCTCTATTTTTATTAAATGACAAATGAAAGACTCCTCAGTCGAGTTATCAATAACCTTTTGTTAATGAAATAAATGGAATTCACTCCTATTTGCATTGAAGTTCATAAACTATTCCTAAAAAAATAAGGAAAGTACCGATTGAGAATTATTAATATTTATAACTCTAGAAAAAGTACACAAGTTCCCCACACGTGCCAATGATCGTTGGACACTCACCACATAACACAATATGCTCAATCGAGATAAATTGAACTTAGTGGATGGAGGTTGAAAGACTTTAACCAAATATATAAAAAATGAATACACCAAACCCAAAACATGATCTCATTAAGAGAATTGGGAAACAATGATAATATAATTAATTCAAAAGAAAATGAGGGTTTTACATTTAATCACAAAACTCTGACAATAAAAAAGTGAAAGTCCCCCTTCCCCGATCACTCAAAGGTTTTACCCCTCCATGTGAATGGTAATAGAGTTGAAAGTGGAAGAATATAGCATGATGAAACAAAGAAAATAGAAAATATAAAGAACATTAAGAACTCAATCCTCCAGCATAGCCCTTCTTGCAACTTCTTCAACCCCTTTTAATAGAAGTAAATGCACTTATTTATAGGCTTGAGGAGTAGAAACTTTCCCTCTAAATCACTCCATTGAAATATGGAGTCCAGTTAGAATGTTAAATGGAAGAATATCAATAATTTATCTTCCAAAATTTTGTTCCTATATGTCTTTTTCATTCATCTACAAAATCTCAGAAATGTTTTCCACATGTACCAAAAGTTATCCTCGAATTACTAATGATAAATTTTTCTTCCCGAGGTGACTCTTCAACTTCCACTTTTTAGACACATGAAATGGGTGAATTAATAACCTAATTTATTCATGAAATTTAATTTGAATGTGATATGTGGAGTCCTATGTCTTTTCCAGTTGGAAAACCTCATTTGTACATGTGTAGGATGATATATGACTCATTAATTATGGTGGGGTCCATTCTATCAACCAGAAAACTTTTTCCATTTTATGAATTGTTATATGCTAGTGTGTGTAGAATTGGACTATGGTTCAGAAGAAAATGTTGAATCCCATGTGCATAGAAATCCTAAAGAAATAACCACACAAATTGGATCAAAAATGTAAAAGATATGACCGAAATACAGAAGCTCCAAAAAACTGTTAAATTTCTAGAATTCACCAATTTCCACAATTAAGCCCATAATTTACCAAAACACTAAAATGGTACAAATAAGCTCAAATTGATTAATTGGAATGGGTTTAATCATTGAAATGTGTATGAAAAATAATTAAAATATTATCTCTATCAGTATGTAAAATGGAATTATATACACCTAAAAGAAGAGTTTAGGTGCATAACAAAACATGAGTCTCAAAGAAGGAAAATGTTGACAAAACATTTTTACCGATTTGGTAACTTTTGAAACAAAAACCACAAGGAATTAGGATCATGAAATATAAATTTGAATACCCAAAAATTTAATTATATTATATATAGGATGCAACCATTGGTATTAAATATACCACACAAAAGGAAAGAGTGGCGAACATAACATGTATCTCACAGAAATTAAAAGTGAGATGAAATTCCCCTTACCTTGTGTCTTGACTCTCTCTATACTCGTACAAGATTTCAATATACAAAAATATAAGTTTTTTTACATACATAAATTATTTTAAATTTATTTTTCATTTAATTTCCATTATTTCTTTTATTTGGGGGTTTCCCATGAATATTGATGGAAGTGGTGCATTTTCAAAATTTGGGCCAAACCGTGAGCTCATTTCCAGATTTAAAAATAAATTTTGATTCTTTTATAACTTCTTTATATTTCAACATTTTTCATCCATTCCAATATATAAATGGCATCCCCTAACCTATTAATACCACAATTTCAATTTGGACCCTTTAGAAATAGATAATAATGGTGGATTTGGGTTTTTATTTAAGGAAATGGGCATGCCCGGAAGCCTATTTCTAGTTTTAAAAAAATATTTATTCAATAACTTATTCAATTTTTATTATTTTTTGGTTTTTAAAAGTGTCACCCAAGACCACTTAACTAATATGTATGCCCATTATCCCCCCCCTCTTTGGAGTTCATATGCCTCACAAATTAGGGAAGAACTTCATAGGGTTTCTCAAATCGTCCAGATTTGGAAAGGTAACTTCTTTCCTTCATAACTCTTTCAATTATTACTTTTTTTATCCCCTTTACATGAAGTTTCTTCCCATTTTATTGAATTAAAAATTTTCCCGAGGGTAGGGTTTCAAACCTAGGGTTTAAACTTGGGTTTTATTGGTCAATTCTTTTGGTTTTAGGTTTGATCTGGGTCCCTCTTGGTGCGTGGGTGGTGGGATTTGATTTTTGCACAAAGATTCAAGGGTTCTCATTAATTTGGAAGGTGATTCCATGTGTATTAAATTTATATGTTTCGTATTTATATGTTTATCATATTTTCATTTTCATTTCATTTGATTGTTTATACAAAAATTAGTCTTAGTGTTGTTTGTAATGCAAATGAATTTTTAATGCCAATTTTAGGTGAAATTAAGTGTTTTTCATGGAAGTCTCTTGTTAGTTAATTTGAGGCTGCCCTGTCAATAATTATTTGATTTTATTGTGATTTATTAGGGCTTAAAATACTGTTTTTAATGGTTATACACTTTGGTTTTTTCATCAAAAGTTGGTTTTAATGGTGCTTGTGGAACATGTGAACTTTAAGTGCAATGTTGGTATAAAAATGGAAGTTTTAAAAAGATAAAATTTCTTGGTTCACATTGGGATGCCCTAAAATTGATTTCTTTGTTTAATTAATATTTATTGGGATGAATTTTCTATTTTGGTAACTTAAAGGTATGCACATAGTGTGAAAAGTGGGGTTTTCATGGATTTTTTGTTGCAAAACAAAGCGGGTTTTTGAGAAATTGTTTTATGGAAAATGAAAATGTTTTACTATGTGTTTTAAATGGTATAAAGTGTGTGTAGCTAGTGTATTTTTTTTAAGTGACCAGTATTGGTGGTTTTATATGAAAATTTATGTATGTATAATTCTTAATTTGTTTGATCACAAATGGGGAAGCCTGAGTACCTAGGTGGGGTGGATATGTACTAGTACGGCTAGTGAACCGAATGGGTTTTGTCCATGTTTCACTTAGAATTTGGATAACGACAACTCTAAATAAACTATATGTATGATGATTTTGGACCACTAGGTTATGTTTGTGTTCCCTACTAGTGGATCGTGCATGAGAATGGATTTTTATTATAGTTACTTTACACCGAGGTACGAGGTACATGGGGCACGAGACTATCTAGTGCCTAGGGGTGTTCCCAGTTTTGTTGCTAATTGGATTTATGGTATTTTCCCTTGTATTATGGTGTGTATAGAAGTATATTACAGTATATAACATGAATATTTAAATGTTTTAACATTCCAAAAGTTTTATCTTGAAAACTATTTTCAATAGAAAGTTGCATTTCCTAGAATTTTTCACCGCTTTTTTTTGTATATTAAAACTGCTTTCTTTTTCAACTTTTATTGCATGCACATTGGAATAATTGTGTGGTATCCTATTAATATTAATCTCACACCCTACTTAAATCTCTTAGTTGTAAGTATAATTTATTATGCTTGACTCGGGTAAAGGAATGGCTTGGGTGATGGTAGTTTGGGGTGTTTGTTCCCATCCTTAGTGTGGAGTTGTGGATACAGCTTGTGGATGATGAAACCTTGTCATGTGAAGTCCTTGGGGCTGTTTTGATGATGTTTCTTTGTGTCTTTGGACCTCTTGTATTGTGTTTGAAATTATTTATTCAGTTCCTTATTTTTGTATAAACATTGTTTGGTATGAATTTTTTAGATTCAGTTTATCAAATTTTTTTATGTTTTATGTATACATATTTGAGTAAATAATTCTAAAACCAAGATAAATGATACTCAGGAACTTATGCCAGCCTGTGGGGATAGGGAACACACTTCGGGCCTTTCCATGGGTTAGGTTTGGTGACGGTATTGGTGGAAATCAGATTCAGTTTGTGACAAGTTTATTATACGTATTTTATAGAATAATATTATTATATCTATTATCACATATGGTTTTATTATAACCTTATATTAGCCATGTGTTTACAATCCTATGTTATGATTTCACATAGGGAAATATTCACTTTGTTCTTCACATGTGTCTTAATTTGTCATATCGTTGATGCTTATACTTATATCAAGATTCCAGAAAACAGAGCAAGATATAAATATAATTTATATCCAGTATAATTTTATTATAAAAATCTATAACATAATTAAGTATTTTATAGAAATATATCGTTTATGGAGATGGTAATTCGTACGTATGTATGAATGATGTTTTCCATTTTTATTGTCGTATTGAAAGAAAGTATATAAATGACATATGTATGTATAAGTATGTATATATATATCATTATTACAATAGAATTAATATATCATATATATAATATAAGTTCATTAAACCCAACCTTAATACATTTTATGTGGTTTGTGAACTAATAACATCGCTTTGAGGGGGTGGTAGTCCAAACATCCTCAAGTGAGATTATCGTATTAACACCAAATGGAAGGTAACAAGATGTGTGTTATAAAATGAATATATAAGCTTAAAGACATAATAAATATAATATATTACATATATAAATATAGTTCCCATCACAATTTCCACCATGATTGGTGGTAAATGAGAAATGAACAATCATCGTTTTGTTAGGAAGTAGTTCTCTATACACAGAAATAGTATGTTCAACATCCATTAGATGGAGGTTTGTGTAAGTGTAGGTAATAAAATTTTCATAACAACATCCTAGTATAATATGTAGACTGTTTTCTTATACAAGAAGTTAACAAAGAGAGTTTAGGGGAGGAGAAGGAAAATAAAGGAAATGATCTTGAGAGAAGATGTTACCTCTTAATCGGGTAACTCCTTTTGGTTTGTGCCAAAAGGCTTCTTTATGAGGGTTTATGCCCAAATGGACACCTCAAGGGAAAAGGGAGGGTTTTTGGGAGGATAATTGGGAAAATATTTTACTAATATAAAATTTTTTAGAAGTTTTATTAAGGGGTATATGTGGTGTCATTTTATAGGGAAGGAAAAGGACTCATATGGAATTTTTAGAAACAAATTAGGTGTGCACATGTTCGTACCTATAAATAGTATTAAAAATACAACCAAACTCGAGAATATAATGTATGTGGTCGAAATATTGATATAAAATAGGTTTTTTACAAGTTTTTGGGTCATTTGGGTCCTTAAGTTTAAGGTTTGGTCCCTAATTAATCTTAATTTAGCCTTCACTGTTGTGATTAATTTTAATCACTTTTACTTATAATTTTAGTCAAAAATTAACATGGTATTATTATAATTTAAAAATTAGACTATATAAATTGGTTTATATCTAGTTTTTAAAATTCCAATCACATAAGATAAAAAATTAAGATTTGTGCTAATCTCATATATGGGACGAAATAATGGGGTTTTAAAGTAGGAAAAAGTTCAAAAGTTTGTTATGATTTTATTCTCTGTTTCAATGTGAAATTTATTATAATGAATTAAATTTTATTAATATATGTAATATTAATATAATTTTACCTTAAAACATTTTTATTATCTCATTTATAATTAATAATTAATTAGACAAAAAGGCGGTTTTTAGCTAAAAAGAAATATTTTTTAATATTCATCAAAAATAAAGTTTCACAGAAAAATCTCAAATATTCACCCTAGGATAATTTATAAATTATAATTTCAAAAATGAAGTTTATTTTATCCAATTAAATTTCTAAATTTTTCAAAAATTACTTTTATTTTTAAAATCAACTCATTCCAGAATACAATATTTTTAACCTAAAAGGACTACCAAAAATATTTTCTTTAATTATAAATATGTTTTATTTATATAAAACAAAAATATTGGAAAATTATTTATTAATAAGTTTAATTTATAGGGTATAATTATCTTATATAAATAATTAAAACAATAAAAAGAGATTTTTTATAGAAACTTAGTGTTGCATGCATCGTACGCCAAGTCGGTGTTGCTTGTAGCACAAGACATGTTGGTGTTGCATGTAGCACAATCCAAGTTGGTATTTCATGTGGAATTAATTTTTTAATTAGTTTATATATATATATAATTATTTCTAGTGTCATGTTAAATAAAAAATATTGAAAAGTTAGATTAATTCCAAAAAATTCCCAAAATCACGGGGTGTTACATTCTACCCCCCTTAAAATGACTTTCTCCCTCAAATTTATCCTGGGTTATCAAAGGATTAATACTTGAAAGTTTTAATAATATAAACCCACATATTAAAAATGGATACTAGAAATTTCCTTTAAAAAAGAAATTTGGAACCATAACTATTACCCAAAGTAACATATAACTGGGTTTCCACATAGGAGAACATAGGTTGGGAGTGAATATTGGACATGGAGGAAAAGTGTAAATATTTATATGGATTGATTTAGGTCATCAATAAAAAACAATTGAATGATCCAAGGAAATTTTAGAGCCTTAAATTCCTTAATATATAATTGTTTAAAATAATATGATCTCAGTGAAAATTAATGTATTAAGATGACAATTTTCTTCAATCACTTTTAGAAAATTGAGTAATTCTTGATAAATTTCTATAAAAAAATTATTCTTGGGTTGTGCTTTGAAAAATTTCTAATACACCCATTAACTCAAGGAATGAATGTCCAAAAATTAACTTTTATGATAAAATCACTAAACTATGGTTTTAATAAATCTTAAGGCCTGTAATGGAAAAAAAGTTTAACTATTTGTCTCTAAAAAACAACATGCATTAATCGATAAAAATTAACACTAATAGTTTATCATAAATATATATTCATTAAAAATAAATATATAAAAACCAATACGTCTTTTATTCTAGGAGTAGGCATGAAACCCTTATCATTCTTCAGCCATGGGTTCAAGACTCACAACCTTGTCGGGCTTGGTAGGTTGTCAACCGATATACATGATGTCTTTTTTCTAAACTGCACTAATATAATTTATAAGATAGACATCCTTTAAATTATATTAATCACTGATTATCCTTTTAATCATGTTTCTCAATGTAAACTTAGTGCAAAAATACTTCCTCTAGAGATTAACTTAAACATTTCCTAAATGGTTAACCTTATAACCATTCTTAATGGTGAAAATCCAAAAATTTATAAACTGATTCACGAAATTATCTTAATATTGATTCCCCTATATAACACAAAGTATCTCTTGGTTTCCACGTTCCAAGAATTTATATAACCTCATCATTTATTCTCTTCAAACATGGTAACAAATCTAATTACCAGAAATACTTTCGGAAAACATGCATTCTTCCTCATTTAAAAGTATATTGGATCTATTCCTTAAATCCAAAAAAATTATAATCGTCATCAATGATAGCATAAAACACCATTCAACAAGTCCTTACTTAGTTCCAAAGTAATCAATACTATCTAATTTACTAATTCATATCCCATGTATATTTATCCATACAACATTATCTTATCATAAAGAATATATTAAAGGTTACCTTCCCTTAGAAAAAATATCATTTTGTTATTAAATCACGTCACCAGTCCATAGGGAACTCTCAACATAAACTTGTAAATACTGAGTGAAAAAAATAAGTAGAACAATCCTTTTATATTTCATCATTCAGAAATTTTGAATCTAAATACGTAAATACTTCATTTAATTCATCCTTTATCTATTAACAATGCTACCTCATCCTATTACACGATACTTTTTTCCATTACATTTCATCTATAGTCTCTTCATCATCAGCAATGTAACCATTAATCACACCACCTTGTTGATTCTCTTCAAGTACATTCCTCTTGGGAAATTGACATTCATAATGTCTATTTATTTCACACTTAAAACACTTAAACTTCAATGATGACTTAAGGAGTCTAAAATTCCAATATATTTCGTTAATCAAACTCTTCATATTTTCCTTACAACCAATTTATTTGTTTCCTTTTTTCCACAGTCTAAACACTTTCTTATCCATCTAAGACATTCACTTAGGTGATTATTTCCACATTCTTGACATAAAGGAAACCGAATATTATTTTCTCCATGGTCTCTATTACCCAAACAAGATCATGAATATAGAATATCTCCACCTTTAGTACTTCTACTTAAAACCTCTCTACATAACCTAGAGAAAGGAAACATATGAAAGGGGTGATATCAAATTCTCGGTAAGGGTAAACAAGGAAGACATGTAAGAATAACATGATCATAAGGGGTATGAGAACACAATCGTGAAGATATAAGATCATACCCGACATATCAAATATCATAACAGATATCATGGCATAAAAATTGGAAATTCATAAGACATGAATCCTAATGAAATAAAAAAGATAGGCCATGAAACCATAACATAGGAATAAGGAATGGAATTGTGGCATACATAAACATGTGATATCATTCCCTCTAAGTAAATATGCATTGCTATAACTTATCAGGGAACTTCATGGGAACTGCACCAACTGAGTGGGACACACCACCATTCCTAGTCATAGTTATTTCATTATAAGGGATCAGGTTTCCCCATATTCTCATAATGGATCAGGTTTCCCCATCTTCCATAATTATGGTCACTACACCTATTGGGAAAGACAACCCACTATCCTCAGTGAAATTCCTTTCTTTGTATGGGATCGGGTTTCCCCATATTCTCACAGTGGATTAAGCCCATTGACTTGATTCCAATCATTATCTCATGAGATATAAATATTTACCCAATACATTGGAGAAAGATATAGGTTCCACTAGTTTCATAATGAAATCATTCATACATGTTCCACATGATCATAAATAGACATATCACATATCATAACCCATGAAACATAAACATGTAAACATATCATAAGATGTGGAACGAGATAGGTTTCATATTTATTTCATCATAAACATAACCTATGAAAATAAGTGGGTTTCAAAATCATATAACCCTTGAATGAGAAATAGTTTTCATAAACATGTCACCCATGAATGACAAATGGGTTTCATAAAGACCATTACATCAAGCATAACTCATCTATAGAAAGTATATGAATTAAACCTTAAGATAATTTTCTAGAAAGTATGAGTAACATAAATATATTTTATCTTAGATGGAAAATAATTTATTAAATCTCCTCTAAAACATTTCTTTAGGTAAATAAACTTTCTTTGTTTGAAAAGTCTTTCTAATTCAAAATTCCATTTGAAAATCATTTTCATAGAAAATACCTTGAAAACATATAAAGAAGACATGAAATAATTTTTAAAACCTTTTTCCATGAAAAATTTTAAAATAAGTTTCAAAAAGAATTTAAAAATTTTTTATTTGAAAAAAACATAAAACTTTTAATGAAATCTTTAAAATGTTTTAAAATCCATTTTATTGAAAATACTTTGAAAACTTATACGGAAATATTGAAAACATTTTGGAAATTATTTTTCTTGAAAACTTATAAATAAAGCTAGAAAACATTTCTGAAAATATTTTTCCTTGAAAAATACTTTTAAAAAAAACTTTTCTTAAAGATTAACCTTTTAAAAATGCAAAGGTATATTTGAAGAAATGACGGCTAGTAAATCCGTACATGTCATACAAGGTTAAAAGAAAAATCCTTTTTTCATGGTAAAAAGGCTATAAAGATTCATTGTTCAGAAAGAGACAATAATATTCCTTTGAAGAAATTTTTAAAATAAAAAAGGATAAAATTATCTATTAAATATTATAGGGGAATATTATAATATTCTTGGAAACTCTTTTTAGAAAACATAGATTTTCAACCGAAGAGAGGGTAAAGTTGGGCTTACTTAAAACACTTTCTTA
The DNA here is from genome assembly GCA_963277665.1 of Viscum album. Taxonomy (NCBI): domain Eukaryota; kingdom Viridiplantae; phylum Streptophyta; class Magnoliopsida; order Santalales; family Viscaceae; genus Viscum; species Viscum album. The sequence continues at coordinate 1,275,995,524 of OY728135.1, forward strand.
ACTATATTATATACCAAGGAGTAAAAATATGGTATCAATACGTGATTATATCATTAAACCCCATAGGATAATGAAATTCAAGTATGTTCTTGAGATATGGAACAAAATAATTCATCAAAGGAATAATAAATATAAACAATCTCGAAAAGCGATGAGATTCTCTCAATAAACACTTATAACATGATAACTTGGGATCATACTATCCATTTAAGGAAAGGAAGTTACATGAAGAAAATAATACCATGAGAATATTGAGATCCATGATATTTCATTTAAAATGGAAGTTAATTCATGTCAAAAATTAGTTTAGGTGCATAACAAAACATGGGTCTCAAAGAAGAAAAATTCAGGCAAAACATTTTTACTGATTTGGTAACATTTGAAACATAAACTCTAAGAAAGAAGGATCATAAAATGGACACGTGAATACAAATAAATTAAATTATATGATACATAGGATATAACCATGGTAATTACATACACCATACAAAAGTAAAGAGATGTGGATATAACATGTATCTCACAGAAATTAAAAGTGAAATGAAATTCCTCTTACCTTGTGTCTTGACACACTCCATACTCATACAGGCTTCCTATATAATAAATATAAGTTTATTAAACATGTTTTAAAAAATAATATCATTATATCTATTACCATATATGTTTTTATTATAACCTTATATTACCATCTTTTTAATGATCATATGTCAAGGTTTCACTTTGGGTAATATTCACTTTGTTCTTCGCATGTGTCTTAATTTGTTATATTATTGATCCTTATAATTATATCATGATTCAAAAATGGATAAATTGATATAAATATCACTTATATATAGTATAATTATATTATAATAATATATAGAATAATGAAGTATTTAATTGAATACACCATTCATGGAGACGGTAAGTTTTACGTACGCATGAATGCTTTTTTCGGTTTTTATTGTCGTCTTGAAAGAAAGTATGTAAATGACATATGTAAATATATTTATGTATATATTTATATATCATTGTTAAATTAGAATTAATTTATCTAATATATCATATAATTTAATTAAACCCCTTCTTAATACATCATATGTGGTGTTTGAACGAATCACAACGCTTTGAGGGGGCGGTAGTCCACACTTCCTCAAACGAGATTATCATATTAACACCATATGGAAGGTAAAAAGATGTTTTTTATAAAAGTAATAAATAAGATTAAATATATAATAAATAAAATATATTACATATATAAATATATTATACATCATAATTTCCACTATGATAGGTGGTAAAAGGGGAAATGAACAATCATTGTTTCGTAAGGTAGTAGTTCATCGTACACAGAAACAGTATGTTCAACATTCCTTATATGGAGGTGTGTGTAAGTGAAATTCAAAAACTTTTCATAAAAAAATAATATTACATGAATGATTCTATTTTTTTCACATAATAATTGAATAAATATAGTTTAAGGGGTGGATAAAGAAAATAAAGGAAAGGATCTTGAGAGAAGATGTTACCACTTAATCGGGTAACTCCTTTTAGTTTGTGCCAAAAGGCTTCCTTAAGAGGGTTTCTTCCCAAAGGTAGTCTTCATGGTTAGAGTTATAATTTTTGGGAGGATACTTGAGTAGATATTGGACTAACTTAAATGGTTTTAGATTTGTGATGAATGGGTAGGGGTGGTGGCCTTTTATAGGGAAGGAAACCGACTCAAATGGAATTTTTAGAAACAAATTAGGTGTTCAAATCTTACTACCAAAAAAAGTATTAAAAATCCAAAAAAATGTAGAGACCCGAAGCTTGATGTACATTGAAATTACATTACATTTGCGGAATACTTAGTACATAACAAAAACACACACACAAGGATCGTAATAGTTTAGTGTCTTTGGAAACTCGGAATATAATCTTCTAATCCAGGTGAAAGATCTTCAATATCTCCCATAAAGATCTTATTTTTTTTATACCTAAAACCTTTCTTTATATCCTGGGGAAAATAAACCATAAAAGGGTTAGCTCAAATGCTCAGTAAGGGTAAACAAAATAAATATCAATCACATCATATTCATAAGAACATAATATTTTGGAAATCTTAACCTGCAAAAGAGAGCATAATTTCCTTACATGGGATAAATCATAGAAGTGAAATGTAATCCCAATAATCAAAACGTAAAACATGAAACTTTGTGGAATACACACATAATCATAGAGAATCATTTCTTGTTAGTCAAGACTCATTGCCAAGACTATCTTAGTGGACAAAGTCCCTTTCTGAACCGAGTCACCCTCGTTTCAGTCCTGTTTCACTGAACCGGTATAACCTACCATTCCAGCCATGTCTATCTCATGAGATATAAAATCTTTACCCAATGCATTGGAGGGAGATATAGGTCCCACCAATCTCATAATGATACCATTCTTATGTGTGCCACAAAACCATAAATCATACATCATTGCATAACCCATGTAATAAAAATGGGAATCTTAAACATCATGACATCATAAAACAATTCATATACGATAAAGGAATTCATAAAAATAATTCCATCACAACATAATCAATTCAATGTAATAATAGGGATAAAAACAGAACCCTTTTATTATATTAGATGGAAAATAATTTTGACAAAATACTTGAACTCCATTCTTGAGGAAAATATCCTTTCTTCTTCAAAAACATTTTTTCTTTCATAACATGTCGTACGACTTTAAAATAAAAGAAGTTGATTAAAAATAAACATGAAAACTGGTAAAGGAAGATTCTTGGAAATAAAGTTTTAAAAATCCATTCATGCTGTATAAGTTAAGAAAAAACATTCTTCGTACTTTTGTCGGAAAAGTCAAAAAGTACCTCGTACGAAAAACGACAAAAGATTCCTTTCATTTCTTTTACTAAAAACTCACCGAAGGGTAAAAATTGGATTTAAAAAAAATTTAGGTGGATGGAAATAATATTACATATTTATGAAACATCGATTTGGATGATAAAATACACCCCAGTAAATACCAAAGTATAAACAATCTCGGATAAAAATGAGATTGTGATATTTCCATTACCTTAGGTCCGACTTGCTTTGTAAGTGTCCAAACCTCCTGTATAATGAGTTAAATCATGTTATTGACTCATTCCAGAATCATATTCATTGTTATTATATCATATATGTTCCACTTATGACTTTATATTACCCGTTCTTTTGTAAATTCATGTTAAAGTAGCGTTTTGGGTAAAATCGTCTCATTTTTCGTTCGTGTTTTTTAACTTGTAATTATTCATATGATTACTTAGATAATGATTAATTAATTCCAGAATATAAAACATGATTTATATATATATATATTCAGAATATACATATATAATTAATCATTAAATGGAAAGAAATACACCGTTCATGGAGACGGTAGTCCGTACGTACGCATGAACGCTGTTTTCGTTTCCTTATTGAATTGAATGGAATTAAGTAGATGACATAAATATAAATAATTCCAGTATCATTATTAGGTCATATATTTCATTATTACTTATTATATATATACTTTATAATCATTCATGAATGGTTAATCATTGAGAATGAATCTCATCGCGTCGTGGAGACGGTAGTCCGTACGTACGCACGAGCGATGATATCGTTCCCATGGTCGTGGAATTGTGTTGAAGTGTATGTATACTATTTCAGTATCAATATCAATTTAAAATAATCATATATAGTTACTCATTACACTTTTATACCCATCCAATTAATGTGGTGGCGGAAAATAGATTACACCACGGCGTGGAGACGGTATTCTGTACGTACGCACGCGCGGTGATTTCCTTTTTCCATAGGATGGATAAAAGGTTAATTATAGTTGTTTCATATTTATAATAACATATCAGTATAAAAGAAATACTGATGTTATTACTTTATCATGGAACAACTAAAGAAGAAGTTTAAGAGGAAAGAAATTGAAAAGATCGGTAATGGATATTACCTCTTCTTTGGAACGCCTCTTTGAATCCTCCACTTAGGGAACTAAGATTGGTCTTTGAAGAAGACCAGGACCTCTAGGATTATTCTAGGGAAGTGGAGAAGGGATTTTGGCAGGGGTTGGCCGAGCTTGAGTGCTCAAATTGGTGTGAGGAGGAGGGGAAGAAGGTGCCCTTTTATAAGGGAGGAGAGGGGCACCTTAGGAATATCTCAAAATATTATTTTATATTAAAGTCAAAATTGGTTTATAATGGTTCCAAAGGGTCTTATTTCTAAGATAAAGTGGGGATGGGTCGAAATCCTATCATCCAATAGGATTTAGACAAGTTTAGGGTATTATTTTAACCTTATCAATTAGATTTAACTCTAAGTTAAAAAATTTAACTTTTACCGTGTCTTTTTGTTTTCTTTAACTATATGGTTAATACACTTACTATAACAAGCCAAACTAACCCCAAATTGTTTATTATTAATACATATATCCTTATCTAAGTCATTTGGCCGAACCTTAGATTTTTAGGAATAATTTAACAATTAATAATATAATATTTGATTTAAAAACTATTTTGTGTCAATTTTGACACTATTTGATATATGATTTTTGTGAAAGTCATAACAAAATTATATGTTCTAACCAAGTTGATTAAATCAACACTAATATATCATAGTAACCTATAAAATTAGTGTAATTCATAAAAAGTCTTAAATTAGATTTATTTTTGTATTTATAATATCAATTATGTCAATATTTCATTAATAAGATAATTACTCCATCATCATTGTGTCATAAATAAATTAAATTATTTGTTGTCTAAAAATTACAAATAAAATTCCATTATGTAGGATATCGTTTTATCTTTCTAATGAATATTTACAATCGAATTTATCTTATGTACAACCCTATATTAAAAATGTTTTAGTAAATATACTTTGATTTTAACTCTTTTAACTCTTCTTTGAATTAAATAATAATAAATGTCCTAATCTAATCCAAGTGGGCCTAAATGATAATATTTTACACTTAAGGTTGTTTTTGGTCGAGATACACTTATCCAATAGAATTAGGACATGTGTTAGGGTAATATTAATATCATTCTTACCCTTAATTTCCCTATTTACTTTTAACCGTGGTAAATAAAAGTAAAAAGTTACTATTCACCAAAAATTATTTTCATCTCATTGAACCACATTTTACATACTGACATCAACCGTGTCTCTCGTATTTTTGAAAGTCCATTCATAGAAGCGGTAAAATTAGGTTTTATGAAAAATTCAGTTTTTTAACTACCACTTAGTAGTTTCACTATTCATCAAAAATTGATGTTTTTCAGAACAATGCCAAAATTTCATCCTAAGCTATATTTCATATTCCGAATTCAAAAATGAAGTCTATTTTACCAAATTCATAACATAGAAGTTGCATTAATTAATTTTATAATTAAATCCCACTGTTAAAACAAATATCGTGTTTTTAAGAAACAATATCTATCAAAAGATTGACACTTGATTATGTCTGGTTTAAATGTGAAATTACATCCAATGACCAACATTGTATTAAATTGTAAAAAAATATTCTAAATATACTTTAAAACCACTCAAATTAATAATTTATCACTATTAATTATTTCTATTAAAAAAGTTGTTTTTAATTATAATTTAGTAATTTTTACTATTCATCAGAATATGAAAGTTATCCGAAAAGTACCAAAATTTCACCTTAGGCTAAATTCGATACTCCGAATCCAAAAATGAAGTCCATTTTGAGAGCTAAAATTTCTAAAATTTAAAAAGTGGTTATTACTATTCATAACGGCTAGTTTTAATAATATTTTAATAGCATATCGTTGTTTCGTGAAACTCAGTATTGCGTACTACACACGCTATCGAGGAAGGTTGTGATTGCGTGTAATGCAAGGCAAGTCAAGGATGCATGTTGTGCAAGCTCCTTTCGGTGTAGCGTACAACACAAGACATTAATAAAATTAAAAAGAATATTTTTTCATAAAATCTCGGGTTGTTACATTCTACCCCCCTTAAAATGAATTTCGCCCTCGAAATTCGTCGGGGTTATAAATGGTTTACTATTCGAAATTTTCTTTAATAGAAACCCACATCGTAAAAAGGAATATCAAAACCAATCTTTAAAAACGAAAGTATGAAACGTAATGGTTACCCAAATAAACTAATTACTGGGTTTCCACATAGGTGAAAATATGGATATGAAAGAGAAATCTAACCATCATGTTCTGATGGAGAGTGGTAGAGAACATGGCTATGGAAAAGCCAGAAATCACAAAGCCATAAATTTGTGACGATCTAAGGTACCATCTGATTCATCAGATATAAGATCACTAGGACAACATTTTTGGTTTTCAAGATCGTTTCCCTAAAGTTGAAAATTTGAATTAGAATAAATACTTACTTTATTTTGGAACAATCTCACCGTTGTTCGTGCCTTGAACAATTTCCACTTCATCTCTTAAATAAATGAAGTTGAATTTGTTATTCGTGAAGTGTTAGCAGATTATGTGATAGAATGACGGGTCATTCCATCTGTCTCAAACAAAAGGTTAGAAAAAGTTATTAAATATACATAAGTCATTCTATAGTGAGATTAATCATATATGGTTCCTAAAATGGACTTATACTCCATATATTTTACTGTTTAATATAATAAAACTAGTTTCTACTAAACAGGGACCTCTTGTAGGCCAGTGGTAGGCGATAAAGGCCAGTCGCAATTCGGTTGTGGGTTCGATCCCCACATCCTTGTCCGACGCGATGGGTTGTCGCCCGTCCTGCAGGTTGTCCTTTTTCTAAAACTATATTACTAGAACATCCCATCAATAATATCGAAAAAACTTCTATCCTTAAACAATACTAACTTATGTCCAACATAATCCATTCCAATCTTTAGGCTTATCCATAATACTGCAATCCACTCTCACAACATAGTGAAAACGATAACCAGAGATTTAACACCATCGTCGATCCCCATATATCATAAGATATGTTTTGTTGGTCACATTCCAAACATTCAAAGTCCTTAATCATGTATTCTCTTGAATACCTTAGTGAAAACATGAATGCAGTTAAAATTTAACACTTTCCACATACCAAAATCCTCAAAATTCTATATACTCAATCAATGATATCACTTAGTCCTTATATCAATCATGAGCTCATGAATACTGTTAAACATTTCATTTTCTCGTTTTCCCTTCATTATGCGCATATCATATTATTTCCAAAAAAAATATCTCAATCACTCTGAATACCACATTAGACCAATACATAAATATTCCAATACTTTATGATACAACATTATTTTGGAATCCCATTACATAAAGACTTAATCATTCCTCCACATTGTTGTCATATTCAACATTGCCAATAGTGATCACATGTGACTTCCCTTTATCCTTTGCCTTAAGCGGTTGCTCATGTCGATCATCGCTAACCCTTGGATTAGGGCATTTATTAGCATAATGACCCATTTCCTTGCACTTGAAGCATTGAAGTGTTGGTGGTGCGTTCTCTGCAGTGTTTGCTTTATTCACATCATTAGAATCCCTTTTTCCATTACTTTGACACTCAGCTACTCGATGACCTTCTTTTCCACACTTAAAACATTTTCTAGTCCTTTTAAGACAATCTCCACCATGCTTCATTCGACACTTTGTGCATAAGGAAACATTCATCTTCTTTTCACCATTATTCTGAGATTTCTCCTTGAACTCCATCTTTCGTTTCTTGTCAAAACCATGAGATGGATATGTAACACCAACTTCCATTTCAACCTTGATAGCACAACGCACAATTTCTTCATAGCTACTGAAGTCTCTTATAGCTAATGCCCTTCGAAGACTTGGTTTTAAGCCACTGAAAAATCGATCAACTTTACTTTCAGGTTGGATGATAATGCCAGATGCATACCTTGCAAGTCTTGTAAAATTTTCTTCGTATATACCAACAGATTCATCATCCTTCTGCTTCAGCTCAAGAAACTCCTTTTCCATCTTTGTTCGGAGAATACGAGGGAAGTACTTACTGAAAAACAAGTTCTTGAACTCGTCCCATTCCATGGACTCAATTTCATCTCTTTGCCTCATATTCTTGATAAGATTCCATCATTGATCAGCTTCACCTTCCAAACGATATACTGCTAAGATGACTTTATCATGCTCAGAACATTGAAGAACTGAAAATATCTTTTCAGTGGTACTGATCCATTGTTCAGCAACAAGTGGATCAGAAGACCCACTGAAAGAAGGTGGACGTTGCCTCATGAAGGACTTAATAGAATATTGTTCCCTTCTCTGCTCATTTGGAAGTCCAGAATGATTCATAGCTTGTGTAAGTATAGCAATAAGATTTTGCACTCCATCTCCCATAACATTTGTTTGTTTAGGAGGGCAATCATTGCATTGTCCATTGCATTGATCAACATGGTTCCTTCGGGTTCCAGCCATCGTCTAAAACCCAAAAATAATAGTGTGAGAGGAAAAAATCATGCTAGCGAAAACAACATAATAAAGGGGGAGTACCTTCAATATCTAACATCTTAGGTTTAATTCTATTATCGTTAGTGTAATTCTAGTACTATAACCTATACGTATACTTAACCTTAGGGGCATCCCTAGACCTACCTTAGAAATATCTCTAGGGATCTCACTAATGTTTTTGCATCCTAGTTTCCAAAGGTTGACTAAACCTTTCCTCTGATACCAACTGTAGAGACTCGAAGCTTGACGTAAATTGACATTACATTACATTTGCGGAATACATAGTACATAACAAAAACACACACACAAGGATCGTAATAGTTTAGTGTCTTTGGAAACTCGGAATATAATCTTCTAATCCTGGTGAAAGATCATCAATATCTCCCATAAAGATCTTCTTTTTTTTATACCTAAAACCTTTCTTTATATCCTGGGGAAAAGAAACCATAAAAGGGTGAGCTCAAATGCTCAGTAAGGGTAAACAAAATAAATATCAATCACATCATATTCATAAGAACATAATATTTTGGAAATCTTAACCTGCAAAAGAGAGCATAATTTCATAACATGGGATAAATCATAGAAGTGAAATGTAATCCCAATAATCATAACTTAAAACATGAAACTTTGTGGCATACACACATAATCACAGAGAATCATTTCTTGTTAGTCAAGACTCATTGCCAAGACTATCTTAGTGGACAAAGTCCCTTTCTGAACCGAGTCACCCTCGTTTCAGTCCTGTTTCACTGAACCGGTATAACCTACCATTCCAGCCATGTCTATCTCATGAGATATAAAATCTTTACCCAATGCATTGGAGGGAGATATAGGTCCCACCCATCTCATAATGATACCATTCTTATGTGTGCCACAAAACCATAAATCATACATCATTGCATAACCCATGTTATAAAAATGGGAATCTTAAACATCATGACATCATAAAACAATTCATATACGATAAAGGAATTCATAAAAATAATTCAATCACAACATAATAAATTCAATGTAATAATAGGGATAAAAACAGAACCCTTTTATTATCTTAGATGGAAAATAATTTTGATAAAATACTTGAACTCCATTCTTGAGGAAAGTATCCTTTCTTCTTCAAAAACATTTTTCCTTTCATAAGATGTCATAAGACTTTAAAATAAAAGAAGTTGATTAAAAATAAACATGAAAACTTGTAAAGGAAGCTTCTTGTAAATAAAGTTTTAAAAATCCATTCATGCCGTATAAGTTTAAAAAAACATTCTTCGTACTTTTGTCGGAAAAGTCAAAAAGTACCTCGTACGAAAAACGACAAAAGATTCCTTTCATTTCTTTTACTAAAAACTCACCGAAGGGTAAAAATTGGATTTAAAAAAATTTTAGGTGGATGGAAATAATATTACATATTGATGAAACATCGATGTGGATGATAAAATACACCTCAGTAAATACCAAAGTATAAACAATCTCGGATAAAAATGAGATTGTGATATTTCCCTTACCTTAGGTCCGACTTGCTTTGTAAGTGTCCGAACCTCCTGTATAATGAGTTAAATCATGTTATTGAATTATTCCATAATCATATTCATTGTTATTATATCATATATGGTCTACTTATGACTTTATATTACCCGTTCTTTTGTAAATTCATGTTAAAGTAGCGTTTTGGGTAAAATCGTCTCATTTTTCGTTCGTGTTTTTTAACTTATAATTATTCATATGATTAATTAGATCATGATTAATTAATTCCAGAATATAAAACAAGATTTATATATATATATTCAGAATATACATATATAAATAATCTGTAAATGGAAAGAAATACACCGTTCATGGAGACGGTAGTCCGTACGTATGCATGAACGTTGTTTTCGTTTCCTTATTGAATTGAATGGAATTAAGTAGATGACATAAATATAAATAATTACAGTATCATTATTAGGTCATATATTTCATTATTACTTATTATATATATACTTTATAATCATTCATTAATGGTTAATCATTGAGAATGAATCTCATCGCGTCGTGGAGACGGTAGTCCGTACGTACGCACGAGCGATGATATCATTCCCATGGTCGTGGAATTGTGTTGAAGTGTATGTATACTATTTCAGTATCAATATAAATTTAAAATAATCATATATAGTTACTCATTACACTTTTATACCCATCCAATTAAGGTGGTGGCGGAAAATAGATTACACCACGGAGTGGAGAAGGTATTCTGTACGTACGCACGCGCGGTGATTTCCTTTTTCCGTAGGATGGATAGAAGGTTAATTAGAGTTTTTTCATATTTATAATAAAATATCAGTATAAAAGAAATACTGATGTTATTACTTTATCATGAAACAACTAAAGAAGAAGAAGTTTAAGAAGAAAGAAATTGAAAAGATCGGTAATGGATATTACCAATTCTTTGGAACGCCTCTTTGAATCATCCACTTAGGGAACTACGATTGGTCTTTGAAGAAGACCAGGACCTCTAGGATTATTCTAGGGAAGTGGATAAGGGATTTTGGCAGGGGTTGGCCGAGCTTGAGTGCTCAAATTGGTGTGAGGAGGAGGGAAAGGAGGTGCCCTTTTATAAGGGAGGAGAGGGGCACCTTAGGAATATCTCAAAATATTATTTTATATTAAAGTAAAAATCGGTTTATAATGGTTCCAAAGGGTCTTATTTCGAAGCTAAAGTGGGGATGGGTCTAAATCCTATCATCCAATAGGATTTATACTAGTTTAGTGTATTATTTTAACCTTATCAATTAGATTTAACTCTAAGTTAAATAATTTAACTTTTACCGTGTCTTTTTGTTTTCTTTCACTATATGGTTAATACACTTACTATAACAAGCCAAAAGAACCCCAAATTGTTTATTATTAATACATATATCCTTATAAAAGTCATTTGGCCGAACCTTAGATTTTTAGGAATAAAATAACAATTATTAATATAATATTTTATTTAAAAACTATTTTGTGTCAATTTTGACACTATTTGATATATGATTTTTGTGAAAGTCATAACAGAATTATATGTTCGAACCAAGTTGATTAAACCAACACTAATATTTCATATTAACCTATAAAATTAGTGTAATTCATAAAAAGTCTTAAATTACATTTATTTTTGTATTTATAATATCAATTATGTCAATATTTCATTAATATGATAATTACTGCATCATCTTTGTGTCATAAATATATTAAATTATTTGATGTCTAAAAATTACAAATAAAATACCATTATGTATGATATCATCTTAGCTTTCTAATGAATATTTACAATCGAATTTATCTTATGTACAACCCTATATTAAAAATGTTTTAGTAAATATACTTTGATTTTAACTCTTTTAACTCTTCTTTGAATTAAATAATAATAAATGTCCTAATCTAATCCAAGTGGGCCTAAATGATAATATTTTACACTTAAGGTTGTTTTTGGTCGAGATACACTTGTCCAATAGAATTAGGACATGTGTTAGGGTAATATTAATATCATTCTTACCCTTAATTACCATATTTACTTTTAACCATGGTAAATAAAAGTAAAAAGTTACTATTCTCTAAAAATTATTTTCATCTCATTGAACCAAATTTTACTTACTGACATCAACCGTGTCTCTCGGATTTTTGAAATTCCATTCACAGAAGCGGTAAAAATAAGTTTTATGAAAAATTTAGTTTTTTAACTACCACTTAGTAGTTTCACTATTCATCAAAAATTGATGTTTTTCAGAACAATGACAAAATTTCATCCTAAGCTATATTTCATATTCCGAATTCAAAAATTAAGTCTATTTTACCAAATTCATAACATAGAAGTTGCATTAATTAATTTTATAATTAAATCCCGCTGTTAAAACAAATATCGTGTTTTTAAGAAACAATATCTATCAAAAGATTGACATTTGATTATGTCTGGTTTAAATGTGAAATTACATCCAATGACCAACATTGTATTAAATTGTAAAAATATATTCTAAATATACTTTAAAACCACTCAAATTAATAATTTATCACTATTAATTATTTCGATTAAAAAATTTGTTTTTAATTATAATTTAACAATTTTTACTATTCATCAGAATATGAAAGTTATCTGAAAAGTACCAAAATTTCACCTTAGGCTAAATTCGATACTCCGAATCCAAAAATGAAGTCCATTTTGAGAGCTAAAATTTATAAAATTTAAAAAGTGGTTATTACTATTCATAACGGCTAGTTTTAATAATATTTTAATAGCATATCATTGTTTCGTGAAACTCAGTATTGCGTACTACACACGCTATCGAGGAAGGTTTTGATTGCATGTAATGCAAGGCAAGTCAAGGATGTGTGTTGTGCAAGCTCCTTTTGGTGTAGCGTACAACACAAGACATTAATAAAATTAAAAAGAATATTTTTTCATAAAATCTCGGGCTGTTACAAAAAAAACTCAAAATTTTTAGGTTTTTAAAAGAAATGTGGATATAAAATAGGTTTTTCACAATATTCTAGGTCATTTGGGCCCTTAATTTTAAGGTTTAGTCCCTAATTAAGCCTAATTTGGCCTTAACCACTATGATTAATTTTAATCACTTTTACTAATAATTTTTGGAAAAAAATTAACATGGTCTTATTAAACTCTAAAAATTATACTAAATACAATGGTGAATGTCAAATTTTTTAAATTACAATCATAGAAGCAACAAAATTAATATTAGTGCTAATATCGTAGATGGGACAAAATAACGGGGTTTTAGAGTAGGAAAAAGTTCAAAAGTTTGTTAAGATTTTATTATTATTTTCAAAGTGAAATTTATTATAATTAATTACATTGTATTAATATATTTAACATTCATCTAATGTTACCTTAAAACATATTTATAATAACATATAGCATTAATAATTAATTATACAAAAGGGTAGTCTTTAACTAAAAAGAAGAACTTTTCATTATTCATCAAAAAATGACATTTCTCAGAAAAATACCAAAAATTAACCCTAGAATATTTTGACATTATAAATTAAAAAATAAATACTATATTATATAATTAAATTTAAAATTTTTTCTAAAATTACTTTTATTATTAAAACAGATTCATTCAACAAAACAACATTTTTACCATAAAATGACTTTACCAAAAATATTATCTTTCATTATCAATATGTTTTATTTATATAAAACAACTATATTTGAAGAAAAGTTATTAATAATTTTAATGTATAGGTTATAATTATCTTATTTAAATAATTTAAAAAATAAAAAAGATATATTGTAGAAATTCAGTGTTGTGTGCATCGTATGCCAAGTCGGTGTTGCTTATAGTACAGGCCAAGATGGTATTCCATGTAGCATGATCCAAGTTGATAGTGCATGTGAAAGTAATGTTTGAATTAGTGTTTTAATATATATATATATATATATATATATATAACTATTTCCAGTGTCATGTGAAATGAAAAATATTGAAAAGTTAAATTAATTTGAAAAAAAAATCTCAAAATCTCGGGGAGTTACATTACCCCTAAGAATATATATTCTAGATACAAATCCTCTTATAGTATTTATAAAGAGATTCAATTTATTAGAAACCAATCACTCAATTTGTTACCAAAATTCCATGATATTTTTCTATATTTATACATATCCTTATGTTTCTCACTAATGTTTTCTGATCTTTATTCCCAATGTTTAGCTAAACTTGTCCTTTGATATGAACATTGGTGAACCAAACTTTTAACATATATAGATTACATGTTAATATATTAATATTCATTTCATGTTACAAAAACAAACATGAGGACCACAAAGGTTTAGTGTTTTTGGAAACATGGATATATAAAGAAATGGTTCATAAGTAATCCTCATCATCTCCAACTATGTTCTTAATAACTAGAATGATTCATTGACATATCTATATAACACCTTTCATCATAATACAAGGAAAATAAACATAATAAAGGGTGATATTATATTATCAGTAAGTTTTAACTAGGGAGATATCAACATAACATGAGCATAAGGGTATGATTATTGGAGAATAACATTTGAAAACTATACAATGTATATCATATGTCATAAAATTGAGTCATGGAATAAATCATTCCAATATATAAGACATAAAACATAATGTAATCAAATAAAATATTCCATGTGAGAATAACATTGGAAAAAAAATAGATTTTTCACATATAAATATGCTAAAAATTCATTTTCATAGTAATCAAGGCGTGTTGATAAAACTATGATAGTATAATGGGTTTAATCAAAAAACTATTATAGTATTCAAGGTTCACTACAAAGGCTATAATATTATAAAAATTAACTTACAGAACAAGATTCACTCCCCATTCCAATCATATTTATCTCATGAGACATCAATCTTTATCCAATTCATTGTTGGGAGATATAGGTCTCACCTATCACATAATGAAAATCATACAGATGTGTGCCAAAAGATCATAAAACATTCATTATATAATAACCCATATAAATTAAATTAGTTTAAAAAAATTAATCATATCATAACCCATGGAAAATAAATAGGTTTCATAAACATTCTATCATTTTATAGCCCATGTAAAAGAAAAAAGTTTCATAAACTTTACTTCATTTCTTCATAACATAACTTGTATAAAATTAATGAGTTTGATTAACCTCATGTAATCATAAACATAAAACATCTAGATAAATAATAATTATGGTATCCTTGAATCATATCCCCAATATAGATTAAGAAACATCATAGCATGTCACCATTGATAGAAACTAATTTTCAAAGATCACTGAGAACAATTCCTGAGGAAGATGTCATTTTCTATTTCAAATAAATTCATTAAAATCTAAAAACAACCCTAATATTAAAAAAAATAATTTCTTTAATAACCTTGAAAACTATTTCATGAATGTTTAAATCATTTATTGGTCATGAAAACAGAAAATATCATTCATAAAATACACGTAAAAATAATGATAACTTTTACGTTTTCTTTCAAATCTAAAAGATACTTGTTCATAAAATGGAAAAAATATTTCTTTTAAAAAGTCAAAAATGGGTAAAAATTTCTTCAAAAAAAATTAAAACATTTTAATACATTTTTTAAAATGTTTTTAGAATACTTTTACATGGAAGGAAAAAAGTTTTCGACCAAAGAGAGAAATAAATTCAGTTTTTCTTAAAACAATATTTTGGATCCTTGAGTACATAAAGAGGGTAAAATTGAGGGAAATTTTTTTTTCATGAAATAAAAAGTGGATAATAAAATTCATGAGTTTCTTGAGATATAGATTATAATATTTTATCATTGTAAGAATAATCATTCACAGTCTCAATAAATAATGAGATTGTAACATAAAACTTTTACCACTTTGGTAATGTTTAAATCATAAGAAAATTCAAATAAGTAACCTTATATGGATATGTAATTTCTCATAATTTTCATAATATTCATCATAAAATACATTCATGATCCTAATACACACCACAAAATTAAATAGGTGGTGAATATGGCATGTGTCCCATAGAAACAAATATTAGGCGAAAATCCCCTTACATGATTTGGTAACTTTTGAGTCATAAGACCCATGAATGAGTAAAATTAAATGAAACCTTAGATATCATAAGAATAAATTGATAAATTACATAAAATTTCAATGTTTTTTATATAAACCTTATAAAATAATATAGTTTCATAACAAAACATATGTCCCAAACAAGACAATATGAAGAAAAAATCACTTACCGCAAGTCTTGAATTTCTTCGTACACATTCAAAATTATTTTATAATAATTATTTGTTTAATATAAATATATAAAAACCCATACTTTTAAATATAATAAAATATATTATATCCTTATGATATTT
Source organism: Viscum album (assembly GCA_963277665.1). Lineage (NCBI taxonomy): Eukaryota > Viridiplantae > Streptophyta > Magnoliopsida > Santalales > Viscaceae > Viscum > Viscum album. The sequence continues at coordinate 1,276,011,836 of OY728135.1, forward strand.
TATTACCTATTTATTAACAATTCATTGTTAAAATCACATTTCAGATAATAACTACTTCGTTTTTCATATATGTATTGGTTTGTTATTTTTGGTTATTTTAAATTTATAATTATTCCATAATATCCAAAATGTTAAAAATGATATTTATATTTTATATATTAATTATATATATATATATAATAATATATAAAATTTATAGATATAAAATGAGTTACACCGTTCATGGAGACGACAGACTATACATATGCATGAATGTTGTTTCCATTTTCTCTAAGGATGAAAAATAAATTTATATATTAATTTAAGTTTATAAGATAATATTTATATCATATTTATCACATATATTCATTAACCCTATCATTATTTTCTTCCATGTCAAAATAAAATAAAAAAATCACATCGCTTCTTGGAGATGGTAGTTCACACGTATACACGAGCGACATTATCATTGTCCAACTGATTAGAATATAAGAAGTTATATGTTATATTATAAATCAGAAAGAATAATTATTTCATAAATATCATATATGAACATTAAAACCATCATTGTATCCACCCATGAGAGAAGATTATGGAAAATTAAATACATCAGTTTTTGAGATGGTAGTCAGTCGTACACACGATTAACGGTTTTGTTTCCCATTTGATAGAAGAGGATATGGTTGAAGGATTTGTATTAACATAGAAAAATATAAGTATATCTAAGATAATGTATTTTTAAATTTTAATTATTAAATCATTAATTAAGGTTGAAAGATATAAAGTAAAAAAAGAGTATAATGAAGACAATTGTCATCGGTTAGACAAACCTCATTTGGATCTTCTCTTATCGAGAATAGGGTTGATCTTTTGGGATGAAAAAAATCTTTGAGATGTGGATAATGATTTTTGGAATATATTTTATCATGGTTTTTTTGATCCAAATTGATTAATTGGGGTGAATAAGTTACGGAAGGAGGTCCCCTTTTATAATTGAGGAGGAGTGTCATTTTTATAAATACCTAAAACTATTCAATAATGGGATGTAAACATCAAGCCATGTTCCTTGAAAATTGATATATAATGTAGTGTAGGGATGATATAGTCGATAATGACCTCCAAAAAACTATACACTTTTTAAATATTTTATACCAGTATCCTGTAAGTTTACACAATTTTTCCATTTTAGTTTTCACCATGGTAATAAGTCTTTTTTAATTTACCTGTGTAATTTATAATTTAAGACTAAAAATAAAATGAGACATATTAGATAATTTGGACCCAAAAAAATATAAATTATAAATATAATTTATTACATGTATATCTTATAAGTGTTGAAAATTAATTTTGAAATATGTGTATGTAACACGCAAAACCCCATTTTAACCCTAACCACACAAATTATGTTCTTACTATTTTACTAATCCTTATAACAAAAAATTAATTTAAGATTATTATATAATATAAATTATGATTATAGTAAATATTTAATCAATTTTATCAAATTAAATTCATATATGTAGTAGAATTTAATTTGAAATAAAACATGCAGATGCGATAAAATATCATGTTTCCAAAGAAAACATTTTCAAAAGTATAAAGTGGTTTTACATCAAAAATTATTATTAAATTTATTCCATTGACATAAATTTAATTAATTATAATGTAATTAAACTAATTTCATTTTCAGACAATTTAAAAAGTAAATATATATATATATATATATATATATAACTTTTTAAGTGTTTTAAATAAAAAGCTATGTTTCAATAAAAACTACTATTTCCCACTATTCCTTAAAAAAATAAAATTTTCAAAAAAAAACCCAAAAATTGACCACATTATAATTTTTAAATTTTGATTAAAAATTAATGCTAATTTTTTCAAAATAAATTTTTAAAAATTTTAAAAAAAAAATTTATTATTTTTTCATAGAGATAAACAATATTTATTTTTTAGAAAATTGTATTTTCTAAGTATATAATCACTTTACAAAAAATTGAGTAATTTTTTTAATATAATTATTTATCTAAAACATTTATACATAATGTTAAAAATATATATATTTTAATAGACAAGCTTTTAAGGATTTTCTATAATGATCATATATAAATAATAATATTAATAGTATATTGTATTTTACTAAAACTAGTGTTGTGTTTAATGCAAGCTATTGAAGAAATTAAATATATTTAAAAAAATATATTTCTTAAAATCTCTGGTTGTTTCAGAGAAAATATCTACCATTGGATTTTTTTTAATTATTTAAATAAAATTCATTATAAACCAAGAAATATATATAATTTTTATACTTCCCTCATTTAATTTATCCTCTAATAAACATATGAAATTTATTGATTTATTTCCCCTACCATTTTTAATAAAATGAAAAATGATTAATATTCACTAGATGAAACTTTTATTCATTTATTTTACCATAAAAGTTAGAATATTATTTTAACTATCTCTATACGATCTTTTTAAATAATCACTTTTCACAAATAGATTATAAAAGATCAACATATATCCATTAATTTAGGAACCTCCATTTTTATATTGACTATACACCCCTAATATATTTTCCTCAATACTTCATAATAGTTCAAAATAATGAACCTCTAACCCATTTTATAACTTAAATAGAAAATTCAAATGTATAGAGTTCAAAATTTCCATTTTGGTAACACATACATGTAAAACATTCACCCACTTTCATTATCCTTCAAAACATTAATCTCTTTCAACCCCTTATTTATTATCATCACAACCTTAATTTTTTCAAATATACTTCATTATAAATTAAACTTCAACCAATATTAATATTTATTTTTATTGATATGATTGAATTCTAGTGAGTGAATATACCACTTAGAAATGAGTCATCAATGAATCTGCTGGGCCAAGTGATTTTTAACTCAGTGTAGGAAACAAGATTCTATATCAATAAATTCAATGTTTTCCATATAGCTCACATAATTACTTAATAATGAGTAACCTAAGAAATTATTTACCTTTAAATTCTATCCTCATGTGATCTCAATCCTCCATAAACATGGATTTATATGTATTTGAAAAAAATAACAAAGTGTGTGAGCCATACTACACTTTAAATCAATTCATACAACATTTCCATGATAAACTTATTACAAAAATTGATACATATGATATTATTCATTGGGATTCTCTATTCCCAAATGAGGCTATTTCTCACATGAATTTTCACCAGAAACCCTAATTAATTTAATTTTTTTAGCAGATAATATTGTTATAATATTAATCATGTTGAAACCACTCATTATTTGTAATACATTCTTCTCATATTCCTTTTTATCCTAGAAATCACCAATATGGTACCAAATCGATAGTTCCTAAAAAATTGAATATTTATTCATCCATAGATGTTAATTCCACTCTACCCTGTTATCTTAATTATTCTTTACTGTTCTACAAAACTTGTAGAGTCTTAATACCAAATTTTCAATTCCAATGTTGTCTTTATATGTATTAGAAAACTAAGATATTGATTTGACTCTTGTTTTATACTAAATAAGGAATTAAACTACTTTTACATATACATATAAGAATTTATAAATAGAATCATCGTTGTTTGTTCATGGTTTACATATGAAATTTCTCATTGATCAAGTTTTCCTGGACACCTCTTGAATTTCTCCATCACTATATGTATCTATGTATTTAGAATGGTTCTCGTTATAATATCTCCCACCCCACTTGTTAATTAAAATTTTTATTTTACATTCATAGTGTCTATATCCATCCCCACTAATACTATTTTATATACTCTTTATAAAATCATTCAATATCAATGAATTGATCTCTTTTTAATGTATACACACCATTGATCATATCTCCAACCTAATCATATATCACAATAATCACTAGATATAAAAATAGATATTGGGATAGGGTTACCTCTTAACATCCTTAAGTATAGGTATGTGGTTGGGAATGAGAGGAAAAAACTTTGATTCCATTTTTTTCTAATAAATCATGGTAATTATCCATTTATTTTCACTACTTTTAAAAACTTCCTTCATAGTATTTTATTTCAAATCTCATTTTTTTTGTTTTTTCAACTTTTAAAAAGTAATAATAATAAACCTTTGGAATTTTTCTTCCTTTTATATGCCACTATTGATTCTTCCATATACCTGATTCATTATTTGAGAAAGATAAAGTCACCAATCTTGTGTTTTTAGCTAGTGGTACTTGTGAAACAACTTTGAAACGCATCATTCTTATCTTCCATGTTTACCACAAAACTCCTTCAAAAGTATTTATTCATGATTAAATTTTCATTAAAAAATATATAATCTTTTTATTGGAAATAAAATCCTTCATCTTTAATAGTGGTATTATATCTTTTATTTCCTCCATAATAACCTTAAGAGAAATATCTTCTTTTCAATTTTCACTCAATGACTTCTTCTTCTCTTTCTAATAAATTTTTTGTATGTAAACAAAATTTGGTTCTTAATAAACTCTAAATTTCCTTTTTTTAATTAATATATTCAAAATCCATGATTTTTTTCACTAGTGATATAGATTGGTCTAACTTATGAATTATTATTCCCTTGGTCTAATACATGTAGTACTATTCTTTTATACTTCCGCTTCACTAAAAAATATTGACATATGGACAGTATTATAAATTACAAAATATCTCCAACCAAATCATATTTTTCTTTTGGTCTCCATGGATGAGATGTAATAGTTGTTCTATTTTGAAATTCTATCTCCATGGCCTTTATACACACATAAATAGTGTGTCCAATACTTACACAAAAAATGTATCCCTTTTATTCTCCCCGTGATGGATACTATGAATAATCCATCAATAATATTTGATGCATACTCCTTTTCCTTCTCACTTCATAGTCATCAAACACCCTGATTTTCTGTTGTTGAGTGGAATAGATTAATAAATGTTCCATTCATGTCAAATTCAATAAAAAAGAGTGAGAGATATCATCATATCACATATATTACTTTTTAATTATAGTACCTCACCATATGGTGTTGTTTTAAAATAATATAACACATCATAATGAAATATTTATATAATTCAGTAGAATTTAATATATTTTTTGTATCACAAGATATACATTAACTTCATATATAAAGTTTCTCCTTGTAAAAATCAATTACATATGAAATTATTCCATAAACATAGAACTTCTTCAGAACTATCCATTTATAGTTTTTGTTACCAAATTTTGACTTCAAATTCTTCCTCTCTACTGATTTAAGATAACATTTTTGGAAACCAACTTGAATATCCTTGGGAGAATCATTTTTGTTTGACATTTTCTTTACAAATAAATCCCTCTCTAGATATTTTTAATCATATAATTATTCTCCTTCAATTAGTATAATAAATTCTAAAATTGGGAAGTTTTTTCATTAATTAAAATATTTATTTTCACTTTCAACTTCCCTCATAGGCAATACATTTATGCTTCTTAAAGCTTCTCTTTTTCCGTGTTTAACATCAACTCATGAAAATGTTATTAACATATATCACATTGTTACTTAATTTTTTTATTCTTTGTTTTAACGGACTCATTTGAAGTCATTTATTCCATCATAAATTTAATGCTTCCTCACTCTAAATATATTATATATTTACATCTCCTTTCATATTAAACATTAAATTACTTTACTTCTCTTCTCATATTTTTATGATTCTCTTTTTTATTATAAAAAAAATATTCACATTTACCACATGATGTAGTTACCTATTTTAAACCCTCCTCCTCAAACCATTAAAGTGACATATAATCTATATATTATAATTTAAATGTTACATATTCTATATATTTATACTCATATATACTCAATTAATAAGTTTTTTTCTCCTCAAAAGGATTACCAAATTTCTTGGTTTTCATTTTCATTTTCATTTTGTTTTTCCTATTCCTTTGAGACATATGATATTATTCTCTAATATAATTTATAACCAAAAATTTCACCAATTTTAATTCAGACCTGTTACATGATACATAGTTTTCTAAATTTTATATAGATTATTTACCGTAAAACTCCCCCAACTTCCTCCACATACACTATAAATTAATAGAGTGATCTACCATCTCTTACTTCTTTATACTAAAGGCCTATTTCAAGTCATTCTTGACACACAACTCAATATTTAAATTTATTTGATCCATCTCTGACCCAATTTTATGTTTACATTAAAAATGAATCTAACTAATAAAACATCGCGCATGATTCAATTATTTTGATAAAAATATGAAATAAACTTATTATTCCAATTAGAAAAATTAATTCCATAAAATATAAGAGTTTAAAATATAAAATAAACATGTTTAATTACTTTAAATCCACAACATCCAAATTTTTAATTTTGAATCCACAAAATAACCTATTGAAAATGATAAAAATCCTTGTGACTTGATACATCTTCTTAATGAGGCGTGAATTAGGGTGTTTATCAATCAAAACCATATATTTACTATAAATAACACTTAGTCTTATTCACCCATTGTAAAGATATTGTTCAAACATTGATTACCTTATTAGAAAATATCATCAAATTTCAAACATTAATATAGAAATTTAAAACATACCAATCCAATATATTTATCTTAGTTTACCTGTAATAGGATCCATCCATGAATCATGCACTAATTATTGTGTGGTTGTATGGAAAATACATAATAATTCACTATTTTGGTGGATAGATTTTTTTTTTGAAGTCACTCCTCACAAAGGAACACAATCTGTACAAATTTTAGTGAACTCACTCCCCATAAATAATCGTTTCATATATAATGATTTATAAAATTTCTCATGACTTGCCAAGGGTCACTCTTTTTTCCTCTCATGTACACTCTTCAAAAATATATCAACTTATAGACTTTTTGGTATCTTTCCAGTTTATCAAATGAATGTAACATCATAATCAGTAAGTAGTTTTATAATAAATTGAATCATAATTCTATAAATGATTCTCTATTTCATACAATTTTATGTCTCTAATTACATTTCCATATTTAATAAACTTCTTGTGTGAAGTGTTGAAACTATCATATAATAAAAACATATCAAAGTAACTATACTCTAAGTATTATAATTTTAGTATAAAAATTATACACTTTATCATATTGATAGATCTTCACAAAAATTCAACACTTCTAAATATGTTATTGAATGAAATATAATTCAGTAGAAAACCAATTTTAATAAACTCATATATTCATTGAATTCCATGTTTCTTACTAACTTTCTTATTCTTATTTTCCCTTCATATAACTACTTATTCCTTTCCTCTCTTATCAATGTTATTTTTATCAGTAACATTTATCCTCCTTTTATTCTTTCAATCTCTATCAATTTGCTCTCAACATATTTGAATCGAAAATTAAACTTCGGAATGTTAACAACTTTGACCATTCTCTATAACAAAATATTTTATTGGGTCATACTCAAGAAAAAACCACAATTTAATTCAATTTATGAAATGAAATTTCATTCCATAACTATCAAACAACTACAAAGTTCCAGTATCTCAATTATTTTTAATTATCTATATTTTTTTAATAATCAATAATATTTTATGATTGATAATGTATATCAAAATACATAGTTTTTTTCATTATCAGTAATATTAAATTACTTAAAATGGATAATTATTTAACACACATGAATTAGTTTTTGTTGCCCAATTACACTTATGTATGCTCTAAATAAACTATTACATATTACAATATACTTTTGAGTGACTATAATATATCATTATGAGTAACCATATATATCACCAAAAAAGTATTTTATATCCTTTTGTGGTTCAAAAAATTTATATTTAAGTATAGTAATGTATCTTAAAAAAAATTCAAAAACCTTGTATTTTGAAATTCCCTATTTTTTTAAAAATTAGGATCTTCTATAATAAAAGAAAACCTCACATATATAAATACATTATATTTATTATATTTTTAATTTTTTATAGAATACCAGATATTATTTATTCTAGTACAGTTCAACACTTTTCTATATTTTCATATTATGTTATATATTTCAAATAATCCAAATATCTTACTTATCACTTGAGAAATATTACATATTATCTGAGAGATGTTACGAATCATATTAAGGAATCTAAGAGTTTTCCAATTCTATAACTTTCATAACATTATGATACAAGGAAAAATATCTTATTCATGGGACTATAAAATTCTTGTAAACTTCCTCACAAATCTCAAAATTTTATAAACATCTTTAAAAATTCTCACAGATATTTTAAATAAAAAACTTGATTCAATAATATATAAATCCAAATAAATATTAAAAAACATGGGACTAAAAAACTAAACAATGTGATTTTAAACAAGTCTATCTCATGATTTATTTGATATATACATCATTCAACAACCATCAGTCAATACCAACCCGCAGTGACAGTCAAAAAAGCCATTATACAACCTCCTAGTTCCAATAAATCAAAATTCCAAATTTTGTGTTTCCTTAAAACTTTAGATGAAATATTAATAATAATTATATGTTACTACATCCCTACATCTCCTTAAGATCATCATATATTAAAATTTTCTCTCTAAAAATTTTATGTTTCCTCTTATTATTAAAAATAAATAATTTTATCTATATTAAAATAATTCCTAATTTATATATATATATTATTTTATTTTTCATACATCCATTATCCTTCCAAAATAACCTCATTAATTGAGTCAATACTTTCCCATAAATTCTAACTTATTTCTAATTTTAAATTTCTAACTAAACTAAAAAATTCTAAAAAGATCATTTAAAAAATTCTTATTTCTTTGAAACCAAAGTGTAGTTTATTATGTAATAATTTATACATGGAAGAGACATTCAATCATACTCATATCTATCAATGCATTTACTTGTGTCATAAATTGAAAATTGATGTCTTAATAAAACTATAGCATGGTGTACTATAAACTATTATATGGTTTTATCTTTATGACTCTATTATATTCTAGAAAAATATCTAGAAAAAACATTTAATTATATGATCACTAGAATGACCACTTACCCATTTTTTCAGATAAGTTATGAGATAAAAAATAAATAATATGTTCATCAACCTTTTTTGATGGAAATTATAAAAAAATACATAAATAAACTATGACTTTCACTATGGACACTATCCTAATGTAATTGAGTCAATACTTTCCCATAAATAAACTAATAATGAGCCAAAGTATATTGTGGCGGGATATTCATATCTCAAATCAAAAACTAAAAAAACTATATCAATAACCATGAACACTATCCTAATGTAATTTACTCAGGTATACCTCTTTTTGAAATCATCTCTATAAACAATAATTTATTATCCTTCTGATTCCATTGTCACTCTCTATTTCAAATTGAAACAAGATAAACCAGGAAAAAATTGTTTTATCCTCCTTCGATATATTAGTAATTTGTAAAGAATAATCCTATGAACATAGTGTTCAAGAAAATTATTTTTTCCATATTAAACATTATTTCACTATCTGTGAAATAGTTCAATCTAATTTTAATCTATTAAAATTATTTTTAACTGTGATTGGATTTTCTTCATTTATAAAAAAATATCTATTAATATCATACAACTTTCACTAAATGTATTTTATAATTCATTGACTTTATTTTTAGTCCCTTTATATTTTATTTCAAATAAAGTTAATAATAGTTGGACATGATAAAATAATATATACTTTTATTGAAATTTGATTCAATCGTTGTCCTCATAAATAACCTTAGATCCAACAAATCTACTATGGGATGATATGTGATTTCTATAATACTTATTTTTGTAAAGGAAGTGTGTGAATTTCCAAATTCACACTTGGGATTTTTGGATAAATTATTCAAACTCATATTTTATGTATGAAATTTCATCATAGTATAAAATTTTGGATTTAATCAATATTAGAACATCTATGTCATCCTTTTTAATAGGTTCACATAAAAAATAAAATTTTTTTCTTCACCCACACAATTTTATTATCTTTATTCTATTGATTTTTCATATTTTGACTTATAATACTAAAATTATTATGGAATTATTCATCCATTATCACATCAAATGAAATTAATATATAATCGTGATTGGATTTTCATTAGAGAAATATTTTATATCCATGACAGAGGTTATTTATATACATATTTACAGACATTCATTATTATTTCTTTAATTTCATAAGTGTTTTATATCATTCCAAGACATTGTTTTCAAATATTTTTAATGTTCCTTTGATGATAACTAATTTTTCCAATGATTTCCCCCTTTTATAATATTTTTATTACAAGGATTCCATCAAAAAAATATTCATCTAAAATTTAAATACACCGAAGTCTTAATAATATAGTATATCTATTCAATAACCCATTTAGTGTCTTGATTTTTAAAAAAAATTAAAACTTCAATCATGTCTTCTATTCTGTGTCTTATGAAATTTGAATGGAAGAACTCTACTCATATTCATCAATTACTTCTCACTGAACTAAATTTTCTATTTTGATTAATATATACATTCTTAATTTTTTTATATAAGAAAATATATATCCAATTATATAATTATAGTGTTCTCATTGAATTCCAAATAATTATTTATGATTTATTAATTAAGTAAAAATAAAATTTTGAATTTTTTACTCACTTTGACAACTTTTTTTACCTTTTAAACATTATTTTTAAAATAAATTCTTGTACCATCATTTTGAATACATTATAATCATCCATATTTGTTTTTAATATTTCCTTAAATATATTCAATTATAAAAAAATTATAAATTCAATGTAGGATTTTATTTTTATTTATTTATTCATTTTACCCTTATGATACCTTAATATTATATTTATTTTATAATTTTTAGATTTTAGATAGTCAACCATATCATGTATATACCGAATCATTTATTCTTTGTTTAGAATAATTTTTTTTGACTCACATTTCTTTTTATATTGTGTTATTTCATGTATTTTTTTTATGTTGTCGTACCTGAGTTCCTAAAGTAGTAGGTAAATACTATATCTTGATCTATCGCAAAATGCACACTCTATGGATATTTTATTCATGAGTATATTTAAAATTATATATTCTAAATATTAGGACTTGATTTAAAAAAACAAACATCATATTGTAACTCTTTATAAATATATTTTCTTAAGAATAAATTTTGAAATATTTCTGAAATATTTTATTTTTAAGATAATAGTGAAAAATCCAGTTTTTACAAAAACTATAATTTTTATTTATAATAAATACCTTGATGTTTATAAAACATTTTAGATGGTAAAATATGTTTTTAATGATTAAAAATATAATTTTTTTAAATAATATTATAAAATTATGAAAATTATGTTTAACATTGTATGTACTAAAGTAATATTTTCTAATAAAAGAAAATGTTTTTGGACTTTTCTTTCAATTATATAATATTTTGGTAAATTAAGTTTTAAATTTCTATAGAATAAGTAAAACATTTATCTATTTTATAATAAACCAATTTATGTTAGGAAAATAAAATCATTTCATAATTTTATCATAAATATAATCATTATACTTAAAAAAACATATTTTTAAAAAATGGGTTTCACATGCTCTAATGTAAACATTTGGTAAAAGGTTTCAAATTAAATTTTTAGTAATAAAATAATTACCATGGAAAATTATTAATCAGGATTATTATGGGTAAAATTGGTTAAATAAACTGTCTCAAATTTATAATAATAAAATGATCACATTCACATTCTAGAAATTCTTATTAGGTATGAATGTAATACCCATATATCAGACCTACCATTTATCCACCTAGGTCACATAACTCAACTAACCCACGAAACTCCCATGTGGTTAAATTATAATCTCTTATATAACATTAGTTTTCATGGGAAACCCCTTGTTTTCACCTATAAAAGGAGATCACTCTCACAAATTCTCTAATTCCACTATACACCAAAGGTATTGGTCACTAGGTTCTCTGTGATCTCCCTCTCTAATGTCCCCAAGGAGTTATTATGGTTCTTAGGGGTCCTTCTAATATTTAAGAATCTCTATAAAAAGGTAACGGATTTCAATCCATCTCTTTACTTTTTAATTGAAATTTATTTATTATATTAAAATTTCCACATATTTTTTAAATATAATTTCATGGTCTTATCTCACATTAGATAAGGTTTTAATGGGAGAAAACTTACCCATTTTCATTATATCCTTTTTTTCTATGTTTTTAGTATGTTGACATAAGGGCTCTCATTCACCCCATTCTTTTTAAAATATAAATCATTTTTGTAATGTCATTATGTATGTAATTAAAAAGAATTATCACCCAGTGGATGTATTGGAAATGATATTTCCTCTCAATAAATCATTTTCATATTCTATAATTACACCAAAAAATCCCAATTTTTGTAATATTAAAGAGTGTGTGGTTATCCTATAAGTGATTTACCTATATGAATACAAGAAAGTGGATGTTGATATGCTTCAGGTGCACCTATAGGTAATCACCATGAAAAGGATTGGTTTAATAACTTAAAAATACATCACACTAATGTACAATGAGTGGTTAAATGATAGTATAGTTATCTATACACTCCTAGGAGATATTATTTGGTATATTCACATGCTCTTTATGAACCGTGATGAAGTATTTTTATATCTATTTCTATAGTATTATACCTATGAAACCTATTGAACTCACGTACTATTCTATATTAATAACCCAACATGTTGAAAGTACCTTCCACTACTTCTTTGTATTTATTTCATTAATAAGGGTACTTAAATTTCTATTGATAATGCCACATATTTTCTATGAATATGTTTTGTTTAACCATCCACCTTCTTTCTCTAGATGGTTTTTTAAAATGTTGTCCCTTTAATTACATGGGGAATGTATTGAATTTTTTTATGTTATTATTATAATATGGATAATTATTGGTAATTTAAAAATATATTGTTTAACCATCCACTTTATTTCTCCAAATTGGTTATATTCATGATATCTATTATAATTACATGGGAAAATGTATTATTGTTCTGTCTGTTGTTATTCTAATATGGATGATAATTGGAAAGTTAACTATGTATTATTTTAATAACCATACTATTACTTAATATGTGTTATAATCATGTTGTCCCTATTATTTTAATGGGGAAATATATTGGAGTTCTATATTTCATAATTCCAATATGATAGATTATTATAAAGTTTATTGTTTGTTTCTTAACTATCAACCTTATTTCTTTGAACGAGTTATGATCATGTGATCTTATTCTTGATAAGGGGAAAATTATTAGAATTCCATATGTTTTTAGTCTAGTTCATATTATTATTTGAAAATATTATTATGAATTGTTTATTCATTTTCTCATGTTATGAATGTATTGGAAGTAAACGGGTAATGTGTAGGGCCTAACATTATATAGCCCCTTGATATTTTAGTAGGTTTCGTGAGAGAAACCTGATTGGGTTTTTCAATGTAAGACCACTCAAGAAAATATTTATCCATGAAATAAATATCATGATGTCTAATATTACGATGTATTGGCTTACATTATAGAATTAGGTATCCATCATTATGCATTTTATCGATATGGAATCATTTATTGTTATTTATGTGATCTATTTACTTTCATTAATATCCATGGATATATTATTTTCTTAGTTTTAATAGAATTTTAATTCTTATTGTATTATCTATTAATGATATATAACGCCTTCCATTTTATTATATTATATATTTATCTTTATTCCACTCCTTAAAGAGCATATAAGATCACCCTAATTGTTTTCCCTTTCCTTGAGATTCCTAGATGATAACTATGTGTAATATTTTAATCGTATGATGGAAGAGATAATGATGTTTTCACAATGTGTTCATCCCATATCTTATGTATTCATATGTAATGTATATATGTTAGTAGTCTTCCAAGTATACTAAGATATTGAAACCTATGAAAACTCTTGTACTATGTACTAATAATGTAATATAACTATTGTCTTCGAGTATCTAGATTCCATGTTGTAATAATTTCTATTATATTGATCTTAATAGTAATCTTGGGGAATACATTAAAGGGAACCTAGTAAAATAGTGCATGCACAATGAAAAACTATTCAGATTTCTAGGGAAAACTCTAATATGAATTTTATTTTAAAATTCAATATTGTGAGCTAATTATGTGTAATCTATTGTAAAGATATGGTGACTAATAGGAAAAATGAGAACCATATTAACACTCATGGTAAATGTAGATATGTTTCACGAGAAAAAATTTATGAAGCTAAACTTGAGGGTAACAAAATCAAACCCATATTAGGTAATTTGACCCAAGTTATAAAAAATAATCATTCCCTTATAGATCGTTATATAGATCCAAAACATGATGGAAAAATTTTTCACCACTTCATGCCATGGAAACCTTCATCCTTTAGTTGAACTGCTTACCTATTTCTAGATGATCAGTGGATCATGTCCATTGATAATATCTTTCTTTTATTGGGAATTAATGAAAAGGAAAAATTCATCATGGTAGTCAATCATTTAAAGGGAGTTTCATAATAATGGTGGATGCTAATCCAAAATAATAATGAGGAATATGAGACAAATCACATGGAATAAAGAACTTTTAAGGATATATTCTAAGAAAAATTCTTTCTTTATGAGAAAAGAGATGAAATGGATAGGTAGTTACTAAATAATTGACATAAAGAGGAGGAAAATGTTTTTGAGTTTGAGGATAAATTATAAACATTTTATGGACATGTTTTGGAATATATGTTGACTAAAAGGAAATATTGATCATTTAATTTATAGTTTAAAGTTAATCCTTTGAAGGTAATTGGTATCCCAATATTGTTTCATCGTATAATGATGTAGAATCAAGTGATATTAATAAATAAAAGAATTTCTCTTGGATGTTTATATTCAAGGGAAATCCGGAGGGGGTGAGGTTGGATGTGCATTATGCAAAGAATAGTGTATAAATGGGGATTAAATAAAGGATTGGATTTCCCACTTACAAAAACTATGGGAAGATACGTCTCCGGGCATACAGTAAGGTAAAATGAGTTTGTTACAAGTGTATAGAAAAAGGGCATAAATATCTCAAATGAAAAGTTAAGGAAGAAGTTTTTTTGTTTAATAAATTTTTTTTAAAGATAAGGGATGTGATGTGAAATAATCCCCAAACATCAAGGTAATTTACCTAAAAATACTAAGGGAGAAAGTCCAAGAATATTCAAATACCACAGTTGAATTCTATGTTCTTAATGATGTGGTTTCATGTACTTTGATAGTAGTCTCATTGTTAGCTAATAGTATATTGGATAATATGTATTAACACTCTTATAGATATTACATTTTTTCCAAAAGCATCAAATATTTCCCTTACATCTTAGTAAGGGAATTATAAATTATGGAACTGAGTTGATATATTATTGCAAAAAATATATTTCTATCACTTAAAATTATGATGCATTGATGTAAAGTTTTTATAAACAATGTAATAGTATCAGTGGTTAAATTTTTAATGATCTTTGGTATGGATTTACTTTTAATATATAATTGATAAATTCATTACTAAGAGAATAATATTATGATTTTTATTGGTGAGGTTGAATCTATTATCCTTATAAGAGAGACTTTACCATCTAAATTATGGTTGGAATCATCCTCAGTATCTATCCTTAGTGAAATTTTATGAAGAATGGAAATTAAATTTTGTTTTATAGATAATGAGGACATCCTATGAATAGAGGATGTACTCATGGTATTAAAATTCATTGATGTATTTTTAAAACAATTAGTTATTTATCAACTAGAACATGAAGATTAGTTCTTTGTTGGACACATTCCAGATGCAAGACCTATATATAAAACACCATATATAATATAACTAGTGGAGTGAGTGGATTTGATAAAATATCTATTAGATATGTGTGTTAATGGATTTTTACTCCATATTTTTTCACCATGGGGAACCCCAATTTTATTCCTGAAAAATAAGGATTGGTCTATGTGATGGTTCATCAATTATAGGTAGATAAATGTCATCATAATAAAGAATATGTATAATATACTATCAATTGATTTCTTATTTGATCAAAATCTAGGAGAAAAATAATTTTTAAAGATTGATCCATGATCTATTTATCATCTGGTAAGGTAGAAGAATGATGATATACTAAAGATATAATTTAAAACAAGTTATAGAAATTATGAGTTTATAGTAATATTATATGTATTAACTATTTCACCTTATATATTTAAATATATAATAAATATAGGATTACAAGAAATTCATCATGGTGTTATGTATGTATAAATTGATGATACCTTGATTTAATATAAGATATATGAATAGAATTATGATTCATCTAAAAATAATTCAAGATACCCTAAAAAAAATAATTATATGGAAATTATAAGTGTGAATTTTGGCATAATGAAGATTCCTTTATTGGCCATATTTTATATATGGATGGAAT
This sequence comes from Viscum album, assembly GCA_963277665.1. NCBI lineage: Eukaryota > Viridiplantae > Streptophyta > Magnoliopsida > Santalales > Viscaceae > Viscum > Viscum album. Next base: position 1,276,028,333 of record OY728135.1, read on the forward strand.
ATCTATTTACCCTTAAATGATAAAGTAATTAAATGAATGGACTACATTTATGAATATAACTAAGATCTCATGTTTCCCAGGTTTATCCGTTTACAACTGATGATTTGTTCAAGATTCCAGATGGTTATCCAACCCATTAACCTTGTTAACACATGAAGGGGAAAATTTTACATGGACATGGGAATATGAAGAATGTTTTAAATATATGAAAAGGTTTTTTATTCATATAATGATATTATAATTACCATCAGTGGGAATGTATTTGAAATATATAGTTATTCTTATAATAATGGACTTTTTTGTATCCTTTTGTAGAAAGATATGGTGATTTACTATGAATCAAGGAATTAAATGTACATTAATAGAACTATCCAACTCATGACCTTGATATGGAAGTTATATTATTTTCTTTGAAAATATTGGTTTATTTCTTATATTGCGAGAGATGAAATATTTATATAAGGACTATAAGAGATTGGTGTAAGTCTTCACATATAAGGAGCTCAACATGATGCAAATAAGATAATTAAAACTTCTTGTGGACTATGATTTCTTGATACTATACCACTATAAGAAGGTGAATAGAGTTAATAATACATTAATTAAGAGGGAATATATAGTTTTAACTCTAATTAAGATTAACAAGGATCATATATATATATATATATATATCTAGTAATGATTGATATAGTTATATTTAGGAAACTTAAGCAATTATTCCTTTTACAAGAAATTGTTAAATCATACTTGATGGAAATATATAGAGGTCCTAATAGAATTATGAGGGATTAAAAAAATATTATAGATGTAAATGATGGGTAATTTATAGACATCAACTATAGAAATAATGTGTTGAAGTTAATGAAGAGGTTATGTGTTCCATTATTACCATAGTTGAAGAGGGTACTATTAGATGAGTAAAATAGATCCAATTTCATAATACAGCATAGTAGCCTAAATATGTATAGATATTAAAGAAAAAATTTCTAGTTGGATGGTATTAAGTGGTAAATTGTGGATTATATTTCCAGATGATCAGTATACGGGCAATTAAAGGCTAAAAGAAAACATCCTAAGGGTTTCATGCAACCCCTTCATATTCCTATATGCAAGTGGAACATTATTATTGTATACATTTTCAATAGACTCCCATGGACACTATGGAATAATGATATTATATGGGTCATATAGGATCATTTTACAAACTCTTCTCATTTAATTATGATAATGGAAGATCTACCCCTTGAGCACCCTTTACAAATCAATAATAATGAAGTCATAATTCTTAATGGGGAACCTAACGCAATTATATCTAATCACGACACTCAGTTCACATTGAAATTTAGGAAGAGTATTTAATAGACTATAATCATTTAGATGAATTAAAGCACAATATTTCATCCTCAAAATGATGGATAGTTTGAAAGGACTATCGATAAATTGTCCAAACAATTAATATCATATTATTTTTGACGTACAAGGTATATGGGATCAGTATATAAATTTGGTGTAATTTTTAGACAATAATAGCTTCCATTAAAACATCTAGATGGTACAATAAGAAGCATTATATAGGAAGAGGTTTTGTACTCCAACCAATTGTGAATATATTAGAAAAAAAAGTGATTTTTTCAATTGATTATGAAGAATATGACTAATAAAGTGGGAATTATTAAATTTTATGATAAATAATCCTATATCACATAAATGATCTATTCAAATAATCAAAGTAATGACTTTGAATTTCATGGGGGGTCATGTATTCTTAAAGGATTCCCCAAGGAAGGGATTAGTATGATTTTTTAATAATGAGAATCTATTCCCTATATATACTTCGACTTATGAAATAGTAGAAGGAATTGTATTTTTTAGAATAATGATTGGATATGCCACCAAACCATTCTAAAGTACACAAAAACACACATGTTTTATTACTGATGAAATACATTTCAGATCAAATGAAAGTGTTATCATATATGGGAATACAGTTAGAGAACCACTAATTATATAATAAAGAGTATGAAAATGTTTTTGATATTAGAGAGTATGTATTGTGGAATCAAACACTATAATTAGTCAAAGTCATTTATAGATTTCACAATCTAGAAGAGGTACTCAAGGAGTGTGAAAAGGCTATGAGGAAGGAATGTCTACATTTATAATAGACAATATAAACCCCAATTTCAATTTTGAAATTATTTATTTGTGTCATTTAACACTCAAGACCATATTTTATTAGTTAAACACCACATCCCTATCAGGAAATGCAAAATCTAATGAGCATTTATTCATGATTATTTTTAAAATTTTATTTTCTAAAATTTAGAATTTGATTTTAACAATATAAAATTAATATTGTAATAATTAATAATAATATTATATTATGATGAAAATTTGGTAGTTTTCTTAAATGGTTGATTTTTAAGTGAATAGTGAAAAATATAGATCTTAACAAAACATTAAAAATTATTTATAAACAAGACCTAAAAGTGTATATAATATTTTAAATGGTTAAATATGTGCATAAGTATTAAAATAATATAATTTTAGAATTCTATTTTTCAATTGTAAAACCTATATTAATAATTTTATGAAATTAAGTAATATTTCTAATAAAAGAAAAAAATTAGTATCTTCAATTAATTGAATATTGTTTTGGTAAAATTTAGATTTTTTTTCTTTTTAATCCATATAAAATTTATTTTTTTTATAATAAATCAATTAATTTCATGAAAATAAAAATCATTATAAAAATTACCCTAAACATAATTTTTATTTGATTAAAAATACTCTTTTCTAAAAATGTGTTTTATTAAATCTAATTTCCAAAGTTGTTAAGAGGGGCCATATTATATTTTTTGTAATAAAATATTTATCATGGTTTTTTAATCAATATTAATATGGTTAAAATGGGTAAGTGTAGTATTTTGAATTTTAATAATTAAAAGGTTACATACACCTTCAAAGAAACCATATTAGGTATGAAAGTTGTTCTCACAAGTCTTACTTATGATTTCTCCTACCAACTCACCAAACACACCTATCCCACCTAACACAAGTGTGACTAAATTCTCGCCCCTTACCAAACATTAGTTTCAATGAAATATATCATATTTTTCACTAATAATGGGATGAAACTCCCACCCATTCCCTCATTGAACACCATCCCAAACGATTTTATCCTTTAGTTAGCTTCATTATACCTCTCTAAATCCCTCCCAAGAATTTCATATGGTCCTAATGAGTCCTCACAAACATTAGGAAGCTACATATAAAGTTAAGGGTTTCAAATCCTTATATTTACTTTTCAATTGAAATTATTCTATTATAATGAAATTTATATTTATTAAAATGATTTAAATATGAAGGTATTATCTCTCATTTTATATGTCATCAATGACGGACTACTTATGCATTATCATTGTATCCTTTTTCCTATTCAATTATTATGCTGAAATATGGGAACTCATTCCACAATTTCCATTTTCAATTAAAACCCTTTATTGTAATGTCATCATGGTTGTAATTATATAGAATTATAACCCATTTGATAGATCTAAAATGACAATTCCTCTCATTCAAGAATTTTTATAAGCCTTGATAATTATTTAAAATTTTAAATTGTGGGAAAGTAAAGAGTGCATGTTTTTCTGGAAATAAAATACCTCTATGGATACTAGAAATTTGATGCAGTTCTAGCATTGATGCACCTAATGTAATCACCTTGAAAAGGGTTGGTTGATTAATTGACTCAATGATGATAACTATACATGATGAGTGATCCTTTGACTTCACACCTAGATAGAGACTCTTGGTATATATTCTTTAGTATATTTATACCCTATTTATGAACCATGATAAAGGATTTTTTCAGCCATTAATATGGTCTCCTACTAGTAAAAAATATTGAAATAAATTACTAAATTATATTGATAACCCAACACTTTGAATAAAACCTATTTCACTACATTATCTTTATTTAATTTAAAAGTGTTCTTCCTTATACATTGATAATTACCCATAGTTTATAGTATTATGTATTTTTAACTATGAACCATTTTTCTCCAGATGGGTTATGATAATGTTAACCAATTTATTGACATGGGGAAATGTAATGGGGTTTTGTATGATGTTATTTTTATATATATAATTATTAGAATGTCAACTATGAATTGGTTAACAATCCTCCATATTTCTAATGAAGTGTTATGATCATGTTATTCCTTTTATTAACATGTATAAATGTATTAATATTTCTTATGACATTATTTTAACATAGATAATTGTTGGAAAGTTTACTATGTATTGTATAACCGTCCATCATCATTATTTGGATGGGTAATTATCATGTTATCCCATCTATTGACATGCAGAAAAATATTTTTGTTCCTTATGTTTTTATTTAAGTATGTATGATTATTGGAATATTGACCATAAATGTTTTAACCATCCACCTTCATTCTCTTGATGGGTTATGATTGTGTTATCATATTGGTTGACATGGTGAAAATTGTTGGTGTTTTATATGTGTTCATTCCAATATGGTTGGTTATTTGAAATTTTGATTATGAATATTTTATTCATTTTTTCAAATAATGAATAAATTTGAATTAAACATGTGATGGGTGGGACCTGACATTATAATTCCCCTCGATGCATCACTTGGTCTCATGAGATAAACATATTCAGGTATTTGTTGTATGCCTATCTAGAAGAAAAATGATTGCTTTATAGTAAGTTCATAATGTATATGATCATGATGTTATGAATTATGGTATGGAATTAGATATATATAATTATTCATTTTATCACAATGTAACTAGTTATTGTAATCCATGTGACCTATTAATTTACATTTCTATCCATATATTAATTATTATCTCAATTGTAGTTGGATATAGAATCTAGTTTTTTGTTTACTCCAACCTTATCACTTGTTATTGTTTTATGTTATGATATATTTCATTTTATTCCAATCCTTACTAAAAATTTATTCTCATCATTTTTTATCTTCCTTTCACTAAGAAACATATAAGAGAAATATTTGTAATTTTCAGGGATATTATAAAAGAACAAATAATGTTCTCTCAATGTGTTCATGTTGTATCTTATGTTTTAAAACATAATATATGTATTTTTCTTGTCTTCTAAGAATATTAATCCATAAAATCATATTTAAAGTATTATATTTTGTACCAATAATTTAATATAACTAACATCTCTAGGTTTTTGGAATCTAAGTTGTTATATATATTCTTTAACAATTTTACATTGAATGTTCCACCTCAATGTTCAATCCAACAATGTTTTACACTTCAATAAATAATTCAGTCATTCCATTTGAAATATATTTCGAATCCACTTGGTTTTTTTTAAAAACTTATTGAATCTATAAAGCTTCTATTTTCTAATTAAGACAGCTAATATATTTTCATCAGCTTCATCTATATTCTTCTCACACCCTTCCAGTGTATAATTTTATATTAAAATGTTTCATTAAATTCATCCTTTAAAGATCGACTCTTAATCTCATCAAACCAAGGATTAAATTTTACTCCTTAGTTGATCAGGAATTCATTAGATCCTCTCAAAATAGAACTAATTGGAATTGTTCCATATGAAATATCATTATGAACATCAATGTATGATATATATTTAACATTAAAAATGATTAAATAATTTCAACTAAACATGATAAATTATTAATTTATTATTTTTGATGTAACATCAAATACAACCACTGTTTAATATAATAATAATCTATTTTCTTTTTCTTTAGTACACCATCTTGTAATACCATTCATAGTATTTTAAAAATCATGTTACGGAAACCTCTTCTTCTCTTAGAAGAACATTAACATTGACATTAATAATTCTTATATACATCCTCACCATGATATTTATTTTCATTTAAAATGTTTTCTATAGACTACCATTACATAATCACCTTTTATAATTATTTTGGAATGTAACAAAACAACCCAAGTCAGCTAGAAAAGCCACCTGAATCGGCCCATCACATGATATATAAAAAATAGGATAACAAGAAAACCATTCCTAAATATAAAAAATAAATACATAAAATTCAATCCAAAACATTATATACTATAAAGTAATTAATATCCCTAAATGAAAAACAGTCACCTCTATGCCAATCTAAAATAAAATCAGCAATAATAAGATAATCCAACGTGATACTAGATACTCTTCCCTTTACCTTTATCCTATAATAAAACATCTACAAATCCATAAACACGCAATTAGGGTGTGATCAAAATCCCATTAGGATACCACCATAGTTTCTGTAGAAGGTATAATATTAATAATAAAAAAATCCATCTTTAAAAAAATAATTTTATAGTGTATTTTTATAAATTGAAACCATTTATAAATAATTTCCCCTTTTTATTCCTTTGGTTTTTAAAACATTATATCATATTCCCAATCTAGAAATATGAATAGTATAAGTGATAAAAAAAATAGTAAATTATAACCATGAATTAAGAGGTATACTGGTAAACACATATCAATGAAAAATCGTATCATGTGATGTTATTTGATACAAAATAATAAATAAAAACTTGTGAGAAACATTCCATAAATAAAAAAATCCTACAATAAATCACCATAAATGGAAAATGGTAATGATATAACACCTTGTATTGGGCTCTATCCTATAGTACAATTCATTATATATACTCACAACCCTATACTAACATACATTGGATCCAAAAGTTATCAGATCTTTCTAGTCGATATCATAAAAAGTTACCTTCTAGTGGTGAAACACACACTAAGTATACCCATGTCTCTATCCCAATGCACCCAAGGTTTCTATTGTGAATTTTTCCAAATTCAATTAAAAACCATGATCAAAATTTTATAAAAATTTTTCAAAGATAATCCAATTCTTCTTCAAAGTTTTAAAATATATTTCCAAATCATTTAAATCAATTTTTAATGAAAAACGTCCTTTTTAAAACATTTTCCTTTTGAAGAAATCATTATAAACCATTTATCACTTATAATCAATGAAATATTAAAATTAATTTATCAATAATGGCATTAAATTAATCAAATTAACATATTTTATAGAAACACCTTTGTCAATATAGTAAAAACATGGATGCTTTTGACAATGGTGACTGGAAACTAGAATAATGTCCTTCAAAAGACACAATACATCAACAAAATGAAAAGGGTTGATATAAAACACAATATGAACACAAACCCATATCCAAACACCAACTACAACCAAAAATAAATGATAATTAATAGGATTTAATACTATGAGAGAAGAAATACATCCACAATGGCGATCAATCAATGAACAAAGATATCCATATGGGAAAGAATCACAAAAAAATTACCTAGGAAGAGCGTTGTGTTAAGAGGGATGAGGTATGTAATGAATGAAATGAGGAACCACCTGTAAAGGAACCTAAAACCCAAATCCATGACTATTACATAGTGTATAACCCCCTTACACATCATGTATTCTAGGAAACCTAGATACATTGAAAAAACCCATCTCCTTTTAGAAAAAATTGTTTTTAATATTTATATAGTGTGTAACCTTGCATGTTTTTTACCCATTTCATGGAATCTACTAGGAGATGATTACATGTCATGTAAAACCATTACATGGCATGTAAATCCCTAGTATACTATAAAAAATATAGTCTTTATCTAGAAAGATCCAAAAAATACTTGGCTTCACAATTACAGTTATCCTCCCAATTATTTCTCTGTATTACTTGATCAATAAATAAGGAAAACCAAAACAAATGATAAAATATAACTGATATAATGGTAATGGGTCACTATAATCTCCCCACTATAAACATTTTATGCCCCCATAATTCCTTAATCATCCTAGATCTACAAAAATAGAAGGCCACTGCTACCTCATCAACGTCTCCAACTCCCAATTCTTAGGGTTATCTAGCACGCACCTCTATAGTACCTAAACCATGGGGATTATTTTACCATGTAGTACCTTATCATGGAGATTAATAATTGGAACTAGATAATCAATCAAAGTGATATCGTGGTCAAGATCAATATCCTACCATCTAATCATATGGAAAGATATGGTATTTACCCCCTCATCTGGGAAACATGAAGAAAATCATGGATTGATATCAAAACATAAGGAAAATTAAACTGATAGGACACCCTCTATATCCATCCAATGATCTCATAGGGTCCTAAGAACCTCAGTTCAAACATACTATTCTTAACCAACCAGTGATGTTCTAATCAATGTAAAACTATGAGAAATTCTGGATCACCAAACTCAAACTCTAGTGGATGATTCTGACGGTCCGCATAGTATTTCTGATGACTGTGTCATAATCAAACATCTCCAAATCAACTGAACCATCTATATCATCTCTTGAATAACACTCGGCCCAAATACAGATCATTCTCTCAACTCTCCCTAGCATAAGGTAGATCTACATGGCCTCTCAAACAAATCCTTTTAGGGAACCATGCAAATTGAATCCTAATAACTATTATTACTGGAAATCTAAACCAAAGTAAAATGAATTTAAAAAGATCCTATAAAATCAAGAACACAATCCCCAAGTATATACTATAGAACCTAGATAGCCCTCTCTTTATATCCACCCATGTGTAGATGATAAGTTATGCGTAATTTAATCTAGGAACCCATCGCATCCTACAAACCTTTTTGGAACCTAGATGTGATCCTCAAATCTCTATGAGAATCAACTATAGAGGTAACCCCATGAGGTCTCAAAATATCTCAGAAACACAAGTCCTCATTATGTTCCAATTTTTTCATCTCTATGATAGGTAGGAAATGTGTCAATTTAGTGAGTTGGTCAATGATCACCCAAATCACATCCTTCCCAATCGGATTTTGTAGAAAACCAATCATTAAATCCATGAAAAAATCATCCAACTTCTATAATAGAATTGGTAAAGACTTCAAAAACCTTACAGGTCTGGTGCTCCACCTTAATTCTCTAACAAGTGAGGCATCGTGATACAAAATCTTCTATCGACCATCTCATCCCTTTCCACCAATATTGGTAACTCAAGTCTTGATACATCATGGTATCCCTAGGGTGTAAAGAATAATAAGAAAAATTTAAACTATCCAATAAATCTTATCTCAAGGAAAATGTAGCAACCAAACTACTATGGAGTCACAAACCTCCACTAGGATATCAAGACCACTCACCTGAGCTCTCCCCATTATAAAGGATTTTACTAAAGGATTGGCACTTGGAGTCATCCACCGACTCGATCCAAACTCACTCATCAAAATATGAGTTATCCTTAGTTGAATTCAATAACTCCTATCCACCAGCCTCTCCCACTTCCATGCTCATCTCAACAAACAAAATCATTAGAGACCACTTCTCAATTGATTTTTTCCTATCTTGGAATGGTGATTTTCTACTCAATTCATCAGTAACCACATTCTCTTTCCGAAGGGTATAAGAAATGTCAAAATAAAAAGTATTAATATAATCCTCCAACTATCTCTCTTGATAATTCTGATCCCTCTGAATAAAAATATTGTAAAATCCTGACCCCAATCATTGGGTCCAATCCATAATGTTATATGACCTCATGCATGCCTCCCTGTATACAAGAGGCTATCGACCAGCAGTGAGGGTCTCAATTAGAACTTTTGGGAGACTGAACCCTCTATATCAGGTCACAGGATTAATAATAAAAAAAACAATATATATATTAAGAGTAAAATTAAAAAATGTAAAGATATATTACAAACAATGTAACATCTCCCAAACTATAAAGAAAACCCAAGTAAGAAGTATAAAAAAATAGAATGCAAATAAACAGTCTTATTTAGAGTGATCTTGTGCCTATATTATTCTTCTATAACTTCATGCTCTTCTACTAAATCCTCCGCCATAGGGCCCATTCCTTTCATCAGATCTCTGGTAATGAAATATACAAGTGCACCGAAATTCCCAAGTAGAGTGTGAGTATCAGACTCAGTTGGAAACCACCAATGCATCCTCAACCTGATGTGATCAAAATAAAAGTTTAAACCATAATAAATAATGAAAATTAAATTCAAAAAAACAAAACTGAGTAGTTGTGTTATAACCAAGTTACCACAACCCCCATTTGTATCTTCTTCAGCTCTACACCGTAATGGATAATCATGGTGTAAGATGAATCAACAACCACCTATTGAGATAATTAATCATGTTTCTTGGTGTCATCGTGTGAAAGTATCGACGCTTTGAAAGATGATATGTCTCTCTGTATGTGAAGGGGAAATGATAGTTAGTCAGCTTCCCTTAATAATTGATTTGACGTACTGAGGAGAAAGAGCTAATCATGTCCCTTAGTCATTGAAGAACACCATCGGTAAGATATACTAGATATCGAGATCTTGTAAGTCACCTCTTCATTGAGTGCATACCAAGGAATCATTGTATTCCCTTATCATGCATTGAACCCTCATCCTCATTCATGTGCATCCCTCCCTTAAATGATAACACAAGTCATGTTGTTCTACTGCAAGATACTCCCAAGGAATCATCGTATCCCTCATTGTCAGACATGTGTATCCCAAGGCAACATCTTGTTCCTTCTTCATGTATTGGGCCCTATTCCTTAGTCATGTTCATCCCTCCTATAAAGGATAATAAAAGTCATGGTGGTCTACTACATGAAAACCTCTAGGCATCGTCATGTTCCTACCCCATGCATTGGACCCTCGTTGTCAGTCATGCACATCCCTCCTCTAAAGGATAACATAACTTGATGGTCCATCCATCTTGGTTCCAAGAACAAAACCACAAGGTATATATATCATGGAAGGATATATGTATGTGTGTATATGTGTGTGTGTGTGTGTTTTCATGAAGAACACATCATTATGAGTAAAGTAACACATAATGTACACATAATCACACATCAATGTGAATAAACCACTATAAGTACTCATGACATCAAGTGTCATATATATTTTTCAGGGCAACACATATACCCACATGCATTCAGTATCTAGAATGGTCTTTAAACATATATTCACAACATCTTATTAATTAAAATCATTTATAAATATTCCCAATAATTTATGTAACTTCCTAACTCAACAATTGGAAAAAACCTCTCATAGTTTTTCCCAATGTCAGAGCAGCACTTCAAAGTCTCAAGTTGTCAGCACATCAGTTCTTGAGGTTTAGTAGAGTTTTTCCTAGAATCATAACATTTATTTTATTTTAAAATAGATAAAACATCACATGCGATAATCCTTTCTCTTCCTCAAATAATTTTAAAATTATCCTTAAATTTCTCACATGCGCTGTTAAATTTTAATTATCACTTTACCCTTTAATAAGTCACATGAAATGATGATTCGTGAATTTTAATATAATATTATCACATGTTCCAAAAAATAAAATAATTATTTTATCATTTCTAAAAAGTCATATGAAATGATGAATCGTGACTTTTAATTTAATTATATCATGTGAACTGATAAATTAAATAATTATTTTATCATTTCTAAAATGTCACATGAAATTATAGATTATCAATTTTAATTTCATCATGTACGCTTATAAGTTAAATTATTAATTTATAATTTTTTTTAAAAAATTATATTAAATGATAATTATCTTTTTTGGATAATTAAAAACTGATAATTATGATTTCAAAATTTTAAATTGATCCCTTACACTAATAAATTAAATTTCCCATAAATCATTTTAATTGTTCTTTGATAAAATATTGTAACTATCACTTGATAATTTTCACAAAATTATCATTGATAAGAACATGTAATTATATTTAATAATTTTCATGTAATAATTTCATAAATTTTATCATTGGAAAACTCTATATACATTGCTGAAAATATTTCAATGTTTTACCCCCTACATAATTTTGATAAATTATTCTTCTATAAAACATTGCATTTATCATTTAATTATTTTATCCTTAATCTTAGATAAATAAAATTAATAATTTTATAGTAGTTATAATAATTTATCGCTTGATATTTTATTTCAAATTAGCCATTTAAAAAGTGAAAATTAGATTGAACAATACAATTCTATATTTAAATCAAAAATATTATTTAGGTTCTTCTCATCGATACGAATGCAACAAAACAATTGGTTCATAATTTAAATCGTTAACGGATATGATATTGGATTTATAAGACTGGATAAAAAATTAAAAAAAAATTAAGTGGTGAGAACCTTACCTCTAGGCACTACGTACGGGGGGTGAAAGGGAAGGGAGGGCCGCCCATTAGAATCTCGATTCTTGTTTTTTTTCTCCTGAAATCATACAATGAGTTGTGATGATTATACTAGTTGGGGTGTTGGGTTTATATAGGGGTATTCAGAACCTAAATTCCATCTCTGCATTGAAAATTAATTACCCATTTCCAACCATAAATCCAGCCAAAAAACATTACGGACTTGTTTATTATTACTCATTAACACGTTTTCAATTTTTAATGTGTTTGAAATAGACTGATTTGAAGCTTTACTAAGGATTCATATTGCTCCCATGGTGAAGAGGTGATGTGTTTCATGGGGGGAGAAGACACATGAATAGTTCCCCCACATTTTATCATTTAATTAAAAAAATTAATTAATTCTGTTTTCACATAATTTAACCAATTTAACAAGGTGATTAATGGGGTAAATGGAACATAAAAATTATACCACCTATGGTAAACCCTATATTCTAGGAACAACAATGGTTTTATAATTTCCGTGTGACATGCCCTTTGTGAGATATAAAATTATTTCCAATAATTTAATATGTTAAAATTTTTTAAAAAAACTTTAACTTGTGTTTGGGGCATCCAAATACCCATTGATTTCAGATGTTATACCCTTTTTAGGGTAAACACCCCATTCCAGACCTAAATTGTTTCTTGAATTTCCTATATGGCATCTATTTTGAGAGATATTAATAATTTAATATTCAAAAAATGGATTAAATTAATAATTAAAATAAAAAAAAGTTATTTTTGAAAGCGAGGAATCCAAACGTTTGATGATTACCAATGTTACACCCCACCTAGGGAAAACCCCATGTTTCAGACCAATCGATGGTCTCAGTATTATCATAGGAAACACTTTTTTAGATTTATTCAATTATTTTGAATACATTTCTTGTGCTTAAAATAATATATTTAATATTTTTTGTTCTTCCTGCATCAAGGATTTGAGGGACTCGAAAACTCTCACTAACTCAGTGTCTAACTCTGAAAATATTTGATTTAATATTTTAGAGTTTTAACTGGTATTTTTACTTTTCTGAGATGTGTTTAATAAAAAAATGATATTTTTTGCTTATAACCCATTTTTTCACCTAATAATTTTTCATAAGGGGGATTTATGATTATTGTAAAAATTCCAATGTTACAATTCTCCCCCTATAATGACTTATCTCTCTCAAGAAGCATCTCTATTGTTATTTCAAAAACTACTCATACCACTAAACTCGAAGATAAAACACATGTTCTCTTATCTCTTTCTAAATATTTCAATGTTTCCTATGAATTTGGACTAGTGGTGTCATCTTTCCTCTCAATGCCTCCTCACTTCGAAATATGTTCCACACTGACTCTCCTCATTATATGCATCAAACCCCAACCCATCATCCTCACAATATGTGACATGTGCTAGTTTGGGTATGCACCTCTGAAACTATGACACATTGAACTTGTCATGCATCGCTTGATAACAATAAGGGAGGCCTCAATTATACACCACTACCCTTTTCCACTAAGTAAGTACCTTGTCAGTCTCTTAAAAAAATAAGTAATGACCACTGCCCTCTAATATGCCAAGGTCTCATGTCATCATTCAATGACATATTATAGAAAGTTTAGTTAGGAAAGCATAACTCAATTGGAAAAAAAGTATAGAAATGGCTCAAAAATATAGGGAAAACAAAAGTATTAAATAAGGAAGAAGATCAAATGGATTTTATTTAAAACACACCTCATATAGAAACAATATCATTATCACCTTCAGTTGGTGCTAGGTCCATTTCATAGACATTTCCTACCTTATCTCTATGATCATTCCCATGACTTTCTTGAGTTAACATTTTCAGGGGAGTTTGTATCCTCTGTTAGGTTTATTAATTCATATCATAACCTAACCTTATATTACTCCTCTAGTAAAACCTTTATAAGAAGTGTAAAAGATTTCCAAACATTCCACACTAGTGGAATTCTACTGTTGGCATCCTACATGGGCTGTTATAATACCCCTATTTCCCATAATTATAGTACTTTCTTGAAAAATTTATATTATGACCCAACTGTCCATATTTCTTTAGATGGTACACCATTATCAATCTTAGATGAGTCCCTAGGTATTTCTGTAAGCCCTTCTAAAAGTGTTATGTGAAACATGAATCTATGTCAAAAAAAGATCAAGGGAACTCCATGTAAGTGCACAATCTCTGAGACATAATGGTTTTCAAAATCCTCCATCAAGTGAGTATCTCGAATCAGTAAGAAGTGGGAAGACTTCATTAACCAATCAACGATCACCCAAACTACACCACGGCTCATTGAGGTCTTGGGTAATCATGTCGTAAAGTCTATAGTAATATCCTCCCACTTCTGCATAGTTATCGGGAGTGGCTGCAACAACCCTCTAGGATGCGGGTGCTCAGCCTTCACTCTCTGACATATGAGACATCAAGAGATAAAACCTATAATGTCCCTCTTCATCACTGGCCACCATAACTATCATCTAAAGTCATGGTACATCTTTGTCACACTATAATATATTGTCCACCTAGAGGTGTGTTAATCCCTCATCTATTCCTCTCTAGTGTAAGTAATAACTACTAATCTTTCATGGAGAAAGATCATGACATTATTTTCAATAAACCATCCAGGTATCAGATCACCTCCAGTAATCCATTCTCTCAGCATATTATAATTTGGGTCTAAATCATGATCGGTCCTCATCCTTTTCATAATGTAATATGTAATCAGTAAGGGAGAGGAAATCATAGATCCTTGATCCTCTGAAGCATCAACCCTCTAGTTATCCAATAAGCACATAAAATTCCACTTCTCCTATGAGGACTTATTTCCATATTCCTACTCATCCTAGGACCTACGGCTAATGGAATATGCTATGGAATTTCCCTTTTCTAAGGGAATAAGTCTTGTTGAAGTTTAATGTCTGTAGATACTAGACCCAATGCATCTTCCTCATATTCTGATCCCTCTGAGTAAAGATATAATGAAGGGTCTTGTGATACATGTAAATAATAAATCTCTCCCCAAAAAGGTAATGTCTCCAACATTTTAGTGTGTGGACCAATGCTTCCATATCCAATTCATGTGTAGGGTATTTCTTCTCATGGGTGTTAGAGTTAGTCCCCTAAAATAATGTTTTTTTACATTATGGTCATCATGTATTCATTGGATGGATATTAATAAACCCCTTATCACATATTGATTGTTCTTCTGCGTAACATTTCATGTGATACTTTCCCAAGAGTAGATGTTGCACTAAAAGGTCATAGCAGTTTCCTGCTATTATGAGAACCCAGAAGTGCTATGAGAATATTCATAGATATATGTTCTATAACCAGATGATATCATTTGAGGAACACAAATGATACAAGATATCAGGGGTGGAGACTCATATGACTTTGAGATACCTTCTAATGGTGTACACCCTTAGTGATATCCAGTAGGATATTATTAGAATGCGACCTAATAATAGGAAATCCACATTTATAAGTGTCATAGGATTTTCCTATATTTGGGTGTGGGTATTGGTACTTAGACTTTATGATTATTATTAATGGGTATTATGATTCATATTCTTAGATGTATTGGTGAAAACCATGATTACATGTGTTCACAGTTAGGTAAGATATACTGGGTGTGACACAAGTAATACTGCATTAATGGACAATGATAAAAAGGATTTGTTCCTTATGATCTATAAAAGAAGTTGATATCTCAATCCCTTTTATGGAAATGATATAACCTAAATAAATCCATTCCCAAGGTGTTCTATAGGAAAGTTAAATTTCCAAGAAGTCAAATAATGAGAAATCGAGCACATGGGTTGATGGAACTTTCATGAAACCCACTTGAGTGGAGATATCAAGAAAAAAGGATTATATTACATAGTAATTGTTAGTATGATGTGACATGACGTTGAGGCATTAAATTCTTTCTGCATGGGTTCCTTGGCGCATTGCTATATGCTAACCTTGGACTTTAGGTTGTCCCCCTAATTCAACTGAAAAAGAGGCCTAGAGGGTCACACACTATGTGTATCCAGAATCTCAGTTAAATAATATATATTATTTATTATTTAATAAGTTGAATAACAATTATTCCTAGTTATGGTTTAATAATTATTCATGGATTTATGATATCATTTATTTCAACACTAGTTATTCAAGAGAATATATTATGGGTGGGATAATTAAAAAAATATTACTTGTTATTTGGTGTGTTAACCTCACCTGTTTTGATAATCCCAATTATGTTTTCACATACTTTAATAATCCCAATCAATGTATATCTATATTCTAATTCATTCAATCTGTGATATTCTATTTGATAAAAATAGTTAAATAATATTTGAAATATGTTAATCAATGTTTATCTATGTTTATATGAATTCTGAAGTAATTATAACTCAATCAGATATGTTTTTCATAAAATAGATAAGTGTTATGTCACTGATATGCTTATAGCTACTAACATAGATCTACCGGTACTTAGTATACCGATAGACATAGTCACCGATAAGCTAAGGTCACTGATACGTAGAGCTACCAATAGAACAAGTCCACCGGTAAGCACATAGATGAAGTCCACCGATACAGACAGCTACCGACAGAAGCTGAACTACCTGTAGAACAAGTCTACCGGTATGAATAAGTCTACCGATATATACTTCACTGAAACCAAAGGGAGCTACCAATATGCACAGACTAAAAGTCTACTGATTCAAGCTACCGTTACACTAGAGTTACTGATAGAGTAAGTCTACCGATATAAGCAAGTCTACCGCTATGAGGCTACCGATACAAAATGAGCTACCGATAGACCAAGAGCTAACAATAGAAGGGGTCACTGGTATATAGAGCTACTGATATAGAGTAATAGCTACTGATACCAGGAGCTACCGATACAAGATCAAATAGCTACTGATAGAAGGTCACTGCTACACAAAGTCCACCATTACACATCTACCAACAGAAGGCTACTAATGAAAGACTGACCATTCAAACTCTATACTCTCAGTATTATTTATTTATTATGAAACGGTCATATTTTATGTTTTTAATGAAATTAATTTTATTTAATTATAGTTTTTGGCATTTCAGGGAACCATACCTAGTACCCATGAAAAAAGGTAATCATTCTTTTTACCGGTGTTGAAAGTTATCAAAGGAGGGACAAAGACCAGAAAGAATGCAATTAAGAAGGCACGTTAAGGGTGTAAGAGTCAAGGGATGAACAGCATTGAAACGTGGTGCATTCACACAAAAAGCAAAATCTACATTATTAATGGGATAGAACTGAACATACATGAACCCATTTCATTCTCTAAAGGAGAACATAAGATGTACTTTCATCAAGGAGTGAAGAACTACAAGAAGTTGCTTATACACTCAAGCTGATAAAGCTGAATCTGAAAACCAAGGAAGAAAACGACACTCTATTTTTCAGAAAAAACCAGAGAAGGACTCAGAAGAATTTATGATTAATCAAAAGAGTCCAGAGCTGCACTTCACATCACTAGAGCATTCTAAACTCCTATCTACTCTCTTAGTGAATCTTTAATTTACATTTCGAGCAGTGTGTATACTCTATATTTCTTACACACATTGTATCATGAGATAATCTGTAGGATTTAAAAATCCTCACACAAACTTTCTATAACTCCCTTTTATCCCACTGTGCATAGTGGTAGAGGTCAAGTAAGACCTGGACAGCCTGTGAGATGTTGTTTGTTTTCCCACGTAGAACTATGGTGGAGGTCTTTGTACCTGGATAGTGTTTTCACTATTGTTTACCCCGATATAGGGTGTGGATAAAATTTATATAAATTTTTTTAGAGGACTAAGTATCGACTTGAGACTAAACCTCTTGGTTACATCTGCTGTGCATTTTAGTTTAAGTCTAAAGTATACTATATATTTTATATTCCGCTGCTAATTAATTTGAAATACAATTTGTTTTAAAGTTACTTTGATAGTTAAACTAGAAAGTGTTTATACTTATTTGTGAACCAGTAAGTCAATTTCAAAAGTTAATTTAATCTTCTGATTAACTTAACTGAGACCTAGTCAATCTTTGAGAAAATAATTGAACATTTACAATCTGTATAAATTCACTACAGTTTAACTTGTTTTTAAAAAGGGGGATTTTAAGAGAAATATTTTTAACAGAAATTTTAATTGGAACTCAATTCACCCCCCTCTTGAGTATCCACTCTGACCAACATGTGGTATCAAAGGATTGTTTATTTTTAAAGGATTTTAAACCACTTAGTTTTTCAACTGTGATTTTAGTTGCATCTTTAAATATCATAAATTTCTATTAGTTCTAAATTTTATCTCTTTAAATATATTTTCTAAAATCTGGTTATGGACAATAGACTTGAAGGTGCTGCTACCAACCGGCCACCTTTCTTTAATGGTACAAACTATGACCAGTGGAAACTTAAGATGAAAATTCACTTAGATAATATGGGATTTGATAACTGGACTGCAATAGAAACTCAATATAAGATTCCAGAGTCTGAAAGAACTACTTGGGATGAACCTACTAAAACTGATTACAATAATAACTATAAATCAATGAATTCTCTGTATTGTTCTTTAGGATATGAAGAGTTTAATAGAATATCTTCTTGTAAAACTGCTTATGAAATCTGGGACACTTTGTCTATTTCCCATGAGGGAACAACCAATGTTAAAGAAATGAGTCCGAATACCTATACTATTAAATATGATAATTTTAAAATGAAGCCTGATGAACCCATTTCTGACATGTATCTCAGGTTCAATGAGATTTTCAACACCATGAGCTCTCTTGGTAAAGTTGTTCCTACAAAAGAACATATCATGAGAATATTAAGATGTCTGCTAGAAAGATGGAGAGGCACATCTTTTTCCATTAGAGAATTGTGTAACATCAGCACACTGCATGTTAATGAATTAATAGGTAAGCTTATGATGTATGAGGAATAACTCAAGGTGAATATGGAAGAAGATGATAAACCAAAAAGAAATTTAGTGGATTTTAAGTCTACTGCCTCAAGGAGCAAGTACAAGGAGAAAGTTCACATACATACTGAAAGCTCAACAAGTGAAAGTTCATATTCTGACTGTGATGCTGAGATGGCTCAAATAGCCAGAAGATTTAAGAAATTCTATAGGAAGAAGAAAATCTTCAGAAAATCAAACTAAAAAGGTAAATATGATAACAAGGGTCATTGGAAGAAGGACTGGAAGAAAGCTGATAAGAGTGATGAAGTTATCTGCTATTAATGCAAAAGAAAAGTTCACATTAAAGCTAAATGTCCAAAATTAAAGCTCAATAGGAAACATCACTATAAGTACAACAAGTATAAGAAAGCAATTAAAGAAACTTAGAGTGCTTCAGAAGACACTTCAAGTGATTATGATTCATCTAAGGATGAAGACTCTCACAAGTCTAACATTTGTTTTATGACAAACACATCTAAGGTAACACTGGACCCTCCTGCTTTAAATTCATACTATTCTGGAGTTGATTCTGATTCTGATTCTGAATCTGAAAACATGTCTAGTGAAGAATTATTTGAATATTGTAACATGCTAAAAGAGACATGTAATGAATTAAAGGAAAATTAAAAATCCTTAAAGAAACAGCATGCTTTATCTAGCACTGTCAAAACTGACCTTGATATTGAAAAGGAAAAGAATGCTCAACTGTTAAAAGAAAATACTGAACTGAAAATGTCTAATGAGAAACTGAGAAAGGACTTAGAAAAGTTCACAAATGGAAAGGAAAATCTAACTCAAATTCTAGGTAAACAAGTGGCACTAAAGTATACTACTGGTTTGTGATACCAACCTGGACAGAGACATTTTACCAAAAATTGATTTATTCCTAAATCTGGACAAAATTCTGCAAGTTCTAGTTCTGAAAATTTGTATATTTTAACTAGTTATTCATATGTTTATAGATCAAATAAAGTTTATCTTTAAAAATCTATTGATTTTTTAAATTATTTGAGACCCATAAGACATATCTGGGTACCTAAAACTTTTATTTCTAACATGTCTGGACCCAAGAAAATATGGGTACCAAAATCATTCTCTGTCTAAACCGGTTTTGCAGGAGACCTTCTTAAAGAGTTCCTGTAGGAAAACATGGTACTTGGATAGTGGATGTTCAAGGCATATAACTAGATATTACTAAAGCTTCAAGAGTTTAATCAAGGTTGATGGAGTCTATGTCACCTTTGGTGATAATTCTAAATGAAAGATCATCAGCCTAGGACAGATTGGTAACACTAATTTGGTTTTAATTTCTACAGTTTTATTTATTGATGGACTTAAATATAATCTGTTAAGTATTTCTCAGTTATGTGATGATGGTTTCAATGTTAAGTTTGAAAATGATTCTTGTAATTTTTTTAACTCTAAAAATGTTTTAGTATTTTTTGCCTTAAGAAATGAAAATGTTTATGTTGTTGATTTGAATTCTTTAGCCAAGAAAAATGTTACTTGTTTACATGCTTTTCATAAAGAATCCTGGATTTGGAATAGAAGATTAGGACACTGCAACATTCATTCACTTAGAAAACGGACTAGGAAGAACATAGTTAGAGACCTACCTAAACTTTAATTCCCATCAGAAAAAGTTTGTAATCCCTGCCAAAAGAGAAAGCAACATAAAGTTTCTTTTAAATCTAGGAAAGAAGTTTCAACTTCTCAACCTCTCGAGTTGGTTCACATAGACTTTTTTGGACCTTCTAGAGTTTCTATTTTCAATGGGATGCACTATGTCTATGTCTTAGTAGTTGAATTTTCTAGATATACTTGGGTATACTTCTTAGATCACAAAAGTGAAGCCTGTTCTTACTTTATTAAATACTCCAAGTCTGTAGAGAACCTTAGTGGAATTAAGATTAAGACCCTAAGAAGTGACCATGGTAGTGAATTTGAAAATCATGAGTTTGAATCTTATTGCTCACACAATGGATATAGTCACAATTTCTCTACCCCTAGGACACCTCAACAGAATGGTGTAGTTGAATGAATAAAATAGAACCCTTCAAGAGATTGCAAGAACCATGCTTAATGAGTATGACCTGCCTATTTATTTTTGGGACGAAGCTATAAATATAGCTTGCTATATTATTAATATAGTCTTGATTAGACCTATTCTTAAGAAGACTCCTTATGAATTGTGGAACAATAGGAAACATAAGGTTAGTTACTTCAGAGTTTTTGGATGTAAAGTTTTTATTCTCAATACAAAGGATAATCTTGACAAGTTTGCCTCTAAAGGTGATGAAGGAATTTTTTTGGGTTATTCTTTAACCAGCAAAGCCTATAGAGTCTTTAAAAAAAGAACCAAATGTGTGGAAGAATCTGTTCACATAAAGTTTGATGAAACTGGTCCACATGAACCTAAGCCTTCTCTTGAAAATCTTGAAGAAGATTTGACTGTTCTGGGCCTTAATGATAGAACTAAAAAACCTGCTGTAAAAACATCTAGTTCTGGACATATTCCAGAATCTGCTTCTATAGAACCTGAACTTAGAGAAGAAGCTGAAATTTCTATCCCTACCTTTACTAGATCAACTAGGATTCTAAATAATCATCCTTTAGATGTTGTTGTTGGTAATCTTGGTAGAGGGACACATACTAGAGCTTCTCTAAGAAACCAGGTTGAACATCAGTCCTTTCATTCATAGCTTGAACCTAAAAATGTCAATGATGAAATCAATGATAAATTTTGTGTAATGGATATGCAAGAAGAGTTAAATCAATTTAAAAGAAACAAAGTCTGGTAATTAGTTGACAGACCCGAGGACACTTTAACAATAGGCACTAAATGGGTTTTTAGAAACAAAGTTGATGAGTCTGGAAATATAGTTAGAAAAAAATCAAGGCTAGTTGCACAAGGGTATATTCAAGAGGAAGGTATAGATTATGAGGAAACCTTTGCACCTATAGCTAGATTAGAAGCCATTAGGATCTTACTGGACTATGTTGCTCCTCTAAATTTCAAATTATATCAAATGGATGTCAAAAGTGCTTTTCTAAATGGTTTTATAATTGAAGATGTTTTTGTTAAACAACCACCTGGATTTACTAATCCTCATTTTCCAAATCGTTTTTTAAACTTTCTAAAGCTTTATATAGTTTGAAACAAGCTCCAAGAGCATGGTATGATAGACTTAGTAATTTTCTTATTTCAAAAATTTTAACTAAAGGGATTGCTGATCCAAATCTTTTTATTAATAGAATTTCTAAAGATGTTTTGATAGTACAAATATATGTTGATGATATTATTTTTGGATCTTCTAAACATTCTTTATGTACTTATTTTTCAAAGAGTTTGCAAAATGAATTTGAAATGAGATTAATGGGAGAACTCAAATATTTTCTTGGATTTCAAGTTTTTCAAAATGAAGATGGTATTATTTTGAATCAAAGTAAATATATAAAGTATCTTATAAAACGTTTTGGTTTGGATAGTATTAAGGAAAATGATACTTCTATGAGTACTGTCTATAAAGTTGATGTAGATGAAACTGGGAACCCAGTGGATCAAACCAATTACAGAGGTATGATTGGAAGCTTACTTTACCTTACTGCTAGTAGACCAAATATTATGTTTAGTGTGTGTATGTGTGAAAAAATTCAAGCTAATTCAACAGAATATCATTTACTTGCTGTTAAAAGGGTTTTTAAGTATCTTAAACACACTGTAAATTTAGGTTTTTTTTACCCAAAAGGAAAATATTTTGAGTTAATGAGTTATTCCGATGTTGACTTTGCTGGTTGTAAGTTGGATAAAAAGAGAACATCTGGAACATGTAATTTATTGGGAAAATCCATAGTGTCTTGGTGTAGTAAAAATAATAATTCTGTAGCTTTGTCCACTGCCGAAGAAGAGTATATAGTTACAGGTAGTTGTTGTACACAAATTCTGTGGATGAAACACACTCTTCTAGACTATGGATATGATTTTAAGCAAGTTTCAATTAACTGTGATAACACTAGTGCAATTAACATTTCAAAGAACCATGTATCTCACTCTAGGACCAAACACATTGATGTAAGGCACCACTTTTTGAGAGATCATTACCAAAAAGGTTATATTACTCTTGAATTTATAGGTACGGAACATCAATTAGCTGACATTATCACCAAACCATTAAGTTCGGATCGGTTATGTTACATTAGACATGAGTTTGGAATGATCAACCTTAATCGGTAGATACCTCACCGATGTGATACCTCACCGGTGTACCTCACTGATAGGATACCTCACCGATGGACCTCACTAATAGGAATTGTCACCGATAAACCCTACCGATGAGTATGCGATGTTTTAAACTTCTGTCTGCCACCAGAATCTGTATCATTTATAATTTATTTATTTTATTTTAATTATTTATTTTATGATTCCTAAATGATAAAACAAAGTCCTAGCTACTTCTCAATCCACTGACCCTCAAACCATTTACCCTTAAGCCTTAGCTCCCAAACTTCTCGAAAACCCTATGTTCCTCGAACCAGTGATGGAAAAAAACAAACTCCCTACCATCAGAGATGACATTGTTGAGCCGAATACGAAGAAGTAGAAGACTGAGCCAGAAGCAAGTGGCAGTGTTGGTAGAACAAGGTCGGGGAGGCGACCAGTGAACCCTCATCTGAAAAATAGTGTTATTGTGATCGAAAAAGAGCTATGCGTGGAATGGCTATTGGCTAGTAAATCGTTAGTTCTAGAGGTGCTGAAAGATCAGAAGTGGGTAGAATGATTTTCGAACAACAATATCCCCTACTATCCGAAGCTAGTGAAACAATTATATGAGTTTGTGAGCTTTGAGAAATCAGAAGATGAGAACTGAGTGATTTCATTTGTGAATGGAAAGGAGATATCTTTTTCATCCATTGAGTGTGATAAATGCCTGAAGGTTCCATACGAAGGTGTTTCTGGATATATCTCTAAATCAATACCACCTACAAGTGATATATTTTATTATGAGACTACCCTAGAGGATCTCACCGGTAGTGGAAATCCAAGACAAGTGGTGGCTACTGAAATGGATGGAGAGAATAGATTGTTGTTCAAGTTTGTTCAGCATGTTTTAATTCCAAGGAGCGGGGACTTTGAGAATTTAAGATATCAAGATATCTATCTGCTACATCTTTTGATACATGGATTGAAAGTGAGTCTGTTCAGGCTGCTAATGATTCAAATGGAGGATATGACCAGGCCAAAATCAAAGACCAATGCCTTATTCTTTGCCAAGTTGATCTTAGTAAAGATTAAGGTAAAAGGGGTAGCTGAGTCTCAAGATGAGACTGTGGTAGTAAGGAACAACTTCTGTATCAGAAGCACTGTATGTAAATACATGAAAATAAATTGGAATCCATGGAGAGGAGAGTGGGTTAATGATGACAAGAAGGTATATGATAAATTCAATCATGTGGATCATCCTTCAAGACATAAGGATGTGAGGGATCCAGGTCTAGGACCTAATGAATAAGAAATTGATTACAGTGATGAGACTGAAGAAGAGGATACATCCATCGTTGATGGAAGGGATCCGGATTTTCCTCCAAGTCCTATTGCTAAAATTGTATCATCTAGAATGGAAAATCTATTAGAAGAAGAAACTCCTGTTGATGAGGAAGACCATACAGCCCCTGAGAATGAATAAGAGAGAGAAAATGAATCTGAAGCCTCTAATTTTGTCTTCTTAAGTCTGATTCCATTGATTAGAAGCTCAGTTGTACCTATTAAGGATGTAGTGGGAAATATGGAAGTACCTGTGCCTAATCTAGAGTAGCCTCTTTGTGTTGCAGATATGGAGTTGATTGTAAAAGATTCTTCTGAGGAAGAATGATCCATTGAGAATGATATTGTTGTACAATAGAATGCACCCATTGAGGGGGAGCAGCCAACCAGTATTGGCGGTGTTTCAGTGCCTGTTGATATTGAAGATTGGGTAGATACCCAGGTTTTGTGGTTTATGGATTAGACTATCCCGATTATGATAATTAGGAATCCCTCAATAGACCAAAAATCTATTATGATATTCAAATTGAGTTGTTTCTTGAAGATGTGTTCAGAATACATGATCTGGATAAGCTCAATTCTGATCTCAAAATCAGTTTTGTTGAAGAGATAAGGAAAATTGAAGCTTCACTGGTGGCATCAATTCAATCGATTATGAATGACTCAGTGGCCAATATAGCATCTGAAAGAGCACCTATTGTAGTTGCACCTACTGATGCGATCACCAGGGCTGACCTTGAATCCTTAAAGGATGAGTTGAAAGAGTATTTTAGTGCTTCTATTGCTTAATTAAAGCACTACTTTGTTGAAGAGATGAGCAATTTGGAAAAGTCTTTTGAAATTTCTCATGTTTGTAATGTGTAAACCTTTGTGGAAGAAATAGTGGATGAAGTTATAGCTTTCCAGACTCAAGTATCTAGACTGGAAGAGGATGTTGAAATTCTAAAGAAATCTGTTATCTCTTTAGAATCTTATGAGTTTTAAATACCAAGCAGATAAAGATTTAGCTTATGTCAAAAGTTTTGTGAGCCAGATGGTATCAGTGTTTGAAGGATTTAAAACCTCCATGAAAGATCATATCACCACCCAGGATTCCCAAGTGAAAAAAAATTTTAGTGGGTTGACCAAAAACTTCAAGGAAATAGTAACCTTGTATATTGGTTCTCTTGCCTCCAGACCTTCAATAGAACTAAATCAGTTTCGAGCTGTGATGAAAGAGGAGCTTGGTTAAGCATCAACCAGTGGCTTTGTGGACTCATCTGATCTGACCAAAGTGGTGACTTCTACTAGAGATACCACTAGTGAGATAATGAAGATTGTTCAGGACTATATGATAGAAGCTTCTGCCTCTCAGAAAGAAGTGAAAGACAAGGTAGACTACTATTTTCAAAGGATTTATACCAAACATCAACTCAAAAACCATTTCAAACTTATGTTAGAAATCATGAAGTTACCTCCTATTAATCAATCCTTTAGAGAGCAAGTCAGCAAGCTCTGAGAGTTGACTCCATCTTTGGGAAAATTCATGAAAAACAAGGATGATTTTATATCTACTATGGAGAAAGGAGGATGAATAATTATGGATTTCAGAAATCTCTTGTTTCCTTTCTTGCATGTCGATGCTAGGCTAGTGATTGTACCTCTAGCTTTACCTGCCTCTACCTCTACTGCTTCTCCTGTTCAGATGACTCCAACCCAAGCTATTCACAGCCTTACTCCTATGATCACTCAGAGAACTACTCAGTACAGGCCAGGAACAGTTTCAGTCGCTCAGCCTCCTGTAATCATTTCTGGTGTTCCTAAGCCTTCACCTACCTCCACACAGCCTGAATCATCTTCAAATCCCAAGGGAAAATCTCACATTGAGGACGTGTATTGAATAAGTGGATAAGATATTTGATAGGAATCCCTTGTATTTTGTTTTATTTCCCAGTACCATTTTGCAACATGAAATACATATGGCTTTCTCTTCTTTCCCATTTTGTTCATTTTCTATTTGTTGTTTCCCACTTTTTGATTATCACAAAGGGGGAGAAATATTATATAAGGGAAACATATCTGAGAATAATTTCTTTTATGATAAAGGGAGAGAGCTACTATGTTTTTTACCCTGTACATTCTACACCGTTGCATTTAATTCTACCTATAATACATTGAACATTTCACATCTTACATTTTTTTTACCTCTGGTGTGTTGTTTTCTCTACTACAATTGGATTTAACGATATATCCTCTGATACAATTACTCCTTATTTTGAGACTATAATATCATAAGTTTTGATTATCAAAAAGTGGGAGATTGTTGACCTCACATGTTTTGATAATCCCAATTATGTTTTCACATACTTTAATAATCCCAATTAATGTCTATCTATATTCTAATTCGTTCAATCTACGAAATTCTATTTGATAAAAATAGTAAAATAATATTTGAAATATGTTAATCAATGTTTATCTATGTTTATATGAATTTTGAAGTAATTATAACTCAATCAGATATGTTTTTCATAAAACAGATAAGTGTTAAGTCACTGATATGCTTATAGCTACTAACACAGATCTACCGGTACTTAGTCTACCAATAGATACAGTCACTGATAAGCTATGTTCACTGATATGCAGAGCTACCGATAGAACACGTCCACCGGTAAGAACATAGATCAAGTCCACAGATACAGACAGCTACCGACAGAAGCTGAGCTACCGATAGAACAAGTCTACCGGTATGCAGAGTATACTGATATATACTTCACTGAAACTGAATGGAGCTACCGATATGCACATACTAAAAGTCTACTGATTCAAGCTACCATTACACCATAGTTACTGATAGAGTAAGTCTACTGATATAAGCAAGTCTACCTCTATGAAGCTACAGATACAAATTGATTTACTGATAGACCAAGAGCTACCGATAGAAGGGGTCACAGGTATATAGAGCTACTGATATAGAGTAATAGCTACCGATACCAGGAGCTACCGATACATGATCAAAGAGCTAATGATAGAAGGTCACTTCTACACAAAGTCCCCCATTACACATCTACCAACTGAAGGCTACTAATGAAAGACTGACCAGTCAAACTCTATACTCTCAATATTATTTATTAATTATGAAACGGTCATATTTGATGTTTTTAATGAAATTAATGTTATTTAATGATAGTTTTTGGCATGTCAGGGAACCATACCTAGTACCCATGAAAAAAGGTAATCATTATTTTTACCGGAGCTGAAAGCTATAAAAGGATGGACAAAGACTGGGCATAATGCAATTAAGAAGGCATGTGAAGGGTGTAAGAGGCAAGGGCTGAACAACATTGAAACTTGGTGCATTCACACAAAAATAAAAATCTACATTCATACTAGGATAGCACTGGACATACACGAATCCATTTCATTCTCTAAAGAAGAACACAAGATGCACTTTCTTCAAGGATTGAAGAACTACAAGAAGCTGCTTATACACTCAAGCTGATAAAGCTGAATCTAAAAACCAAGGAAGAAAACGACACTCTATTTTTCAAAAAAAACCAGAGAAGGACTCAGAAGCATTTCTGATTGATCAAAAGAGTCCAGAGCTACACTTCACATCACTAGAACATTCTAATCTCTTATCTACTCTCTTAGTGATTCTTTTATTTACATTTTGAGCAGTGTGTATACTATATATTTCTTACACACATTGTCTCATGAGCTAAGCTGGAGGATTTAAAAATCCTCACACAAACTTTCTATAACTCCCATGTATCCCACTGTCCATAGTAGTAGAGGTCAAGTAATACCTGGACAACCTGTGAGATATTTTTTTCCCCATGTAGAACTGTGGTGAAGGTCTTTGTACCCGGACAATGTTTTCACTGTTTTTTACCCCGATCCAGGGTGTGGATCAAGTTTATATAAATTGTTTGAGAGGAATAAGTCTCGGTTTGAGATTGAAACTCTTGGTTACATCTGCTGTGCATTTCAGTTTAAGTATAAAGTATACTATATATTTTATATTCAGATGCTAATTACTTTGAAATACAATTTGTTTTAAAGTTACTTTGATAGTTAAACTATCATGTGTTTATAGTTATTTGTGAACTAGTAATTCAGTTTCAAAAGTTAATTTAATCTTCTGATTAACTTAACTGATACCTAATCAATCTTTGAGAAACTAATTAAACATTTACAATCTGTATAAATTCACTACAGTTTAACTTGTTTTTAAATAGGGGGATTTTAAGAGAAATATTTTTAACAGAAATTTTAATTGGAACTCAATTCACCCCCCTCTTGAGTATCCACTCCGACCAACATAGTGAATATAATATTTATATATTTATTAGAGAATAACATGGTGATATTTATTTAATAAATAAATAGTCATTATTCAAGATTCAGTAAATATAGTGGAGGATTGGAGGACTGAGTTAATGATCCAATGAGAAATAATAATATTGAATATTATTTGATTAAATAGTATTTAATTATAACTCGTAGGATAAGCGTATGATATGAAATAATAATGTTACTGTTATTATTTGACATGGGGGTTTTCCAAAATTAATAAAATAATTAAGTCACTTGTATGAATTATTTATTATTACCCTAGTTAATTAAATACCTAGTTATATTATTATCTTATTAGCCAAGTGAGGTATATTGGTTGTGCACAACTAATTAGAGAAAAGATCTCAATCCTAGAGAGTTCATCCCTCTCCAAGAACATTGTCAAGAACAAGAGAGATCCTCCTCCACCAGATCAGAGATAATGCTTTGGAAGTGGTTCTCAAGGCAATCAAAGGCAAACATTGCAAGCACAAGGATATTTTGTACTAGCACCTAGAGACTCCTTCGGTTGTACTAGCACCTAGAGACTCCTTCGGTGATGTTTGGAGAAATGTGGAACACATTTGGATCACCATTAGAGAAGATCTACCCTTGATCTATAAAATATAATGAAGGCGCACTATAGATCTGTGGTCAAATGCATCATCCAAGAAAGAATCACCTTAGAGGTAATTCATTTATTTAATTGAATTAATTATAAAAAAAATATGTTGACCCTATCTCTTAGTTATGGTGGAAATTCTTATTTTTATAAATCCTTGATTCAATTATGTGGATACAGGTGTTCATTGTCATATTAATCCATAATTGATCATCTATTATGGAAAAAATAAAAGTTGGGCACCAACCCTCCCATGCTTTCACTACACCCAGAACCTACAATTGGTAATATAGGGGGCATATTATTGTTTATAATTATTTGGTTTTATTGATGATTTAAGCTTTCATAATTTAGTTTTTTAATTCAATTTTAATCATTATTTAAATATGAATTTTGATATCTATTTTTTCCTTAATCCTTTCTTACAGATATAACAGAAATGATTAATTTTATGAATAAAAAAAAGGAACTCTTCTAGAGGTGCTAAGGATCCTGGACATACAACACTAGACTACATTTTGTATAATCGGAATTACTTGTTGTGTAGTATTGTTCAAAATATCAAGATTCAGTTCAGTAATCAATTTGAGATCTTGTGTTAATTAGATATTAATGACACCATTAATGACCTTTAACCCATATAGTGTGGACTAGGATTAATTGGAATATGGAAACCAGACTACATGTCATGTGGCCCATTGGACACAGTGTGTAGTCCCTTTGGGTCAGGTTCAAGTCATCTATCGCACACATGACTTTCCTGAAAGGTGACCATGTAATTTAGAGTCTACACGGCATGTGGCCCACTATAAACTCCTTATAATCTGAAGATATCTGAATTAAACCTCACATGACATTTCCCTTGTGTGTACTTTGGATGGATGGTGAGGTGGATACACTCCATTTAGTCAGATATACACACCATGTGCTTTTTCCAGATTATGTAGATTTAAAATTTATTATTATATTATGTAACCCTTGATACATGTTCCTTCGTGTGGGTGTAAAGCTGGGACACAACATGTGATAGGTGTTTGATATATATATATATATAATTTTACTTAATATTTTCATAATGTTCAAATATCTTCACATCATATATGAGTTGTATTACAATTATATTTTTGTGTGCATGCTACATGTCACAAAGAATAAAGTGTATACAAGTATAATACATGTTGGGTAGTTTTGGATGGGTAATCAATGGGTTTCCTCCAAGGTAAAAGTTATGTATAAGGTTGATTTTAAATAAATTCCAATTTTTTTAAAATTATAATGGATGACAATCTCAAATAAATTTAGAAAATGATTAAGATAAAATGATTGATTAATTAAATAAATTAATTAATTAATTCAAGCTCGATTTATCTTAAATATGAATTATTAAATAATTGAATGCTAGTTTTATTAAATTCTTAAATGATTTTCATGCATGTGGATGATCATGAGCTAGACCAGACCTTCTGTATGTGATTGGTTTCCTTTTAATTTATTATTAAATTAAATTGTTTTCATGCATTCCTACTCTCTTCATATCTATGTGAGGCTTGTTTTCCCATGGTTTCTTTTATGAGAACCACCTTTTACCCCTCACTTTCATGTGTGTAAAATAATATGTAATGGATGGATTTCCCAAGCTATTGAATATGGTTTAAGTTAGGATTTGAGGTGAAACCAATCCAAGGAGATACAAAGGTGGACGAATGGAAAGTTGTAAACATGAACATAATTGGTTCCAGGTGTTTCTCCCCAATGTTAGAAGTTAGTTTATAAACTGCTAGATAAATTAAAAATTAGAACAATATCATGATCATACCATTTATTTAATTTCTATCAGTTGTGTAGTTATTCATTATAGATTTTTTTTCATGGTCACATAATTAAAAAATTAACAAGAATGAAATATGGAACTAAAATAAACTAGCATGTGTATAAATATTATCTAATTCATGGTTAATCACATAAGCTTATCCCACTTAATATTAACAATCATGTAAAAAGGTAATAAATAGAAATTTACACCAAAAGGATAAAATCCCTCAATAAAATATTAAGTCGGTATAGGCTTCCATTACTTTGGTTAGAATTAAACAGTAGTTCAAAGTGCTTGACCAGGAAAAGTTGGGGTGATTTCAATTATCAGGGAATTATAATTTGATTTTTTTGTGTTTACTTGACTTAGTTTACACTAATGGTTGACTATTAAAGCAGTACATGGTGTAACTGAGAAGAAAAGGTTGAGGAAATCCAAAATTAAGGATTTCAGGATTGGGGATTCCACTCAACAGATCAAGGAGTTATGAGTTAATGTAGTTGGAATTTGGAAAGCCTACTAAAAAATGTTAAAATTTCTTGATCAGCCAAAGTTGGGGTAATGTGAAGGGAAATATGGATTCTTTCTGCTAGAATGTCCAAGAAACAGGATATTTTGAAGCCAATGGTGAGGGCTATTGGGTTTCTATAAAATAGTGGGAGACTAATGAATAATTATTTATTTTACTTGATTTTATTAGATAAAGTACTAAAACTTTGTTCATCAAATTTTTAGAAAAGGAATTAAAAATTACATGAAACATATCATTGTGATCCATACTCAAGAAGGAAACCCTTCTCACTGGCACTAATTTCCAGGAGTGGAAAATGTGCCTTTAGGTCATCCTTTGCCATCAAAGAAAACTATATGTGATAGAAGAACCTTTACCAGATGCATCTGGAAATGAGATGAGTGATGAGTAGCTCTCTATGTACGAGAAACATTTTAATAGTGCTATATATGTTCGGTGCCTCGTGCTATCATCCATGACCAATGACCTCTTAAAGAAGCATGAGGAAATGGATGCTTATAGATTGATGTCTCACCTTTGAAATCTCTATAAATAGAAGTTGAGATAGGAGAGGTATGAGATCTCCAATGCTTTTTTCACCACTAATCTTGGAGAGTCTATGCCAGCTGGGCCACATGTAGTCAAGATTAATGACTACATTGAGCATTTGGAAATCTTAGGAAATAAATTCTTGGATGAGTTGTGTATAAATCTCATACTATCATCACTTCCCAATACTTTCTCTACTTTTATTTTAAATTATAATATGAGTAATAATGAGAAGAGTCTATCGAAAATTATTACTTTAATTCACTAAGTGGATAAGGGAATAAGCTATAAAAAATCCACAGTCCTTATGGTGTATAGGAAGAGGAAGGACAAGGAAAAGGGGACAATGAATTATAAACATTACAAATCCCCTAAGCACCATCTGATCAAGAAAAATAAGATCCAAAGGCAGGGTAAGGAAAAGGAGGCAGTATGCTTTGCATGTGGAAAGTCAGGCCACTAGAAGAGGAACTGCACCCATGGGCAAGGGGAAGCCAAAGGTGCATTTTTTATCCAGTGAAATATTTCCATTTCTAGACATTAATTATTAGATATAGCTTGTGGTGATAACATTTGTATTAAAATGTAGGAACCAAGTAGATTCTAGAAAATTTCCAGAGGAGAGGTGGATTTACGAGCTACCAATGGTAGAGGCTAGCTTCTCTTTCCATTGGTGACTACCACCTCACATTACAAATGGGAAAGATCTAGGTTTTACATGGATGTTATTATGGACCTAGGGTTACCAAAAACATAATTTCTATATCAAGTTTGTATATAAATGGGTTTGTTTTCAAATTTGGTAATAGAAGATTTTTCTTTTATAAGGACAACATATGTTATGGTATAGAACATTTAAATAATTGATTGTACGTATTAAATTATGAAAACCAAGTGTTGTAAATAGATAAGGAATCAAGTTTTCATGACTCATATAACACCCAGTTATGATATCACTGTCTAGGACATGTAAACGACAAGCACTTGACAAAGCTCAGTCAAGTTAGTTATTTAGACTCTTTTGAGATAAAACTACTTCATCGATGTCATGATTTTTTATAAGGTAAAATGACCAAATCACCATTTGTTGGATAGGGTGAAAGGTCCACAGAGCTTCTAGGATTGGTACACACTAATGTGTCTGCACCATTTCCAGTGGAAGCTAGAGGTATATATTCTTACTTCATAACTTTTACTGATGACTTTAGTAGATACAGATATATTTAATTGATGAGGTATAAGTCCAAGTCCTTTGATAAATTCAATGAATTCAGAAAGGAATTAGATAATCATCTTGGTAAAAAGATAAAGAAGCTTCAATTAGATTGAGGTGTAGAATATCTTAACCAATAGTTCGTGTCCTTTTTACAGAATTTTGGTATACAATCTCAACTCACTCTACCTTAGATACCACATTGTAATGGTGTTAGTGAAAGGAGGAATTGTAAGTTCTTGGGAATGGTAAGGTTGATGATGAGTCATGCTGGTCTTCCATTATCCTTTTGGGATATACATTAAAAATTGTGGCATTCCCATTAAAGCGAATACCAACTAAAGAGGAAAATGGAATTCCCTTCGAGTTATGGAGTGGAAAGAAACCTATTTTATCGCATATATATGTATGGGGATGTGAGGAATTTGTTAAGGATTTATTAGGAAAAAACTATCACCTCGGGGCACAAGGTGTATATTTATAGGGTATCCCATGGAAATAAAGGGATACTACCTATAAAACCCCACAGGTAAGAAATTAACTATCACCGGACAAGCTATGTTTCTTGAGAGAGAGAATATCCTCAAAAATGATATTGGGAGCAAGATTGAATTCATTTAACGTGATGCTCAAGATACATGGTAGTTGGTACAGGAACAAGTTCCAAAGGTCCTAATGGATGAAGTGGTTCCTAAAATACAAGTACTATATAGGATTGTAAGAGAGTTAAGGGAACTAGAGAGATATATTTTTTTTCACCAATGATGGTGACTCATTATTATTGTACAATGATGAACCTCTCTCATATAAGAAGGTAGTATAGAGTTCAGAAGCTACAATATGGTTAGAGGTTCTGAATTCTGATATGGATAACATGTATTAGAACCAAGTTTGGGTTCTATTCGATGCACCAGTTGATGTAAAACATGTTGGGTGTAAATGGGTAGTCAAGAAGAAACTAGTCATGGAAGGTAAATTAAGTACCTATAAAGAAAGGATAGTAGTTAAGGGTTTAAACAAAATTAAATAATTGATTGTGATGAATCTTTTTGGATAGTTTCCATGTTTAAATCCATCAGAATCATATTTTCCACAGAAGCTTACCATGACTATAAGATTTAACAAATGGATGTAAAAAATGCATTCCTTAATGAGAACATTTAGGAAGATGTCTATTGTTGGGCAAAAATCCCTCAAGGCATCATTGAAGTATTTTTGAGGTGATTATATTTGTTGAAAAAGTGAACATCTGTGTTGTGATTTTTAAAAATGAAAACCATGACATACAAATTTGTTGAAAAAGGGGATTTCATGGTGGAATGTCGAGTTCAAGAGTTATGGTCAACAATCCATGTTTGATTCAAGAACGTCGACAAAGTAATGGATCATCTGGAGGCGGCATAAAAAGAACAGATACAAGGTTGCGCCGTTTTCCAGTTTTTGCCAAATTTTTGGGCCTGAAAATTGACAAATGAAGAAAAGTGGTTTTTGGAAAAGTTACTTGTGCGTCGTGGTCTTGGAGGATAAGAAACTTGTGTGCCATATTTTTTTGAAGATTAGATCATCAAAATATGGCAAAGGGATAAGGATCGCGCAAGTATTGGGTTGGCCGCGCAAGTGACTAGAGCGCCATGAAAGAGACTTGAGTGTAGATGCCTTGGAAGCTTAAGAACTTGTGCACCTGTGGTTTTTCAAGATCAAAAGATCAAAATATGGAAAAGTAAATAGGTTCGTGCAAGTTTGGAATTGGGTCGCGCAAGTGACTTGCAGGGGCAGAGACCTGTGCACCAAGACTTGCATGCTGAAAAAAGACTTGCACGTCGTCGCGCAGGGTGGTCAAATTGCCTATAAATACTGGACCACCCCTCCTCATTCTTCACTGGAGTTCAATAATTTGAGAAATCAGAGCTCCCGTCGCGCAGGTTTGGTGGTCGCGCAAGTGGTGGTGTGTCGCGCAAGTGGGACTTGCGCGCCAGATTTGAAGAAGGGTGATTGTTGGTAGTTGCGCGCCAATATTGGATTGGGTGTAAAAAGAAGTGTGTCACGCAAGTTTGAGGTTGAAGAATCTTGTGTCGTGCAAGTGTGTGAGGTGGACTTGCGCACCATTTGTGACTTGCACGCTGATACTTGCACGCCGAGATAGACTTGCGCGACAAGTAAGGTTGAGTCCTCGGCTGAACAGTCGGGTCGTGTGGAAGCTGGAAGTTTGCCCGATACCTTCGGTGCAAAGATAGATTCATCTACGGGTAAAAGATTGGGCTTCAATAGAGCATCTACAAACAGAGTAAGATGCATTCCTTCATGCAAATGAAGAGACCTACAGGTCTATAAATTGTGAGTGAATTCCTTCCAGAGCAGTAAGCAATGGAAGAGGAAGAAGGTGATCCTCTCCACCGGCAGTGATCCAGAGAGAGAGAAACAGGGAGAGACCCTTGGGAAAGCAGTGATATGACCCTAAAACTTGTAAAGGCAGTGAGACTGGGACAGAGTGACTGTGCCCTAACCTTGTAATCCACATCTAGTGAAGAATAGTGGAATTTGTTATGACCGGAAACTTATCGGTGTATGCTCCTTGGACGTAGCCCTTAGCGGTGAACCAAGTAAAAATTGTTGTGTCATGTGCATGATTTACCTTCTATTTATATTGTGCAACAGGAAAGTGAGAGAAGAGTGTTTTTCTTAACAGCGAAACAAGATCATAACGAGATTTAATTTTGAATTAGTCATACCCTGATTCACCCACCCCCCTCTCAGGGTACTCAGCCTGTGGACCTAACAATTGGTATCAGAGGGAAAGGTTGATATTAGGTCTTTTCTAAATGGAGGTCACTAATCATAAAGGGATTCCGATATTCGACAGATGTAATTTTCAGATATGGAAGAATCGAATGCAACACTATTTCTGATCCTTGGGAATGGATGTGTTTTCAGCAGCTATGCATGGTATCACAACTGATATTAATAGTGGTGCATTATCAGAAGCTGAGCATAGAGAGTTGGATGCTGATTCAAAAGAAATCAATGCCTTAGGGGGAGCCCTTTCCAATCCCATCTACACGAAGGTGATGTCATGAAAAATGTCACATGCCTTGTGGGAAAAGCTTTTGAATATATATGAAGGGGATACAAAGGTCATAGAGGAAAAGCTGCAGGTGTTGTGGAACAAATATGAAGATCTGAAAATGAACCCGAATGAGTCTGTTGATGCATTCTTTGACAGGGTAAACATTATTGTGGAAGATATGCGAGGTCTTGGAGAATTCATTAAAGATATAAAGATCGTAAAGCGCATCTTGAGGAAACTTCCACCTCGATTCAATCTGAAAGTTTCAATACTAGAAGATAATGATCCAAAAGAGCTGACACTAGACAATTTGCACAGTACCTTGGTTTCATATGAAATGAGGAACGATGATAATGAGGCTGTGGAAAAGAGGAAGTCCAAAGAGGTGGCACTTAAGGCCATGAAGAAGCTCACCATTGAAGATTCTCAAGAAGAAGAAGAGACAGATGAGGTAATGTCATTCCTCTCCTCAAATCTTCAAAGAGGAAAAGGAAAGTTCAATGGGAAGCTTCCACTTGCATGATTTAGATGTGGAAAAGTTGGTCATCTTGTTGCAAGGTTCCCCAAAAATTTTCAAGAAGAAAACGATGAAGATGAAGTTAAAATTCCCAAGAAAAAATCTTCAGCCTATGTGAAAGGGAATAAGCTGTTCAAGAGAAATTTCTTCAAGAAGAAGAATCTTCTTTCACAAGAAATAGATAGTTTAGATGAGTCTGAGGGTGAAGAAATTGAAGAGATAGAAAACTGCAAAGATCGTGGAAAAAGTACAATGGTGGCTGTTTTCAGTAGTGCTCAAGAAAAGAAAGAAACAGAAACTGATGAGGAAGAAGAAGAAATTGAAGGGATAGTTGACATGGAAGCTGAATTAGAAGCAGCTCTTGAAGAGATAGATGTTTGGAGATAAAAAACAAAGAAACCCAACAAGGTGGTATATGATGCCAAGCTCTACATGCAACAGCAGGAAGAAGGGATGTCTGAGCTAGTGAAAGAAATTGAAAATCTTAAGTCTTCCAGGCTAGATAGCACAGAAAAGGTCGACGAGGATAAGCTCAATATTGAAGAACAGAAAAGGGAGATCGATTTCTTGAATATAAAAATGAAAGATCATGTCAAGCTTATCAAAGAGCTTGAAGAGGAAGTTGTCGGTCTGCGGAGAAAAGTTAAAGACCAAGAAAAACCTTTGAATCCCAACACATTCTTGGTAAAGCAGGTCATTACGAAGAATGAAGAGAAGAAAGAAGAGCCTAGTAGTTCAGCAGGAAAGAAGCAGAAATTGAGCTCAGAAGTTAAGGCTGATTCAGGGCTTAATTAGAAACAAAAATATGTGGCAGTTGAAGTCAGACCCCAAGAACTCGTCCTGAGATTGAAGGTGGATTTGGGCTCAAAGCAGAATCAGAATATTCAGAGATCCCAAGGGGAAACTCAAAGTGATGAAGTAACACAAAGGAATGCACCTTATATCATGTGTTATTGCTGTGGAAATATGGTACATTCACAGTATGTGTGTTCCATAGATAAAAGATACCAAAGGGAACAAGAATAGAGGTGGCATCCAAACAGAGAACGGTTTTCCAGAACATATTTCAAAGGACACTGTTTTTGGTGTGTAGGATTTGGGCACATGGCCAGGTACTTCACTTTGACCATTCAGAGAAATGTGCCAAAGAAGAATCAAAATTTTAGCAAGCAGCAGATCGATAAACCGAAAAGTGATTTAAAAATGCAGAATAGATTTGCAACTTTGTAAGATGAAGTTGGTCCATCATACTCTGAGAAATAACAGAAGCCTCAATCCGTGCCAAGTGTGAAAGAAAAATCATGGACCAAGAAGAAGAAAATTGAGAAGTTCGTGGTGGCAAAGATTTCCCTTAAAGAATCAGATCGCTCTGGTGTGTGGATCCTTGATAGTGGTTTCACATCTCACATGAAGGGTAATAAGGACCTTGTTACAGGCATAAAATATGACAAAGAAGGAGTTGTCAAATTTGGAAATGATGAAGGCCTGAAGATTGTTGGCTCAGGGAAAGCCATGTTTGGGGGAAAAGAAATGAGACGTGCTGATGTCTTGGTAGTAGAGGGTCTCAGTCATAACTTTCTTAGTGTCAGTCAACTATGTGACTCTGGGAACTCTATCCGATTTTCCAAGAAGATGTGTATTGTTAAAGGAAAATATAGAGCTGTCATTCTATAGGGAAAATAAACAAAGGGAAATCTTTACCTGGTAGGTGGGGAAGAATATTCGTGCTTTTTATCCAGAGAAGAAGAAAACCAGCTGTGGCATAAGCGACTTGGTCATCTATGCCAACCATCCATGGAAGATCTAGTGAAGTGTGATGTTGTTAGAGACCATCCCAAACTATCACATGATCGCACTCATACGTGTGATGCTTTTCAATAAGGGAAGATCATCAGAAATTCATACAAGCCAAAGGAACAAAAATCTACTGGAGTTATCGAATTGGTGCATGCTGATGTATGTGGACCTATCTCACCACGAGCTATAAATGGGAAAAGGTACTATGTTATTTTCATTGATTATTTTAGCAGAATGGCCTTGGTGTTTTTCATTACCCATAAGACAGAATTGTTCAGTTGCATAAAGCAGTATATGAGCGAATCAGAAAGGATGCTTGGGCAGAAAATTCTGAAGTTTCATACTGACAATGGTATGGAATTCACAAACAGTCAAGTTAAATACTATCTCAAGAAACATGGGATAAGACATCAAGTTTCACCAGTGAGAACTCCCCAACAGAATGGAGTGGTTGAAAGGAGAAATTGGATCATCAATAACATTGCCAGAATGATGCTTATTGATAAAGACCTACAAGAGAAATTTTGGAAGGAAGTAGTTTTGACATCGGTCTATGTTTCGAACAGGTCTCTGTTGTGTCCAAAGCAAGGGAAGACTCCATATGAACTATGGTACGGAAAGAAGCCAATGTTAAAATACTTTCAAATCTTTGTAAGTAAGTTTTTCATTCTCAACAAAGAAAATCACAGGATGTTTGAGGCACGAGGAGATGAGGGGATATTCCTTGGCTACTCAGGGAAAAGAAAAGCGTATAAATGCTTCAACAAAAGGCTGGAAAAAATTGTTGAGAGCAATGATGTCACCATAGTTGAAAATGAATAGAATAATCAACAACCTAGTGACCAGTTTCCAGATGAAAGTGATGAGGAGATAAGTAACACAGTGGGAGTAGAAGTGGAATAGGATAACTCAGAAGAAAATACTAATGATGAACAAGAAAGTGTGAAGTCTGTGTCTGCAAGAAAGCCGAAGAGTCAAGCTGAAATTGATAGGTAGAATATCATTGGTGATCAGACAGCTCCAGTTCAGACTCGAAGAATGAAATCATTACAGAAAACATCGTTTTTATCTCAGGTGGATCCTAAATGTTTTTCCAATGCAGATGAAGATAAAAACTGGGTTCAGGCTATGAATGAAGAGCTTGATCATATTGAGAAAAACCAGACATGGGAGCTTGTTTCGAGGCCAATAGACAAGAATTTCATTGGAACCAAATGGGTCTATCGCAACAAGATGAATGAAGATGGAAAAATGATTCAGAACAAATCATGGCTAGTGTGCAAGGGATACTCCCAGATAGAGTGAATAGACGTTGATGATACATTCACACCAGTTTCAAGGCTGGAGACAATTAGATTATTTTTTGTCATGGAAGTGCAAAGAAAGTTTAAAGTGTTCCATATGGATGTCAAATCCGCATTCTTGGATGGTGTTCTGGAAGAGGAGGCGTATATTGAGCAGCCAGATGGTTTTCTCATTCATGAGGATGAGAACAAAGTTTGCAGGCTGAAGAAGGCATTGTATGGGCTGAAACAAGCACCAAGAGCATGGTACTCAAGGCTCGATCAGTACTTGAAGAAGCTTGGTTTCCAGCATGGGGGAGTTGATTACAATCTTTATTTCAGTAATGACAGTAATCAAAGAATGATGGTGCTAGTTTATGTTGATGACATAATATTTGGCAGATCAGATGAAGCTCAGTGCAGATAGTTCTCCGAATTCATGAAAAATGAGTTTGAAATGTCAATGATTGGAGAGCTAACATTTTTCCATGGTTTACAGGTGACACAACGAAGTAATGGCACTTTCATTTCTCAATCCAAATACGCCAAGGAGGTTCTAATAAGGTTTGGAATGGATAATTCCAAGGAGATGAAGACTTCAGTTGCTACCCGGAAGAAATTATCAAAAGATGATAACGGCAAGGCAGTTAATATCACAAAATACAGGCAAATAATTGGAAGTTTGTAGTACTTGACTGCAACAAGGCCTGATATTGTTTTTTCCACATGCCAAGCAGCAAGATATCAAAGTAATATTAAGAAAAACTACATGATTACAGTGAAAATAATACTTCGGTATATCAAGGGAACCATGGATTTTGGTTTGACATACAATGAAAAATCTCAAACCGAGTTATTGGGTTACACAGATGCAGATTGGGTTGGATCAGCAGATGACAGAAAATCAACGTCAGGAGGTGCGTTCTATCTTGGTGGACTGTGTATTTCTTGGCTAAGCAAGAAGCAAGATTGCATTTCATTGAGCACCATGGAGGCTGATTATATTGCAGCCACTCAAGCTTGCACACAACTATTATGGATGAAGTAGCAGCTTGAAGATATGGGAGTTGAAGTTAAGTCTCCGATCAGAATCCAGTGCGATAACTCAAGTTCTATCAATATTAGAAAAAATCTCGTCCATCGCTCAAGGACCAAGCATATTGAGATCAAATATCATTTCATCAAGGAGAAGGTTGAGTAGGGAATTGTGAAGTTGGAGTATGTTCCTATAGAGCTACAGGTTGCAGACATTCTGACAAAGGCCTTACCCAAGGAAGATTTTGAGAGGCATCAACTAGCTCTGGAAGTTCAGTCGACTCCCCACACATGAAATAGTGTGGATGTGGAACCACCCCTCTCCCTGAGGTATGATGTGTTTTTCCCTAATGTGCTAATATGTGTTCTCTACTCTGTTACAGACTACAAAGGAGTGACCTTTGGGTTCGTTGACAAAGGGGGAGAAAATATTGATTGTTCAAGTGGGAGACAATGTGGCCATTTGATAAATCATGCTTGATACGGGGAGAAGCTGACAGGTGGATCATCCAAATAGATGAAGAGCAATGTGAAAGGGGGAGCGTATTAAATCTGACGATGCTAGAAGTGATCGATAAAAGAATAGATATCACGACAGCTGAGTAACATGATAAAAGAAAAAGAGAGATGTTGTAGTTTGGTAAGAATATTTCCAACAATTGGTATCAGTTTGGTAAAAATTGGTATCAGTTTGGTGTCAACAATGGATGTCAGAGATGAAGTGATTTATTGATGAACTTTTCATTTACTCTTTTTTCTCATGCTGAGCATTTCTCATGTGGGCTTAGAGTATGTGTTGAGTAAATCCTTGATCGCTATCAGAATCGCAAAAGTCGAATGGTGGCTGAAGAATTAATGATGTATCTTTTTATGAAAGAGTTTTCAACAAACCCAAAGGGGGATATTGTTGGGAAAAAATCCCTCAAGGCATTATTGAAGTATTTTTGAGGTGATTTTGTTTTTTGAAAAAGTGAACATCTATGTTGTGATTGTTGACAATGCAAACCATGACATACAAATTTTTTGACAAAGGGGATTTCATGGTGGAATGTCGAGTTCAAGAGTTGTGGTCAATGATCCATGTTTGACTCAAGAACGTCGACAAAGGAATGGATGATCTGGAGATGGCATAAAAAGAACAGATACAAGGTGGTGCTGTTTTCCAATGTTTGCCAAATTTTTGGGCCTAAAAATCGACAAATGAAGAAAAGTGGTTTTTGGAAAATGGACTTGTGCGTTGTGGTCTTGGAGGATAGGAAACTTGTGTGCCATATGTTTTTGAAGATCAGATCATCAAAATATGGAAAAGGGATAAGGATCACGCAAGTATTGGGTTGGTCACGCAAGTGACTTGCGCGGTGATTCCTTGGAAGCTTAAGAACTTGCGCTCCTATGGTTTTTCAAGATCAGAAGATCAAAATATTTCAAAGGAAAGAGGTTCGTGCAAGTTTTGAATGGGGTCACGCAAGTGACTTGCAGGGGTAGAGACCTGCGCGCTGAGACGTGCGCGCCGAAGGGAGACTTGCACGCCGTCGCACAGGGTGGTCAAATTGCCTATAAATAATGGACCACCCCTCCTCATTCTTCACCGGAGTTCAATACTTTGAGAAATCAGATCTCCCATCGCGCAGGTGTGGTGGTTGTGCAAGTGGTGGTGTTTCACGCAAGTGGGACTTGCGCGCCAGATTTGAAGAAGGGCGATTGTTCATAGTTGTGCGCCAATAATGGATTGGGTGTAAAAGTAAGTGTGTCACGCAAGTTTGAAGTTAAAGAAGCTTGTGTCGCGCAAGTGTGTGAGTTGGACTTGCGTGCTATTTGTGACTTGCGTGCCGATAATTGCGCGTCGAGATAGACTTGCGCAACAAGTAAGGTTGAGTCCCCGGCTGAACTGTCGGGTCGCGTGGAAGCTGTAAGTTTGCCCGATACATTCGGTGCAAAGAGCGATTCATCTACGGGTGAAAGATTGGGCTTCAACAGAGCATCTACAAATAGAGGAAGATGCATTCCTTCATGCAAATTAAGAGACCTACAGGTTTATAAACTGTGAGTGTATTCCTTCTAGAGCAGTAAGCAAAGGAAGAGGAAGAAGGTGATCCTCTCAACCGGCAGTGAGCCAGAGAGAGAGAAATAGGGAGTGACCCTAGGGAAAATAGTGAGCTGACCATAAACCTTGTAAAGGCAGTGATCCTGGGACAGAGTGACTATGCCTGAACCTTGTAATCCACATCTAGTGAAGAATAGTGGAATTTGGTACGACTGGAAACTTTTTGGCGTATGCTCCTTAGATGTATCCCTTAGTGGTGAACCAAGTAAAAATTGTTGTGTCATGTGCATGTTTTACCTTCTGTTTATATTGTGCAACAGGAAAGTGAGAGAATAGTGTTTTGCTTAACAGCGAAACAAGATCAGAACTAGATTTAATTTTGAATTAGTCATACCCTGATTCACCCCCCCTCTCAGGGTACTCATCCTAGTGGACCTAACATCTATATGACACAACTATAAGGGTTTGTGACACCATGTGATTCCAAAAGGATTTTCAAGTTATAGAGATCTATTTATGGATTGAAGCAAGCATCTAGTTCATAGAACATTCTATTTGATGAATCCCTAAATTTATTTGGTTACATTAAAAATGAATGTGAGTCATGTGTTAACAAAAGTTTTAATGGGAATGTGGTCATTATCCTAGTAGTATATGTTGATGACATATTACCTATTTAAAATGACATACCAGTCTTACAGTTAGTTAAAGACTGGTTGAACAGGTGCTTCTCCATAAAGGACTTAGGTGAAGCATCCTACATTCTTGGGATCATGATAATTCATGATAGATCCAAGAGGCTTATTAGACTAAGTAAAAGTACATATATTTACTAGAAACTAAATAGATTTATTATGGCATAATCCAAGAGTGGATTAATTCCAGTGTCACATGGTTTACATATTTCTATGAAAATTCATCCCTAGACACAAAAGGATAAAGATAGAATGATTAAGATCTGATATGCTTGAGTGATAGGATCTATCATGTATGCCAGGTTATTTACTAGACTTGATGGTACCTATGAACTAATCATGGTAGGTAGATATCAAG
Source organism: Viscum album (assembly GCA_963277665.1). Classification (NCBI taxonomy): domain Eukaryota; kingdom Viridiplantae; phylum Streptophyta; class Magnoliopsida; order Santalales; family Viscaceae; genus Viscum; species Viscum album. The sequence continues at coordinate 1,276,072,950 of OY728135.1, forward strand.
AAGATCCAAGAGAGAAACATTGGACTGCTATTAAGACTATCCTTGAGTATCTGAGAAGAACTAAGGATATGTTCCTGGTGTTTGGAGGAGATGAGGTTCTTGTCATCAAAGGGTATGCTAATTCTAGTTTTCAGATAGATCATAATGATCTGAAGTCACAATCACGATATGTTTTATGTCTCAACGAAGGATCTATGAGATGAAAGAGTTCAAAAAAGCCAATTGTAGCTGATTCTACAGCAGATTCTGAGTACATAGAGGCTTCTGATGCAGAAAAATAATCCATATTGATTCTGAATATTGTCTAGGATATTGATGTGGTACCTAGAAATAAATACTCTATCACAGTGTATTGTGATAATACAGTAGCACTGGATCTTGAAAAAGGGATGAGGTCACATCAATTGAAAAATAAAATACTCTGGAAGTATCACCTCTTGAGAGATTTCTATCAAAGTGGTGAAGTTTCAATGAGCATAGCTTCTACATAAGATAAAATGGAGGACCCCTTGAATAAAGTTTAATCTTATTAGATTCATGAATATCATGTGAGAGATGCCAAAATGAAGATTATTAGTGGTTGGATCTAGTGAAAGTGGGAGTCTATTGGATTTGGTGCCCTAGAACCAACTTCTTTGTACTTTACGATAAACATGTATTCATTGGACAGATATTAAAAAACACATTATCACATATTGATTGTTCTTATGTGTAACATTTCATGTGATAATGCCCAAATAGTATATGACACACTAAAAGGTCATAGTAGTTCCCCACTATGATGAGAACCCGAGAGTTTTAAGACACTATTATTAGATATATGTTCTATATCCAGATGAAATAATTTGAGGGACACAAATGATATAGGCAATCAGGGGTGGAGACTCATAGGACTTTGATACACCTTCTCATGTTGTATTACCTTACTGATATCCTATAAGATATTATGAGAATGAGATCTGGTAGTAGGAAATTTTCATTTATAAGTATCATTAGATATTCCTATCTATGGACGTTTGTATTAGTCCTTAGACTTTAGGATTATTATTAATGGGTATTAGGAATCACGCACTTAGATGTAATCATGAAAACTATGATAACATCTATTTGCGAAGAGGTAAGATATGTTGGGTGCATCATGAATAATACTATGCTAATGAATAATGCGAGAAAGTATTTTTCCCTTCTATTCCATAATAGAATCTGATATCCCATTCCCTTTGATGGAAATGACATATCCTAAATAAATCCATGGCCATGGTATTCTATAGGAATGTTTAATTTTTGAGAAGTCAAAGAATGAGAAATCAAGAACATGGGTTGATGGAACTTGCATGAAACCCAATTGATTGGAGATATCATGACAAAGGGATAATATTACATGGTAAGTGTTCGTATAAGGTGACATGTAATTGTGGCATTAACTTTTTTCTCTATGGGTTCCTTGGCGTGTTGCTAGACACTAACCTTGGACATTTGGCCACTCTACCTAATTCCACTGAGAAAGAGGCCTAGAGGGTCACACAATAAGTGTATCTAGTATCTCAGTTAAATAATATATATTATTTATTATTTAAAAATTTGAATAAATATTATTCCTATTTATGGTTTAATAATTATGCATTGATTCTTTATCACATTTATTTTAACACTTGTTATTCGAGAGAATATATTATGGGAAGAATAATTAATAAATATTTATTTTCTATTCAGTGAATTTAATATTTATATATTTATTGAAGAATAATACAGTGTTGTTTATTTAATAAATAAATATTCATTATTCATGGTTCAATAAATATGGTGGAGGATTGGAATAGTGATTTGATGGTCCAGTGAGAAATAATAATATGGAATATTATTTGATTAAATAGTATTTAATTATAACTTGCAGGATAAGTACATGTTAGGAAATAATAATGTTATTATTATTATTTGATATGGGGGTTTCGCTGGGATTAATAAAATAATTAAGGCACTTGTACGAATTATTTATTATTACCCTAGTGAATTAAATACCCATTTATATTATTCTATTATTATCCAAGTGCTATCCAACTGAGGTCTATTGGTTGTGCACAATGAATTGGAGAAAAGATCTCAATCCTATAGAGTTCATCCCTCCCCAAGAACGCTCTCAATAATGAGAGATATCCTCATCCATTGGATCAATGATAATGCTTTGGAAGCTGTTCTCATGGAAATCGAAGGCGGACATCACAAGCATAAGGATCTTCCATGCTATCACCCAAAGACTACTTCAGCAAAATCAGGAGATACCTAAAACACGTGTGGATTACTTCTTGAAGAGATATACCCTTGATCTATAAAACTCAATGAAGGTGCACTATATATCTATGGTCAAACAAATCAATGAAGAAATAATCACATTGGAGGTAATTATTTGAATTAATTAAAATAATTATAAAAAATATGTTTATCCTCTCTCTTGGTTCTAGGGGAATTATTCTTTGTCTAAATACTATATTCAATTATGTGGATACTTGAATTAATAATCATATTGATCCAGGATTGATCATCGATTATGGAAAAAATCAAATTTGGGCACCGTCCCTCCCGAGATTCCACAGTGCCCAGAACCTACAATGGGGTCATAGATGATGAGACCCATAGGCTACTTTGTATCAATAGTGCTCCCAAACAAACTCTTGATGCATCACAATGCACTGCATAACCAATCCCAGGCTTTAGAAATGCCAGTATTGGAGTTTTCATTAGCCTTTTATTTAGATAAAGGAAGGCCTTTTCACACTATTCTGACCACTAGAACTTTACTCCTTTATTTTTCAAATATTTCATGGGTAACGATAGTCAAGAAAAGTTCAGGATAAATCATCGGTAATATTCGGCTAAACCTTGGAATCTCTCGATCCCAAACATGTTTCAAGGATGTGTCCATGACATTACTATTTTGACCTTCTTTGGGTTTACTGACATACCAGTTTCAGATACCACATGTCCATGGAACATCATCAATTTAATACAAAAGTCACATTTTGACATCTTACTATAAAGTTTTGAGCTCGAAGCATACTCAGGATGATCTCTAGGTGCCTAGAATGTTGTTATAAGGTTAGTGAGTATATGATGATTTTATCATCAAACACTATGATGAAAGAGTCCAACTATGGATGAAATATTTTTTTCATGAGGGTCGTAAACACAGATGGTGCATTTTTCAATCTGAATGGAACCACTATATACTCATACAGTCCATTCGTGTTCCAAAATTTTGTCCTTGAAAGTAACTCACTCTAACTCATAACTGGTGATATCTCGACTGAAGATCGTTCTTAGAGAACCATCGGGCTCCCTGAAAGGATCATTGATATTGGTTAATGAATATTCATTAATCACTATCACTTAGTTAAGATCCTGTTAATCAATGCATAGATGAACATGATCGCCCAATTTCTTGATGAACAAGATAGTTACACCCCACAGTGAAGCACTAGTTCTGATAAGTCCCCTCCTCACTATGTCTTCCAGAAGAAAATTGAGCTCCTTCATCTCGGTAGGCACCATATGATACAGGGGTATTGAAATGGGTTTCTCACTTAGCATGAGCTCATTCTCAGCTTAACGTTTCATTCCTTTAGAGTCTCTACAAGGTCAAAAATTCCAAAAAATATCACAACCCATTTTTTAGCATCCTGAGAGCCTCCGATTCTCTATAAGGATGAATAATGATGGAGTTTAAATTCATGGAATATTCAACCATAGTTATGAACTCCTACGCCTAGAATAGGCACTAAGAACAAACTATCTCAAACAGATTGCACAAATTAAGGAATTTTATTAATAAACAACAATACTTCATGATAAAAGGTATATACATTGAATCTAAACCTACGAGGATATTCATGATGCATGAACATATATTAAATCTCATAAATCACAAATAACACCATGTGCATCACACTGGGTGAATTTAATCAATATTAAAGAACAATAAAATTTACCCTTTTAATTGTAACTCAAAATACCACTATGTATTGATATCCAGACACTAACATAGTTTCCCTCACCCTAATCCCAACCATACTAGCTTCTATCTAACCTTTTCCAACCCAAAACAATGAAGAGAAAAAAGTTAGTAAAAACCTGATCCTATGATACCATTTTGTAAGATCCCTTCCCAAATCATTAGGTCTGAGCTGGAATGCTACATAACCTCATGCAAGCCTCCTCATACGCAAGAGGCTTAGAACTAGTATCGAGGGTCTCAGGAGGAACTTTGGGGATACTATACCCACTATATCGATTCATAGGATCAATAATCATCAATATCAATATAAATAATTAGAGTAAAATGTTAAAGTGAATGATGGAATACATAAAATGTAACAACTCCCCAAGTGGAAAACAAACCGAAATAAGTTATAAACAAAACTAGAAAGTAAATAAAAAATCATCCATGGAGTTCTATAGTTTATTTCCTAGTCCACTCCAGCTCCATGCTCCATCGCTCAACCATCCTTCATAGGGGCCTCTCCCTTCTTCAGATATCTAGTCATGAAATCTACAAGCAAACTTAAATGCCCATGTAGTGTGTGAGTACAAGACTTAGTAGGACACCACCAACACTACCTCAACCTTGTGTTCTCAAAATAAAAGTGTATTCCATAATAAATAATACAAAGTAAATACACAAACCAAAACAGAGTGGTTGTGCACTAACCAATATTCCACAACCCTTGGTTGTAACTTATTTGGATCTACGTCTAAATGGATAATCATGGTGTTAGATGAATCAACTATTAGACATTAGGTAAATGAATCATGTTTCTCTGTATTATCATGCAACAATTTCGATTCTATATAGGAAGATATGTTTCTCTATATCGGAAAGGGAAATGAGAGGTAATTAGTTTCCCTTAATCATCGAGTTGACTTACTGAGGACCAAGCGCTAATTGTGTCCCTCAGTCAGTGAAGAACACTACCGGGAAGACATTCTAGGGATCGTGAGCTTGTCAGTCCCTTCATCATTGAGTTCATCATAAGGAATCATCTTATTCCCGTCTCTTGCATTGAACCCTTTTTGTTAGTCATGCACATACCTCCTCCAAAGGATAACACAATTCGCGATGGTCTGTTACACGATACGCTCAAGCCATCATATTATCCCTCATTGTCACACATGTGCATCCTAATGTATAGTCATGTGCATTACTTGTGTATTGGACACTTTTTTTCAGTCATGTGAATCCCTCCTCAAAAAGATAACACAAAAGGTGGTGGTCCACTTTATAGAATCCCTAGGCATCATCATGTGCCTACCTCATGCATCAGAACCTCGTCGTCAGACATGCGCATCACTACTCCAAAGGATAACACAAGTTGATGGTCCACGAATCTTGGATCCATGAACAAATCCATAAGGTATACATAGCATGGCCGGATATATATATATATGCATGAAAAACACATCGTTATGAGTAAAGTAGCACACAATGTAAATGTAATCACACATCAATGTGAATAAATAGCTATAGGTACTCATGAAATCAAGTTTAATATAAATTTTTTGGGCTACACACATACCCACATGCATTAACTATCTAGAATGGTCTTTAAACACATCTTTACATCATCTTATTAATGAAAATAATTTGTAAATAATACCAAGAAGTTAAGGAACTTCCTACCTCAAGAGTTTGTAAAAACCACTCATACTCTTTCCTAACTTCATGGCAGCATGTCAAAGTCTCAAGCTATTATCATTTCAGTACTTGAGTTTTATCATAGGTTTTCCTAAAATCATAACATTTATTTTATTTCAAAATATATTAAACATCACATGTGATAATTATTTATATTTCTCAAATAATTATCAAATTATCCTTAAATTTATCGTACGTACTGATAAATTTTAATTATCACTTTACCCTTTAAAAAGTCACATGAAATGATGATTCAAGACATTTAATTTAATTTTATCACATGAAATAACAAATTAAATGATTATTTTATCATTTCTGAAATGTAACATGAAATGATAAATCATGACATTTAATTTATTTTTATCATATGCATAGGTAAATTAAATAATTATTTTATCATTTCTGAAATGTCACATGAAATGATAAATCATCACTTTTAATTTTATAATGTGCACCGATAAATTAAATTATTACCATATCATTTTTTTTAAATTATACGTGATGATAATTATATTTCATGGAAAATTAAAAAGCGATAATTATGACTTCCAAATTTTAAATTTATCACTTATACTGATAAATTAAATTTCTACTAAATCATTTAAATTATCCTTTGATAAAACATCTTAACCATTGCTTGATAATTTTTTCAAAATTATCGTTGATAATTACATGTAATTATCTTCAATAATTGTCATTCCATAATTTATTAAAGTTTATCATTGGACAATTCTATATACATTGCTCAAAATAATTAAAAATTTTATCCCCTTAATAATTTTGAAAAATTATTCTTCTATAAAGCATTGTAATGATCATTTAAGGATTTTATATTTAACATTTGATAAATAAAATTAATTATTGTCTGGAAATTAAAATAATTTATTTCTACATATTTAATTTTAAATTAACCATTTAAAAATAGAAAAGTCCTATTGAACAATGCAATTCTATCATTAAATCAAAAATATGATTTAGGTTCTTTTTGTCGATACGAATCTAATGAAACTGACGGTGCCTAATTCTGATCATTAACGTATAATATATTGAATTTAGAAGATTAGATAAAAAAATTAAAAGGATTGAAGAACCTTACCTCCAGGAACTGTGCAAGGGGGCCAAAAGGGAACGGAGGGCCACTAGTTGAAATCTCGATTCTTGGTTGTTTTTCTCCCAAAATTAGACAATGAGTTGTGATGATTATACCAGTTGGGGTGTTGGGTTTATATAGAGGTATTCAGATGTGTGGGTTTGGAAAATATTACACTAAATTCCATATCTACATTGAAAATTAATTACCCATTTCCAACCATTAATTCTCATAGAAATCATTACAGACTCATTTATTATTACTCATTAACACATTTTCGATTTTTAACAAGGTTGAAATAGATTGATTTGAAGCTTTGTATAATCTTTCTATTGCTCACATGGTGAAGAGGTTGTGTGTTTCATTGGGGGAGAAGATGCATGAACAGTTCTCCCCCCTTATAATTTAATTAACAAAATTAATTAATTCTTTTTTCCCACAATTTAACCAGTTTTAAAAGGTGATTAAAGGGGTCAATTGGGTGTAAAACGTATTCCACCGGATGTAAAACCTTTATTCCTGGAACAATGGTAGTGTCATAATTTCCTTGAAACGTGGAATTTGTGAGATATAGAATTATTTTCAATAATTAAATATATTAAAGAAATAATAAAAATTAACTTATGATCGTTACATCCAAATGACTGCTGCCATCAAATGTTATACCCTTCCTAGGGTAAACACCCCATTCTAGACCTAAATGTGGTTAGGGATTTCTTATATGGCACATTGTTTGAGAGATATTAAATATTTAATATTCAAAAAATTGATTAAATAATTAATTAAAATAAAATACAAATATTTTTGCAAGAGAGGCATCCAAGCATCCAACGATTACAAATTTTATACCTCGGATAGGGTAAAAACTATGTTTTAGACCAATTTGTGGTCTCTATTTTATCATATGATGCACTGTTTTTGAGTTATTTAATTATTTTAAATAAGTTTTCCATGCTAAAAATAATATTTTTTATATTTTTTATCTTCATTGAGGCTTTAAGGGCCTCATAAACTCTTAATAAATTAGTGGCTAACTCTGAAAATATTTGATTGAAAATTATAGAGTGTTAACTCGGTTTTTTATCCTTATATGATGCGTTCAACAAAAAATGATATTTTTCTATGATAAAATATCTTTTTCACTTAATAATTTACCATAATATGGCTTTATGATTATTTTAAAAATCAGGAATTTATAATTCTCCCCATGTAATGACTTCTCATCCTCATGAATCATCTCTAGTGTTCTTTCTCAAACAACGCATATCACTGAGCTCAAAGAGGAGACACATGTTCTCTTGTCTCTTCCTAAATCCATACATGTTTCCTCTAAATCTGTACTAGTGGTGTCATCTTTCCTCTCAACACATCCTCACTTCAAAATATGTTTAACACTGATGCTCTTCACAATATGCATCAAACTCGAACCCAACATCTTTACAATATGTGATACGCATAGGGTCAGGTACACACATTTGAATCTATGAGACATGGAACACATAGTACATATCTCGATAGCGAAAAGAGAGGCCTAGATGATACACCACTACCCCTATCCACTGAGTAAGTCCCTTATCAGTCTCTTAACAAAATAAGTACTGACCACCACCCTCTAATATACTAAGGTCTTATGTCATCATTTGATAACGTATTAGAGAAAGTAAATTCTGGGAAGCAGAACTCTACTGGTAAAACAGGCCCAAAAAGGGCTCATAAATATAGGGAAAACAACAGTATTAAACAAGGATAAAGATCATAAGGACATTATTTAAAAAATACCTTTCACAGTAATAATATCACTATCACACTTAGTTGGTTCTAGGTTTATTATATAGATATTTTCTACCTTAGCTCCATGATCATTCCCATTACTTTCTTGATTATTTATCATCAGGGGAGTCTATATCCTCTTTTAGGTTTCTACATTCCCTAAATATATTTACCTTATAGAAATCCTCTGTCAAACCCTTGATCAGAAGAAAAAAATATATCCATCCTCTCCACTCTTGTGGCAGTCTACTATTGGCATCCTACAAGTAATGTTATAATGTCCCCATTGCCCACAATTATAGAAATTTCTTGAAAAAGCTCTATTATGACCCAACCGTCCATCAGTCTGTGGATGGTACATCGTGATCAATCTTATCTAATTCCCTAGGGATTTCTACAAACCCTACCAAAATCATTATATGAAACACACATCTATGTTAGAAACAAAGCTCAATGGAACTCCATTTAAGGGAACAATATCTCATACATATAGTTTTCCCAACTCCTCCACCTAGTGAGTCTCTCTAATAGATAAAAAGTGGGAAGACTTCATTAACTGATAAATGATCACCCAGACTACATCACGACACATTGGGGTCCTGGGTAATCTTGTTACAATGTTCATAGTAATATCCTCCCACTTCCACATAGGTTTCGAAAGTGTCTACAACAACCCTACAGGATGTCGATGCTCAGCCTCCACCCTCTGATAGGTGTGGCATCCAAAGAAAAAACATGTAATGTCCCTCTTCATCCATGGCCACTAGAACTGTTGTCTAAATTAATGGTACATATTTGTCTCACCAGGATGTACCATCCACCCAGAGGTATGGTAACACCTCATCAGTTCTGTAGGTTCCTAGCACAGTGGAAGTGTGTTGGTGGGTGTACCCAACTATAATTTTTTCGTTAACAATGATCAATCCAAGATCCTTCAAAATAATAAAACATTATATCTTCAGAATAGAATGAAGAATGAAAGAAATTAAGGGAGTCCCAGAACAATAGATAGGATCATCATATGTTGGTTATAATTAATTTAATTAAAATACAAGAATTACCTTGAGGGAATTCTCTCTTCGTTGATGTTTCCGGTCATGATTTGATGTAATTCGTCATTGCGTCATAGAAGCCAAGTGTAGTCTTCCTCTAGTGATGATCCGCATGTGCTCCACGTATCTATGGACATCGCTGAAGGGATCTTTAGGTTCTAGCACAGAAGATCCTTCACTTGTGATGTCCGCCTTCGATCGCCCTGAGAGCCGCTTCCAAAGTGCTCTCCTTGATCCGGTGTAGGAAGATCTCTCTCGTAACATGAGAGCGTTCTTTGTGGAAAAATAATTCTCTCTTGGGTTGAGAGATTTTTAGATCGATTGTGCACAGCAACCCAAAAATGGCTAGGATAATGAAAAATAATATAATTGGGATTTTATTTACATAAAATAATAAAATTAATTAATTACCTGAAAGCATTTATACATTTCATTTAATTTTTAGTAAGACCCCATGTCTAATAAAAACAGTTGACTATTACTATTACTTGACATTCACCCAACGAATTACACCTAATATTATTTAATTAAATTAATAATATCATTTCTCACAAATCCCTAGAAAAACTACACAGTGTATACATTAATATATATGGTGTGTACTTTTTTCCATTTTCTTTATTTCCTCCACTATGTTTATTAGACCTTGAATAATGTTTATTTATTTCTTAAATAAATATACCTACATTACTCACTAATAATTATATTATTTCTCCCACAATATATTATCTCAAATAACTAGTATAGAAATAAATGTGATAAAAAATCCTAGAATAATTATTAAACCACAACCAAGAATAATCTTTCTTCAACTTATTAAATGAATATTTAAATGGGATACTTGGACACACTTAGTGTGTGACCATCTAGGCCTCTTTCTCAGTGGCATTAGGAAAATCCTGCCTAAAGTCCAAGGTTATCATCTAACAACACACCAGGGCACCCATTAAAAAAGAAGTTAACTCTGTAATGATGTGTCACCTCCTACAAACCCTTACTATTTAATGTAATCCATTTGCCTCGATACCTCGAATCAATCAGGTTTCATGCTAGTGTCATCAACCCATATGCTTGATTATTATTTCTTTGACTTTCCAGAATTGAACTCGCACATTACTTAACATGGTCATGGATTTATTTAGGCTATATAAATTCCATCAAAGGTCTTAAGATATCTACTTCTGTTATGGAATAGAAGGGACAAGTCCTTTATCACATTATCTATTAATGTAGTATTACTCAATATGCACCCAACATATCCTACCTTTCTACGAAAAATGTGTCATCACAGTTTTCATCAATACATCTAAGTGTGAAAGTTTTAATACCCATTAATAACAATATTAAATTTTAAGGACCAATACACATGTCCGCATATAGGAACATCCAATGACACTATTAAATGTGGATTTCCTGCTGGCATGTCTTGTTATCCTCTTAGATATTACCAAGGGTGCACACCATGAGAAGGTTCCTCAAATTTTTATGAGGCCTCACACCTAATGTCTTTTATTATTTGTGTCCCTCAAATAACGTCATTTGGTCATAGGACATAGATTCAAGAACAGTGTTATGGAACTTCTAGGTTCTCATCATAGAAGGGATCCGCTATGACCCTTTAATTCAACAACTATCCTTAGGACATTATCACATGCATTATCGCGCAGAAGAACAATCCATATGTGATAAGGTATTTATCAATGAATAAAGTAAAAATTAGTTGGTTCTAGGCCACAAACTCTATCAGAATCCCACTTGGACTAGAGCCAACTACTAACAACCTTTAACCCACTATCTCTCACATGATATTCATGCCTACTCTAAGATAGGCCTTTAGTCATGGGTTCCACCACATTCTATTCCATGGACATTCAACTCACTACAACTTCATCTCTTTGATAGAAATTCTTCAAGAGGTGATACTTTCGAATAATGTGCTTTGTCTGTTGATGTGACCTTGGATCTTTTTCCAGAGACAATGTTACAATATTATCACAATACAATGTGATAGGATCTTTAATTCTAGGAACCACATCAAGCTCCTGGTAAAAGTTCTAAATCCATATGGATTCCTTGGATGCATCATAAGCCATTATATATTAAGACTCCACTTTAGAATCATTGAAAACTAGATGCTTTGAACTCTCCCAGCTTATAGCTCCTTCGTTGAGACAGAAAACATATCCTAATTAAGAAATTATATCATTATGATCTGTCTGAAAACTAGGATCATCATACCCTCTGATTAAAAGATCATCATCTCCTCCATACACCAGTAACATATCCTTAGTTCTTCTCCAGTAATTAAAGATAGTCTTAATAGCAGTCCATTATTCTCCTGGATCTGCTTGATATCTTCCTACCATACTTAGTACATAGGCAAAATTAAGCCTGGTACATATCATGGAATACATGATGGATCATATAGCCTAAGCATATGGGATCTTACTCATCCTATCTTTCTCCTATTGTGTCTGAGGACACATTATCTGAGAAAGATGTAGTCTATGTGACACTAGAACCAATCCCCTCTTGGATTGTTTCATACTAAATATCATTAGAATATGGTCAATGTATACACCCTGACTTAGTCCAAGAAATATCTTGGATCTATCAAAAATGATCTTGATTCCTAGAATATAGGCTGTTTCACCTAAGTCCTTCATAGATAAACACTTTTTCAATCAGTCCATAACTGACTGTAAAACTGGTACATCATTTCCAATAAGTAATATGTCATCAACATATACTACTAGGATAATGACCACATTCCCATTAAACAACTTATAAACACATTCCTCACATTCATTATTAATGAAACCAAATTCTTTTTATGGATTCATCAAATCAAATGTTCCATGACCTGGATGCTTACATTAATCCATAAATGGATTTCTGCAACTTGAAAACATGTTTGGATTCACTTGGTGTCACAAACCCTTTTGGTTGTGTCATATAGACATCTTCCTAAAGGTTCCCATTAAGGAATGTTGTTTTTACATCCATCTTCTAAATATCGTAGTCATGGTAAGCTGCTATGGAAAGTATGATTCTTATGGATTTAAACATGGAAAATGGAGAGAAGGTTTCATCATAGTGAATTCCATGAGATTGCTTGAATCCTTTAGCCACTATCCTTGCTTTATAGGTGCTTAATTGACCTTATATGTCCAAATTTCTCTTGAATACCCATTTTAATCTAATAATATTTACATCAACTGGCTTTTCCACCAGTACCTAGACTTGGTTCTAATACATGGAATCCATCTTAGATTTCATAGCTTCTAGCTATCCTACAGCTTCTGAGATCTATACTACTTCCTTGTAGAATATAGGTTCATCATTGTCCAACAATAATGATTCACCATCCTTGGTGACTATGAAACCAAATATCTATGGTTCCCTTAACTCTCTTGAGCTCTTACGCAGTACTTTTTTTCTGGAACCTCTTTCATGGGGACAAGTGGAACTTGTTCCTATACTAACTTCTATGTATCTTGAGAATCAACTTCGTCGAAGTCAATCTTTCTCCCACTATCCTTTTTTAGGATGTTATCCCTCTTAAGAAAGATGTCTTGTCTAGGGAAAGTGAATTTCTTGTCTGATAGTTTATATAGGTAATATACTTTTGTTTAATTAGGATATCCTATAAAGATACACTTTGTGCCCTAGGGTTATATTTTGTTTCCTGAGAATGACTTAACATACGCCTCACATCACCATACACATGTGTGTAAAAAATGGGTTTCTTTCCATTCCATATCTCAGAGGTAATTCCATTTTCCACCTTATTTGGTACTTGGTTTAATGTGTATGTTGTAGTTTTTAATTCATATCCCCAAAAGGATAATGGAAGATTTGCATGAATCGTCATCAACCTCACCATATCCAACAAGGTGTGGTTTCCCCTTTAACTAAAACTATTCCACTATTGTGTATAAGTAGAAGTGAGTTGAGATATAATCCCAGACTCTCGTAAAAGTTCTATGAACTCTTGGTTTAGATATTCTCCACTTCAATATGATAAAAGTTTCTTTATCTTCTTACCAATATGATTCTCTACTTCATTCTTGATTTCCTTAAATTTATCTAAGGACTCTGACTTATACCTCATTAAGTAGACATAGACATATCTACTCAAATAATCAATAAAAGTAATGAAGTATGAATATCCACCTCTAGCTCCTACTGGAAATAGTCCACACACATTTATGTGCACCAATCCTAGAAGCTATGTGGCCCTTTCATCCTATCCACAAAAAGGTGGCTTGGTTGTTTTACATTATAAACAAGAATGATGTATATCAATTGGTTTTAGCTTAGTAGAGCCTAAATAACCATATTGGAAGATCTTTATCAAGTGCTTATCATTTACATGACTGAGATGGTGATGCCACAACTAGGTTATGTATGAGTCGTGTGAGTTTTTTTCATTATCGATTTCAAAAACTTGGTTTTCGTAACTTAATACATATAAACCCTTATTTAAATGTGCAATACCATAACATATGTAGTTCTTATAAAAGAAACAAAACTTATTTCAAAAATTAAAAATAAATCTGTCTATATCCAAACATGATACAAGAATTATGTTCTTGGTAACACTAGGCACATAATAACAGTTATGAAAAATGAAAAGCATCCCATTTGGAAAAGAGGAACGATAATCTCTAATGGCCAATGCATCCAGCCTCGCGCCATTGGTAGCTCAAAGATCCACCTCTCCTCTGGTAATATTTATAAATCTACTTGGTTCCTACATTTGGATATAGATTTGAGTCCCACAAGTTGTATCTAATACCCAATGTGTAGAAATGGAAAGAGTACACTCGATAACGAACCCACCTTTAGATTCCCCACACATCTGGGTGTAGTTCCTCTTAGAGTGTCCTATCTTGGAACATGAAAAACATACCACCTCCCATTCCTTTCCCTTCCTTTGGATCTTATATTTCTTGGAGGGACGATGCTCGGTGGCTTCAAACTATTTGTAAGTCCTTGGACCCTTTGCCTTGTCCATCCTTTTCTTATTCATCATAAGGACTGTGGGTTTGTCATGCCCTATGTCCTTATCTACCTAGATAATTAATGTCATAAGTTCCAATATACTCTTATCATTTTTGATCATTTTATAGTTGACAATAAATCTAGATAAGGTCTTGGGTAGTGATGATAAGATGAGATCTGTATGCAACTCATCTGGGAACTTAATCCCAAAGATGTCCAGGCATTCAATATAGCTAATAAGCTTGACTACATGAGGCCTAGCTAACATAAACTCTCCAATATTATTTGTAAAAAATTATTTGGAGATCACATATTTCTCCTATATCACCTTCTCTTGATATAGATCCTTGAGGTGAGACACCATGCTATACACATCCATGTTTTCATGATGCTTCAAGAGCTCATTAGACCTAGATGATAACATGAAAAATTGGACATCTGTGGCATCATCCATATGTTTCACATAGAGATATAGTTTCTCATCATTGGCCTTTTTTCTAGGCGCAATTGTAATAGGCTCTTCTAGCACATAAAATTTCCTCTCGTGGTGAAGGATGACGCGTAAACGCCTCTACCATTCCTAGAAATCGGTGTTGGTGAGAAGTTTTTCCTTCTTGAGTATGGTTTTCAATGATATATTTGAAGTCATTTTTCCTACCATTTCTAAAAATTAAGATGAGAAAATATTTTAGTACTTTATCATGATTAAAGTGATACAAATAAATAATTTAATACTTATTAGTCTCACACTATTTTATTGAAATCCAATATCCATCATCATTGACTTCAGAATATTTTATTCCCTAAATATTCTAGTGAAAAGGATCATATTTCCCTTAACATTTCCCCAACTATGGTTGGTAATGTAACTTGAAGGGTTTTAGGTAGGATTTACAAATGACAACTGCATTAACTCGCAGTTCCTTGATCCGCTGAGTGGACTCCCCAATCCTAAAATCCTTTCATATTGGATTTCCTCAACCTTTGCCTCTTGGTCACACCAAGTTCTACTGTGAAAGTAAACCCTTTATGTGAACCAAGTCAATTAAACCCAAAAACTCTAATTATAATTACTTGATAATTGAAAGCACCCCAACTAGGGTTGGTCAAGCACTTTGAACTATGGTTTGATTCTAACCAATATTATGGAAGGCTATACTGACTGAATATTTCTTTAAGGGATTTTATCCTTATACGTTAATTTCTATTTTATTATCTTTGATTAAATGCTTTTTAATATTAAGTGGTATACTTTAGGTATTAACTGTGTCTAAAATATTATTTACGGATAAGTCAATCTTATTTTAGTTCTATATTGCATTAATGTTTAATTCATTAATTGTGTGATCATGACAATACACCCTTAATAAATAAACCATGCAACTGATAGAAATAAAATAAATGGTACGATCATGAGCTTTTTATATTTGTTAGTTTATCTAGTGGTTGATAAACTAACCCCAGACCTAGGGGAGAAACACCTTGAACCTTTTGGGTTTGTGTTTACAGCTTCCCACCTATCCACCTTTGTATCTCCTTGGATTTGTTTCACCTTGGATCCTAACTTGAGCAGCCTCCACTAGCTTGGGAGATCAATCCATTACATATGCTTTTATCTCACATGCAGGTGAGGGGTAAAACGGGGTTTTACATAAAAGAAACCTTGGGCACGCATTCCCTATATATTAATGATGAAAAGGAATGCAGGCCAACAAATTTAATTTAAATAAATAAATTAAAATAAATCAATAAAATACAAAGGTCTTGGTCTATCTCATGATCATCCATATATGCAATGATATTTATGCATAAATAAAACTAGAATTCAATTATTTAATCGTTCTTAATTAAGATAAATCATGCTCGAATCAATTAATTGTATTTAATTAATCAATCCTTTTATCTTAAATCATTTTCATAATTTCCATGAGATTATCATCCATCATAATTTTAAACAAATAAATTCATTTAAAATTATCTTTGTATGTAACTTCTACCTTGGAGGAAACCTGGTGAATTATTGTTCATAACTACCCAATGAGTAGAATTGAACATTATGCAGATGTTAAATTAAACATATATATATATATAAAACATATCATGTGTTGTGCCTCAGATTTACGCCAGCACTATGGTACACATATTGAGGGTTTCTATAATATAATAATAAATTTTAATAAAACTGTATAATTTGGATGAGTACACGATGAGTAGTTCCGACTACACGGCATGTACTTTTGTTCACCATCCATCCGAATTACATTCCCAATGACATGGCATGTGGATGTACTTTGGAAATCTTTGGAGTATATGGTGTGTTTACTGGGAAACATGTCATATAGTATCTGCGCTACACGGTTTCTATTCAAGCAAGCCATGTACGGGGTACACAGTCCAACCCTAACCCGAAGGGACTACACATCGTTTCCAGTGGACAACACGACATGTAATTTGGAAAATGTTTTCCACCTGTTTCTAGTCAACACAAAAAGTCATTTAAGACTTGCAAAGACTCCAACACACAACATGGTTTTGCGGACCATTCCAGTGCATGGAACCTAGACTACACAGCATGTACTGTCAAATACATGTCACATGTTTTGGTTTTTTACATCCAGAAAGTTTTGGTACCTCCGGATGAGATCCTCTATTTTATTTTTATCAAAATTAAAAGAAAAAATCATTTCTTTAAGGTGAAAGAGAAATTAAATAGTAGGAATAGATCTCGAGATTCATATTTTCAGAATGATTAACTTTAATTGAAACAACTAAATTATTAAATGCGTAAATCATCAAAACAAAAACTAAATAATTATAATCAATGATATGACCCCTCTAAGACCACTTGTAGGTTCTGGGAGAAGTGGAACTGCATTGGTGGGTGTACCCAACTTTAATTTTTCCATTAACAACGATCAATATAAGATCTTTCATGATAATAAAACATCAGATCTTCAGAATAGAATGAATAATGAAAGAAATCAAGGGAGTCTCATAACCATAGAGAGGATCATCATATGTGGGTTATAATTAATTTAATTAAAAGACAATAATTATGTTGATGGAATTATCTCTCAATTGATATTTCCAGTCACGATCTGATGTGATTAGTCATTACGTCATAGAATCCAAGTGTAAAATTCCTTTAGCGGTGATCCACACATGCTCCACATATCTCTGGACTTCACCGAGGGGATCTTCAGGTGCTAGAATAGAAGAGCCTTCACTTGCGATGTCTACTTTCGATCACCCTGAGATTTTCTTCCAAATTTATCTCCTTGATCCGGTGGAGGAGGATCTCTCTCATAACATGACAGCATTCTTGGTGGATAAATAATTCTCTCTTGGATTGAGAGCTTTTTAGATTCGTTGTGCATAACCACCCAAAAAGGGTAGGCTAATGAGAATAATATAATTGGGGTTTTAATTACGTAGAATAATAAAATGAATTAATTAACCAAAATCATTTATTTATTTCATTTAATTCTTAGAAATACCCCATGTCTAATAATAACAGTTGACTATTATTATTACGTGGCATGCACCCAATGAATTACACCTAACATTATTTAATTAAATAAATAATATTATTTCTCAAAAATCCCTGAAAAACTACACGGTGTGTACTTTTGTTTTTCTATTTTATTTATTTCCTCCACCATATTTATTAGACCTTAAATAATGAATATTTATTTCTTCAATAAATATCACGGCATTACTCGCTAATAAATATATTATTTCTATCAAAATATATTCTCTTGAATAACTAGTGTTGAAATAAATGTGATCATGCATCCTTGAATAATTATTAAACCACAACCAATAATAATCTTTATTCAACTTGTTGAATGAATATTTAACTGCGATACTTGGACCCACTTAGTGTGTGAGCCTCTTGGCCTCTTTCTTAGTGGCATTAGGCGGAGCCAACCTAAAGTCCAAGGTTAGCATCTAGAAACACACCAAGGAACCCTTATAGAAAGAAGTTATAACCTTAATGGCTTGCCACCTCCTACAAATGCTTACCGTGTAATGTAATCCCTTTTTCTTGATATCTCGAATCAAGTGGGTTTCATGCTAGTGCCATCAACCCATGTGCTTGATTATTCTTTCTTTGACTTTCTGGAATGGAACTCTCCCATTAATTACCATGGGCATGGATTTATTTAGGCTATATAAATTCCATCAAAGGGCTTGAGATATCTACTTCCTTTATGGAACATAAGGGACAAGTCATTTCATGCATTATCTATTAATGCAGTATTACTCATGACGCACCCAACATATCCTACCTCGCTGTGAATAGTGTGTCATCACAGTTTTCATCAATACTTCTAATTGTACGAGTTTTAATACCCATTAATAATAATATTAAAGTCTAAGGACCAATACACACATCCACAGATAGAAACATCCAATGACACTATGAAATGTAGATTTCCAACTAGCGGGTATTGTTCTCATAATATCCTCCTGGATATTACCAAGGGAACACATCATGAGAAGGTGCCTCAGAGTTTTATGATTCCTCACCCCTAATGTCCTATATTATTTGTGTCCCTTAAATAACATCATTAAACCATTGATCATATATTCACGAACAATGTTATGGCACTTCCAAGTTCTCATCATAGTAGGGATCTACTATGAACCTTCAATGAAAAAGCTATCCTTAGAACATTATCACATGCATTGTCACACAGAAGAACAATCAAGATGTGATAAGGTATTTATTAATGAATAAAGTACAAAGTAGTTGGTCCTAGGACACAAAACTCCAACAATTTCCTCTCTAGTAGAAGTAGAAACTACTACTCTTCCATGGAACAAGATCATTTCATTATTTTCCATCGACTATTCGGGTATCGGTTCACCTCCAGTGAGTCATTCTCTCATCATAGTACACTTCGGATCTGAATAATAATTGGTTATAATCCTTTAAATAAGGTAATTTATAATGATAAAGGTATATAAAATCATAGATCCTTGATCCTCTGAAGCATCAACCCTCCAGTTATCCAATAATCACATCAATGCCACTACTCCTCTGAGGACTTCTAGTCAAGTTCCTTCTCATCCTGGGCCCTATGGTTAAGGAAATCTGGAAATACATTTCCCATTCCATGAAAATATGTCATGTCTAAGTCGAATTTATATAGATAATTGACCCAATACATCTGCCTCAGATTTATATCCCTCTGAGTAAAGATGTAGCGAAGACTATTGTGATCTGTGTAAATAATAAATCTCTCCCGAATGAGGTAATGTCTCCAACATTTCAGTGTGGGGACCACTTCTGCCAACTCCAAATTAATGTTTGGGTAGTTCTTCTCATGGGTTCATAGCTGATAAGACCCATAGGCTACTACCTATCCTCTTTTCATCAGTACTTCTCCTAGACCAACTCCTGATGAATCACAATACACTGTATATACAATCCTGGGCTCCAAAAGTGTCAGTACTAGAGCTGTTGTTTGCCTTTTATTTAACCTAAGGAAAGCCTCTTCACACTGGTTTGACCACTGGAACTTTACTCCCTTCTTCATAAATGATGACATGGGTGCCTATAGTCAGGAAAAGTCCAGGATAAATTGTCGATAATATCCGGATAAACCTAGTAAGCTCATAATCCCAAATATGTTTTTGGGATGGGTCCATGAGATGAATATTTCAGCTTTCTCTAGATTTACTAATATACTAGTTTTACACACCACATGTCAAATTAACAACATCTCTTTAATCTATAATTCACATTTTTACAGAAAAGTGTAAATTCTGTGAGCTCAGAGTGTGTTTTGTACTATCTCCAAGTGCCTAGCATGTTGTTTTGATATTAGAGAGTAGATGAGGACTTCATCAACAAACACTGTGATGAAAGAGTCCAAGTATGGATGCAATATTATTCATGAGGTCGATGAACATAACTGGTGTATTCTTCATTGTAAATGGAACTAATAAGTACTCATACAATCCGTACATGTTCCAAAACACCATCCTTGTAAAGTCCTCTACTCTAACTCATAGCTGGTGATATACCGACTGAAGATCATTCTCAGAGGACCATCGGGCTCCATGAAAAGATACTTGATCCTTGGTAATGGATATCAATTTTTCATTTTCACTTAGTTCAGCTTCTAGTAATTAAATCATAACTGAAGACTATTTCCCTCTTTCTTGGTGAACAAGATAGTTACACCCCATAGTAAAGCACTGGTTCTGATAAGTCCCTTCCTCACTATGCCATCAAG
Organism: Viscum album; assembly: GCA_963277665.1. Taxonomy (NCBI): domain Eukaryota; kingdom Viridiplantae; phylum Streptophyta; class Magnoliopsida; order Santalales; family Viscaceae; genus Viscum; species Viscum album. Next base: position 1,276,093,803 of record OY728135.1, read on the forward strand.
AAGAAAATTGAGCTCCTTCATCTTGGTTGGAACCATACTATATGGGGGTATAAAAATTGGTTGAGCTCCTAGAATGAGCTCAATCTCATCGTAACGTGTATGTCCTTTAGACAATCTATTATTTCAAAAATTCCCAAAAATATCACAATCCATTCTTTAGAATCCTCCAAGTCTCCAATGATCTGGAAGGATGAATAATGGTGGAGTTGAAAATCATGGAATATTTGACAATAGTTCTGAACTCCTATACCTAAAATAGGCACTAAGAAAAAGACTTCAACTTGAGGTGGCCCTAAAACCTATACCATAGAGAAGGTGTGGGAGAAATATCAACTTCATTCTTCTACACGTCTAGTGGTAATGGTGATGACTCTCCCCTTACAGAAGTGTTTCAGCCAACATCCCAATTAGTTATATAAACTACCTTAAGGAAAAATATTTTAATACATGAAGGATGCACTTTATAAAAGAAAATATTTGTTAGGATAAACCCAAATCATTCCATGGGGTCACACAATGTTTTTCTTATTCGGTCTATAGGATCAAATATGATTTTCCTAGGATTGTTCCCTTAACCCAATGTATACCCCTCCTAGATCTAACATGTCTTTCCATCCATATATGTTAGTCACAGTCATTATATATATACTAACACAACAACATGCTCAGTTCAACTAATAAACTCCAATAAAGATATATCACACAGTATGATAATAGAGATATATCACACAGAACAAACTATCCCAAACAGATAGCACAAATTAAGCCATTTAATTAATGAACTACTATACTACACAACAACATGTATGTATATGGAACGTGAACCCACGTTCCTTGTCATGATGCATGAAAATACACAAAATCTCATAAATCACATATAACACCATATGTGTCACACTGTATGAATTTAATCAATATTAAAGAAAAATAAAAATTTTCTATTTAACGGTAACTCAGAGGTATACTATGTAGTGTTAGCCAGACATTAACATAGTTTTCCCCACCCAAGTCCCAACCATACTAGATCATGTCTAACTTGTCCCAACTCCCGATAAATAGGAGAAACAGGTTAGTAAAAACCTGATCCTCTGATACCATTTTGTAACATCCTAACCCAAATCATTGAGTTGGATCTGGAATGCTACATGACCTCATATGTGCCTCCCCATACGCAAGAGGCTGCCAACTAGTAGTGAGGGAATCATGTGTAACTTTAGGGAGACTATACCCTCTGTATCAAGTCTTGAGATCAATAATCAGTAACAAAAATATAAATAATCAGAGTAAAATACAGAAATTTAAATATAGAATACATATAATGTAACACCTCCCAAAGTGGAAAGAAACCCCATGTAAGAAGTAGAGAAAACTTGAAAGTAAATAAACAACCATTCATGGATTTATTTTGTGCCTATCATAGTCTTCTCAAACACCATGCTCTACCACTCAACCTTCGTCCATAGGTACCATGCCCTTCATTAGATCTCTGGTCACGAAATTTACAAGCGCACTGAAATCCCCAAGTAGGGTGTGACTACAAGACTCAGTAGGACACCACCAATGCATCCTCAACCTAATGTGCTCAAAATACAAGTATGTTCTATAATAAATATTTTAAAGTAAATATAAAAAACAAAAACGACCAGTTGTGTGCTAACCAAGCTACCACAACCCTTGGCAGTACATTCTTCGACTCTATGTCGAACTGGATAACCATGGTGTTAGATGAATCAACTATTATCCAATAGGATAATGAATCATGTTTTTTGGAGGTTTAATGTTACAGTATTGATGCTCTGAAATAAGATATTTTTATATGTATATGCAATAGAAATGAGAGCTAATCATCTTTCCTTAATCTTCTAGTTGAAATTTTGAGGACTCAGAGATAATTGTATCCCTTAGTCATCAAAGCACACTGTTGAGAAGACATACTAGGGACCAAGAGCTAGTCAGTCCCCTCTTCATTTAGTACAACCCAAGGAATATTCCTAAGCCCTTCTTGTGCCTTGAACACTCATTTTCAGTCATGTGAATCCCTCCTCCAAAGGATAACAAAAGTTGCGATGGTCCGCTACAAGATACTCCCAAGGCATCATTGTATCCTTCATTGTCAGACATATGCATCCCAAGGAATCCTCATGTGCCTTTCTCATGTATTGGACCCTTTTTTTCAGTCATGCAAATCCCTCCTCTATTTTATAACACAAGACACTGAGATCCACTACATGAAATTCCCTAGGAATCATCATGTGACTACCCCATACATCAGACCCTCATCATCAGTCATGTGCATCCCTCCTCTAAAGGATAACGCAAGTTGATGGTCCACCCATCTTGGATCGAAGAAAAAAACCACAAGGTATACGTAGCATGGCAGGATATATGTGTCTATATATATATATATATAAGAATAACACATCATTATGAGTAAAGTAGCACATAATTTACATTTAATAACACGTCAATGTGAAAAAATAGCTACAAGTACACATGGTATCAAGTGTAATTTAAGGTTTTTGGGGATACACACATACCCACATGCATTCACTATCTATCATGGTCATTAAATATGTATTTGAGTCATATTATTAATGAAAATCATTTTTAAATAAGCCTAAGAAGTTAAAGAATTTCCTACCTCAACAGTTGGTAGAAACCTCTAATAGTTTTTCCTAATGTCAGATTATCACATCAATGTCTCAAGTTGTTGGCATGTCGGTGCTTGAGGTTTAGCAAAGGTTTTCCTAGAATCATAACATTTATTTTATTTCAAAATAGAAAGAAATCACATCTGATAATTGTTTCCCTTTCTCAAAAAATTATTAAATTATCCTTAAATTTATCGCATGCATTGGTAAATTTTAATTATCGCATTACCCATTAATAAGTCACATGAAATAATAATTCATGACTTAATTTAATTTTATCATATGTGCTGACAAATTAAATATTTATTTTATCATTTCAAAAATGTCACATGAAATGATAAATCATGACTTTTAATTTAATTTTATCATGTTCACTAATAAATTAATAATTATTTAATTATTTATAAAATATCACCTGAAATGATAAATCATCACTTTTAATTTTATCATGTGTGTTGATAAATTAAATTATTACTTTATCGTTTTTTTCAAAAAATTATATGTGATGATAATTATATTTCTTGGATAATTAAAATGTGATAATTATGATTTCTAAATTTTAAATTTATTGATTACATTAATAAATTAAATTTTCATTAAATCATTTAAATTATATTTTAATGAAACAGCATAACCATCACTTGATAATTTTCTCACAACTATCATTCATAATTTTATGTAATTATCTTCAATAATTTTCATGTCATAATTTCGTAAAATTTATCTTTGGATAATTCTACATACATTACTCAAAATAAATCAAGTTTTTATCCCATTAATAATTTTGATAAAATATTATTCTATAAAATATTGCAATTATCATGTAATGATTTCATCATTAACCTTTGATAAATCAAAATAATTATTATCTAACAGTTATAATAATATATTTCTTGATATTTTATTTTAAATGACCCATTTAAAAAGTAAAAAATCATATTGAACAATATATTTATACCTTTAAATAAAAAATATTATTTAGTTTCTTCTCATCGATAGGAATCCAATGAAATTAATGGTGCGCAATTTAGATCTTTAATGAATAAGATATTGAATTTAGAAGATTGGATAAAAAAATTAAAATAATTAAAGGGGGTAAGAACCTTACCTCTAGGTGTTGCACACGGGGGCCGAAAGAGAAGGGAGGGATGTCAGTTGAAATCCTGAATCTTGGTTGTTTTTCTCCTAAAATCAGACAATGAGTTGTGGTGATTATACATGCTGGGGTGTTGGGTTTATATAGGGGTATTCAGATGCGTGGGGTTGGAAAATCTAACCCAAAATTCCATCTCCATGTTGAAAATTAATTACCAATTTCCAACCATGAATCCACCTGAAAATCATTACGAGCTTTTTTATTATTACTCATTAATGCATTTTAAATTTTTAAAGTGGTCGAGATGGACTAATTTGAAGCTTTTTGGAATCTTCATATTACCCCCATGGTGAATTAGTGGTGTGTTTCGTGGGTGGGGAGACGCATGAACAATGCCCCCCCCCCTAATTTTTTATCATTTAATTAAAAAAATTAATTAATTATTATTTTCACACATTTTAACCAACTCTAAAATGTGATTAAAGGGGTCAATTGAGCATAAAAAATATACCACCTGGGGTAAACCCCCCAATGCGGGGCACAATGGTGGTGTCAGAATTTCTGTATGATGTTCCATTTTTTAGATATTAAATTATTTCCAATAATTTAATATATTAAAAAAATTTAATGAAAACTTTAACTTGTTATCGGGGCATACAAATGCCCACTATCTTAGAATGTTATACCCTTCCTATGTTAAACACCCCATTATGGACCTAATCAATGTCTCGGATTTCCCATACAGTGCACCATTTTGAGAGATATTAATTATTTAATATTCAAAAAATGGATTAAATAATTAATTAAAAAAATGTACTTTTTGTGAGTAAGGTGTCCAAATGAAAAATGATTACAAATACTATTCCCTGAATAGGGTAAATAATATGTTTCAGACCTATTTGTGGTCATGGTTTTATCATACGATGCACTATTTTGGAGTTATTTAATTATTTTGAATAAATTTCTCATACTTATTATAATATATTTAATATTTTTTCTGTATTCTCCGAGGCTTTGAGGGACTTGGAAACTCAAACTAACTCAGTTTCAAACTCTAAAAATATTCGATTGAATCCATGGTATTAACTATTCTTTTTAACCTTCCATGATGTGTTTAACAAAAAAATAAGTTTTTTTACTAATAAAACATTTTTCCACTTAATAATTTATCATAAGAGGGATTTATGATTATTGTAAAAATCATTATGTTAGAATTATCCCCCTCTAAGGGCTTCTCATTCTTAACAAGAATCTCTATTGTTCTTACTCGAACAACTCATTCCACTGAGATTAAAGATCAGACACATGTTTTCTTATCTCTTCCTAAATCTGTCCATGTTTCCTCTGAATCCCAACTAGTGGTGTCATATTTATTCTCAACACCTCCTCACTTGGAAATATTTTTTGCAATGATGCTCCTTATAATATTCATCAAACCCCAACCCAACATCCTCACAATATGTGACATATGCAGGTTTGGGTATGCACCTCTGAAACTATGACACATGGAACATGTTGTACATACCTCGATAGCAAGAATGGGGCATAGATGATACGCCACTACCCCTATCCACTGAGTAAGTCCCTTACCAGTCTCTTAAAAAAGAATTAAAGACCACAAACCTCTAATATACTAAGATCTCACATCATCGTATGATGACGTATTAGAGAAAGGTAAGGTAGGGAAGCGAAATTCCACTGGTAAAATAAGTCCAGACATCGCTCGAAAATATAGGGAAAACAAAAGTATTAAATAAGGAAGAAGATCAAAAGGACATGTTTTAACCCATACCTCATACAGAAAAAAGATCATTATCACCATTAGTTGGTGATAGGTCCATTTCATAGACATTTCCTACCTTAGCTCCATGATCATGCCCATGACTTTCTTGAGTATTTGTCAGGGGATTCTATATCCTCTGCTAGGTTTCTTCATTCCTAGCATGTCCTATCCATATAGAACTCCTCTAAAAAACCCTTGAGCATAATCATTGAATATGTCTAAAATTTCCACATTGTTGGTAGTCTACTACTGGCATCCTATAATTGTTCTTATAATGTCCTTATTTCCCACAATTATAGCACTTTCCTGAAAAACTTATATTATAACCCAACTATCCATCGATCTATGGATGGTATGTCATGCTCAATATTAGCTGAGTGCCTAGGGGTTTCTACAAGTCCTTCCAAAATCATGATGTGAAAGGTTCATCCTTGTCAAAAAGAAATATCAAGGGAACTCCATGTAAGCACACAATCTCTCAAACATAAAGTTCTCCCCAACTCCTCAATTGATTGAGTCTCTCTGATCAGTTAGAAGTGGTAAGACTTCGTTAACCGATCAAAAATCACCCAAACTATGTCACAACTTATTAGGGTCCTAAGTAATCATGTCACAAATTCCATAGTAATATCCTCTAACTTCCGCATAGGTTTCGGGAGTGGAAGCAACAACACTCAAGGACGCTGGTGCTCAACCTTCACCCTATCACAGGTGAGGCATCAAGAGATAAAACCTATAATGTCCCTATTTAACTCTGGCCACCAGAAATATCATCTAAAGTCATGGTACATCTTTTTCACACTAGTATGTACCATCCACCTAGAGGTATGTTAATCCCTCATCATTTCCTCTCTAGTGTAAATAGAAACTACTACTCTACCATGGACCAAGATCATTTGATTATTTTCCATCGACCATCTAGGTATTGGGTCACCTATAGCGAGTCGTTCCCTTACCATAGTATACTCCATGTCTAAATCCTAACTGGTCCTCATCCTTTCCATAATATAATCTATAATTAGAAAGGGAGATAAAATAATATATCCTTGATCCTCTGAAGCATCAACCCTCTAGTCATCCAATAAGAACATCAAAATCCACTACTATTATGTGGACTTCTTACCAAGTTCCTGATCATCATGGGCCTTGTGGCTAAGGGAATATACTAAGACATTTCCCTTTATATGGTAATATGTCATCTCTAAGTCGAATGTCTATAGATACTAAACTCAAATCCTCTACCTCGGATTCAGATCCCTCTAAGTGAAGATATATTGAAGGCTCATGTGATCTGTATAAACAATAAATATCTCCCCAAAGAGGTAATACCTCCAACATTTTAGTGTTTGGACCACTACTTCCAGCTCCAAATCATTCATATGGTGTTTAATCTCACAGGGTCGTAGCTGATGGGACCCATAGGCTACTACCATTCCTCCTTACATTAGTATTGCTCCAAGACCAAATCGTCACGTGTCACAATACACTATATAACCAATATAAGGCTCCATAATTTTTAATATTGGAGCTATATTCAGCCTTTTATTTATCTCAAGTAAGAACTATTCACACTGGTGTGACCATTGTAACTTTACTCCCTTTTTCTTTAAATATTTCATGGGTGATGATAGTTGGGAGAAGTCAGGGATAAACTGTCGGTAATATCTGACTAAAATATAGAAGCTCTTGAGCCCAAACATGTTTCAGGTACATGTCCATGATATGACTATTTATACCTTATTTGGGTTTACTAATATACCATTTTCAGACACCAAATGTCCAAATAAATCCATCTCTTTTATCCAAAAGTCACATTTTGACAGCTTAGCATAAAGTTTGTGAGCTCCAAGCGTACTCTGGACTATCTCTAGGTGCCTAGCATGTTGTTCTAATGTTGGCATGTATGTGAGGATTTTGTAAACAAATAATATGACAAAAGTGTCCAAGTATGGATGAAAGATTTTGTTCATGTGGTCTATGAGCATAGCTGGTTCATTCTTTATTCTAAACGAAACCACTAAGTACTCATATAGTTTATACGTGTTCCAATACACCATACTTGGAAATTCATCCACTTTAACTCATAACTGGTGATATCCTGACCAAATATCGTTCTTTTTAAAAAACTGGGCTCCCCAAAAATATCATTTATCCTGGGTAACGGATATCATTTATTCACTGTCACTTAGTTCATCATCTGGTAATCAAGGCATATCCAAAGACTATCGTCTGCTTTCTTAGTGAACAAGAGTGTTACACCCCATAGTGAAGCACTAGTTCTGATAAGTCCCATCCTCACTGTGTCATCAAGAAGAACATTGATATCCTTCATATTGGTTGGAACCATGTGATATTGGGGTATTGAAATGGGTTGCGCACTTCACATGAGCTCAATCTCATCTTATCATGTCAGTCCTTCAATGTTTCTACTAGGTTGACAATTCCCAAAAATACCAAAACCCATTCATCAGCATCTTGGGGGCCTTCGATGCTCTAGAATGATGAATAATGGTGGATTTGAAAATCATAGAATATTATACCATAGTTATGAACTCTTATGACTAGAATATTCACTAATAAAAATACTTCAAGTTGAGGCAGCCCTGCTACCTATACCATAGATAATGTGAGGGAAAAATCTCAACTTCATTCTCCTACGCATATAGTGGTAATGGGGATGCCTCTCCCCTTGCTGAATTATTTTAGATGTCTTGCCAAGTAGTCATATTAAATATGTCAAGGAAACATCTTCTATAACATGAAATATTCACTACATAAAAGAATAGAGTTGTTAGGATAAACCCTAATCAGTCTATGGGATCAGACAATGTTTTTCTTAACTAGACTACGGGATCAAACAAGGTTTTCCTTTGAGTCTAACCTTATCCTAGGGTATACTCCCAATCTCTAACCCATGTTTTTGTCCCTGCACGTTAGTCACAATAATTGTATATACACTAACACAATATCATGATCAATTCATATAATTAATTCCCATAAAGATATATCACAAAGCATGGTAACACAGATATATCACACAGAACCAACTATCCCAAAAAAATATCACAAATCAATCCATTTAACTAATGAACTACTATGATGCAAAAAAATAGGTGTATACATGGAATTTGAACCTATGTGCCTAGTCATGATGTATAAACATACATGAAATATCATAAATCACATATAACACCATATGTGTTACACTGGATGAATTTATTCAAAAATAAATAAAAATAAAATTTTCCCATTTAATGGTAACTTAGAGGTCCACTATGTAGTGTTGGCCAGACACTGACAGAGTTTCCCCCACCTGAGTCTCAACCATGGTAGCTCATTTCTAACCTATACCCACCCAAAAAAAATAGGAGAAACAAGTTAGTAAAAACCTGATCCTTTGATACCATTTTGTAACATCCCATCCCAAATCACCGGGTTCAAGATGGAATGCTACATGACCTCATGCTCGCCTCCCCATACACAAGAGGCTTCCAACTAAGAGTGAGGGTTTAAAGTGTAAATTTGGTGAGACTATACCCTCTATATTGATTCTAAGAATCAATAATCAACAACAACAATATAAATAATTAGAGTAAAATGCAAAAATGTAAAGATGTCATACACACAATGTAACATCTCCCAAAGTGGAAAGCAAACCCAAGTAAGCAGTAGACAACACTAGAAAGTAAATAAAAAACCATTAGTGGAGTGTTTTGGTGCCTATTTCAGTCTTTTCCAACTCCATTCTCCACCTATCATCCAACCACCAAAGGTCCCTTGACCTTCATCAGATCTCTAGTCATGAAATCAACAAGCACAAGGAAATACCTATGTAGGGTGTGAGTATAAGACTCAGAAGGACACCACCAGTGCATCCTCAACCTAATTCTATCAAAGTAAAATTATATTCCATAATAAATAACACAAATTAAATACACAAACCAAAACTTTGTGGTTTTACTCTAACCAAGCTTCCACTGCCCCCAGTTGTACCTTGGTCACATAGCGATTCACTATTCAATTCCACCCTTACACCGCTATTTTAAACTGGTTTGGTAATGAATATTCAAAATATAATAATAAATTTAACTTTATTTTTGATTAAATGAATTAATTTTTATCACTATTTAATATGGAAATTTTATTTGTTTTGGTATTTACATTGTAGGAGGAGGTGATTTAGAGAGCCCGTGATGGAATTCAAGAAAGATGGGTCAAACTGCATGAAATCCAAAGCATGCATATGGACATTAATATGTAATATGGATAATATGTGCATCCAACTGTGATAAAAATGAGTGTATGAATGAAAACAAATGTGGTATACATTTCAATAGAAAATCATGGATCCCAATTCGTCCATTTGGAGGCCCAAAATAGGCCTACAATGTGAAGAAATTCTAGGTGATCCAGATTGGACCACCCTTCCGTATCTGGGCCATAACTCAGGTATCAAATATCCAAATGGAATGATTCTACATCCCTTGTATATCTAACTCAATGCGTAACCTCTCCACTGAATTTCATGATAATTGAACTCTTTTTGGTTAGTAAACCATCCGGATAAAGAAGGATTAAAAAGTATGTCCTGAATAGTGACCTAGTCCCTTAGGCACTTGACTTCTTTTGTGGAAAGTGTGATGTTTTCGTCCATAAAACCACTCCTATACCTCATTATCTCATGTTTATTGACTAGGGGTGAAGGTTAGTCTAACTTGAGAGCTCTCTTAATCCATTTTATTTCTCTTCTCCCACATGTACTTCTAATCCTCTTAGTGATCAATTTGGGGGCGTTCCTTGTTCTAATCTCGAGCTCCACACTTGTAATTTTTGTAAGGTAATTGATTTCCAGGTTTGTTGTCAATTTTTCTTAATTTATAACTTCTAAATTTTTATTTATTCTAGTATGATCAAATACAAATCAAAGTAACAATAATTTACATGCTTCGATGCATAACCAAGATCTTGTGATGATTTGGGTGTGGTTGTCTCTTTTCTCACCCCCTCCCTTCCATGAGTGTGCAAATGGATTTCATTGGTTGATAAAATATAGGAGATTGAACCTATTAATATTCATGTTCTTGTATTGTGGAATATTTTTATCATTTAAACAAATCTATTCATCTCATCAAGTTTTTGATGTGATGCCTTGATTGAGTTCTGTTTTTACATTGATTCATGTTTGTTGATTTTGAGCGGTCACCGATAATCAATATCGTTGATTGATAAAATCCTAGGTGGTAACCTAGTAATAACTCAAATACCATTACTGGTTTTAGTCTGTATAAAATCAAGGAATCAATGATCTTTCTCTTTCTCTTGAGAGTGATGATGGATTGAGCATCAAGGTACACTTACCCGGGTTTATCACAATTTCTCTAACCAGTTTCTCTTAGTAGTAATATACTTTCAATTTCAATTTCTAAAGAAAAAAACCCAAGTTTCATAAAACATCATTACCCTTTTAGTTTTTCTATCATAACCTCATTTTTTAATTAATGATCTAATACTCCATCTAAAGACGACCTAGGGTTGCTGTTATACTGTAGAAATTCTAGTTAAAAATAAACATCAAATTTGACGCGCTCGACAATGCAATCAAATTTTGGCACCATTTACAGGGATCCAAGATCATTTTTTCTTCTTTATTTCCTTTTATTTATTTATTTTACTTCTTAATTAGTACCCCTTTAAATATCCCACCCCCAATTTCATTGTTTTTGTTTTGGGTTTTTTTCTTATTTTTTTTGTTTTGTGTGTTTTCCCTCTCTCTATCTATATTCCTTTCTCTCTATATCTCTATATCTCTCTCTAATTATATATTATAACATTCTTTTTTATTTCCTCCTTTAATTTCATAAGTGTTTTTATTGCATTTATCTTCCATAAAAAAAATTAAAAAAATCAAAAAACAACAATAACAAACAATCTATCTATCAAACTGGACATCATTGTTGCATGACATAATCTGGTAAAGAAACACTACTTTAATTTGACCCTAAAATTGAAAAATCAATCCACTCACAAATCAAGGCATCTAGATAAGTTCAATAAATTAACACTGAGGAACCCCTTGTAGAACCTCAAGTGCTCTTAAACCAATCCAAAATTAAACCCAATCGAACCCCAGAAAACATTGTTTGCAAATAATCAAATCTTAAAAGCACTGACCACTTCAGATGTGGAGTACCAACCTAAATACATCCAATATCTTAAGGAAGAAACCAACTTTGATCTGAGATCGGGACTCATCCACCTACTTCCCAAATTCCATGGTCTTCCTCGTGAGGACCCTCACAAACATCTCAAAGAGTTTCATTTAGTCTTCTCCCCCATGAAACCCCAAAATGTGTCTAATGACCTAATTAAGTTTAGGGCCTTCCCTTTCTCCCTTGATGGTGTAGCCAAATATTGGATATATTATCTTCCTACAACAATTGGGGGATGGAATGACCATAAAAGACTCTTTTTATAGAAGTTATTCCCTTCCTCCTCAACTGCATCAATTAGGAATGAAATATGTGGCATTAGGAAATCACAAGGAGAGACCCTTCATGAATACTAGGAGATATTCAAATGAATTTGCTCAAGATGCCCCCACCACCATATTATTGAACAACTATTAATCCAATAATTCTATGAGGGACTTATCCCCTTGGATCATGGAATGATTGATGTTGTATCCGGTGGTTCCCTAGTTGATAAAACTCATTCCACTGCTCGTGACTTAATAGCCAACATGGCTCAAAATTGTCACTAATTTGGTACAGGAGTTATTGCACCAACCTGAGGAGTTCGTGAGGTAATTCATTCATCTATATATAAAAAATTAGATAACAATATTGATGATATACATACCCTTATAAGGAAATTAACTCAAGCACAAGGGTATGTATCTCATCAAGATTCACATGAGTCTTGTGCAACTGTGTTACAAGGGAATCCATTTCAAAAAGAACCGCTCTTCAAGCAAGTATAATTTAGGCCAAATCCAAATCTCAGGTGGAAAGAACAACCCCAGTACTGACAAGGAAGAAACTCAAGCTACCCCAAGTAGAATTGGTATCAACAAGGACAAGGTATGCAACCTTATTATCATTAAACTTCTCAAAACAATCATCCTATCCCTCCCAAATCTGAACCAATCCTTGAGGATATGGTGAATCAAATGGCAACCTAGAACCTAAAATTCCAACAAACCACACAATTAGCTATTCAAGGCCTGCGGTCTCAAGTGGGTAAATTAGAAAGCACCATCGGTGAGCTTAAGATGAAAGGTTATAGAAAATGACCATCCCAACCCATTTCCAATATGAAGGACAAAGGTAATGTATGTGCAGTTACACTTCATAGTGGTAAATCAGTTTTTACTTATACTGATTCAACACAATAGGTTTTTCCCCCTCTTGAAAACACTCTTTCTCCACCCATAAAAGATTCCAATGAATAAAAGAAAAATAAAAATGGTAATAAAATTATCATTGATGATTCAAATGAACAATACATTCCTCTTACTTTCTCCCAAAGACTCTCTAAATCTAAGAATAATTTTGATAATGGTATTGATAAAGAAATATTGGATACATTTAAAAAGGTTCAAGTTAATATTCCCTTATTGGATAGAGTTAAACAAATCCCTAGATATTCCAAATTTCTAAAAGATATTTGCATCGAGATAAGGAGGCTAAAGGGGAATGAGAGAGTCAAATTGGGAAGGAATGTATCGGCCTTGATTAAAACAAAAATACCATCCAAATAAAAGGATCCAGGTATATTCACAATACCGTGTACCATAGGGGAGACCTTATTTTCTGATGATATGATAGATTTAGATTCTTCCATTAATGTAATACCTCACTCTGTGTATACTTCTCTGTAGTTTGGAGAGCTTAAACCAATAGTAATTGTTGTACAACTTTCCAATCAAAGTATTATGCATCCAACATGAGTGATTTAAGATGTCCTTGTAAGAGTAAAGAATCTCATCTTCCTCATTGATTCCTACATTCTTGAGATGGAAGAAACCCGAACCCAGGGAAATTCCCCTCTCATATATGGGAGTCTATTCCTTAAAATAGAAAAGATGATCATTAATGTTCACAAAGGTACGCTGTCTATGGAGTTCGGTTGAGAAAAGGTAAGTTTTAACATCCTTGAAGCTATGAAACACCCCATTGAAGAGCACTCCACTCTTCCTGTCTATTCGATGAAAGTTCTCTGAAATTATGCACACACAAAAAATTCTATCCTCAACCCATACTCTGATTCATTTTCCTCTTCTTCACCCTTGGATTATTTGAGTGTTGATTCATGTTTTTAGTGTTTTGTGGGTTCTGAAAAATTTAAATTTTGTGCTTTAATTTATGAGTTTGTTCATTCTGAGGTACCCATGACCATCGATGATTCTGAAAATTTCATTTCCACTGATTCTCTTTCCTTAGAGAATAAATATGAGCAGATAGATAATTTCATTGACCTCACTCCCCCTAATCCCACCTCAATCCAAAAACCACCGGTGTTGTAACTTAAACAACTTCCTTCTAATTTAAAATATATATATCTTAGGGTTATTGACCAATTTCCCCTCATTATTTCTAGTAACTTCTCTCCATAGAATGAATCAAAATTGATAAAACTTTTGAGATATTTTAAAAAGGTGATAGGATGGACATTGGCTAATATTCTTGGGATTAGACCATCGATTTTTATACACCATATACTTTTGTATGATGAGGATAAGTCCATAAGACAATCTCAATGCTGGTTGAATCCCACACTCCTTGAAGTGTTAAAATTAGAAGTCAGTAAATTACATATTTTGATGATCATTTATCCAATATCTGATAGTAAATGGGTTAGTCCAGTAAAAATTTGTGCCTAAAAAAATAGGAATAACAGTTTTGTAAAATGAAAGGAATGAATTGGTTCCAACACATGTGAAAAACAGTTGGCGAGTCTGTATTGACTACTGCTAACTAAATCAAGCCACGTGGAAGCACCACTTTCCCTTACCTTTCATTGAAAAAATGTTAGATAGATTGGCTGGTAAGTCCCATTATTGTTTACTTGATGGATATTCGGGTTATTTTCAAATATATATATCCCCTAAAGATCAATAAAATACAACATTTACCTATCCATTTAGCACATTTTTATACAGAAGAATGCCTTTCGGTCTATATAATGATCCTGGTACTTTTCAGCGATCTATATTGAGTATTTTTTATGCGTACCTTGAGAGTTGTATGGAAGTATTTATGTATTATTTCGCAGTATATGGTTCTTCTTTTGATGATTGTTTGGAACACCTAGGTTCTCTCCTCCACTGCTGCATTGAAAAAGATCTTGTTTTAAATTATGAGAAATGTCATTTCATGGTTGAGTGGGGAATAGTTCTTGGGAATGTAATTTCAAATAAGGTAATTCAATTTTATAAATCTAAAATTGAATTAATTTCATCCCTTCCATATCCAAAATTTGTTCTTGAAGTGAGATCTTTCTTGGTTCATGCTGGTTTTTACTGCTGATTCATTAAAGACTAGTAAGATCGTACTACCATTGTCCTATTTATTAAAAAAATATTCTCATTTTGTGTTTTATTAAAAAAATTTAGGATGCATTCAATTCACTAAAAAGGAGTATCACATAACCTCTCATCATCCAACCACTAAGGTAGGATCTCCCCGTCGAACTTATGTGTGATACCTCTAACTTTGAAGTCGGGGAAGTTTTATCATAATGGGTCGAGAAGGCTCCCCATGTCATTGTGTATGACTTGAGTACCCTTGACCCTACCTAGTTAAACTACACAACCACTGAAAAATAGCTCATTTCTATTGTGTTTGACTTTGAAAAATTTGTTCATATCTTCTTGGGTTAAAAGTGATTGTGTTTTCTGACTATTTTTCCCTTAGATTTCTCCTAAAGAAACCTGAATCTAATCCCCAACTCATACAGTGGATGCTCCTCCTCCAAGTGTTTGACCTTGATATTGGAGATAAGAGGGGGTGTAAAATGTTGTATCTAACCACATTAGTAAGATTTCTCCACCACTGGACCACCATGTTGACTCATCCCTCCCCATTGGATAAATATTTCCTTAGGAGAACCTTTGTGATGTTGTGTAACTTACCCCCTCGTATGCAGAAATTGTAAATTTTCTAGCAATATCTATGGTACCCACTGATTTCAAAACTTCCCGATCCCATATACTTAAACATGACTCTTGATGGTACATTTGGGATGACCCATATTCTTGGAGAATTTTGGGTGACTAAGTAGTTCGTCAGTGTGTCCCTAACCATGAGTTCACCTCTATTTTGACCTTCTTCCACACTTTGGACTATGGGAGAAACTTTTTCTCTCAACATATAGCTCAAAAGGTCCTTGATTCAGTAATTTATTATCCAAAATTTTATAGGGATGCCCATTTATTTTTCAATTCATTTAGTCATTGTCAATTTATAGGGAATATCTCCAAGAGAAATGAAATTCCCCAACAGCCCATGTTATTCGGTGAAATTTTTGATGCATGGGGCATTGACTTTATGAGGCCTTTTCCAAATTTATTTGTCTTTCTGTACATCTTATTGTATGTGGATTTTGTCTCTAAATGGGTGGAATCAAAGGCCATTAGAACTGATGACTCTCGAGTTGTTTTTTATTTTGTGAGGTCCCAAATTTTAAGTCGGTTTGGTTTTCTTAGATTCGTCATTAGAGATCGGGGTTAACATTTTTGCAATCAAAACATAAAAAAATTTGCTTCATAAGTATGGGGTTTATCATAAAGTCTCCAGTTCATATCACCCCAAACTAATAGACAAGCAGAAATCACAAATCGTAAAGTTAATAAAATCTTGGAAAAAATGGTACAACCCAACAGTAAAGATTGGATTTTTCTCTTGGATGATGCACTTTGGGCATATAGTACAAATTTAAAAACCCCAATAGGAATTTTACCATATAGAATTGTGTTTTTAATTCCTTTTCACTTTTCAGTGGAGGTAAAACACCATGTATATTGGGCTATTAAAAAATGTAATATGAACCTTTTATATTCAGGTGAGCATGAAAGCTATAGATTCAAGAGTTGGAAGAAATTAGACGTGATGCATATGAGAACTCCCAGATCAATAAAGAGAAGACAAAGACTATCCATGATATCATGATTCATTAGTGGACGTTCCATATTGGTGAGAAGGTCCTCATTTAGATTTCAGGCTAAAGATCAACCCAGGTAAGCTTCGTTTCTGATGTGTCGGTCCTTATATTGTTACTAATGCTTACCCTCTTGGTGAAATATATATTTTGCATGAGTAGAGTAGACTAAGTATTACCGTTAATGGGAAGAAACTTAAACAATTATATGAGGATATTCCAAAGAATTAGGTGGAGGAAATCCACATTCTAGAAGCAACATACTAGTGAAACACACTAGATTTTATCCTTCCTTCTCACATTCTCAATTATTACAGTAAGTACACTCCATATTCTAGGTGTGGGGGTGGATACATTCCTGATTTCATTACGATTTTCTTCTCCTTTATTTATTCTTATCTTTTTCATCTTATTTATGGTATTTTCACTTTTCCCCATGTTGTAGAGTTCATTAGGATTTTCATTGGATTTCTTCATTCTTCTCTTTTTATCCTTCTTTATGGTATTTTTACTACCCCCCCTTATGGTCACCAAATCATGGAACTTACTGAAAATGTGTGTTGAAATTTTTGATTCCATGTTGGTTTAACATTTGATGAAAACATCTATCAATTATGGAATGAATGTCTGTATGAATTTAACATCATGGAGTGATTTTTAGTGAATTGGTTTTCTGTCAATGATATAAATGTTTATATCTCTGTGAAACCTTTGAGATAATTGATTCCCCTTGTGTGAGTAGTTATTAAAAAAATAGTGTCACTAATATCTCTACAAAGTATTTCACCAAACCACAAAGTGTGGATATTTCATACTTACTAAAAGGTAAATATAAGTTAGGTTAATATTTTTCAGTTCAAAATGATATTTACATACATTCATTCCTTATCTGATCTATTTAATTACTATACCATATTGACCTATGCGTGTGTACCTGATATCCGACCATTGTATGCCCTCAAAAAAATAATAAGAAAATAAAAAAAATAGGCTTGTGTCTTGGGTAGGTCAAAAAACAATTCTTTTAAACCTTTGATCTTGTCATAACAATTACAATTATTTTCTTGAGGAGATAAAATAAGGGTTGAGAGATGAGTGTGAGATTTGTTCCAATTGAAACTTCTAAAAAAACAAAAATAATAAATGAGGGAGTGATTAAATGTGAAAAATATGGGGATATATGGGTCTGAATATTATGGTTTGACTTCTGGGAATGCTTAATTAAGTGGGTATTGAAATATAATTGTAAAGATTATAAGGCAGGTTTAGTGGACAAAATCATTTATACTGAAAAATGTTAAAATAACCTATATTTTCTAGATAAAAAGTGGAAAGAATAGCATAAAATGGTTTTCACACACACACATGAAGAGTTAGTGGCATGGTTGAATTTTTAATTCCTTTCTCAATTTGGAATCATAAATCTCTTTGAATTTCATTTTTATATGATTAATGTGACATTTTTTCCATTTTTACTAGGAAGAAATCCTTGGTGTGGTTTTTTATTGATCACATTACTTTAATGAATTAAAATTTAATCAAATGTTAAATCTTAATGATGTTGAGAATATATAAATGCATCATTTTTTGGATATGTTTCTTTTCCCATAAGTGAAAATGTTTAGGTGTGGGGGTGTGATCACATAGCGACTCAATATTTAATTCCACCATACATTGTTGTTTTAAACAAGTATTGTAATGAATATTAAAAATATAATAATAAATTGAAATTTATTTTTGATTCAATGAATTAATGTTTATAAATGTTTAATATGTCAATTTTACTTGTTTCATTGTTTACATTGTAGGAGGAGATGATTTGGAGAGTTCGTGATGGAATTCAAGCAAAATGGGCCAAACTGTGCGAGATCCCTAGCATGAAAGTGGAAATTAATATGTATTATGGATAATAATTTCATCCAATTAGGATAGAAATGGGTGTATGAATGAAAAAAAAGTGGGATACATTTCTCTAGAAGATAATGGAGCCCAATTCATTCATTTTGAGGCCCAAAATAGGCCCACAATGTGAAGAAAATATGGGTGGTCCAAATTGGACCACCCTTCTTTATTTGAGCCATAACTCGGGCCTCGAAGATCCAATTGGTATGATTCAACATCCCTTGGATAGATAACTCAAAGATGAACCTCTACACTAATTTTTATGACAATTGAATTCGTTTTGATTAGTCAACCATCCTAATAACAAATGATTAAAAAGTCTATCCTGAATAGTGAGCTAGTCCCTTAGGCACCTAACTTCTTTTGTAGAAAGTGTGATGTTTTGGCCCATAAAATCATTATTATCCCTCATTATCTCATTTTTTATGACCAGGGGTGAGGTTTATTATAATTTTATATCTCTATTAATCCATTTTAGCTCTTTTATCCCTCATGTACTTCTAAGCCTCTTAGTGATCAATTTAGGGGGTGTTTCTTATTGTAATCTTGAGCTCCATGCTTGTAAATTTTGTAAGGTAATTTATTTCCATGTTTTTTGTAAATTTTTCATCATTTATACCTTCTAAATTTTTTTTATTCTGGTATGATCGAATAAAAATCCAAGGAACAATAATCTACATGATTCCATGCAAAACCTGGATCTTGTGATGATTTGAGTGTGATTACCTCTTTTCTCACCCCCTCCCTTTCATGAGTGTGAAAATGGACTGTGTCGGTTGATAAAATCTAAGAAATTGAACCTATAAATATGAATGTTCTTTTCTTGTGTAATATTTTTATCACTAACACAAATCTGGTCATCTCATAATGTTGTTGATGTGATGCCTTGATTGAGTTCCATTTTTAAATCGATTCATGTTTGTTAATTTTGAGCGGTCATTGATAATCAATGTAGTTGGTCACTCAAATCCAAGGTGGTAACCTAGTAAGAACTCACATACCATTACTGGTTTTAGCATGTATAAAATCAAGGAATCAATGATCCTTCCCTTTCTCTTGAGATTGATGACGGATTGAGCATCAAGGAACACTTACCCGGGTTGATCGTGATTTCTCCAACCAGTTTCTCTTAGTAGTAATATACTTTCAATTTCTATTTTAAGTAAAATAACAAATTTTATAAAACCCCATTTCTCTTTTAGTTTCTTAATCAGAACCTCATTTTAGAATTAATTATCTAAGGCTCCCTCGAGAGATGGCCTAGAGTTGATGCTATACTGCAGAAATTCTAGTTAAAAATAAACATCTAATTTGATGTGCTCGACAACACGATCATACCTTCTTCATATCTATGAAAGAATGGATAACCGTGGTGTTAGATGAATCGGAGATTATCCATTATGCTAATGAATCATGTTTTTCATCATTGTTTCACAATAGTATCGATGCTCTGCAAGAAGAAATGTTTCACTATATGTGCAAGGGAAATGAGAGATAATTAGCTTCCCTTAATTTTCGACTTCACATACTGAGGACCAAGAGCTAATCATGCCCCTTAGTCATAGAAGCACACCATCGAGAATACATAGTAGGGACTGAGAGCTAGTTAGTCCCCTCTTTTTTGAGTGCATCCCAAGGGATCGTCGTCTTCCCTTCTCGTGAATTGAACCCTCATCGTCAGTCATGTGAATCCCTCCTCCAAAGTATAACACAAGCTGTGATGTCCCACTACATGATACTCCCAAGGCATCATCGTATCCCTCATTTTCATACATATGCATCCCAAGGTATTATTGCGTGCCTTCCTCATGTATTGGACCCTTTTCATCAGTCATGTGCATCCCTCCTCAAAAGGATAACACAAGTCATGGTGGTCCACTATATGGAATACCCAAGGCATCATCATTTTCCTACCCCATGCTTTGGACCCTCATCACCAGTCATGTGCATCCCTCCTCCAAAGGATAATGCAAGTTTATGGTAAACCTGTCTTGTCTCCAAGAACAAAACCAAAAAGTATACATAGAATGGAAGTATATATATATATATGCAATAATAATACATCATTATGAGTAAAGTAGCACAAAATGTACACGTAATTACACATCAATGTGATTAAAAAGCTACAAGTACTCATGGAATGAAGTGTAATATATAGTTTCTAGGGCTACACACACACCCACATGAATTCATTATCTATCATGGTCTTTAAAAATGTTTTTTCATCATCTTATTAATGAAAATAATTTGTAAACAAGACCAAGAAGTTAAGTAACTTCCTACCTCAATAGTTAGTAAAAACCTCTCATAGTTTTTCCTGATGTTAGAGTGGCATATTAAAGTCTAAAGTTTTCAACATGTCAGTGCATGAGGTTTAGCAGAGGTTTTCCTAGAATAATAAAATTTATTTTATTTCAAAATAAATAAAACATCACATGTGATAATTCTTTCTCTTTCTCGAATAATTCTCAAATTATCCTTAAATTCATCGCATGCGCTGATAAATATTAATTATCACTTTACCCTTTAATAATTCACATGAAATGATGATTCATGACTTTTAAGTTAATTTTATCACATGCGCTGAAAAATTAAATAATTATTTTATCATTTCTAAAATGTCATGTGAAATGATAAATCATGAATTTTAATTTAATTTTATCATGTTCACTGATATATTAAATAATCATTTAATCATTTATAAAATTTCACATTAAATGATAAATCATCACTTTTTATTTTATCATATGCGCTAATAAATTAAATTATAAATTTTTCTCAAAAATTATATGTGATGATAATTATATTTCATGGTTAATTAAAAAATGATACTTATGATTTTCAAATTTTAAATTTATTGCTTAAACTGATAAATTAAATTTCCATTAAATCATTTAAATTATCATTTAATAAAATAGTTTACCCATCGCTTGATAATTTTCTCCCAATTATCTTTGATAATTTCATGTAAATATATTGAATAATTGTTATGTAATAATTTTGTAAAATTAATTATTGGACAATTCTATATACATTGATCGAAATAATTCAATGTTTTATCCCCTTAATAATTTTGATAAATTATTTTTCTATAAAACATTGCAATTATCATTTAATGATTTTATCATTAACCTTTGATAAATCAAATTAATTATTTTATAGTAGTTAAAATAATTTATTGCTTGATATTTTATTTTAAATGACCCATTTAAAAGGCAAAAATCAGATTGAACAAAACATTTTATCCTTTAAATCAAAAATATGATTTAGGTTCTTCTTGTCGATAAGAATCTAACGAAACTGAAGATGTGTAATTTCGATCATTAATATGGGAGGTATTGAATTTAGAATATTGGATAAAAATTTAGAAAAATTAAAAGGAGATAAGAACCGTAACTCTAGGCACTGTGCAAGTAGTTCCAAAAGAGAAGGGAGGGTTACCTGTTGGAATCTTGATTCTTGGTTTTTTTACTCCCAAAATTAGAAAATGAGTTATGGTGATTATATCGGTTGGGTTGTTGGGTTCATATAGGGGTATTCGAAAGAATGGGGTTGGAAAATCTAACCCTAAATTCCATCTCTATGTTGAAAGTTAATTACGCACTTCCAACCATTAATGAACACGAAAATCATTATAGACTCATTTATTATAACTCATTAATTCATTTTAAATTTTAAAGATGGTCGAAATGGACTGATTTGAAGCTTTCCAGAAGCTTCTTAATTCTCCCATGGTGAAGAGGTGGTGCATTTCATGGGGGGAGAAGATGCATGAATAGTGAACCCTACTTTTTTATCATTTAATTAATTATTTTTTCACACAATTTAACCAGTTTTAAAAGGTGATTAAAAGGGTCAATTGTGCATAAATATTATACCTCTTAGGTTAAAACCTCTATTCTAAGAACAATGGAAGTGTCATAATTTTCGTGCGACATTCTTTTTGTGAGATATAAAATTATTTCCAATAATTTAATATATTAATCATTTTATTAAAAAAAAACTTTAACTTGTGAGTGGGTTATCAAAATTCCCGCTTTATTAGAATATTATACCCTTCCTTGATTAAACACACCATTTCCTACCTAACATTGGTCCCAAATTTCCCATACAGAACACAGTTTGTGAGATATTGATTATTTAATATTCAAAAAATGGACTAAATAATTAATTAAAATTTAAAAATTAATTTTTGTGAGTGACGCATCCAAACATCTGAATATTAAAAATTTTATACCCTATCTATGATAAAATCCTTGTTTCAGACCTATCGGTGGTCTTAGTTTTATCATATGATGCACTGTTTTTTAGTTATTCAATTATTTTGAATAAAATTTCCCAATATTAAAATAATATAATTAATATTTTTCTGTCTTCACTTAGTGTTTGAGGGCCTTAACAGCTCTCACTAACTTGGTGTATTACTTTGAAAATATTCTATTGAATATTCTAGAATGTTAACCGGTCTTTTTACCCTTCTTTGATGCATTTAACAAAAAATAATATTTTTCGTTGATAAATCATTTTTTTCAACTTAATAATTTATCATTAGAGGGATTTATGATTATTGTAAAAATTAGGATGTTACAAATATATTTCAGGAACTTATGATCAAATTATACCATAAACTGTACCCCAAATAGATAGTGACTCCCTGATTTGAGTGCATACATACCAGCTATCAAACCAAGATCATGGGTAGGGTAGTTTTTCTCATTAGGGTGTAACTAGTGAGATCCATAAGTCACAAAAATTTTCCCCTACATCAAGACACATCCCAAACCAATATCAGAAGAATTACAGAAAAATTCATAACCCAACCTTGGTTTCAGTATATTCAAAATTGGTATTGAATTCAACCACATCTTCAGATCCTCAAAGGATCTATGTCACTATTCATTCCATTAAAACTTTTCACCCTTATAGTTTAAAGTTGTCATTAAATAAGTAGTCTTAAGGAATTCATGAACAAACCATCTATAATAACCAGCAAAACCCAAGAATTTCTAGATCTAAAAAAAATTTATGTGATTCTCCTATGAAATAACTACTTGTACCTTTTTAGGATCGACTAAGACAAACCTGTCTAATATCACATGCCCCATAAAATTCACTTCTTGGATCTAAAATTCACACTTGTAAATCTTACCATATAGACAATGTTCACTCAAAGTTAAAATATTGATATCCAAATAGTTTATATTATCATATTTTGAATTAGAGTACACAAAAATATAATACATGGAAACAACAACAAAAATATCTAAAACTGATGATAAATCTAGTTCATCAAATCCATAAACAACATAGGATAATTAGTGAGGCCAAATGGAATAAATAGAAATTTGAAATTCCCACATTGACTCATAAATATTATTTTAGGTATAACCTATTCTAAAAATCTCAACTGGTGATAACCTAGATGCAAGGAATTATTATAAAACCAAAAATCCCCTCTAAGTTGATCAAAGAGATCATATATCCTTAGAAAAGGGTATTTTTTCTTAACAATAATCTGATTCAACTTTCGATAATCAATACAAACTCTAAGTCTCTCGTATTCCTTTTTAGAAAAGAGGGAAGGAGAAGCCCATGGTGATATGCTATGAAGAATAAATCATTTATCCTCTAGGTCCTCAAGTAGGTCCTTATGTTCCACTGACTTTGTAGGTTCCATATGGTAAGACGACATCCAAACTAGCATCATATGTGGGAGAAGGTATATATTAAACTCAACCTCTCTCTCTATAGTAAAATCATAAAATCATCTATAAAGTCTCTGAGGTACTCACACATGGCTGCAGGATGTAGACCACCCAAGAAAAAGTCAACTACATTGAGAATCATCTCATAAAACTAGAATGTGATTACCCTTGTATATGGAATAATAGGCCCTAACCTTCCTGATCTAGAGTCTCTCTCACCCTGAAAAATATGAGTGAACCCATCAGGGGATAAGAACTAAAATAGATGGTAATAAATTTCTATCTAGTCCTTAACGTAGATTATTTAATCCATTTCAATAATCAAGTTAAAGGTCGTAAGATCAAGCACTAAAAAGTCCCACTCCACCTTAAAGTCAAATATCATCATCTGACACATGGGACATTTAAAACCTTGTTTGTACCTATTTCCCTAATGCATGTAAAGATTAGAATAATAATGGAATAAGTTCCAAATTCCATACCAACACAAAAACTATCTTTTATGATATAAAATAATGAGTAACACCCAAATCAAACAGATCTATCACCATAGAAGATGATAAAAATGTAGTACCTCAAACATTAGTTGGTCCTACTTCAAGTTCTTCTAGAACATATTCCACTACATATATTCATCTTGTCTTAGACACTTGAACGTATCCCTTAGACTGAGGATTATATCCACCACCCTTTGAAGCATCAAAATGATCCTTTGAATCCTTGCTGAGAGTGGATCCTGTCTTACTAGCATAATATATCTTTTCAAAAAAATGTTGTAAATGGCTAGATCATCCACAAAGGTAAAAATTCCTTGGAGTCTCTATAAATTTAGTCTTGGTGTCACCTCTCTTTCCACACTATTAGTATAAAAACTAAAGATACCCTATCTTCACCCCTGAGAATGATCCTCAGGAAAATTTACCACCCTTAAACTTCCTTTTCTAGTTATAAAGTACACCCTAGCTAACCACTGAACCAAATGAATCTCCACCAAAACCTGTCTTCCCATCTATGTTTACCTCGGCTAAAGCTTCCTTGTCAATTACCTCCAAAATTTTCGTAAGACACATGATTATCAACATCGACTGAATAGAAATGCTCAGTCTCAACTCAAACCTTCGAGCCTTCAATTACTCATAAGTGACAAGCTCCAGTTCTAGATGCACTAAATCATCAATACATGTAGTATTATCCAAAATGGTATAATACCCCTACTTTAAGGTCATAAACTCCCAAGTCTTCATTGTACACAATATCTCATGATAAAACTGCTAGTTAAGGATTTTCTTATTGAAATATTAGGTAAGGTACTCATGAAAATTAACTTGCACAATAGATTCCCACCATCATCCTCTCAGTCCCTCAAACATATAAAAGGAAAAATCCATATTAGAGTCTTCAAGAGTTTTTAAGAAGTTGAATATCCACTCTATCCACCAAAGACACTCCTCGAATTCCTAGTGTCCTTTTTTATCCTGATAGAATGGTGGATGTTGCTTAGTAAATTCTAATCCATGATCTACTACGTGTCTTGGGTTCCCAACACCAACTTCACCCATAGTCAAAACATTGCAGATAATAGCTTCTACCAAATTAGGATTCACCAGAGGATTCACCTATGAAATCTCTCTCATAGCTTACTCTCTCAGATTTGGAAGATCTCTTCTTGATGGAATTTTCTAACAAAATAAAAAAAACCTATTAGACATGAGAAAACTCCAAAATCATAGTACCAACCTCTTGTATTGATAAAAAAATATTTAGAACATTAATAATATAAATTTATCACCAAAATATTAACAAAAAATCATACTTAAAAAAGGAACACTTCAATTAAAATAAACTTCTAATATATTTCATTTTAATGACCTCAAACACAAAGTCTCAAACCTGGTAAAAATCCCTAACCACCCATGGTAACTCAGTTTCAGTCACGGTTGTGATCTAGATAGGACCCTTTTTTGCACTACTATTCGAATTTTGATGGTCCAAACTCTGATCTACCCAAGACGCAGGACCAAGATTAAGTAGTGTTAACGCACTTTAGGCTGAGCATCCCTTTGATACCAAATTATTATGAACTAAACAGAGTCAACTGGAAAAGAAACATGAACCGAAACATCACATGATATAGGGATAAAAGGATAAAAAATCAATCCTGAATATAACCAAAACAAGACAAACAATCCAATCCAAAATGGGTTAAATAAGAAAGTAATTCATATCCCCATGTGACCAACAGTCACCTCCAAACCAACCCAACCCGAAAAAAGTTGTAACAATAAAAGTCAACATGCTACTTGATTCTTTACCCTTTACTTAGATCATATAATAAAATATCTACAAACACCCAAAGGAACAAATAGGGTGTGATCCAAATCCCAATATGATAACATCATAATTTTTATACATGGTCTAATATTAGGAATAAAATAATTATATATTTTAAAATAAGCAGTTTTACATAGAATTTTTGTAAATCTAAACCATTTATAAATAATTTTTCTATTTTATTCATTTGGTTTTCATAAAATTGTTTCAAAATATTGTTCCATAAATATGACACATAGAAGTGATAAAAAAGGAAATCATAACCATGAATCAATATGTATACAGGTAAACACATATCCATGAAACAACCTATCATGAAAATCTATGTGATATAACCACATATACAAAAACCTATAAGAAACAGTCCATGATAAAAACAATCATACAATAAATAACCATAATAGTAAATGAAAAATGAAAAATCACCCCATATTGGGGTCTAGCCTATGGGAAAATGTGTATTAAACACTCAAAATCCTAACCAAGAATATGTTCGATCCAAAAGATATCAAGTCCAACCAAAAAATATCAAACAATTTTGCCTACTAGTGGTGAAACACACACTAAGGATACCCATGTCTCCATCCCAACACACCCAAGGTTCTTGTAGTGTATTTTTTCAAATTGAATTTAAAACCATGCTCACAATTTTAAAAAAATGAAAATCCAAACCAATTCTACTTTGGAGTTTGAAAACACATTTCCAAATCAAGAAAATTCATTTTAAAATAGAAACCATTTTTCAAAAACATTTTCTTTTATAATAAATCATTTAGAACCATTTAACAGATTAATGAAAAATACAAAGGAATTTATCAAGAATGATGTTACAACCCAACCCAACAGAGCTAGAGTCATGACTCTCCATGTAACGCCCTAACCCTAGTTACCCATAGTCGGTGCATTATTACATAAAATTGGAATGATCACAAGAGATCAAGTCTCAAAATATCTATTAGTTTAGTAGCCTTGGAAGTTCTAGACACATGCATAAGTTTTACATTAAATTGTGAAATAAAAAACAACAACATTGTATCCCCATTGAACACACTCATAACCCTTAGCCTATCCATGAAGGTCAATCATAATATAATTCATCACATCATGGGAAAAAGTAAACATAAGTGAGGTGTGAGCTTTGATTATCAGTAAGGATAACAATATAGCAGAAACATTCATAAATAAACATAAACATTTATGGAAATGTATAAGACTAAAACACAAGACTTTTAAACTTAAACTTTAGTATAATATGGAAAATATAAATCAAATAATACCATTTAATTATTCACATGGATATTATACTAGTCTAATAATCACATATAATATCAATAGGTAATTTTATAATGATGGAATGCATAATTTCGTACATCATAACCACATATTCAAGGCCTCATTCCAAGGCTACAAATAAGATTTTGTCAAGGCCTTGTGTCAAGAGACTAGTTTGTCACATGAGACCTACCAATGCATTTAGGATCTATAGTAGGCTCCACCCATCACTTACTAAGTCCAATATATTCCTCATATGAAATGGTCGAAACATAATCTGAACATTCATATTAAAACTAGCATATGAAATGTCAATATTTTTACCACAAACAATGAATGGTATAAAAATAGCACATCTAAAGTCAAAAATAACTCATTCAATAAATTATGGAAGATTTTATTATAATTAATCAACCTCAATCAAGAATAATAAAGGATATTGACATAGATGAAAATAATCAGTAAAACTATTTTATAGAAATATCCCATTTTTCTTGAAAACATTTAAAAGTCACACTAGATGTCAAGAAACTGTTAAAAAGAGATTTTTGAATCAAAGTGTCCCATACCAATTTGAAACTTTTAAAAGGAAATTTAATTTGAAAGCATTCATGTCCACATAAATAAATTCTTAACACCATTTTTAAAACATATACATTAATGAAAAAGATTTAGAAGAATAAATATTTAAAACATTCAAAATGATATTTTAGTTAGAGTTCATAACCAAATGAGAGATGCTTGAATACAAATAATTGAGGTAATAAAAACCTTATAATATCATGAGAATAACGTTATTCATGATATAATATGTCAAAGTACATTATATACACCATATAAAAGTGAATTGGTGCATAACAACAAAGAAGTCTCAATGGAATATAAATTGAGGTGAAATCCCTTGTAAAGATCATATCCTTAAGTTAAGAATAAATCAATGAAATAATTATGTGTGAAAAATATAAATACACTAAATGTAAATTTATATTCATTGTAAATCAATCAAAGGTCATTCACACATATTCTTGTAAAAACAACACCAATGACTAAGATTTTTAACTCAATGAATGGAAATTGAGTTAAGATTATCCTTATCAAGTTCATATAAATGACTTGAGAATTTATAAATGGATTGATTATGTGTATAAAAAGTATATCCACACAAATGGGAGTGTACATTACTACATAAATAAATAAACAGTGATTTCACATAAAATCTTGGAGTAAAATAATAAATAAAGTGTGTGTAAAACCCAATGAGTTGAAATTGAAATTAGAAGTTCCCTTATCGATTTGGTAACTTATGAAACATACACTCTATGAAAGAGGATAATACAATGATGATGTAAATACCCATAAATTAAAGTATATTACACAAATAATACAATCATGGTCAGTATATACACCACACAAAATGAAATAGTGGCAAATATAGCATGAATCTCACGAGAATAAAAAGTGAGATGAAAACCCCTTACCTTGTACTTTTCCTTAGTCGAGGGTACGTTAACCTCCTGAATAATAGTTAAATAATTGTTATTAAATTATTCAAGAACCACATACATAAATATGATATCATATATGATCTTTTAATATTGCTTTGTTTATAATATTTTAGTAGTATCATTGTTTCGGGTGTTAACTGATTTGTTTTCCTTTATTTGTTTTCTTACGTAAGTCATGTTTTTTATGGATAGGATATATTTGGTTAATATACAGAATTATATCAAGTTCCTAAAAATTATTTTAAATCATAAAATAAAAATTATTCTTGAATGGTTATTATGGGAAATGAATCTCATCGCGTTCGTGGAGACGGTAATCTGTATGTACACACGAGCGAAAATATCATTCTATTAATGGTGAAATCATATGTAATTGGATGGTATATCATATATACAGAATAATTAACATGTTATATTTATTATTTACATCAATTATACAAATTATTATACTCATCCAAATAATGAAGTGTCGAATAACAAACTACACCACGATGTGGAGATGGTCAGCCATACGTACGCACGTATGGTGACTTTGTCATTCATAAGATGGATAGAATAATCAATATGGTTGTAACATATTTATAATAACATGAAAGTATGTAGAAGGTACTGGAGAAGTTATTTTTTTATGTAAACACAAAAAAAAGAGGAAGTGTAAGAAGAAAATAACTATGAAAGAGGTGGTGAAATTATTACCTCTTCTTCAGGTGCTTCCTTTTGATTTGATTAAAAGGGCTCCTTAGGTTGGCTTTATGATCAAATTAAGGACTATAGGTTGAATTGAGGGTTGTTGGGAGGATATTTGAGTAGGTTTTGTCCTAGAAAAATGTATTTGGATGTGTGAATATGACAGAAGGGGAAGTACCCTTTTATAAGAAAGGTGAGGGTCACTTTAGGAAAAGCTTGAAATATTATTTTCTTATAAAATAATTTTCAGTTTATAATGGATCCAAATGAATTTATTTATAGCATAAGGTCGGTATGGGTCGAAATATTCTCAACCAATAGGTTTTAGACATCTTTTGGTCATCATAGTAACCTTATCTTCTAGATTTAATTCTTAGCTAAATATTTTAACTTTTACCATGTCTTCTTGTTTTTGTATATTTCATGGTCAATAAACATACTATAAAATTTAAAGAGAACCACAAGTGGTTCATTAAGGACATATCTATAATTATATAAGTCCTTTGTCTGAACATTATATTTTTAGGAATATTATATCATTTAATAATATATTATTTTCTTTAAAAACTCTTTGATGTTAATTTTGACACTATTTAGTATTTGGTTTTTGTGAAAGTCAAAAAAACGTGATTACTTTCAATAAAACATTAAATCAACCCTAAAATTTCATATTAACCTATAAAATTAGTTCAATACATCAAAAGTATCAATTTAAATTTATTTTTATATTTATAATATCAATTATTTTAATCTTTCATTAATAAGTTAATTATTGCATCATCATTGTGTCATAAATAAATTTAATTATTTAAAGTATAAAATTTATAAATAAAATATCATATTGTATTAAATATTTTCTATCTATAATGAGTATTTATAGTCGAATTTATCTTATGTGTAACCCTATATTAAAAATGCTTTAGTTATTAAACATTGAATTTAACACTTTTAACTCTTCTTTAAATAAAATATAATAAATGTCCTAATCTAATCAAAGTGGATTAAAAAAGATCATATTTTTTTCCTAAGGTTTATTTTTTTCGAAATACACTTATCCAATAGAATTGGTACATCTTTTAGGGTAATTATAATATCATTTTTACTTTTAATTACCCTATTTTCTTTTAACCGTGGTAAATAAAATTCAAAATTTACTATTCACTTAAAATTATTTCCATCCTATTGAACCAAATTTTACTTAAAGATGTCAACTATGTCTCTAGGATTTTTGAAATTCAATTCACTTAAGTGGTAAAATTATGTTTTGTGCAAATTTGTAAAGGTGCCTAGAAGGTGGGTAAAAGACGGTAAAAAGTTCAATAAAATTTTATATATCTAATCTTATTATAAAATGACTTCAATGAATTAAATTGTACTAATATAGGTATTTTTTATATATTTTTAATTTAAAATAAATTTAAATTAAAAATAATTATTTAAATAAAAATCTGCTTTAAACAATCACACAGTGTTTTTCACTATTCATCAAAAATTGAAAGTTTTTAGAAAAATACGAAAAAAAATCACCCAAAGCTAATTTTGATATTACAGATTCAAAAATTATGACAATTTTACCAAATTCGAAACATATAAGTTGTATTAATTATTTTTAAAAAAATATTTCCATTGAAAAAACTGGAAAACGGGTTTTTGAGAAGTAAAAACTATCAGAAGATTGATATATGTTTATGTCCAATTTAAAGGTAAAATTACTTACAAAAACAAAAATTGGATTAAATGATAAAAATATAATTTAACTATACTTAAAAACTATTCAAATGTATAATTTAATACTATAAATTATTTTGATTAAAAAAGATGTTTTAATTAAAATTTAGTATCTTTCACTATTCATCAAAATATAAAAGTTATCAGAAAAGCACCAAAAATTTATCCAAACTAAATATTTATGGCCCGATTCTAAATAAGAAGTTTATTTTGTCAAATTTAATATATAAGTTTCAAATATTGGATTTTAAAAGGGTTCTCCATTAAAAGGAGG
Source organism: Viscum album (assembly GCA_963277665.1). Lineage (NCBI taxonomy): Eukaryota > Viridiplantae > Streptophyta > Magnoliopsida > Santalales > Viscaceae > Viscum > Viscum album. The sequence goes on from OY728135.1 coordinate 1,276,125,894, forward strand.
TAAAATTGCATTTTTGGAAAAATACTTCTTTTATCTGAAAAATTGAATTTGTTCTTATATTATGTCTAAGAAACACATAATATGGATGTTAAAATTATATGGAGTATATAAAATTCAAAATTAGGTTAATATTATTCATAACCGCTTTTTGAAAAGCTAGTTTGGTAAGTCGTGGTGCGCTCGAACTCAGTGTTGCATGTTGCACAAGCTATTGAATTACTTTAAAGAAAATAACTTACTATGAAATCTTGGGGTGTTACATTCTTCCATCCTTTTGGAAATTTCATCCTCACAATTTTAAAATTGGGCTTGGGAACTTTATTGAGAGTCCCACATCGAAAAAAAAAGTCAATAAAAATATCACTTTAAAAGAAATAAAGAGAAGTTAAAAGGTCGCCCGAGATAACCCATACTAGGATTCCATATAGGAAAACATGGATATGGAAGATAAACTAAGTGTCAAGTTCTGATAGAGAGTGATAGAAAACATGATCAAGAGAAAGTTAAAAACAAGAAAACTACAAACTTGTTATGGGTTAAACGGTCATTAGTTTCCCAATAGGAAAAGTAAATGGACAATGTTTTTTGTTTTAAGTTCCATTTCATAAAGTTGAGGAATTTATTTACAAGATTGACTAAGAACATAAAGAGATATACTTAATTTTCAAGTATTGTTTCATCCTTTAAAAAATTTCTACCACTAACTCATCTTTTCTCCAAATAATGAGTATTAAAGATGACTTACTCGTACCTAAAGCACTAGAATAATGTTCTAGATAATCACATAATCCAAAAAGGATAAACTATATATTTCCCTTGTCTTTAGAGATTAACCAAAACCAAAATGGTTAGTACAAGATCAGATGATCCCCAGAATGGATAATCCTTTATAGAAATAAATGATCATCTTAATTTCCAAAATTAAACAAACAATACCCAAAGTTCAACAAAGACTATTCAATAAACAATTTTCCTTAAAATCCTTCAATATAATCCAAACTAAGATTGAAACCCAAAACTTAGAAGAATTTAATCACATAGTCTTTCAGAGAAAATCTTAACATTTATCTCCAAATAACATCAACTGCACTTAAAGTCTCATACTGAAGTGTAATTAACCAAATCACATGTTCTCTATGATAGGTTAATCATTTCCATTCATAACCTGAATCTATATAAAAAAATAAATATTATTCCAAAAAAATTCGCCATTACTCCTCAAATGAAATCCCATAGTGTTCTATTTTCTTTTGGCATATAGTGTTCCCAATAAAGTGAACATCTTCCAAAATAACATTTATCACTTAATCACTAAATCATTTTCCTATACTAAGTATATCTATTTGATAAAACATAAGATCCCGAATCAACTTATTATTGATCAATAAAGTCATTTAACTAAAAAAATTAGTCACACTAACTAGGCACTTCACATAGTCTAGTGGTAGATGATAAATCACAATCGCACTTTGGTTATGGGTTTGATTCCCACAGCTTTGTCAGACACGACAGGTTGTCACATGGTATGCATGTTTTCCTTTTTCAAAAAATATATTTTATAACATTCCAAAAATGATATAAATTCCACAAAATAACCATAACATAATTTAACCACAAATGTTATCCCATACCTCACATTTTCATCCCAAAAATTGATAACATGTAATCGCCTCAAATTCAAGGATCATATAAACCCAAATGGTTCTTTATAACTATATCCACAAACGAAAAGATAATTATTACTCAAATAGATTTTTCACATAACAAACTACAGGGTTATGCACATAAGAGAAAAGTATTCCAAATTAATCCCATCAACTAAGAGAATTAATACTTTTAATCATTTCTCTATCTATTTATTTTCACATAGGTTCTTCCGTGACCTAGTGGTTATCCTATAGAATAGGAAATTGACTCGGGTAAGGTCCAGGTCCCCTAAATTTATAAAAAAAGACTGTAAATGTATTCTTAGGATCATTTTTATTTTATTCCATGGTACTCTTCATTTTTCCTCAGAAATTATTTACTTTATGTCCTTATTTCCCACACATAAATCATTTCTTTGTTCCATTAAGACACTTTCCTTGGTGTCTCCTTCCACATTTCCTACATGATAGTAATTGAGCTTTCTTTTCACCATTTCTGGAGGTCTTATCATTATCCTCCTTTCTCTTCTTTATTGTTTTTGATAGTTTGTTAATGTATATGTTGTTGATCATATTTTTGTAAACCTACTTCAGCATGAACATGATATCTTTTACGCCTATCAAGATTTCATTTAGTTTCTCATTTCCACCATCGTGCCCATCTTGTACATCATGTTCAATGTTATTATGAATTCCTTGGAATCCATCCATTGACTAAAACCAAAAATCATAGTATGAGTAACAATAGTCAAAAAACCATTTATAGAATATCATAACACCTTATTTTCAATATAAAACACCTTAGTATTAACCAAGGTTATTTATTCTCATCTTATATTAAAATATTTCAAATCAGTTTGTAAATAAAATTTGAATTATCCTAAGAATATCCCCCAGGAGTGTTGTAACCAAGAGTGCAGCAAGCCCCGTTTTCGTGCACTAGTTCCCGTTAGAGTCTATATCAAACCGGTGTTTTCATGTTTTACCCCTAGATACATCTGTTCTAGAGCCGCATCTACCTGCTCATATCCAGACAAGGATGTATTTCTTGGAAAATTCAAAAAATCTCTACATTACCAAAATTATACTAAGTTCTTATATACTAATCCTCAAATCTATCTTAGGATAATTTTCTCTAATAAGAGTTTTTCTAAATCCAGTTTCTTAGGATTGTACTAAACTTCCTCTGATAGCAACTATAATGCCCCAACCCTAGTTACCCGGAGTCGGTGCATTATTACATAACATTGGCATGATCACAAGAGATCAAGTCTCAAAATACTGATTAGTTTAGTAGCCTTGGAAGTACTAGATATATACATAAGTTTTAAATTAAATTGTGAAATAAAAAAACAACAAAATTGTGTCCCTATTGAACACACTCATAACCCTTAGCCTATCCCTAAATGTCAATCATAATATACTTATTCACATCCTGAGAAAAATAAAAGATAAGAAAGGTGTGATCTCAGATGCTCAATAAGTATAACAATATAGATGAAACTTTCATAAATAAGCATAAAAATTTAAGGCAATGTATAAGACTAAAACACAAGCATTTTAAACATAAATTTAGTATAATATGGAAAATATAAATCAAATAATTACATTTACTTGTTCACATGGATATTATACTAGTTGAATAATCACATTTAATATCAATAGATAACTTCATAATGATGGAATGCATAATGTCTGACATCATAAAAAGATAGTAAAGTCCTTGTGCCAAGGCTACAAATAAGATTTTGTGAAGGCCTTGTGCCAAGACACTAGTTTGTCTCATGAGACCTACCGATGCATCAAGGAGCTATATTAGGTTGCACCTATCACTTAATAATTCCAATTCATTTGTTATATGAAAATTTTGAAACATAATATGAACATTCGTATTAAAACTAGCATACGAAATGTCAATATTTTAACCAAAAATCATGAATGGTATAAAAATAGCACATTCACATTAAAACATAATTAATTAAATACAATATGAAAGATTGTATTATAATAAATCAACCTCAATCAATAATAATGAAGGATATTTACATAGATGAAAATAATCAGTAAAACTATTTGATAGAATTATCCCCTTTTCTTGAAGACATTTAAAAGTCTCTCTATTTATCAAGAAGTTGTTGAAAATTATATTTTTGAATCAAAGTGTGCCATACCAATTTGAAAATTTTAAAAGTAATTTTAATTTTAAAACATTCATGTCCATATAAATAAATCCTTAACACCATTTTTAAAACATGGACATTAATGTGAAAGATTTAGAATAATAAATCTTTAAAACATTTAAAATGATATTTTAGTTAGAGTTCCTAACCAAATGATATACGCTTGAATACAAATAATTGAGGTAATAAAAACCTTATAATATAATGTGAATAAAGGTATTCATGATATACTATGTCAAAGTACTGTATATACATCATATAAAAGTGAATTGGTTCAAAACAATAAAGAAGACTCAATAGAATGTAAATTGAGATGAAATACCTTATAAAGACTGTATCCTTAGGTTAAGGATAAATCAATGAAATAATTATGTGTGAAAAATATAAATACACTAAATATTATTGGATATTCAGTGTAAATAAATCATAGTACATTCACACGTATTCTTGTAAAAACAACACCAATGACTTGGTCGTTTAACTCAACGAATGGAAATTGAGTTAAGATTACCCTTATCATGTTCATATCAATGAATTTAGAATTTGTCAATGGAGTGATTATGTGTATAAAAATTATATCCACACAAAGGGAGTGGAAATTACTACCTAAATAAATAAATAGTGATTTCACACACATTCTTGGAGTAAAATAATCAATAAAGTTTGCGTAAAACCTAATGAATTGAAATTGAAATTAGAACTTCCCTTACTGATTTGGAAACTTATGAAACATACACTCCATTAAATAAAGATCATAAAATTAAGATGTAAATACCCATAAATTAAATTATATTACACAAATAATACAATCATGGTTAGTACATACACCACACAGATGGAAATAGTGGAAAATATAGCATGAATCTCGCGGGAATAAAAAGTGAGATGAAAACCTCGTACCTTGTACTTTTTCTTAGTTATGGGTATGTTAACCTCATTTTAATAGTTAAATAATTGTTATTAAATTAAACAATAACCACATACATAAATATGATATCATATATTATCTTCTAAAATTTATTTGTTAATAATATTTTAGTAGTATCATTGTTTTGGGTGTTAACTGATCAGTTTTCCTTTATATTTTTTGTTACATAAGTCATGTTTGTTATGGATAGTATGTATTTGATTCATATAAACAATTATATTAAGTTCTTAAAAATTATTTTAAATCATAAAATAAAAATTATTCTTGAATGGTTACGATGGGAAATGAATCTGATCGTGTCCATGGAGATTGTAATCCGTACGTACGCAAGAATGACAATATCATTCTATTGATGGTGAAATAATATGTAATTGGATGATATATCATATATAAAGAATAATTAACATGTTATATTTATTATTTAAATAAATTATACTCATTATTATTCCTATCTAAATAATGAAGTGTTGAATAAAAAATTACACCATGACATGGAGACGGTAAGTCGTACGTACGCACGTATGGTAACTTTATCATTCATAGGATGGATAGAATAGTGAATATAGTTGTACCATATTTATAATATAATATCATTATATAGAATTTATTGGAGTTTTTATTTTTTTATGGAATCAAAAAATAAATAGGAAGTGGAAGAATAAAAGAACTTTGAAAGAGTTGGTGAAATTATTACCTCTTCTTCGGGTGCTTCCTTTTGATTTGATCAAAAGGGCTCCTTAGGTTGGCTTTATGATAAAAGTAAGTACTATAGGTTGAATTGAGGGAAGTTATGATGATATTTGATTAGTGTTTGGTCAAGACAAATGGATTTGGATGTGTAAAGCTGAGAGAAGGGGAAGTACCCTTTTATAAGAGAGGTGAGGGTCACTTTAGGAAAAGCTTGAAATATAATTTTATTATAAAATCATTTTCATTTTATAATGGATTAAAATGGATTTATTTTGAGGATAAGGTGGGTATGGGTCTAAATATTCTCAAACAATAGGTTTTAGACAAGTTTAGGTCACCATATTAACCTTATCTTTTAGATTTAATTCTTAGTTAAATAGTTTTACTTTTACCATGTCTTCTTATATTTTTATATTACATGGTTAATAAAATTACTATAAAATGCCAAGATAACCTCAAGTGGGTAATTAATGACATATATATCATTATATAAGTCATTTGGCCGAACCTTATATTTTTTGGAATATTATATCATTTAACAGTGTAGTATTTGTTTTAGAAACTCATTTAGGTCAATTTTAACACTATTTAGTATTTGGTTTTTGTGAAAGTCAAAAAAACGTGATTACTTCAAAACAAAATACATTAAATAAACCCTAACATGTCATATTAACCTATAAAATTAGTTTAATTCATCAAAAGACTAAATTTACATTTATTTTAATATTTAAAATATTAATTATTTTAATATTTCATTAATAAGGTAATTACTACATCATCATTATGTCATAAATAAATTTGATTATTTAATGTCTAAAAATTATAAATAAAAAACCATTATGTAGTAAATATTTTTATATTTCTAATAAATATTTACAGAAGAATTTATCTTATGTGTAACCCTATATTAAAAATGTTTAAGTTATTAAACTTTGAATTTAACACATTTAACTCTTATTTAAATAAAATATAATAAATGTTCTAATATAATAAAAGTGGATCAAAAAGAATCCTAGTTTTTTCCTAAGGTTTATTTTGGTCAATATACACTTATCCAATAGAATTAGGACATCTTTAGGGTAATTATAATTTTATTTTTACATTTAATTACCCAATTTACTTTTAATTGTGGTAAATAAAATTCAAAAGACACTATTCACCAAAAAATATTTTCATCCTATTGAACCACATTTTACTTACTGATGTCAACTGTGTCTCTTGGATTTTTGAAATTCAATTCACAGAAGTGGTAAAGTTATATTTTATGCAAATTTGCAAATGTGCCTGGAAGGTGGGTAAAAGACGGTAAAAAGTTAAATAAAATTTTACATATCTAATATTATTATAAAATGATTTAAATGAATTAAATTGGACTAATAAAGGTATTATGTAACTATTTTTACTTTAAAATAAATTTAAATTAAAAATAATTATTTAAATAAAAATTCATCTTTATACAATAACGCGGTGTTTTTTAGTATTCATCAAAAATTGAAAGATTTTATAAAAATACCAAAAATTTACCCAAAGATAATTTTGATATTCCAAATTCAAAAATGATGTCTATTTTTCCAAATTCAAAACATAGAAGTTGTATTAATTAATTTAAAAAATATTCTCATTGTCAAAACCAGAAAGTGGGTTTTTGAGAAGTAAAAACTATCAAAAGATTTGTATGTGCTTACGACCAATTTAAATGTAAAATTACTTCCAATGACCAACATTTCATTAAATGATAAAATATAATCTATTTATACTTAAAAACCATTAAAATTTATAATTTAACACTTTAAATTATTTTGATTAAAAAATTGTTTTCAATTAAAATTTAGTATTTTTTATTATTCATCCAAATATGAAAGTTATCAGAAAAGCACTGAAAATTTATCCAAACTAAATTTTTATTTCTCACTTCTAAAGAAGAAGTTTATTTTGTAAAATTAAATATATAAAAGTTTCAAATATTGGATTTAAAAAGGGATCACCATCAAAAGGAGGTAAAATTTCATTTTTTGAAAAATACTTCTTTTATCCAAAAAATGAATGTGTTCTTATATTATGTATAATAAAAACATAATATGGATGTTAAAATTATATTGAGTATATAAAATTCAAAATGTAGATATTACTATTCATAATTGTTTTTTTAATGGCTAGTTTGGTAAGTTTTGGTGCCCTCGAACTCGGAGTTGCGTGTAGTGCAAACTATTGAATTACTTTAATGAAAATAACTTACTATGAAATCTTGGGTTGTTACACCCCATTACCACCTCCATAGGCCAGGGGATAGAGAAAAGCACTAAGTAGGCTATCACACACATGGGAGCCCTTATCATAAGGTACCTGTACACACGCACCCACATACACCTCCATGAAATAGTGTGGAGATCTATATTTAAAAACTCAAAACTAAAATGCAAGCATGCATCTATCCCAAACCAGAGTATAATAGTACAAAAATAAAAAAATACACACCCATAAAAAGAAAACTACAAAATCATCCAACCTACTCATATAGAGGGAATCGCTTCCAAACACCCACTATTAAGCTCCATGGAAAAGCTCTTTTGAAAACACTGGTCAATCTATCTACTATGTTATGCTTTATCTGAGTCATACTGCGAATCCATCAAAGGAACTATGGTTTGTACAAGACACAACACGTGCGGCCAAAGCCCGTGCAAGGGTGAGTATAAGAATACTCCATAGGCACACCAAAACCCAAACTAAAAAGTAAGTAACTGGTGGGCATCACTTAGCTCGACCTAGCAAGAGGGAACCAAAATGAGAGAGAAACTCCATCTCGAAACCATCCTCAGATAAACATGACTAGTCTGCTCGACTCCCTCGGCATGTCAACAAAATGACACATACCAAGGAAACTCTAAGAACGTACCTAGATATACTTGATAAGCCTAATATATATATATATATATATATATATATATATATATTTGTCATTTATCCATTGTTTTTCATTAAAATATTCAATAATGTATGTGGTGTGTTTCTAATTTTGCAGGAATAAGAGATTCATAGGTTTCCAAGGAAGAAGGGCATAAAAAGTGTAAAAACAACCAAGTGCATGTCATGATGCCTTAGTTCACATCGTGTACCTAAGGATCACAACCTAACCCAAGTTGTGAAGTGAGCCGTGAACATCCCACAAAGCCATAAGGAAAACGCCTCCACACATCATGTATAGCCTGACCACGTCATGATTCCAGTCAAACCAGTTAGTGAGAAAGTCATGAGGATCCCACAAAAAATCCATCTAGACATGGAGTACATGTTGTGAACAACTGGTACATGTCGTGTACTTGGTCAAACCTCTTAAATTTACAAGAGACCCGTGTACCACACTGGAGATCCAAAATCTATGTAGAATGAAGCAGATCAAGGAGACACATCATGTACCTATGGTACATTTCATGAAGAAAAACACCTATATATGTAGTGGAGCAGCAAAGCATTTGACACACTTTGGGATGAGCTCTTTCTCCACCTCTCTATTCCATACACATTCTTTCACCCTTTACCTTTCCAAACTCTAAATTTCTTCATGTTTTCACATTTCTATTAATTCAAGAGCCATGGAATTTTCGTTCTTCAATGATTTCCAATTCCATTCTTCATTCCAATTCAATTTCTCTTCTCCATATTCAAGTAAGTATTTTTTTTAATTACATTTTAAATTCTGAATGTTTCATCCCCCTTTTTCATCTTCTAACCCTTGAAAGATTTCACTTCATGTAATTAGTATGTCAGGCATAATCTGTTTTTTTTATTTTTATCCTTCCCTAATGATTAGCGAAATTCCTTAGGGGTAGGGATCAATCCTGGTGTATCTACATATTTAAATACTCCTTTAATCATAAACTTGGAAAGTCTAATTGAATTTGTAATTAGTATATAAACCAATGTTCTGTCCCATTTTTTCAAATTTCCCTGACCACAGGACATTCAAAAAATGAACCTATTCTAATTAGAGTAGACTAAACTATGACCACTAGCTTAAAAAACTTCCTTCCCTAAAGAATCCAAATCTAATGCAACCAGACTGTCATTATCTCCTGATCAAGGAATAGTTAATTCCTTTGTAGAACTAAGAGACTAAGACCAAGGTCAACTAGTGACCCTATTTTTCTTCACAGACTAAGACATAAGACCATACCAAGGATAGAATTAGGGGTCATCCTTCACCCAGATAATCAACTTGATACTGACCCCTCCTTTATCATTTAAATTCACCCTATCAATAGAAAATATTTCAAAAATATCAAAAAAAGGACCTCCTGAAAGGAATCCTTTATAGGATTAGAAACCAAAATTCCCCAAATCAAATGGTAGTCTCCCTGTGGATTTGACTCTTCACTCCCACTTTACTACACCTTTGTATTTTTTTTGAAAGTTTGTGACAAAGTATAAATTCTAAATTTTCCCCGACACTTGGAGGGAAGTAACAACATCCTTTCGGGGGGCCAGTCAAATTCAAACGTCATTTCCAGGGATGTAATGCCATTTCTAAAAGAACTCTGGTTTTTACCCTAGGATTAACTTTACCTAATCCCCTCTCATCTTTTCCATATTTCCTTATATCACCTTCTTTTCTTTTTAGTGAATGTACCATGGTCCCTTGACCCTATCAAGGAACCCCGAAGTACATAATCCCTTGGCCTTCAATCTTAAAATTGAAAGGCATTTTTCTTCACTTCACCGGTTAGAAATGGTCGAGCAACACCACCCTACAGGACCCAACCCACCAAACCATAAACTCATACCTAGAGAACCTCAAATGTAACTAGAGAAGACCATTATGGACTATGGTTTACCATAGATCCATAGTGTGATTCCCTGTATATTTTTCGCACCTATTCTATCCCATACATTCGAAATCAAACATGGACTAATTCATATGATCCAGAACATGGGGAAGTTCAGTGGTATTCAGATCAAAGAGCCACATAAATATATCTATAACATCCTGGAGGTTTGTGATACCTTTCTCAACTAAGGAGTTTCATTTGATGCAATAAGACTTTGTGTATTCCATTTTTCTCTAAGAGATCGATCAAAATAATGGATAAAAATCAAAGCTCCCGAGTCAATCACAACTTGGGATGAGCTCACAAAATTGTTTCTCAACAAATACTTCCAACCCATCTAGACTTGGAAACTCTGGAATGACATTCAGAACTTTGCACAAGTGGATGAAGAATCTGCATGGGAAGCATGGGATCGATTCAAAGAACTCATGGGGAAGTGTCTACATCACAAACTTGAGACTTTAATTCAATTTCTACTTTCTATCAAGGACTCTAGCTAGTGACATGAATAGTTGTTGATGTTGTCATAGATGGAGGTTTGATGTTTAAAACCCCTGAAGTAGGAAGATCTATTTTAGACAAAGTATCCCACAATGACAGTCTATGGAAAAACGATCATGGACCACCGCAACATGGAATCCACCAAGTTTATGAGACCACCTGGCTAGTAGCGCAAGTTGAGGTACTAACCAAGAAGCTTGAATCATTTCAGATACCAACAACGCAAGCCCACTTCCCCAGTCATGGAAACCCAATATTGTGAAATGTGTGGTAGTTTCCACCCATATCAAGATTACAAGGAAGGACATAAGGAACCATAAGATTTTAATTATTTTAATTAAAATAAAAAAATCATCCATTTCAGTAGCAACAATAATATCTATTTTATCATCAAAGGCTTACTCAGCAGAAACCTCAAAACAATCAAGGATATTTTCAGTAGAGTAGTGTTCAAGCTCAGTTCCACAACCAATGACACTAGGGTATCCACAAATGAACCCTTTACCAAGACCACAATAACAAATATATCAATCGCAACCCTTTCTGAGGCCCCAACAACAACAAAAATTTCAAACTTCATATCCAAGACCACAACAACCACCTCCACCACTAAAAAGTTATTTAAAGAACCTCTTCACATCCTTCGTTCAGAATTATGATCAATGGATGACCATGCATGAGATAGAAATGAAAAATAATTGAGTATCTTTGAGAAACTTGGAGATTCAAATGGGTCAAATCTCAAAGACTTTATCTGAAATATTACCAGGTACTCTACCAAGTAATAATGAGACATACCCACAAGAGGAGGCTAAAGATATAGTGTTTAGGAGAGGAAAAGTGATGGAATTTCAGAAACTGAAAGAAGTAAGGCCATAAGAAGAACTTAAGAGAAAACAAAAAGAACAATTGGAATAATTCATTCCCACATCATCACAAGAATAAGTTCCAGATAATAAGGAGCAAGCCCCAAAAAAATAGAAAGAACTCGTTTATGTATCCCCACCTCCATACAATCAACCTCTTCCCTTTCTATAAAGAGAGATTCAAGGTAGGAAAGAGGCTCAGTACAAAAATTTCCTTGAAATGCTCAAACAGTTGCATATCAATATTCCTTTTTCTAAAGAAATTTCTAAAATGCATGTGTATGAAAAATTCTTCAAAGACTTACTATCAAAAAAGAGAAAGATAGAAGATCTGGGAGTCATCTCATTAAATGAAGAATGGTATGCTACCGTATAGTAGAAGATCTAGAGAACTTGGAATATTTTCAATTCCTTATGCAGTAGGAGAGTGAAATTTTGGAAGATCAGTATGTAATATTTGTTCCAGAATTAACCTAATACCAATGAGTTTTTTCAAAATCTTGGACTCCGAGAGCTTAGGGAAACAAGGGTACCATTGTAGTTAGTGATCATTCAGTTAAGTACCCATGAGGTATTATTGAAGATGTTCTGGTTAAGGTCAAAAAATTCATTTTCCTAGTAGACTTTCTCATGTTACATATGGAAGAGGAAAGAGATCTACTTATCATTCTCGAAAGACCATTCCTAGCTATAGGAAAAGATCTGATTGATGTCAATCGAGTATGTCTCATCTTTAGATTCGAAGAATAACAAGTAGTGTTCAACTTGATAAAGGTTTCACAGCACTCTGATAACACTATGGACTACAACTGCATCTCTCTCACTCAAAAATAAGAGGAGTACATGGATATTGAGGAACAGACTAATGAATCACCTTTAGACAAGAAAGAAGACTATGAATTTGAAGAAGACTATGACTTCAAAGAAGTCAGATTTACTGATCCACTCACCAGAGATGTGCCACCATTTATTCCATCCATCATTCATCCACACAAGTTTTACTTGAAACCTCTACTCAGCACATTAAAGTACTCATACTTAGGAGATTCATTATCTTTTCCCATTATCATTAACTCTGAACTATCCCAGGATCAATAGGAAAAATTTATTGATGCCCTAAAAATACACAAGCAATCAATTTCCCATGGAGTGGAAGACATCAAGGGGATCAATCCTATATAGTGAACTCCCCAAATTTTACTATAAGAGGATGAAAAACAAAAAATACAACCTCAGAGGCAGCTCATACTAAAAATAAAGGAAGTTGTCAAGAAAGAAGTGTTGAAGCTCATGGATGGTAGAATAATATTTCTTATATTAGATAGTGAATGGGTGAGTCTCCTCCAAGTAGTTCCCAAGAAAGGAGGACTCAAAGTAGAAAGGACAGATGATAATGAACTCATTCCAACATGAACCATCACTATATAGAGAGTTTTCATGGACTATAGATGTTTTAACTCATCAACACGAAAAGAATATTTTCCATTACATTTTATGGATCAAATTCTAAAAAGGCTAGTGAGGAATGATTTATAATGTCACGACCTGACCCAATGGGGCTCGATCCATGACTCCCCAAGCCCACCTCCAATAATCCAGGGGATTTAGACTAGCGCCGAGTAGGCTATCACACACATGGGAGGCCTTGGCCTAAGGTACCTGTACACATGCACCCACATACACCTCCATGCAACAGTGTAGAGATATTTAAAACTGAAAAGTAAATGCATGCATACATCTAACCCACAACCAGAGTCCAATAGCAGTACAAAAGGGAAAATAGGGCCCACAAAAATAAAAACTAAAAAGGAATCCAAACTACTTGAAGAAGGGGTATACTGCCAAAATCACCACCGGAAAGCTCCTCGGCATCGCTCCGGTAAGATTCCATGGTCAGTCCTGCTCACTTAGCTCCGCCTTCTCTGGGTCCTCCTGGGATGCCGTCTAAAGGCATGTGGTCTACACAAGACACAAACATGTGTGGGAAAATCCCATGCACGATTGAGTATAACAATACTCAGTAGGAACCCCAAAAACCCAAAACACAAGAGATAAACGGAAAGGTAACAGTATGCTCATCCCAGCCAAAGGGAACTCATACGAGAGAGAAACCCAAACTCGTGACCATCCTTGGCTAAAAACAACTAGTCAGCTCAATACATGTGTATTCCCATACCTACACCTTGAACATCCACTCATGTATATTCCCATACATATACCATGAGAAATCTAGATATACTCAACTCTCGCACCAAGCCACATGAGGTACCGACCTCATCACTGGCAATGGTTCACAACCATGAGAGAACACTCCATGATCACTATTATCCCAGATGACACTCTTCCTAGAGATACACTCCATCGGGTCCCGCACAAACATCTCAGACGCTCACCTGAGAGATCACACTTGTCAGATATCATCACTGAGGAAACCTCGGTGAAACAATATAAACACCAAACTCCTCGGATAGGGGATCACTTCTAGGGTTCGCTAGGGGATACCAGAACCCACACCAGTATACGAAGATCTCACAGAAAGGGGATCACTCCAAGGGTCTTCTAGGGGATACCACAACCCGATCTAGCATTCGTAGATCTCACATATAGGGGATCACTCCCAAGATCCGCTGGGGGATACCACAACCCGATATGGTGCTTGTCAGAAACACGTCACTCAGATAGAGGATCGTCACCTATGTCATGATGGTCACAATGATACCAAAACCCTATGTGGTACATCTTTCACTGTAGGGGATCAAACTGATGATGCTGCAACCCTACAGAAACCACACGCTAAGTAGGGGGTCGTATAACAAATGATACCGCAACCCTACTATAATCCTCATACTGAGTAGGGTGTCGTATACCCGACGATGCCACAAACCTACTGAGCACGGCCCACTACGTAGGGGGTCATATTCCTGATGATTCTACAAACCCAATAGGGTTAAACTTCTAGATAGGGCGTTGCTGCTCGTGGATAAGCAGTCACAGTGATACCAAGAACCCGATCTAGGGAAACGATGCTAGAGGATCTCGCTCCGGGCCCACCGAAGGGATGCCACAACTCTAACAGCTTAAACATCCCATCGAAAGGATCACAAACATATACTAAGGTTGTTATGTCATGCGAACTCTCGTAGGAACGAACTAAGGGAGTACCCTCAACCACTACTGGTCCAAACGTCGCTAACCCAAGTGACTCACCCAACTCCACACCGCACACCACCAAGGCCGATACCAAGGCCACCAACACAATCTACACGGAAAAACATGCAGGATAGGTTGTTTACTTTCCCGAAACAGACAACTGGTGGAAAAGGCACTATTCACTATAGCTAGCCCGTGTGGGGGCCACAATACGATCCCGAAACTCATCAAGAGGATCATACCACTTCAATTCCCTCAAAAAACCACATGGGATCGACTACTCGATCGACCCAAACTGACACCCAGTGAAAAAGGTACTATTCACCAAATCCAGCCTCGGGGGGGGGGGGGGGGCACCACGCTCCCGAAACTTGTCAAGAAGATCGCACCATTGCGATCCACTCGGAAGAACACACAGGATCGACTACTCGTTCGTCCAAAACGGACGCCCATCAGAAAAGTCGTGTTTCTCCGAAAATGAAAAAACCCGGCCTTATGGGGCCCACACCCTTTTCTCAGTCAGAACACCTGGAAACCATCAATAAAAGTCCTCCATACAATCATGGTCTCAACGCCACTGACGACATGTCAATCGGACGCTCTGGGTAGAAGATACAATGGCCTGAAGTTGAATAATAATAAAATATTAATATTTTATTCGACATTTCGAGATCCTGGACTATGATCCCAAAACTTTAAACTCCCAAAACAACCTCAATTAGTTCTCATTATTTCTAGGGTCGCGTCGCCACAGATGACACACGATTCGGGTCTCTAGGGAGCAAGATACGGGGGTTTAAAAACCCTCGTGTATAAAAAGAGGGGCGGACCGGCCTGAACCGGCCGTTTCGGCCAATGGCCCTCCACCGTGCTGGGCGGCATGCCTCCATGCCTCAGGCGACTGCCTCCATCTTGCCGCGCCAGCCCTTCGTGGTCGGCCGCCCCTCGCTGGCACTGGTGTCACGCCGACGAGACTTCCACGAACCGTCGGGACCACCCTGGTGGTCCGTTTTTTGATCTGGAGGTGTCCGTGCGACCCTCGGGACCCCTTATACACTGATACAGATTCAAAATTAAAAAAAATGTAGTAGAAATGGGATTGGGGGTTAAAACTCAAACTGCCTACCTCGCGGGTGAAACGCCGAAGCTTCGGGTTGAGAACGACGCCTGCGACGCGCTGGAGCTCGATCTGTCGACGATCGGCGTCGAAATCAGCTGACATTGGCTCCTTCATGGGTTGTTCATTCATCGGTGAAGAGGAGGAAAGGGGTTGTGGTGGCCTGTGCATACAAGGGGTTGGGGGGAGATGATGGTTTTTATTTTATTCTTTTTTTAAACAATTAAATCACAGACACGACCCCGCCTCAGACCAAACCTCCCAGTGCAGAAAAGATGAGATCGCCCCTAGGGTAAACGCGCAGTTCTGAACGCAACGGAGGACTCAGATTTTCAATCCAAGACTCTGTTTAGAAGTTATTCGAGCTAACACTCATAAATAAAATTTTCAATTTATTTACAGAAATGCCCCTGGTGGCTTTTCTCACAGCAGTCCCGCGCCCACAAAGTTTACACCCTGCCTAAGGTAAACGGCATGCTCGGGATGCAACTGTGCCCTCGGATTCTCATTCTAATCTAGTGTTTAGGAGATAACACACCCCTGCCTTGTGCATAGTATAAAAACTCTTAATATTTTTATAAAATTAATTTCGGGCACACCGGGCCTCAAAATCGCACGACATCTCTGTGCATAGCTCTGGAATTATTCATAGGAATATTCCAAAGTCTGACATGGCCAAAACCCGAGTTGCTACATATACTATTTCTTGGATGGATATTCAGGATATAATCAAATTTCAGTTGACCCCATTAGCTGATCGAAAACCACCTTCACCTACCCGTTCAGTACTTTCGCGTACATACGCATGTAATTCAGTATGTGTAATGCACCAGAAGCATTCCAAAGATGCATGACACACATCTTTCATGATGTGGTTGAATAATTTCTTGAAATATTCATGGATGATTTCTCAGTTTATGGGAGATCATTCGATGTGTGTGTAAGTAATCTAGAAATGGTTCTTCAATGTTGTCTGGAGAGAATATTAGTACTCAACTGGGAAAAATGTCACTTCATGGTGCATGGAGGAATTGCACTGGGACACAAGATTTCCAAAGAAAGAATTGAGGTTGATCCAACAAAGATCAAAGTTATCAAATATCTACCTAAACCATCAACCATTAAAGGAATTATAAGTTTCATTGGGAATGATGGATTCTATAGAAACATCATGAAATATTTCACTAAAAGTCACGCATCCATTGACACACTTTTTGTCAAAATATATTCATTTGGAATTCAATGAGGACTTCCGAAAAGATTTTGAAACACTAAAATATCATCTGATTGCATCTCCAGTTACCATTGCACCAAACTGGGAAAAGGAGTTTGAGCTTATGTGTGATTCCAGTGGCCTTGATGTAGTAGTTGTACTCAGAGAACGCTTTGAAAAAAAAATTACCAATATATTATAACAACCACACATTTAATGAAGCCCATATAAATTATATTACTATGAATAAGGATCTCTTAGCCGTCGTTTATTCCCTTGAAAAGTTCTATTCATACCTAGTTCTATCAAAAGTCATTTTCCATATATATCATGATACCCTTTGATACCTGAAGAAAAAGAAATATGCAAAATCAAGATTGATACATTGGATTATTTTTCTGTACAAATTCAACATCATAATCAAGGACACCAAAGAGACGGAAAATTTCATTGCAGGCTACCTCTCCCAATTACCTCTTACCATCATCAAAGAAGTTAATGTTGCTAATATTGAAGTAGATTTCCATAATAAGACATTATTTATTGTCAAGATCCATCCTTTGTTCTTAGACATGGACAACTATCTTGCCACGATATTTCTCCATCATGACCTCTCATATCAGTAGTAGAATATGTTTTTATCAGATGCTAAGCACTACTTCTGGGATGAACCTCTACTATTCTGTTTTGTGCCAATGGCCTTTTAAGACGTTGTATTCTAGAAGAAGATACATAGAATGTGATTGAAATGTGCCACACATCTCCAACTGGAGGGCATCATGGACCTGAGCGCATAGTGGATAAGATCCTACAAAGTGGATTTTTTTGTCCCTCATTACATCATGCTACTAGGGGATTCTAGATTTTATGGGATATATGTCAAAGAATGGGGAACATCAGTAGAAGAAATGAAATGCCACAGAACCCCATTCTGTAAGTTAATGTTTTTGACATCTAGGGCATCGACTTTATGAGATCATTCCCCACGTCACATGGCAAGAATTACATTCTGGTTTAAGTAGATTATGTCCCCAAGTGTGTTGAAGCCGAATACATGGCTCACGACATAGCTATGGTAGTTATGAACTTTCTTGGATAAAATGTGTTTTCACGTTTTGGATTTCTGCGGCTACTCATTAGTGATCACAGAATTCACTTCTCAAATCAAATGGTGTAGAATATTCCCAAATTTATGGAATTCTCTACAACACTAGAACTCCATATCACCCACAAAAAAAGTGGGCAAGTCAAATTGTCAAACAAGGAGGTGAAGAAAATATTTTAAAGAACTATAAACACTAGCAGAAGTGATTGGATCCTGAAGTTAGATGATGCATTATGGGCATACAGAACTACATAAAAAACACCCATAGGCACCACCCCATTTAGACTGGTTTATGGAAATCCCTATCATCTTTTGGTGAAGCTATAACATCATTCATTCTGGGAGATTAGAAAGATGAATATGGATATAGAACATGCAAGATTGGAATGGTTATTTCAATTAACCTCATTGGAATAAATAAGGAAATATGCATATGAGAATGTGAGGATTTATAAGAAAAAAATGAAAAAATTCCATGAACAATGAATTACAAGATGTACCTTAATCCCAGAGAATAAGGTTTTTTTGTTCAATTCAAGATTAAAACTGTTCCTAGTAAAGATGAAATAAAGATAGACTAGTCCTTTTGTGTTTGTCCAAATTTTACCTTATGGGATGATTTAAATTCAATGATATGGAGGACCACCATTCAAGGTGAATGGTCAAAGGTTGAAGATATTTCAGTAACTATTCCATGAAGGTTGTATTATCATCCTCAAGTTTAACTATGATTTGAAGGAGTCAATCTCTCAACTTTAAAGGAAGCACTCACTAGGAGACAACCTAGGTTATGAAATATTTAGATAAGTTAGACTAGGATCTTGTACAAAGAGTCTCTAATTTTCATGAGTAGGATGCATGAAAGGAACAACAAAAAGGGACAAAAATAGCTCAGTACACATCATGTACACTAGTTGCATGATGTGTCCCATTTTACCCAAAAATTTAATTTTATTTACCCATACACGATGTGAATCACCTGAACACATCATGTACAAGGTCAGTTATATTTTTAAAATTGAAGGTTTTGTCCCAAAAGTCACATCCTGGCCTTTCTTTTTACCCAACCCCTCATCTCCCTCATCTTCCCCTCTCCCGCTCGACCGAACCAGCAAACCATTCCCTCCTCCACTCCCACAAATACACCCTCACCATCCCTCTTCCCTTACCACACCCTCTCATCCCCCTTTCCCTACTATCACATCTCCCCTATTCTCCTCACAAGGGTGCTACATTACCGCTACGCACCACCCTCCTGCATCCATGGCACACACCATGCAACACCAGCTTGAACCCTCTACATCCTCAACTACCTCCTCAGACTCCAAGAGGCAGTAACATCCAGTTGCTAAGTGCCCATTCACTACGTCCAATTCTTAGGATGACACCTCCTCCCCATCCATCGATGAGAACCTACACCTGCACCCAATGCTCTGCTTCAGCAACCCACAGCATTGGGTTAACCTTCTCCACCTACAGGCCAAGCTGATGTGCACTAACAAAACATTGGACTTAGATGTTCTCACCAAGATGAATGTTGTCAATGATCTCCTAAGCCTTATTGAGACCTTACACATCAATAGAATTATAGAATTATGGGAGGACACTTACCAAGAGTTATTCCTAGAATTATTTTCCACTTTCGAAATCATCATAGACTACCAGCATTTCCATCTTGGAGGAAGTCCTCACCAACTTGGTTTTACTGAATTCAGAGTCGTTCTCGATATCTATACTAAAGATTTCATCATTTCTGATATTTATCCCACACTATATACTTGTCCAACCCATTAGACTACACTGGACATATGGCCCCTCATCACTAGTGACACCCAGTTGCATCACAACCCTCAACTCATGAAGTCGCCACAACTATGGGGCTCAGCTTCATACATCTTTCATAGAGTCATGGCGCATGACTAGTTTGAGCATGAAGAGACCTATGGTAGTTCCATCCAAAGTGATGTTTTTATGCTCAAATATTCCATGTGTGGTCCACCCATCAATATGGATTCCTAGTTCACTTAATACTTTAAGGACCTTCCATAGAGGACGCGGGGCACACTCATGGGTAGATCTTTCATCACCAACCTAGCCAAGAACTTTGGTGTTTTTGATGACTCACAGACCCTCACCTCTGTTGGACCACTCAAGATGATAGATTTTATGTTACTCCACAAGAGGAGAATTTTGGGGAAGGAGGATGACCGATATTTATGGTCACCAGGTGTCCGGGAGGCCGCACCTCAGGAGTACCCAACTGGAGCCGCAGCAGAAGACCCACCCCAGCCTCATCATATAGCCACACCTACTCCATCCATACCCAAAACCAGCTCAGCCTCCACCCCATCAACCGTACCACCACCATCCTTTCACACCCTCACCGAGCTCCAAGCTGATATCTAGTGAATTTTGGTGAATATGCGCAAAATATCAACTCACCTTCATCACCCATTCATTGAGTGCACTACATTTACCCCTTCATCATCTACCACCCTAGTTGGCCCTTCATCCTCTACCATTACCCCACCCCCTTTTGACCAACTGGACCTCCCTCCCGATCTCACTGAACCTACCGCCTAGTAGGAGTTTCTGGCGGAGCAGACCCATATGGGCAAGGGAGTTGCCACTGAGCCCAACCTCGAGGTACCATTCATATATTCTTCTGCCAAAACCATGTCCCAATTAAGAATTAGTACTTCCCCACCAGCTACCCCAACCAATCTCCCCACCTCCACTACCACACCATCCATTGTAGCCACCCATCCATCCTGAACTTTTGTTGTTACTAACGCTGATGTAACCATCCAGTTGGTCAAGACACAGGGCAGTCAGATGATGTTTGAGGAAATTTTTGGCATGGATCCCTGATCTAACATTGATCTATATTTTGGGGTTTTGGGGACTTTTTCATGTACTTGGGATGTTTTTTGTTTCACCATTTTGTTTCCCTCCTTTGTATAGACTTTGGATATTTATATAAATGGGAATTCCTTTTTTTTTAAATTCTATTGTGTTTTGAATTTCTTGTCTTTTATTTGTATCTTTATCATGTCAATCTCCTCAGAATCATCTTCCATCCTCAATGGTACAGTCCCTCTAGTGATCTTAGAATAAAGGGTACTAAAGAAATTCATAGACATTTCCCAACAAATTCACGAGCTTTTACTCAAAATTCCCCAGCAAAAACAGTAATTGCGACCAATGATTTCATTCTTACCACACCTCATCCATGCTCATACGGCTACACCTGAAGTGATTAACCCACCAAAAAGACCATGAAAACTTGAGGACTTAGCCTCTAGCAGTTTTAAGAGTTGAAGGAACAACTGAGTCGGTGGACCTTCTGAAAATAATCTCAGTCCACCTGTTTGGATAACGATGTTTAGTTAGCGCTCTATGGGAGGCAACTCATAGTTCATCTCTTGTGTAGTTGAGTCATCAATGTTGTGTCTTTAATTTTATTTTCATTTATCATTTAGCATCTTTCATCAAGATGTATTATAAAATTTTCACAATTTGAATAAAATGAGTATCATTGTTTCTCATTCTGTGCCCTGCCCTTTTTTATCTACTATTTATACATTCTTATCCCTGTGGACAAATGTTTATACCTAGTGTAGGATTTTATTTTCTAAACACATTGTAGGTGAATTTTATTGAGTACTGCAACAACTTCAAACACCCAACATGGAATACCACTTTTTACCAATGAGCTCTCGATTCCCTCTTATTTCAATTCGATCACAAATTCTGTTTCTATTCCTTTTCAAAAAAAAACTCTATACCCACTCCCACCTATATTTCATTGACAGTGGGGAAACTATATCATTTTAAGTGTGGCGGTTGTTTCATAGTTTCACTGGTGATACACTTGAATTATTTATTGTTCTCCTTTGTCCAGGATACATTTTTCAAAATAATAAGCATGCTATAAATATGAAAATCATTATTACCTTGTAAATAAATATAAGTTTAAGTGGAAAAGTGTTAAAACCCATGTTTCTCTCCTTCTTAGACTTGTTTAAAATGATTTCTAATCATAGAAAATTAATTCAAATTCAAAATCTTTGAAATTATGATTTATTGACCCACTGCATAATATTTATTCCCTTTGTGATTTCCATTTTTTATTTGATTCTCACAAACCCAGAGGAATATAAGACTTCAATTTCATACTCTTATCTGAGAATATTTCTTGAGAGATAACTGGGAAATGTAAACTAACTAGAACCTTCATTGTGATCTAATCAAAATGATGACTGAACAAGTATAAATTTAAAATGATTGGGGAACTCTTTGATACCCATTTTCCCTGAGACCCACCTAACATATAACCTTTGTTTATCCCATAGTTACATGAATGACCTATTACAATGAATCTATTTCAGGCCTATTTCCCTTCATACCCTGCTCCTTGTACAATTCTCAAGGTTACTTTTGAACAAGTGTGGGGGAGGTATTCAAACAGCATGGGATGCTTCCACTTTCATAGATGTATGGTGTTCTCGCCTTACTACGAGGTTTTTATCCATGTACCATTTGTTTCATTTCATTCGTATTCTATTCCTTTGCAAAATATAGAGAGAAAATAAAGAAAATTTGATATGGGTTATGTACTAGGAAAGTCAAAAATCACCATTTTCCATACAGATTAATCCCTAGAAGGATCATATGTGGTTAGGTAATGGATGTGAGATCTATACTAGACACAACGTTCAAAAAATAAAATGAAAAAGAAAGAAAAAGAAAAAGGCAAGGAATAAAATCATTTCTTCTTTAACATACTTGTTATACATTTAGATCCAACCCAAGATGATGGAGTGTAGATTTGACCGACCAAAAGGAGGAACATCATCACACTTATCCTTTCACTTTTTTTCATTGTACTGTAGAGACTACCATCTTATTTGAGCCTGATTTTTCAGATTTTACCTACCTACCCACAGTCGAAGAGTTATCAGAACCCAATTGCTTCATTCCTCAAGGTTAATCTTATACTTGTCTTTACATAGTGGAGATGATATAACCAGTGCAAGCCTATGGTTAGGAACAAGTACTCAGGGTATGAGCATACCTAGACTTATATTTTTACCCTGAGTGCTGAGAGAAAAGAATGATGAGGTAAATTATAATTCATCATATAACTTAAGGAATAATTAAAAGGTTGTAATTAAAATAATAAAAGTTGTTTTGAAAAGATAGACTGTGAGTCATGACTAACATTCTATACAGGGATAATTCAGGAACTTTCCCCTTTTTTTCTTACACCTAAATTGAGTTGCATGGACATAAGGAATATTTCTTGTTTTACAATTTGATTATCTATTGTAAAATCCTTGTTGAGATGTATTGTTTGAGGACAAGAAATTGTTCAAGTGTGGGGGGATTTGATAAGACTAATTTATAAATATATATATATTGATATCATTTATCCACTGTTTTTCATTAAAATATTTGATAATGAAGGTGGTTTGTGTCTAATTTTTCAAGAATAATAGCTTAATAGTTTTCTAAGGAATAAGGGTAGAAAAGGTACAAAAATGACCAAGTACGTGTCATGATGTGTCAGTTCACATTGTGTACCAGAGGATCACAGCCTAACCCAAGTCATATATCCAAGTCATGACCATACCACCAAGCCATAAGGAAAAATATTCTACATGTCATGTATAGATTGGCCATGATGTGATTCCAGTCAAACCAGTTAGCGAGAAAGTCATGAGGATCCCACACAAAAGCCAGCTGGACGTGGAGTGCATGTTGGAAACAACAGGTACATGTCGTTTACCTAGTCAAACCTTTTAAATTCATGAGAGACCCACGTGCCAAGCTGGAGATCCAAAATCTATGGAGAATGGCATTGATCAAGGCCACACATCATGTACCTATGGTACACGTTGTGATGAAAAACTCCAATATAAGAAATGGAGGGGTAGAGCATTTAACAAACTTTGGGATGACCTCTTCCTCCCCCTCTCGATTCTCTGCGAATTCTTTCAGCCTTTCCCTTTCCAAACTATAAATTTCTTCATTTTTTCATATTTTTATTAGTTCAAGAGACTTGTAATTTTTGTTCTTCAGTGTTTTCCAATTCCATTCCACATTCCAATTCAATTTATCTTCTCCTATTTCAAGTAAGTATTTTGTTTTTAATTATGTTTTACATTCTGTATGTTTCATCCCCTTTTTTATCCCTGAACCCTTACAAGATTACACTTCAAGTAATTAGTATGTCAATCGTATTCTATTTTTTTTATTTTTATCCTTCCCTAATGAGTAGAAAAATTTCTTAGGGGTAGGGATCAAGCCCGATGTATCTACATATTTAAATACACCTTTAATCCTAAACTTGGAATGTCTAATTAAATTAGTAATTAAGATATAAAAAATGGTCTATCCCATTTGTGAAAATGTCCCTGACCGTGGGACATTAAAACAAATGACCCTATCCTAATTGGATTATACTAATCTGCGGCCACTAGCTTTGGAAACTTCATTCCCTAAAGAACCAAACCTAATTCACTTAGGCTGTCACAATCTCCTGATCACGGAATAGTTACTTCCAAGGTATAACTAGGATACTACGACCAAAGTCAACTAGTGACCAAAGTTTTCTTCACAGACTAAGACATAAGACCTTTACAAGGATAGAATTAATTTTAATCCTTCATCGAGATACTTGACTTGATCTTGACCCCACCTTTATCATTTAAATTCACCATAGCAATAGAAAATATATCAAAACTCCCAAACAAAGGCCTCTTGAAAGGACTCCTTTATGGGATTAGAAACCAGAATTCCCCAAAATCAAACAGTAGTCTTCCTGTGGATTCAACCCCGCACTCCCACTATGATACACCTTTGTATTTAGTGAAATTTTGGGATAAAGTATAAATTCTAAATTTTACCTGACACCCAGAGTGTAATTTCCTGGACCCAGATGCCACCCTAAATGGTGCCCCGAGCCTGGTTGGCCACATGGACTCAAGCATATCTCCCCAAATTCTATAGGTTGTCAACTAGTAGTGAGGGCCTAGTTGAGTTAGTAGTGAGACTATGACCTCATTACCATATTATCAAAGAAGAAGTTAAACATACAATAAATAGAGGAAGTGAAATAATCAGCAGAAAACTAAGAGTAAGACAAGACAGAAATACATATCAATAACCAGAAGTGAATCGTATAAAAAATGATGCAGATGGAGCAATTATTTAGAAAGAATCCAGAATAATACATAGAAATACAATGCAATACAGGTATCCCAAAAAGAACAAAAGACCAAAAAGGTATCCCAGCATCGCAAGCCTTAGCTTGGTCCTATGTTCCCTACTCCAAATCCACAGTCAACAAACTGTATTAGGGTGCTTGGACCTATCATCACCTGTAACCATATAATATGTTTGGGTCCCAAAAGTGTCCCAAATAGGGTGTGAGATAAACATCCCAGTAGACAACAACCCAAGTCTATACAATTCTAACAGCAATTCTACAAAAGATCTAGAAAGTTCAAAAAACCAGTAAAGTGTGTATTCCCATGTCATAAGTCTATAGTAGTAAGTAAAAATAAACATCCCTCAAGGCTACCTACAAAAGAGAGTCATCTCCTTATAAGGAATCCAAAAGAAAAGTAAACCAGCAAGTCACACGGTCATATCATACTTCTATCTGTATCTTGTAACCCACAGCCACGTTGTATAGAGAATCCAAGTATCTAATATCCATGCCATATATTGAGAAGAAGAATCATACATCCATGCAATATATTGAATTATAGACCGCAAGGGCTGGATCAAACGTGTCAAAAAACCAAGGCATCTATATAACAATTCTAGACCACGGAGGTCTGGATCCAAGGAGCTTGTCCAAGGCATCCCATCAAGTCACATGGGCATACCTGTTGGAAGATTATTTAGGCACTGGTTGGGATCCTAGGAGCATGGCAATAGAAAGGCCTATGTGATCCCAAGAAAGCCAGATCCATGGGGTAGCAAGGCCCAAGGCATCCCATGGAATCAAGACCCAAGGGGCAGAGTCAACCTAAGGTGTCCACTACCACATTCCAGATCCATGGAGAGTAGTCTAAGACATCTATCAAACCATTCATTTAATCATTTAAAACTAAAAATTCATTCCATGTGAGTATACCCACTCACGTCAAGCTGCACAAGCCATTTGTATACCCACTCATGCAACACATTTATCAAAATAATCATATAGGTCTACCCTCCCATATAAACCATTTAACAAGCCATTAGTAATTTTTTATATAGGTATACCCACCCATATAATCCATTTAATATGCCAAACTATCAAAAAATAGATGAGGCATAACATGATATTCATTAAAAAAGGTGGTAGTACATCTCCCAAGCAAGCTAATCAAGATATCAAGGAATTCATAGGCTCAATCTAACTAGGAAAGCAGAAGAAATGACCCCTTAGGTCATTTAAACACACATAAAAAGGTTAAAACCATAAGGCTTTCCCCTCAGGTGACCTCAAAATGAGAAACAGGTTCCAACACACCTAAATGAAACCTATGGTCAACCTTGATAGGTCCAACTACTGCTACTAAAAGAGACTATCTCAAAAATGATACCTCACTGGAAATTCCGACGAATGGCGTAAAGGTCAAACACCTGAAAACACCAAAGAAAAGTTGGAAGAAGGTATAGACCACCTAACTCGCCTCAGTAGTAGACAACTCGCCCAGTATCAAGTCTTTATTCATCTTAGTTTAGAAGAAATCTGAATAATAGATGAAGAATGGAATATTTGGGCATATGATCATAAATCCAAACAGTGCAATTTTTGTTCCATAGAATCAATAATGGCTAAAAAGGAACTGAGGACTTATCGTTGCAGATCTGATGATACAACTAGTGATCGAAAAAGAGTTAGGATGGAGGAACTGGCTCAAATCCTAGGTTACGTGCCTCAAGGGAGAGCTCTAAGAGCTACTATGCGATGGAGAAGAAAACACCAATTGGGTTTAAAAAGAAAATAAAGTTTTTAATTTAAAATTTTTAAAAAAAATAACACAGTTGGGTCGTATGATTTACCAACACGGTTTCCCAAACCGTGCAGAAAACTGTGCGCACCTCACTGCCTAGAAGGGAAACTTCGCATGGTTAACCCACACAGTTTGACTAACTATGTGGTATCCATGAGAAAAAGTTCTATTTAAGAACCTTCACTTTTCAGACCACTCGTACGGTTTTCCTAACTGTGCGCAAACCATGTGTCAGGTCATTTTCATCCCAAAATCTAGTTCTAGCCTCCGAACTAGTCCTGGACACCTTCATAACACCCGTGATCAAGATAATAATTCACATAAGGCCATAACAAGGAAATTAAACCAAAAATAAATAGAAAACTACCTCGTAAAAAACCATGGTTCTTACAATATTCCCCCCTTATAGAAATTAATCCCTGGATTTCTTTCTGAAGGGTGGTCAAGATTCGTCTGAGAACAACTCTTGCCACTGAGCACATACATCAGCCTCTATCTCCCAAGTCTCATCTTGTAAACAGCCATGATGCTATATCACCCGTACTATAGGAACTGACCGGCATCGGAGAAACTTCGTGCTCCTGTCAACTATAAGAATCAGATACTCCTCAAAGGACACGTTAACCTACAACTCAACCTCCTTGGGCTAAAAAACATGAGACAGGTCTGAGTTATAGAGGTGTATCTAAGATATATGGAAGATGTTGTGCATGGATTGATACCTCTGAGGTAACTACAACCAATAGGAAACAATCACGAATCTCTCCAGAATCTCAAATGGCCCGACATATCTCAGTGAACATTTACCCAATCTCTTGTTCCTCATGTGTCCCAACCTCAATGAAACATGTAAGAAAACCTAATCCCCAACCTGAAACTCTATAGGTTATCTGCAGTGATCAACATATGATTTCTAGAGATACTATATAGTAACTATCCGCTTTTAAATCAATTGGACCTGCTTAGATGTCTCCTACATGAGACGTGGTCCTAGTAAAGCTGCATCTCTAGCCTCTAACTAGAACAGGGGAGAACAAAATGGCCTACTGTATAAATCCTTGTAAGGTTCCATCAGTATCATCGCCTGAAAACTATTACTTTAGCTGAACTCAACTAGGGGAATTTACCTCTCCCAATAGCCCCAAAAATCTAGGAAGCATGCTCACAGCAAGTCCTCTAGCACTTGTATCATACACTCTGACTGACCATCAGTCTGAGGGTGGTATGATATGCTTAAAAGCACCTATATACCCAGAACCCTCTGAAAACATTTCCAGAAATGAGATTTAAAGTGAGCATCCCTATCTAAAATGATAGCGTGTGAGACCCCATGTATTCATACCACCTCTCGGGTGTACAACTTTCCAAGATCATCAACACTAAAGGTCTCCTTGATCAGCAAGAAATTATTGACCATTGTAATTCTATCTACAACAACCCACAAAACATCATTACCTTGAGGCAAACTCAGAAAACTAGTCATGAAATCCATCGCAACATCATCCCATTTTCCACTCCAGGATAGGTAACTACTTTAAAATCCCAACTGGTCCCTGATGTTTCACCTACACCTATGGAAAGGTGGAACACCTCATAAAAAATCCAGCTACATCATGCTTTATTCTCGGCCACCAGTACTGTCATTGAAAGTCACGATACATCTTGTTGACTCTTGGGTGAACTACCCAAGTTGAAGCATGAAACTCCCACATCATCTCCTCATGTATATCCATTGGAACATAAACACATCCATGGATACATAGGATCTCATCATCACCTACCATCAAACTAAGATAAGGGTCCTCACCTGCCACACAATCCCGTAGAACTAGACCTTCAAGAATTCAATAGCTGCCTCATTCTAAATTTGTTCAGTATGGTACAAGTAATAGATAAGGATGAAAGAGAAGTCTACCCCTATCTATCGTGCACCCTAAGATGCATATCATAAAACAATTCCATAAGCTATCACTCGCTACTGGCCTACTGCACTACCTACATCTGTGTCCTCCTACTTAGTGCATTAGCCACTGCATTTCCCTTTCCAGGAATGTAGTCAAGTTTGAAGTCAAAGGAATGTAGGTACTCCACCCACCTTCACTACCTAAAATTCATATCATGTTTTGTAAAGATATACTTGAGGATTTTTTGGTCTGTGTACACCAAAAAACACACTCCCAATAAATAGTTCCTCCAACAATGCAACACATGAACAACTTCATCTAACTTGAGATCATGCGTAGGGTAGTTCTTCTTTTGATTCCTAAACTGTCGAGACTCGTACGCCATGACTTGATCTGCCTACATCAGCACTTCCCCCAAACCAATGCCTGAAGCATCACAGTACACCATTTAGCTATTTCCATACTCTAGAAGTATCAAGACTGGTGTTGATGTCAACCTCCCTTTTAGCTCTTGAAAGGATGTCTCACAAGGTTCTGACCACACAAAATTCACACCCATCTTAGTCAAGCCCGTCAACGGTGCTGCTAAGTGTGAGAAGTCCTATATAAAATTCTTGTAGTAATCGGCTAGCCCCAAGAAACTCCATTTTTCAAAAACATTATTGGGTTATTTTTATGAAACTATATCTCTTACCTTCTCTTGGTCCCCTGACACTCTTGTTTATGAGATAATTTGACCCAAGAAATGAATCTGATCCATCCAAAAGTGGAACTTTGTGAGCTTATCATATAATTTTTTCTCTTTCAATGTATTAAAAACTATCTCAAGATGGTTGGCATGGTTGTATTGATTTTGAGAATACACCAAGATATCATCCACAAAAACCACCACAAAAAGATCAAAGGATGGAACACTTGGTTCATTAGCACCATGAAAACCGCTAGCGCATTCGTGAGGCTGAATGGAATGACTAGATACTCATATAACCCATTCCTACTACGAAAGGATATACCAGGTATGTTTGTAGTTAGAACACACACCTGGTGGTATCCTGACCCCATGATTATCTTAGAGAACACATGATCTCCTCGAAGCTGATCAAACAGGTCATCTATCTATGGAAAAGGATATTAGTTTTTAACCATCAGATGGTTCAGTTTTCGATAATCCATGCATAACCTAAGATTTTTGTCTTCTTTTTTTGAAAAAAAAAGGACAGGAAACCCCCATGGAGAAGCAATGGGTCTAATAAAACCCTTCTCCTACAAGTCTTCTAGCTTCCTCTCAATCTCATGAAACTCTATCGTATCCATCCTGTAAGGAGGAATGAAATCTGGAGTATCTCCTAGCACTAACTCTATAAAGAACTCCACCTCTCTCTTAGTAGGTAAACCAAAAAAGTAATTGGGAAAGATGTAATTGAAGCACTCAACCACTGGAGGAAATTCCACCTGACCCACTCCCTGATCATCCAGCAACAAACTAGCAATCTGGGATTCCATCCCACCTAGCCCATGATAATCTAGTCTATCTCTACTTGCCTAGACATCCCATTCACCCCTATGAATAAACATTGTACCCTCTGGTGATTTGAAAGTCACCCTTCAGTGATAGAAGTCAACGTACACTCAATAGGAAATGAGCCATTTAATTCTGAGAATGACATCAAACCCTTCTATCTCAAAGATATATAAACTATAGAGGAAGTGGAACCCACCAACCTCAAGGGTACATTCCATATACTAGTGCATATTTCTTGTTCTAAATCCAAATGGTGTGTCTAGTGTCAAAATTCCCTTACAACGAAAAACCACATGCCTAGGGATTTTTACCACTCGTGCAAAGATAAAAATGTGAGAGGAAGCTGTATCAAAAAGAGTAGATGAAATAGTAGAAACTATTATGATTGTACCTCTCACTATAGATGGTTTGGGATCCTTCTCTTATTGGGTTTGTTGCACTGCATAAGTCTGGCATGTATGACGACCTTGTGACCCTACCTGGTTACCCTAATCTGATCAACCCTATTGCCTCTAAGAACCTAGTGTTTGGATACCATGGCCATGACCACCACATCCCTGGCCTAACTGGCCTACACTAATCAAACTCCTAGTCTAATGTGGAGCTGAAAAACCTACTCCTGAACCCGATGTCAGAGTGTACCACATACCACTCGCAATTGAAGGGAAGGTCCTACAAAACCGCTGCATGTGCCCCATCCTGCCACAATCTCAGCACTCGATTGGGTCGCAATCGCATTGATTTTTTATGTGGCCTTTCCTACCACATTGATGGTAATACACCAAGCTGCATGCACCCACATCCTGACTAGAAATCACATCGTAGGAAGCCTCAAAACAGTGCTTCCTTCCTAAAGACTTAGATCTATTGGGATGATAAATAGCACTCACATGTTCTGTACCCCCAGCTTCCCTCTGGTTCCACTCAGTAATCAGTGCTTGATTCACAATCTCAGTGATATAAGTCAACTTGAACACATTAACTTGAGATCTGATATTATGTCTAAGACCTTCCTCAAAGCACCTCTCCCTGAATAACTCATATTTAAGATATCTTGGCGCAAACCTTCGCACCTCTATAAAGAGTTTTGAGTATTTTATAACTGTCATAGCACCATGCTCTAGATGCATGAACTCAGTAGCCCTCTCTGCTCACAGAGTTTCGGGTTATAATTAATCATAAAAGAAGGTTTGGAATTCATCTCAACCCATATTCTGCAGCCCATCATCCTGGTTCAAAACATCGCATCAGCGCTTTTCTGCTCCACATAGCAAATAATTTGTGATCTTGATTCTCTGCTCCAGAGGCATTTAAAGATGCTCAAAAATTTCTAATGTGGTCTCTAGCCACATCTATGTAGCATGTGGTATTCCATACCCTAAAAACATAGGAGTATTTTTCTATAGTAACACCCGTGTCAGCTCAGCCATAGTCATGGCTGGTTGCGGTGCTCCCTAGATTGTCAGCATATAGAGAAAAAAACCCTTACAGAACTATGCCTCAGCACCTGTGTAATGCCCCAACCCTAGTTACCTAGATTCGGTGCATTATTACATAACATTGGCATGATACAAGGAATCATGTCTCTAAAGACCGATCAGTTTAGTAGCCTTGGAAGTACTAGATACATTCATAAGTTTTACATTACATCATGAAATAAAAACATCAACAACATTTTATCCTCTTTTGAACACACTTATATCCTTATATTATCCCTACAGGTCTACTATATAATACTTCTTCACATCCTGGAAAAAATAAAACATAGAAAGGGGTGAGCTCATATGCTGAGTAAGGATAACAATATAGCAGAAACTTTCATAAATAAGCATAAACATTTAATGCAATGTATAAGACTAAAACAAAAGCGTTTAAAACTTAAACTTCAGAATAATATGGAAAATATAAAATCAAATAATTCCATTTACTTATTCACATGGATATTATACTAGTTGAATAATCACATGCAATATCAATAGGCACTTTCATAATGATGGAATGCATAATGCCAGACTTCATAACCACATAGTCAAGGCCTTGTTCCAAGACTACAAATAAGATTTTGTCAAGGCCTTGTTCCAAGAAACTAGTTTGTCTCATGAGACCTATCGATACATCTAGGATCTATATAAGTCTCTACCTATCACTTACTAAATCCAATTCATTCCTCATATGAAAAGGTTTAAACATAACATAAACATTCGTATTAAAACTAGAATATAAAGTGTGAATACTTTATCCATAAACCATGAATGGTATAAAAATAACACATCCATAATCAAATATATCACAAAAACATAAATACAATATAGAATATTTGTATCATAAATTAATCAACTTCAAACAGTTTTAAAATCCATCAAAGAATGTTGACATAGATGAAATCAAAACTTTTTGAGAGAAATATATCTTTCTATTTTGAAATCATTTAGAAGTCTTGTAATTATAAAAGAAAACATTTATTTTGAAAATATTATTATATGATTATAAGGTATGATTCAATAATGTTATAATGGCAGAAAATAGCCACACTCGTCGTATAAGTTAAAAAAAACATTCTTACCTTAATTTTGTCGAAAAGGTCATAAAGTAACTAGTTTGGAAAATGACGGAAAGATTCCATTCAAAACATATAAGGTCAAATAAGGGTATAAATGACTTTTACCCATTTTCTAGTAAATAGTAAAAAAATTGAAATACTTTTTTAAGAAAACACGGATGTGGATGATAAAGAGGTCACAGTAGATACTTACGTAAAAACAAGCTCAGATAATAAAGAGATTGTGAAATTAACTCTTACCTTGTACTTTTCCTTAGTCGATGGTATGTTAAACTCCTGTATAATAGTTAAAACATTATTATTAAATTATAAAATAACTATATAAATAAATATTATATCATATATGATCCTCTAATATTGCTTTGTTAATAATATTTCAGTAGTATCATCATTTCGGGTATTAACTAATTAGTTTTCCATTATATGGTTGGTTACGTAAGCCATGTTTGTTATGGGTAGGATGTATTTGATTAATATACAGAATTATATTCAATTCATAAACATTATTTTTAATCATAAAATGAAAATTATTCTTTAATTATTACGATGGGGAATGAGTCTCATCGCGTTCGTGGAGATGGTAATCCGTACGTACGCACGAGCGACAATATCATTATATTGATGGTGAAATCATATGTAATTGGATGGTATATCATATATAAAGAATAATTAACATGTTATATTTATTATTTACATAATTTATACTCATTATTATACCCATCCAAATAATGAATTGTTTGAATAACAAACTACACCACGATGTGGAGACTGTAAGCAGTACGTACGCACGTATGGTGACTTTGTCATTCATATGAGGGATAGAATAGTGAATATGGTTGTAAAATTTTTAAACTAACATCACAATATATAGAATATACTAGATTTATTATTTTAGAATGTAAATAATAAATAAATAGGAAGTGGAATAAGAAAATAACTTGAAAGAGGTGATGAAGTATTTACCTCTTCTTCGGGTTCTTCCTTTTGATTTGATCAAAAGGGCTCCTTAGGTTGGATTTCTGACCAAATGAAGGCATCTAGGATGAAGGGAGGAAAGTTGGGAGGATATTTGTGCAGTTTTTGGCCAATTCAAATGGATTTGGAAGTGTGAAATTAAGATAAAGGGAAGTACCCTTTTATAAGAGATGTGAAAGTCACTTTAGGAAAAGCTTGAAATATTATTTTATAATAAAATCATTTTCGGTTTTTGATGGCTCAAAAATGAATTACTTAAAGGATAAGGTGGATATGGGTCAAAAATATCTCCACCAATAGGTTTTAGACAGGTTTAGTTTACCATATTAACCTTATATTTTATATTTAACTCTTAGTTAAATAGTTTGACATTTACCATGTCTCTTTGTATTTTTATATTATATGGTTATTAATCTTACTATAACAAGACAAGAGAACCCCATGTAATTAATTATTAATATATATAACCTTATATAAGTCCTTTGGAAGAACCTTATATTTTTAGTAATATTATATCAATTAATAATATAGTATTTGTTTTAAAAACTCATTTATGTCAATTTTGACACTATTTAGTTTTTGGTTTTTGTGAAAATCATAAAAGCATGATTACTTCAAAAAAAATATTTAATCAACCCTAAAATGTCATATTAACCTATAAAATTAGTTTAATTCCTCAAAAGTCTCAAATTATATTTATTTAGATATTTATAATATCAATTATTTTAATCTTTCAATAATAAGGTAATTACTGCATCATCATTGTGTCATAAATAAATTAAATTATTTAATGTCTAAAAACTATAAATAAAATAAAATTATGTAGGAAATATTTTTGTATTTCTAATAAATATTTATAGTCAAATTTATCTTATATATAACCCTATATTAAAAATGGTTTAGTTATTAAACTTTGAATTTAACTTTATTAACTCTTCTTTAAATAAAATAATAATAAATGTCCTAATCTAATCCAAATGGACCAAAGGGGGTAATATTTTATTTCTAAGTTTTCTTTTTTTCAAATTACACTTATCCAATAGAATTAGGATATGTGTTAGGGTAATTATAATATAATTTTTACCCTTAATTACCCTATTTACTTTTAACCGTGGTAAATAAAAGTAAAAAGTTACTATTAAAAAATTATTTTCATCTTATTGAACCAAATTTTACTTACTGATTTCAACCATGTCTCTAACATTTCTTAAATTCAACTCATAGAAGCATTAAAATTAATTTTTATGCAAATTTTCAAATGCTCCTATGAGGTGGGTAAAAGACGGTAAAAAGTTCAATAAAATTTTTATATATCTAAGATTATTATAAAATGAATACAATGAATTACATTTAACATATATAGGTATTATGTATCTATTTTGACCTAAAATAAATTTAAATAAAATAAATAATTATTTAAATATAAAGTCGGTTTTAACCAATAACACAGTGTTTTTCACTATTTATCAAAAATTGAAAATTTTCAGAAAAATACCAAAAATTCACCCTAAGCTAATTTTGATGTTCCAAATTCAAAAATGAAATCCATTTTGAAAAATAAAATTTAAAAAATTTCAAAAGGTGGGTATTACTATACATAACGGCTAGTTTGATTGGTCGCAGTGTGTTAGAATCTCGAAGTTGCATACAATGTAATCTATTTCATTATTCAAAGGGAAATATACCATGGAAGCTTGGGGTGTTACAA
The DNA here is from genome assembly GCA_963277665.1 of Viscum album. Lineage (NCBI taxonomy): Eukaryota > Viridiplantae > Streptophyta > Magnoliopsida > Santalales > Viscaceae > Viscum > Viscum album. The sequence continues at coordinate 1,276,161,802 of OY728135.1, forward strand.
ACTATGTATGGAATAGCCTCAAGTTCTACATATTGAACTAAAGGAGGATAAACTGGTAGCTCGTGTCCCGTCGTCTCTAAAGTATGGTCATCGCCTCCATCGTGGCATTCCATTGGAGGTTATCGTGGTGGCATGTCTCTACAATGCCAAACGCACACCTTATGAAGGAAAAACTTCAAAGAACAAATCTCAAAGTATAGGATAAGTCAAAACCCTCCTATAAACCAATTCAAAACCACCAGCTACTCCTAAATCCAAGACCATATGAGAAAAGGAAACGACCCACTAGAAACTATGCCTCTTGTCCACTCAAAATCTAGGTCTAGGTCTGTAACGCCCCGACCCCAGTTACCCAGAGTTAGTGCATTATTACATAACATTGGCATGACCACGAGAAAGATCAAATCTCGAAATACCGATTGGTTTAGTAGCCTTAGAAACACTAGATATATTCATAATGTTTTACATTACATCAATAAGTGAAAATTTGCAACAATATATTGTCTCCATATTCTACACTCATATCCCCACATACTATCCCTACAGTTCATTCATAAATTACTTCTTGGAAACCTGGGAAAAATAAAACATATAAAAAGGGTGAGCTCAAATGCCCCGTAAGGGTAAGCAATACAGCGGAAACTTTCATAAATAAGCATAAACATTTAAGGCAATGTATAACTAAAACAAAAGACTTTTAAACTTGAACTTCAACATAGTATGGAAAAAATAAAATGAAATAATGCCATTTACTTATTCACATGGATATTCTAATAATCGAATAATTACATGCAATATCAATAACCACTTTCATAATGATGGAATGCATAATACCAGACTATCATAACCACATAGCCAAGGCCTCGTGCCAAGACTACAAATAATATTTTGCGAAGGCCTTGTGCCAAGACACTAGTTTGTCTCATGAGACCTACTGATGCATCTAGGAGCTATATCGGGCTCCACCCGTCACATATTAAGTCCAATGCATTCCCATATGAAAAGGTTTAAACATAACATGAGCATTCGTATTAAAACTAGCATACGAAATGTCAATACTTTCTCCATGAAACATGAATGGTATAAAAATAACACATCCACAGTAAAACATATCACAAAACCTTCAATACAATACAAAAGTTTTGTATCATAATAAATCAACTTCAAATAAGCTTAAAATCCATCAAAGGATGTTGACATAGATGAAATCAAAACTATTTGAGAGAAATATCTCTTTTCTCGAAATCATTGAAAAGTCAAACATTTATAAAGGAAGTAATTTAAAAGAGATTTTTGAATCAATGTGTCCCATACCACTTTGGAAGTTTTGAAAAGAAATATCATTTCAAAACCTTCATTTCCTATAAATAAATCCTTAAAATCATTTTGAAAACCTGGATATTAATTAAAAATATTTAGAAAGATAAATCTTTAAAACATTTAAAATTATGATCTTGATAAAGAGTACCTGTCAAAAATTCTTAAAATATTCATTTTGAAATCATTTAAAAGTCACATAATTATAAAATAAAACATTTACTTTGAAAATATTCTTATAATCTTGTAAGGTATGCTTTGACGATTTTATAACGGTGGTAAATAGCCGCACCCGCTGTATAAGTTAAAAAAACATTCTTACCTTAAATTTGTCGAAAAGGTTAAAAGTGCCTTGTTTGGAAAACGACGGAAAGATTCCTTTCAAAACACATAAGGGTATAAATGACTTTAACCCATTGTCTAGTAAATATTAAAAATGTTTCTAAATACATTTTTAAGGAACATGGATGTGGATGATAAAGAGATCCCAGTAGATTATCACGTATAAACAACCTCGGATAATGAAGAGATTGCGAAATAAACCCTTACCTTGTACTTTTCCTTGGTTGGGGGTAGGTTAACCTCATGTATAATGGTGAAATAATTGTTATTAAATTATTCAATAATCATATACATTAATATGATATCATATATGATCTTTTAACATTGCTTTGTTAATAATATCTTAGAATTATCGTCGTTTCGGGTGTTAACTTACTCGTTTTCTTTTATATGTTTTGTTACATAAGCCATGTTTGTCATGGATAGGTTGTATCTTATTCATATCAAGAATTATATAAAGTCCTTAGATACTATTATTAATCATAAAATGAGAATTATACTTGAATGGATACGATGGAGAATGAATCTCATCGCGTTCGTGGAGACGGTAGTTCGTACGCACGGACGCGCGACAATATCATTCTTTTGATATTAAAATAATATATAATTGGATGGTATATCATATATAAAGAATCATTATCATGTTAAATTTATTATTTACATGAATTACACATCATTATTATACCCATCCCAAATAATAATTTATTGAATAACAATTACACCACGACGTGGAGACGGTAATCCGTACGTACACACGTATGGTGACATGTTATTCAAAGGATGGATAGAATATTGAATATGGTTGTACCATATTTATAATAACATCACAGTATATATATTATACTGTAGTTATTATTTTATAATGGTAACAACAAAGGAAGAAAAAGTGGAAGAAGAAAGGAACTTGGAAAAGGGGGGTGAAATCATTACCTCTTCTTCAGGTTCTCCCTTTTGATTTGATCAAAAGGGGTCCTTAGGTTGGCTTTCTGATCAAAATAAGTCATCTATGTTGTATTGAGGGAAGTTGGTAGATTATTTGGGCAGATTTTGGCTGAACCAAAAGGCTTTGAAGGTGTGAGTTAATGATAAGGGAGAGTGCCCTTTTATAAGAGGGGTGAGGGGCACCTTTGGAAAAGCTAGAAATATTATTTTATAATAAATTCATATTCGGTTTCTAATGGCTCCAAAGTTTATTATTTAAAGGTTAAGGTTGGTATGGGTCAAAAACTACTCAACCAATAGAATTTAGACAGGTTTGGGTCATTATATTAACCTTATCTTTAAGTATTAACTCTTAGTTAATTAGTTTCACTTTTACAATGTCTCTTTTTATTTTTATATTATATGGTTAATATACTTACTATATACATCCAAGAGACCCCCAAGTGGTCCATTAATGATACACCTATCATGATATAAGTCTATTTTCTAAAACTTATATTTTTAGGAATTTAATATTAATTAATAATATAATATTTGTTTTAAAAACTCTTTTATGTCAATTTTGACACTATTCAATAATTGATTTTTTTTTAAATCATAATAGAATTATTACTTCAAAAACGTTAATTAAATCAATATTAACATGTCATATTATCCATGAAAATTATTGGTATTTATAAAAAGTCTCAAATTACATTTATTTGGGTATTTATAATATCCATTATTCTAATTTTTTATTAATTAGGTAATTACTTCATCATCATGGTTTCATAAATAAATTAAATATTTAAATGTGTAAAAATTATAAATAAAATATCATTATGTAGGAAATAGTTTTAGCTTTCTAATGAATATTTACAATCGAATTTATCGTATGTATAACCCTATATTAAAATTTTTTAGTAATAAACTTTGATTTTAACTCTTTTAACTCTTCCTTAAAATAATAATAATAAATTTCCTAATCTAATCCAAGTGGACCTAAATGATAATATTTTATTCCTAAGGTTGTTTTTGGTTGAGATAAAATTGTCCAATAGAATTAGGACATGTGTTAGGGTAATATTAATATCATTTTGACACTTAATTACCCTATTTACTTTTAACAGTGGTAAATAAAAGTAAAAAGTTACTATTCACCAAAAATTATTTTCATCTCATTAAACCACATTTTACTCCTTGATATTAACCGTGTCTCTAGTATTTTATAAATTCCAATCACAGAAGTGGTAAAATTAAGTTTTATGAAAAATTCAGTTTTTTAACTACCACGTAGTAGTTTCACTATTCATCAAAAATTGAAGTTTTTCAGAACAATGCAAAAATTTCACCCTAAGCTATAATTGATATTCCGAATTCAAAAATGATGTATATTTTAAATAATTCCAAACATATAAGTTGCATTAATTAATTTTATAATTAATTCTCGTTGTCACAACAAATAGCGTGTTTTTAAGAAACAATATATATCAAAAGATTGACAATTGTTTATGTCCAATTTCAAAGTAAAATTAATTATAATGAAAACCATTGGATAAAATGGTAAAAATATATTCTAATTATACATTAAAACCACTCAAATTCATAATTTCTCACTATTAATTATTTTTATTAAAAAAGTTTTTTTTAATTAAAATTTAGTAATTTTCACTATTCATCAAAATATTATAGTTATCCAAAAAGTACCAAAATTTCACCTTAGGCTAAATTCGATACTCTGAATCCAAAAATGAAGTCTATATTGAGAGATAGAATTAATAAAATTTTAAAAAGTAGGTATTAATATTCATTACGGCTAGTTTGATTGGTTGTAGTGTGTGTTAGAACTCGAAGTTGCGTACAACACACGCTACAGTATTATTCAAAGAGAAGCATACCGTGGAATATTGGTGTGTTACATTGTAAATTTTTCTTTATGTCCCCATTCTAAATAATAAATTTATTTAGTCAAATTGAATATATAAAAGTTTAAAAATTGGATTTAAAAAGAGTTCACTATTAAAGTTGGTAAAAGTGCATTTTTGAAAAATACTTCTTTTATCTGAAAAAAAGGAATTTGTTCTTACATTATTTCTAAGAAACACATAATATGGATTCTAAAATTATAAGGATTATATAAAGTTTAAAATTTAGTTAATACTATTCATAACCTCTTTTGAACGGCTTGTTTGGTAAGTCATGGTGCGCTTTAACTCGATGTTGCGTGTAATGCAAGTTATTGAATTATTTTGAAGAAATAACACACTATGAAATCTTGGGGTGTTACATTCTCCCCTCCTTAAATAAATTGCATCCTCACAATTTGAAACTATTATTTGAAAATAAAAGGTTGAAAATAGAAAATATCTTTGGGGGAAAATCAACATCAGAAATTGGGTTACTAAAATTTAGTCTTAATATGAGGAAAAGAGAAATGAAAGGGTCACCACCAAATTATGATCTCGATTAGGAGAAAATTGGTGGAAATTAGAGACATATAATTGGAGGAAAAACGTAAATATTTATAGGTAGTGATTGAGGTCATCAATCACAAACAAGTGTAAAATTGAGGTCCTCAAATTCATCAATCTATGATGATTTGAAATACCATCGGTTCAACAAAACATAGGGTATTAGGATAACACATTTTTGGTTTTAGGATTCCTTAAATAAAGTATAAGAATTAATTTCTTCATAGAATAAGTGAAGAATAAAAATATATTCTTGACAAGTAGAGTTCCATCCTTTAACTAATTTCTACCACAAACTCATCTTTCACTCTAAAAGATAATAGAACGTAAAAAAATATTCTATTTATCCTATTCATATAGGGTTAAAAAACGAATTTATAATTCATCTACAAGATCTTTTAAAAAAACTACATTATTTAATCCCGGACATCACGTGGGTCAGTGGTAGGTGATACACCCTTGTCGCCTTTCGGTTGTGGGTTCAAGTCTTGAGGCCTTACCGGACGCGACGGGTTGACGCCCGACCTCCGGGTTGTCCTTTTATGGCAATCCAAAATAATCCAAACTAGAACGATCCAAAATACTTCAGTCCAAAATTTATAAGGAAGGTAAATAGAATAAAGATCCTTTTTCTGCGTAATAACATGTGAACACCTTCATCATGTATTCTTTTAAAACACTACAACATCCTGAATTACCATAAAACCTTATTGATTACATTCATGATACCTTATTCCTTAAATAATAATGGATATACTCCTTCAATCCAAAAATGTTGTAAACCCCAATAATGATGGAATATACAAATCATTAATTAGTTTCAAGGTAGTCAAGAATATCCAATATAATTTATCCAAATCAATCATGTATTATTCCAAAATCACTACCTCGGTATCAGAACTATATTATGGTTTATCATTCTCTCAACCATATATTTTCCAAAAAATTATCCTGCTATTGAGTCACTTTTCTTTGTTCCACACAATATCAAGTCCTTAATGAAATAGTACTACAGTACAATCCTTATATACTCCATAATTATTATAACAAGTGCATTGTTGATACAACACTCAAATGACATAATCAACACAAGAACTCTAATCATTCCTCTTCATCTGTGGTAGTATCATAACTTGATTATTATCCAATAGCATCATTTGCGACATAGTCTGATGACTGGGACATAGGTTCGCGTAGTGTCCAAACTCCTTTCAAATGAAGCATTGTACATTTGAAACCATTTTCTTACCCTTGCAGTCATGTACTTTGTGCCCTTTTTCCTCCACACTTATAACAAACTCTCATTCCTTTCAGGCAAGTTCTAGGGTGTTTCTTCCCACAGTTATCACATATGGTAAAATTCTTCTTTTCCCTCTTCCCTTTATCCATGTTTCTCTCTTCCATCCTTTTCTTCTCTTGCTTCCCTTCAAAGCCATAAGACTCAGTAAACTCTTTACTTATCTTATCAACACATGATATTATTTCTTCATATAATGATAATACATGGGAGACTATTTCTCTTATAAATTCTGGCTTAAGACCATGAAAGATATGATACTTCTTTCTCTTTGGATTATGTGCATTGCTGGAGTTATCATTCCTTCTACTAGGCGCCATTTCTAAACAATGGAATGCACTAGATTAGTTTATGAATAACAATACCTAATCCCAAACTTGTAAGACACATAACATAAATTAAATAGTTTATGTATATAATCCATAATCATAAAAATTTCTCCTTTGAGGAAGTATATACTCATAAACCCTTCATAATGGTTTGTAAAGAAAATGAGAATTATCCTAATCATATCCCCTGGGAGTGTCGTAACCAAGAGTGCAGCAAGGCCCATTGTCATGCACTAGTTCCCGTTCGAGTCCAGCTCAAAGTGGTGTTTTCGGGTTTTACCCCTAGGAACATTTGTGTCAGAGCCGCCTCTACCTGCTCGTATCCAGACATGGATGTATTGCTCAGAAAACTCACAAAATCTCTAAAATACCAAAAATCTAGGAAGTTCTTCTATACTAAACCTGAAATTCCATCTTAAATCTATGTGCTCTAATCAGAGTTTACCAAAATATAGCTTCCAAGGTTTGTATTAAACCTCCCTCTGATACCAACTGTAACGCCCTGACCCCAGTTACCCAGAGTCGGGGCATTATTACATAATATTGGCATGATCATGAGAAAGATCAAATCTCGAAAGACCGATTGGTTTAGTAGCCTTGGAAACACTAGATATATTCATAAAGTTTTACATTACATCAATAAGTGAAAATCTACAACAATATATTGTCTCCATATTCCACACTCATATCCCCACATACAATCCCTGCAGGTCATTCATAAATTACTTCTTAGAATCCTTGGAAAAATAAAACATAGAAAAGGGGTGAGCTCAAACGCTCCGTAAGGGTAAGAAATACAGCGGAAACTTTCATAAATAAGCATAAACATTTAAGCCAATGTATACCTAAAAAAAATCCTTTTAAACTTGAACTTCAACATAGTATAGAAAAAATAAAATGAAATAATTCCATTTACTTATTCACATGGATATTCTACTAATCGAATAATTACAAGCAATATCAATAAGCACTTTCATAATGATGGAATGTATAATTCCAGACTATCATAACCACATAGCCAAGGCCTCGTGCCAAGACTACAAATAAGATTTTTCCAAGTCCTTGTGCCAAGACACTAGTTTGTCTCATTAGACCTACCGATGCATCGAGGAGCTATAGCGGGCTCCACCCTTCACATATTAAGTCCAATTCATTCCCATATGAAAAGGATTAAACATAACATAAACATTTGTATTAAAACTAGCATACGAAATGTCAATACTTTCTCCATAAACCATGAATGGTATAAAAATAACACATCCACAGTAAAACATATCACAAAACCTTCAATATAATACAAAAGTTTTATATCATAATAAATCAACTTCAAATAAGCTTAAAATCCATCAAAGGATGTTGACATAGATGAAATCCAAACTATTTGAGAGAAATATCTCTTTTCTCGAAATCATTGAAAAGTCACACATTTATAAAGGAGGTAATTTAAAAGAGATTTTTGAATCAAAGTGTCCTATAACAATTTGAAACTTTTGAAAAGAAATATCATTTCAAAACCTTAATGTCCATATAAATAAATCCTTAAAATCATTTTGAAAACATGGACATTAATTAAAAATATTTAGAAAGATAAATCTTTAAAACATTTAAAATTATGATCTTGATAAAGAGTACCTTTCAAAAATTCTTAAAATATTCATTTTGAAATCATTTAAAAGTCACATAATTATAAAATAAAACATTTACTTTGAAAATATTCTTATAATATTCTAAGGGAAGCTTTGACGATTTTATAATGGCGGAAAATAGCCGCACCCATCGTATAAGTTAAAAAACATTCTTACCTTAAATTTGTCGAAAAGGTTAAAAGTGCCTTGTTTGGAAAACGACGGAAAGATTCCTTTCAAAACACATAAGGGTATAAATGAATTTAACCCATTGTCTAGTAAATAGTAAAAATGTTTCTAAATACATTTTTAAAGAACATGTATGTGGATGATAAAGAGATCCTAGTAGATTATCACGTATAAACAACCTCGAATAATGAAGAGATTGCGAAATAAACCCTTACTTTGTACTTTTCCTTGGTTGGGGGTAGGTTAACCTCCTGTATAATGGTGAAATAATTGTTATTAAATTATTCAATAATCATATACATTAATATGATATCATATATGATCTTTTAACATTGCTTTGTTAATAATATCATAGAATTATCGTCGTTTCGGGTGTTAACTTACTCGTTTTATTTTATATGTTTTGTTACGTAAGCCATGTTTTTCATGGATAGGTTGTATCTTATTCATATCCAGAATGATATCAAGTCCTTATATACTATTATTAATCATCAAATGAGAATTATACTTGAATGGATACGATGGAGAATGAATCTCATCGCGTTCGTGGAGACGTTAGTCCGTACGTACGCACGAGCGACAATATCATTCTTTTGATATTAAAATAATATATAATTGGATGGTATATCATATATAAAGAATAATTATCATGTTACATTTATTATTTACATGAATTACACATCATTATTATACCCATCCAAAATAAAAATTTATTGAATAACAATTACACCAAGACGTGGAGACGGTAAGCCGTACGTACGCACGTATGGTGACATGTTATTAAAAGGATGGATATAATATTGAATATGGTTGTACCATATTTATAATAACATCACAGTATATATATGATACTGGATTTATTATTTTATAATGGTAACAACAAAGGAAGAATAAGTGGAAGAAGAAGGAACTTGGAAAAGGGTGGTGAAATCATTACCTCTTCTTCGGGTTCTTCATTTTGATTTGATCAAAAGGGCTCATTAGGTTGGATTTCTGATCAAACTAAGGCCTATAGGTTGTAGTGAGGGAATTTGGGAGAGTATTTGGTCAGAGGTTGGCCGAACCAAAAGGCTTTGAAGGTTTGAGTTAATGATAAGGGAGAGTGCCCTTTTATAAGAGGGGTGAGGGGCACCTTTGGAAAAGCTAGAAATATTATTTTATAATAAATTCATATTCGGTTTCTAAGGGCTTAAAAGTATATTATTTAAAGTTTAAGGTGGGTATGGGTCGAAAACTACTCAACCAATATAATTTAGACAGGTTTGGGTCATTATATTAACCTTATCTTTAAGTATTAACTCTTAGTTAATTTGTTTCACTTTTACAATGTCTCTTTGTATTTTTATATTATATGGTTAATAAACTTACTATATACATCCAAGAGACCCCCCAAGTGGTCCATTAATGATACACCTATCAAGATATAAGTCTCTTGTCCGAACCTTAGATTTTTAGGAATTTATATCAATTAATAATATAATATTTGTTTTAAAAACTCTTTATGTCAATTTTGACACTATTCAATAATTGATTTTTGTAAAAATCATAACAGAATGATTACTTCAAATAAAGTTAATTAAATCAATATTAACATGTCATATTATCCTATAAAATTATTGGTATTTATAAAAAGTCTCAAATTACATTTATGTGGGTATTTATAATATCAATTATTCCAATTTTTTATTACTTAGGTAATTACTGCATCATCATTGTGTCATAAATAAATTAAATATTTAAATGTCTAAAAATTATAAATAAAATATCATTATGTAGGAAATATTTTTATCTTTCTAATTAATATTTAAAATCTAATTTATCTTATTTATTACCCTATATTAAAAATGTTTTAGTAAATAAACTTTGATTTTAACTCCTTTAACTCTTCTTTGAACTAAATAATAATAAATGTCCTAATCTAATCCAAGTAGACCTAAATGATAGAATTTTATTCCAAAGGTTGTTTTTGGTTGAGATAAACTTTTCCAATAGAATTAGGACATGTGTTAGAGTAATATTAATATCATTTTTACCCTTAATTACCCAATTTACTTTTAACCGTGGTAAATAAAAGTAAAAAGTTACTATTCACAAAAAATTATTTTCATCTCATTGAACCACATTTTACTCCTTGATATTAATCGTGTCTCTCAGATTTTCGAAATTCCAATCACAGAATCGTTAAAATTAAGTTTTATGAAAAATTCAGTTTTTTAACTACCACTTAGTAGTTTCACTATTCATCAAAAATTGAAGTTTTTTAGAACAATGCCAAAATTTCACCCTAAGCTATAATTGATATTCCGAATTCTAAAATGATATCTATTTTACAAAATTCCAAACATATAAGTTGCATTAATTAATTTTATAATTAATTCTCACTGTCACAACAAATAGCGTGTTTTTAAGAAACAATATATATCAAAAGATTGACAATTGTTTATGTCCAATTTCAAAGTGAAATTAATTATAATGAACACCATTGGATAAAATGGTAAAAATATATTCTAATTATACTTTAAAACCACTAAAATTCATAATTTCTCACTATTAATTATTTTTATTAAAAAAGTTGTTTTTAATTAAAATTTTGTAATTTTCACTATTCATCAAAATATTAAAGTTATCCGAAAAGTACCAAAATTTTACCTTAGGCTAAATTCGATACTCTGAATCCAAAAATGAAGTCCATTTTTAGAGATAAAATTTATAAAATTTTAAAAAGTAGGTATTAATATTCATTACAGCTAGTTTGATTGGTTGTAGTGTGTGTTAGAACTCGAAGTTGCGTACAACACATGCTACTGTATTATTCAAAGAGAAGTGTACCGTGGAAGCTTGGGGTGTTACATTGATATTTTTTTTTATGTACCCATTCTAAAGAATAAATTTATTTAGTCAAATTGAATATATAAAAGATTAAAATATTGGATTTAAAAAGGGTTCACTATTAAAGTTGGTAAAAGTGCATTTTTGGAAAATACTTCTTTTATCTGAAAAAAAGGAATTTGTTCTTACATTATGTCTAAGAAACTCATAATATGGATTCTAAAATTATAAGGATTATATAAAGTTTAAAATTTAGTTAATACTATTCATAACCTCTTTTGAACGGCTTGTTTGGTAAGTCATGGTGCGCTTTAACTCGGTGTTGCGTGTAGTGCAAGTTATTGAATTATTTTGAAGAAATAACACACTCTGAAATCTTGGGGTGTTACAAGGTCAAGTATCCATTAACCAGTTCAATTTTCCCATTCCATTTCACATTTAGTTATTCAGGAAATTCCACCTAGGGTTTACCAATTCATAAATCTATGAGGGCCCATAACACCTTATGACTCCAAAAAATGGTTCCAATTCAAACCATACATATCAAATTCATTTAACATTTACATTCCACTGGTGCGTCATTTCCCAATTCATAAGGTCCCTTATTCCTTATGAATTTATAGATGACGTCACACCTTTATCTACTACACCCAACTAACACAACAGCAGACACAACTATCACATCAATTATCACAATAGCATGCAATATCTAATGAATCCTAGATGACATGACATAATGCATGGAATGTGATTCTAACAAGTGTATATATGTTGAATGAGATGGAATTCTCTCATATCATAGGGTTGAAACTAAAATAGAACCCACAATTGCATCAATAGTAATAACAAAAATCAAGTGTGTCACCCAACGGTGAAATCGAATCAACTGTAATAGTCAAAATCCAGAAAATTAGAACTCAATTTGAGGAAATTTGGATATTCCCTGTACATGGGGTAGCTACTCCTAGGCATAGTTTATTACCTAAATTAATTTCCTTTTTATCCCTATTTAATGTCTCCAAATAGTAATTCAAACCAGAAAAACTCCTCTGATACCAATTTGTAACGTCTTGAACCTGGATGCCACTTGAAACGGCGCCCCAAGCCCGGTTAGTCACATGGCCTCAAGCACATTTCCACAAATTCTATAGGTTTCCAACTAGTAGTGCGGGCCTAGGTGAGTCAGTGGGGATACTATGCCCTCATTACCAGAGTATCACAGTGGAAGTCAAAAATATAATAAATAGCATAATAAAAAATAATCAGTAAACAACTTAGAGTAATATAAGATAGGAAGACATATCAATAACCAAATGTGAATCATATACAAAATGATGCATATGGAAAAAGTATCTAGAAAGTATCCAGAAAAGTACATGGAAATATAATGTAGTACAAGTAACCCAAAAAGAAAAAATAACAAAAAGGTATCCCAACATCACAAGCCTCATCTTGGTCATATGATTCCCTACTCCAAATCCATAGTCAACAACCTGTCTTGGGGTGCTTTCCCCTATCATCACCTGCAACCATATAATCTGTTTGGGTCCCCAAAGTGTCCCAAACAAGGTGTGAGGTAAACATCCCAGTAAGAAACCACCCAGGTCTATACTGTTCTAACAACAATTCTAAAAAAGTGCTAGCAAGTGTAAACAAGATGTAAAGTGTGTATTCCCATGGAATAAGTCTATAGTATCAAGTAAAACCAAACAACCCTCAAGGATACCTGCTAAAGATAGTCAGACCCAAACAAGGTAACTAAAAGCAAAGTAAACCAGCAAGTCACATTGTCATGTCGTACATCCATCTGTATCTTGTAACCCACATCCACGTTGTATACAGAAGTAAAGTGTCCCATGTTCACACCATATAGTGAGAATAAGAATACTACGAACATGTTGTACAGTGAAGTATAAACTGTAAGGTATGGATCCAAGGTGTCAACAGACCAAGGCATCCATATAACAATTCTATACCATAGAGGGATAGATCTAATGAGATTTTACAAGGCATCCCATTGAGTCCCATGGGAATCCCTGGTGGAAAATCTATTAGGTACTAGTTGGGGTCCTATGAGCATGGCAATAGGAAGTCCTATGCGAGCCCAACCATGCCATATCCATGGGGTAGCAAGGCTCGAGTCATCCCATGAAATCAAGACCCAAGGGGCAGATCCAACCCAAGGCGTCCACTACCACATTCAAGATCCATGGAGAGTAGTCTAAGGAGTCTATCAAACCATTCATTCAAGCATTCGAAAATAGACATTCATTCCATGTGAGTATACCCACTCATGTCAACCTGCACAATCCCTAAGTATACCCACTCATGCAACCCATTTATCAAAATAAATGTATGGGCCTACCCTCCCATATAAACCATTTATCAATATATTATTCATTTTATATATAGTTATACCCACCCATATTATCCATTTAATATTCCAAACTATCAAAAATAGATGAGGCATAACATGATATTCATTAAGAAAGGAGGAAGTACATATCCTAATCTAGATAGTCAAGATATCAAGACATCCAAGGGATTATTCTAACTAGGATAGCACAAGCACGCACCCCTTGGGTGGTTTAAATAGGCATAAACATGTTAAAACAATAAGTCACACCCCTCGGGTGACCTCAAAATGAGAAATGGGCGGTAACGCACCTAAACGAAACCTATGGTCAATCTCACCAGGTCCAACTACAGCTACTAAAATCAACTCTATCAAAAACAAGACCTCACCGGAAAGTCTGATGGATGGCGTAAAGGCCAAAATCCCGAAAAACACCAAAGAAAATCCAAAAAAAGATATATACCACCTACCTCATCTCGGTAGTAGATAACTTTTCCAGTATCAAGTCTTGATTCAACCTGGTTTGGAAGAAATCTGAAGAAAGGTTGAAGAATGAAATATTAGGGCATATAAGCCTAAATCCAAATAGTTTAACCATCATTCCAAAGAATCAAGAATGGATAAAAAGTAACTGAGGACTTATCATTGTGGATCCGATGAGTTAATCGACGATCAAAACAGAGGTTGGATGAAGGAACTAGCTCAAAGTCTAGGTTAGGTGCCTCAATGGAGAGATCAGGGAGCTTTTATGAGGTGGATGAGAAAAATACAATTGGTTTTAAAAAGAAAATAAAGTTTTTAAATTAATTTTTTTTAAAAACAACACAGCAACATTGCACGGTTTACCCGCATGGTTTCCCAAACTATACAGAAACCGTGCGCACCTCACTACCTAGAAGGGGAACTTCGCATGGTTACCCTACATGGTTTGACTAACTATGTGATAACCATGTCAAAACATTCTATTTAAAAACCTTTACTTTTTAGATCTCTCACACAGCTTTCCTAACCATGGACAAGCTATGCGTAAACCATGTGCAAGGTTATTTTCAGCCCAAAACTTGGTTCCAGCCTCCAAACAAGCCCCAAACGCCTCCAGAACACTCATGATAAATTTAAGTATTCACATAAGACCATAACAAGACAATTAAACTGAAAATAAAAGGAATATTACCTCATAAAAAACCCTAGTTCTTACATAGAGGGAATTAACATTGCCCTTTCAGGGGGGGTCTTCAATACTAACTATAGACTCTCAAGTTTAATGGTCCCGACCATAGACTCTCCACAGGAACCATCTCAAAGGTTCAATGCAATGATCTCAATAGTCACATGAGGGTTCGACCTCATTGACAATAATAATCTCCTACTCAAGGCTCAAAGGTATAATCTTTCCTTGGAGCACACACACTGAGAGTCTATCCACCCCTAATGGCATGCAGAACAAGATGTGAGAAACATTGATAGATCAAAGCTAATGAGACAACCATGACATCCCATATGGAACTCAACCAAGAAATGTAACTTAATCTGAAAAATAAACCAATGGAACAACCCTTCCAACACTCATGGTGTCTATCCACAAGGGTATGCTCAACGGACAATGCCACAGAAGAATTCAACTAGTGACTAAACCAACTCCAACTCTTTAGGTGGGGGATCCCACGTAGGGTTTGTTGGGGGACACTAAAAATACCATCTAAAACAAAAAACAGAATAAACCCACCTATAAGAGTATCAACACCTATGTGGAGTTGGTCATGCCGATTCTAAGAACTTTGCTTAGGGAAAATATCATGGTAGATCATAGAAGTAAATGTCATATCTTGATACACAGAACGAGGTTTTGTGCCTAGCGCTCACTGGTGGATATGTCCCCTATTGGAAAAACATCCTAGGTATAGGATTGATTCCCTGGTAAATATTCAAACGAGTTCCAAGAACCCTTCTAGGGAAACACGAAAGGACAAGATGATCGTGTCGGGCCTCTTGGGGTGACACGTGATCCAAATCCATTGAGCATGTTGTCAAAGTGGATTGAGACAACTCACTCCATAAAGTGGGATACACCCACACTGCATGTACACAATGTAGATGAAGAGGGGTCATAGTCCAGTGAAGAGGATGTGATATCAAAACCCTCAAATAGAAAGGACCAGGGGGACCCACTCAACCCTACCAGTATAAACATCACTAATAAGGACCAGGGGGACTCAATCAACCCAACCGGTCAAGGAATCACTAACCAAAATGACCCACATAACAATTCCTTCAAACAACATCTCCTAGGCCTAAAACATGGCCACCATAGTGTTATACATAGAAAAATACTCAGGTTAGGCTACTTGCAGGCCTGAATCTAAGCTCCATAGGAGGAGATATAGGAGGCACAATATCTGAATAAGATCCTTGAAGAGTAAACGGTGTGTACTAGGAGCACTCACAGTAAGTGAGTCTGCCAAATAACTTGTTCTAGTATCCTTTCTACACAATTCTCCAACCATTATAGGAGTACATGTTTTGTAGAGAGAGTACGCATTGTGTTCCACTTCACCCAGCCCCTGACCGTGTTTCTCCTTCAGATGGCTCAACCATCCATGTCCCTTAAATTTCATGAAACCCATACTACATAGTGTTTTTAGGTTATACGACCACCTAGCCATGTGTTTTACCCATTCCCATGCACCCAACCACATGTATGTGTACTTTGGTTGTGTTCTTTTACACGATTGTGTACTTTTATGTGGCTACCCGAGTTGTTTCCCCTAACCACGCGACAAGGATATCTATATGGAATGTATCCCCCCGGTACATGGTGTGTAGACCATAAAACATCATCTTCTCAAAATGGGAAGAACACACGACATGTAGGACTGGTTTACACAATGTGTATACAAAAAACTCCATTGTAAATTCCCTACAAACAGCTCAGATCACCCCCATTCACTTCGAAACACATAGATCAACCCATGAGGGGTACCTAGAAATAATATAAGGGCTCTAAAACATTAAAAAATTCATTAAAAATTTGTATCAAAAATAAATGAAAAACCTCCTACCTCAAGGGAAAAATGACGAAGCTATGGGTACAAGATGTTGCTCGAGACGAGCTCATTCTCAATCTAGAGATGATGAGTGTTAATAATGAGATTTGGTGGTCCCTCCTTTATTTGGTTTGTCTGTCAGTAAAAGTTAGAGTAATATATGGAGAGGGGGATCGGTCCTCCTCCTATGTGCACACCAAAGGGATAAGGGGGAGAGGTATATTGTTTTAATTTTTATTAAAAAAATATCCCCTTAACACACCAGCCTGACACGCCTCCGACCCAACACCCAGCGCTGACAAAGTTTATGTCATACCTAGGGTAAAAACGATGTTATGAACTCAAACACAATCTTATAAATCCGATCTAAGACTCATCTTAGAAGTTATTCATGTTTCAAGAAAAACTTTGAATGGGTGATAATATATATTTAATATTGTTAATATCATCGCATTGAGGCTCTCCACACCTTGGATTCCTACACTGACTCAGTGTCTGGCTTCAGAAATATTCTTAGAAATATTATAATGTTTGATAAGTAAAAAATGAGTTGCTACATCCTCCCCCGCCTTAATGATTTTTATCCCAGAAATTCTAAAGATTAGGAACATGGGAAAGGACCCGTTCTCTCAACTAGGACTCCCACACCATCGATCTCACCAGAGGTTTCTGTGCTATAAACAACATGCACCAAGAGGAACCACACACCAAAAGACCACCAAGGGTTCCTGTTCTTATCACAATAATGCACTCAAGGGTACCTCAAAGTGAATCCACACACCATCCAACTTCCACTGGTTCAACATTTTGCAATAAGTGGCTCATGTTTCATTGGCTACAACATGTGAAAAACACCAACCTCCAACCACATGGTTTACTATAGGGCGTAGAAAAATGAAATCTCACCAACCCAGACCAGTAAAAAATAGGGTTTACGAACCTCATATATATCCTAACACCCTATCTAACACTCTAAACCCTCAACATTTTGAGATCGGACTGAACATATGATATCATCATCGAACACCCAAGGCCACCTTATTTAGTTGACAACTACCCTGAACGAGCCCCAATGAAACTCAAACAACTTCTAATGGTTTTTTCCAACACTAACACAATTACAATTTATAAGACCACCTCATCACCCTATCCTTCCATGTGACTTGTGCCAATGCCAAACCTCATGATGTAGATGCACTCTCCACCTTAATAAATATACATCCTGAACATGTACACTAGATATCCCGTCATGTGATACCTTGCATGAAAACCTCAACACCTTAAGAAAAATGCATCTACCGCCTAGAGAAGAAATAGGCTTTCCCAAGTGTACACACTGGTTCTTACAAGCCCTTATAAAACTACTAACAACACACAAAACTAACCTCAAACTCATAGGTTGAAGGAATGCATCCACCAGACCTCAACACTATCCACTTTGGGTAGCACTGAATTGCCCGCATGATTTTATATCTTGCCTACAGTATGCTTCTTATTGGGGGAAGTGTCTATCCCTTCTATGATTTTGAAGCCACATACAATGTCACCACAACCTCCTTGAGTTTCATGTGTACAATATGACACCAAGAATGTGAGTCTATTAACGGACAAAAAAGTCCTTCCCAAAAACTTACACTAGGTCTTAGCAGGCCCTTTGACTACTATACACACTCACATAAATGATCCAAACACACAAGTATAAGGGAGTAATCCACCACACCTTGATACTTTTCTCTTTGGTCAACACTGACTCACCCACATAGTTTTCATCATGTCACAAAAATGCATCTCGGTGGGGGAAAGTTCCGGCATCCCTGTGTATTCAAAGAAAAAAAACAACAATGATATTGGGCTCCACCAATGCCCTATTTCTTCCCAAACAAAAACCACAAGAAAGAAACTGAAATGTAAGATTACCTATCAATAGTGTCTAAAAATACTACTATATAAATTAGAAATGATTTAGTGTATACCTCTATTCATTTGAAGAATTTGGTTCAACACCCTCTAGAACCTACAACCACCCAAGTCCCTTCCCACCAACTCTATTAGCCTAGCCTGGACCACCTAGTGGTGGTGGTGGTGGAAACGGATCAAATTTCCAACCACCTACTGACACTTCGGCTATGTAGTATCATCTACTACTTGGCGGCCCTCATTGAAAATGTTGACATTGCCAAGACGGCCCATCAACCGGCTCTCCCTCAGTGGCACAGCGGGTCGGACAATCTCTCACAAGATTTCCCTAACTGTCACAAGAGTATCAGCGCCTCTCGTGATTCTAACCAAAACTCTGGTGAGGATTATGATTCTAGGCATGGGTATGCATCTAAAAATGACAGTACCTCCTACATTGCATGTGTGATGTCTTCGGGTCCTTCTTGGCCAAGACCTCAGATGAACTCTATCTATGAAGCTCACGGTACACGTATGACCCTGGTACATTGGTGTCCAACACCAACAGATCCATCCATGGCTTAGTATGATAAGATGCATCCACCTAAACTCTCAAAGGTGGGTCTATGTGTTTCTTGATGGGTGGTGGATCCACAATTTGTACAACTAGAGAAGAACCTAAATTGTGACCAAGTCCCTACAAGGTGACCTCATCACTCATTGGGTCATACTTCAAAACCATCTGTGGGAACCTCTAAGTTTTTCATCATCGAAACATCCTGAAACAAATTCAAGATGCACCATGGTCAAAGTGTATATCTAGGTAGCTGACTCAATAAGGATTAGAAAAAACCAAAACCCATTCATATATGATGCATGTACCAATAATTCCTTGTGATTAGTGTCCTAACGTACCAAGTCAAAAGAAGAGTTATCAGAGTCCCAAGGAATGGATATGTCAGCCTCCCACACCAACACTAAAGTCCCTAGCCTAAAATCCAAAATCGAAACATCCTAAGATAGTCACAATGCAACCTAAACTAAGCTCATGACACTACGGTCCCAAATTAGAACCCCCTTTAATAAAACTCTATCATGACCTAACCCAACAAAGCTCGAGCTGAGACTCCCCAATCCTGCCTTCATGGGCCAGGAGCTAGAGACAAGTGCTGAGTAGGATATCACACACATGGGATACCTTATCCCAAGTCACCTATACACACACACCCACATACACCTCCATGAAATAGTGTAGATATATATATATATATATATCTAAGGAAAACTAAAATTCATGCATGCATTTATCCCAAACCAGAGTATAGTTGTACAAAAAAGGAAAAACGCATGCCCATCAAAATTAAACTTCAAAAGCATCTAACTCGCTCAGATGAAGGGAATTTTTTCCAAACACCTACCTATAGGCTCTGCAACCATGATCCAGTGAAAACTCTGGTCAGTCCAACTACTATATTATTCCTTCTCTAGGTCCTACTGGGACCCCATCGAAGGACCTATTGTCTACACAAGACACAACGCATACCGGAAAATCCTATGCAGGGGTGACTATATGAATACTCAATAGGAACCCCAAAACCCAAAAGGGGGTAACTAATTAGAATCAGTTAGCTCCACCCAACCAGAGGGAACCCAAACGATAGAGAAACTCCATCTCGAGACAATCCTTGGCTAAACATGGGTAGTCATCTCAACACCCCTATCCTGTCAAAAACAATGACACATACCACGGGAACTCCTAGAACATACCCATATATACTTGCATAAAACTCTCAAGTATAATGGTCTCGACTATAGACTCTCCACAAAAACCAACTCAAAGTTCCAATACAATGCTTGAAAGGATCACATGAGGTGTTGACCTCATAAAAAATAGTAGTCTCCTACATGGGGCTTGAAGGTAGAAGATTTCCTTAGAGGACACACACCAAGTGCCTAGACACCCCTGATGGCACAGAGATTAATGGGGGGAAACATCGATAGCTAGAAGTTTATGAGTCAACATCACCATCCCATATGGAACTCAACCGATATATGTCACCCTATTAGGAACATGAACCAACAGCACAACCATTCCAACCCTCGTGGTGTCTATCCATGAGGGAACGATTGATGGAAAACTCCAAAAAATAAGTCACCTAGTGACTAAACCAACTCCCACTCCTCAGGTGGGGGATCCCACCCAGGGTCCTCTAGGGGAAACTAAAAACCCCAGCAGGAACAACGAACACAAAAAACCCACCTAGTAGAGGATTAACGCCTGTGTAGGGTTGGTCACATCAATTCCAAGAACTCCCCCTGGGGAAAATTTCATGGTAGATCATAGAAGGAATGGTCATATATCGATATAAAAATAATGGGTTTGTGCCCAGGGATCACTGGGGGGTTCTTCCCCTACTGGAATAACATCCTGGGTAGAGTATCAATGATCAGGTAAATATTGGTCACACCGATTCCAAGAACCTTACCATGGAAACACGAAAGGACATGAGGATCATTTTAAGACTTTTGGAGAAACACATGCTTCAAATATAATACGTCTTATAGCAAATATGATTGAGACGACTCACTCCAGAAAGAGGGAAACACTCACACTGCACGTATGCAATGCATCTGAAGAGGGGTCATAGTCCGACGAAGAGGATGTGATACTGAAATCCTCAAAGAAAAAGGACTAGAGGGACCCACTCAACCCTGACAATCTAAAAATCACTAATAAGGACCAGGGGGACTCACTCAACCCAGAAGGTCAAGGCGTCACTAACCCAAACAACCCATACAATAATTCCATCACACCATAACTCCTAGAACCAAACTATGGTCACCACTGTGTTCTACGTGGGAAACTACTTAGGATAGGCTACTCATGGGCCTAAATCCAAGCTTTGAAGGAGGAGATACATGAGGTATAAGATCTCAAGAATATACTCAATGAGTATACAACATGAATTGTGGCACACACAGCATGTGATCCCGCCTGAGCACATGTCTGTGTATCCTTTCTACACGGTTTTCCAACCCATGTAGAAGTACACAACATGTAGAGAAGGTACACATGTTCTAATTCACTCAGCCCCTGTCCATGTTTCTTCTTTACACGGCTTGTATATTCATGTCCCATACATGTAGTGCATCCCATACTACATGAAGTGTTTGGGTTATACAACCACATGGTCGTGTGTTTTACCTATTCCCATGCACCCAACCCTGTGTCTGTGTAATTTGGCCATGTTCTTTTACACAGTTGTGTACTTTTACACATCTACCCTAGACATTTCCACCTGCCACATGAAAAGGGTCCCTACATAGCATGTAACCCCCTAGTACAGGTTTTTTAGACCCCAAGACTTCATCTTCCATGAACGAGAAGAACACGTGGCATTTAAGACTAGTTTACACACTTTTTAGACAGGAAAATTCTTTGAAAATCCCTACAAATAGCCTGGATTGACCTCGTTCACCCTAAAACACATAGATCAACCCATGAGGAGTCCCTATCAAGAATATAAGGGCACTAAAACCTTAAAAAGATGTATCAAAATGGGTATCAGGACTAAAACGCAAAAAAAAACCCACCTCAAAGGTGAAACGTCGAAGCTTCTGGTGCAGAATGATGCTCGAGACATGCCGATTCTCGATCTGGTGACGATATTAATAAAAAAAGGACTTAGAGGCACATCCTCACCTTGGTTTATCTGTCAGTTTAAGGGAGAAGAATATGGAGATATGGGGCTTGTTCCTCCTTCTACATGTGTACAAAAGGGAGAAGGGGGAGATGGATATTGTTTTAATTTTTATTAAAATGATATCCACTTAACACCCCATCCCAACTCGCCTCCAACTCGACACCTGGTGACAACAAATTTTATGTCATTCCTAGGGTAAATAAAATGTTTTGAACTAAACCATGGTCTCATAAATCAAATTCGAAACTCCACTCAATATTTATTCACATTTCAAGAAAACTTCACATGGGTGATAAAGTATATTTAATATTTTTATATCACTGTGTTGAGGCTCTTTGGGCCTCAGATTACTATCCTGACTTAGCATCTGGCTTCGGAAATATACTTATAAATATTTTAAATTTTGAAAAATTAAAACATAATTCACAAAAAATTACATCCAATTCATCAAATTAACCCATTTTATAGAAACACCTACCTCAACATGGTAAAAACCTATCTTATTTCGACAATGGTGATTAGAAACCAAGAGAAAATCCTTTGAAAGATGAGGCATGTCATGAAATAGAAAATGATTGATAGAAAACACTATATAATTAAAAATATGCAACCAAACCACAGTCATAGACAAAACCAAAGAAGAACCAAGAGGATTACATACCCGAAGAGAAGTAATCCAACCACAATAGAGATAATTCACTTAATGAAGCGATTTATAAGGGAAGGATTCACCCAAATACACCTAGTAAGATTTATGGGTGGAGAGGGATGAGGGTTGTAGTGAATTAAATGATAAAAATCCCATAAAGCACCATAAAATCCAAATCTACGACTATTTCAGGGTGTGAAATCCCATTATATGTTTTGTATTCCCCAAAACCCAGACACGTCAAAAAACTCATCCCATTTTTTAAAAAATATTTTTAAAATTTACCTAGCATGTAACCTTTCATGTTGTGTACCCATTTCATGGAATCTTCCAAGCAAGGATGACACATCATGTAACCTCATTACCTGGCATTTAAATCCCCATAAGACTACAAATACATTAGTATTTATGCTAAAAACTCTAACAAATCCTTAACTTAACCATTATAGGTATCCTCCCAATTCTTTCTCAACATTACTTGACCAACAAAAAAGGAAAACCAAAATAAAGGACAAAAAATACTTGACAGAAAGGTAATGGGTCTTTACATGGATTCTCTTTATTATCTTAAAAAACATACTTCTTAAGGAAATTTTCAACTATATTACCAACTTTCACATATATAAATAAAAATAATGTATGAATTCAAATTTAATTTTACTCTACCTATTTGTGAAAATATTTATGGATGGTTCATTAATTTATCAATATTTTATTTTAAATATTTTGATATACATAATTAGAATGAATACAATTCTTTAGATTTGATATAATATTATAAAGTTTTAATTACTTTTTAGAATAATTATGAGGATTATTTAAATTATTTATTAATATTACTTTTATAACATTATATTAGAGCTTATATATAGAATGTTTTGGTTTTATAGTTTTAATTTCAATATATTAATATAAAATGATTTATTTATCTTTATAGGTAATAAAAGTTCATGATGTGTGGAGGGATATACTACACTATGGTAGTTACATTGGAAATAAAAACCTAGAATATTGGATGAATTTTATCATTGTGGGAAACCTTATTGTGGGAAGAATGGAACTACTATAATAAATAAACCAAGGGATCCAATTAAGTCATGGTTGTGTATTAAATGTTATGGTTATGTAAAATATAACATAGTTTATGAGTCATGTTTTAAAAATGAAAAAATATGTGAAAAATGATGATAGTGCACACTATAAATTCATTGATCACGGTTTAAAGTGGATAGTTGAATAAACCACATCATCATTCTAAGACTATTATGTTGTGTTTGGAATATATATTGAGACATGTGATATAAACTATACCTAAATATCTTCAAGAACATAAATTATTTCTAATAAAAGTCATTATTTCCCCACCACCTTGTGATTCTAGTTTTTTTTCATATATTTAGACCAATATAGACTTTACAGCCCATCACTGGAAGAAATTACTGCATGGTTTTGTCCAAAAACTCATATATTTCTAAATTTATGTAGAATATATAGATTTTTTGTCACTATTAAATGTTATTGTATTCAAAATTAATTATAGGGACATTAAAGTCTTCACACTCAAATTTTATAGATACTTAAAATATGATATTACCATTAATTAAAGAGGATATTAAATATGGAGATGTATAAGATATTTATAGTTTATATCTCTAAAAAATGATGTTATTAATTTGAAATATGTCATCTCAATATGAATGGATTTTAATTAGAGGATTTAGAGTCTCAAATATTGTATCTTTCAATTATATTATTATTTTTATTTTTGTATTCCATGTATAATATAGATCCATATATAGATTTGAGTGAAAAAATAGTGGAGATAAAATATTTTACTATAGATTATAAATAATAGGTTATTTAATACTTTATTTTTTTCATTTTTTATGCTAAATGTGTTGGATTTATGAACTAATTCATTATTTATTGATTATTATTCTTTTAATCATCATGATTATTGTTTATTGATAAACAAATATCCATTTAATGCTTGAAATAGATAACTTGTATTTACATCTAAACATATAATGAGTTTGAGAATCCAATTTTTAGTCATTTATTTGGATTACCTAAATATTAAATGAATAAATTTACTTAATAATAAGAAAATTATAGTTTAGTTATTATAGAAAACCCCCCATGACTAGAGATTTCTTTAGATCCAATTTTGAAAATAACAATTTTCTCCTTAAAGATATTATAAATTTTACTATATCATTATTATTTATTAATAAATTATCATAATTTTAACATTATTATAGTTAAATAAACTATTTATATCTAAATTTAAATAAATTAAAACAAATATAATAAATTTTAAATTAATGTTCTACAATAAGGAAAAATAATATGTATGGGTTTGACCTTAAACTAACAATGTATTGTCCTTCTATAATTAGTGATTTTGAGGTGATATTATAGATTTTTAAACATCATTAATATTTATAATTAAAAATTCCTCAAATAATATAATATTTATTAATTATCAACATCATTATTTCCTTCAAAATAATCTTCTTTGGAACCATTTTTGTTAATATTGGACCTTATAATACCCTCATCTTATACTATACAAGGGTTAATTGCGAATCATCTAGGATGACTATACATAAGATTCATTAATTATTTATAAATTCATTTGGATTTATTTAAAATAGAATAATTATTAAAATCCTCCTCAAAATATTTAGATCATTGATGGCTTTACATAAACCTCACATGTCTCTTATTGTGTCGTCTGCCTTATTAATGAAATAATACACTATATTTATGAGTAAAATATTTAAATATAAATATTGATTCTTTATCATATTAAAAATAAAAATATTGACCTTACTGTATTTAATGAACCTACTAGAGATAGCCTCTGAAAACTGGTACCCTAACTGATTCGCTAAAAACATGAAGGGGATTATTAAACCACACGTGCTGGGGAATATAACTCAGACATCAACCAAAAATAAGGGGGATTTTTTCACCTAACCTAAAACAAGATACATTGAATATATATATATATTGAAAAAAATTATAAAATAAACATATTTCATAACTAAAGAAGTAAAAAAAGTTAGTGATTCAACTCAAAAGAAGCAAGATAAAAATCCATGGTACAAGTCCAATATTCAAAGGATAACTAAATAGAGAAATAGATAATCCATGTGATATGTGGGAACATCCCACCATATCACCACCAACTACATGTACCCTATTGACATAAACCTCACTTCCTTACTATAGCTACATGCCTTTTCCTACATTAACAGATAATACAGGGTCTACACATCATTGAAAGGGTGTGTTGTGTGTAAGCTAAACAGGATTAGTAGGATCCCACCCTCGTATTCCATATCAAGACTCTATAAAAAAATCCCAAAACTCTCTACTTCAATAAAAACATGTCATGACAAGTAGTAAAATAGTTTTTATGAAAATCATGGTAAACAGTTTCCCTTTTTCTACAGTTCCAAAACAAAGGTTGGTAAAATAGTTTGGAGTCATAATTTCCATAAACCAGTAACATTTATTAAAAATAGGTATATCAAATCCAAACAATACAAATCTAAAACACATTGATAAAAATCTCCAAGTATAACATATGGTCAGGATAGCTTGTTCACTCGTACATCAATATGACTAGTGCACACAAAAAGTCCTTAGAACCCATACATCTTGGTCCAGGGAATAAATAAAAACTCACAAAATTGAAACTACCTACCATGTAAATAAAAACCAAGATCAAAATTCATATCAATCTAGGAATATAGGAGCACCCCAAAAAGTGAACTCCCATATAGTATCAAAAGATGAGTCCCACTACCACACCATCCACCTAACTACTCAATGCTCCCATATTCTTTATTTTATCAAATCATTTAAAAAGGATTACACGGTTAAAAATGAAATTTTAAACACAATCTTTTCATTAAAACCTATGTTGAAAACAAAATTTGAAATCCATTTCACAATGCTTTGAAAATCAGTATTCTTTTACTAAAATGTGGGGAAACAGTTTTTTCTCAAAAACCCATTTACACACACAAATTCATTTACAGAAATCATGTAAAATTATTTGTAAATAAATTTATAAGATAAGAGTAATTATGGTTCATCAACATAGACTAGATAGATAACCACATACCTCAAACTCAAGTTGAACACCACCCACACAAGATCCATAAAAATTAGAAAGAACTCAAGATAAATAATGGAGACCCTAGAATTTATTCTCACATCTCAAATAAAAATTAAATTAACTAAAGGGTAGTCTAGTATGTTTGATATAAATATACCTCAAGGAACTCGAACACTACCCCAAAACCAAAAACAATTATAGCTTCTGGATGGAAACATAGGAATGGAAACTATACATAATAAAATCAGCATCATATCCTGATAAAATTACTCCATAAACTCATCCCAACACTACTTCCCAAGCCATGTGAAATGAAAAAATATAATAAGGGAAAAATATAATTAACTAAATGAGAGAAACAACCCATTACAAAGATCAAACATATCGAACAGAGACATCTAGAAGGGGGAGAATCCCCCAAATTTTCTGGGGAGAGTCCTAGGGTTTATGGGATAATGCTATACAATGAATGAATGTGATTAAACATTTCAATGTAATAAAACCAACATAGAATAAATGATTCACAAAATGAATCATTTTCCCACATTATGAATAACCAATGTCGCATGTACACTGAAAAGGTGTCACCTTTGTTAAAAAAATCATGATTGATGAATTCAATATGTGAATTCATTTCACATCCTAAAACGGTTTGATGATCTAAACCAAACTCATGGAATATTTTTAGTGAAATATTCACATCATGAATCATATTCATGGCATTAATGTACTTTGCAGGCACCAGCCATCCTTGGTTCTTTAGAAAACTTCAAGTAGACTCCCACACCCACTGAAACCAAGAATAAGATATTAAACATTAAAATAGTGCATACATTCTTATGAGGATGTTTTAACATCCCCATAAAATGAAATTTCATCCTTGGGAATTCACGTGGAAGAATAATTCTTCGGAAATAGGTGAGTCCACTACTCTCTTACTGAAAATTCATGTTCCCACGTCTCATGGGAATATGATCAATTCCACCATAACACTTAAAAAATGGAAATAAATTCTAGTGTAAGACCTTAAACTAATAATCAATGATCCCCACTGGTTTATCCATGATAGAAAAATCTAGTTCCAATAAATCTCTTCCCAAATTAGAACATGAGAGGGAATAAAATGGTACTCTCAAAGATGGAATGTAGGGAAATATCATGTATATATGTTTACTCGGTAGGAAAAACCAACCAATATGAAACTTAATCATGTCTCTTAGTGAACTAAAATGATCTGGAATATCATATAGCTAGCTATGATTGTTTCCCAAGACAACGGTGTCCCAACCGAGGATATACTTTTAAGAAAACTCAGTTTCCAATAGAAAACTCCAAATAACGACATCAATGATTCATATATTATTTCCTTTTACTATGACCTATAACCATGTATCAACATAAATATTGAATAATTTCTAAAATCTCCTTGACAAGGATCAATCTGAAAATAGAGTTCTCACCCAACTCTATCCATCAAATAGGTGACCTGCATATGAGACCACTCAAAGCCTCAAAGGGTTCCATTTTGATCAAAAACTGGTAACTATTTTTATACACAAATTGAACCAGTCTCAAATGGTTGTACCATGATCCAAAAAAATCCAAGATATATGCATAGATAATATCATCAAGGATCTGAACAGGATGATCTGTATAAGAATTTTTATGTGGTTGGTAAGTTGTACTCAACCTTATATGAGTCCTCGTTACCTCTTAGAGACTCTTCCAAAATCTAGAAGTAATCCCTAAGCCCCTTTTTGGGACAATAGTAATGGGAACCCCATGAAACCTCATGATCTCCTACACATACAACTTACCCTAATTTTTTAACATAGAAGTTTCCCTAATTAGAGTGAAATGATTTTATTTCATTAATTGATCCATCCCCACCACGTAGCATTATTTCCTTAGGTATTCCAATGAAATATAAAAAAAATCCATGTACAACTCATCCAATTTTCAAATCAGTATTGAAAGTTGTTAGAGAAAACTTTAAGGATTTAGGGGTTTATCCTTTATTTTCTTAAAGATATAATAATGTGACACATAATCAAAGATATTGTGATTCATACTCAACCACTATAAATGTTTTATGGCATCATAATACATATTTTTCGTGATAGGGTGAATGAACTATGAAGAACTATGGAAATCATTAAAGAATGAATTCCTTATAGATGATGGGATGAGAAATAAATATGTGAATCATAGAATTCCATCAAAATGAAGTAACCAACTATAAACATTTTCCCCACCAAAAAAGGTTACCCTGATTTCAATTAACTCACCATCCTAATGTTGGACCTATAGAATAAACTTAGGGAGAAATGATGAAAACTGAACATAGGTCTAAACCATACTCAAATCAACCAATTGTGCCTCTAGATGAATCTGATAGAAGTATCCCAAATGGTTCTACTAATCATTTGAGTCTAATATAGCATGTTGTCGAATATTCATATTGAAAGAATCGGCAATGGTATTCCCCTTCCCAGGGTATAGGTGATGTTCAATTCAAATGTATAGGGGTATTAAACCCACTATCACTATATAATATTTATGTCCTTATGAGAAAATAAATATCCAATATTACCAGAAAATACTATGAACCTATCCACAAAAATATATTCTCACAAACACTTAAAATAATGTATAACTTTTTCATGTTATAAATCAAGATTGGGGTGATTTTTCTTGTGCAGCCGAAAATTATGGGAACCGTAAGGTAAAATGTGATTATCCTGCATAAGAACGCAACCCATACTTCCACCAGAAGCATCATAGTACACTAAATACCTATTATTGTGATAAAGTAAGATCAAGATATGATATGATGTCAAAATAATTTTTAACTCATAAAAATAATTCTAAATTTTTTCATCCCATATGAACGTCACCAGTTTCTTAGTAAGAGAAGTCGAGGGTGATTCTAAATTCAATAAATCCTTGATGAAAAAACAATAATATCTAGAAGGACTTAAGAATAAATGAATCTCAATGATATTCCTTCATTCTTCCCATGATTAGATATCCTTAAACTTATTTAGATCGAATAAAATACCATGTTATGAAATAATGTGCCCCAATATCATCACTTTTTTTAATCTAGAAAAAATATTTTGAAATAATTCTATGAAGTCATTGAAACCTTTAGATTTCTAAAAAACAAATTTAGATGGTGCTCATTGTCACTCTCAGGTCTCAAATAATCCAATATATCTTCCATAAACACAATGAAAAAACTATTAAGATGTTGAGGGAATATCTAGTTCATGAAATCCATGAAAACTATAGGATCCTTAGTTATAAAAAAAGAATAAAAATACATTCATAATGGATTTACCTACTCTTGAAATAATTCTTTAGAATATTATATTGTAAAACCCAAAGCTAATGAGAACCCGACCAAAGATCTATTTTTATAAACTAAATATCCCCCTTTAATTGATCAAAAAAGTCATCTACATAGGGAAAAGTGTACTTATACTTTACCCTCACTTGGTTCAACTTTCAATAGTCCGCACACAAATGAATTGGTCCATAAAACTTATTTGAAAAGATCATGGGTACTACCCATGAATAAACACAAGGGAAACCAAAAAATTTCTCTATAAAATCATTTAACTAGGTAATAATCTATTTAAGTTCAATAGGTTTCATAAGATAAGTGGTTTTGGAAATAAGTTGCATACCAAATAACATATCAATAATAATATCTACCTTCTTATATAGTGTAAGACCTGAAATTCTATATGATAATACATCAAGGAAGTAATTAAAAATGAACATAAAATCACAAAAAGAGGGAGAATCATTGGGCTCAACTGAAATGAAAAAAAAAACTTTGAGCTCTGGGTGAGAAAGTTCTGTATGACTAGACCTTAGATCCCACTCTTCCTAAAACACCCAAGAGATCCAATAAAAAAAACACATAGGTGTGTCCAAACTTACCACATTGATAATAAGTTAGAGGCACACTAATGTTTATAGATGATGGAGTAGGGGGAGTCCTCTACTGAGAACTTCCTCCACTACTCTTGTGATAATCGTTCAACTTTTGGTTCTTCTCCTACAGCTTCCATTGGGTGGGATGGAAGAGCTAGAGAATCCAACCTTCCCATTCATATACAATTATACCATCATTTCCCTACCAACCATGTCAGTGTAGGTTGAATTATTTTGTATATATAACAATAAACATATGTCTTGTCACAAATCCTATAGGTATTTATGATCTCTCATCTAATCATTTGTACCATCATAGGAAAATGAACCAGCTCCATAAAATGATTTGTATAATCTAACAATGAATTTTCTCCCTACTTTAAGGAGAGGAACCCCAAATAATTTTCCATTATCAGTGACTCTGGGAATAAATATTGAATTAATAGGGTCTTTAAACCCTTCCAATATAATCCCACATGTTGATATTACTATACCATGGAATCCCATCATCACTTACTAGAACCCTTGAGCTATAATGTTTCACATTTAACCTTTATATCCTCAGTTGTCTTTAGGGATTTAGAGACAAGATAGATCTTTTCTATACAGTACTCCACCTATTGTGTTTTATTCATACCTCTAAAATATGGGGGCTTCTCATGTACGAACTTTTGAGCTCGATCCTTATCCCCCTCAACACCTAAATATGACTCAACATCTTGGTTTAAAACTCATGGTACACTCTAGATGGCGGCATGAACTACCCACATGAGAGCCCCTATAAGATTCTAATCCATATGAGGGTTCCCTTGAGGAGAGTCTCCCACTACACCCTCCTATGGAATCCATGAAAGACATCCCAAAAGAATTTTACAACACACCTGGAATAGAATAGAACAATCACATAATAGAAAAAACCCATTTAAACACACAAATCCATGAACACCAAATCCTAAAAAATAATTTAAAAAAAAATTATAAATTAAGAGAAATTGTGGTTCATGTAACATATGCTATAGAAAAAACCACCTAACTCAAACTTTATTTTCACACCACCCACTCGGGATCCACACAATCTTGAAAGAACCCAATATCAATAAAAGAGACCCTAGAATAAATTCTTGCATCCCAAAAGAGACTTATATAAAAAAAGGATTGAAGGGGGATTGATCAACACATACATCAAGGAACCTTAATGCTAACCACAACCAACACAAGGGATATCCTTTAGAAGAAAACAAAAAAAAATTGAAACTACATAGGATCGTAGGAGAACCATATCCTGATCAAAAGGTTGTACAAATTCAGCCTAACTCTACTTCCCACTTCATGATAAAAGAAACAAATGATCGAAGAACAAAATACTTACCAAAGTGAGAGAAACCAACTATGATGGTCATAAAATTCACCGAACAGATAAATTTAGAATGGATGGAATCAACCAAAATCTATTGGGTGATACTTAAGGTTCAGGGGAGTAAGCTGCACAATGAATGAATAGGATTCAGTATTTCAACATAGTAAAACCCAATGGGTATATAGAATTCATTATAAGAATACTTGACTCATGATGTAAATATCCCACATCACATGTACACCGAAAAAGGTGTCACCTCGATAAAAAATCCCAAATGATTAAATCACGATGTGAATTCAATTCACACCCTGAACAAGTTTCATGCTCTGAACCCAGATAATGAAATATTATGAGAGACATATCCACATAATGAATCATATTCACAAAGAGAATTTTCCCTATAGGTGGTCCCTAGCCCAGGTTCTATAGACAACTCCAAATCAACTCCCACACCCTTCGAACCTAAGAAAAATCTCCTAAAAATAAAAGGAGAGCATAAATTTTTACCAATATGTTACACTATCACTATAGTATATGGTTTATATCTAATACTGTAAAGACCAGTAAAATTCAAGGGAAATTTTTTTCTTATTTTTCTTTGGGATTTTACAAGAACGCAGTTTCTGACGGCACCTGATTCCGAGGCCCGGTCTGCCCGGAATCATTTTACGAAGTTTAGCTCGGGTACGTTTAGTGAATGAATGAGCGGGTTTTTCTAACATTTGAACCGGTGCTCGGAATCGAATTCTGAGGGCACCGATGGAATTGCAGCGCCGGTAATTGCTTAGAAACACCTTTTCCGGAGTTGCATTTTCTCAGGTGTGGTTTTTAAATTTTTGGGTTAAGTAAAGAAATAAAATAAAAATGGTGCGACCAATTTTTATTTTACTTAAGTTGTTTAACCTAAGCTAAGTGATTGGAGTGGGACCCACAATATTCTACCCACTAGGAAGGATATTTGTGTGGTGGGGCCCACACGAGCCCCACCTTTTTCAACCCCCCTCCTTTAATTAAGTAACGCACTCGCACCCCCCCCCTTTTAATGAAGTCAACCCTTGAGTTTAATCTGGATAATAAAGGCCTCATTAATTATGCAGTTTAAACTCCTCAATTAATTCAATTAATCGATTGTTTCAATTTTTTTTTTTTAAATTTAAATCGTTGGCTTGTGTGTTAATAAAATAAGACAAGTCTTATTTTATTAGATGTTGGTTTTGCGAGAGGGTTTGGGAGAAATCACTCAAGCCGTGAAGCACTCCTTCCTCGACGAAGAACGCAAAGAACGCGAAGAACGCAAAGAACGTGAAGAACGCCGACCTCCGACGAAGGTCGACAAGAACGCCGTATCCTCGGAGATCGACGACGCAGCGCCAATGAATCCTTTCTCCGCGATGCGATGATCCCCCTTCCGCAACGCATTCTTCCGTGACGTGCAATTCCGCGACGAACCCTCGCTCGACGACGCTTGAGGTAGGGGTTTTGGTTCAATTAAATCTATGTGATTTATATCCTCGGCATGTGTTTAAAATTTTTCAGAATCCATTTAAACCGCTAATGCGGTGGGTGCAGACCAATGAACAAGTCTGAACCCACCGTTTCTTCGTTCTTGGTGTGCGGATCGGCGGTGATGACGAAGCAGGCCGCAAGGGAATTTTGAGGTCTTCGCAGTGAAGATCCGGTCCTAGGAGGACCACTGGCGAAGACGGAAGGCAAAACGGACCACCGGAGCATGTCCGGTGGTTCGTGGAAAACCCCGCCAGCGCGCCTCACCGGCACGGCGGCGCGCCGGGAAGGGCCGCCGCGACTGAAGCTGCGGCGGCAGGCTGCTGGTTCCGCGACCGCGCAGGACCGAGGAGGCGGCGACGCGGCGCTAGGTCGCATCTGTTGGCAAGGAGCGGCCCCCACGTGGGGGCCGCAGTTTCATTCAAGGGGGCAGTGCCTCCTTTGCGTGGCCGCACAGCCAGCACCGATCCGACCCGCTCGGCCAGCATCGAGCCATCCCGGGCCGGACCGGCCGCATCGGGCCGGGCCGCCCAGGTCGGGCCAGGCCGCGTCCAGCCGGGTCTGACCCGGACCCGGGTCGGGTCGACCCGGTTCGGGCTGACCCATGGGGGGTTGGGCCGGGTCAGACCGGGCCCAGACCCCCCATTTTCGGACTGTTTCGGTCTGTTGCCCATAACATGGGCTACGAACCTCTGATCGACGCACCTTCAGTTGCATAGAGATCCTTGTATTTAGACGGTCATATCAGTATATTA
Source organism: Viscum album (assembly GCA_963277665.1). Classification (NCBI taxonomy): domain Eukaryota; kingdom Viridiplantae; phylum Streptophyta; class Magnoliopsida; order Santalales; family Viscaceae; genus Viscum; species Viscum album. Next base: position 1,276,196,463 of record OY728135.1, read on the forward strand.
AACTCAAGGTTTTGGAGAACTTTGGGTTTGGCCGGGTTGGTTCGTACACGAAACCAACCGGGCCCTCGGAGCGGAAACGCTTATAACTTGAGCTCCGGACGTCCGATTGATGTGCCATCGACTATGTTGGATTCCTCTTAGTGAGACGGACCATTTGGCTTACATCGCTCGAGGTTTGGACGCAGTTGGAGAACAGTTGGGTTGGTTTTGACTTAAAAACTAACTGGGCCCCTGGGACGAAAAGGCCAATAACTCTCAGACCGGGCGTCCGATTGACGCGCCGTTGTGACGTTGAGTTCCTATTGACGATACAGAAATTTTGGATACATCAACTCTGGACTATGTGTCTGTTGATGTATCAGCCCTTCGGCTCGTGGAGCGGACCCTCCCGAATGAGCATTCTGTGTGTGGGAACCCTAGAGCTGGCTGCCACTGCGACGACGATGATGGCTATACAAAAATCCTCCGTGGATTCGACGGCGACAACTACATCACTCAGCGGTCCTACGTGGATCAGTACTACCGATCCTATGTGGTTCAGATCCTGTGTGGGTCAGAGCTCAGCGGTCCTGTGTAGGCCAGCGCCTACAGATCTTGTGTGGGTCATTGCGGGGGTTAGTTACATATCAATCCTTTGTGGGTCCTTGCGGCGGTTAGTTACCTATCGATCCTGTGTGGGTCATTGCGGGGGTTAGTACCTATCGATCATATGTGGGTCCGATTGCTTAGATGAATCAGTGGCTACATCTGATCATCTCTATCGTCTTACGAAGAAGTATACCTGTGTGAGCTGAGTCATGACTTTCAATCTTTATCTTCGATAAGATTGACTTGATTTCCTCTGTGGATTACTTTATGCTTCATGTGTGGATGTGAGTTTTGTTTTCCTGTGTGTACATGATCGAACTTGGGCTCGGATGCTGGAGTCGAACTGGAATTGATGACTTAGGCATATGTGTGGGCATATACCTAAGTAGTGTCGGATGTTACTCTGTGATTGTATCTTTCCTTTGTGGATTATCCTTTGTGGATTTTGGGAGACCTTCGGGGGTCTCGGGGTCCCTGCTGAGTAGCTTATACTCACCCCTGCACAGGCTATGCCCGCACTACGTTGTGTTGGTTGCTGACGACGGACAGCGCTGATCGTGGTTGAGGCACAAGGAGCAGGTCAGTACCCGGAGGTGGACCACTGGGCGGGGCGTGCTCGGAGCGGACAGTTGGACCCGAGGAGCTGTGGAGGCTATCTGTACCCACCCTTCAGGTGGGACTTCTAGTGGACGGTTCGAGGCTACGGCTTTACTTTTCATTTTTTGTATTCCCTTTTCCAGTTGTACTTTACTTTCAGTTTGGGTTTGTATTCTGGCCCACTTACTTTTCCGCACTTACTGTTGTACCCAATTTTTACTTAGTGTTTACTTGTGCTTACTTTCTCTGTGGTGTTTGTTTACTTTAGAAAGGCAATGCATTCCCTTTTTACCGGGAATTACGCCTTGGTGCTAGTCGCCAGCCCCTGGCCTATGGAAGGCGGGCTTGGGGTAGTCATGGCACGGGCCCCGAGGATGGGTCATGACAAATTGGTATCAGAGGAGTTCGGTTCTACCACAGAACTCAGGACTCTGATCTTTTTCTATGTGAAGCAATAGTGTTAAGAGTATTAAGTGTGGTTATTAGTCCAGGGAGTCTAGTGTTGGTGCGGCGGATGATGTATCCGTACACCAGGACCCTGACTTCTGATTTCCGACTTAATTCATGAAAACATTGATTGCATGTGTGTTTCAAGTTTTCTTTGTGATTAATTTGTGTCAGCTCACCAGGTATACTATTCTGACCGTGGTGCACCTGTCTCTTTTCAGGATGGCCCCACGACGGCATCCAGCTAGGGTTTCAAGTTTTGTACGTTATGAAAGCCCACCGAGTGACGAGGCCTCGATGCCGGGCTCTTTGACAGCAGAGGCACTGGCGGTACCTCTACCCACTGAGCCACTGATGCTACCAGCCCCATCCGCTGACAGTGCACGTTGCCTTAGTGAACTTCACAAGTTTTAGGGTCAGCGACCACCTAGGTTCTGTGGGGAGACGGACCCTCAGGCAGCTGAGGATTGGCTGGAGGCATTTATATGAGTTTTCCTTTTGATAGGGACACCAGATGACCTCATGGTGATCCTTGCAGCAAGTATCCTGCACACGGCAGCAGGCAGATGGTGGAGCTTGATGCTCCAGGTGCACGACGAGGCATCCCTCCTCTAGATGGACTTTGAGAGCCTCTTCCGCTCAGAGTTCATCCCAGCCACCCTCTATGCGGTGCGCATCCAGGAGCTTCTACAGATGCGGTAGGGCAGCCTGACGGTCGCCCAGTACTCGGTGAGATTTACCGATCTCTCACACTATTCGACGGACATGGTACCGGACCCATTCTTCCAGTCCCTGACCTTTGAGCAGGGATTGAGGCATGAGATTAGGGCATCTCTGATCTCCCTCATCATTCCGACACAGGCAGGAGTACTGGAGAGAGCCCTTCTCATCGAGAGCTTTCTTGCTAAGTCTACACCAGCGGCAAGACCTACCGCAGGGCGACACGTAGCAGAGTCTTCTGTAGCTGGAAGTCGATGGATGACACATGGGTCCAGGCGGACCAGAACCACAGGCAGATGACCTCAGGACACTGGATCAGTGGTGCGGGGCACACAGTGCAGAGTAAGTCTTTCGAGAGGTAGACAGTGCTACACATGCGGCGGGCAGGGCCACATGGCTCGTGATTGCCTGACCCGTCGTGCCGAGGAGCAGCAGACGGTTGAGAGACCACCCAGGCAAAGGAAGAGGGTCGACCGTGGCGGTCCGCAGGGAGTAGGCAGATGAGTCAGAGGAGTTGGCCGAGCAGCAGGTGGTGGGCGACACTTTCAGGCTCTACCACCACCACCCCCAGGAGGTCCACCCCGACCACAGGGAGCTGGCGGGCAGAGACAGGCACAGCTCTAGGCAGCGGAGGCCTACAACCACGGCGCGCCTGATATGATTTGAGGTACTATCTGTTTCTATTCCACCCTTGTTGCAGTTCTTATAGACACAGGAGCAATTCATTCTTTCATAGCCGCTACCCTTGTTCGGAGCTCAGAGATTCTGACAGATCCGTTGGCTCGATCCTTACGGCTAGAGACTCCTATGGGAGCATACTCGACGATTACGCACTAGTGCCGGCAGTGTGAGCTTACTCTAGGAGGCGAGATCTTCGGCTGGGATCTTCTTGTAGTGGTGTTGAGTCTTTACAACGTCATCTTGGGCATGGATTGGTTATCTATAGTCCATGCTCAGATTGACTGTATTAGGCGCAAGGTGCGGTGTGTACGCACCGACGGGAGCAGGTTCAGCTTCACCAGTGAGAAGGAAGCCTTTGCAGCACAGGATGGACTCTCGCAGAGGAGAGGACAGCCCATCACTCATCAGTTGGCTAGCCTCATTCTAGGAGCAGTTGATGTGCGGAGTCTGGGTTTTCCTGCAGTGGTGGATCAGTATGCGGACGTTTCCCCTGACGACGTTCCAGAAATACCTCCTCGCAGAGAGGTAGACTTTTATATTGATTTGTACCCCGAGACAATCGTGATATCAACCCCAGCATATCAGATGGATCCTGCCGAGCTTCAAGAGCTACGGGTACAGTTGGAGGACTTGCAGGGAAAGGGATTCATCCGACCTAGTGTTTCACCCTGGGCTTCCCCGATATTGTTCGCCAAGAAGGCGGACGGGAGCTTGCGACTTTGTGTCGAATATCGTCGCCTGAACCAGGTGATAGTGAGGAACAAGTATCTGCTACCAAGGATTGATGACCTCTTCGATCAGCTCAAGGGAGCACGATGGTTCTCAAAGATAGACCTCAGGTCAGGATATCATCAGCTCAGAGTTCGGGACGAGGACGTGCAGAAGACGGCCTTCAGATGTCGGTATGGCCACTATGAGTTCTTGGTTATGCCTTTCGGCGTGACCAATGCTCCAGCAGTGTTCATGGGCCTCATGAATAGGATCTTTTAGCCATACCTTGATCGATTTGTCGTGGTCTTCATTGACGGCATTTTGATATACTCGACGACTGAGGAGGAGCATGCCTCTTACTTGCGGGTTGTACTAGACACACTCCGAGAGCACCAGATTTATGGAATGATCTCGAAGTGTCAGTTCTAGATATGTGAGGTCCACTTCTTGGGACACGTCATCTCTGAGGCGGGAGTAGTGGTGGATCCTGTGAATATCTAAGCAGTGCTAGCTTGGGAGCCACCCAGGAGCGTGACGGAGGTGCAGAGTTTCTTGGGTCTAGCTAGGTACTACCGGAGATTTGAGCCAGACTTCGCTAGAGTTGCGGCACCACTCTCAGCTTTGACAAAGAAAGGAAAACCCTTTGTGTGGTCAGACAGATGCCAGTAGAGCTTCCATGAGTTGAGACAGAGATTGATCAGCACACCTATCTTGAGGCTACTGGAGGAGGGAGTTGGGTACGTAGTTTACTGCGTGAATCAGGGACCAGACTCAGATGCATCCTGATATATGAGCGGGCCATGATCGCCTATGGATCACTTCAGTTGAGGTAGCATGAGCAGAACTACTCTACCCATGACCTGGAGTTAGCAGCAGTGGTCTTTGCTCTGAATATGTGGTGACACTATCTTATGGGCAAGCGCTTTACAGTCTATTCTGACCACCAGAGTCTCAGGTAAATCTTCTCGCAGAAGGACCAGAACCTGAGACAGAGGCGATGGATTGAGTTCCTCTAGGACTATGACTTTGAGACAGTCTATACTCCTAGAAAGGGGAACGTAGTAGCCGATGCTCTCAGTAGGAGGACGGGCATTCAGCTACTTGGGGAGGCGACAGAGCAGCTAGCCACTTTGAAGATATCCTTCATGGATAGCGATGGAGCAGCCTTTCTTCAGTCACTCACAGTCACTCCTCCACTACTGCAGTGGGTCAGAGAGGCACAACGTGGGGACGCCGACTGTGAGACGCGGTGTGTGCAGATATCCTCAGGACAGGCACCTGATGGTCTCTCTTTAGGATGAGAGCACGACGTCCTTTTCAGAGGACGTACCTTGGTACTAGTTGATTTATGGGAGGAGGTACTGAGATAGTTTCACACTTTTCCTTTGGCGGTACATCCTGGAGTGGAAAAGATGTGCCAGGGTCTTAGACGACAGCACTGGTGGTCGGGCATGAAGAAGGTTGTGGCAGAGTTCGTTTCTCAATGCCTCACCTTCCAGCAGGTGAAGGCAGAGCACTAGGTACCAGCACGCTTGGTACAGCCCTTTGAGGTCCCGGAGTGGAAGTGGGACGGTATATCTATGGACTTCATGACTGGACTTCCACGCACTTCCAGAGGTCACGACTCCATTTGGGTGATTTTCGACTGACTCACCAAGTCGGTTCACTTCTTACCCATTAGAGATCAGGGCTCAGTGGAGAGCTTGGGATGTCTCTATGTTTAGGAGATTGTACAGATTCATGGTGTACCATCATCTATCGTCTTCGATCAAGATGCTCTCTTTACTTCCCGGCTTTGGAAGGGGTTGTAGGAGGTGTTCGGGAAGCAGTTACGCCTGAGCACCGACTTTCACCCTCAGACGGATGGTCCGACGGAGAGGACTATTCAGACTCTTGAGGACATGCTCCGTGCATGTGTCCTCAACTTTGGTCGTAGCTGGGAGGACCACCTTGTTGGGCGGAGAAAGAAATGAAGTGATGGCAAGAGGGGGGTGAATTTCCTTTTAAAAAAATGATTAACAAATTAAGATCAGAGTTAAAAATGCAGCGGAAATAAAAGAAGGCAAGACACAAGAATTGATAACGGAGTTCGGCCTAAATCCCAGCCTACGTCTCCGGTCCCAACTCAACTGTTGAGAGATTTACTACCGCTTGCTTTTCAATGGTTGTAGCAAGAAACCCACTAGCCTTTTTACAGGTGAAGGCTAGCTCACCTATTACAGCTTGCTTTTATTGGTTGAGCAAGAACCCACTTGCTTTCAATGGTTGAGCAAGAACCCACTAGCCTTTTTACGGGTGAAGGCTAGCTCACCAAAAACTCAAGACTTTTAAAGGGAAGGCTTGACTAACCTCTTCACACCTTAAAGGTGGTGTGAAAACCCAAAGAGAGGGATGAGAGAAAGAGATGGGGGTTTGTAGGCACAAACCCAAAATTAAGCTCAAAATGATAAAAGCAATAAAAACCGTAATTGGAGAAGCCTTGGGCGCTAAAGGTTGATTGGAGTTGAAGACGTGCACTCCCAACTTCTATGGTGGTGCTCCTTGGATGTGGAAGTGGATTGGAGCAGTTGTGGTTCCCTTGGAGCAATCCGCCGGAGGTTTTCCAAATGATGAGAATTGTGTTCGTTGGCTTCAAAATGCTTAATTATGGTCCGGCACTGATCCTTAGGCTTCCGGGGGTTCAAGGTCCTTTATTTATAGAGGGGGAACCCTCATATGGCCGTTGGAGGCCTTCGGAGCCGTTGGAGAGGCTTTCGGAGCTGTTGGAGGCCAAGTGGACAGGCTGGTCAAAAGCCCAACGGCTAGTTTGACTGGCTCCACCGGCTGACCGGTACAGGGCCACCGGTTGGCCGGTGTGTGCAAAAAGGAGGAGGGCTCGGGCTCAGGCTCCACCGGCTGGCCGGTGCGGAGGCCACCGGTTGGCCGGTGCTGAGGCAGTAGCTGATACTGTTCTGGCTGGGTGCCACCGGCGGACCGGTGCTGAGGCCACCGGTTGGCCGGTGCTGAGGCAGTGGCTCAGCCTCCTGTCTGGGTGCCACCGGCTGGCCGCTGGTGTGACACCGGTTGGCCGGTGGTCTGGACAGAGGGATGCCTTCTGTCCAGGCCTCTATCGGCTGGCCGGTGCTGATCCACCGGTTGGTCGGTGGACTGATTTTCAGTCCACTTTGACTTCTTGCTTTCTTGGCTCAATTCCTTGGCCACCTAAAATCATGCCTATCAACCAAAAACACTTAAAACAAAATTAGATAAAAGGAGAGTGATTGTGATCATGAAAATAAAACCACGAGGGGTACGAGAGGTACAACAATCTCTCCCTATTTTGATGATCACAATCACCAAAACAAGCAATGTAAAACGATTGAAATGAAAGGCATGCGAGAAATTGATTTCTCCCCCAATCAATCAAGAAATTCTCCCCCTTTTTGATTATCAAAATAGCACGGGGCATAAAACTTGATTGAGGGAAAAGGGAGATTTTAAACCAATTGAAATTTTTGAAATTTGAATTGAAAGTTCTGAATCAAAAAATTGAATAACAGTTTGAATTGAAAGTTTTGAAATGAAAAATGAATAGAAGATTTTGAATTGAAAAATTTGATACCAAGAGTTGAAATTGAAAGTTTGAAATGAAAAAAATTTTGAGTACACAAAAAAAACTTAAAAGATCCTAACTCCCCCTAAATAAAAACAATAAATCACCGGGGAGAGGTGTTTGAAACCGAAATAAATTTTGGGCCGGAGAGACTCGCTAGAAGGGATTTTTCAATCCACACTTTTCTAGTGGCGGGTCTTCTCCTATAAAATTCATCATTAAGGAAAATGGTTTTGGGCCTACCATACCGGGCATTTTTGCAATTGCACTCATAAATTAAGTGCCCGGGTTTTTTACAATAATTACAAAATTTGAATTGGGAGCTCCCCCTTACAAAAATAGTTGGAGCATGGGAAGAGGAAGCTTTCTTGGAATAGGCCAGCCCTTCAGTGGTTCTAGATAAACGTTGGGAACCAAGAAGTTTGGTCAAATTTTGTTCCCCTTGGGTGAACCTAGCGAGGGATTCCCTGAAATCTTTGATAGTTGATTCCATGGAATCAATATCGGGAAGATTTTGGATTTTTAGGGTCAACTCTTCCTTCTCTTTAAGAAGTTGTTCTTTTTCGGAAGAGAGTTTTTTGAAATTCTTTTTTAATGCAACAAATTTGGAAGAAAGTTCGTGAAAACCTTCCTCCAATTGATCTCTAGCATATTGGAGATCCTCATAGGATAGATGATTAAAAGAATTTGACGAGCAAGAGGAAGAGGAGTCGAAAGATGTTACCTCATGAAATTCCATTAGGCATTTATTACCGTTGTCGCTTGAGGAGGAGGAGGAGGATGAGAGGCTATCACTCCATGTGGCTTTGAATGCCTTCTTCTTCTCCTTTTGTTTGGCCTTTTTCTTGTTGAGTGGGCAATCGGGCTTGTAATGGCCTTTCTCGCCACACCCATAGCATGTTACCTTGGGCTCGGATTTTTCTTCGGATTGAGCCTTGCGGGATTTGCGAGATTTCTTCTTCTTGTGCTTCTTCATGAACTTGTGCATCTTACGAGCAAGGTTTTCCATTTCGGAATCGCCGCTTGAGGATGAAGATGATGATGAGGAGGAGCTTTCTTCTTTTTGGACTTTGAAGGTGATGTTCTTTGGTGTTTTGATTGGTTTGCCTTCCTTTTCAGCTTGCCTCCTCATGGTGATCTCATATGTCATGAGGGATCCGATGAGTTCTTCGACCGACATGTTCTTGATGTCCATCGCTTCTTGGATTGCCGTGACTTTTGGTGCCCATGTGCTCGGTAGGATCCAAAGGATCTTTTTGACCATCGTTTCTGCAGACACATCATAACCAAGGGACTTTCTCCCATTGCAAACGTCAGTAAAACGTGTAAACATTTCAGTAATAGATTCGGATGGATGCATGGAAAAAGATTCAAAATCTTGACGGTACATGTCCAATCGAGTATCCTTAACTTTGTTGGTCCCCTCATGGGTAACCTCCAAAAGTTTCCAGATTTCATGGGAAGAGGTGCAAGTGGAAACTCGATTGAACTCATTTCGGTCAAGGCCGCAATGTAGAGCATTCATGGCTTTTCCATCAAGCTCGAAATTTCTAATGTCGGCTTGAGTCCATTTGGATTCATCGGGGGAAGAGAGAGTGTAACCATGCATGACAATTTTATAAATAGGATATCCTATACTTCTAAGAAAAGTAGTCATGCGGGTTTTCCAATAGTTATAGTCGGTTCCATCAAAAAATGGAGCACGACCCAAAGAATAGCCTTCGGGGGCGAAAGAGGTTGAGGCCATCACTATGGATCTTGAATTTGAAACCGGTTAGGGTATTACTCAAATTTTCCTCTGATACCAATTGTTGGGTGGAGAAAGAAAGGAAGTGATGGCAAGAGGGGGGTGAATTTCCTTTTAAAAAAATGATTAACAAATTAAGATCAGGGTTAAAAATGCAGCGGAAATAAAGAAGGCAAGACACAAGAATTGATAACGGAGTTCGGCCTAAATCCCGGCCTACGTCTCCGCTCCCAACTCAACCATTGAGAGATTTACTACCGCTTGCTTTTCAATGGTTGTAGCAAGAAACCCACTAGCCTTTTTACAGGTGAAGGCTAGCTCACCTATTACAGCTTGCTTTTATTGGTTGAGCAAGAACCCACTTGCTTTCAATGGTTGAGCAAGAACCCACTAGCATTTTTACGGGTGAAGGCTAGCTCACCAAAAACTCAAGCCTTTTAAAGGGAAGGCTTGACTAACCTCTTCACACCTTAAAGGTGGTGTGAAAACCCAAAGAGAGGGTTGAGAGAAAGAGATGGGGGTTTGTAGTCACAAACCCAAAATTAAGCTAAAAATGATAAAAGCAATAAAAACCGTAATCGGAGAAGCCTTGGGCGCCAAAGGTTGATTGGAGTTAAAGACGTGCACTCCCAACTTCTATGGTGGTGCTCCTTGGATGTGGAAGTGGATTGGAGCAGTTGTGGTTCCCTTGGAGCAATCCGCCGGAGGTTTGCCAAATGATGAGAATTGTGTTCGTTGGCTTCAAAATGCTTAATTATGGTCCGGCACTGATCCTTAGGCTTCCGGGGGTTCAAGGTCCTTTATTTATAGAGGGGGAACCCTCATATGGCCGTTGGAGGCCTTCGGAGCTGTTGGAGAGGCTTTCGGAGCCGTTGGAGGCCAAGTGGACAGGATTGTCAAAATCCCAACGGCTAGTTTGACTGGCTCCACCGGCTGACCGGTACAGGGCCACCGGTTGGCCGGTGTGTGCAAAAACGAGGAGGGCTCGGGCTCATGCTCCACCGGCTGGCCGGTGCGGAGGCCACCGGTTGGCCGGTGCTGAGGCAGTAGCTGATACTGTTCTGGCTGGGTGCCACCGGCTGACCGGTGCTGAGGCCACCGGTTGGACGGTGCTGAGGCAGTGGCTCAACCTCCTGTCTGGGTGCCACCGGCTGGCCGCTGGTGTGACACCGGTTGGCCGGTGGTCTGGACAGAGGGATGCCTTCTGTCCAGGCCTCCATCGGCTGGCCGGTGCTGATCCACCGGTTGGCCGGTGGACTGATTTTCAGTCCACTTTGACTTCTTGCTTTCTTGGCTCAATTCCTTGGCCACCTAAAATCATGCCTATCAACCAAAAACACTTAAAACAAAATTAGATAAAAGGATAGTGATTGTGATCATGAAAATAAAACCACGAGGGGTACGAGAGGTACAACAATCTCCCCCTATTTTGATGATCACAATCACCAAAACAAGCAATGTAAAACGATTGAAATGAAAGGCATGCGAGAAATTGATTTCTCCCCCAATAAATCAAGAAATTCTCCCCCTTTGTGATTATCAAAATAGCACGGGGCATAAAACTTGATTGAGGGAAAAGAGAGATTTTAAACCAATTGAAATTTTTGAAATTTGAATTGAAAGTTTTGAATCAAAAAATTGAATAACAGTTTGAATTGAAAGTTTTGAAATGAAAAATGAATAGAAGATTTTGAATTGAAAAATTTGATACCAAGAGTTGAAATTGAAAGTTTGAAATGAAAAAAATTTTGAGTACACAAAAAAAACTTAATAGATCCTAACTCCCCCTAAATAAAAACAATAAATCACCGGGGAGAGGTGTTTGAAACCGAAATAAATTTTGGGCCGGAGAGACTCGCTAGAAGGGATTTTTCAATCCACACTTGTCTAGTGGCGGGTCTTCTCCTATAAAATTCATCATTAAGGAAAATGGTTTTGGGCCTACCATACCGGGCATTTTTGCAATTTCACTCATAAATTAAGTGCCCGGGTTTTTTACAATAATTACAAAATTTGAATTGGGAGCTCCCCCTTACAAAAATAGTTGGAGCATGGGAAGAGGAAGCTTGCATGGAATAGACAAGCCCTTCAGTGGTTCTAGATAAACGTTGGGAACCAAGAAGTTTGGTCAAATTTTGTTCCCCTTGGGTGAACCTAGCGAGGGATTCCCTTAAATCTTTGATAGTTGATTCCATGGAATCAATATCGGGAAGATTTTCGATTTTTAGGGCCAACTCTTCCTTCTCTTTAAGAAGTTGTTCTTTTTCGGAAGAGAGTTTTTTGAAATTCTTTTTTAATGCAACAAATTTGGAAGAAAGTTCATGAAAACCTTCCTCCAATTGATCTCTAGCATATTGGAGATCCTCATAGGATAGATGATTAAAAGAATTTGACGAGCAAGAGGAAGAGGAGTCGAAAGATGTTACCTCATGAAATTCCATTAGGCATTTATTACCGTTGTTGCTTGAGGAGGAGGATGAGGATGAGGAGCTATCACTCCATGTGGCTTTGAATGCCTTCTTCTTCTCCTTTTGTTTGGCCTTTTTCTTGTTGAGTGGGCAATCGGGCTTGTAATGGCCTTTCTCGCCACACCCATAGCATGTTACCTTGGGCTCGGATTTTTCTTCGGATTGAGCTGTGCGGGATTTGCGAGATTTCTTCTTCTTGTGCTTCTTCATGAACTTGTGCATCTTGCGGGCAAGGTTTTCCATTTCGGAATCGCCGCTTGAGGATGAAGATAATGAGGAGGAGGAGCTTTATTCTTTTTGGACTTTGAAGGCGATGTTCTTCGGTGTTTTGATTGTTTTGCCTTCCTTTTCAGCTTGCCTCCTCATGGTGATCTCATATGTCATGAGGGATCCGATGAGTTCTTCGACCGGCATGTTCTTGATGTCCTTCGCTTCTTGGATTGCCATGACTTTTGGTGCCCATGTGCTTGGTAGGATCCAAAGGATCTTTTTGACCATCGTTTCTGCAGACACATCATCACCAAGGGACTTTCTCCCATTGCAAACGTCAGTAAAACGTGTAAACATTTCAGTAATAGATTCGGATGGACGCATGGAAAAAGATTCAAAATCTTGATGGTACATGTCCAATCGAGTATCCTTAACTTTGTTGGTCCCCTCATGGGTAACCTCCAAAAGTTTCCAGATTTCATGGGAAGAGGTGCAAGTGGAAACTCGATTGAACTCATTTCGGTCAAGGCCGCAATGTAGAGCATTCATGGCTTTGCCATCAAGCTCGAAATTTCTAATGTCGGCTTGAGTCCATTTGGATTCATCGGGGGAAGAGAGAGTGTAACCATGCATGAGAATTTTATAAATAGGATATCCTATACTTCTAAGAAAAGTAGTCATGCGGGTTTTCCAATAGTTATAGTCGGTTCCATCAAAAAATGGAGCACGACCCAAAGAATAGCCTTCGGGGGCGAAAGAGGTTGAGGCCATCACTATGGATCTTGAATTTGAAACCGGTTAGGGTATTACTCAAATTTTCCTCTGATACCAATTGTTGGGCGGAGAAAGAAAGGAAGTGATGGCAAGAGGGGGGTGAATTTCCTTTTAAAAAAATGATTAACAAATTAAGATCAGAGTTAAAAATGCAGCGGAAATAAAGAAGGCAAGACACAAGAATTGATAACGGAGTTCGGCCTAAATCCCAGCCTACGTCTCCGCTCCCAACTCAACCGTTGAGAGATTTACTACCGCTTGCTTTTCAATGGTTGTAGCAAGAAACCCACTAGCCTTTTTACAGGTGAAGGCTAGCTCACCTATTACAGCTTGCTTTTATTGGTTGAGCAAGAACCCACTTGCTTTCAATGGTTGAGCAAGAACCCACTAGCCTTTTTACGGGTGAAGGCTAGCTCACCAAAAACTCAAGCCTTTTAAAGGGAAGGCTTGACTAACCTCTTCACACCTTAAAGGTGGTGTGAAAACCCAAAGAGAGGGATGAGAGAAAGAGATGGGGGTTTGTAGGCACAAACCCAAAATTAAGCTCAAAATGATAAAAGCAATAAAAACCGTAATTGGAGAAGCCTTGGGCGCCAAAGGTTGATTGGAGTTAAAGACGTGCACTCCCAACTTCTATGGTGGTGCTCCTTGGATGTGGAAGTGGATTGGAGCAGTTGTGGTTCCCTTGGAGCAATCCGCCGGAGGTTTGCCAAATGATGAGAATTGTGTTCGTTGGCTTCAAAATGCTTAATTATGGTCCGACACTGATCCTTAGGCTTCCGGGGGTTCAAGGTCCTTTATTTATAGAGGGGGAACCCTCATATGGCCGTTGGAGGCCTTCGGAGCCGTTGGAGAGGCTTTCGGAGCCGTTGGAGGCCAAGTGGACAGGGTGGTCAAAAGCCCAACGGCTAGTTTGACTGGCTCCACCGGCTGACCGGTACAGGGCCACCGGTTGGCCGGTGTGTGCAAAAACGAGGAGGGCTCGGGCTCAGGCTCCACCGGCTGGCCGGTGCGGAGGCCACCGGTTGGCCGGTGCTGAGGCAGTAGCTGATACTGTTCTGGCTGGGTGCCACCGGCTGACCGATGCTGAGGCCACCGGTTGGCCGGTGCTGAGGCAGTGGCTCAGCCTCCTGTCTGGGTGCCACCGGCTGGCCGCTGGTGTGACACCGGTTGGCCGGTGGTCTGGACAGAGGGATGCCTTCTGTCCAGGCCTCCATCGGCTGGCCGGTGCTGATCCACCGGTTGGCCGGTGGACTGATTTTCAGTCCACTTTGACTTCTTGCTTTCTTGGCTCAATTCCTTGGCCACCTAAAATCATGCCTATCAACCAAAAACACTTAAAACAAAATTAGATAAAAGGAGAGTGATTGTGATCATGAAAATAAAACCACGAGGGGTACGAGAGGTATAACAATCTCCCCCTATTTTGATGATCACAATCACCAAAACAAGCAATGTAAAACGATTGAAATGAAAGGCATGCAAGAAATTTATTTCTCCCCCAATCAATCAAGAAATTCTCCCCCTTTGTGATTATCAAAATAGCACGGGGCATAAAACTTGATTGAGGGAAAAGAGAGATTTTAAACCAATTGAAATTTTTGAAATTTGAATTGAAAGTTTTGAATCAAAAAATTGAATAACAGTTTGAATTGAAAGTTTTGAAATGAAAAATGAATAGAAGATTTTGAATTGAAAAATTTGATACCAAGAGTTGAAATTGAAAGTTTGAAATGAAAAAAATTTTGAGTACACAAAAAAAACTTAAAAGATCCTAACTCCCCCTAAATAAAAACAATAAATCACCGGGGAGAGGTGTTTGAAACCGAAATAAATTTTGGGCCGGAGAGACTCGCTAGAAGGGATTTTTCAATCCACACTTGTCTAGTGGCGGTTCTTCTCCTATAAAATTCATCATTAAGGAAAATGGTTTTGGGCCTACCATACCGGGCATTTTTGCAATTGCACTCATAAATTAAGTGCCAAGGTTTTTTACAATAATTACAAAATTTGAATTGGGAGCTCCCCCTTACAAAAATAGTTGGAGCATGGGAAGAGGAAGCTTGCTTGGAATAGCCAAGCCCTTCAGTGGTTCTAGATAAACATTGGGAACCAAGAAGTTTGGTCAAATTTTGTTCCCCTTGGGTGAACCTAGCGAGGGATTCCCTTAAATCTTTGATAGTTGATTCCATGGAATCAATATCGGGAAGATTTTGGATTTTTAGGGTCAACTCTTCCTTCTCTTTAAGAAGTTGTTCTTTTTCGGAAGAGAGTTTTTTGAAATTCTTTTTTAATGCAACAAATTTGGAAGAAAGTTCGTGAAAACCTTCCTCCAATTGATCTCTAGCATATTGGAGATCCTCATAGGATAGATGATTAAAAGAATTTGACGAGCAAGAGGAAGAGGAGTCGAAAGATCTTACCTCATGAAATGCCATTAGGAATTTATTACCGTTGTCGCTTGAGGAGGAGGAGGAGGATGAGGAGCTATCACTCCATGTGGCTTTGAATGCCTTCTTCTTCTCCTTTTGTTTGGCCTTTTTCTTGATGAGTGGGCAATCAGGCTTGTAATGGCCTTTCTCGCCACACCCATAGCATGTTACCTTGGGCTCGGATTTTTCTTCGGATTGAGCCTTGCGGGATTTGCGAGATTTCTTCTTCTTGTGCTTCTTCATGAACTTGTGCATCTTGCGGGCAAGGTTTTCCATTTCGGAATCGCCGCTTGAGGATGAAGATGATGATGAGGAGGAGCTTTCTTCTTTTTGGACTTTGAAGGCGATGTTCATTGGTGTTTTGATTGGTTTGCCTTCCTTTTCAGCTTGCCTCCTCATGGTGATCTCATATGTCATGAGGGATCCGATGAGTTCTTCGACCGGCATGTTCTTGATGTCCTTCGCTTCTTGGATTGCCGTGACTTTTGGTGCCCATGTGCTCGGTAGGATCCAAAGGATCTTTTTGACCATCGTTTCTGCAGACACATCATCACCAAGGGACTTTCTCCCATTGCAAACGTCAGTAAAACGTGTAAACATTTCAGTAATAGATTCGGATGGATGCATGGAAAAAGATTCAAAATCTTGACGGTACATGTCCAATCCAGTATCCTTAACTTTGTTGGTCCCCTCATGGGTAACCTCCAAAAGTTTCCAGATTTCATGGGAAGAGGTGCAAGTGGAAACTCGATTGAACTCATTTCGGTCAGGGACGCAATGTAGAGCATTCATGGCTTTTCCATCAAGCTCGAAATTTCTAATGTCGGCTTGAGTACATTTGGATTCATCGGGGGAAGAGAGAGTGTAACCATGCATGACAATTTTATAAATAGGATATCCTATACTTCTAAGAAAAGTAGTCATGCGGGTTTTCCAATAGTTATAGTCGGTTCCATCAAAAAATGGAGCACGACCCAAAGAATAGCCTTCGGGGGTGAAAGAGGTTGAGGCCATCACTATGGATCTTGAATTTGAAACCGGTTGGGGTATTACTCAAATTTTCCTCTGATACCAATTGTTGGGCGGAGAAAGAAAGGAAGTGATGGCAAGAGGGGGGGTGAATTGCCTTTTAAAAAAATGATTAACAAATTAAGATCAGAGTTAAAAATGCAGCGGAAATAAAGAAGGGAAGACACAAGAATTGATAACGGAGTTCGTCCTAAGTCCCGGCCTACGTCTCCGCTCCCAACTCAACCGTTGAGAGATTTACTACCGCTTGCTTTTCAATGGTTGTAGCAAGAAACCCACTAGCCTTTTTACAGGTGAAGGCTAGCTCACCTATTACAGCTTGCTTTTATTGGTTGAGCAAGAACCCACTTGCTTTCAATGGTCGAGCAAGAACCCACTAGCCTTTTTACGGGTGAAGGCTAGCTCACCGAAAACACAAGCCTTTTAAAGGGAAGGCTTGACTAACCTCTTCACATTTTAAAGGTGGTGTGAAAACCCAAAGAGAGGGATGAGAGAAAGAGATGGGGGTTTGTAGGCACAAACCCAAAATTAAGCTCAAAATGATAAAAGCAATAAAAACCGTAATTGGAGAAGCCTTGGGCGCCAAAGGTTGATTGGAGTTGAAGACGTGCACTCCCAACTTCTATGGTGGTGCTCCTTGGATGTGGAAGTGGATTGGAGCAGTTGTGGTTCCCTTGGAGCAATCCGCCGAAGGTTTGCCAAATGATGAGAATTGTGTTCGTTGGCTTCAAAATGCTTAATTATGGTCCGACATTGATCCTTAGGCTTCCGGGGGTTCAAGGTCCTTTATTTATAGAGGGGGAACCCTCATATGGCCGTTGGAGGCCTTCGGAGCCGTTGGAGAGGCTTTCGGAGCCGTTGGAGGCCAAGTGGATAGGCTGGTCAAAAGCCCAACGGCTAGTTTGACTGGCTCCACTGGCTGACCGGTACATGGCCACCGGTTGGCCGGTGTGTGCAAAAAGGAGGATGCTCGGGCTCAGGCTCCACCGGCTGGCCGGTGCGGAGGCCACCGGTTGGCCGGTGCTGAGGCAGTAGCTGATACTGTTCTGGCTGGGTGCCACCGGCTGACCGGTGCTGAGGCCACCGGTTGGCCGGTGGTCTGGACAGAGGGATGCCTTCTGTCCAGGCCTCCATCGGCTGGCCGGTGCTGATCCACCGGTTGGCCGGTGGACTGATTTTCAGTCCACTTTGACTTCTTGCTTTCTTGGATCAATTCCTTGGCCACCTAAAATCATGCCTATCAACCAAAAACACTTAAAACAAAATTAGATAAAAGGAGAGTGATTGTGATCATGAAAATAAAACCACGAGGGGTACGAGAGGTACAACACACCTACCCTTGGTAGAGTTCGCGTACAATAACAGCTATCACTCCACCATCGGGATGGTACCATACGAGGCGTTGTACGGCCGACCTTGCAGATCTCCTCTGTGCTGGACAGAACCTGGGGAGTTAGCACTTGTGGGACCGGAGATGGTCCAGGCCCTGACAGAGAAGGTCTAGGTCATCCAGGAGCGGATGAGGATAGCTCAAAGCTGGCAGAAGTCTTATGCTGACAGGAGGCGGAGGCCACTAGAGTTCGAGGATGGCGACCACATCTTCTTGCAGGTCTCACCTCGACGTGGATTACGGAGATTTGGCCGAGGCAGCAAGTTGTCTCCATGCTTCATCTGACCATTCCAGGTCCTCAGCAGGATTGGCGAGGTGGCTTATCACCTGGCTCTACCACCTCAGTTGCACCGGGTGCACGACGTCTTCCACGTATCCTAGCTGAGGAGGTACGTGCATGACCCGACGCATATCATTGACCATGGGGAGCTGGACGTTGATGATGGGGCAACTTTTGCGGAGGTCCCGATGGAGATTGAGGATCGACAAGAGCAGGTCCTAAATGGATGGTTGATTCCTCTAGTGCGCATCAGATGGCAGCATGGGAACCTCCAGGAGAGGACTTGGGAGTGGGAGGCTCAGATGCGTGCTTCGTACCCACATTTTTTTCCCTAGTTTATGATGTATCTTTACGGGGATGAAAATCCATGAGGTGTGAGTAATGTAAAGACCCATAAAATTCAAAAGAAATTTTTTTCTTAATTTTCTTTGGGATTTTACAAGAACTCAGTTTCTAACGGCGCCTGATTCTGAGGCCCGGTGTGCCCGGAATCATTTTCAGAAGTTTAGCTCGGGTACATTCAATGAACGAACGAGCGGTTTTTTATAACTTTTGAACCGGTGCTCAGAATCAAATTCTAAGGGCACCGATGGAATCGCAGCGCCGGTAATTGCTTAGAAACACCTTTCTTGGAGTTGCGTTTGCTCGGGTGTGGTTTTTAAATTTTTGGGTTAAGTAAAGGAATAAAATAAAAATGGTGCGACCAATTTTTATTTTACTTAATTTGTTTAACCTAAGCTAAGTGATTGGAGTGGGACCCACAATATCATACCCACTGGGTAGGATATTTGTCGTGTGGGGCCAACACGAGTCCCACCTTTTTCAACCCCCCTCCTTTAATTAAGTAACGCACCCGCACCCCCCCCCCTAATGAAGTCAACCCTTGCGTTTAATCTGGATAATAAACACCTCATTAATTGGGCGGTTTAAACTCCTCAATTAATTCAATTAATTGATTGTTTCAATTTTTTTTGAAATTCAAATCGTTGTCTTGTGTGTTAATAAAATAAGACAAGTCTTATTTTATTAGAGGTTGGTTATGCGAGAGGGTTTGGGAGAAATCACTCAAGCCGTGAAGCACTCATTCCTCGACGAAGAACACGAAGAACGCGAAGAATGACGACCTCCGACGAAGGTCGACAAGAACGCCGGATCCTTGGAGATCGATGACGCAACGCCGAAGAATCCTTTCTCCGCGACACGACGATCCCCCTTCCGCAACGCCTTCTTCCGCAACGTGCAATTCTGTGACGAACCCTCGCTCGACGACGCTTGAGGTAGGGGTTTTGGTTCAATTAAATATATGTGATTTATATCCTCAGCATGTGTTTAAAATTTTTTGGAAGCCATTTAAACCGCTAACGCGGTGGGTGCGGACCAACGAACAAGTCTGAACCCACCGTTTCTTCGCTCTTGGTGTGCGGATCGGCGGGCGACGACGAAGCAGGCCGCAAGGTCATTTTGAGGCCTTCGTAGTGAAGAGCCGGTCCCGGGAGGACCGCTTGTGAAAACGGCCGGCAAAATGGACCAACGGAGCGCGTCCGGTGGTCTGCGGAAAACCCCGCTGGCACACCTCACCGGCACGGCGGTGCCAGCGGCCGAGGCGGCGGCCGGCACCGGCCGGCCGCCAGGATGCGGCGATGCCCGGCGCGCCGCCGGGAAGGGCCGTCGCGGCTGAATTCGCTGCGGCAGGCTGCTGGTTCCATGGCAGCGTGGGACCGAGGAGGCGGGGACGCGGCGCTAGGCCTCATCTGTTGGCAAGGAGCGGCCCCCATGCGGGGGCCGCAGTTTCATTCAAGGGGGTGGCGCCTCCTTTGCACGGCCGCTCGGCCAGCGCTGAGCCGACCCGATCGGCCGGCGCCGCGCCGCCCCGGGCCAGACCTGCCGCACCGGGCTGGGCCGCGCCCTACCAGGTAGGACCCGGACCCGGGTCGGGTCGAACCGGTTCAGGCCAACCCAGGGGAGGTTGGGTCGGGTCAGACCGGGCCCAGACCCACCATTTTCGGACTGTTTTGGTCTGATGCCCATAACTTGGGCTACAGACCTCTGATCGACGCACTGTTAGTTGCGTAGCGATACTTGGATCGAGACGGTCGTTTCGGTATATTAAACTCAAGTTTTCGGAGAACTTTGGGTTCGGGCAGGTTGGTTCGTACACGAAACCAATCGGGCCCTCGGAGCGGAAACGCTTATAACATGAGCTTCGAACGTCTGATTGACGTGCTGTAGACTTTTTTGGATTCCTCTTAGTGAGACGGAACTTTTGGCTTACTCCGCTCGAGGTTTGGACACATTTGGAGTACGGTTAGGTTAGTTTTGAC
Source organism: Viscum album (assembly GCA_963277665.1). Taxonomy (NCBI): domain Eukaryota; kingdom Viridiplantae; phylum Streptophyta; class Magnoliopsida; order Santalales; family Viscaceae; genus Viscum; species Viscum album. Next base: position 1,276,216,450 of record OY728135.1, read on the forward strand.
TTAAAAACCAACCAAGCCCCTGGGACGAAAAAGCCAATAACTCTCAGACCGGGAGTCCGATTGACGCGCCGTCTGTGACGTTGAGTTCCTGTTGACGATACAGAACTTTTGGATACATCAACTCCGGACTATGTATCAGTTGATGTATCAGCCCCTTTGTCACGACCCCCTTCCATCAAAGATGCCCCTCCTGAGCTGGCAATGGTGAAAGGGAGATAATGACCCCCGAGTCCTGCCTCCAGTAGGCCCCGGGGTGGCGACTAGCACCAAGGGTATGAGTTTATTTTTTTTCACTCATGGGATGCATTACCATTTTTATAGTTAGGATCGGAAATAGGACAAGTCAACCACCAAAAAGGAAAAAGAACAAAGGTGCTGAAAAGAAACCCAAACCAGTCCCATATGCATGTATAAATAAACTGAAACAGGTACAAGTACAAATAAGCTCAAAGTACAAGTGAGTACAGTACCAAAATAAAAACAAGAAAACAGCAACTGCACAGCTCCCCCTGCCTGACTAGTAGGGTCCCGCACAGCCCTGGTAGTCCTCCTGAAAACCTGAAACAACGTAGGGTGAGCATACAAGTATACTCAGTAGAGAACCTAAAGCTCTCGTGCACAAGTGGGGAGACACCCTAAGGTCCTGTGAGAAAACAGAAGAACCAGAAACTAACAAGGAAAAACTATCCACCCAACCTCACTGGTCACACTCACCAAGTAACACAAACAAGTTTAGTATATATATAGAACAAAATTATTGGGTACCTCGCACCATTTCCCACTTAATTAGATGCTTCTCTTCCTAACGGCAAACGTCCTGACGCTACCACACTCTTCCCGCCCGCACACACCTGGGCCAAACCACGCATCCCGGCCGCACACACCTGGGCCTCACAACCACGCATCTCGCCCGCACACACCTGGGCCACAACCACTAACCCGCCCGCAGACACCTGGGCCTCATCCCGAAGGTTCTTGGGAACAGTAATCCTGCCCGAAGAGTCTTGGGCTAAAGGTCGCCTCAAGCCATCACAGCCTCCGAGACCTACCTGAAGAGTCTTGGGTGTAAGGTCACCTCAAGCCATCATAGCCTATGGAAGAATGAGCAGGAAGGAGCTAGTAACTAAGGGGGAACACGCTCTCCCATAAAATGGGAGTGTTCGGCACTAGGTGCTTGACATGGGTGTGGTGCGACAAAACACAAAGATACAATTATATATATATACATATACCAAACACACAGCCCAACCTATGGCTTCTAAAAAAAGAGGAACTGAGCATGTGCCTCGGCACTGCTACCACGAAGCATGCATCAACAACCAAACAATCATCCCCCAACCCCATTTAGGTTTTCATGTTTCATGCAATGGTTTACCAAATTATTACTACTGGGCAACTATCATCCAGACAAAACCTTTCACAAACATATCCCTCCCATCCACAACCAAGGTTAGGTAAAACGCAAGCAACCACATTCCATTTCATTTACAAAAGATTATCACAACCATACAACATTCCATCATTCATTTATTTCAAAGTTCCACACATAAAACCCTTTCCACACACAAAACATTTCCGCATTTGAAAACACCTTTTACTTCAAAACACTTTTCATAATCAAAACACTTTTCATAAATAAAGGCATTTTCCACAACCAACCACTTCCCATTTCAACCCCATCGTTTACAAAACATTTCACACCTCCACGTTTCCACCATCAACCATTCCAATAAGATCACCACCCAAACGTCGTAGCCCCGCTGCCCAGCATCACATCACAACACCATTCCAGAAAAAAAAACATTTCCCACAAAACAACCAAACCACCAACATGTTCATTATTCCAATTTTGTTCAACCGGGGTGATCACACAAGGTTTTCATTCTCATTTAATCACCCAGTCTTTACGTGCTTATCCATTTTCCATGTTTTAACAAAACCAACCACAAACAATTCAGATATCAATTACGCACGCAAAGGCCACCAACGACCTTGATTTTCAGTAGGCAAAGGCCTTTCAATCCAAAATCACAATCAGAAGATAAAGAAACTGGAAGGCAATAGAAACAGCACAAAACCCCAAACCCTTCTTTATCCAGTTATTATCTTTATTTAAAGTTCAACTGCATCCCATGGAACAAAATAAAAATATACCACCCCGCATGTTGCACCAAATATAGAGACGAAGGTAAACCCCTACCTAAAAAGGTCCTGATCACGTCGCTTCCGACGACGTCCTTCGGTGTCCTCCGCCTTCGCCAAACCCGACAGACACCTCCTAGGATGGAAGCTGGAGAAGGAAGGCCGGAAGGAAAGGTTACAAGTCTGGGCTTATAAGCTTCTTCTCGTCGCTACGATCCTGTGGCCGCTGACGGATCGTAATTCGGATCTCGGACAAAGAAGTTAGAGGAGGAATACTTCTCGATTGTCCAAGAGCGTCGTCGTGCGACAAAGAAGCGATCGATATGGAAGATAAAACATGACCTCGTTCTTATATAGGCAACGAATAGTTAAATCCATATTCAGCGTGCATTAATTAATACACGATGTGACCGTACATACATTACATGTTTTGATTGGTTAACACACAACACGTCACGCGGTTTCCACGCGTTTTAATAATAATGATAATTCTATCAATATGTGGTGTTTTGTTGACCCGAGGCATGAGTCATAAAAGTAGCTCATTAATGGTCTTAAAATGTCCGTCATAATTTCAGGGTTACGTTGTCACTGACGGATCGTCAATCCGATACCGTATGATGGAGATACGTTGGATACAAGATCCCGTAATAATAACAATATTAAATCTATTAATTCATGAGCATTTCGGGTACCCAATCCGAAAACCCGAAAAAGACATCCAATATTGGACTCATAATTTTCATCTCGTAGTTAGGGTCGCACTGCCACTGACGGTTCGTGAAACCGAGGTCGCACGAAGAAGTTATTGTGAAAAAAGTGTTTTATTATCAAAAAAAATGATAACAATATTTTATTAATTACTTATTTATTTATTTCTCTAACTCCAATCAATCACCATTTGTCATTTTTCACGCTGGAAATTCATCACGAATTATCTCCTTTACTATTTATTTCACACTTAATTTTATTCCCATTAATATCTTATAACTCCTTCCTCTCTCCAAACTTTATTAATTCTTTCTCCCAAGATTCTCTCCCACAAAAAGTGGCGCCTCTCTCTTATATTTATTTTTATTTAAATTTTATTTTCTCTCTCCAATATTTATTTTGTTGGTGCGCCTCCCCTTTTATTTCATATTATTATATTTTTTCATCTTCTCTCTCCTTGTGGCACGCCCCAAATTTATTTTAAACCTTTATTTATTTATTTTTACACAATTATCATAACATCTTCAATTTATTCTCATATCTCAAATCTCATTGCATTTAATTCAAAACATAATTCTCATTAAATCATTATTACCAGATCTATCAAAAAAAACCAACATTATTATTATAATTATTTAGTATAACACTTATAACAAAACCCCAAATAAAATTTATTAACACGTCACCATTTATTATTAATAATAATTATTATTTTTGATGTTCGCCGCATTGACCACATAAAAAAAAACGTTTTTACAAAGTAATTGACCGGAGAGGTCCGGGCCATTACATTAGATACCTCTCCAAACATTCTCGTCCTCGAGAATTAAAAAATGACCCAGAAGAAGGAAAGGATCTGAAGAACCACTCCACAATATACCTCTCAGGGCTCTCGTCATGACAAGGAACCAACCAACAACTCTATGAGTTAGGAATTCCCTCTCCTATGTCAAGATACTATCTGCTTTAGGCGGCACTGACTCGCCTGCACGGGTTTAATCGCATCCTCATTAATGCGTCTTGATTAAGGATCAGGTTTTTTCATTCCCATATATCCGGACAAGCCACACACTTCCCAAGAACAAGGAACAAAGATCTCACATCCAACAAGCCAACATTTTATATATCAAAGGTACAGGGTAACACCAACAAATGAAGGAAGGTACAAGTCAAAACACCCCGGGTACTGAGCGCGCATATGGGTCTCCCGCTCCCAAGTGCTCTCCTCAAGGCCGCCATGCCTCCACAACACACGAACCAAGCCGATGGTTCGTCCACGGAGCACTTTCTCCTTGCGATCCTCGATCCTGACTGGCCGTTCCTCGAAGGTCGCGTCTTCTCCCACATCTAGCTCTCCCCAGTTGATGACATGAGAGTCATCATGTAAGTACTGACGAAGCTGGGAGACATGGAAGACGTCATGGACCCTCTCCAACTGAGGTGGTAGGGCCAGCTGATATGCCACCTCGCCAACTCGCCTCAGCACCTCAAAAGGCCCGATGAACCTAGGGGTGAGCTTACTCCCCTTTCCGAACCTCCGCTGCCCCCGTCGAGGGGAAACCTTCAAGAACACATGATCTCCCACCTCAAACTCCAAGGGCCTCCTCTGACGATCAGCATAAGACTTCTTCCAATCCGGAGCTGCTTTCATCCTCTCCTGCACTAGCTGGACTTTCTCCGTGGTGCTCTGCACTACTTCTGGTCCAAGAGTACCAGTCTCACCAACCTCTGCCCAGCAAAAGGCTGTGAACGACATGGTCTTCCATACAAAGCCTCAAAAGGAGCCATGCCGATAGTAGAGTGGAAGCTGTTGTTGTAGGCAAACTCTACTAAAGGAAAGTGTCGTACCCATGATCCTCCGAAATCCAGAACACATGATCGCAGCATGTCCTCCAATGTCTGGATAGTCTGCTCTGTCTGTCCATCAGTCTTGAGGGTGAAAAGCAGTGCTAAGGCGTTAGCTGGGTGCCAAAAGCATGCTGTAACCCCTTCCAGACTCGTGAGGTGAACCGAGTGTCCCGATCTGAGACGATAGTCTTCGGAACTCCATGCAAACGCACCACCTCATCCAAGTACCTCTGTGCTAAGGTACTCACAGGTCCTGACTCCTTGATGGCCAAGAAGTGAGCAGATTTTGTCAGTCAATCCACCACTACCCAGATAGCATCATGCCCGCCCTGAGCTCTGGGTAGTCCTGTGACGAAGTCCATCGAGACGTCGTCCCACTTCCACTCGGGAACATCTAAAGGATGCAATAAACCACCAGGAACGCGGTGTTCAGCCTTCACCTGCTGACACACCAGGCATTTAGCCACAAACTCTGCCACTTCCCGTTTCACCCCAGGCCACCAAAACTATCCCCTCAGGCCTTGGTACATTTCAAAACACCTGGATGTACTGCCAAGGCTGAGCTATGAAACTCACGAAGGACTTCATCACGCATCACCTCTGGAAAAAACAACCTTCCATGAAAGAGCATCTGATGTTGGATGTCCTCCGACCATCCTTCCGGAGCGTTCCCCTGATCGACACGATCCCGCAACACTTCCACCTCAGGGTCTCCCACTGAGACTCTTCCACTTGCTGCAACAAAGAGGATTGTACCGTCATCTGAAACAAGCAGCCTCTAGGCACCTTCCACCCTCGCATCCAAGTGTAAGGCAGCCAACTCCCCCATCGCCTTCCAAGCATCAGCAGATTCCCGAACCACTTCCTGATGCGGCTTCCTGCTCAGGGAATCAGCCACAATGTTTCCCTTACCTTCAGTGTATGAGATCTCAAAGTCGTAGTCTTGGAGAAACTCGACCCATCTCCGTTGTCGCAAGTTCAAGTCACACTGGGAGAAGATATAGAACATGCTCTTGTGATCGGTGAAGACCACAAATCGCTCCCCAAAGAGGTAATGTCACCACAGCTTCAATGCGAACACTACTGCTGCAAGCTCCAAGTCATGGGTGGCATAGTTCCGATCGTGAGGACGCAACTGCCTAGACCCATAGCAGATCACACCCTTCTTCTACATCAGCACACATCCCAAGCCAAGGCCAGAGGCATCACAAAACACCTCATACAAGGATCCTTCCTCTGGCAACCTAAGGATGGGAGCACTAACCAACTTCTCCTTCAGGTAGTCGAAAGCTTCCTGGCACTGATCATTCCACAGAAAGACCTGATTCTTCCTAGTCCAAGCTGTCAACGGAGCAGCAACACGAGAGAGGTACGAGACGAACCTCCGATAGTATCCAGCCAACCCCAGGAAACTACGAACTTCTGCCATGCTCTTGGGTGCTGTCCAAGAAACAACTGCTTCTACCTTCGACGGGTCCACTGGCACTCCATGCTGAGACACCACGTTCCCAAGGAAGTGTACTTCTTGCATTAAGAACTTACATTTTGACAACTTTCCATAAAGCTGATGGTGCTGAAGGACTTCCAAGACAGCCCTGAGATGATCAATGTGCTCCTCCTTTGATCTTGAGTAGATCAAGATGTCATCGATGAACACAACGACGAACTGGTCCAGGAACTCTCGGAAGACAAAGTTCATAAGACCCATGAACACAGCTGGTGCATTCGTAACCCCAAACGGCATCACTACAAACTCGAAGTGCCCATACCTGCACCTGAAAGCTGTCTTTAGGATGTCACTGTCTTTTACCCTCAGCTGATGATATCCCGACCGCAGATCAGTCTTAGAAAACCAACATGCTCCCCTCAGCTGGTCGAAGAGATCATATATTCTCGGAAGGGGGTAACGGTTCTTGACCGTTACCTGATTTTGCCTCTGGTAGTCTATGCATAGCCTGAGACCACCATCCGCCTTTTTCACGAACAGAACCGGAGCACCCCATGGCGACACACTGGGTCGAACGAAACCCTTCTCCATCAAATCGTCAATCGGAATCCGCAACTCTCGCAACTCTGAAGGTGCCATCCGATAAGGAGCCATCGAGATCGGACGGGCACCTGGCTGTAAGTCTATCCCAAACTCAACATCACGTCGAGGGGGTAGAGTCACAACCTCCTCGGGAAAGACATCGAGGAATTCCCCAACAACTTCTGGAACATTCATCATCTCCATATCAGCTGGAACCGCTGATATCCCACCCAACAAAGAAAAGAGAGGCTTCACATGCCGGCTTCCCACCTAATAGCTCCTCTCGCCAACAAAAGTCACACGCTGTCCATCCATATCGGAGAACATGACTCTTCTCCGGAAGCAGTCGATAACAGCACTAACAGAGAACAGCCAGTTGATGCCTAAGATGACGTCGTATGGCTGCATCTGTAGTAAAAGAAGATCTCCAATGGACCGATGTGGTCCCAACGTCAGCTCGCATCCCCGACAAACACAAGACAAACGGGTCTGACCTCCAACAGGAGTACTCAGTACCAGGGGTATAGAAAGTCTCTCTACGTCTAGACCCAAAGCATGGGCTAGACTGGGTGCAACAAAAGAGTGCGAAGCTCCTGAATCGAACAAGGTAGAAACAAGAGTGCTGAACAAACAGATCGTACCTCGTACCACCTCTGGTCCTGCTGGAGCTACCAACTCTGTTGCGTGCAACTGTCCACGCCCAGCTCCTCTGCCTCTCTGTTGTCAACCGCCTCCCCGACCACGCCCTGGTCGAGGTCCCTGAGGAGCACCCTGAGATCGGCCTCCTCCTACAGGGTCGACCCTCGGAGGGCCCTGCTACTGCTGAAAGGGCCTCGACGGCAACTGCTGCTGAGGCGGGTACTGATCCTGACTACCTCCACCGTGCTGAGCTCTGGTCGGGCACTGACTCCGGACGTGCCCGAAACCTATACAAGAAAAACACTTCAGTCCAGGACTCGAGAAGGAAGGACGAGGGCCTGAAGACCTGAACTGGAACCGCTGGGGCCTACTCCCCACCGGCCTGAACCTGGAAGGTCTGGTCGCAGGAGGCCTGCTACTGACTGCCTTCCCCTTCGACGGACCCGCCTGGATCCCTTCTCGGGGTGCACCTCCCTGCAAGTGCATCCTCTCTACAACTTCTGCCTTCTTCTGTACGGCTAAGTATGTCGGAAGGGTGAAGGGGGTCACAGCATACTGGAGCGAAGGACAAAGCGCCTCTTCCAAACGTCTCGCCCGAGACTCTTCATCCGGAAAGAGTTCCGGAGCAAAGCGTAGGAGATTCTTGAACTTAATTCCCAACTCTCAAACAGTCATACTCCCCTGCTGAAGGGAGAGCAACTCCTGACGCTTTTCCGCCTTGATCAAAGAAGAAAAGAATTCCTCTCGGAACTCCTTTTCGAAGTCAGCCCATGGAATCTCTGCCTCCTTCCTCTCCCCGAGGTAGAGCATCCACCATTGGCGCGCCACGCCTCTCAGATGACTGACCGCTAGGGGGACCCAGTACTCCTTCAGAGCACGGATCAAGGTAAAAGCGATCCCTAGCTCTTCAAGCCACCCCTCTATCTCCAGGTCCGAAGTACTTCCCTCGTACTTCTTGAGAGTCTGACGCTGGAAAGAACGGAGGGTCTTCTGCCACTGGCTGTCTTCCTCCTCTCGATCGATCCTCAGTTGATCGATCGCCTGAACCTGCTGGGCCTCGGCCGCCTGAGCCACCTGGGAACGCCGTCCCGGTGCCATAGCTGTACGGTAAACAAGGAAAGCTAAGCTCGAGTAGTAAGGAGATTTATCAAGGGTTCATTTTATCATTTTACTTTATTCCCAGAACGCCCCAAATCAAGTAAAACACAAAAATGATGATGCATGTACCTTTCCTAGGATTTCTAGACTAAAATCAATGTAGCCTCACTTGGTTGTTCGGTAGGCTCAGAGTCCTTGCATCGGATCACGGGGGGCCCTAAAATCACATGTCCTAGCCGGTCTTCCCTGGCCTATGTCACACACCAAGATCAGCTAACACTGTTTCCCTACCATCCCATGCAATCCTCATTGTGCCTAACTCTAGAATCCATCCTATCTCTCAACCATTCCTCTGATACCATTCTGTCACGACCCCCTTCCATCAAAGATGCCCCTCCTGAGCTGGAAATGGTGAAAGGGAGATAATGACCCCCGAGTCCCGCCTCCAGTAGGCCCCGGGGTGGTGACTAGCACCAAGGGTATGAGTTTATTTTTTTTCAATCATGGGAGGCATTACCCTTTTTATAGTTAGGATCGGAAATAGGACAAGTCAACCACCAAAAAGGAAAAAGAACAAAGGTGCTGAAAAGAAACCCAAACCAGCCCCATATGCATGTATAAATAAACTGAAACAGGTACAAGTACAAATAAGCTCAAAGTACAAGTGAGCACAGTACCAAAAGAAAAACAAGAAAACAGCAACTGCACATCTCCCACTGCCTGACTAGTAGGGTCCCGCACAGCCCTGGTAGTCCTCCTGAAAACCTGAAACAACGTAGGGTGAGCAAACAAGTATACTCAGTAGAGAACCTAAAGCTCTCGTGCACAAGTGGGGAGACACCCTAAGGTCCTGTGAGAAAACAGAAGAACCAGAAACTAACAAGGAAAAACTATCCACCCAGCCTCACTGGTCACACTCACCAAGTAACACAAAAAGTTTAGTATATATATAGAACAAAAGTATTGGGTACCCCGCACCATTTCCCACTTAATTAGACGATGCTCTTCCTAACGGCAAACGTCCTGACGCTACCACACTCTTCCCGCCCGCACACACCTGGGCCAAACCACGCATCCCACACGCACTCACCTAGGCCTCACAACCACGCATCTCGCCCGCACACACCTGGGCCACAACCACTAACCCGCCCGCAGACACCTGGGCCTCATCCCTAAGGTTCTTGGGAACGGTAAGCCTGCCCGAAGAGTCTTGGGCTAAAGGTCGCCTCAAGCCATCACAGCCTCCGAGACCTACCCGAAGAGTCTTGGGTGTAAGGTCACCTCAAGCCATCATAGCCTATGGAAGAAGGAGCAGGAAGGAGCTAGTAACTAAGGGGGAACACCCTCTCCCATAAAATGGGAGTGTTCGGAACTAGGTGCTTGACATGGGTGTGGTGCGACAAAACACAAAGATACAATTATATATATATACATATACCAAACACACAGCCCAACCTATGGCTTCTAAAAAAAAGAGGAACTGAGCATGTGCCTCGGCACTGCTACCACGAAGCATGCATCAACAACCAAACAATCATCCCCCAACCCCATTTAGGTTTTCATGTTTCATGCAATGGTTTAACAAATTATTACTACTGGGCAACTATCATCCAGAAAAAACCGTTCACAAACATATCCCTGCCATCCACAATCAAGGTTAGGTAAAACGCAAGCAACCACATGCCATTTCATTTACAAATGATTATCACAACCATACAACATTCCATCATTCATTTATTTCAAATTTCCACACATAAAACCCTTTCTACACACAAAACATTTCCGCATTTGAAAACACCTTTTACTTCAAAACACTTTTCATAAACAAAACACTTTTCATAAATAAAGGCATTTTCCACAACCAACCACTTCTCATTTCAACCCCATCGTTTACAAAACATTTCACACCTCCACGTTTCCACCATCAACCATTCCAATAAGATCACCACCCAAACATCGCAGCCCCGCTGCCCAGCATCACATCACAAAACCATTACAGGAAAAAAAACATTTCCCACAAAACAACCAAACCACCAACATGTTCATTATTCCAATTTTGTTCAACCGGGATGATCACACAAGGTTTTCATTCTCATTTAATCAGCCAGTATTTACGTGCTTATCAATTTTCCATGTTTTAACAAAACCAACCACAAACAATTCAGATATCAATTGCGCACGCAAAGGCAACCAACGGCCTTGATTTTCAGTAGGCAAAGACCTTTCAATCCAAAATCACAATCAGAAGATAAAGAAACTGGAAGGCAATAGAAACAGCACAAAACCCCAAACCCTTATTTATCCGGTTATTATCTTTATTTAAAGTTCAACTGTATCCCATGGAACAAAAGAAAAATATCCCACCCCGCATGTTGCACCAAATAGAGAGACGAAGGTAAACCCCTACCTCAAAAGGTCCCGATCACGTCGCTTCCGACGACGTCCTTCGGTGTCCTCCGCCTTCGCCAAACCCGACAAACGCCTCCTAGGATGGAAGCTGGAGAAGGAAGGCCGGAAGTAAAGGTGACAAGTCCGGGCTTAGAAGCTCCGTCTCGTCGCTACGATCCTGTGGCCGCTGACGGATCATAATTCGGAGCTCGGACAAAGAAGTTAGAGGAGGAATACTTCTCGATTGTCCAAGAGCATCGTCGTGCGACAAAGAAGCGATCGATATGGAAGATAAAACATGACCTCGTTCTTATATAGGCAACGAATAGGTAAATCTGTATTCAGCGTTCATTAATTAATACATGATGTGAACGTACATACGTTACATGTTTTGATTGGTTAACACACAACATGTCACGCGGTTTCCACGCGTTTTAATAATAATGATAATTCTATCAATATGTGGTGTTTCGTTGACCTGAGGCAGGAGTCATAAAAGTAGCTCATTAATGGTCTTAAAATGACCGTCATAATTTCAGGGTTACGCTGTCGCTGACGGATCGTCAATCTGATACCGTATGAGGGAGATACGTTGGATATAAGATCCCGTAATAATAACAATATTAAATCTATTAATTCATGAGCGTTTCGGGTACCCAATCCAAAAACCCGAAAAAGACATCCAATATTGGACTCATAATTTTCGTCTCGTAGTCAGGTTCGCACTGCCACTGACGGTTCGTAAAACCGAGGTCGCACGAAGAAGTTATTGTGAAAAAAGTGTTTTATTATCAAAAAAAATGATAACAATATTTTATTAATTATTTATTTATTTATTTCTCTAACTCCAATCAATCACCATTTGTCATTTTTCACGTGGGAAATTCATCACCAATTATCTCCTTTACTATTTATTTCACACTTAATTTTATTCCCATTAATATCTGATAACTCCTCCCTCTCTCCAAACTTTATTAATTCTTTCTCCCAAGATTCTCTCCCACAAAAAGTGGCGCCTCTCTCTTATATTTATTTTTCAATAAATTTTATTTTCTCTCTCCAATCTTTATTTTGTTGGTGCGCCTCCCCTTTTATTTCATATTATTATATTTTTTCATCTTCTCTCTCCTTGTGGCACGCCCCAAATTTATTTTAAACCTTTATTTATTTATTTTTACACAATTATCATAACATCTTCAATTTATTCTCATATCTCAAATCTCATTGCATTTAATTCAAAACATAATTCTCATTAAATCATTATTACCAGATCTATCAAAAAAACCAAAATTATTATTATAATTATTTAGTATAACACTTATAACAAAACCCCAAATAAAATTTATTAACACGTCACCATTTATTAATAATAATTATTATTATTTTTGATGTTCGCCGCATTGACCACATAAAAAAACGTTTTTACAAAGTAATCGACCGGAGAGGTCCGGGCCATTACACCCTTGGATCGTGGAGCAGACCCTCCCGAACAAGCTTGCTCTGTGCGGGAACCCTAGAACTGGCTGCGACTGCGACGACAATGACGACTGTACAGAAATCCTCCGTGGATTCGACGGTGACGACTACAGCACTCAGCGGTCCTACGTGGATCAGTGGTACTGATCCTGTGTGGGTCAGATCCTGTGTGGGTCAGCGCTCAGTGGTCCTGTGTGGGCCAGCGCCTACAAATCCTGTGTGGGTCCGATCCTGTGTGGGTCATTTCGGGGGTTAGTTACCTATCGATCCTTTGTGGGTCATTGCGGGGGTTAGTTACCTATCGATCCTGTGTGGGTCATTGCGGGGGTTAGTACCTATCGATATTTTGTGGTTCTGATGGCTTAGATGAATCAGTGGATATATCTGATCATCTTTATCATCTTACGAAGAAGTATACCTGTGTGAGCTGAGTCTTGACTTTCAATCTTTATCTTCGATAAGATTGACTTGATATCCTTTGTGGATTACTTTATACTTCCTGTGTGGATGTGAGTTGTGTTTTCTTGTGTGGACGTGATCGAACTTGGGCTCGGATGCTGGAGTCGAACTAGAATTTATGACTTAGGCATATGTGTGGGCATATGCCTAAGTAGTGTCGGATGTTACTTCGTTATTGTATCTTTCCTTTGTGGATTATCCTTTGTGGGTTCTGGGAGACCTTTAGGGGTCTCGGGGTCCCTACTCAGTAGCATATACTCACCCCTGCACGGGATATGCCCACACTATGTTGTGTTGGTTGCAGATGACGGACAACACTGATCGTGGTTGAGGCACGAGGAGAAAGTCGGTACCCGGAGGTGGACCACTGGGCAGGGCGTGCTCGGAGCGGACGGCTGGACCCGAGGATCTGTGGAATCTATTTGTACCCACCCTTCAGGTGGGACTTCTAGTGGACGGCTCGAGGCTGCGGCTTTACTTTTCAGTTGTTGTACTCCCTTTTCCAGTTGTACTTTACTTTCAGTTTGGGTTTGTATTCTGGCCCACTTACTTTTCCGCACTTACTGTTGTACCCAGTTTTTACTTAGTGTTTACTTATGCTTGCTTGCTCTGTGGTGTTTTTTTAATTTACAAAGGCAATGCCTTCCCTTTTTATCGAGAATTACGCCTTGGTGCTAGTCGTCAGCCCCTGGACTATGGAAGGCGGGCTTGGGGTAGTCACGGCATGAGCCCCGAGGACGGGTCGTGACAAATACCATTTTTCGGTGTTTTTTTTACCATAAATTTTATTTATACATAATTCATGACTATTCTCCCTAATGCAATCATTTATGTTACATAAACTTATAGTTTTCTCATATCCTTTACTATAAGAGATAATAAAAAATATGTATTGAAAATCTATATAAAACTACTATATAGATGTCAAATCCAATAGATCTTGAGTAATTAAGTAATATACATTTCTATACCTAATTAATGATCCCAATAAATACATATAGGCCACTTGAGCAAATAGGTATCAAAAAATTCATTTGATATGTGTTACAAATAAACATATCAATTTAGGAAATTTTAATCCAAAAAACCATTTGATATTGAATAAATTATTTTTTGTAGTAAAATTAATGAGAGACGTTGTGGGGGTAGATGAATTATGGTGTAATCATTTTTTCAATTTTTAGTTATGTATAATTGATTACAAATTTTCATGACGGCCTACCTAAAAGATACTGCTATTAGGGTAGAGATATAATGACTTCTTGATTCCCACCTCTGGTAGGCCTTGGGTTAGAGAATAACATCGAGGGTATAATAAACATGCAAATGGAAGGCATTACCCTCTAAGAGAAACAAGAAGAAGAGAAAGATAAAACAGACACACACAAGAAACAAAACCTACTCAGACATATATATAAATAAATCACAAGTGAAAACTTGAAATATAATATAGTACTATAACAATTTAAAGGAAAACTATAAGTATTAAAACTGTAATGATGTTAGTGACCACGAAGCCTAAACAGATCATGTATAACCATGAGCTAATAATGTCTAGATCAATCTCCAACCTGCACGGGATAACCTAAAAAATAAGTTTATATATATACATAGGTTGATCATAATAGTATACTCAATAGGATCCTCCTCAATTCCTCTTATGGAAAAGATAAATAAATCATGTTAAATTACAGTGAACAATAGTGAAACTAACACATCACCTAAAAAGGTATACTAAGTTCCCAGCCTCACTATGGCTAACTGTCACCAAGTATCACATACAAGAGAGAATATAATATAATAATGAACCATAAAGGGTTCTCTTCTCCTGCTTACCCAATGGTTTTCCGCTCTTCCCCAAATTTTTACATCATGATCCATCTCTCTCCAAAATTAATCACGCCTGAAGACACCTGGGTAAGGCATCATAATTGGCACCTTGTGAATAACATAATCACATCATCCCATCCATATATCCATATATAGTAACCATGTAGTTTTTGGAAGCCACCACATACCATATGGCATGTATCATACATCAGGTATTGTACCACATGCCATTACAGCCCATACACCAAGTAAGTACCTTACGACATCACATCCTATACATGTCATGCCTATAATAATCCATTGGAGAATATATCTGTTAATACATGTGTGTGAAAAAAACACAATCCATCACATCCCTCTACACACATATGGTAAAACTAACTACCTTTTATACCAGCATAAGTAACTACCAAGAGAATAGTGCATGGACATGGGGGGGTAGTTATCCATCCATCTTCCCACCAGGATATTGGGGAAAACAACACCCCAAAGTCCATTGGGTGCTAGTTTCCCTAATTGACATGAGTAGGGTAGTGTATGAAATCACATATTATACGTGATATAATATATCTCACAATCATACTATGGTCATAACCTATTCTTATACTCAAATGAAGTTAACCTCAATCGGAATCTCATCTTCCACTACTAAAACTAGATATCCTATAAGAAAACAAGAATTTAAAAGAGCTATATTAAATTCATTATTTAATTTTTATCATTTTCCATGTGTTAATTAATTTATCATCCATTAATCCACAATTAAAATTATTCCTCATTAAATTAAATTATTCATCTGAGTAATGTCCATTCCCTCTAGGTATAATCCAAAATGAGGACTTCGTTTATCAATATTAACATCTTTTATAATTTTCATTCCATACACACAAACCTCGTGGGTTAAGAATTATTTAATTCATTATTAAAATCATTACATAAACCATATACTCTAGGAAAACTATACAAAGATACCACCAAGAAGAAAGATGCTACCAAGCATACCCAGCTACCTCAATTGTTGGGGAAATTAATGTAGATAAATTAAGAAACCCATCCAACGACCATTTAATAAATTCATAACTGAGCATACCAGCTCTCAGTATCACATAAATGGGTAATCACAAATTCAACCAATTACACCATCTTTGGTTCCATCCCTGATACCCACATTCATATCCCGATGAATATTTCCATCATAGGCATCAACTACTTCCACATCATCTAGGCCTCCCTACCCACATATCACATCAGCCATCCCAGGCTCATATCACATGTGGGGATCTCCACCCCATATCATTAGCTATCTTAGGCCCATCCATATCAGGATCATATCACAAGGCTCATATCTAGATCACATCGTAAAAAAATAAGGAACAAACAAGAATAACCAATAGGTAAATCCTGGCCCCAAAAAAGGCACTCATCCTTTAAATAAAAATGATCTCTTATGGCTCCAAAATAAGGCACTCGTACTTTTTAAGAAAACATGAAAATCAAGAACTAGAAATTATCATTATCACTCAACTGGATCTTATTCTATCTTGTATTAAATGATTCATTATTAACAGTTTCCAACTACAGGGAACCAAAGGCATCAAGAAATGACAATCTATCAAAGGTTAAACGTTCTCTTATCATTTATTCCTATTTCCACAAACCTATATAAGTACCATTATTAATTAACATAACTTATATTTATTAAAAAACAAGAATAAAAATTATTCACATTAATTATCACATCAATTAATCACATTGAAGTTCATTTTTTAAATTAAATATGTGCATTACTTCAATTTGATCATCATAAAATTATGATAAACACTGGATTATAAATACTCCTCTTCTTTAAATACCCTTAATCCAATTAATTGTCAATTAATTTTAGCTTTACATTATTTATAAATTTTAATATGATACCCCAATCATAAGAACAATCCAAAAAAGAATAGCCTAGATGTCATGATATCTAGAAAATAATGAGGCAAACCGCTGTCAATGTATAAAGAAACAACGTCTCTAACATACGATCACTAGCAATTTCATTAATCTAGTTCAATATTATTTGGTTAATATAATTTCTATATAAAGGGATAAACCATGATTAATTTATTATTGCACATAAATAAAATAAGAGAATAAATTAATTCCTTACCACAATGGTGTCAATGTTATTTTCCTGAGAACGTGCCAATGTTGTGGATCCCAATCACCTCTCCCGTAAGAAGCTTAATACACCCAAGGATGTTGTAGCACATCTGCACCAACAATAAACCATGAAAAATTACATTTTAAATATGGGATATGATGTTCCATCACATGTAAAGAATAAATAGTATAAAATGAGACTAAATGAGAAGAAACCTTAAGAAACAGTGGTAGAACTCACCTTGGATCACCTCGAATTGAAGACGAAAGCTCAAAAATCAATACTCATAGAAGAAATCCCCAAAATTCCTGAGAGGAGCGAAACAATTATCTTAGAGTTGAGAGAGAGAGATACTATCCATATGCTTTAGAAAACACATGAGGCACGAATCCATATTATAAGCACGTTTCACAGGGGATTTACATGGTATGTAACCCATTTGAACATTGTTTAAATGTAGGGAATTAGACATCACTAAAAAATGTGTCTCCTTGAACCAATTAATCCCAATTATTTACACATCATATAATACCCCATGAAGAATACTTAACAAGATGTGAATTGTATATACACGATGTGAAAATGACTTACACATCATGTATTCTCCCACCTTAATGATTTTTAGCATCCAACACCTACAGAATCATTTCAGACTTCCTCCAATATCTACAAGACTCGAAAAGACACAATGGGTTAGACTACACTGGTCTATGACCTTACATTAGATACCTCTCAAATAATTCTCATCCTTGAGAATCTAAAACCAATCCTAGAGTGAAAATGAAAGTGGGTCGTCTGAAAATCACCCCATGAGATACCTCTCAAAAATCTCACCATTTCTAGAGACCAATAACCTTGCTAAAAGGAAATAAGAACAAAACCAAAAAAAATGACAACCAGCTCCTAAACACTCTTCGTGGGGAGATACCTCTCAAACGAGAGTAAGGGTACCACAAGTTACTAGAGAAAACCATCTAATAAACTAGGAAGTTCAACATCCATAAAAAAGTTATAAGAGAATAGATAAACATAGAATAGCTCAGAATACTAAGCACGCATTTGAAACTCATGTTCCTAGTTACTCTCCTTCACACCATCATGCCTCCATGAAACATGAAAAAAGGAAATAACATGCCCACAAAACACTTCTCTCGATAGCCTTGGATCTCCACAGGATTCTCCTAAATGGATTCATCATCACCGACATCTATATCACCCCAATTGATGAAATGAGAGTCATCATGAATATAAAGATAGAGCTGGGAAATGTGAAAAAGTCATGTATCTAGCTCATATGTGGGGTAAGTTCTATTTGATATGCAATGGATCCAACATGATCCAACACTTTGGAAGGCCCAACAAACCTGGGAGAAAGCTTACTCCCATAACCAAACCTTCACGTCCCATGATGAGGAGTCACCTTCAAGAACATGTGATCTCTAACATTAAACTCCATAGGTCTCCTCCTATGATCAGCATAGGATTTCTGATCATCCTGCACCATGTCCATCCTCTCACAAATTACCTAAACCATATGTATTAATTATTTACTAGTTCTAGCCTAAGAATTGTTTCCTATATGACCTTAGTCTAGTACAATAGAGAATGGAAAAGTCAGACATATAAATCTTTAAACGATGTTATACCAATAGTGGATTATAAACTATTATTGTAATCAAAATCGATCAAGGGAAGGTGCCTCATCTGAGAACCTCCAAAATCTAGGACACAAGAGTGAAACACAACTTCAAGAGTCTGGATTGTGTTCTCTATATGATCATCCATCTGTATATGAAAAAAAGTTTTAAGGAATAACTGATAAACAAAAGCATATTGGGGACTTTTCCACATCCTAGAGGTAAAAAGAGAATCCCAATCAGATATGATCATCCTTGGGACTCCATAGATTCATGCCCCCTCCTCCTGAGAATTCCTTGAAAAAACCTCCACGGAGCTTGACTCACTAATCACTGTAAAGTGGGTTGATTTCATCAAACGATCCTCTATAACCCATATAGAATCATAGAATTACTGAGATAAAGGTAAACCTATAACAAATTACATCAATATTTCCTTTCACTTCTACTAGGTAACATCTTACAACTAGAGAAAAATCATGGGTAACCCAGTGGTCGGCCTTCACCTTCTAGAAAACCAAATATCGAGAAACAATCTTTGGAACTACACACTTCAACCCAGGCCACCAAAATTGACCCCTAAAAGATCGGTACATATTTTTCAAGTTGGGATGTACCACTAAAGGTGAGCTATGGAAATCCCACATAACAAGCTAATTAATTGTCTAAGGAATAAAAATCCATCCTTGTAACAACATATATTGTTCTCTATCCTCATACAAACCATTAGAGGCATTGTTGAAAGCAACTCGGACCCTCCAGACCTACACCACAGTATCCCCTAGCTGGGAATCCTCTACTTACTTCACTAAAGATGACTATACTATCATCTAGAAAAGACAACCATTGCCTCCACCCTCTCCCATATCTAGAAAAATCATTGAGGGTTCTTCCATCATTCTCAAGGAATCTCCAGATTCACAAATGACATTACTGTGTCACTTACTACTCAACACATCGGCTACAATAATTCCCTTTTATTGAATTATACAAAATCTAAAATTTGTAATACTTCAAGAATTAAATCCATCAATGCTGACAAAATTTCAAGTCATGCTGGGAGAAGACATACATCCGGATCATATGGTCAGTAAAAACCACAAAATGATCATTGGTGAGTTAATGTATCTACCACTTCAAAGAAAGAAAAACTACCGCTAAATCAAGATAATGGGTAGAATAGTTATGATCATGGGAAAATAACTTATGAGACCCATAAAAATCATCTGATATCTTCTTCATCAAAACAAAGCCCAATCCAAGGCAATAAGTGTCACAAAAAACTTAAATTGAACTCCCTCTACTCGAAAACAAAATCACCAGAGCACAGAAAAACATTTTCTTAAGGTAATAAATAGATGCATAACACTTCTCAGTCCATAATAAATCCTTATATTTCTATATAAATGCTATTATAATAGGTGAAACCCATGACAAATCAGATATAGAACTCCTATATTGGCTTACAGTACTGAGGAAACTCCTCACCTTTACCATTATCTTAGTGAATTACCAAGGCATAACCACATCTATCTTAGAAGGATACACAAATACTATATATTGAGATGCCACATTCCCCAGAAATATAATTCATGAGTCGAGAACTCACACTTAGAAAACATCCCAAAATGTTGATCCCAACAATGAACTTGGAAAATGGCACGTAGATATTCTGCATGATCCTCTTCAGACGTGGCGGAGTATACAACGATGTCATCAATCAAAAACACCATGAAATTATCAAGTAACTCTCTAAACAGTGTGTTTTTCAAACTCATTAACATAGCTAGATAATTCATCACACCAAATTGCATCATAATGAACTCATAATGCCCAAAAAAATAATTCAAACAAATCTTATGAATATCCTCATCCTTCACACGTATCTGATGATATCATTACCAAAAATAAATCTTCAAGAACCAAATTTATCTATTAATTTGATTGAATAAATAATCAATCTATGGAAGAGGGTAGTGTTTCTTCGTTATCACATGGTTCAACTGATGATAATCCATAAAAATCCAAAAACTACTGTCAGGATTTTTCACAAACAAAACTAGTGCACCATAATGTGAAACACTCGTCCAAAAATAACCTTGCTACAGTAGATCATCGATATGTACTTTAATATCTTGAAACTTGGAGGGTGTCATCCTATATAGATACATAGATATAAAATACATTCTTGGATATAGCTCGATCCTAAACATGATCTCCTGTTGAGGGGGTAATGTTACAACCACCTCTATAAAGACATTAGGGTACTCTTCCATAACCCTAGGAAAGACAAAATATTGAAACTCTAATGAGTTCAGAATTATCTCATCCATTAAATAAGGCTAGGATAAAACATGCCTTTAACCCATACAAAGGTCTCACATCCCAAAAGATGCTTTTGGTGATCCTTCAGCATCATAGAACACAAACTTCCTCTTGAAGAAATCCATGATATCATACATTGAATACAACTAATAGATGTTGAGGATGATGTCATATAGTATTATCTAGAAACATAGGAAGTCTCCCCTAGAGTGGTGTTACATCAAAACTAGCTCGCTACCTTTACATACTTCGTACAAGTCATATCAACCTCCAACTAGTGTAGTTAAAACCAAGGGAACAAGAAGCCTATGTACCTCAAATCTCAAATCATGAATGAGGGTATGTGATATAAAGGATTTTTTTACTACTAAGTAAAAAATAATGATCCCATGTATAAAACAAGAAAATATTACCTCAAATGATGTTTGTCTCACCTAGGGCTTAAAATGCTAAAGCATAAAGCTGATGACGATCTGCTCCATGGCCTCTCTCACCCTACTTATGACAACCTACATGGTCATATTATGATATATGATGATGAGGAGAATCTTAGGGTTGTGCTCTACCTACTAAATCCCCTCTCTACTGATCCCAAACTAGATCACCATGATGCCTCTTCTTGTGTTGAAATGACCTCAATGGAGGATCCTAAATCTATACACCTAGAACACGTTGACTACTCAACAAGATCGGAAATGATCTCTGCTAATGAACCGGGCCTCTATAAAGAAAAAATTTGTATAATACCTTGGAATAGGTCTAAGATTCATAGACTTAATTGAAACAAGATAATGAGGGCTGGGAACTACCCCTGGCTAGTCGAAATATCTTCTGTCAGGATAACTGGGAACCCCAGATCATAGCTCTTCTTCATGAGGAATCCTAGAAACTCCCCTCTTATAATAACCTAGTTATATATAGCATCCTCTTGATAAACTCTACTCTCACCTGCACCTTGAGATATGTCTTCATCATAAATGGGGTGACTTGATTCTTGATATCTGGATGCAAAGCTTCCTCAAAATATCTTTCCATGTCCTCCTAATTAAGAAATAGGTCTAAAGAATATCATAGAAGGTTCTTGAAATGGATCTCAAACTCTCACACTCTTTATCTCCCCTGTTGAAGGGTAATAAGCTCCTCAAAACATGTCACCTTCATGGTCTAAGAAAGAAACTCTACTCAAAATTGATCATATAACTTCTCTCATGGGACTATTGAATCCTCACAATCCTTAAGGAATAAGAACCACTACTTCCTCGCTACTCCACACAACATTGTCATAGACAACGAAACCCAGTGCTCCTTATGAGCACGTATCAAACTAAAAGCTATAAAAACATCATCCAACCAGTCTTCCATGACAAAATTTGAAACAAAGAACTTATAATTCTATAATATCTGGTGTTGAATCCCTCATAGTGTCCTTCTCCAAGTGTCATCATCATCGGCTTCTACTCTACGGTGATATATTGGCATATCATGCTAAACATATTAGGTACAAACTTGATGAGGACATCAACCTAGAGCCATAAATTCAAGAATAAAAAACTTTTAGAGCTTCTAAACCTGGAATATGGAATATTTAACATTAATTAATTAATTACTTAATTATCTTTTTATGGCTTTATCCTATCCCAAGGTCTACCCATTTCAAGAACAGGTGAAAAGAAGAATGATTCATGATCCTTTCCTAGGTCACTACCCTAAAACCATTAAGAATTCATTTAGTAGGCTTAATAAACATAAAATTCCATGAATCGGATCAGAGGGGGGCCTAAATACCCATGTATCAGATATTCTTCTATGTTTACATTGCTTACTAATCTTAGTTGATTCTATTTCCCTACTGACCTAAGCAACCTCACCTTTTCCTAACTCCAAACTTTGTCTTATCCCAAAAACTTGAAACTCTAATACCACTTTATTACAACCCCCTACCCTCAAATATACCACAATGAGGGGATAGTGATAATGAATTCTTGATTCCCACCTCCAGTAGACCTCGGTTTGGAGACTAGCACTAAGGGTATAATTAACATGAATATGTGAGGAATTGCCCTCTAAGTGAAACATGTAGAAGATATTGATAAGACAAGCACAAGAATCAACACCTACTCAGATATGTATATAATGAAATCCCAAGTACATATATTCAATGTCAAACAATACTATAACAACTGAAAGGAAAAATACAAGTACCAAAAAGGTAAAGACATCAGCGACCATGAAGCCCAAACAGATCCTGCAAAAAAACAAGCTAGTAATATCCATCCCGATCTTCAACCATCTACAACTAAACTGAAAAATAGGTTACATGTATATATAGGATGATAATAATAGTATACTCAGTAGGATATTCCCATAATCCTCTCTTGAAATAGAAAAATAAATAATGATAAATCACATTGAAGAATAGTGAAACTAACTTGTTACTTAAACAGAAGTACTAAGTTCCTAGCCTCACCATGGTTAAATCTCACCATGTATCACATAAAAGAGATCATATAATATAATAATTAAATATAAAGGGTACCTTACTCCCACTTTCCCTCTAGTTTATATCTCTTCCCCAACTTTTTACGTCCTGATCCATCTCTCTCCAAATATAAGCTATCCCAAAGACACATTGGCAAGGCATCACAACATGCACCTCATACATCACATCATCACATAATCCCATCCACGTATACATATATAGTAACCAAGAAGTTTCTAGAAGCCACTAAAACCCATGTGATGTGTATCATACATCAGGTATTATACCTAAATCCATTACATCCCATACACCAAGTATGTACCTCAATCCATCACAACTTATACACATCATACCTATAATAATAAATTGGATATTATATCCAATAATACATGTGATTAAAATAAACACAATTCATCACATCCCTCTATACACATATATGGGAAAAATGACCACCGTTCATACCGTCACAAGTAACTACCAAGAGAAGAAAGTGTGGGTAGAGTGGGTAGTCAACCATCCATCCTCCCACTGAGATGTTGTCAAAAACACCCTCCCAGAGTTTACTGGGTGTCATTTTACCTAACCAACATGGGTGGGGTAGTGTATGAAATCACATAATATACATGGTATAATATAGCTCACAACCACACTATGGGCATAACATAGTCTTAGAATTGTCTGCAGCTAACGTCGCTCAGACTCCCAACTGTCACTATTAAGACCAAATATCCTAGAAGTAAACGAGAAATTAAAAGAGATATATTAAATTCAGTGTTTTTTTATCATTTTACATGATTAATTAATTCATAATCCATTAATTAACCATTAACATTATTCCTCATTAAATTAAATTATTCATCTGATTAAATTACATTCTCTCTATGTATAATTCAAATCAAGGACTCGGTTTATCAAGATTAACATCTTTTGGTATTTTTATTCCATATACACCAACCCCATGGGTTAAGAATTATTTAAATAATTATTAGAAACATTCCATAAACCAATAACTATACGAAAACCATCCTAAGATACCACCAAGAAGAAACATGCAACCAAGAATACCCAACTCCCTCAAGTAGTGGGGAAAGTAATGAAGATAAAGAAAGAAACCTGACCAACATCAATTTAACAAATTCATAAGTGAGCATACCATCTCTCAAAATCACATCAACTGGTACACCCAAAATCAATTTGTTTCATCATCTATGATTCCATCCCTAATGCATACATGCATATCCCAATGTATCTCACCATCATATGCATCAACTACTTCCACATCATATTGAAATACCTACCCACATATCATGTCATCCATCCCAATCTTATACATCCTAGGATCATATCACATCTAGACCTCCTTGTCCCATATCACCATCTATCCTAGGCTCAACCATATCTAGATCATATTACAAGGCCCATATCTAGAGCATAAAATAAAAATGGTAGGAACAAACATGCATAACCAATTGGGTAATCTAAGCCCCAAAACAAGGCATCTATCCTTTACATGAAAACAAGCTCTCATGTCTCTAAAATATGGAACTCAAATTTCTCAGGAAAACAGGAAACTTAGGCCCTAGAAATTATCATTATCACACAACCAGTTCTTATTAAATCTTAAATTAACTAATTCATTATTATCAGGTTCCAACTATGTGAATAACAAAGAATCAAGCATTCATAAGATATCAAAGGTTAAACATGTTATTAGCATTTATTATGGTTTCAATAAACCTAGAGAAGTATAATTATCAATTAAAATTCCTTTTATTTGTTATCAAAAACAATTATAAACATGATTCACATTATTTTTTAATTCATTTAATGATATAGAAGATTATTTTTTTAATTAAACATATGCATTTCATCAATTTGATCATCATCAAATTACTATAAACACCAGATTAGAAACACACATATTATTTAATTAAAATTAGGCCAGTTAATTATCAATTCATTCTAGTTTTTTATTCTTTTTGAATTTCAACATTCAACCCCAAGCATAATAACAATACAAAAAAAAATCATAGCATAAATATCACACTATCTAGAAAATTATGAGGCAAAATGCTATCATGGTACAAATCAACCACATCGCCAACATGTGATCACAGCCAATTTATTTAACCCAGTTTGATATTATTAGGTTAATTTCATTTCCATAAAAAGGGATAAAACATGATTTATTTATGATTTAACATAAATAAAATAATAAAATCAGTTAATCTGCTACCCCAAAGGTGTCCAAGCTCTTTTTATGATAACAGACCAACATTGCGGATACTAATCACCTCTCCCGCAAGAAGTTGCATCCACCCCAAGATGTTGCACCACAACCACACCAACAAAAAAACAACAAAAACCCAATTAGAGACATGGGAGATGATCTTCCATTTCCTGTAAAGAAGAAATGAGAGGAAAATGTATCGAATGATAATAAACTGCATGAAAGATATGTAGAACTCACCTTGGATAACCATAGATCGAAGACAAAATCTCGAGAATAAATCATCATCGAAGGAATCCACAAAATGTATGGTATGATAGATGCAGTTTTCATGGAGTCAAGAGAGAGAGCTTTTATCCTTAGGGGTGAGAAAACCTTGAAGGAACTAAAATCTATTATAAATATGCCACACAAGGAATTTTCATGGTGTGTAATCAATTTACAAGTTGTAAAAATTTCATCTATCATATCTAACTGAAAAACATGTTTCATTACATAAATTAATCCCAATTATTTACGTGTCATGTAACACCCAGGGAACAATCCTCAACAAACTCTGAATTTCTTATACACAACATGAAAACCCCTTACATTTCATGTATTCTCCCATATTATATCTTTTTAGTGTCCAACACATCCAAACACATTCCAATATTCCTTCAAGAACCACAAGACTTGGAATCACACAAATGGTTGGACTGCACATTTCCAGTACCTTACAAAAATCATGTCTTCTCATACCCTCTTCACACTAATGTTTTCAACTCTTGTGGAATATTTCATGATGGATAAACATGTGTTGTCTCTTAGGTGATCCAATTATTGGTTTTTTATCACATGTGTATCACTTGTTATTTTTTAATTATGAAAACAATACACATGGTAAGTGGATTGTGTTTTATTATGAGAAAAAAACATTCAAAGGGAATGATATAATGAAATGGGAATAATAATTTTGTTGGTTATAGATTCATTTATTATACACTTCACTCATCTTAATTCATTTAAAAAATTAATTCAATTAAATTCATTGACTAATCCCCTTTACAATTTTGGTGGGATTTAAAATGCATGGATGATCTCCCATGTATATATAGCCCCAAATCCTCTGAAATACAACCACTATTGGAAAGTAATGTTTTAACATCATTAATTTTTCATTTTTAAGATCATATAAAAAATATTTCAATTCAATAAATGTTATATAAATTTTTTAAGGTTAGTTAACTAAAAATGATGTTAAATATATTTGTAATTTCAGTTACTATAAAAATTAACATTGAAATACCCACTAAATTAAGATATATAGAATCTTTCAATGTCTCTTTTTTATGAAAACTGATGTTGAGAGTCTAATTAGAATAATATTTTATTAAAAAAATAACATTGGAATTATATATATATAGTTACTTTCAACAACACTTATTATGAAAATAAATTTTTAAACTACACCAAATGTTTGTTTTAAAGAAAAATAGAAATTGAAATGGGCTTACAATATCAGATTTTTTATTAACTATTGTTTCATGTCCCAAATAAATATAAATATAGATGGAACTAAATTATAGGTTGTTTTTAGAAACAAAATTGTAAGTCACTTTTAATGTCATGTTTTCATGGAAGTAGATAGTGAAAGAAATATCATAATCATTTTTCATAATAACTAATGCTAAATCATAATTATTGCTTTTTAAAAATATATATAAATTATAATCAACTATGAAATATAAAATTAATTCCAATAGTAATAAAAAATAGTAAAAACCCCATGAAAACATTGATACAACACCATTTACTAGAAAATAAATATACATGAAACATTTAAATATACATCTATAAATTAGTTAAACCTATAAAATAATCTAAAAAATAATAATAAAGTCTGTTTAAACCATTTTTATTATATGATAAACCATTATCAAAAAAAATATAAATAAAATAAATTTTATAAAATAATAATACAACATATAGTTTTAAAACATAAAAGTTGTATTGGAACTAACCATTTGAAAATATATCATCATTTGGATTGTTATTATCTCAAAAATTAATCATAAAACATAATAACCAAATTTAACACTTTCACTTTGATAATAAAAATTTGGTTAAGAAACAAAAACTTTAAAATAAGAAACACTATAATTACAAAAGAACTATTAATGAATATAAAATTTATCAACCTTTAATTTTGTATAATTAATTTTACATGGGTTATTTATTGACAAATTAACCCTATTAAACTATTTTCACGACCTATAATATTTTCAAATTTTAATTACCAAAACATGCGCAACTCGAATAATTTCTTATTTAAGAACTAATAAAAGAATAAAACCTAAAAATTTGAAAAATATTTATAGATTTTATAAAATCCACCTAGTAATGAGAATATCGAGTATTCTACACATTGATGTGGTATGAATATTCATAAATAAAATGACCACCAAAATATTTAAATGTAACATTAATTACAATATAATTAATAATTGTTTATAATTTTATAAGCCTTATTACCTATCATGGAATAAAATGAAACCCTTAATATTATTATTTACCAATCTTTTAGATATTTTTTTACCTATTTATTCCTTATTTAGGTATTATAAAACTATTGAAATTAATTATGATTCCATAAAACTATAAATATAAGTCCACCCATTTTTAATGAAATGAGTTTTCAGATACCCAATAAGATAAGTAAAAAAATATATGACTATATATTATATTAATTAAATAAAATGAAAATTTAAATTTAAATTTACTTACATAGTAAATAATTGTATTCTTAGTATGTAGATCTCATCACTAATAACAATATCTATGATATATTTTTTAATTATTCTTGACATATAATCCTTCCCAAAAATTTAAACTATCATCCAAAACTTAGAAAGTTTCACCAAAATAAAAGTATTCAGTTCTCATTTTGTTAACCCATAAAAACATTGAGATGTAACTAAATGTGATGGTTCTCGACTGACTAACTGAAAATTAAATTTTTTATTTCAAGTAACTTTTGAGGAAAAGTGAGTAACCAATAGGACATTCTCACAAAAATTAACAATAGAAGGATCTCACAAAGTAATTAAGGAAAAATATTAAGATATTAGATTCTGCGGTCCTATATAACCCCCATTTCCACATGGTTATCTGCATATCAGGATCATCCTTTAAGAAAGATTCAATCTAATCTACCATTATTTCCCATGTTTTAATATATTCATACATAGTGATTTTCCTTTCATTGAAACCTCTCACAAAAATGAAATATTTTTTGATGATCCACTTTCTTTACTCCTCATTAATGGAAATGTGAATCTTTATCTCATGCATCTTGTTGATTACCTATTTCTAAGAATTTATAAAAAATGATTCCTCTAAAATTTCATACTTTTAATAAAGAAAAATATTCAATTATTCCTTGTTTTCCACTCTCATCTATCCTCCCATTCTATTTAAGACTTCATAAATACTGAATCTGATTCGTGCACCTTGATTCCAGCTTTAGGTGCATTATTGTCTGCAATTGGATTTTTCTTGCCTGAAACCAGCTTCACACCTTCAACCGTTTTTTACTCCCCTGATTTGTCTTATGTCCCATTACTTCTTACCTTACCTAAATATCTTATTAATATTGTTTTTGGAGTGTTTTTTAATCTTTATAATGATTAGTTATATTTATGATACTCTTTTTAAATTTTAGTTTAATAAAATATCACAAGTAATTTTAAATCAAAAGTAACTAAAAATTAAATAACAACACATACCTTATATGTCAAATGATTAATAGGTCTTGATATCAAGATTAAAAAATTACTTACACTATCTCCAACTTTGGGCCTTGCCTCAATAGACAATGTCACTGAATCCACTGGATCAATAATATCATATACCATTACTCTTACATAATATGAATGTATAAGATATTGGTTCACTTAATACCCCAAATTATATATGATTCTATATGATTCAACATGTAATTGGGGATCCCTGTCATGCAAATCATAGTAAATAGTTTGGTTTGAATGAGGAGGTGGATGATCTGGGTATATAGACTCTATCTGTCTCATGATTTCTAAAAACATAGCCTCTATAAGTAATTAAATTGTATATTCTATCAACTGATTCATCTATTATAGCTCGATATTCAAGGGACCTATTTTTTCAATGTATTATTCCACCCTTGATGTTGTAAAAGGATAGAAAATAACATTTATAATGCCAACACCTACCTCATATCTTCTTACATGCCCTAACTAGTCTTGCATTCCTAAATTTGTTGTAATAATATTTATACTACCCTCAAATATAAAGGTCCCATAAACCTATTTCTCATAAAGGGTGTCCCAAATTGATATATTAAAATGCTATATTATTGATATTAATTTAAAAATTAATAATATTCATGAAAAATAATAATTAATTTCTTAGCCACTTGTTTTATTGGATGTGTAGGAAAATTTCCACTTTTTCATTTTTAGCATTTTCCATTTTTTATTGTGAGTTGTGAGAGATGGTGGGATGAATAGATCCTATTTATAACCACTAAAATATTTATCACTTACATCATCAAACATTTTTGAAATCATTTTCTCTACTAGTAAAGGATACACTTCAAGTGATAGCATATGAAGGTATATATTCTCTCACTGGATATGCTTGTTAGATATCATAAAGTCTTTTTAAAAAAGAATAAATTATTAATAATTCAATTAAATAACAAATAATTTCATAAATTTATTTTATTCCCAATAATTTTATTTCAAAAAATCCTTCCTCCCGTCACTGGAAAAATACTTCTCTCATATCTCTTTATCTTAAACCCCATCTTTTGGTTATTGGTTTTCATTCAATTCATTCCCAAAAATATAATATAAATTCAATTTTCATTAAAAATATCCCCATATAAATGTTTAAAACATATCCAAAAATTATTAATTTTATTTGAAAAAAGAATGGAATATATAATCTCTAATTGAATAGCCCAAATATTATTCATCAGAAATAAATAATATTTAATGATTTTGAAAAAATAATTATTGAGATATTTTAAAATAACGAACTCGCAAAACTACTTTTTCACTATAAAATAATTACTTATCCATTAAAAATATAAAATTATTATTTTATAACAGTGTTTCATGGCCACAAAAATCCAAAACTGTATTCAATTTAATAAAAATAGTTTATTTTATTCATCAAATTTAATTTGTTACATCTGTACTATGCCATAATGTGAATGTTTTGGTAAAATTGTTATCCAACATATAAAAAATATTGTTATTTTATTATCAAAAGAATAAATATACTATGAAATTGTAGCCTCACTAGTATAGCTATAAATAATTTTGAAGAAAAAATTTTAATTTCATCATATAATTTAATCATTATACACATATTATTATGAAAAATGCACACATAGCTCAATCAATGTACCTATTCCTCCATGTGTATCATTTAAATAGATCAATCTAATGAAAATATGTGTAACTATATTTCATTAAAATAAAATTATTTTTATATTTAAAAAGTTTCAATTTTAGTAATAGAAAGAAAATTAAATATATTTTATTGACTATAAAAATTGAACAAAAGTGAAAATATGAAAAATATGAATAAAAAATATTCATAGTTAAATAAAGAAATTAGGATTCTTAAAACATGATATTTTATCCATAAACTTATGAGTACAAAAATTATATAAAATTCACAAAAATGATCATCAGTTGTATATTTAAATATCCATGTCAAAAAATAGTGTCTTTACATGTGTACGTTTTATAAAAAAATTATGTAATGATTATTCAAAAAATAATATAAAACTAAATCATATTAATATAGAAGTAAATTTAAAAATAAATGAAATGATAAAAAATATAAATTAAAATATCCTTTTTAGAAATATATTATTTTTTACTTTTTTAAGTTTCATTAGAAAACAATAATTTTAACCTTTTTCATTCAAAATTTTTTTACCAAAAACTAATGAATATAAAATTAATAAAAAGGTAGAAATTTTAAACATATATTGATATAAACATCCATGTAAAAAATAGTGTTTTATATTTATAAGATACAAAAATAATAGTAATGTTAGGATTCATCAACAAATAAATATTTAATTGAAACCGATGATTATAAAATTTAATACAAAAATGATATAAATAGTTAACATCTAGTTATTTAAATATCCATGTTAAAATAATAGGGTTCTTATATGAGTATGTTTCATAGATAAAATTATTTGCCTACTTAATTAGAAGAGTAATAAAGTATTGGCCTATATCTCTTCAACATGATCATTTCCTATAGCATGAACTGTGTCTACATCACAATAATTTTTGTCCTCAAGTAAATTTGTAATAGTTATAGAAACCTCATATTGGTTCAAAACATCTTCAAAAACCTAATTAAACAAATGATTTTTTTCCTTGTAAAATGATGGAGCCCCGATCATTCGATGAATCAACAATATCAAATATGTTCTTTCCATTCATATCTATGATAAATTTCTTTTATTTGTAAATAAATATTTTCTAATAGACAAGTGTATATCTATAATTTCAATATTTCACACCACTATTACTATCAAAAAATTAAATTTAAACACTATTACTTGAAATTTAGAATAATCAATTTCTAATATATCATCTATAATAATAAATTATGTTATTGATATCGAAATTGGGTTTTTATATTTTTCATATGAAAAATTCATTTCTTCATAGATAATAATTACTCCACTATTTTAAAAAAAAACTCAGGACCATCTTTTTTGGTAAAATGTGTAACCATTAATTTCATAATTATACCATTTTTTTACATTAACGTATAGTAACCCAAATAACTATTTCAAGGTTTGAATTGAAGATGAATTAGTGTTTAATTTCTCATTAAACCATGAAACAAATAAATTTGTATACTCATTCTGTAAACAATTTTCATTTATTTTTATACATTGTACTCTGAATCCTAAAATATATTTTTGATATATATAGTTTTACCACACTAGTGTTGTTAAAAAAGAATAAATGTGCCCACGTCACTATATAAAATGCTATTAACATTACTTTTAATCCATGAATACCCTTTCCATCACTAATAAAATCTATATTATAAAATATAGGGATGCCAAAATAATCTACTTCATATAATTAGTCACTACATAACTCATCTACATTCTTTGATTTATATTTTGAAAAAAATCCTTTTTTTAATGTGTATTTTTAATAAATCACTTCAAATAAATTGTTTATCATTCCAAAGGATAAATCAAAAATATATATACAAGCCCACATACCCTTTTATCACACATAAAATGATTCACTAGATGAAATATTATATTGGAAATTGATGGTGGAAAATGCACCTTTATTTGAAAACATATGACTACTGTTATCCAAAACACATTTCACAAATCTAGATCAATTATTATTCTATAAAATGAATTTAAATACTATTATAGCCTAATGATATCCATTATAACATGAATCAATAATATGTGGTATACTGTAACTAGTACTAGTTGTTTCATTAATACCAGAGGGTTATGATATTCCATCCGTTTTAATAACAAATATTTCACTGAATTGTTTATATATTTGAATAATTCCCTATAAGTATATTAAAAACATTCAAATTTTAAGTGATTTTATCATCTCACTCTTTCTTTAAGTGGGAAAAGTGAGAGGTAAATATGTTATTGTTTCCTTTCATAGTGGGATATATCTATAAAAATATTCTCATAGATATTATTTCAAATATAACATTCAATCCATCTTTTGTCTTTTCATTTATGTCTACAAAATTTCCGATAAAACTATCATATATTTTTTCTCAAAATGAATAACATCAATGTTATGTTTTACATCTAAAAATCAAAAATAAGTTATATTGAATAAGATATACCATTTATTCCATGAATTTTTGTTGATAACTTGAACATTCTATCTTCTTAAATGTGACATTGATGTTTTTCAACTTGATATAATATTCTTCAGTTGAAAATGGTTGTGGGGGAAAATCGTTATCATATACACCATTAAATTAATTTTATAATTTTTAACCAGGGTTATCAATTAGAAAAAAACTATAATGAAACATGTATAATATCTTTCTCTTATTCTATAATTGGTTATAATAAGTCCCTTCTTCATTAATTGGGAAATATTTATGTCTCATAACACTATATCAACATCTATTTCCATAAACAGGAAAGTCATTTCTTGTGAACATTATTAGAGAATTAAAAATAAAATACTATCTCTTATACAAATCAAATAATTTAACAAAAAACTCCCATGAAAATGTAAAAAAATCTATCAATGGTCTAAAATAAACATCAATATCTTTTCTTGGTTGTTTTTTCCAAAAAATCATCAATATTCTCATAACTTATTTTTTATTAAAACTTATTTGTGGGGATAGGTCATAAAGTACCAACATAATAGGCCATGAACTATGTGAGATAATGAGTATTTGATATGGATTCATTATCTTTGTGAAAAGTCTCGTTCAATGAATTTGAACATCATATAAAAAATAAGAAACTATTGATCAAATTTCATCCCTTATGATGAATCATCAGTGTTATATATGTTTTCGTTAGAGAATCACTCATCTATATATCATCTCATTCTATTTAAAAAATTTGAATATGAAATAAAATGCTTCAAATTATGGCTTATTGTAAAATACTAGAGTACTATAGTAATAGGTTTTTTGTTTTTTCTAGAAAATGAATCATATTGGGATCTTAAATCCATGTTACTTAGTATTTTCCATTGTTTTAAAAAATATTAAAAACATTTATATTATTCCTTATATAACACAAAATCATTGGAAAAATACTCTATTTTCCTATATTATAGTGTAATTGGGTATTTTTTTTACATCAAAAATATAATCTTGAATATTATGGTATTCAAAAGTAAATCTTAAAAAATTTCAAGATATTTAATGAAATTTATATTACCTCAACCTTTTCTTTATTTTATGTTAATGAATACAAGTACAAATGATAAAAATTTAAATGTAGTAAATACTAAAAATAGTGGTTTTAATACTCCATTATTTTAGTCTATATATTTTGTTTCAAAAATAATAATATGTTTATTAGCGAGTGGGACATACAACACTAATCTTTAAAAAACCATAAAATAATATTATTTAAATATAGTTTTTATAACCAAGCCATAGATTAGCATTCATGAATAATGATAACTACATTATAAAAAATATATATAAATTAACTTCATAATGAAATTTTATTTTTTAATGCATAATAAATAAGTACTTAATTTCTATGAAATCCATTTTATGCCATAAAATATATTTTCTTAAAAAATAGTTTTTATTATATTTTTTGCATGGATATTTTCTTAATTACTATTAATTTTAGAAATATTATTTAAAAAAATTCATCATATTTAATATCATAATTTATTAATTTTCTTTGAATGGTTTTTTTAGATTTTTTCTGAAAACATTTATTTTTCAGTGAATAATGAAGATGTAAATTTTTAAAAAAGCTGTCATTTTTTACATTAAATAATGTAATTAAAAAGTACCATTATATTTTAAATTTTTATTTAAAGAAAAATCTGATCTAATTTATTAAAAAATATATAAATAGTTTCACAATATTCAAAATTAAATTTTATTTTGTTGTGTCTTCATTCTTATGCTTAAAAACACAATTTAAAAAAAACTATTTTTCATTGTGTTTTATGATTTTATATTAAAATTTTTTTCTAATACTCCTAGTAATTGAATAATTAAATTTTCCATATTATGAATCAAGAGGCTCAAATTTATTAAATATTTCAATTTTATTTTTAATCTTAATAAATAGTACCCATTGTAAAATTTCATTACTAATTTACTGGAAAAAAATAGTTTAATTAATGTTAGAACTATGGGATAAGGTCTCAAAATCAACCCAAAGCTTTACTTATTTCATTGGAAGATTTTTAATTGACCATATACATGCTAAATTCTAATATATGTAATTATTGTATCATTTTTCCATGATAATGATATTTATATTATTCTAAGTAAAGAATAAGTTCAAAATTTCACTCTATTTATTTTAATATATATAATATATTTTCATTAGGATAAAAAAAATTAAAGTTCGGTTATAAATGATTATTTTGAGGATTAATACATTTTTTATGATATTAATTTATTTTTAATTTTTATTGATGATATAATTACCTTAAACGCTTACACAATGCTAGTACGGTGCTTGTGGAAGCAGTAGGGAAATAAATTTAAATGATTCTAAAAATAGTGAAATTAATATATTTTTTATTAATTGCAACATTATATTAATTTAAAATATAATATTAAGGTATAATTAATAGTAACTATATTTATATTAATTTTAATTTTCTTTTTTGATTTTTTTTAAGTGAAATTAAATAAATTGTCTCACAAATTATTTTTATAATATTTTATAGTAAAACTATTTTATTAAAATATTTAAGAACTTAGAAATATTAAATGAAGAAATTTTGGATGGGAAATAGTCTAAAATTTAATACATGGACCATTTATGATCCACTGGTCAATTTAGAATAAAATATTTGACCCCTAAAGTATAAAAAAATGTATTACTATAGTTAAGGTGAAAAAGTGTTAACGAGGGGGTTAAACCAAAATATAAGTTTTAAAATGAAACATAAACATGTATTACATTTATTGGTTGAATATATTTTTAAATTTTCATGTTATAAATGATATATTATTTCCATATAGTTTCACTTTACATTATTATGATATAGATTATATTTAAATCTATTTAGTAATTCTAAGTGTGTCGTTTCCCACACTTATAAAAGATAACCAATTACCCAATCTTATTCACACCCATTATACCAAATATTTTGACCAAAACCAACCAAAATACCTTAAAAAAATTCTCCCCCCATGAACTAGAGGATATGTTATCATCAAAGTAACAACCTAGAGATCCTAAGGTTTATGCCAAAAGATGTTTTCCGAAGAAGTGGTATAACTCTAAAATGGCTATTTTTATTTTATTTCCATGATTAACTCCTTCAAATATTCTATAACCATGCTCATATAACAACATAATCATATTATTTATACTTAAATATTATTATTTAGGAGTAAAAACACTTATTAACCATTTTTCCATCCTTTTGAAAAGTAAAACATTGCATGTGCATATGTATGGCCTACTGTCTCCACGAAGCGGGGTAATTTTTTTCATCAAAATTTTACAAGGATGGTTATAAGATTTTAATTAATTAATATATATGATATTCATGAAATAATTATGATTTAAAAAATATAATATATCATCTACCTACCTACCAATCCATCCATTGGAAAATGATAATGTCCCTCATACGCACGTGGGGACAACCACCTCCATGAAACTATGTGATTCATTTTTATATTACCACCATGCATAGATGATTATAAAAATGTATATAATTAGTAAAAATTATATTCATGATATTATTAAAATTAATAATATGAAAAAACCATTTAATAAAAACTCTAACCATAGATAATATGTCGAAGTAATTTTGGATAAATTTACAGAACAACCTTAAGTGGTCACCTAAGCAAGAACAATTAAATGAATGAATTTAAAATTATTATAAAAGGAACTTAAAATTTTAATATATATTAAAATGGTTCATAAAAAAGTATTTATTTAATTTATAATCATTATATATAGTATCAAACATATACCACTAAGTGGATACTCTATAACATCCTGAGTTTTTTTAAAAGGAAACACTATGTTCGATAGTATATATAATACGCCACATCAAACTTAAATAAAAAAGTAGATATTATTATTTAAATGTTACCATTATAACATGGTTTTTAGAATAGTGGGAATCGGTATTATTAACTAAATATTGTTTAAATATTTATTTATATAATTCTTTGGTGACCAATTAATTATAAATGAATGCAAAACCCTTTTTAAAATAAAAGGAAATATTTTTCTAAAAAAACTATTTAAATGTACATGAGTGTGTTTTATAAATAACAAAATCACTATTTTTGGATTATAATATTGAAATATATATTTAATATGTTAAATATAATGTTTAACATACATTTTATGTGTTTTTTATACATGATATAAGAACAAATTCAATTTTATGCATAAAAATAGTATTTTTTTCAAAAGGGAAAATTTACCACCTTTTGATGGAGAACCCATTTTAAATATATTTTTTGGCACATTTATAAGACCTTTTAGAAAAAATAAACTTATTATTTTTAATTGGGACATCAAAATTTACTTTGGTAGAATTTTTGGTATTTTTCTGATAAGATTCATTTTTTAATGAATAGTGAAAATACCGCATTTTATTTCAAAACTACTTTTTCATCTAATTTATTTCTATTGATAGATTATCCTTTTAATTTATTTTAAAGTATTATAAGATTAATGTTTTATCATTTAATTCAATTTATTTCATTGGAATTATTTTCACATTGAAATTTGATATAAAACCTATGTGAACTTTTGAACGTTTTACTTTAAAAATCCATTTTCTTATTCCATCAACTGGATTAATTTTAATTAATTTATGAAAATTATATATGTTGAATTTGTAAAATTAGAATAAATATTTGGAATAATGAGGTCCAAATTATGTAAATATATCTCTTTTATTTTTGGATATTATGAATAGTAACTTTAGTAATAAATTTTATTGCCACAGTTAAGGATAAATCAGGTAAGTAAAGGTAAACAATTATATTATAAAAATATAAAATTACCCTAAAACTTATCCTAATTTAATTTTATGAGTGTATATTTTACCAATATCATCCTTGGGTTTATTTTAGGACCACTTGGAGCTACTTAGATGACTTTAAGGCATTTATAATATTATATTCAATGAAAGTCATTTTTATTACACTTTTATTTCTAACAAGTTTTTTTAATATGGGGTTATACAGAGTTTATCTTTGACTATAAATAGTATTTAGGAATGTAAAAATATTTCATACATCATGGTAATTTATTTATAATTTTTAGTAAATAAATAATTAAATTAAATGGTGACACAATGATAATACAGTAATTGCTTAATTAATAAAAGAATAAAATAAATGATATTATAAATTATAAAATAAATATAATTTGACATAATTTATTACATAAAATAATTTTATGGATTAATTTTCCATTCTAGTGATATGTTAAAATATTTTTTTTGACTATATCATAAAGTTATGATATTTTTAAAAAGTCAATAAATGAATAGCATCAAAATTGACACAAATGGTATTTTAAAATATAAAATACTCTATTAAATGTTATAAAATTTATAAAAATCTAATATTCAGACAAAAAGTTTATATAAGTCTAGAAATATAATTAATTACTCTTTAATTGGTATTTTGGCATGTTATAGTAATCATTTTAACCCTCAAAGTGTAAATTACTTGATAAAACGGTAAGAGTTAAAAGGGATTAAAACAAAAAGATAAGGATTAAAATAATATTAAAACTTGTATAATTTTTATTGTATGATTATATTTCAAGCCATACTCATTATATATTATAAAGATATCAATTTTTACCCATTTATAATAGAAAATTAATTTATATTAATTTAATATTTTGAAGAAATCCAAGAGTGCCCCTCCCCTCTCTTATAAAAGGGAACTACTTCCTATCATTTCTTCACACTTCAAAACCATTTTGGTTCATACAAGATCTAAATAAATTCATTCATAAATTTTTTAGGCCTTATTTTAGGCATAAAACCCTTTTTAGAAGTGTTAAGGCGTTAAGAAAGGTTATCATCTGAAGGAAAGGTAATGTTTTTATTTAAGTGTTTCTATTTTATTTCTTCTTCCACTTCCTTCAAATATTATCCATACATAATAAAATAATAAATCCATTATAATAAACATAGTTATATTTTATTAAATTAATATCATCACCTAAATCCATCTCCACTTCCATTAAATGGGAAAAGAATTAATCGTCCGTGTGTACGTGTGAATTATCACCTCCACGAACCGATATAATTTTTTTCCATAACCTTCTCTCATGACTGTTTAAAATTATGGAATTAATGTTCATAACTGATATTAATTAAATTTTAATCATTATAAGAAAATAATATATCACTTATGTTCTAAATTTCTATGCACATAAAAATTATAATGTCGTTTATGCGTACGTGTGAACTATCACCTCCATGAAGTGATGTGATTCATTTTCATTCACTACAACACTTATATGATATATATAAGTATATTAAAATGATTAATATGATATTAAATATGTTATTATAATTCAGTTAAGATAAAATACTTACCTTCTTTCCACAATTATCAATGAAAAATGGAAACCTTACTTATGTGTACGTATGACTTACTGTCTTCATGATTGTAACACAATTCATTTTTTATAACCATAATTAATGGTTTGATTTAAAAGTATAATTTATGAATGAAATTTATTATTATGTCATTAATATTATTATGTATATTATTTAATTATGACCACATGGACTATTGACATCATACCATGTTCATTTTATACTCAAATACCGAATATCGACAAAACGTCTGACATAAACTTAAATAATTATGTAATTGTTATAACATAGTAATAAGTGATATAAAATTAATAATAAAAATGAAAAATTTTCTCAATAAAGTAAATAATTAAACTAAGTTTATTATTCATGAATATAAAGAACATACGTGATGAATCGGACTTGAGGTAAGTGATTTTGTCTCAATCTCCTTTCATTGAGGCATATTTTGATGTTTTACACCACCTTATTTTATAAGGTGTATAATAAAAACCCTTTTACTTTTACTTTATTTAAATGTTTATAAAAATTAATCTCTAAATAAAAAGAATTTATATTTCTTTAAAAAATGAAAAAAGGAATGTTTTTTAATGTATACGGCGACAAAAACTACTCTGTCACCGTAACCATAATTTTATATTTGGCTTCCTCTATAACCATTAATGTTTTTGAAAGTAAAAGAAATATCTTATTCCATTTTTTGGGTATATTGGTATTAAAAATGGTTTTTAAAATATATTTATTATTTCAATATATTTATATTATTTATTGTGATTGCAAATGAGATTTTATGAGTGAAATGTTGAAAATTGAAATATTTTATGTGTAATGATTATATAATGGTACTTAGAAATTTGATGGATGGTTATGTGATAAACCAAGGATGGATGGTTCTATTATAAACCAAGTATCAGTGGTTATGGTATAACCACCAATGCATTGGGCATGGAATTAGGTCATATGACTATTCCATTTTGTAAGAGTGGCATGTATAGAAGTCGACCGCATGGTAATTCCATTTATGTATGATTAAGTCCCAAGTTAACTTAATATAATATATATCCTATCTATGGGTTTTATGGTAATATATTGATTAAAAAAAGTAATAAATGATCTTATATTGAAAGGAAAGTATTTACTACTTCTTAATGGTGAAATGTATTGCTTTATGATAAAGTATTCACTGATTTACATGTTTTCACAAGACTAAACATTTTCTTTCTTTGTGTATCCCTTACTGAGTTTTTTATTCTCATCCCAAGTTTTGAAATGTTTTTCAAAAGATTAAAATGATAAAAAAAAAGTCAAGTATATGATCAAGGAAAAGTTATGTTGATTAAAAATGAAATGAAACCATGTTTCTTTTTAAAATTTCTTGTTTTGTGAAAAAATGGATAGTGATTAGAAGTGTCTACATTTTAACATTTGAGTTGTTATATATAAACTATATAATAGTTCCATAAATCTATAAACATTAAAATATCTTCAATTTTAATTAAGGTAAAATTCATGAATTAACACAATATTATGTAATGTTTAAGTTTGGTGACTTACAGTTGGAATCAGATGATGGTTTAGAAAACTTTGAAGATTAGGATGTTTTTTAAAGAGTTAGGGATATCATCATGAGATTATAATTTTAAGTTTTATTATAATTTTAATGTATTTTAATACCTTTTTAGGATTTATGTTATAAAATTTTAAGGTGAATAGTGGTATTTTTTGGGACTTTCACCATTAAGGTAATTATAGGTTATTACTTTTTGGGATGAAAAATGAAAGGTATGAGATAAAAAATGAGGTTAAAACATGTTATGGTTTTATGAGGTATTTATCATATTTTGGGAATTTTATAATAATTATATAGTTTTAAAAAATGGAAAACTCATGGGATGTGTGAAAACCTGTCACGTTGGATAAGGCCATGGGAATCGAACTCACAACTGAAGAGTGAAAAGGGTGCATTGCCTACCACTAGCCTACGTCAAGTCCCTAGTTAGTATGAATTTTTATTTTTAGTTAAAAGAGATGATGGATTAATAATAAGTTGATTTTGGGAACTTATGTTTTATCAAATATATATACTTGGTATTAGAAAATGATTTTGGGATTAAATGATAAATGTTATTTTTGAAGACATTCACTATTTTTTGAAATTTATATGATTAAGGTAAATAAAATACTATGGGATTTTAATTAATGAGTAAGTGATAAATTATTTTTTAGAAGAATCTATGATTTAATTGTGTACTTATGGTGATTCATGTTATTTATGGAAATATTTAGCATATCTTAGAGATCATATGATTTAGGAAATTACATTTTTGGTATGAGACATTAATAGTGATTAATGTTATTTGAAGATAATTCATCAAATTTATCTTGTGAGGTTATGTGATCAAGTCATTTTTGGTTTTCAATCCTATCCTAGAATATTTTTGAGTAATTTTAAGGATAGTTATTTATCAAATGTTCTATGTTGAACTTTGGGTATTACTATTGAATTTTGGAGATTAAAAGTAGTTTTTAATCATATAATGGTTTATTATTTTTAGGTAATTATATTATCTTTACCTAAACATTTTGGTTTTTGTTAATGTTTCAAGATAGGATAAATAGATATTTAATATTTTGTGGATTATATGATTCTCTTGAAGTTTATTTTAGTGCTTCGGGTGTAAAAATTCATCATAAATACTCATTGTTTTGAGAAAAAGACGAGTTTATGGTGGAAATTAACTAAAGGGTGAAACTATACTTCTCAATTAAGTATATTTATTTATGTTTTTATTAAAGTAAGTAAATTAATTCCTCAACTCAATGAAAAGGATCTTAAAAAAAAATGCAATCTATTTTACTTTTCTTACTAATAAATCAATGATTGTTTAACACATCAAAAATTTATGGTTTTGTGATAGTTAACTATCCCCTGACCATGTTCTCTATCACTCTTCATAAAAAAAAATTGGTTATTTTTCTCTTCCATATCCACGTTTTACTACATGTAACCCTAGTATTTGATATTTCATGTGATCTTTTTACTTCCTTTTCTTTCTTTTAAAGTGGTAGTTTTACTAATGCTTTTTCTGATGTGGGATTAAAATAAAGGTATTTTAAAAATTAATACCTTAATTACCAACCCTGAATTTGAATTTCAAGGACGCAATTTACAAAAGGGGGGAACATAACAACCTTAGTTTTTAAAAAGTAAACACTATGTTTGATAGTGTACATGATACACCACATTAAGCTTAAATGAACAACTAGATATTATTATTTAAATGTTACCATTATAAAATATTCATTAAAATATAAGGAATGAAAAGTATTAACTAAATATTTTTTACAAATATATATATAATTATTTGGTGATTGGTTAATTATAAATGAACATAAAACCCTTTTTAAAATAAAAGAAACATTTTTTCTGAAAAACTATTTAAATGCTCACAAATGTGTTTTATAAATAATAAAATCAATATTATTGGATAATATTAATGAAATATATATTTAATATATTAAATCTAATTTTTAACATTCATTTTATGTGTTTTATGGACATGATATAAGAACAAAAATTCAATTTTATGCATAAAAGGGTTATTTTTTCAAAAAAGAAGTTTTATGGTCTTTTGATGGATA
This sequence comes from Viscum album, assembly GCA_963277665.1. NCBI lineage: Eukaryota > Viridiplantae > Streptophyta > Magnoliopsida > Santalales > Viscaceae > Viscum > Viscum album. The sequence goes on from OY728135.1 coordinate 1,276,259,868, forward strand.
TCCCATTTTAAATATAGTTTTTGAAACATTTATAACTCCTATTTGATAAAATAAACTTATTATTTGGAATAAGGACATCAAAATTTACTTTGGTTGAATTTTTGATTTTTTTCTAATAAGATTCAGTTTTTAATGAATAGTGAAATATACTACATTTTAATTCAAAACAACTTTTTCGTCTGATTTATTTCTATTTTTAGATTATCTTTTTTACTTGGTTTATAAGAATAATTATATTATTATTTTATAATTTAATCCAAATTAGTTTATTTTAATCAATTTCAAATTGAAATTGGATATAAAAACTATGTTAACTTTTGAACGTTTTACTTTAAAAACATGTTTTCTTATTTCGTCAATGGGATTAATTTTAATTATTTTGTACCAATTATGCATTTTTAATTTTAAATAATGGATTCCATATTTGTAAATTTAAGTTCCAAATTATTTAAATATTCCCCTTTTATTTTTTGACATTATGAATAGTAACTTTAGTAAAAAAATATCACCACGGTTAAGGGTAAATCGGGTAATTATAAGTAAAAAATTATATTATAAAAATAAAAAATTACCCTAAAATTGTCCTAATTTAATTTTATGAGTTTATTATTGACACTATAATACATGGGTAAATTATTGTATTAATTGAATCTCATTGGATGACTATAATGCATTTATAATATTATATTCAATGAAAGTCATTTTTGTTACACTTTTGTTTTTAACAAGTAAAGTATTTTTAATATAGGGTTATACATAGGTTATAGTTGACTATAAATAGTATTTATAAATATATATAAATATTTAATACATCATGGAAATTTATTTACAATTTTTAGGTGATAAATAATTTAATTAAATGGTGACACAATGATGATGTAGTAATTACTTAATTAATAAAAGAATCAAATAAATGATATTATAAATATTAAAATATATATAATTTGACATAATTGATTCCATACACAAATTTTATGGATTAATTTTACATTCTAGTGATATGTTAAAATATTTGGTTAGACTATATAATTATGTAATTATATTTTCAAAATTCAATAAATGAATAGTCTCATAATTGACACAAATGGAATTTTAAAATATAAAATATTCTATTAAATGTTATAAAATTCATAAAAATATTAATATTCGGAAAAAAAAGTTTATATAAGTCTAAAAATGTCATTAATGACTAATTAATTGATCTTTTTTTCATGTTATGGTAATTATTTTAACCCACAAAGTGTAAATTACTTGATAAAACTGTAAGAGTTAAAAGGGGTTAAAACAAAAAGATAAGGATTAAAAAATATTAAAACTTGTCTATTTTATATTGGATGATCGTATTTTGACCCATTCTAACTATATATTCTAAATAAATCAATTTGGATTCATTTGGAATAGAAAAATAATTTATATTAATTTAATATTTTGAATAATTCCAAGAGTACCCCTCCCCTATCTAATAAAAGGGAATTACTTCCTATCATTTATTAACACTTAAAAACATTTTGGTTTGGAAAATATATTACAAAATACCTTACTATAACCCCTCACCACATTATTGAGGCCTTATTTTTGGCATAACACCCACCTTAGAGGTGTTAAGGTGTTAAGAAATGTGATCATCTGAAGGAAAGGTAATGTTTTTATTTAAGTGTTTCAATTTTATTTATTCTTCCACTTCCTTCAAATATTATTCATAAATAATGAAATAATAAATAAAAAATCCTAATATAATGAGATTTTATTATGTTAATATCATCAAAAAAATCCATCTCCACTTCCATTAAATGGGAAAAGAATTAATCATTTGTGTGTATGTGTGAACTATCACCTCCACGAACAGATATAATTCTTTTTCCATTATTATCTCTCATGATAGGTTATAATGATGTAATTAATGTTAATATGTGATATTAATGACATATTAATAATTATAAGATAATAATATATCATTTATGTTCTTACTTTCCATGCACCTAAAAATGATAACATCGTTTTTGCGTACGTGTGAACTATCACCTCCACGAAGCGATGTGATTCATTTGTATTCACTAAAACACTTGTATGATATTTATATAAGTATATTTAAATTATTAATATGATATTAATTATGTTATTATCATTCTGAAAAGATAAAACAATACTTACCTTCTTTCCATAATGATCAATGAAAAATGGAAACGTTACACATGCGTACGTACGACTTACCATCTCTATGATTGTAACGTATTTCATTTTTCATAAACATAACTAATGGTTTGATTTAAAAGTATAATTTAAGTATAAAAGTGATTATTATGTCATTAATATTATTCTGGAGATTATTTACTTATGACCACATGATCTATTGACATCATACCAAGTTCATTTTCGACTCAAGTATCGAATATCAATAAAACGTCTGACGTGAACTTAAATAATTATGAAATTGTTATAACATGGTAATAAGTGATATAAAATGAATAATAAACATGAAAAAGGTTATAAATAAATTAAATAATTAAACTAAGTTTATTATTCTGGATGATAAAGAATATATGTGATGAATCGGACTCAAGGTAGGTGAATTTGTCTCAATCTCCTTTTATTGAGGCATATTTTGATGTTTTACACCATATTATTTTATAAGGTGTATAATCATCCCATTTGAATTTTAATATCATTAAAAGGTTCTTAAAAGTAATCTTTCAGTATTAATCATTTTACTTTCTTTACAAAATGATAAAAGGAATGTTTTTAACGTATACGGTGACAACGACTGCTCCTTCGTCGTAACTATTAATTGATATTTAGATTCCTATATTACCCTAAATATTTTTAAAAGGAAAATAAATCACTTATTCTATTTTTTGGGTGTTTTTGTATTGAAAATTGTTTTTAAAATATATTGATTATTTCAATATATTGATATTATTTCTTGTGATTGTGAATGAAATTTTATGATTGAAATGTTGAAAATTACAATATTTTATGTGTTTTGATTATATAATGGTACTTGATCATTTGAAGGGTGGTTACGTTATAAACCAAGGATGAGAAGTTCCATGATAAACTAAGGATGGGTGGTTACTTTATAACATCCAATGTATTGGGTATGGAAGTTGGCCATATGGCTATTTCATTTTGTAAGAGTGACACATATAGAAGTCAACTGCATGGTTATTCCATCTAAGTATTATTAAGTCCCAAGTTACCTTTACATGTTATATATGATTTATATGGTTTTTATGGTAATATATTGATTAAAAAAAGGTAATAAATGATATTATATTCAAATTAAAGTATTTATTACTTCTTAAGGGTGAAATTCATTACATTGTGATAAAGTATTCACAGGTTTACTTGTTTTCACAAGACTAACTGTTTTCCTTCTTTGTGTATCCCTTACTAATATTTTTATGCTCATACCAAATTTTCAATATTTTTCACAGGATTTAAAGGATAATGGATTTAGGGATGGTATCAATGAAAATTTATGTTGATTAACATGAAATGAAATCATGTTTCTTTTTAAAAGTTTTTGTTTTATGAAAAAATGGATAGTGAGTAGAAGTGTCTACATTATAACATTTGAGTTGTTATGTATAAATTATGGCTTAATTATCTAAAGATATAAACTTGAAAATATCCTTGATGTTAATTAAATTAAAATTCTTGACTTAACTCATAATTATGTAATTTTTAAGTTCGGGGCCTTATAGACTCAAGGTAAGGCTAATTTTGTCCCATGTTCACTTCAATGGGACATGTTTATATTATTCACAAAATCTCACTTATATGGTGTATATGTGGTAACATTGACATATTATATCATGAATTCAACTTTATTCATGGTATTTAAAATTTTATTCCATGTTTTCTATTTTAAAGGGTTTTGATTCAAAAGCTATTAAATATGTAAGGTATTTCTGTAATAATCATTTTTATTTTAGGATTTTTTATTTTATTATTTATTTTACAAAAAATTATATAATAATAATATCTTAAAACCCATATGTTTTCTTGTCCTCTATTTATTGTTGTGTTTTATATGTTTACAATACTTTTATTCTCTTATTGTATCAAGAATCGATAATTAATTTACATATAAGGAACTTTCCTATAAAACTCATGTTTTAATTTTTTCCCCTCAAACTCATTTTCATCCATGTCAAAGTTCATTCAAATTCATCAAGAATATTATTTTTGACACACTAATAATTACTTAAAATTATTTTCTACTATATTTAAATTTTTTAAAAAGGTTTAAAATGAATCTTCTTGTCATTTTCCAAATGAAGAAATTTTTTACATTTTACCAAAATTGTAAAAGGAATTGTTATTTTAGCATCTACCAAACAAATGGAATTTACCACCATCATGATAATTCATTTAATTCAATTTAATTTAAATAATTTAAAAGTTTTTTTAAAATAATATATTTTTCACAGTAGTCTAATAATTTTTATTCAAAATATTATCAAATTAAAAGATTATTATTTCCATAATGGAATTAAAAGTATTTTAAATGTGATTTATATCTCTGTTATTATACAAAGTTATAAGGGAATTATTCTTAATGTTTTTATTCCACTTTCTTTTATAGAGGGTAGGTTTTATTAAAATAACATAAATTTTGAGGAATCTATGGTCTTGTATCATAATTTACTGATAATGGATTATACCTTTTTTGAGAACATTCACTTTTTTATGAGAATTATCTCTATCACCATAAAATATTCATTAGATATTATTATTCTCTTTCATGTTTAGATATTAAATATCATGGATGTATTCAATATCATTTATATATCATTGATGATTCTTAAATCATATACCATTTCATTAAATGTCATCATTTGAAGAAATATTTTTATTTTACTTAGGAAATATTTTATTTTATTCATTCAATGAAAATAAATATTGACTTGTAATAAATTTATATAATGAATTTTATTGATTATTCAGTGTATGAGAAATGTATGGGGTATGAATGTGATGGTTGGGGCTTTGTTATAGATATCCCCTTAATGCATTTACAGGTCTTGTGAGACTAAATTTTTATCCACATGAGATGGGTATTTGGTTTACACATACCCATTTATGAATAATGATTACTTGGTTGAGAATCCTTGGTGATAAGATCCATGATAACATGGTCAAGGCACTGATATAAATTTCATTAATGACCAGATTTTTTGTATTTTATTTATTGAGAATAAATTTTCCTTTTCCCGTGTTATTGTTATTTAGATATTATCCATGTATGTTCATTTAATTAAAGTTGTTCATTGAATAGAACATTTCTTGATTATCCAATCTACTATATTTTTCATTCCTTATTTACTCATGATTGATTCCATTTTATATAAATCTTTTTGGGCATCTGATCCCACCCTTTATTTTTTAAAATTCCACAAGATATGAAGAAGTAATTTTTGATGTTATTTAAGGATGCAAGAACAATTTTTATTCTTTTTTTAATTTCTAATGTAAAATGTAAGTCATTTATATATCTAGTTTTCCAATACTGTTAAACTCAACAATCATGGGTGGTGTGATCCCTTGTATCTTGTGTTAATGTTATAAGTAATAACCAGCTCTCAGTTCTAGAGTTAGTGGTATTATAGTTGGTATATTAATACGTTAATAGAACCCTTAGGAACTATATCTTAGATTAATATAATTAAAAATTTAATTTTGATAATACCTTAGATTATTTGAGAACTTATTTTAATTTTCATTCCATCGCTTAATACTCATTATGAATTTGGGGTAAATAATCAGGTTTTGTTATTTAGTGATTGAACCTAGAGAAAGGAAGGGAATAAAAAACTATATTTAATCTAGGGATTACACTGATAATTTTTGTGTGGTATTTATTGATTATATCATGAAAATACTCTAAATATTATGAAAAACTTAGGAATAATTTAACAATCATTATTGATGATTTTAATAGAAAAGGAGTTTTCTATAAGATTTAGAATTTTTGAATTTTTATTTTAAGAATTTTATTTTATTTGAAATATTGTTTCTATTGATATAATATTAATTAATAATTCTAAGATAAAACAAAATCAATTAATATCCCCCATGAAAGAATGTAACAATTAATGATTTTAATTCCGAGTAATTCTTGTTAAATTGGAGAATATAAGATTATGATGTGGTGTTATTTATAATTTTTAATTTTTTATGAGGATTAAGAAAAATAATTCAATTATTTTCCAAATAAAATTATATTTTATGGAAAATTTAGAAAATATAATATTTGGAAATATAGGTCGAATGGTATCAATCACCCTTAAAAGTGACATTATGATAATATTTTTAGAAGACTTTATAAATAACCATTACGGCTATTATGTGATATGGCATGGTGATCCCTAAAAATTTTTACATTATATTCTTTTAGATTATTTGGGGAGAATTATATTTTGGATTATATAATTAGGTAAAATACACATTTGAATGATAACACTACTAGAAAAACAGGTATTTTCGATGGGACATTTGTGACGGGATCCCGTCGCAAATAGCTTTTTGCGACGGGGTCCCGTCGCAAATAGCCCGTTGCTGAAAACGGCGTCGCAACAACACTTATTTGCGACGGGCCCGTTGCTAAAGCCTTTTTTTGCGATGGTCATTCTCCCCGTCGCAAATAGTATTCCGTATTTTTGTAAAAAACTTTTAAAATAGTTTTTGCGACGGGACCCGTCGCAAATACCTTTTGCGACGGTCCCGTCGCAAAAACTATTTTTTAAAAAAAATAAAAAACTATTAATAATACTAGTATTTGCGACGGGCATAGTCTCCCGTCGCAAAAACTATTTTTAAAAAAAAATAAAAAAACTATTAATAATACTAGTATTTGCGACGGGCATAGTATCCCGTCGCAAATACTATAAAAAAATAAAAAAAATAAATTTTTAATAAATTATTTTAATTAATATAATAATAGAATTATAATTCACAAATAAAAATAATAAATTATTAATAAATTATTTTAATTAATATAATAATAATAGAATTATAATTCAAAAATAAAAAATAATAGAATATTAATAAATGATTTAATTAATATAATAATATTAGAATTATAATTCATAAATAAAAAAAATATTAATAAGTTATTTTAATTAATATAAAAATAATAGAATTATTTACATTCAAATATTAAAACAATTCAAGTATTACAAAAAATATAATTAAATTATAATATTATAAAATTTTAGTATATATATAAAATTTAATATTATAAAATATAAATAATATTATTATTCATATTAATATTGTTATTTAAAAATATAATATTATTAATATTTTATAATGAGACAGAAACTACGAATAGAAAAAAAAAATATTTTGATTTCACAAATTTTATAACATAAATAAAATCTCTAATCTGAAGGAGGGGGGGAGGTGGGGGATCTGCAGATGGTGGTGGAGGAAACTCCATCCCTAAAGCATGAGTGAGTCGGCGCATTTAATTCATCTGCTCCTGATGCTGCTGCTGCCACCGACTCGCCTGCTCCTCGTACAGCTGCAGTTGGCGTCGACGCTCCTCCTCATGCTACTGACGCATCTGCTCCTGCTCCTGTCGGAGACTCTCTATCTGTGAAGTCTGAGATCGCAACTGATCCTCATACTGTATAGTAGAAGAAGATGCACGAGCTCCTCTCGAGCTGGACGCCGACATCGCAGCACTGCCATAATAATCTTCGGGAGTCAGTCGAGAGTCAATACCAACTACTCGGCCCTTCTCGAAGGCATACTGGGTGGCCTGCATCCATGCCGCTTCATCAAACTGACGGGCAGTGGTCTGATCTGATGACTCGGCCTGACTCTCAGGCCGGGCCTGTGACACTGCGGCCTCATATGACTCCTATAGTTGCAATTTAAAATTAAAATTGTGAATATATTATATGCAGTTGATTTTTAAACTTGAAAACAAATAATACGGACCACGATGTGATGTTGACGATCACCTCTGAGCTCCCCAGTAGCAGGATCACTATACATCCTACGATATACGTCGTACTCTGTAATATCGGGGTGCTCGACAGCCTATAACAATAAAAAATAAACTGTTAATATTTACAGTTATATAAAATATTTATAAATAATGTACGTACCAGATGCTGTCTATGAGTACTGAAAGAACGACTCCCAGCTCGATGAGTCACCTCCTGTCTCCCCCGATTCTGCCTCCCCACCGATGATCTCCTCTGAAAGGCACCACTCAACCAGTGCACACATAATCCATCCCATACATGGGATGAAATATACTCTGGTCGGTGTGCTCTACATGACTCGTCAAAATCTGACACTCCTGCTTTCTTCATCGCAGCTTTTCTTAAATTGTGCAAAAACTGACGAAGGCGATCACGCATGGCCACCTCCCATGCCTCGTGGATGGCGTCACGCATGGTATCCTCAATCGGATACCATAAACCCTACAAATAAATCAAAATATCAAGTTAGAAATGAAATAATTTACAAAATAAAAATTATTTATTTGCGTACGTACCAACCAATGGCCGAACATGGCCTGTTGCACATCAATGGGAATCTGATCCCATGTGGTCCACGGCTGAGAGAAATAGTTGCGCAAAATAGCGCTGCCCTGTCCGACTGCTATATGCGGAAAACTGAAAAAATAATAAACATTTATTATGTGAACAGATTAATGAAATCTTAGTCAAATTCACAGGTTATCACATAGGTTATCACACCTCCGTGTGCGTGGATCAAACCCAAGACGTGGACGTCGCTCGGGGACGGGGTCAGGAATCATCAATCGTGCAAGGTCGCGCCCCCTCCGCGTACTCCCTGGAGCGCCTGCAGGCTGAGGGTCATCTGTCAGAAACTCATCCACATCGAAAGTCAGGTCAGCATCTGCCAACTCACGAAATGTGGCGTCGTCCATCTGAAACAGAAAATATTAATGTTAGCAAATAATTGATAATTACTATTATATATTCATATATACATATTATGATTGTATATAAATACCATGGAATGCTATCAGTGTTCATCTTCATCATCATCTTCATATATGTCAATGTCATCTTCATATTCCTCCTCAACATCATCGATATCCATTCGAGTTACAGTTGCTTCATCTCTTACCATTTCAAATTCATATGTGACATCATTAACATCATCATCATCACCGACTCTTAAATGTGGGGTGTCGTCATCGATACTCATGTCTCTTTGTAAAAAAGATTGATTTTGAGTACTCTCTTGAAAAACTTCAATTCTTTGCACATCAGTGAAAGCACATTCACTTTGACTAAACTGATTGTCTCGAATTTGGATTCAAGCATAATCAATGAATTTTCGGTGTTTTGAATTGATCTTTGGTTACTATTCTGGTTTTGGAGATTAATTTTTATGAATGTTTATTGATATTGGATATTATTTTAGCTTGTGCTAACCATTTAAATTTTAGAGCTGCCGAATAATTTTTAATAGTTTTTTGAATATTATTGTCAACTAAAATTTTATTTTATTGTTTCAATTATGAAAAAATCATCATGATCATGACTATTCACATTAGAGTATAGAATTATGATTATAGAATGGGAAGTAATAATTTAATTAAAATTATTTATATTTTATATCACAGTGGTAAGAGAATCTCTCAAAATCAAGAAAATTGAAGATTAATCTATCGATACTTATGTGTAATATAAAACTCAACAACCTTGTAACAATTTCAAATAAACTTTTTCAAGTATGAATGTTGTAGAGATATATTCATAAATTTTTTATTTTCCATAATTTATAAATTAAAGTTTTTAATAGAATCTACATCAAATTTTATTACTATACAATATCCAGTTTAGAAAGAAGAATTAGAATTATAAAGATGAAAATATATAAATAGGGTAGAAAATAATACCATAATATTTTATTTCATATTTTCTTTTAAAAAGTTCACTACGTTTGATAGTTTGTTGAACACACAACATTGAGCTTAAAAAACCATGAATTTTTATTATATAAATATTGTTGTTATTGCCTAGATTTTGGGTTTGTGGGTATGTATAGAAATAAAAAAAATTATGAAAAATATTTATAAAGTTTTTATATAATGAAAATTTATTGATTAATGCATAATTAATTTGTACTCAATTTTACATAAATACATTTTATGCCTTAAAATACATTTTCTTCAAAAAGTGTTTTAATTTGATTTTATGCATGGAAATTAAAATTAGTTATTCATAATTTTATAAATTTTGTTTTTAATTTTTTTTTTAAATATTTTAAATCATCATGTCATAATATTTATTGTTTTAGTTTTTGAGATTTTTCTGAATAGAATGGTTTTTGAGTGAATAGTGAAAATGTCGATTATTAACAAACTGTCATTTCTTTTATTTAAATAATATAATTTAACATTACCATGATGATTTGACTTTGGTTTTAAAGTAAATTAAAATATATTATATTAAATAGAATATAAGTAGTTCCATAGGAATCAATATCATATTTAATTTTGGCATAAGTGTATTTTTATGCTTAAAAACTCATTTTTCTAAAACCAGTTTATCGTTGATTATGAATTTATATTAAAATTTATTTCTACAAAATATATTAATTGAATCATGAAAAATTGATCCCATATTGGGAAACATGAGGTTAAATTTTTTAAATACTTCGATTTTATTTTTAGACATATTGAATAGTAACAATTGTAAAAATTCATCACCGTGTTAATTGGTAAAATAGTTTAATTAAGGTTAAAACCATGGTATAAGGTCTAAATATCTACCAAACACTTGAATTTATGTAATTATATGAGAATATATCTACCATATCCATAATAACTTTTAATATATATCATTTTGTGGGATTTTCCATTAAAATGTACTTTTATTTTACTTTAAGTAAAGAATAAATAAAAAATGTCACTCTCTTTACTTTAATATATATAAAATATTATCATTATGATGTAAATAAGTTGTGATCAGAAGTATTTTTTTATATTTAATATTTCTACATTATTTTTATGACACTAATTTATTTTAATTTTTTTTATAATTACCTGAAACACTTACACAACATTGATACAATGCTTATACATCAACTAAAAAAATACAGGTAAATGATTTTAAAAATAATAAAATTAATATGATTTAGATGAATTGTGGAATTCCATGAATTATATAGGTAATTATATAGTATAATTAATGGTAATTTTTTTATATTTTAATTCTATTGTTGTATTGATATCTTTGAATTCAAATTAAATGAATTGTCCCTAAAGTGAATTTAATTTTATTTTATGGTAAATTCTATTTTATTAAATGAACTGAAAACCAAAATAAATATTTAAATAGAAAATTTGTGATATTAAATGGTTCATAATTTCATAAATTGACCATTTTCGCGCTACTTGTCACTATAGAATTAAATTCATCACCATTAAAGGCTTAAAAAATGTGTTATCACATTTAAGATTAAAAAGAGTTAACATGGGGGTTAAACCAATAATAAGGACTAATATGAAAATTAAACATTTATAAATTTCATTACTTGAATAAATTTTGACTTTATAATTTCCTACAATTTAAATTATGGTCACTTGGTTCCATATGAAATGATTAATGGTTCTTGCGAAAAAATATGCAATGATCTGGACAAGCATGTATTTTTTTAAAGTTCATGCCCATTGAACAAAACATTTGTTTAGTGTCATATGTTTGGCATGGTAGTTCATTTTATTCTGGTAGCATATCTTTCAGAAGAATTTAACTTATGTATAACCCTATATTAAAAAATGTTTTAGTTATTAAACTTTGATTTTAAAGAATTTAACTATTCTTTAAATAAAATAATATTAAATTTTCTAATCTAATCTAGAGTGGGCATAAATGGTCATATTTTATTACTAAGGTTGTTTTTGGTCGAATTACACTTATCCAATAGAACTAGGACATGTGTTAGGGTAATAATAATATCATTTTTACCCTTAATTACCCTATTTACTTTTAACAGTGATAAAAAAAGTAAAAAGTTACTATTCACCAAAAATTATTTTCATCCCATTGAACCACATTTTAGTCCTTGATATTAACTGTGTCTCTCGGGTTTTCGAAATTCCACACACAGAAGCGGTAAAATTATGTTTTATGTGAATTTGTAAATTCTCATAGGAGGTGGGTAAAAGACGGTAAAAAGTTCAATAAAATTTTTATATATCTAAAATTTTTATAAAATGACTCTAATGAATTAATTTGAACTTATATAGGTATTATGTATCAATTTTTACCTAAAATAAATTTAAATAAAATAAAAAATTATTTAAATAAAAAGTCGGTTTTTGAATAGTAACCCAGTGTTTTCACTATACATCAAAAATTGAAAGTTTTCAGAAAAATACCAAATATTCACCCTAGGCTAATTTTGATATTCCAAATCAAAAAATGAAGTCCATTTTGAAAGGTAAATTTTTTAAAATTCCAAAAAGTGGGTATTACTATTCATAACGGCTAGTTCATAGTAATATTATAATAATATCTTGTTTAGGGGAAATTGGTATTGCGTACTACACACGCTATCGAAAAAGGTCTTGACTGCGTGTACTGAAAGCCAAGTCAGGGATTCGTGTAGTGAAAGCTCCTTTTGGTGTAGCGTACAACACAATACATCAATGAAATTAAAGAGAATATTTTTCATAAAATCTCGGGGTGTAAAAGTGACCACCAAGACGAATCGCCCCCGCAGTCTACTGGGTCGGGCCAAGCAGACCAGGCTGAACCTAGCGGGATGACCCGCCCAATGGGCCAGGTCAGACCCAGTAGGTCTGACTGGGTCGACCTGGACTAGTTCAGACCGGACCCGGGCCCACTACCAACCCCTGTACTTTCTTTGGTCATATCATTTGCACCGGATGTCCGTTTGACGAACCGTCTATAGTGAAGGAAGTCTTGGAGCAAGACAATTCCTTTTGAATACCCCACATGAGGTTTGGACGCAGTTGGTGTATGGTTGGGTTGGATTGAACCTAAATCCCACAGGACCCTTGGAACGGAAATTCCAATAACTCTCAGACCAGTTTTCTGATTGATGCACTATTTGTCACATTGAGTTTCTTATGGAAACACAGATCATTTGGATACATCAACTTGGGACTTGTTGTAATTTTACGTGTCGACACTTAGATTGAGGAGCATACCCTCCCGAAATCGAGGGTGCTTTGTGAAAACCCTACGGCTGGCTGTGCACTATTGATTGTTCCTGGATCATGTGTTGGTCCGACAATTCTAACTTCTGTTCCTATATCATGTGTTGGTCTGATAGCTCTGACGACTGTTCCTTGATCATTTGTTGGTCCTACAGTTCAAACTTCTGTTCCTAGATCATGTGTTGGTATGACAGAATAGCTGGACCTGGATCAAGTGTTGGTCTGATAGCTCTGACCACTGTTCCGGGATTATGTCTTGGACCGATAGTTCTATCTTCTATTCATAGATCATGTGTTGGTCCGACAGAATAGATGGAACGGGATCATGTGTTGTTCTGATAGCTTTGACGACTGTTCTTGGATCATGTGTTGGTCCGACAGTTCTGAATTCTACTCTTGGATCATGTCTTGGTCTGACAGAATAGCTGGTCCTAGATCATGTGTTGGTCCGACAGCTCTGATGATTCAGTGGCTATATCTGATCATCTCTATCTCTCTACATAAGTTGTATACCTATGTGAGCAGAGTCAATGGAATCTGTGTTTTCCTCATGATTGAGATGGATTATTTTATAACTTAGGTATATGTATGCGCATATACCTAAGTAATGGCTATCCTTTGATTTATTACTTCGTGGTTTATCATTGCTGGATTTTGTGAGACCTTAAGGGTCTCAGGGTCGCTACTGAGTATTTTATACACACCCATGCACGAGCTATGCCCGCACCTCGTTGTGTTGGTTGCAGACGACAAACAACGCTGACTGAGGATCAGAGTAGCAGGACTGGATGGTACCCGGAGGTGGACCTTATGACTAGTTGTTACATTGAGGAGACTGAAGGATGTGGAGTGCCCAGGAGGATATTTGTACCTACCCTTCAGGTAGGAATTCCCAAAATACGAACTAGTAGCTACTTTACCTTTTCTTCATATGTACTTGTTATTCAGTTGTACTTGTACTTTCTTGTTGGGATTGTATTTCTGGCCCATTTTACTTTTCAGTACTCCATTGTATACATTTTTTCTTAGTGTTTTACTTCCAGCTCGTACTCTATTTTTCGTGTTCACACTTTACAAAGGCAATGCCTTCCCACTTTTAGGGATTTTCTCCTTCGGTGCTAGTCACCAGCCCCTGGCCTATGGAAGGTGGGCATGGGGTAGTCATGGCACAGGCCCTGGGGGACGGGTTGTGACAAATTGGTATCAGAGCAGTCGGTTCTACCGTAGAACATAGGACTCTGATCTTCATTTTCTCTGAAGTAATAGTGTTAAGAGTACTGAGTGTGGTTTTCAGTCCAGGGAGTCCAGTGTTGGTGTGGTGGCCGACGTATCCATACACAAGGACCTTGAATTCTGATTTCTGACTCAGTGCACAAAAACACTGATTATGAGTGCGTTGTCAAGAGTCTTCTTTGTGAACTATTTAAGTCAGCTCACTAGGTATAACTTATTGACCATGGTGAACCTTTTCTTTATCAGGATGTCGTTGCATAGATATCCAGATAGGTTTCCTGGGAGAGTACATGAGGATGGCCCACTGAACGACGAGGCTCTGGTGCAGGGCCCTCTTCCTCTATTGGCACCATCGGGTGGTGTACCAGAAGAACCACCCCCCGTAGGGCAGTAGATCCCACTAGCCGCACTAGCATATGATGCACACTGATAGAGCGTGATTGTACAAGTTCCAGCAGCAGAGGCCTCTGAGGATTCAAGGCAAGACAAATTCCCACGTAGCAGAGGGCTGGTTGGAGGTGATTTCTAGAGTTTTACGCCTAGTTGAGACACCAGTAGAGCTGATGGTGATCTTAGCTACTAGCCTTTTTCAGTGAGTGACCATGAGGATGATCTACATAGTGATGAGGCCTCGGTATGTGGACCATTACCTGAGATAGTACCATCGGGTAGTGTTTCAAATATATCCCTGTATATTAGTCAGTTTTTACAACCAGAAATACTGGTAGAGGACACATGTAGGCTTAGATCCTTACCCGTGTTTCAGCATCAGATACCCCTCAGGATCTGAGGAGGGCCCGACTCACAGGCGGCTGAAGACTGGCTAGAGGAGGTGGCTGAGAGTTCCCTAGAACTTCTACATCTTCGGTAGGACAATGAATCGGTAGCTGAGTATTCATCGAGGCATACAGAACTTTCCTGGTACTCGATGAATATGGTACGATCAGTGATTCAGGGCTCGAACTTCCGATCGAGGTGAGTTTAAAGGAAATCTGAGCCATCACAATTCCTCTATGACTTTCTCTTTATGTTAGGATTTTAGAGAGAACCTTTGTGGTTGAATGTTCTTTGGCTGAGCTGATACATCCAGTGAATGTTAATAGTGGGAAAGTAGGAAACCGGCGCCAGTCTCAGAGACTTGAGCGTGTAAAAATTTATCGGGAAGAGGAAGTGTTAAGGATAGATTAATCTCTAGGGAAGCATACATGGAAGGAGAGCTAGGAGAGTAGCATTAAGTGTTGTTAATTTCGACATGTTATAACCACCCCCTTATGTGGAACCCACCAGGCTTAGGGGGATAGAGGACAGGGGAAGAGAGTAGCTATATGTAGTCAAGGAGTGCGACCCAAAGGCTCTAGGAATGAGTCGAGGTATGGTATGTGTCTACTACTATCTTTAGTAACAATAGACATAGGTATGAATCATTCCTTACTTTCACGAATCCTTTCCAAGACCTAGACTTTCTTGTGAAATCGTTGACTTGACCCTCACATCTGGAGATACATTTGGGTGGAGAATCAATAATCACACTTTTGCCGACTTTGTGATTTGACCCTCGAGGTGAGAGTTTCAGTTGGAACCTCTTGGTGGCAGCGTCAAGGCCTTACGACATCATTTTGGGTTTCGACTTGACATCCAAAGAACACACTCAGATTGAATGTATTCGGAAAAAAGTTTGTGGTTTATCTACAACATTGGAATGGGTTTTTCCTTGGTCGGTGAAAACGAAAACCCAGGCAGCATAGGATGGAATCATGCATAAGAGGGTGTAGTCGATCACTCATGAGTCGACCAGACTTACCTTTGTGCCAGACTTCTCCATAGTTGCAGCACCACTATCATCTTTGGAAAAGAAGGGGCAACCCTTCATGTGGTCGGAGAGATGGTAGTAGAACTTTCAAGAGCTGAGGAAGAGGCTGACTTGTGCCGCAATCTTGAGGCTTCTAGAGGAGGTCGTAGGGTACATAGTTTATTTCAACGTATTAGGGACTGGACTTGGATGTGTCCTGATGCAGGAGCGAGCAGTGAACGCATATGGTTCTCGGTAACTAAGACAGCACGAGTAGAACTACGCTACCCATGACCTAGAGTTAGCAGTAGTGGTCTTCACCTTGAAGATGTGGCAGCACTATCTTATGGGTGAATGTTTTACAGTATACACTAATCGAAATAGTCTCATGTATATATTCTATCAGAAGGACCTGTACCTGAGACATCGACATTGGCTTGAGTTCCTCCAGGACTATGACTTCGAGATAATCAATACTTCTGGGAAGGGGAACGTTATAGACGATGCACTCGGTTGGAGATCTGGTATACAACTGCTAGGCGAGGTGACATAGCAGGTGGCTACTTTACAGATATCCTTTGTGGATAGAGATGGAGCATCCTTCCTTCTGTATCTTACAGTCACTCCCCCACTTCTTCAGCAAGCCAGGGAGGCGCAGTGTGGGGATGCTGATTACGAGACATGATATGCTCAGATATCCATAGGACATTCACCTGATTGATTTTATGAATGTGGGGATCATGTCATCCTCTTCAGAGGATGTACTATGGTTACAGTGTCACTTCAGGAGGAAGTGTTGAGGCAGTTTCACACATCCCCTCTAGCGGTACATCCAGAAGTGGTGAAGATGAACCAGGACCTTCGACGATAGCACTGGTGGCCAGGTATGAAGAAGGCAGTAGCGGATTTTTTCTCTCGATGCCTCCCTTGACGGCAAGTGAAGGCGGAGAATAAGGTACCAGCAGGCTTCTTTCAGCCTTTAGAGGTCCCAAAGTGGAAGAGGGATGAGATATCCATGGACTTTGTGATGGGTCTTCCACGTACGTCCATGGGACATGAATCTATTTGGTTGATCGTCAACCAACTCACCATGTCGGCCCACTTCCTACTGACTAGAGATGGTACAAGATACCATGAAGAAGGTGCAGGTTATCTAGGAGAAGCTGAAGACCTTACAGAGAAGACAGAAGTCGTATGATAACAAGAGATGGAGACCTCTGGAGATCAAGGATGGAGACCGCATCTTTCTATGGGTATCACCTCGACGAGGTCTATGAAGATTTGGCCGAGGGGGAAAGTTATCTCCAAGATTCATCGGACCTTTTCCAGTCCTCAAAAGAGTTGGCGAGGTGGCGTACCACTTAGCTCTTAGGCCTCAGTTGTACCGGGTTCACGATGTCTTCCACAGATCGCAGCTGAGGAGATACATGTGTGACCCTTCCCACATCATCGACCATGGAGAGTTGGACGTTGACGATGGGGAAACCTTTACCGAGGTTCTAGTATAGATTGAGGATCGACAGGAGCGGGTCCTTTGTGAACTGTTGATACCTCTGGTGCGTATTTACTGGCAGCACGGGAACCTCTAGGAGAGAACATGTGGAAAAGGAGGCTCAAATGCAAGCTCAGTACCCCCCTTTTCCCTTAGTTGTGAGTTGTGAATTACAGGGACATAGAGCCCTGAGGTTGGGAGAATATAAAGACCTATAATTTCGATGTAATTTTTTTTTAATTAAATGAGAATTTTAAGGGTCTGCAAAATCTGACAGCATGCAATTCTGAGGCCCGGAGTGCCTAGAATGATCCGTTGAAGTTTTTGTTAAGCTTAAGATAACGCGTGTAAGTAGTTATCCTGAAAAAGTGGAATAACTCTTAAACGGTAACTCAGATTAGAAATCCGAGGACACGGTTGTGCTCAGGATGGAAGGTTTACCCTTGGCGCGACTTAAGATTAGTCGGTGAGGGCCTCTTATGAGTAAACACACAAATGGCATAATTTTAAATAAAATAGTTAAATAAATTATTTTAATTTTTTAAATTCATATAACTCACAAATGGTAACTCAGATTAAAAATATGAGACCACCGCGGAACTCATGAATGTATTCTTTCTTTAACCAAATACTAACTTTGGCTGGTGCGGGCCACTAAAGAAAGTTAGTTTTTCGCCGCAAATAAAATAATTAAGTGACAATTATTTTATTGTAAAATTCATAACTTTTAAACGGAAACTCAGAATGAAAATATGAGGGTTCCATTGGGTGCGTTGGTGCAAGTTTCACCTAGGCAAAACCTAACCATGACTAGCGTGAGTCAAGGGTGACTGATAATAATTTTCTGAACTTTTTTTTCGGGTACGTTTAGTAAACACACAAGCGGCATTTTGTAACTTTTGAACCATTGCTCGGAATTGAAATCTGAGCACACCATTGAACTTGCAGTGCCGATATTCACTTAAGGAGACTTTCACCTCAACGGCAGTTGGTCAAGAGTAAAAGTTAGATTTTGGGTTTTTATAAAAAAATTAATAAATTAAAGTGAGCAAACACTTTCTTTTATTTTTAGCCACCATGTGGAGGTTGGGTGTTTAATACCTCCTCAAGGGTGTTGGAGGTGGGGCCACCACACCCTAACATCCCATGAGAGGTTATGGTGGTGGGGCCCACCCAAACTCAACCTCCTATTTGAGGATAAATGAGGTGGGGACCATATAGGGCTTAACTACCCTGTAAATGGGAGGAGAGGAAAACCTCTCAACTCCCCTCATTAATGAGGGGGGAGCCTCTTGGAATCCCCCCATTAATTAAATCCAACACACCTCTTAAATTTCTCTAGTGTAACTTAATTGGATTGCTCCTTTTAAGTTTAAGTAACTACGTCGTTAGAATTTAGGAAGGTTCCTAATAAATGAACCATCATAAATTTCAATGATCGTTACCCACCTCCCACCCTCTCCTATTTAAAGGAAACTTGGGGGGAGTTTTTGGGATGGCTTCACCAAGTGATGAAACGATGGAAAAGTGATGTGATGCCCAAAACTTGGAGGATGACACCTTCTCCAATGAAGAATGAAGAACACCGACCTTCTTTAACTGCTTCCTCCAACACCTACCGACGTGGAGCGTGGTCAACGAGCCGATGGAACTCGGGTTTGGAAGTGCTTGGCGGACGCGATGAACGATGATCCTCTACATCTTCTTCCATGACCCTGTCAATTAACGATGTCTGCCTTTTTGCGCCAACGTCACCCAACTATGAGCTGGGTAGGGGGTTTATTTCTTGATATTATTATACCCATTTATTATCTTCTTCATCGTATAAAAATGGATTGTTGAGGATGTGTTATTGATCATCTACTTTTCTTGATGAGCCAAATGATCCCTCCCTAAATGCGGAGGGTGTAGGCCAACCTAACACGGCCCGACACCCTCCGTCAGCTTTCTTCCTTTTAATGATTTCATAAGCGGAAAAAAGGCAATGAAGGGGGCAACAACAAAGGCTACGCTACCCACATCCTCCATGAACCGCACAGCCCCCGCGGCACACCAGTGTTCCTGGCCAAACACCGCCGGCCCGTGCCAGCCCAAGATGCACCGAACTGGCTTGCACGGACGTAACAAGTCGTCATCCCGAGCCCTGCTGACCTGCCCGCATGCTACCCGCAGACCCCTGTCGGCCTACCCGCGCGTTGCCTAAGCCCCGTCGGCCTCCCTGAGCATGACCCATGTGCCCCGTAGCCTACCCTTGCGTCCTGCATGCCTGCCATCGCCCTGCCGGTGCCATGCGGCCTGCCCGCGCGCTGCCCGACGCCCCGCCGGCCTGCCCACGCCTGCCACCCGAGCCGGCCCACTGGGTGCTTTTCGGGGTCACTGTATGAACCATCTCGACCTAATGGACCGAGTCTCCCTAGCAGCGCCCCTCACAGCATTGGCCGAATCAGCCCCTAGCCTCCGGGCCGAGCCACCTACGAGGCGACCACCGGGCCGAATAGCCCCTGCAGTCCACTAGGTCATGCCCAATGGACCGGGCTGAAACTAGCAAGCTGACCCACCCAATAGGCTGGGTCAGACCCAGCAAGTCTGACTGGGTTGACCCAGACCACCTCTGACTGGACCGAGGCCCACTATAGACCCATGTAATTTCTGTGGCCATATATTTTTCACTAGACGTCTGTTTGATGAACCGTCTATGGAGAAGGAAAGCTTGGAGCGAGAAGATACATTTGGAATACCCCAATTGACATTGGACGTAGTTGGGGTACAGTCGGTTTGGATTGAACACAAATCCAATCTGGCCCTCAGAATGGAAATGCCAATAACTCTCAGACCGAGGGTCCGATTGACGCACCATATATTGTGTTGAGTTTCTTATAGAAAGATGGATCTTTTGGATACATCAACTTGGGACTTGGTGGCAGTTGACATGTCGACACTTGGCTTGAGGAGCGGACCATCCCGAAATCGAGCGTGCTTTGTGAAAACCCTGTGGCTGGCTGTGCACTATTGACTGCTCCTAGATCATGTGTTGTTGTAGTAGTTCTAGCTTCTCTTCCTTGATCACGTGTTGGTCTGATAGAATAGATGGACCTGGATCATGTGTTGGTCCGATAGTTCTAACAAATATTCCTAGATCATGTGTTGGTCTGACAGTTCTAACTTTTGTTCTGGGATCATATATTGGTCTGACAGCTCGGACAACTGTTCTGGGATCATGTGTTGGTATGAAAATTCTATCTTTTGTTCCTGGATCTTGTGTGGGTCTGACAGAATAGCTGGAACTAGATCATGTGTTGGTCCGACAACTCTGAAGACTGTTCCTGGATCATGTGGTGGTTAGACAGTTCTGAATTCTATTCCTGGATCATGTGTTGGTCCGACAGAATAGTTGGTCCTGGATCATGTGTTGGTCTGACAGCTCTGTTGATTCAGTGTCTATATCTGATTATCTCTATCTCTCTACATAAGTTATATACTTGTGTTAGATGAGTTAGTGACATCTGTTTTTTCCTCATGATTGAGATGGGTTATTTGATAACTTAGGTATATATATGGGCATATACCTAAGTAATGGATATCCGTTGATTTCTTATTTATTGGTTTATCCTTGTTGGATTTTGTGAGACCTTGAGGGTCTCAGGGTCTCTACTAAGTATCGTTATACTAACCCCTACACGGGAAATACCCGCACCTCGTTGTGTTGATTGTAGACGATGGACAGCGCTGACTGAGGATCGGAGTAGCAGGACTAGACGGTACCCGGAGGTGGACCTTACGACGAGTCGGTACAAGAAGGAGACAGACAAACATGAAGGGGTGAGGAGGCTATCTGTACCTACCCTTCAGGTAGGAATTCCTATAAGACGAACCAGTAGTTGCTTTACCTTTTCTTCAGTTGTACTTTTTATTCAATTGTACTTCTATTTTCTTATTGGGATTGTATTTCGGGCCCCTTTTACTTTTTACCACTCCTTTGTATACAGTTTTTCTTAGTTTTTTTACTTCTAGCTCATACTCTGTTGTGTGTGTTTACACATTAAAAAGGTATTGCCTTCCCACTTTTAGGAATTTTCACATTTGGTGCTAGTCGCCAGCCTCTGTCCTATGGATGGTGGTTTTGGGGTAGTCACGGTACGGGCCCTAGGGGATGGGTCGTGACATGAATGATATGTAAGGTAAACATATCAACTAGTTATAAATATTTGATCACAAAAACGAGGGAAACATGAGAATGGGAGAAATATATGTAACATGGTCAAGGGATAATATGTAAAAAACACAATTGTTTTTATATTTAAGGATAATTGGATATAAATATTAGACAAAATAAATCTAATAAAAATATGGACTAGAAACAAAATTCAAAAATTAAAACAAAACATGAAATCATAACATTATTAAGTGCGATATCATTAGAAAATATAATATCATAAAAATTTGAAATATTACCAAAAAACGTCATAAATGAAGTCAAAGAAGTGGAACAAATATAATCATTGGTAATCATTTCATAGTGGAGTAGGAATAACCTCACGGTTACAATAACATTAAAAAGTTGGCATCCCTTCCTAATTCACCTAGTGGAGTGAGAATTCCTCACTATATTAAAATAATGGAGTGAGAATTACATACAAGATTGACATATTCATTTCATGATATATAATGTCTTACCAATAAATTGGAGGGTGATATAAGATCCCTCGCATCATCAACAATATATAAGAGTGCCGCATAAAATAAAATCATTAATATTTTCATGAATTATAAACAGAAACAAAAAGGGATTCATAACTTTTATTAATGGTATAATATAAAATAATATTACTCATTTAAGAATAAACACAAATTATTAAAAAAATAAGTATCCACGAGGATCACATAATGGGTAATTTTTTAATAATCAATAAAATTGAGAATAATCTTTTTATAGAGGAAGATAAACTCATGAAATCATTTCTCTTAAAATGAATTCAGTTGGGGCATAAGAGTATGGTTTGCAGATGTGGTAAGCCGTCTTTGAAGGCTCATGTTAATCCAATTCCATTTCAAGGTGCCTCTGCTAGGATGCAGGGTAGCTCTACCTTGACGGTAGCTTGTTACTCCTCTTTGGGTAAGGTATTACGAAAATCTAAACAGTTGGTCTAGGATGTTGAAACTAATCCAGTGAAGCTAAAGAAACCTTTTTCTCAACCTCCTGATCTGAATGTCCAAGGGATTTTTAGCAGATTGAAATTCGATATGAGTGGATCGACTCCTGAGGTGGAAATGGTACCTTATAATAGTACTAAGGTCTTGGGTAGTCTCTCTGAAGATATGCCTAGAATTTCTAATGTTGTAGTCCAATCTAAAAAGAATACAGATCCCAATGTTGTGGTTGTAGGGAATATAATGAAAAAAGGTATGATTTAGGTTCAATGGCACTTCTACACAATGCTTATAGTGTTGTATAGGTGAAGGCATCAAGTGGGGTGAGACCAGAAAGAATTAGTTCAAATGTAATAGTCTATAATCGATTTGAGTTCCTTGAAGTTGAGGACCCAAGACAAGAGGGGGACAGGTCTTAGGAAACAACTGTTGTGATGAATGTTATTCTTACTGAATATGTTGACGGTGAACCTAAGAAACACGATAGTGGATTTAAAAAAATGTACAACTTGCTAAATTGATAGATGATCTGATTCAAGAGTTAGAAATAGATGGGGGGAAGGTCATCTTTAAAGAGAAAAAATATTTTTCCCATTTTCCTCCTCTATTAGAGACTCGATCATCAATGAAATTGAAAGGCAAGTAGGAGGAAAATGAGTTTATGTTCGATGATTTGATTGTGCTATCCTTGGAGTTTCTTATGAGCTCGAGTGAAGAAGTGGTTTAATAGGTTCTGTCTCTCAATTCCACTAAAGAAGAAGTTACTAAAATGATGGGGAGAACATTGAAGGTGACTCTCAAAGAGGAGAAATATATCTGGATAGACAAGAAGGATTGAATATTTGTTGGGGGTTTCAATAATGGTAAGATCGTCCTTGAGGAGTACATCTAGTATTGGGACAAACTGGCATGTCTGGTCGAAGATGTTCTTATGGAGGAACCCAAAACTTAGGTGAATAATATCTCCTAGAAATTATTTTGGGAAATTAACTCTGGTAGACTTAAATTGTCCTCAAATTATTATATAATCTCTTTTTGTGTTTGGAACCCCGGTTTCTCACTTTTTCCTTACGAGTATTTGGAAATTTAAAATTTAATTTTCAGTTACCTAACACCTTAAAGAGATGTGATTTAAAGTTTCTTTCTAAATACCGTTTTTTTGAAACATGAAGGGAAATATTATTAAAAAATTACTAAAAAATCCCATAATACGATCTTGATAATATATAAAAAAATTAAAAATGTTATATAGGAGGGATGAATAAAAAGATCATGGTAAATATAATCCTTTTAAAAATTACAAAATTCATTTTTTGAAAAAACACACCTTTAAAAGGTTAATAGAACCATTACATTAAAATTATTAAAGTGGAATATTATGATAATTATAGATAAAAATATATTTATGTTACACTATGGAAATGAAAAAATTAACCAAAAGTAAAAACATGAATATGGACTTAAAATCCATTAAATGGGATGGGAATTATTCGTAATAATATTATATTTTTTATGAAAAAACATATTCTTCGTGGAAGAAGAATTCAATGTGAAAAAATGATTTCACTATAAAATTTAATGAAATTATAAAATAACATCGTCATATATTAGGGTAATTAAATATTCAAATTTTATAATATATTTTTTGTGATTATGAATAGAGAAATTGATTTGAGTCAAGAAAACCCATTATATTTATTCCTTCCTAGTCAAATGATCTTTAACCTCATGAAAAATTAACATAACTATCATAATACTCTATTTAATAACAAAATTCATCTATAATAACCTATTATATAATTCATTTTTTATGATTTATTATGAATATATTTTTTATTAATCACTTATTTTCACCATCTTGTGTTTGTAACATTAATTGTTTCATGCATGGTTTATTATTTAAATATCATTACTCAATCGCTGATAATATGTTTATCATTACTAGGTCATATAAGATACTTGAATTAATGTTTTGAAATAAAATATTATTTTATAATTATGTTATATGATATTATTTATAAGTTTCACAAATCATAAATCAATTACGAATTAGTTTTGGGTTATTTATCGATATTTGTTGGATTACCTAATAACGATCATTGTTTTTTATCCTTTAAGAACCCTATTGATGGTATTTATTACTCATATATATTTAATGAATAAAAATTATCATATAAAAATATCACATATTAATATATTAATATTTATTACATATAATAATGATTTATTGAAAAATAATATTGGTCTACTGCCTTTGGAAACATGGAAACGTAAACAGCTGCTTCATAGTTGTAATACATCTTCCCCAACTAAGTTCATGATATCTTGAACCATTATTATAGTTATAATACAAAGAATAAATTCAAATATTGGAGAATAATACATTATAAAGATTGATCTTGGTTGTTTAATTATGGTAAACAAGATAAATATCAACAATCACATAAGAATAACAGAATCATAAGTTTACGGCAATATGACCTTATCAATTAAAAAACATACTCTATATATCATAGATCATAGAAATGATACATTATATATATATTGAAATTTTATAAGATAGGAATAACGATGTAATAAAATTACATATTCAATGAGAACATAACGTGAGCATAAGACAATGATATATGGTATACAAGTAAGCTTATAACATTGTGAATAAGTATCAGTAGAAATTGGTTCACTCATTGTGTTAAGGACATGTAATCAGGACATTAAATAATCCTATGTAAATTAAATCAAGTACATACATAAACATGTGGCCATGAAATCAAGGCTTCATTAAACATATCATTACCAAATGCATTGGAGGGGGATATAGGTCCCACTCATCCTTGTTATAACATGACCACCATCTTTAGTTAAAAAATAACCACTATCTTTGGTTATAAAGTGACCACTATTCTTGTTTATAACATAAACACTATCATTGGTTATAACATAACCACCATCACATAATTAAAACCAAAAAATATTGTACTATATGATCATAATAAATTCATCATATCAGATACCATTAAAAAAATGGGTTTAATAAACATTTGATAATAGTATAACCCATAGAAAACAAATGGTTATCATAAACATCTGGTCATCATAAAATTAAACTATCAAGAGGAATAATAAATATGGTATCATTGGATAATATTCCTATTAAAACATTAATGTCATCACATAATTCATCTTATATGGAAAATTATTTTGAAATATCACATGAAACATTTCTTATGGAAAATAACCTTTCAATTAAAATATCATTGAAAAAATGAAAAAATCATAATACATTTAAGAAATAATTATATTTGAAAAGAAAATCATTGAAACTTTTGAAGTAATAATTACACCATTGATTGTTCATGATTGTGGAAAGTTATGTTTGTGTTGTACATGTTAAAATAACGAGTCCTTTCACATTTTTGGTAAAATCCAAATGACTATTGTATAGAAAATGACTAGAATTTTCAAATTAATTTTTTTTTATAAAAAGTCAAAATGGTTTAAAAAATAATTAATAAAATATTTTTATAGTTTTAAAACATTTTTTAAATCATTTTTATAAAACGTGCAGATGGAAGTAAAAAGGATTTTCGACCAAATAGAGAAATATGGTTAGTTAAAATTAAAAACATTCTACAAGAATCTAGAGTTTATAAATAGTGGAAAATAATGGTAAAATGTGTATTCTAAATAAAAACTCATAGGAGAATAGATTTCATGATTTTATTGATAGATATAACATAACATTTCATCCTGGAGATCGTAATCATAAACAATCCCAAAAAATAATGAGATTGTAACATCAATCCCTTACAACATAGGTAATGTTTGAATCGTACACCCCATTAATGCATAACATCAAAATAAATGTTAAATATAATTAATAGATGTAAATTAATGACATAAAATATAAAATGGAAATTATATACACCTCATAAAATAAGATAAGATAATAATGCAATATATGACTCAAAGAAGGAAAATTGAGACAAAATCTATCATATTATGTATCAACATCCTTCATACAAATTCCAACCACCAATATAAAAAATAGATTTATTAAACATATATTAAAGACCCATACTCATATTCATTTCACCATATATCTTTTAATTATCAATTATATACTTATGACATTTTTTTACTCACATATTACCAGTTCATTGTTAAAATCACTTTCAGGTAATAGCTACTTTGTTTTTACATGCATGTTATAGTTTGGTATCCTCAATCATTTAATTATTAGCATGATTTGATAATATAAATAATTTTAACCATGACATAAATATTATAGGTATTCATTATATATATTTTTATATTAATCCATTAAATATAGAGATTTAAAATGAATTACACTAATCATAGAGACGGTAGTCCATAACTACAAATAGATGTTGTTCCTATTTTCCCAAACGATGAAATAGAGGTGAGGTAAATAATGTATAAAATTTATAGAATATTTTTTTTATGTAAAATATAAATCACATATATTCATTAATTTTACCACTATTACCTTTCATTCAATGTATTTGTGAAAAACAAATCACATTTCATTGCAATGCGGTAGTATGTTGTACCCACGAACACAGTTATTATTATCCAAATGTTTGAAGGTAAGAATATTGATATGGTATTGTTAATAAAGATATATTTTAATTTCTTCAATATCATATATAAACAATAATTACATCATTTTACCAAGTTGTGAGAAGTGGTGCTGGAAAGCAAAGAACAATGGTTCACAAGGCAGTAATCTTCCATACACACGATCAGTGGTTTCATTTCCAATTTGATATAAGATGAGATAGATATAGGTTATTTAAATAAAATAATAAGATATAATTATATTTTATTTATTTGTGTTTTTATATTAACTTAATTGAAAGGAAATTGATACAAAGCTCATGGGTTAAATATTTTACCACTTCTTTGGGGACCTCATTAGGTTTGTACATAAAGCCTCATTAAGATAGTTTACTAATAAAAATTGGTCTTTTAATGTGAATAGGGAAGCATAGAATATATTTTGGAAGTTATTTTCAACACAAATTGTTTTTGGTAGTTTGAAAAGGTGAAGAGAGTGGGTGGGTTTTTAATGGGGGAGTGGACACACATTGATGTTTTTGAAAAGAATAAAGTGTAAACAAATTTTTCAGATGACACAAGGTTCAAAAAATTAGTAATTGTAGAAAATTTAATTTTATAAGTTCAAAATATGTTCATAAATAGGATTTTGGATATTTCTATAGGTCACTTTATCCCTTATATTTTTAGTTTAAGTTTTCATGACAATCCTTTTTAACCTTAAAAGCAGCAATTCAATTTCAATGTTTTTACAATTCATTTTGAAAACAAATTGTGGAAATTTATATTTAGTGTTAATTATTAATATTCTGAATATTTATTTCATTTATCAAAATTACATTCATATAATTGTTAAAATTTAATTTAAAATTATACCCAATTACGTGATGAAAATAAAGTTTTCTGAAGTGATAAGTTTCAAATGATTGAAAATTTTTATTATAAAAATTAAATATGAAATTTTTTAAAATTACCAATAGTGGATTAATTATAATATAATTGATCTAATTTTACTTTTTAATCCATTTTTTAAAATGTTTAACCTTATCAATTCTCTAAATGGAAAGGGAATTTTTAATAAAAAACTGATATTTTAACTATTCATACAAAAATTATCCTTTTCAAAATAAATACTGAAAAATAACCCTAAGATAATTTTGAAATTTTTATTCTAAAAATTATGTAAATTATGTCGAATTCATTTTATATAAGAGTAAAAATCTAATTTAATTATTTTTTCACCAAAAGCATTACACATCATTTTTTGAGAAAACAAGTATTTTAGGAATAATTTGAAGACCTTACTAAAAATTAAGTACTTTTTATCGATATGATTTATTAATATAAAAAAATTGTAAATTATTTTTAAATCTTGGTTACTAGTATTAATTCCTCTAAGATTAACATCTAGGAAATAATGGTCTCATTAAAATAATAATATAAATTTTTTGTTTTGGTTCATTAAAACTCGGTGTTGCAAGTATCACTAGCTATAGAATAAATTAAATTTAATAAAAATATATTTAATAAAATATATTTGTTTTAAAATATATCATATATTATAATGAATTAAAATTTATAACCCATTACGATGGTGTTAGTAAAAATAATATGTTATTCTATGGAGGAAGTAGTCCTCACTCACACATGGAATGATATTTCATTTCAACCGAATGGGAGAAAGGATTAATATGGTGTATTATATTTAGAGACTAAAACATGTTATATGGATCATAATTATATATAAACGTCATTATTATGAGTACACTTTTATTGAAGTTAATGAAAATGAAACATGTTATTTCATAGAGGTGGCAGTGCATACACACAATTAATGTTTTCACTTTTCACATGGGGAAGCAGAGAGGTGGTTACTATTTATTCACAAAAGATATCAACATTAAAGAAACAATAAATAATTAATTATTCATATAAATTTTTTCAAATTAAATATTCAATAGAATGATTAAGGTAAATTATGTTGGTGAAAATTTTGAACTTACATTGAGAACATTGGGTTTCTCTGGGAGGAATTCTTTAGATGAAAGGTCTTACAATAATCTCTAATGTTTATAACATTATAAAAGTTCAATTGAATTATAGGGAAAGTAATGTGGGTATATATTTATGATAAAAACTATTTTTTTGAGTGTCATTGAATGGGTGGTGAGAGACCCCTTTTATAAGAGGTGAGAATGACATTTTTGTAAATATTTAAACTTATTATAAAGGGATAACATTTTAAAAATTCGAGTGCCTATAATAATATATTATAATTATGTGGAGGTGGATATAATATAAATAATATCTAAACCAGTCACTTAGAAATATATTTTTATATATTTAATCCATTTTCTCTGGAATTTTTATATTTAAAATTTATAATTTAACAATGGTAAATATTTTTTAATCCTAAGGTAACTTAATATTTTTGCCGAAAATTATAGTGGACCATATTTTGGATCACAAACCTAATTATAAAAAACTTTAATCTCTTTCTTATGGTTCAACATGTAATATCATTTAAAAGTATTTTTAATCATGAAAATTTATAATGACATAAACAAATTTTTGGGAAATGTAGTAATTGGCTTTTAAAATATTAAATATAGGTTTTTAATGTATCATAGAAAATTTTATTTTAATAATTACAAATATATAAATTAGTATTTTATAAATATAAATTTCATGATTAAATACTCATAGTTATATAAATTCATAGTTTCAGTATGTTTCACGATTCACCTAAAAACAATTTTCTTAAAAAGCCTTAATAATTTATGATAATTTTTTTTGAATTTTTAAATAAAAAATGAAATTTTTTCTCAAATTAAATTAAAAAAAATATTCTGTAATTTTTTTTTAAAAATATGATACATAAAAAATAACAATTTTTAGGAAAATATATATTAATAATTCAAACCATTCTCAATCAAATCTCACCCCATTTACTAATTAAATTAGTATTAAGAAATATTCATATCAAATATATATTATCATCATTAATTAAAACATTCATGTAATATAAATTCATGTCTTATAATTTTTTTTATAAAAATAAATTTCGAACATTAAAACAATAGTATTAGTTTTTTTACTTATATTGAGAAAAATTCATAGTTATTAAAAGAAACCATTATATTACATCATGTAAATATTTTCTAAATTTGATACTCAATTTTATTACCAATAACTTAATTGATATTTTTTAATATCCACACAAAACAATTATATTTTTATCTAAATATATTGTGATTTTTATATGTTTGGTTTTTCATATAAAAAAATCTACCTAAAAGATTAATTTCTTTAAATAAAATCATAAAGTTAAATCTTTGGGTGTTACATTCTCCACCCCCAAATAGTTAAATAAATTTTCATCATAGTAATTTTAATTATCACTTACTAATAAAAAATTTTCAGGTATCTAATATTTAAATGTAACTAATGATATAATTTTAAATTAGGATTCAAAGGTTCATATAGGAATTTTTATGAGTTCATGTAGTGTTTCATAAGGTTTCTTAACTCTCTAAATTCATATTCCCAATAACACCTGTGAAATTTTTAAATATTTTTAATAGTGAGAAATAGTTTTATGTAGTTTGGGATTTTGAATGCATAGAATAGAAACAATATTTTGATGTTTTTCCATAAAACCATCACACATGAACCATATGGATTGGTTATAAACATGGTTGGATAAAAAAAATATAAGCTTCCTCATATTTGTAAAATAAGGTAGATATATATATCACTA
Source organism: Viscum album (assembly GCA_963277665.1). NCBI lineage: Eukaryota > Viridiplantae > Streptophyta > Magnoliopsida > Santalales > Viscaceae > Viscum > Viscum album. The sequence goes on from OY728135.1 coordinate 1,276,291,057, forward strand.
AGGGATAAACCACCTCTGTAATATTATAATGGATAATAAGAAAAATTTTAGTTTGTGACACTCTAAAATATCAATAAAAAACTTGAGGTAGTTATCAAATATATTAACATGATAATTTTATGTCATTAAAATATTTATAAAATCTTTTCAAATCCCATTATAAGATAAAAAAGTAAGAGGATTGTTGGATATGTTTTAATGAAACTTTCATGAGATTTGTATTTTACAAAATGTGGTAGGATCTCAAAAACTAGACATCACAAAAATGATTAAAATTAAATCATCATGGAGGGATAGGATTGTATAATAATATTTAATCCCATTTATGTTTATATTAAATTTTTTATCTATTGAAAAAAAATTATAACATTAAATGTACTACCTTCCACCTAATTATATTGTAATTATATATTTCTTATTTTAAGTCATAAAATAAAACCAAAATATTTAATAATTAGAGATCAAAAATATATAGAGAGAGAATAAAATTTTAAATATATATTAATATGTAATGTATTATCTTTTCATTATTTATGGTGCCCAAATATTTGCCTAGGATAGTTTTAGTTCAACCATATAACTCTTAGATCAGTCTTGGTTTCTTTAAATTAGGTTGTCTTAAAACCCTCAACCAAATTCCATAACATAATAAATCCACCACAATTTATTGTAAAGGTAATTATATTTACCAAATCATAACCCTTAATATTTTCACTAGATATCCCAAACAACAAATAAAATTAGCATACGTTCCCAAACTAGACAAGACCTGAAGGGCATTCCTAATACCCACTAATGGGTAACTGTAACCTAGGTATAAAAAAATAATAGAAGTAATTATTTTCCCAATCCAAATAAAACATAATGTAATAAATATAAATAATATAAACTCAAAATGAAAAAATTCATAATAAAAAACTAACAATGGTAGTTATTCAACTAAGGCAGTAAGAAAAAACTCATGTATATTTCCGAGAATAAAACCAATGAAAATAGAACTACTAAAAGAAACTATATGTGATATTTGGGACATATCACACTCTCACCCCACCAAATACCCATGCCTAGTTGAAATTAATTCCCTCCTCCTCACCATGACACCTTTCCCTTTTCCATATCAGAAAACAAAATTGTACATATCACTGAGGGAACGTGTACGGTGTGAGGTAAACCATCTAAAAAGTTTCCCAACCATGTTTTCAATATAATGTATCTATAAATTAATCCCAATACACTCAATATATGAAAAACAAGTCATAAAAAAATAAATTTTAAATTTATTACAAAATAATAGTAAAACAATTCCTATTTTTGCAGTGGTAAAATTTATTCCACACAAAATTGGTCAACACACATTTTAAAATAAACTATTTATCAAATAATGAACCATTTATCCATATCAAAACCAAATCCAAATATGAAATTAAAAATCCATATCAAACCTAGCATAACTAGGCCTGGACTATCCAGTAATATTATGCATCAAAAATCATATCCTGAATCAATTCATGAAATAATTTCCTAGAAAAATAGGGCTTTGAGAATAGAAGACCACCCCATGGATGAACCCACTATGGTGTAAGAGTCACATCCCAAGAACAATAGTGTATTAATCCTAGCCCTAGTATCCCAAAGTATGTGGTTCCTTTATTACATTGGAATAAAATAAAATGCATCACATCTTAAAGGATGAAATAGTTTATTAGTCTTAGAAAACTATATACATACATGAAATTTATATTAAATTTAAAAAAACAATACCCATGTTGATTTCTTTTGGAACACCATTATTACTCTTAGCATATCCCAGTATATCAGTCAGAAAACGCTTCCTTGTATCCTGGGGAAAATAGGACAAAAAAATGGTAACCTCATATACTCAGTATACACATTTTTATAATGTAATAATTCATGAATAAATAATATTAATCTATATAGAAAGCTAAAAAACTGTAATACATTCTATTTAAATAATAACTTGAGCATAATATGGAAGGAATAAATGATGTCCAAATAAATCCATATAAATATTCATACAAACTTGAATCTCGTCAAAGAAAATTCATACGATTCAAATAATTACATAGAAAAAAATAATTAATCTCATAATTATGTAATTAATAATATTGAATATTTGATACATTTTTTAATTAATTTTAATCATAAAATATAAAAATATGGGTCAAAACCCATCTAATTTGGCCAATTCATTTATCACATGATACATGTCGATGATTTGAGAGGTTATCTATAACCCAAACACACATTTCACTTTCTATGTCTAATGCATTCCTCATATGAATGTGGTGAAATATAATAATCATAAACATTTGTATTGAAACCCTAATATAAAAAATGCTAACACAAACCCCAATCAAATAAACATAATCATAAACCAACATAATAATATATTAAATGGTTATAAAAATATATATCCTCATAAAAATTTATCCTTAACCATAAAAAATAATGATTATATCAATAAAATATATCCCCAATTTATCATAATTACAATAAATGATTGATTTCATTAAAAAATATATACATATTCAAATTTCCATAAAACATTCTTGAGAAAAATAAGCATTTCTCTTTGAATTTTTTTTTAAACCAAATGTTCAAAAAATATTTTGAAAATACTTATCTCCAAAAATAAACATTTAATATTATAATGTAATCTCTAAAATAATGATTTTTCATGATGGTGAGAAATTCTTTACATTTCATATATGTTTGGAAAATATTCCTTTCATGTTTTCACAAAAATCCAAAATAATCCTTGTTTGGAAAATGAAATGAATATTCCATTCAATTTTTTTTAAAGTAAAAAAAGGGTAAAAATATATTTAATAAATAATTCTAATAATGTTAAAAAAAATTCAAACATTTTTTAAATCATATTTTTGGAGGAAAAAAAGGATTTTCGATAGAAGATAGATTTAAAGTTTAATTTTATTAAACATTGTTTCTCAATAATTTTAAGTACCAAATTTTTTAAAATAGTAATACTTCTAGAAAAGTTTCATGAATAACTATAGTAGAATAAAATATAATGAGTTTAATAAATATCAAATAATTCCACAAAGGGAGACTTAAACATAAACAGTCTTGAAAAATGATGAGATTGTGAAATAATACCTTAGAATTTTGGTAATTTTTGAATCATAATCTCAATGTCATGAATAAAATCAAATGATACATTATGTATCTTGAATTTAAATGTATTAATGATATAACATATTAAAATGGGAGTTATATACATGACACAAAATAACTTAGTGTGGAATTTTGCACACATCTCATAGAAATAAAAGTGAGGCAAGAAACCCTTACCTCAAGATTGACTTCCTTCAGTTGTTTCGGAAACTCATATATATTAAATATAGGTTTATTATTTATATATTAATGAATTGTACTCATATGTATCATCAAATATATGATTTAATTACATTCTTTTGTCAATTGTTTCATAAAATTTCTTTGTTAAAATCAATGTCTCTGGTGATAATTACTTTGGTTTCCATGTATGTTTTAGTTTGGTAATTTGGGTCCTTTTAATTTGATCATGGTTACATAATATTGTTTTTTAATTCCTTGGAACGTGTGATGTAGTTTAAGAATCAGTGCTTCTAGGCAGTTTTTGTTGGAGTTATTCATGGAGCCAGAAATGTCCAATAGTTCTCTATCCAAAAGGGACATGGTTTCCAAAGGTAGGTATTCATTATGTTTGAACTTATACTACATAAGAACATGCATTGGTCGAGAGGATGGGAGTTCGGACTCCTCACACCATTTTGGGGGTGAATTATTGTCTACTTTATAACTCTCTTTATAGATTTTATATATATTCATGAATCCTTATTAATTCACCAATTATAACATAGGTTTCCCTTAGAATTTGAAATCAATAATTTGCATCTGTGAAATTTAAAATCATCCATATGTATTTTAGGTTCTTCATTAATGGAGATATTTTCATTTATTCATGGTTCTCCATCAATGTTATCCTCTCATATACTATTTAGAGACTCTTTTAATCATTATTATGATGATACTGGTTTTTAAACCACTCAGTGGGGAACTCTGGAATTTATTGTCATCCTAAGAGCAAAGGTTTTTTTATATTGGGATCATACCCATAAAAAGGGCTACCAACATATCCTTGTGAAAGGAATAATTTCCCTCATAGTTTGGTGTCCTTTAATTGGACACATTATACCTTTTAAGATAAAGTGATAATGACCTAATGATACAGTTTAATGTCATGTGTTAAGGACATCTAAGTGAAAGGATCTTAGTTTGGGTTTGGTGTAGGAAATATGCCTATGCAGGTTATGGGGTTTTGAAATAGTATGGGTTCACAAGTAAGATTAAACCCAGTTTGAAATATGGCCCAAGGAGAAAAAGACTGATTTGAATTGTTGGGTTTGGACCTCAAGTAAGATTCCTATGTATCCCATTTGAATGGGAATAAAATCCTATGTAGTTCAATGAGTCTCATAGGAGAGTATAGACCTTTCAGATAAAATGAGTTTGGGGTTACTTTCTTAAAAGGATGCCTCGGTGATTTAGGGGTTTAATTTAGGGCTTACTTCTAAGGAGGATGCACAGATTAAGGGAATAAGGGTTGTATTACTAGAGAGGGTATCCACTGAGCTCATGCCCTATGAAGGCTTAATACGTATCCCAATTATGGTAGGAATCATAGTTCTCGTTGTACATTTTCCATGGGTGTTTTTGAAAATGTTATAATCATCATGAATCTATAAGGCCACATGAGTCATGCACTGTGTGAGAAAGAAGAGGGTGTTCAAGATTCCGCAATGTTACCAAAACATTTCCTCCTCCGCTAGTGGAAGAGGATGAACATACAGTGGCTGCGGTGGATGAGGGTGAGGAGACTGGGGAAGAGGGAAAGGCAACGAGCCTTCCCTCTGTTCTCTTTACATTGAAAAAAGGGCCCAATGTAAGGAAAGAGTGAAGCTTAAGTAAGTAGAGAGGAGTAAGGTTGCAACCTTCTAATTAAAATTTTAGGGGCATACACCCTGATGGATGCCCTAACAAATCCTAGTAAAAGAGGGAGTCATTTACTTTACATCCATGGAAATAAAGTGTGACCCCCACTATCCTAATTGGGAACCTGAGGCTCCAATTCATAGAGGTAAAAAGGTGAGGACAAAACCCAAACCCTAATCCTTCATATCGTGATCTCCCCAATATTGCTCCAAAGAGAAAGGTCCATGTGACTATGGTTATAAAAACCCACAAACACTCCATGAATCCTAACCCCATTGTGATACAAATGGGGGAAACATTTGACTGCAAAAATACAATCCCAAATAGAAGACATGTTGATGTGACTTTCCCAAAGGCTTTATAAGTGAAGAGGTTTTATTCAAGGTTTAAACATAATCCCTTTTTGGAAAGGGTTCCAATGAAGAATAATAATTTCCATGAATGGATTTGAAGAAGTCTTGATAGATTGTAGACCGAAGGGAGTAGGTGAATCAAATAGGGGTTCCCAAGTAAGTATCTGGCACGCAAGTATGGAATCACAAGTAGGCTTGGGCAACCTGATGTTCACTTAAGTGACAAACAACCTGGATGTTAATACATTGGTGAGACTTGACTCAAGCCTCAATGATTATTCATAGGTATTCCAAGAAGTGGTGTTCTCATGTTCCTCTGAGAGGAATAGGTGGCGCACAAGTGTTTTTAATTTAGAGAGGTCGAGCACTTTAAGAGAGCATGTGTTGTGGATTTCAAACACTAAAAGGATTTAATTCCTTTAATACTTATTCAATTCCTCTGATCCAGGTGTTAAAGAACTACCTTACATTTTTTAGAATAATTGGGAAAAGCACTAGGGTGACCAGAGCAGCAATTAGGAATCAGGGAAATTCGTTTGTAAAAATAAAGGCCCCAAGGGTCTATTTATAAGGAAAAATAGGTCTCTGGGAGAAAGGAGATTAGGCGTGCAAGTTTCTTGCATTACAGAATTGTGATATGCAAGTACCTTGTGTGCCAAGATTATTTTGGATTGATTGGAGAACCGCTTTGAGTACATAGAAAAAATAATTGCTTCATTCATCTCCAGCATGGTGGCACAAAGGTATTTGTGCGCAGGTACCTTGTGCGCTGCTTTAAGGACATTTCAATTTTTTTTTCTATACAGCAGGGGTTGCACCCCCACACCCCTACTTGGGATCAATTCCAAGATTCTATCATGGCCCTTCAGGATGGTTCCTTCCCTACCATCACTGAACCCCATGGAAAATACAGAGTCACTCCGTGAAATTTTCGATCCCAGTTGAGGAAATTTTGTGGAAAAGTGCATGGAAGACATTTCATGGTATCTACAAATCTCCAAAATATTGATAATGATTCAAATATCATAAATATAAATTAATTATATATATAGTAATATTTTAAATCTAGATATTGAAATTTGATTACACCATTCATGGAGATGATACGTCGTATGTACACTTCAATGAGGTCTCCATTATTCTCGACAAATGGAATGAATTGAAAATAGAAATTAATTTTAATTTATATAATCATTAATATTTCATTTATATCATTTATATTAGTAAAATAAATTATTATTATTATCATCCATGTTGAAATAAAATCAGAAACATTTGACATCACTATGTGGTGGTGGTGGTCCACACATACACATGAGTGTGTTATTTTTTCTAAAGGATTGGAAGGTAAGAAATTATATGTGATATTACATTTCTGTATGTATGATTATTTCTTAAATATCACATATATTAATTAAAATTTACTTCACTTATTTTCATTTAATGCGCAGGTGAAAAAAGTATCACAACGCTTTGTGAGTTAGTAGTTCGTCTTAAAAAAAGTGACATTATCGTATCCCCCACATTAAAGAACATAAGAATATATATGTTATAGACTAATAAAGATGTATAAAAATTTAATAAATATCATATACATATGTTAAATAAATCCTTATATACAACCTTAAAATTGGTGATTAAAAACAAATTACATCGGATCACACGGTGGTAGTCCGCCATACACATAATTGACGGTTTCATTTCCCATTTGATGCGAGCGGAGATGGATTTGTGGGATCAAGTTGGCATAATAAAATCTAAATATATGTGAGATATTTTTTAAAAAAATTATCAAATTTGAAGAAGTTTTTAAGGAGGTTAAGGAATAAATAAAAAAAATATGAATTTTTAATAATTTTATCACTTCCTCAGAGGGCATCTTTAGGTTTGTTTATAATGACTTCATATGAGGTGTTCCTAATAAAAATAAGGCATATATTTATGGTAATTGAGTAAGTTGTATGGATATGTATTATCTCAAAAGGTTTTTAGGGTGTGAAGAGTGTAGGATAGTCTGTGGAACTTTATGATTTGGGGAAAGGTGCATATGAAATTCTTGAAAATTTAAAGTGATTCACAACTTTTTCTCATTCCAAAATCCATTAAAATATAAAATTATTGAAAATTAGTGGTTATAAGGTTTAAATATTGAAATAACATGGGGATCAAAAATGGTTTAGGACATATTAATACTTATCTTCTTAGTTTAACTGCATGTAAACCTATTTTTTCCTTAACTATAATAATTAGTTTTTATTGTTTTCCTTATTCGTCAGGGTTAAAAATTTATTTGAACTTATTAGGTAATATAAATTGTTTAAATTAAAAAATTGGAAACCATTTTCTACAATCAATTCAAAAAAGTGGAATAATTCAATTTAAAATTAAATCACAGGCATGATGAATGAGCAGTTTCCAATGAGAAAATTATCTTAAGTATAGAATGTTATAATATCAAAACTCAATATGAAATTAATTTCAATGACCCAAATAAGTTAAATAGTAATATAATAGAAATATTTTAATTTTAAATCAATTTAAAATATAATATTATATGGTTAATTAATTTTAAAAAAGAAACTATTTTACAAAAATTATTATTTTGCAATATTCAAGAAAAATTAATATTTTTAGAAAATTATCTCTAATTTAGCCAAAAAAACATATTTTACATTTATATTTAAAAGATGACGATTATATTTTTAAATAAAAATTATATAACTATTAGAAATTAATTTTAAATTAAGTTTTCAAAGAGAAATTAAGCCCCTTTTTAGAAAAATAATGGTTCTCATAAAACATTTATTTTTCTTTCAAATGGTTCTTATTCTATTTATAATGAATATATTTCCATTTAATTTATTTCATACATGGGAAAACCATATAGTATTTGTAATTTATTTATTAATATTTATACCCTCTAACTTAATGGCTATGTTATAATGGTCATGTTTAAGTATTGATTTTTCAATAGAGTACGAATTTTTGTTTATACTCGGTGTTGTATGCATCATAATTTGTCAAAGATATTGAATTTATTTAAGAATAAATATATCAATATTTCATGATTTGTAATATTATCTTATATTATTTGTGTTGTGTGTCATATAATCTCTGATTGATGATGTTCATCAAATTAAAATCTCGGGGTGATACATTCTCCCCACTTTCAATAAATTGTATCTTCACAATCTGAACATCATATTAGTAATCAAGGGTTTATCATTTGGTAACACCATTAGTGAAAAAAACTGCATCATAAAAGGTCTAATAAAATTTCCACTTTATAAGAGGGAAAATGAAATTTGAATTTTATAGAGAATAATACATTAGTTAGTTTCCAAGTAGGTTAACATTGGGGTAAAATCAAAACATTATCATATAACAAAATAATAACACCCAAGATTAATAAATAATGATAGATAATAAGATAATTAAAATTTTAACCATGAAAAAACATAAATATTTGATGAGTTAAAAAGATAATGATTTAATGAAAATGAAATTAATAGGACGTTTTTGTGCCTTAAGATATTTTTTCCTTTATATAGATGGATTATTTTATCATGATGATAGATATTACAAGAAAATATACTTCTGAATTCATCATTTGGTTGTGTTTATGTCAATTACAATTCATATCATACTCTAATAAATTAATATCCAATAAAAAAATTTATTCCTAAAGAAGTAAAATTGACATTTAACGAATAATTATCTCAATAAAATAATAAAAATACATTCCTCCTGTCTCAGGATGTTTACCAAGACTAAAATAGTTAGCATATGTTTTTCAATTACACCAAAATTTAAAATTAATTTATTGCATAAATAGTTATCCTTAAAACTCCACCAAAATATGTCTGACTAAATTCAATGTCTAAAAAAATAGATGGGAGGTTAGTAAATCAACATTACATTCCCCCTAGTGTAATGGACCGGACCCCTCCGGTCCATTCCTTTGTTGAAATCGATGGGGTCAACACGACGCGCGTTATAATGAAAATTTTAATACTGATGATAATGTAAAATATGTTAATAATAATGATGATGACATAAATTGTTTAATTAATTAAACTAAAAAGAATAATCATGATAAATCGATTTAATTGGTGTTATTATTATTAATGATGTGAAAGTGGGAAGGTGTGTGATCCATTAGACGTTGATAAATGAAACATGCAGTTTTTTTTATTAATTGATTAATTGTTGAAATTAAATTTGAATAATAATTATGGCTGTTGTGTTATTAATATTATTCATAATATTAATAATAATGTGAAATTGATGAAATGAATCATGGTATTTATTGCAAACTATTAAATGAACATGCAAGTGGAAGCACGGTGGTGCGTTCAAAAATTAAAGGTGAGTTCGTTGTATTGGGTTTATGAAATTGAATGGTTTTTATTTAATAAATGTGGTTTCAATTTAATCAGTGTGAAATAAAAATAAATAGAATTAAAATAATTAAATTGATGGATGTTACGCGACATTGACATGGCATGGTTGGATTCAGATATCCAACAGGGTGGTTTAACGTGGTCAATGCGACGAGCATAAATCTTTTTGTTATTAAAAACAATAACATCGGTGAGTTAATAAAATAAGTTGATGAAATGTTATTGTTATTGAAGAAAAATAAATAACAATTATGGCATAAAACTATATGTGAGAGGTTAATAAAATTAAATGTATTAAAATGGGGTTGAATATGTATGTTATATTAATTTCGTTTTGTCATTTAATCCAATTAAATGAAATGGTTTTGAGTCGCATGGAATGATTTTAGTTTAATATGAGAATAATTATAGTAATCCAATTTCATGGGATTAAATTAGAACATTAATGATGGGTGTTATTATTAATTTTATTAATAATAACATTAAAGGAGATTGGAGAGAGAAAGAGTTAAAGGAAATAAAAATTTAAAAATTAATTCAATAAAACAAATAAGTTAAATTAAAAAGGAAATCAATAAGGGGTGGGGCATGGTTGACATGGAGCCAAGGAGGCGCCACTTTTGTGGTGGCGTGGGATTGAGGAGGTTCTTTTGTAAGTCATTATTATTATATATTATAATAATGATTATAAGGTATTAATGGGAATAAAATTAAAAGAGAAATAAATGTAAAAGGAGGGAGTGTTTGTTTCCAACGTGAAAGAGACCAAATCACGATTGATTTGGAGTTATAAAAATAAATAAATAAGTAATTATAATAATATTATTTTGGGTGATCAAAACTTAAAAAGTCTATAACTTCTTCATATGGTGTCGGAATGACGAACCATCAGCGGCAGTGTAATCCTATAATTAAGACGGTAATTTTAAGACCAGTGATAGATACCTTTTTATGAGTTTTGTCTCGGGTCAACGAAACACACATATTAATAAAATTAACGTCTTTTTTTAAAACGCGTGGAAACCGCGTGACGTGTCGTGTGTTGACCAGTCAAAACACGTAACGGGTGTACAGTCACACCATGTATTCATCAATACATACTGCATACTGTTTTACCTATTCGTTGGCTATATAAGAAAGGGTCGCGGATTATTTCCAGACCAATCGCTTCTTCTTCGCACGACGACACTCTTGGATGATCAAGAAGTATTCCTCCTCTAACTTCTTTGTCCGAACTCCGGTCATCGATCCGTCAGTGGCCACAGGATCGTAGTGACGAGACGAAGCTTCTATGCCCGGACTTGTCACCTTTCCATCCGGCCTTCCTTCTCTAGCTTCCATCCTAGGAGGCGGTTGTCGGGTTTGGCGAAGGCGGAGGACGCCAAAGGACGTCGTCGGAAGCGACGTGATCGGGACCTTTTGAGGTAGGGATTTCACCTTTATCTCTCTAATTTGTGTATCATGTGTGGCGGGTATCCTTTTGTTTTCATGAGAAATGGTTGAAACTTTAAATAAATATAATAACTGGTTAAATAATGGGGTTGGGAAGTTAGTGATTGTTGTTACCTTACTTTTTATATCCTGTGATATTATATTTGTGAATTGAATGTACTTCTACCTACTGAAAATCACAGTCGTTGGGGGCCTTTGCTTACGCAATTAAATGTTGCCCTCTCCTTCTGTATTTTCTTATGGATGGAAACTTCATGGAATGTGGAAATTGCTTAATCATGTAAAGTTGACTTTTTAAATGAAAATCTAGAACCCTTGTGTGATCACCCCGGTTGAACCAAAATGTAATAATGAACATGTTGGTGGTTTGGTTGTTTTGTGGGAAATGTTTTTTTTCTGGAATGGTGTTGTGATGTGATGTTGGGCAGCGGGGCTACGACGTTTGGGTGGTGATCTTATTGGAATGGTTGATGGTGGAAACGTGGAGGTGTGAAATGTTTCTTAAACGATGGGGTTGAAATGGGAAGTGGTTGGTTGTGGAAAAAGCCTTTATTTATGAAAAGTGTTTTGATTATGAAAAGTGTTTTGAAGTAAAAGGTGTTTTCAAATGTGGAAATGTTTTGTGTGTGGAAAGGGTTTTATGTGTGGAACTTTGAAATAAATGAATGATGGAATGTTGTATGGTTGTGATAATCTTTTGTAAATGAAATGGCATGTGGTTGCTTGCGTTTTACCTAACCTTGGTTGTGGATGGCAGGGATATGTTTGTGAAAGTTTTTTTCTGGATGATAGTTGCCCAGTAGTAATAATTTTCATGAAACATGAAAACCTAAATGGGGTTGGGGGATTATTGTTTGTTTGTTGATGCATGCTTCGTGGTAGCAGTGTCGAGGAACATGCTCAGTTCCTCTTTTTAAGAAGCCATAGGTTGGGCTGTGTGTTTGGTATATGTATATATATAATTGTATCTTTGTGTTTTGTCGCACCACACCCATGTCAAGCACCTAGTGCCGAACACTCCCATTTTATGGGAGAGGGTGTTCCCCCTTAGTTACTAGCTCTTTCCTGCTCCTTCTTCCATAGGCTATGATGGCTTAAGGTGACCTTACACACAAGACTCTTCGGGTAGGTCTCGGAGGTTGTGATGGCTTGAGGCGACATTTAGCCCAAGACTCTTCGGGCAGGCTTACCGTTCCCAAGAACCTTTGGGATGAGGCCCAGGTGTCTGCGGGCGGGTTAGTGGTTGTGGCCCAGGTGTGTACGGGCGAGACGCATGGTTTGGCCCAGGTGTGTGCATGCGGGAAGAGTGTGGTAGCATCAGGACGTTTGTCGTTAGGAAGAGCAGCATCTAATTAAGTGGGAAATGGTGCGGGGTACCCAATACTTTTGTTCTATATATATATTAAACTTATTTTTGTTACTTGGTGAGTGTGACCAGTGAGGCTGGGTGGATAGTTTTTCCTTGTTAGTTTCTGGTTCTTCTGTTTTCTCACGGGACCTTAGGGTGTCTCCCCACTTGTGCACGAGAGCTTTAGGTTTCCCTACTGAGTATACTTGTATGCTCACCCTACGTTTACTTTCAGGTTTCCAGGAGGACTACCAGGGCCGTGCGGGACCCTACTAGTCGGGCAGTTGGAGTTGTTGCAGTTGCTGTTTTCTTGTTTTCCTTTTGGTACTGTACTCACTTGTACTTTTGAGCTTCCTTGTACTTGTACCTGTTTCAGTTTATTTATACATGCATATGGGACTGGTTTGGGTTTCTTTTCAGCACCTTTGTTCTTTTTCCTTTTTGGTGGTTGACTTGTCCTATTTCCTGATCCAAAATAATAAAAAGGGTAATGCCTCCCATATTTGTGGAAACTCATACCCTTGGTGCTAGTCTCCAACCCTGGGCCTACTGGAGGCGGGACTTGGGGGCCATTATCTCCCTTTCACCATTGCCAGCTCACGAGGGGCATCTTTGGTGGGAGGGGGTCGTGACACCTAGTAATATAAACTAGCTATTAATTTCACATTCAAAATATGTGAATTCTTTTATCTTAAAAAACCCATAATTAAGATATTAATGGATTGAAAAATAAAATCAAATGTTTTTTAATATATTCCATAATTCCAAACATATAGTACACTCCAATAAACATAACATAAATCACTAAAAAAATTCAATTTTACCAATATTATCCCATAAAAATCTATTTTTTATCTCAAAAACGAACACATATTAAGGGTTATATTCAATCAATAATGTGTTTTCCAAAAAGGTCGACTTTCCACATAATCACTTTTTATAGTAATCGGTACTATTCATCATATGACTTCATATCATTAATGAAAAGTAATTATTATACAATATTTATAAATTTTAGGATACTTATGATGATAATATAGTCGATAATATACATATACAACAAAATTAATTAATATAAATGAAGGAAAACTAATCATTCCACTAAGGTTTTATTAATAGAAAAAACTTGACCTTGATCCCATAGCTTCTTTTATGGGATATTCCCTTCAAGCTTGGGATATTCATTTTTTATAGATCCCCATATCATTATATTTGAATTAATTAACATTTGAAACATATTTCCTTCCCATGAAATCATGAGTATATTTTCCTTTCTATACACGGTCATTGAAAACTCTCATTCTCTTCAATAAAGAACTTGAGAATTACATTCGACATTTATCATGTGGGGGAAAATCCTTCTTTTCCATATTCTCTTTATCTATATTTTTCTCTATCATTCTCTTATTCTATTTATTTAATTAATATACAAAACACTTGTGTAATTCATTCTCAGTCTTGATAACACATGATATTATATCCTTGTATGATAGAAATTTTTGGGAGACAAATTCCCCTTGATGGATTTGATTTAACACATCAAATAAATGGTCAATAATACTCTTTGGATTATGTACATAGTTTGGGTCATTCCCTTAGTACCTTGTAAATATTGATTCATACATAGCGAAATTTTCAGCTTTATTTTAACTATGACGCATGCATTCCCTCTTCATATTCGTTCATTTCTTGTGAGGAATTTTTTTTTCAAATAAGAGTTCCTAAATGTCCATCCATTCCACATTTTATATTTCTTATTCATCCTTAGTTTTTTGAATAAAGGACTAGTATTGATCTATATATATTTAGAGATGATAAACTTCAATGAAAACCTTCTCCCTTTCAATATTTCAAAAAGAAATAAATATATTCTCTAAGGTACATATCCATTTATTATCTACAAATGTATTTTTATTCCTATTGAATAATGTATGTTTCAATGCATAAAGCAGTGTAACATTGTGATACCTCTTAGAATATTAGTAATCTACTACATACGATAATGGTTATTTCTCATAACCTTATTTAGTTTCCCCAATATGGTAATAATTTCTTCTATTCTAGATATAGCTCTAACTCTAACATCATTATCTTTACCATGAGGGAAATCCCAATGTGGGGTATGTTCATTGATATAGTTTCCATCACTTCTACTAGGAGCCATTTTAAAAAAATGAAATAAATTATATTATATCATAACATTATGAAACATACTGTATAATAACAATACTAGTGAAATACTTAACATAAATAGAAAATTTCATGCATAGGTAGTCAAAAAATAATAAACATTGATTTTTTTTGAAAGGTTTTCAAATAATACAATTTATTAAATCCTTGATAATGGTTTATAATGAAATTTTAAATTAACAAGATAATATCCAATGGGAGTGTCAAACCATTTTTTCAGTAAGGCATTTTCTCGTGTTCTTGCTAGAACATGGGTCATGCATGATGCACCTTTTTTAGTGTTATTTTTCCTAGGTACATCTATTCTGGAACCTATTCAACTTTTAGTGTACATACGGGCATGAATTTCTAGGAAAACCACATAATAAATAACTTTAAAAAATATAGGATGATATGCTATAGTTAATACTATTATTAAAGTACTTCATAAGGTTATATTACCTAATCTATATTTTTTGAAATCATTTTCTCAAGTCTTCCACTAAACATTCTCTAATACAATATGTAAATACCTTGAACCTAAAAGCCTGGTTTCAGTGTTTACTTTATTCAATTGTCATAAGATACCAGTAATCACTTCCTAAATTAAAAAATTATAATTTAGTATTATTTTCAATCAAGATACATACTTGAAATTCATATTATATTTAAAAAAATATTATCATTGAGAACACCATTATTCCACTTAGTATATCCCTACATATCAATCACAAAACACTTCCTGGTGTCCTAGAAAAAATATAAGAAAAGTTTGACCCAAGATTCTCATTAAGGTTATAATATAGAAAATTATATCATGAATAAATAATCCAAATCAATATGTAAAGGTATGTAATTGAAACAGAATCCATTTAAACAATAACTTGAGCATAATATTGAAGAAATAAATCATGATCAAATAATGTCACATAAATAATCATATAATCTTGAAATGTACCCTGGATATTATAATTAACCAAATAATCACATTGACATCAATAAATAATCTCATAATGAGTTAATTAATAATTTTATATGGTTGAAACATACATTCAATCCCTTTTAAAAGAAATTTTAAATTCAGAGGTATAAATCTATCTAATTTGGAATTGAGTGTTCATGACAATGAAAAATTATGTACTTTTCGTACCTATTAAAACAAAAACTTTTTCCACATTTTTAGTAAAATTAAAATAAACCTTGTTCGGAAAAAGAAAATAAGGTTCCTTTTAAAACAAATTTTAAAATAAAAAAATTGGTAAAAATTTCATTAAAAAATAATTTAGATATTGTTAAAAAAACATTTTGAAAAGTTTTTTGGAAACCATGGTTTTGAAAAAAAATACCATTTTCTATTGAATAGAGAAATAAATTAATATTCTCTTAAAAAAATTTATCAAACATTTTATATACCAAATAGTGGGAAAATGATACTATAATTTTACTTTTTTCTTGAATATCCAATTTATAAAAAAATACATTGAATTTAATACATAAAAAATATTCCCTCCAACGGAGACTTAAATATAAACAATCCATAATAATGATAAGATTATAAAATACTCCCTTAACCTTTTGATAACACTTGAAACATAAGCCCCCATAAAATAATAACATAAAATTAGACATTAAAAAATATTAAGATCAAAATTTTCATGATATAAAATATCAAAATGATTAGTATATAAACCCCATAAAATAACTAAGTGTGGAATATGGAATACGTCTCAAGGAAATAAAAGTGAGGTGAGAAACACTTACCTCATGTTTGAATTCATTCATTTGTGCCCAAAAATCCTATATAATATATATTGGTCTATTGTAACTAAATTATATATTAATAATTATATATATCATACCATATATGATATAATAATAGTCTTTTATCAACCTTTTATTAATAATAATTTGATAAAATTAATGTTTTGGTGATAATTTCATCATTTGTCAAGTATAATTTAGTATGGTAATTTTGGACCTTTTAATTTGAACTTGGTTATCATCTCAATAATTTTAACCATTATATAAATATCATGTATATTCATTATATATGTATTTATTGTATTCTATTAAAATTATAGATAGAAAATGAATTACACCATTCATGGATATGGTAGTCCATACTTCTGTAAGAATGTTTTTTCCATTTTTTCAATGGATAGAATGAGAGGAAAATTAATATTAATTAAACTATCAGGAATTTTTATAATTTCATATATAGAATATATTTTAATCAAATACATCCTTAATACTATCCATGTAAAAAAATAAAAAAAAAATTTCATATAGTTATATATTTAATATTTTTATTATTCTTCATATTTGTTTAAATGATTTAATCCCTTTAAATTAATCAATTTGAGATGATTTAAATAATTTTAATATTTTTGGTGGATTTTGGGATTTGTTGTGAAAATTTTTTATTTCTAGAAATTTAGTAGTTTTAGGGATCTTCTTTATTTAAGGAATATCTTTTACAATTTTGATCCAAATGGAGTGATTATTTTTTAAGCATTTTTTGTTCTTGAGGCACAAGTTTTTTTATAAACCAAGATCCAAATTCAAAACTCATTGGCCCAAAAAAAGAAATCTAGTGGACAATGTTTGATGGCGGATAAAATGGACCCCACCTTAGTTAATGAGGAATATCTTAGTCTACAGACCCCCAAATGAGGTGATTCTAACTTGTAGATAAATAAAACTCAAGGTTTCATGTTACCATTAAATTTATTGAATAAATTCGATCATTAAGGCATCAATTACATACACAAATGTCTAGGTAGTTTCCTTGAGAATAAAAAATCTTCATCTGAAATTTGATGTTATCTTTTGGGACACTTGTCTAAATCTGATGATATTTTGTGGGAACATGCACACAGATAGTGGAAAACATTAATGAAGACAGATTCTAAATTTTTACCATTTAATATATGAAACATCCTCAAATATACAATGGAATGAATATGGAGGGAATTTTCTCTACCTCTCAACCCTATTTATATGAGTGTCCACTTCTATTCAAGGTTATTGAAGAAGGATCAATAAGGGTTAGATTGGAGGATTGACATCTTGAAATGATTTTTATACACTCCTTTATTTTTTCATTATTTTTAAAATTCTCAATTATTCCCATTTTATCTCTAGTACCCTTCACATGGATAGGTAAAACCCTTGAGTGATTGTGGAAGGGGGATTTTCACTTTTTTAATATTGGGGTCTTGTACTTAAATGTTAAACTCCCTTTTTATATTTACTAATATTTATTTTTATTGTTGTCCAATTATCTTAATGTATTTTTTGGGTTTTCTTCCACTCATTGTTTACAGATTTGGTAGAAGAACTTAAAACTCCTTCCACCTAGTGCAATTTTATTAATCAAAAATATTGTGTTAAGTGGTGAGTTTCTAGAGATAATTGGTAAATGTTTAAAACTAGAGAACATTTTATATATTTATAAGGATACAAAATTCATGATCAAGACTTGAATTATTTATTTGGTAATTTTTTATTTACTTTCATGCATATAGGAGTCGGTTCCACTGTTTCCTTCAACCAAGGGTGATTGATGACTCGATCGAGGAGTCTTTCATTTATCAATCAATTTGTAGAGTAGGGGATGATATTTATGACTATTATGACATTTAAAAATGTGATCCCACCCTGAATCCACATCTCTATTCATCCACTTGTGTTCAAACAATTATTTTAATTTCTTTTTCTTTCTATTAAAACTAAAAAAGATATTAAAAACAACAACTCCTTCTTTATCAAATTTATGTGACAAACAAGATTGTTGTAAACTATTCTCTGGAGACAACCATGGTTTCTGATTAGTCACTGATAGTGGATAATATTAATTGTCAATATCTTAATAAAAATGTCTTCTGAAGTCCATAAACATCATTTTTAGTGTATTATAGAAATAGAACTTCATTTCTCATCTTAAATGCAATTCAAATTTAAAATACAAATTTTTCCCCAATCATTCATTTGTTTGTGAACAAAATTATTTTACTTTTCTGAATTTCATATTTTGGTATATGATTGATCACTTTGTTTGGAACATTTTTCCTTTTAGGATCGATGGATTAATCCAAATGGAAGATGTAGATTTTTGGGGATGAATGTAGAACTGTTCTGGAGAAAGCATAATGGGCCTAAGGCACATCAAACAAATGTGGGGCCCACAAACCCAGCCCAATGAAGATACAATTTTTACAGTAGAAATATAAAAATATGGGGATCATTTTATTCCACTGTATATGGAGCTAATTCTGAAGTTTTCATGATGATTAAGGGATTTGATGTTGAGATTTAAATGGTGGGCCCGATATGAATGCACATAAAGTCATCCCATCATTTCGACCCTAACATTAAAACAGATAAACTAAAGTTCCTGAAATTTTTAAATCTCATAGAGGAAAATTGTAAGAGAATATGTTTCTCCTATGACCCCTCCGAATTCGGCCTCCTTCAATAATAAATTCACACGTCAAAACGGGGAACGAATCTGGATGAATTGTCGGGTCAACTTCAAAAATTCGAATTCCCTTGATTTTCTCACCATCCTTTTAACTCTCCCAATTAATGGAAATGTAATTTATTTTTTGGGGTTGTTTCTAAGGATATGAATATGACTATATAAGGAGATGTTGGTGAAGGTAATTGGGATCAAATATTTATTTTTTGTTGCATGTTTAATTGCAAGGTTATGCTGCCAAAGTTCCTTTATAATATTTTCAATTTCCATGTAAGTTTATTTTTTGTATCTTTTTGTTCTTAATAAACATATTTATCTTATATATTTTCCATTTGATTTATTAAAACTACATTTTCACAAAGCACAATAATATATTTGTGTTTTGTTGAATTAGTTCACACATAGTTCTGAATTTCATTCACACACATGGAGGAGTTCTCGTTATTTCTGGGGATTTAATTTCATTAATCCAATTATTGTAAGCTATCTTCCACCCACCATTGAGAGTATACCATCAATGGAGGTCTAACCCTTTAATGTTTTGATCATAGGAGGATGAAAAGGATGGATTGAGTGTTATTTTATGAACGAATTTTTGTTAATTGGCTAATTAATTTAAGACTTCCATTATTCAGTTATTTCTACTCTTCATCTTCACTATGTTTGAGAAAGATAAATTCAAGTACTAAATGACCATATACCTTGGATAGATCATGATTATGGTTCTCTAAGTGTGTAGGTGATTTGTAATTGGTTTTATTAAGAAACAAACAAGAGAATGATGATGGTAGTGTTATTTTTGATGAATGGATTCATCAAGAATTAATAAAACCAAAATTGTCTAAAGAAGTAAAATTCATTCAATCCACCCCTAGCATAATCCTAAGATCAACCTATTTTCATTGAATTGAATTCACTTAGGTTTCTTAGTGTTCTTTAAAACCATCCAAAAATCAAAACCATGTTGGCCACTTCATAGCCAAAAATCTACCTCATAGGTTGTGTGTCTTAGGTATCTTGTTAGGTCTCATTGGATTAGACAACCCAACCTAAACTACAAGGACCATTCTACCTTCATATCTTGGGTAAATATTTTGTGTGAATCAATGTTTAGCACCGTAGCTGGGGACCTTAGTAAGTTAACCTAGACACACACATATTTTTCTCACCCCCAATATCATTCTCATGGAAGGCCATTTTGAACAAACCCAAACATGGGGCACCCCTCACAACATTGAATACCCTACACCAATTGTGATGTACAATAGCCATTATAGTTTATATTAGTGGGGAAATCAACATCAAATTGAGGCACAATTTTTTAAATCTTATGCTCCACAAAACATTCAAACCTATAATGAGTTTATATCCCAACAATGCCAATTTGAATATCCTCTTTTGGAATTCCAAAAAATTAATTATCCTCCTGAATTAGACAATATTCCTCAACCCCTCATCCAACTTGATCAACAAATTATTGAAAAATTATGTCAACAAATGGAGATAATGAATTATAAGGTTTTATCCATGAGAGTATAACTATAAATAATTGAATATTTTTTGGAACCCACTCCAACTCAGGTTGTCCATTCTACATCACTTATAGAAAAATATTGTTACCCACATAACTTATTTGAATTTAGTGAAGAACCCTCTTTAGAATCTTGGAAAATAGAGTTAGATAATGAAGTTAATTGGTCAGGTAATTTTGAAAGTCAATCTGAAGAACATGAAAGAATTTTTAATGAGTGTTTAAATCAGGATGAAATTCATTTCATGAATTCACAAGAAGAAACTTTTTCTTCATGGAATGAAAGTCTGGAATATTTCTCCAATGATGATTTTTTAGAAACAATAATCACTGAACCATTAGGAGAAATCACAAACATCAAATATATACCCATTCATGAAACTCGTCTAGAAAATTTTGGGGTTGAATCTTAAATTAAAAGGGAACCAATTGTGTTGGGAAATTTTGAAAATGAAATTGATTTTGATTCTAATTCCTTATCTGTGTTTGACTGTACTATCCAAACTGAACTCAAAATCAATGTCCTTACTTCCCAACTCAGGCATCCCATCATAGTTTATAACCATAACCTTGCATTAGTAATTCATTCATCTCATGAAACCCATAAAGGGGGGTTAACCCTTCAATCTTAGGAAAGACTATAGAAGAAACTGGATTAACCATTACTGAAATTCCTTGGATTTTTACACTCCATGTTGAACATGGGTTTTTACATGACAAAAAATGAAAGAGAAAAATCAATATCAATATTGTATAAGTGGAGAAATATGGTTTTGTTAAAATGTTGACAGTTGGTATTGGATAAGTTGGGGTGTTCAAGTCGAGCTAAATACTTTAAATTAAGAGCTTTCAGGGAGGCAACCTGGAATCTGTCTTTTTTATTTCATTTTGTGTGTTTTTGTGTGTTATCATGTTTCCAATCCTTATGAATCACCTTTATTTTTCAAATAGTATCAATAAATAATTTTGATATATAAAAAATAAAAAAAAATTCAAACTCTGAATATGATATTACCTTAGACTGTTGACTTGTTCTTATATTATGAGTATGGATGGGTATAAAAGGGGAGCGTCGTATTCATTAGTGTCACGTGGGGTGATCTCTGAGTAATTCCTTACCCAGAAATTTAAAATGAAGATAATGTATCATCAGTGTATTTTGTTTTATTTTATAGGTTAAAAAATTAAAAGGACATGTCGTAAGTCGTAGGGAAAAGCCCATCAGAGCCATCCAAGCCGTTGAGACTCGAATCCAGGAATGAAGGGAGACTATGGCACACACATTCATCATCTACCACCTAGTGAATCCATTATATTATTATCATTTTAAATTTCCTCTTTGAACAAATCTCACATACCCCCTTCTATGTTTTCTTTAAACACTAGGGACAGTGTTATTCTATGTTGGGGGGAGATGAAATAAAAAATGTTTTTTTTAATAAGAAGATGCATGGAAAGAAAAATTCCATTATCCATGAACATGATAACACACATTACTAACTCTGAAATTGGATATCAAATAATTTTGCATGCCTTGATTCTGATTTTAATGCTTGTTTAAGTTCATGAGCAAAGTTTTTGGAAAGTGGAATTGTCTGATGTGATTATTCAATGCTTACATTTTCACCCACTTAATAAAAATTCCACAATTCACGTCTACTGGATATTGGGTGTAAATTTGAGTTCTTGGTTCCCTTTCATTACATGATAGGGTTTTGGGGTCACTTTTTGTTTAATTTGAGTATAAAAAAACAAAAAAAAACAAAAAAAACAAAAAAAATTGAAAAAAATAATGACCACATAGAGCAATATTTTTTCCAAATGCGTGGCGTTCGGCACTTGGGGATAATGACTCAATAGTTTTCTTTCATGTATTTAGTCTTTTCATATCTATTGTGGTTATGAAAATATAAAAAAACTAAAAAAATCAAAAAAAATTGGATACTCATCTTAAGGTTTAATGTGATTCCCACCTACCGCTTCTATTTTTTCCCCTTGAACAATAAAATGGGCCCCATATATTTTTTGATGCACTACACTTTATCATGATAAATTGAAATTGAATGAAATGTGGTTATAAATTAGAAAAATGGAATGGGATTGGGCTTGGGATATGCTTATGCACCTAGCTTGTTTTAAATAATTTTTATGGGTTTCATAATTTTTTTGGTATGAGGACTTTGGTTGAGTAATGTGTATTAAAATGTTTTTGGAGAAAGGGAAATTGGATTTCATATATTTAATATATTTTGCTCGAGACTAGCAAAACTCAAGTTGGGGGGGTGATTAGTCACTGAAAGTAGCTAATATTAATTGTCAATATCTTAATAATAAAGTGTTCCAAAGTCCATAAACATCATTTTTAGTGCATTATTGAAATAGAACTTCATTTCCCATCTTAAATGAAATTCAAGTTTAAAATTAAAATTTGGGCTCAATCATTCATCAGTTTTTGGACAACATTATATTAATTTGCTGAATTTTATATTTTGGTATATGATTGATCAATTTGTTTGGAACATTTGTTCGTTTAGGATCGATGGATGAATCCCAATGGAAGATGGAGATTTTTGGGGATAAATGCAGAAATTTTCTGGAGAAATCATAATGGGCCTAAGGCCCATCAAACAAATGTGGGGCCCATAAACCAAGCCCAATGAAGCTAAAATTTTTACAGTAGAAATATGAAAATATCGGGATCATTTTATTCAACTATAGACAAAGCTAATTCTGAAGTTTTCGTGAAGATAAAGGGATTTTAAGATGATATTTATATTGTGGGCCTGATATGAATGCACATAAAGTCGTCCCACCATTTCGACCATAACTTCCAAACAGATGCACCAATGTTCCTTAACGTTTTAAAGATCATAGATTACAGATGGTTGAGCATAGTTATCTTCTATGACCCCTTCGGATTCGGCCTCCTTCAATAATAAATTCACACGTCGAAACAGTCGACGAATCTGGATGAATTTTTGGGACAACTTAAAAATGTCAA
The DNA here is from genome assembly GCA_963277665.1 of Viscum album. Lineage (NCBI taxonomy): Eukaryota > Viridiplantae > Streptophyta > Magnoliopsida > Santalales > Viscaceae > Viscum > Viscum album. Next base: position 1,276,314,810 of record OY728135.1, read on the forward strand.
ATTCCCTAGACTTTCTCACCCTCCTTTTAACTCTCCCAATTAATGGAGATGTGATTTATTGTTGGGGTGTATCTAGGGATCTGAATATTCCTATATAAGAAGCTTGTGGTTAAGGTAATTGGGATTAAATATTTATTTTTTGTTGCTTGTTTAATGTTAAGGTTATGCTTCCAAAGTTCCTTTGTAATGATTTCAATTTCAATGTAAGTCTCTTTTTGTATCTCTATGTTCTCAATCAACATATTTATCATATATATTTTCAATTTAATTTATTAAAAGAAAATTTTCACAAATCACAGTGATATATCTTTGTTTTGGTGAATTAGTTCACACATAGGTGTGAATTTCATTCACACACACTGAGGAGTGCTCGTTATTTTTGTGGTTTTAATTTCTTCAATCCAATTATTTTAAGCCATATTCGGCCACCCATTAAGAGTATAACATCAATGGAGGGATAAATTTTTAATGGTTTGATCGTAGTAAGATGCAAAGGATGGATTGAATGTTATTTTATGAACGAATTGTTGTTAATTGGCTAATTAATTTAAGACTTTCATTCCTTAGTTATTTTTACTCTTCATCTTCACTGTGTTTTAGCAAGCGATATTCAAGTACTAAATGACCATATACCTTGGAGAGATCATGAATTTGTTTCTCTAAGTGTGTAAGGGATTATTAATTGTTTTTATTAAGCACCAAACTAGAAAATGATGAAGGTAGTGTTATTTTTGATGAATGGATTCATCAAGAATTAATAAAACCAAAATTCTCTAAAGAAGTAAAATTCATTCAATCCACCGTGAGAATAATCCTAAGATCAACCCATTTTCATTGAATTGAATTCACATAGGTTTCTTAGTGTTCTCTAAAAACATCCAAAAATCAAAACCATCTTGGCCACTTCATAGCCAAAAATCTACCTCATAGGTTGTTTGTCTTAGGTATCTTATCAGGACTCAGTGGATTCGACAACCCAAGATAGACTACAAGGACCCTTCTACCTCCATCTCCTGGGTAAATTTGAGCGTGAATCAGTTACCCACTGTAGTACAATTTAACATAGGAAATATTTTTTTTTACACCCTACAATAGGCTCATGTAAAAACATGACGTCATTTCTAGGGAGGTAGGGAGAACATTTTTTTCCTTTCTATATGTTTCTTTTCTTGTTTATTCTTTTATCTTTAAAATTGCATGAATATAACCTCAAACATTGAACATTTCCCAATAGATCCATAAATTAATAGAACATTGTTGAATATACTTATAAAGTTTTTTTCAATCTAAATTATAGGACATTTCCCTTATAGATTTCAGTGAAGCTTCAAGTATTTACTCTGAGCCTATCATCTTGGATGGAAATCAAAAACTAACCATTAGAGACCTTCGTGCACCTCAATGACTTCATATAAATGATCAAATTTCCATAACAGTGATAAAAAATTATTTTGAGGTGAAACCTTACATGAATCCATTACATCCAAAGTTTAATTGCATGGCAGGTGAAGATTCAAACATATTAAATAGTTTACACATGTCTACTCAAATTTTAGACTACATGGAGAAGCTGAGGAACAAGTAAAGTGAATGGGGTTCCCATTTTCATTTGAAGGAGATACCAAAGAATGGTATTATGGTCTAAAACAAGGTCATGTGGATGATTGGAATTACTTGGTGAGATGCTTCATCCAAAGATTCATCGACACCTCCAAAATCACAACCATTATAAAAGAGATCTATGTCATCATTAAATCATCTAGATAAAACCATTACATTTACTAGGAAAGATTTTAAAATATTTTTTCTATCTTCCCACATCAAGAAATTGAGGAACACCATATTATTTTATTATTTTATCAAGGATTAATGGAAAATTATAGAAACATTCTTGATTCATAATATATAGGTGCATTGATTGATAAGTCAATAGAATAAGATAAGGGCTTGATTGAGATGATCTCTCTGAACATTCAAATGTTTATTATAAAAGGTACTAGTAATAGAGGAATTCTTAAGGTAAAACTTTTAATCCATAACCTTTATGGGAAAATAAGATTGATGAGATAGCCAGTATGGTGAGACAGGTGGCATTGAAGAAAGTGAGTGACAAACAAGCATCAGCTATGTTATGTGGTTTATGCGTATCACCTGATCATTTAATTGACCACTATATTGAAATACAAGGAATGGAATCTTGTGTGTCATCCTTTTAAAATAGTTTTTTCTAAAAAATCAAGGATGTAGAGAGCCTTACCATGTTAAATATGGATTTAGAAATTAGAAGAATCTAGAAAGCCCCCATACTAAAACCAATTCCAAAACCAACCCCCATTACAGCAAAAACGACCAAACCCACCACCATTTTAACAAAAGAAATCATATACTAGCCTTCACACCACCAGCCTCCCACATAACAAAGACCATATGATCAACCATACACTAGCACACAACCATATTTGGAATAGATAAAGTCTATGTATGATTACTTAGAATATAAGGTTGATAAACTAGAAAATATGTTGAGATGTTTTGTTGAAATCATGTTCAAAAACCCAGGTAAACATCCTTCCTAGATAGTAAAAAACACCAGGAATAATAGAAGAAAGAGGAGGAGGAGAGGTATAGTCTATGGAAGAAGAGTAAATAAACACCATTTAAAAGGACACAAATGGAAAAGAAAAAATTACCCCCACAATTTCAATAAATTATTATTGAATCAAAGAAATTTTAGGAAGAATAATGTCAAAAGGAAATTATGGACACCTTCTATAAAGTTGAAATTAATATCCCTTTTCTTTAAGTACTCAAAAAAATTAAAAGTAATGATTAATTTTTAAAGGATTTTATCATATAGAAGAGTGTAATTCAATGGAATTAAAGGATAAAATTGGGAAGAAGTGTATCATCCCTTATCACACCATATTTTCCAACCAAATGTCATGATCCAGAGATGTTTTCCATTCAATGAACCATTGGTTCTTTAAATTTATCTAATGCTTTGAGTGATCTAGGATCTAATATTAATAAATTTTCTCAATTATTATACATTAATTTACATATTAGAGACTTAAATCCAACAGGATTGGTGTTCCATCTTTCAAATAGATCCACAATCTTCTGAGCATGAGTTCTAGAGAATTTCCTTGTGAAATTCAAGGATCTCTTGTCCCCAACTGAATTTTATGTGCTGAATATGGAAGAAGATAGGATCCTGACACACATATCCATAATTTTTGGGAGACCATTATTGAATCTATCCAAAATTATCATCAATGTACATAATGGGACACTCACCATTGATTTTCGAGACAACATTGTCCAGTTTAATATTTTTTAATCCATAAAAACCGATTAGATGATCACAAACTCTTTTCACTCTCCTATGAATTTGGTACTAAACCCAATAATGAATCGGGTATGTTCCATGAATCATTAGCCTTAGACTAGACTTATTCCATTGAAAATATAATTGAACATGTGGATGCATGAAATAATGATGATTATGATTCTATGTTGTAGGGGTAGGTAAAATATAATTTCTTTGAAGACTTTTTAAATGATAAAGATGATGATATTATTTCCTGTGTATAGTATTTACAACCATTGTAAGTGGGGAACATTATCTAGGTTTCATCTATTGAGAATCCCCTTGATCATGAATTGAAACCACTCCCAATTGATTTGAAATATTTGTACCTTAGTGAAGTAGATAAATTACTAGTGATAATTTCTAATAATCTATTTGAAACATAAGAAAATAATTTATTTATCTTTTGAGATAGAATTTAAATGAAATCTGTGATGATTAGGTGATATCCCTAGAATAACCCCAAAAATATTCTCACGTAGAATTTTTATTACAGGATATTCCAAACCTATTAGACAAGCCCAAATGAGGTTGAATGGCGCCTTGATGTAGGTTATAAAGAACTCTATCAAGGAATTATTGGAATTTGGGATCATTAATCCCATCTCATATTCACAATGGGTTGTCCCTATTCATGTTGTTCTAAAAATATATTGTCCAAAAAAAATATATGGAATGAAAAGAATGAATTAATCCCTATGTTAATTTAGAATAGCTAGAGAGTGTGCATTGATTTTAGAAAGTTGAATCTGATCACATGGAAAAATAATTTCCTCATACCCTTTATTGACTAAATGTTATATATATTGGTTGGGAGAACTCATTATTTCTTTTTGGATAGATTTCCCAGTTATTTTCAGGTACCCATTTCCCATAAGGATCAAGAGAAGACAACTTTTGCTTGTACCATTGGAACTTTGGGATATAAAAGGGTGTCATTTGGATTATGTAATAATCTAGTTATATTTCATAGGTTCATGGTAAGTATATTCTTTATCACATTAGAATATTTTGTGCATTATTTAACAGTTTTTAGAAATTATAATGACCATTTTTTGAAAATTCTGGAAACGTTTTGAAAACCTAAATTGAAAATAATCTTGTGTTAAAATTTTAATATTGTTATTTCATGGTTGAGAGTGGAATTTACATTGGGCAAGTAATTTCAAAAAATAAAATTAAAGTTGATAAATAAAAAATTGAAGTGATAAATTCTTTTAATTTCCCAACCTATGTGATGTATGTTAGATCATTTTTAGGACATGTAAGATTCTACATGAGGATTATCAAAGATTTCATTGTGATTGTTCACCCTATATCTATATAGATTTTAGAAGATTATCATTTTTATTTCAATGGTTTATGTAGGGTATTATTTGATGAGATGAAGAGGGGATTGATTACACCACCCATGATGCAACCAACAAAACTAGGATGAACCATTTCACCTACTTTACGATGCTTCCAACCAAGCAGTTAGAGATGTTTTTTCTTAGTGAATTGGGAGAAGGATAAAAATCATTTGTTATGCCTCAAGAACCTATTATGAAACTAAATTAAATTGCACAAACATATAAAAAGTGTTTTTTGAATTATTTTTTTCATTAGAATGATTTTGATCATATCTTCATGGAACAAAAGTCACTATTTTTTCTGATCATGCATCACAAAGGTACATAATAAAGAAAGATAATGCTAAACCGAGGTTAGTGAGATGGATGCTATTGCTATAGGATTTTAACTTAGAAATAAAATACAAGAAGGGATCTTAGAACTACATGATTGATCATTTCAGTAGACTTCCCTACACTCCTGAAACTAAAATTCATGAAAAATAACCATTGAATAATCACCTTCCAAGAGAGCAGTTGTACTTGGTTGAAGGAGAAGTGCCATGGTGTAAGAATATATTAAATTATATGGTAACACCTCATGACTCATCTCATTTTAATTATCACCAAATTCGTAAAATAAAATCTCAATCTAGATATTACATTTGTGATGATCAATTTCTTTGGATGATTTGTAATGACCAAGTGATTAGAAGATGATTGACTGATTATGAAATTGTTTCATTCTTTGAGTCTTTTCACACTTTATCGTGTTAAAGAAAATTGGGACCAGAAAGGATAGAAAGTAAGTTTTTAGAATCTAGACCTCATTGTCCAACCCTTTCTAAATATTCTTATGAATTTTTTAAAAGGTGACAAAGATGTTCGTTCTATAGAAAAGTTTCATAGAGACTGGAAATTCCCCAACAACGAATTACCAATTGTGAGATTTTTAATGTATGGGGGATAGATTTTATGGGTCATTTCCAATTTTCTTTCATAAATTCTTATATCATTATTGTGGTTTATTATGTTTTAAAATGGGTAGAAACCAAAGCCACCAAGACTAAAGATGCTATTTTTTGTAATGTTTTAAGGGTTAAATATTTTGTAGGTTTAGAGTGCCCAGAGAAATTATCAGTGATCAAGCGAAAATGTTTTTTTAATAGGAGTCTGAAGAACTATGGGGTTTGTCATAAAACATAAACTCCCCATAATATATAGATTAATGTAAAATATAAAGTATTCAGTAGAAAAATCAAAGGAATCATAGAAATGATTATTTATCCAGATAGAAATTACTAGATCCAATGGTGGGAATACACTTTATGGGCTTACAAGATAGCCTATAGGACCATGATTAGGATGAGTCCATATTGGAAGATTTTTTGGAAAAGATTCCACATACCAATGGAATTGGAGCATAAGTCATATTGGGTTGTAAGAAAGATGAATTTGGATCTTGAAAGCACTGGGAAAGAGATAATATGGCAGTTTTTAGAGCTATGGGAAATTATAAGGGAAACATTTGAAAATTATAGGATTTACAAAGAGAGAACAGGAGTGTCTCATGAAAAGATGATCCTTTCGAAACACTTCAATCCTGTAGGGAAAGTGTTTTTATTAAACTCAAGACACATTTTGATTCTAGGTAAACTTCTTTCCATATGGGAGGTTCCATTTATAGTTACTCGTGTATATCTTTTCAGTGTGCTACATATTTTGAGGGATGGAGAGCATGAGCCATTACTTTTTAATCAACACAAGATGAAAAAATTACATAGGACAATTGCATTAGATATAGTGGAGGATAAAACACTCCTCTAACCTATCTATTAATAAATCCACCAGGTCATACCTCTCCATCACATGTTTTTGTTAATAAGATTCATTTTCAAATCTACATACATCATAAATCCATATCAATTCATTAATGACACTACATAATTTTGTCGGTGCATGCACAATAGATAGTGTAAAAAAATTCAGGAAGACAACATCCCATAATTTTTCTATTTAATATATTAAACATACTCAAACATTTAGTGGAATGAATCTAGAGGGAAATTTTTCTACTTCTCAAACACATTTATTTGATTTTACACTTCCATTCAATGTTATAGAAGAAGGATCAAGAGGGGATATTCTTGAGGATTGGAATCATGATGTTCTTTTTAATTCCTATTTTCTTTTTTTTCATAGTTTTATAATTCTCACATGCTCCCCTTTCAACTATACTACCTTTTACATAGAGGGATAAACCTCTTGAGTGTTTGGGGAAGGGGGGGTTTCACTTTTCTAAAGTTGGATTCCTATTATTGAATGTAAAACTCTATTTTTATATTGAATGGTATATTTTTTTAGTGGTGTATAGTTTTTATAATTTGATTGTATTTTGGGTTTTTCACACATTTTTTATATCTTTGGTTGAAGAACTGAAAACCCCCTCTGCCAAGTGAAATTTGTCTCAATCGAGCAGATTGCATCGGGTAGTGAATGTCTAGAGATCATCAGCACATGTGTCAAACTAGTGCGATTTTTCTAGATATATGGAGAAACAATTCCCGATCGAGACATTCTTTATTTTTTTGGTAATTGTTTATGAACTTTCATGAATATAGGAGTCAGTTCTATTTCTTCCTTTAACCAAAGGTGATTGATGACTCAATCTAGGAGTACTTAATTTATCATTCATTTGGAAGAAACGGTGATGATATTTATGACTATGAAGAAATTTAATAATTTCATCCAAACCTAACCCAATCACTATTTTCATACACTTGTGTTCATTCCTTTATTTTAACTACATTCTTTCTTTTAAAACTCAAAAAAAATCAAAAACAACCACTTCTTCTCTATTAAATTTATGTGAAAAACATGATTTCTGTGCAATCCTCTCTAGATAAATCCTAGGTTACCCACATTAATACTTTTTAACATAGTAAATATTTGTTTTTGTCACACCCCATGGGAGGAATGTGTAAAAAATTGTGTTGTTGCTGGGGAGGTAGTTCCAATATTTGTTTTTATTTTCTCTCTCATTATTGTCACTTTTCTCATTTTGTCTTCAGAATTTCATAACTGGAACCTCAAACATTTAAACTTGACCCATAGATCCATAAATTGACATAACCTTGTTTAATATACATATAAACCTTAATTTTAAATCTAAATTTTAGGACATTTCTCTTACAAACTTGAGTGAAACTTCAAGTGTTCTCTCCTAGCTAGTCATCATGGCTAGAAATCAAAACATAACACTTAGATACCTCTCAACACAACAAATCCTTAATAAAAATAATCAACATTTCATGACAGTGTTAATTTTTTTTTATACGATACCTAATGTTTTCTTCCAAAGTTTCATAGTTTCAGATGTGTAGATCCAAACAAACATATTAAAGAGTTCACACATGTTTACTCAAATTTCAGACCTCATGGAGTAGTTGAGGAACAAGTAAAGTGGAAGGCATTCACATTTTTTTAGGAGGATTTTGAAGGAATTTTTGTATGGTCTACATCCATGAGATTTAGATAATTATAATGACTTGGTGAGATGCTTCTTGAAATGATTCTTCCCCACCTCCAAAAGCAAAGCCACCAGTCAATCATATAGAGAAACCCTTAGGAATATTGGGAAGAATTTAAGGATATTTTTATGAGCTACCCACATCAACCAATTGAGGATAAACACTATCTTGTTTTTTATAAAGTCTTAATGGATAATGATATAAACCTTCTAGATGCATCATCTGGAGGTGCATTGATTGAAAAGTCACCAGAATAAGCTATGGGATTGATTGAGAAGATCAGTTATAACTCACAACGGTTTGGTATAAGAGTTATTGATGAAAAAGGAATTTATGAGGTAAGAACATATAATCCATCACCTTTATAAGAATATAATATTGATTATATAGACAATATGGTGAGATATATGGCCTCGAACAAGTGAGTGGCCAATAAGCACTGGCTAAGGTATGTGGTTTCTTCTCACCACTAGATCATTTCACTGACCAATGTACTAAGATATTGGTAATGGAAACTTGTGTGAAATCCTTTCAACCGATGTAGTTACAAAAACATAAAGGATGTAGATATCATAACCATGTTGAATAAGGATTTTGAAATAATAATAATCATGTAAGACCTGCATACCAAAACCAATTCCAAAACCAACCCTGATTTCAGTTACAACTCCAAAACCCACTACCATTTCAACAAAATAAATATCATAATCGTTCTTCACACCACCAACCACCAACATTCCCAAGACCCTATAGTCAACCATCCACCAGTACAAAACCTTCTACTGAATACTTATAGTACAAGTATGATGACCTAGCAGATAATGTGGATAAGATTTCAAACATGGTGGGAATCTTTGTTGAAATCTTGTCAAAAAACATAGGAAAAATTCTTTCCCAGACAATATTAATCCCAAAAGAGAATGTGAGTATGATAAAAATAATAAGTGGAAATGAACTCTCACCACCAAAATCACATGAACCTAAATCAATACCACTTGAGTCGAGGGATAATGAATGTGTAAATTCTGAAAATTATATGAAAATGCACCATGAAGAAAAAAAATAAAGAAGAGGGGGAGAGGGATAGTTAGAGTAAGAAGAGAAAAGAAACAGCATTGAAAAGGTAAAAAAGTGATAAGAAGTACTTACCAATTCCATTTACATTAAGGATAACTGAATCAAAGAAATTGCAGGAATAAACACTTCAAAAAGAAATTTTGGACGTCTTCTAGAAAGTTGAAATTATTAATCCCCCTCATGAATCACTAAAAAAAAATAAAATATTCTGATAAAATTTTAAATGATTATTTCACCAAGAAGATGATACTTCAAGGTAATGAATGAAAAAACATAAGAAGAAGTGTCTCACCCCTTATCACACCACATTTTCCAACTAAATGTCAAGATCAAGGAACATTTTCTATTCCATGACCCATTGGTTCTTTAAATTTATATAATGATATTTTTAAGATAGGTGCTTCAATTAATGTATTCCTTCACTTATTATACACTTATTTCCAGATGGGAGACTTTAATCCCACAAGAGTGGTGGTCCATCTTGCAAATAGATCCACCATCTTCTTAGCATGAGTTCTATAGGATTTCCTGGTGAAAGTTAAGGATATCTTATTACCAACTGAATTTTTTGTACCGAATATAGAATAAGATAAGATCCTAGATCACTCACCCATCATTTTAGGGAAACCTTTCATGAGTATTTCTAAAACCATCATAAATTCTAATGAATAGACACTCTCTAGGGATTTTGGAGCTAGAAATGTCCACTTCAATATATTTGAATCCATAAGGCACCCATCAGATGATCGCTCACTCTTTCCACTCTACCATGATGTTGGTACTAAACCCTTTGAAGAATCAAGTATGTGCCAAGAATTATTATACAAAGAGATAATACTTCCATTGAAAATATTATAAAACATTTGTATTCCCTAAATACTAGATATTCTGATTTCATGTGGGAGGAAGAAATAAAATCTAATTTATTTGATGATTTTTTAAATGGTGAAGAAGATTATATAATTTATTTTTTGTAGTATTTCTAACCACTGGAAGTGCGGAATGTTAGTTTAGTTTCATATCTTGAGAAGTCTCATGGTCTAGAATTAAAACCACTCCCTAATGATTTGAAAAATGTGTACCTTATCAAGGGAGAGAAATTACCATTGATAATTTATTATAATCTTTCTAAAACCAAATAAAAATAATTGATTGCTATTTTTAGAGATAATTTCCAAAAAATAGGGTGGATTTCAGGTGATATCCCAGGAATAAACCCAAAAATATGCTCACATAGAATTTTTTTTGGGAGATTCCAAACATGTCAAACAGCCCCAAAGGAGGTTGAATCCCACCTAGATAGAGTTTGTGAAGAATGAAATAGAAAATATATTGGATTATAGGATCATCTATCCCATATAGGAATCAAAATGAGCTATCCCCATTTATGTAGTTCCAAATAAACTGGCCTAACAACTATGAATTATGAAAAGAATGAATTAATCCTTGTGAGAATTTAGAATAGATAGAGAGTGTGAATTGATTTTAGGAAGTTACATCAGGACACTCAGAGCGATCATTTACCGACAATTTTTATTGATTAGATGTTTTATATATTGGCAAGGAGATATCATTATTTCTTTTTGGATGTATTTTCAGTTTATTTTCCGATGGCCATTTCCCTAGGGGATCAAGATAAGATAATCAATACTTGTCACATAGACACTTTTTCAAATAAAAGGATGTAATTTGAATTATGTAATTCTCCAAGTACATTTTTTCGGTGAATGGTAAGTATATTTTTTGATCACATTGAATATTTATTGGAGGTTTTCTTGGATGATTTCATAGTTTTTGTAAATTCTTTTAACCATTTTTCTAAAAATTATGGAAAACGTTTTGAAAAACTACACTAAAAGGAATCTTGTTTGAAATTTTCAAAAGTGACATTTCATGGTTGAGAGATGAATTTTCCTTGGTCATGTCATTTTGAAAATGTAATTGAAGTTTATAACTCAAAAATTGAAGTGATAAGTTCTTTTTCTTAACCAAGTTATGTGAATCATATTAGATAATTTTTAGGATATACAGGATTCAACAGGAGGTTTATCAAAGATTTCGATAAGACTGATCTCCCCCTCTCTATATTTCTTTTGAAATATTATGATTTTAATTTCAATGTTTCATATAGTTAAAACTTTGATGGTTTGAATAGTATATTGATTACACCACCCGTGATGCAACCACAAAATTGGGAAGAACTATTTGATATACTTGTGTATTCTTCCAACCAAGAATTTGGAGCATTCCTTTCTCATAAAATTAAGGGAAGTCCAAAACTCATTGCATATTCCTCAATAACCATGGATTAAACTCAATTAAATTACACAACCATAGAAAATTATTTTTCAGTAGTTATTTTCTCTTTAGAAATATTTATACCATATCTCCTTGGAACTAAATTCGGTGTGTTTTCTGATTATGAAGAACATAGGAACATGATAGAGAAGGCTAAAGCTAAACCAATGTTATTGCTATGAATTCTATTTCTCCGGGAGTTTAACATAGAAATAAATTATAATAATGTATTTTAGAACCAATTGGTTGATCATTTTAGTATACTTCCCAACACTTCTGAAGTTGAAATTCTAGAAAAAGAACCATTGAATGGTCACCTTCTTAGAGAAGAATTGTACTTGGTTGAAGGAAAAGTTCCTTGCTATACTAATGTGGTCAGTTATCTGGTAACATTTTAGGCCCCACATCATTTCAATTCTCAACAAATTCAATAACTGAAAGGTGAATCTATATATTACATTTGGGATCATCCATTTCTTTAGAATAGTTGTAATGACTAATAGATAAGAAGATGTTTTCTTGAGTGTGAAATTTGTTCTGTCTTTCAGTATTGTCATGCATTAACTTGTGGAGGCCACTTTGGACCTCAAATAACAACAAGGAAGGTTTTAGAATATGGACATTATTGGCTAACCCATTTTAAATATTCTCATGAATTTTTGAAAACGTGGAAAAGATCTAAGTTTTATAGAAACATTTCAAAGAGAAAAGAAATTACCCAAAAACCACTTAATTTTTAGATATTTTTAAAGTCTCAGGGATATATTTTATAAGACATTTTCCATTATTATTTGGAAATTTTTATATCCTACTTGCCGTTGATTATGTTTTAAAATGGGTTGAATACAAATCCACTAGTACTGACGATGCTAAAGTTGTTTCTGATTATGTCAAGGCAGTCATATTTTGTAGGTTTGATGTACCTAAAGCCATCATTAGTGATCAAGGGACTCACTATTGCAATAGGATAATAGAGGATTTTCTAAATAAGTATGGGGTTCATCTTAAAAAATCAACTCCCTACCAACCAAAGACTAATGTAAAAGATTAAGTATACAATAGCGAAATAAAAAGAATCAAGAAAGAAACTATTAACATGAACAGGAAGGACTAGAGCCAAAGGTTATAAGAAGCTTTATGGGCTTACATAACAACATACAAGACCATGTTTGGAATGATTCCATATAGGCTGAATTATGGGAAATATTTCACCTACTTGTGGATTTGGATCATAAGGCGTATTGGGATATAAGGAATATTAATTTGATCTTGAAATCAGTGGGAAAGAGAAGAGACTGTAGTTGCAGGAGCTAGAGGAAATTAGAAGGGAAACATTTGAAAATTCTAGGATTTACAGAGTAAGAAAAAACTGGATCATGAAAAGATGATGAAACCAAAAAACATCAATCTTTGAGATAAAGTGTTGTTATTCAAATCCAGAGTCATGTTGATGCTAGGAAAATTTTGTTCCAGAAGGGAGGGTAAATTTATAGTAACTCATATATATCATTTTGATGTTGTGTAAATTGTGAAGGATGAATAGAACGATCCATTCAATATTAATGGATATAGGATGAAGAAATTACATGGGACCATTCTATAATATCTAGTGGATGAGATCACACAACTCTAACCTGTATATCAATAAAAGTTATCAAGTAGTACCTCTCCTTTACACTTTCTTGTTGCTGTGATTCATTTTCAAATCTACTTACATGATACATACACTTTAATCCATTAAGGACACTATATTATTTTCTGGGTTCATACACAATAGAAAGATGGAAAAATTTCATGAACAAAACTTCCCAATATTCTTCCAATTATCATATGAAACATACTCAGACTTTCAGTGGAATGAATCTAGAGGGAATGGTTTCTCCCTGTCAACACTATTTATATGAGGGTCCACATCCCTTAAAATTTGTTGATGAAGGTGAAAGAAGGAATTTTATTGGGGATTTAATTCTTGAACTGATTTTTATTTTCACTTTTCTTTTTTCTTAGTTTAATAATGATCACTTCTTACCATTTCAACTATATTACCATTCACATCGAGGGGTGAAACTCTTAAGTGATCGGGGAAGGGGGAGTTTAACTTCGATTGTGTCTAATTCTTGTTCTTAAATTTAAACCAAAATTTATATATTGAATTATATCTATTTTACGTGGTGTCTAATTATCTTAATGTGATTATATTTTGTGTTTAGTTTCACTCATTTCCTATAGCTTTGGTTAAAGAAATTCAAACTCTCTCTGCCTAGGGCAATTTTTCTCGATCTAGAAGATTATGTTAGGTGGTAAGTTTCTAGTGATCATTGGATCATTTGTGGAACTAGTGATATTTTTATAGATTTATAAGAAGTAAAAAAATCCTGATTAGGGCTTCACTTAGATATTTTTTAATTTTCTATGGACATTGACGCACATAGGATTCATTTCCATTCCTTGATTCAACAGAGGGTGATTGGTGACTCGATCAAGGAGTATTTCATTTATAATTCAATAACAAGAAAGTGGGATGATGTTTACATTGAAAAATGTGATCCTACCTTAATCCCATCACTCCCTTCAACCACTTCTGTTCAAACCATTATTTTAATTTCTTTCTTTCTATCAAATCTAAAAAAACAACCTCTTCTTCATTCTAAAATTTAAGTTCCAAATGTGATTGTTGTGAAATAAACTCTAGAGAAAACATAGGTTACCCACTTTAACTTATTCTTATATAGGAAATATTTGTTTTGAAACACCCCATTACAGGCTTATGTAAAAACATAGCACTGTTACTGGGGAGGTAGAGCAACATTTTTTTTTCTTTTCTCTCAATTTCATTCCACTTTTATTCTTTTTCCATCAAAATTACATGACTATAACCTGAAACACTGAACCTCTCCCTCTAGATCTATAAATTGAAATAAACTTGTTGAATGTACTTAGAAACCTTAATTTTAAATCTGAATTAGAGAGCATTTCTCTTTATGACTTGAGTAAAACTTCAACTGTTCACTCTAAGCCTGTCATCATGGATGAAAATTGAAACATAACCCTTATAGACCTATATGAACCACAATTACTTAATAAAAAAATATAATTCCCATTCTAGTGTTAAAAAATGATTTTGAGATGAAGAATAATAATATTCCATCAGTTCCAATTTTTCATAGCTTGGAAGATGAAGATCCAAAAAAACATATTAAAGAGTTTACACATGTCTTCTCAACATTCAAGCCCTGTGGAGTTATTGAGGAACAAGTTTAGTTGAAGGAATTACCATTTTCATTAGAAGTATATTCCAAATAATGGTTCTATGGCCTATGTCCAGGAGATTTAGATGATTGGAATGACATGGTGAGATGCTTAGTTCAAATATTCTTCCCCACCTCTATAAGCTCATCCATCAGAAAGAGGACTTATGCCTTTGGTCAATCATCTAGAGAAACCCATTACAAGTACTAATAAAGATTTGAAAATATTTTTGACATCCCCACACATAAATAAATTTAGTATCATCACTTTCATGGCTTAATTTCTCAAGGCTTAATGGACAATGATAGAATCCTTATAGATGCATCATTTAGAGGAACATTGATTGAGACGTCACCAGAAGAATCATAGGCCTTGATTGAGAATATATCTCAGAACTCACAATTGTTTGGTACAATAAGTACTGGTATAAGAAGAATTCATGAGGTAAGAACTTCTAATCCATACCCTTTTTGGGAAACTCGGATTAATGAGATAGCTAGTAATGTAAGACAGATAGCCCTGAATTAAGTGAGTAACCAACATGTAGGATCGAAATATGGTGTAGATTCTCAATATACTAGAGCAGGGTGAATTTTATACTTTAATAATTCATTTGGAACCTTATAAGTTGGTATACAACATTATATTTTTTAACAATGTTAAACAAGGTGAATTCACAAATCCTCTTATTTCTACAAATTTGCTAGGTTTCAAAAATATCGTTCTAGAAATGAATCTTATGAGTGGTTTACAAGGACAAATATTCTACCTTAAAGCATATAGAGTCTTACTAATAATTGTATACAAGTATAATAAAGTTTAATATAGTTATACTTTCCTTAATAATAAAAATGCAGCGGAAAACAGACTTGAAACAATACAAGTAACAAGTATAGAATCTTTTAACCCAAAGAATAAGGTATCCAACAACCTTGTATAAAGGTCCCTTGATGTATACTTTCAAGAAAGTCTATCTTACCCACAATAGGGTAATCTCTTGATAGAAATATCAGATTCTATCTTGCTATCCCTGCAATCCCTCGAACTTCAAGGTAGTCGGCACCACTGTCTTCCTTATCAAGGAAGTCCTCAAACTTTAATGTAGTCAACACCTTTGTCTTCCTATCCCCGGAAGCCCTAGATTGTACGCAACAACAATTAGAGTTGCACGAATCAATCTGAACAAGAAGTTCAGTATACACAAAGGATGAGAGTCCCTCTCTCTAGAAATCACTCCAGCAGCATGTAATCTCTAGTGTTTGAGAACAGTGTTGAGCTATTTTAAATGAGCTCCTATTTATAGTAATTTTTCCAATGATTGTATCCCTCCTCCCATGGTCATATTTTTCCTTTAATCTTGGAGGGACCTATACACATGTCACTCAAACAATGGTTGGTTAGAAACATAATGCACGACATCATTTTAAAACTATTACAAGGGTAAGTAAAATATGGTTTCTCTATCAAATCTATTTTTCAATGTCTATGTAAAAATAAAGTTCATAGCCTAAGAGGAAAACATTTGGAGTCTATATTACATGGATATTCGAATTCTGTTTTCCAAGGAATTCAGAATCAGAATTCTATAGACGTCAGAGTTTTAATTCTGAGGAATTCAGAATCTAAATTCTAAGGAATTCAGAGTCTAAATTATAAGGAATTGGGAGTCTAAATTATAAGTAATTCATAATCTTATTTCTAAGGAATTTGGAGTCTGAATTATATGGAATTCGGGGTCTGAATTCTATGGAATTCAGAGTCTGAATTTCAGAGAATTCAGAGTCGAAATTTCAGAGAATCTGAAGTCTGAATTTCAAGGGATTTGGAGTCTGAAATTCAAATAATTCAAAGTTTGAATTTCATAGGATTCAGAGTCTGAATTTCAGATAATTTGGAGTATTAATTTCAAATCATTCAAAGTCTGGATTTTAGAGAATTCAGAGTCTAAATTTCAGAGAATTTGGAGTTTGAATTTCAGATAATTCAGAGTCTGAATTTCAGATAATTCGGAACCTGAATTCATATCCAAAAACCAGAATACTCTATATCTAAGTATTTATAGAATTTTAATGTTTTATATGTGAAACAAAATTTTTCACATAGGAATAAAAAGAGTTAGATTTAGAGAAACTAAAATATGAACAATGAAAAATAGTTAAGGATAAATTTCTCTTTAGGAATGAAAATTTTCCTTATTAAGGAAAATATGGGTAAGAAGAAAATTTCCTTAAAAAACTTATGGAAAATAATATTTTTCTTTGAGATAGTGTTTTTGTGATTTTCAAAACATAGAGAAATAGAAAATTCATAAGGAAACATTATTGACTCCACAATCTCCCCCTTTTTGGAAAGCACAAACATCCTTACTTAAAAGAATATAAGGACTTTGAAATTTTTATGAACATGAAAATAAAACATTTCTCCCATTACTTATAGATCATAATGTATACAACTAAACCCCCCTTAGGATTTTAAATCCATAAGGATCACATTCTTGATTTTTCTGATTAAGATTTTGTAATTTCTTGCATAAGAAAATCTTCATGATAAAAACTCCACCTTAGATTAACATCGACTTACTTAGGAAAATTTATTCTTTACTTAGTATTCTTTTTTGTCATTCATTTATCCACCTTTGTGATTTTAAAAAATGAATGAAGGGGATGGAAAAGAAAATATAGTACCTAAAATATTAGTACTAAACAACTAAATATATGAAGTGCAACGAAAATTTCACTAAGATTGAAAGAATTTGTACAATAGGGGAATACAAAAAAATATCGGATTTGAATGAAATTATCCCTCTTTATCCTTCGGCATCAGCTTCTTCACAATATTCTTGAGATTCTCGAGTACCCTGTGATCATCTTCTATGCTCTTGCGTAGATGATCTTGGTTTTCAATTTTCTTTTATAAGGCCTTAATTTTTTTTCCTGAGCCTTAAGAATATCATCCAGAGCCTTCAAGGATTCTTCTTGTTTAGAAATTTTTTCCTCAAGTTCGATCTAATATCCCTTTCCCTCTTCTAACTCTGAGCAACTAAATATAATTTCCCAATCAGATCTTTCACTTATTTATTCTGAGTAGTTTCTGCAAGAGATAGATTTTCTTCAAAAGACTTAGTGAGATCTTTTAACTTAGCATCTTCAGTTTCAAAATCATCCTTGACATTGTCATGAAACTCATCGAGAATTATCATCTCTTCAAAAAATTTCCTTGACCAACTTGTCATTGTCATTAAATATCTTTTATGGGATTCATAATTAATGAAAAAAGTTTTGGAATCAGCCTCAATTTTGACACACTTATCCATCACCATGGATACTAAATCTATTTTCTGATTTAAGGAATGTTGAAGCATTTGGCATTTGGAATTTATGCTTGAAAATAATAGAATAGTACCAACCAGCTTCTTCAAAGACTGAACAATGAAGTAATGACCAAGAGAAGATGATTCGGAATTTGAATGCTCTGTTGATGAGGATTACTTTTCAAGAACATCATTTATCCTCTTCGATGAAGCACCAGCATCTTTATTTCCTACCAAAGACTTGGTAGGATTATCAACCATCACCTGCTTTCCCATATATGTTCTTGAAATGATTTCTTCTTGTTTAGGTGATTCACGTTCACTATCTTATAGCTAAACAATCTTATCATCATCAACTTCTTCTTTCTCATCTCTTACCTCAACACCCTCTGGATGTATGAAATCATGATTTCTACTTTATTATTTAGACAATTTATTTACTTCTTCCTCACCCGTCCCATCTTTTCTTGGGGTAGAAAGTTTTGAAGCCTTATCTTCAGAATTTCGGATTAATACCTTCTCAGAAGGACTCTCCTTCTGAAGATAATTTTCTACTTTCTTTATCATATCTTCGGTATCACCACTACCTACTTATTCTTCTTCCACTTATTTATCTTACAATATTTCTTCTTCTTGTTCTCGCTCCGGAATTTGCAACTTCTTTCCTGAATTCTCTGGGATTTATTCTACCAAAAAGGATTCTAGTACTAGAATGTTTTTTTCAGAAGCTTTCTGAGCATCTTTAAGAAGATATTGTACTATCTCGGCCTTAAACATCTTCTTCTTTTGCTTTATCTCTTTTTATTACTTCTCAATCTATTCAGCAGCATTTTCCTTCAAGGATTTTGCCTCATGGGGGTCCAATACAAACTTAGACTCCATTTATTTTTTTTCTTATCCTCTCTCCATTTTGCAACTACCTCATCAGGATAATATTTTTTTCTTCTTTAACATTGGTGGTGCAGATTGAATTTTCTTGGCAATAGAAACTTTTCCTACCTCTTGAATTTCCGTCACTTTTTTATTCCTTCCACCTTTATTGGAGGATTCAACTACAATAGGTTTTTTTATAAAGCTTCAACTTCTTCATTTCATAAATCATAAAACTCTATAGATTCACTATAAAATAAAATATTCATTCTCCTAAGAGTGTCATCTCTTAGAAACATTACCTTGAAATTTCTTGACTTCGATTTGCTGGAAATTTTCATTAATTCTAAACAAGAAACAGTGATCTTTGATAGAATTTTTGGATACATGATAATCTGAGACTTCATATTTCCATTCTTGATATTATCAATCGTAGCCAAAATATACTTATCCTGATTCAGCTTTTGGAGGTTCACTATGAAATCCAAAACATATATATCACTTCTCTCCAGAGTATCTTTATCTCCTTTCCTCAGAATGATAAATCCATGAACCCAAAGTTAAAGAATCTAGAAATATTATTAAGGATGAAGAATCTTCTGAGTCTTGACTCCAACCAAACCCAGTAACTCTATGGACTTCTCCTTATCAGAGATTCCTTCAACATCAGGTAACTTATGCGAGAAACATTCTGCTTCTCCTTCATAAGTTATTCCAATTAGACTAGCTGCCATAGAATACGAAAGAGAGTAAGTCTTACCATAACTCTTGAGAGAAAATTTCCCTTTTTCCTCCTTGATTAAAAAAGATACAGATTCATAGAACTCTACTCATAACTCTGGAATCACCAGATCCTCTACCTTCCATCTATTTGACTTGATGTTCTTTGAGATGATTGAATCATACTTATTAAAGAAGTCTGGGCCTACCAACCTTTCACGATAAGTCTTCCATTCAGATATTTCCTTTACGATTGACAATTCTTTCTAAGTAGAGGCTTCTTTAGACATTCATAACTAAGGAAGACCAGGGAAATTCGAAATGGTCTTAAGTAGGAAGGGAAGAGCTTCATCACGCAAGAGCTTAAGATTCGATGTGGCACAACCATTGAGGGGTCCATTATATAGGAAATTGAAGTGATAATTCATCTTCCCTGACTAATCCAATGGTTGAAAACTTCCTGAGAAAATCTGACGGTTCAGATGATATATGAAGAAGAATTTTGATAGATTCTGATCTTTTGAGGTTTTTAGAAAAACCATTAGATTTAAGGAAAAGTGAATCCAAAAATTTTGAAAAAAATGAGAATTCATACAAGTAAAATATGATTACAAAAATTTAGGAAAGGAAACAAACCTTTGGGATTTCTAGGAAGATTATTCGTAATAAAGAAAATATTCTTGAAGAACTTTAGATTCTGAAAATTTTGATTACGAAAAAATTTAGATTACGAAAAATTTAGATTATGAAAAATTTAGATTCTGAAAAATTTAGATTACGAAAAATTTTACATTGAAATTTTTAACTAGGAAAAGTTTGACTAAAAAAATTTGACTACGAAAATTTTGATTACAAAAACTTTAACTAATAAAAAAATGTACTCCCCCTATGAAAAAGGAGTTTGTTACTGTAAGGATATAGGTTTCAATAATAAGTTAATAAGGAAGATTGCCTTAAAGTTATCATTCCTACCTATTGTTTAATGTATTCAAATCCATCAGATGATAATAATTTTTGGAAAATATCTGCAAGTTGATATTGCATTCTGTCAAATTGAAGAATGATATCTCCTTTTTTCATGTGATCCCTCAGAAAGTTATGCATAATATCTATGTGTTTTATACAAGAGTGATGTACATGGTTTTTACTTAAGGCAATGGCACTAGTATTATCACAGAAGATTTTTGTTTTGGTAAAACTCATACCATAGTCCATGAGTGTGTGTTGCATCTACAATACTTGATCACAACAACTTCCAGCTACATCATATTCAGCTCTAGTAGAGGAAAGTTCTACTAAGTGGTTTTTTTTTTCATGAACTATAAACTAATTAATCTACTAATAAATGAAAAGATCAGAACGTACTTTTTCTATCCATTCTACACCCACCGAATTCAGTACCCAAAAATATTTTTAAAAACAAAATCATTTCCAGAGGGATAAAAGAGTACAAAATACTTGGTTCCCTTAAAATAATGAAATATTATTTTCATTACCATTAAATGGGATTACTTATGATTGGATTGATATCCTGCACATAAGCATACTAAGAACATTAAGCCTTGTCGACTAGCTATCATGTATAATAAACTTGCTATCATACCTCTGACTGATGTTTGATCCACTAATTTCCCATCTTCATTAAGATCAAGTGAATTTGAGGTTCCAATGGGAGTACTAATACTCTTAGTGTTATCATATCCATACTTTTAAAAAATATCTTTAATATAATTAGGTTGGGATATATAAATTTCTTCTAGATTTTAAGAAATTTGATAACCTAGGAAAGATGTTAAATCACACATCATACTCATTTTGAACACAGATTTCATTAAATTGGCAAAGGAATCAGTTAATGATTGCTGAGTTAAACAAAATATAAAGTCATAAAAATAAATTTGAACAATAAAAACATTTTTCTTATCATTCTTTATAAAAAGGGTTGGATCAAAATTTCCTTTAACATAATTGTTTTGTAGAAAAAATCATGTAATCTTATCATACCAGGATATAGGGGCTTGTTTAAGTCCATATAAATCTTTGGCAAGATTGAAAACATGTCCAGGATGTTTTATATCTTCAAAACTAGGTGGTTGTTCAACAAAAACTTATTCTTGAACATAACCATTAAGAAAAGCCCATTTAACATCAATTTGAAAAAGTTTGAAGTTAAAGAATCTTACAAAGGCTAGCAGGATATGAATAGATTCAAGTCTAGCTACTGGAGCATAGGTTTCTTCATAGTCTATTCCTTCTTGTTGATTATAGACCTTAGAAACCAATCTAGATTTATTTCTTACTATGACTCAATTTTCATCACATATGTTTCTAAAAACCCATTTTACTCCAATAACAGAGGTTTCCTTAGGTTTATCAACCAACGTCTAGACTTTATTTCTTTTGAACTCATTTAGATCATCCTGCATGGTCTTAATCCAATCATCATCACCTAAAGATTCATCAGTGCTTTTAGGTTATGATTGAGAAAGAAATGATAGATTTTCTACATTGTTCCATAAGGATATTCTAGTCAATATAGGTTCATTTACATCACCAATGATACTATCACTGGGATGATTCTTAAGAAACAACATATTTGGGTTTTGAAAAATTGGTTCATCAAAATAGGGTAGGAAATATTTTAGTGTAAATGCTTCAGAAACATTTTCTTGGACATTTTCCTTATTAGAAAGATCTTCTATCAATGATTGATAATCAGTTTTTGAAAACACATCCTAAGATGTAGGTTTAGGTAGTTTAAAAATAGAAGGATTAGTTTCATCAAATTTGACATGTGCTATTTCTTCAACAGTAAAAGTGTTTTTATTTAAAACTCTAGAGGACTTAGAGGTTGTGGAGTAGCCTAAGAAAATTCCTTCATCAGATTTGGGTGAAACTTTATGTAAATTATACTTGGTATTAAAAATGAATACATTTCATCCAAATACTTTGAAGTAGGAAAGTCTAGGTTTTCTTACATTCCATAGCTCATAAGGGGCTTTGTTAAGAAAAGGTCGAATAAAAACTCAATTTATAGTATAACAAGAATTTATTACACCTTCAGCCCAAAAATGTTTGGCAATCAAATATTCACTCAACATGGTTCTAGTTATCTCTTTAATAATTTGGGTTCTTCTTTCAACAAAACCATTTTGTTGAGGAGTTCTCGGTGCATAGAACTTATGAGTAATGCCTTTTTTACTGAAAAAAGATTCAAAATCAGAATTTTGAAATTCTCCTACATGATCACTATGAATAGTTATTAATCAAAAATTTTCTCATTTTTAACATGGTATATAAAACTTTTGAAATAAGAAAAAGCTTCAGATTTATTTTCTAGAAAATAGACCCATGTAAATCTATTGTAATCATCAACTGAAAAAATACACAATATTTTCCTCCAATGATTCGAGTCTGTGTTAGACCAAAAAGATCCATATGCACTAACGGTAATGAATCGGTAGTTGAGACTTCACCAATTGATTTAAAACATTATTTATGTTTATTTCTATATTGATAAGGATCACATGCTTTTGAAGAATCAAATCTATCCTCTGGTAGATCCTTAACTAGTCTTTTCTTAGAGAGTTTACGTAAGTTCCTAAAGTTACAGTGTCCTAACCTTCTATGCCATAACCAAGATTGATCTTCCATTGCATTGAGACAAGGTAGATCTTGTCTCTTAAGGTCGTTTAAGTTTACTGTGTATACATTCTTTTCCCTATTGGAAGAAATAATAAACTCTTCCTTGGAATTGTGTTCTAAGAACTTGTCATTCCAAAAATTCACAAGGTAACCTTCATCACATAATTGACTTATTCTAATGAGGTTTAACATAACACATTTAATTAATAAGACATTTTAAATCAATGTTTTTCCAAGAAGAACAATGTTAACTATAACAATAATTTTTTCCTAAACATTATCTCCGAAAGTTAATTTTCCTCCATTTAACTTGATAATCTTTTCCAAGAAGTTTTTTTTACCAGTCATATTCTAGGAATATCCTCTATCCATGTACCATTAATTGTTGTTGGTATTATCTTTACTTTCCTTAAAATAAGAGTGTTAGACTTTCGAAACCCAAAATTTCTTGGATTCATAGTCTTCCGAAAGAAAAATTTTAGGAATCCACATTTTCATTGAAAAATAAGCTTTATGAAAACCTAAATATTGAGTTTTGTTTAAGGAACATTTTTTTGCCCAATTTCCACCACACTGACATTTACTGTATAATGGAGCACATTTAGGTTCAGAATAATTGTTACGAAAAATCATTTTTGAATGAGTATAACCAATACCAGAATTATTCTTTAGATGTTGAATTTTGGAATACATCTTATCAAAATTTTCCTTTCCTAAGGTACAGATTGTAAAACACTTCCGCAAGGAAAATATTTCTGACTTCAGTTTAATAAATAAGTTTTTATCCTCAAAAACATTAGATTTAGCTCTAGAGTTAGGATCTAAAACAGTTTTCTTAATAATTACTTTTTCTAGATCCTTAGAAAGTTTATCCTTCTTAGAATTAAATTTATCAAGGGTTTTTAAATACTTTCAAAATCATAAATTCTATTATCAAGATCTTTAGAAAGATCTGATACTTCTTTAGTAAGAATATAAATTCTAGAATGTTATATATCAAGATTTTTCTTGACTTTATAATTTTCATTTTCTAGGATCTTAGATAACCTAGACACTTTTTCTTAAGTAGGTAAAGTATTATCGTCATCAGAAGAATATTCTTCAACTGAGGATTTATAATATTTACTATCACTATAATTACCGTTCAATGATACATTGGTGATGGATTCAACATTGAGTACCTTAGCCATTAAACAATGATATTAAATAGGTAGCTTGGTGAATAGGCTAAGATTATTTTATCTAGAAGATTCATACTCTAAGGATTCATCAGAAGAGTCTCCACCAATTTCACTTTAGGTGTCATTGGATTTCAAAAACATCTTTGATTTAGCCTGTGTAGTAATTCATTTTATTTTTTTCAAAATGCTTTTCCTTTATATCTTTTCACTTAAGAATAGGAAAACGCCCTAATCTTTTGCATTCATAATAAGTGACTTCCAAATATTTCTTGTCTTTTATTTCTTTCTTATTATATCTATATTGAAAGTTCTTCTGTCCAAAAATCATGTTCATCCTTCTGGAAAGATTGGCTAACTCGTTTTTTGTTGATTCACTTTCACTAGATTCAGATTGAATAATAGTCCTATTAGATTTGGATCATGTAACTCTCTTAGGAGTCTGAGCTTTCATATGATTTGAAGTTGTTGTAAATGTAACACCACCATTTCCATTATTTTTTTATTCATATTAGAAAATCTCTTCATTCTAGTATCATGTTGAAGAAGACTTCCAAAAATATCATCAAGAGTAATCTGTGAGACCTTCATATTCTGATCAATAGTTGTTCTCTATGATTCCCACCCATTTTGCATGATATCTATAATCTCGTCCACATGTTACTAATCATCTAATCACTTTTCACCCATATATTGTAAACTATTAATAATAGTTACAAACCTCTATTGTACCTTTCAAACAAGTTCTTGATAAAGAAAATATAAATCCAGGATATTTTTCTCTAAGAATATCTCTTCTAGTTTCAATAACTTTGGATGTTCCAAAATGAGTAACCTCCAATTTCATCCAAATACAATTTTCAGCTTCACAAGAAGAAATCTAGCTATATATATTCCTTATCATGAAACACAACAATGTATTTCATACCTTGTAGTTTAATTGATATTCTAAATTTTCTTAAATAGTAAAAGTTCTCACTTCCTTATCAAGAATCTTGTAATATCCCGTAAGCATTACAAAGTTGTCCACTCTAGTGTTAAGGAAAAAAGTCTTCATATGATCTCTCTAATATTCATAATCATTCCCATAAAATATAGGTTGTCTAGTAGGATTAATATTTTCAATCGAACCAATATTCATTCCTATCATCTAAATGAAAATATTGTTCCACTCAAACATTGTTAACAATAGAAGTTTGTAAAAAATGATAAAAATTCCTAATCAAGGAAAATAGAACAAAGGAAACTTGAGAAAGAAAACATATATATGTATATAATTATTTTATAGACCTCCTTTTATACCAATTGTAGGATAAAAATATGAAGTATATGCTCAATATACAATAGGGGTAAATTGTATACTTTAAAAATTCATTTGCAACCTTTAAAGTTGGTATAAAATGTTCTATTGTTTAAAAAAGTTAAACAAGGTAAATTCACAAAACCTCTTAGTTATACAAACCTGCTAGGTTTTGGAAATATGGTTATGGAAATGAAACTTATGAGAAGTTTACAAGGATAAAGATTCTACCATAAGGTGTATAGAATCTTTATAATAAGAGTATACAAGTATAAGAAATTATAAGATAGTTATACTTTCGTTATTAATCAAAATGCAGCAGAAAAAAACATTAAACAATACAAGTAACAAGTATAGAATATTTGAACCCAAATAGTAGGGTATCCAACGACCCTTGATAAAGGTCCCTGGATTTATAATTTCATGAAATTCTATCTTATTGACACCAGGGTAAGCCCTTGATAGAAATATCGGAGTTTGTCTTGTTATCCCTGCCAGACCTCTAACTTGAAGGTAGTCGACACCTCTTTATTCCTTATCATGTAATTCCTCAAACATTAAGGTAGTATACACCTATATCTTACTATCCCTAGAAGCCCTCGATTGTACACAGCAACAATCAGAGTCGCATGAAGAAATCTATACAAGATGCTCAGTATGAATAAATCATGAGAGTCTCTCTCTCTAGAAATCACTTCAGCTTCAAGTAATCTCTATAGTTATAGAAAAATATTGAGTTCGTTCAAATGAACTCCAATTTATTGGTATTTTTCCAATGGTCATCTTCCTCCTCCAATGGTCATATTTTTTCGTGAATCTCAGAGGGACCTATACACGTGTCACTCAATCAAACGTTGGTTATAAGGAGAATGCACGACATCATTTTATAACTATAATAAGGGTAAGTAAAAAATGGTTTCTCTATCAAACCTATTTTTAAAGAGTATAAGGAAAAGTAATGTTCAAAGTCTAAGAGGAAAACATTTGGATTCTATATTACAAGGATATTCAAATTCTTTTTTCCAAGGGATTCAGAATCAGAATTCTGTAGACTTCGGATTTTGAATTCTGAGGAACTCAGAATCTAAATTCTGAGAAATATGGAGTCTGAATTCTAAGGAATTAGGAGTCTGCATTTAAGTATTTTGGAGCCTAATTCTAAGGAATTAAGAATCTAAATTCTAGGGAATTCAGAGTCGACATTCTAAGGAATTCAGAGTCAGAATTCTATGGAATTCAGAGTCTGAATTTTAGAGAATTTGGAGTCTGAATTTCAGAGAATTCAGAGTCTGCATTTCCGAGGAATTGGAGATTGAATTTTAGACATTTCAGAGTCTGAATTTTAGGGGATTCAAAGTCTAAATTTCAAAGAATTCAGAGTCTAAATTTCAGAGAATTTGGAGTCTAAATTTCAGAGAATTCAGAACCAGAATATGGATCCTGAAAATAGAATACTCTATATCTAGTACTTATAGAATTCTGAGGCTTTAGATATGAAACCAAATATTTCAATTTGGTATAAAAAGTGTTATATTTAGAGAAACTAAAATATGAACAATGAAAAATATGTAAGGATAAATTTTCCTTAGGGAAGGAAAATTTTCCTTATTAAAAAAAATCTGGGTAAGAAGAAAATTTCTTTAAAAAAGTTAAGGAAAATAAATGTTTCATTGAGAGAGAGTGTTTCTGATTTCCAAAACATAGAGGAATGGATAAGTCATAAGTAATCCTTATTGACTCAACACAACAAGAACCGGCTAAGGTATGTGGTTTATGCTCATAACCTAATCAATTTGCTGGTAAATTTACTAAAATATAGGGAATGGAATCTAAAGAAGAAACCTTTCATTAGAGGTAGTTCCAAAAAAATTAAAGGATGGAGAGAGTCATCTTAAATATGGATTTGGAAATCAGTAGAATAAATAAATACCCCAATACAAAAACCAATCCTAAAACCAATGCACATTCCATCAACAACTCCAACACCCACCACCATTTCAAAACAAATAAATCTTAAAACCATCCTTCACACCACTAAGCACCCACATTCCAAGGACCCTATTATCCACCATCGACCATCACACAACCTTCTATGGAATTTCTATAGTATATATATGATGACATAATAGATGATGTTGATAATCTAGAAAACACATTGGGTTGTTTTTTTCAAATCATGTCCAAAAACTAGGAATGCATCCTTCCCAAAAAATCCCAAACCCAAAAGAAAATATCAACATGATAAAAACTACAAGTGGAAAATAAATCTCACAACCAGCATCCCATGAACCTAAAATAAGACCACTTTAGTTTATGGAGAATGAATTTAAAAATTCTGTAAATGTTTTGAAAATTCACCATGAATAAGAGACCAGATACACCGCTGAAAAAAATGAGAATAAAGATAAACACATGCCATTTCCATCAAAGGTGATTTAATCAATGAAATTATAGGAATAATCGCTTCAAAGAGGATGATTATTGCTATAGTTTGAGGAATAATAGACCAGAAACACCCATGAAAAAAAATAGAAGAAAAACATACACATTCCATTTCCATCAAAGGTGATTTAATCAATGAAATTATAGGAAGAATTGCTTCAAAGATAAATTCTAGAGACCTTCTAGAAAGTGGAAATTAATATGACTCTTCTTGAAGAACTAAAACAAATACCAAATTATGATAAGTTTTTTAAGGATATTTGTGCCAATAATAAGATACTTCAAGGGAATGAGAGGATAAACTTGGGAAGAAGTGTATGCCAATATCACACCATAGTTTCCAACCGGATGTAAAGATCAATGTTTATTTTCCATTCCATTCACCATTGGGAATTTTAATTTATATATTTATTTTTGTGATCTTGGTTCTTCAATTAACATATAACCTCTCTCATTATATAATTATTTGTAAATGGGAGACTTTAATCCCTCAAGTGTGGTGGTCAAACATGCAAACAGATCCACAGTCTTCCTAATAGGATTTCTAGGGGATGTCCTTGTGAAAGTAAATGATCTCTAGTTCATATATGACTTTTATGTGATGAATATGAAAGAAGATAGGATACTATAACACTCACCCATCACATTGAGGAGACCTTTCCTAAATATGGACAGAACCTTCATTAATTTACCCGAAGGGACACTCGCCATTGATTTTAGATACAACACTGTCCACTTCAATTTTTTTAATCCATAATGCACCCATAGAATAATAATTCACTCTTTAAACTCTTTCATGAAGTTGGTACTGAACACATTTTAGATTCAGGTATGTTACATGACTTATTAGACTTAAGAGATACTTCTTCCAATGAAAATATCATTGAACATGGGGATTCCTGAAATTATGGAGATTCACATTTTATGTGGGAGGAAGAGGTAAAATCTGATTTCTTTAATTATTTGTTAAATAAAAAAGAAGATAATACAATTTTCTATGTGTAGGATGTCTGAACATTGAAATTTGTGAACATCGGTTAATTTTTATCTCTGTAGAAGCCCTCTGATCTTGAATTAAAATCACTCCTCACTTATTAGAAAAATGTGCAATTTATATAGGGTTATAATTACATGTGATAATTGAAAATATTCTATCTGAAACCGAAAAAAAAATATTTTCTTGATCTTTTGAGAGAAAATTTCCATGAAATAGAGTAGAGCTTAGGTTATATTCCTGGAATACACTAAAAAATATGCTCATGTAGAATTTTTCTTAAGGGAGATTCCAAACCTGTTAGACATCTCCAAAGGAGGTTGAATCCCACCTTGTTGGAGGTTTTCATGAAGGAGATTGAGAATATCTTGGAAGCTAGGATCATCTATCCCATCCCAAATTCATAATGAGTTAGCCCCATTCATGTAGTTCCAAAATAAAGTTCTAGACATTGTGAGAAATGAAAATAATGAATTAATCCATATGAGAATTCAAAATAGCTAGAGGGTGTGTATTGATGTTAGGAAGTTGAATCAGGTCACTCAGAAAGGTCATTTACCCATTCCCATTATTGATCATATGTAAAATATATTTCCAGGGAGAGCACATTATTTTTCTAGATGGATTTTTAGATAATTTTAGGTACAGATTTCTCCCAATGATCAAGATAATACAATATTTACTTGTCCCTTGAGCACTTTTTCATATAAAAGGATATCATCTTGGTTATGTAATGCTCCAGGTTCATTTAAAATGTTCATGGTAAGTATATTTTTTATTCACATTGAATATTTCTTGGAGTTTTTCATGGATTATTTCACATTTTTTAGAAATGCTTCTAACCATTGT
The DNA here is from genome assembly GCA_963277665.1 of Viscum album. Taxonomy (NCBI): domain Eukaryota; kingdom Viridiplantae; phylum Streptophyta; class Magnoliopsida; order Santalales; family Viscaceae; genus Viscum; species Viscum album. The sequence continues at coordinate 1,276,344,973 of OY728135.1, forward strand.
TTGGAAAATATGGAAAATGTTTTGAAAACCTACATTTAAAATAATCTAGTTTTAAATATTGAAAAGGCCCATTTCATGGTTGAGAGAGGAATGTTCCTTGGGAATGCCATTTCCAAAATGGTCTTGAGGTTGATAAATCAAAAAATTATGTGATAAATTATTTTCTTTATCCATATTTTGTGAATCATGTTAGATCATTTTTAGGACATACATGATTCTACAAAAGGTTTATCAAGAATTTTAGTAATATTGATCTCCCTATCTCTTGATTTCTTTTGAATGATGCTGATTTTTTTCAATGGTGCATGTAGGTAATCCTTTGCTGAGTGGAAGAGGATATTGATTACACAACCCATTATGTAACCACCAAATTTGGAAGAACCATTTGAGCTACATTGTGATCCTTCCAACCAAGCTGTTGGAGTAGCCCTCTCTCAATAAATTGGTGGAATGAGAAAAGTAATTACCTATACATCGAAAACCTTGTATTCAATTCAATTAAATTACACAACAATAAAAAGTATTTTTTTAGTTGGTTTTTTCTTTTAAAATATTTAGATCATATCTTCTTGGAACTAATGTCACTATGTTTTCTGATCATGCAACACTTTGGTACATGATAAAAAAGGGTGAAGATTATCTGATTTTTGTTATATGGATTCTATTACTTTTGTATTTTAACAAATAAATCAAAGCAATGAAGGGATATGAGAACCAAGTGACTAGTCATTTAATCATACTGACCAACACTGTTGATGTTGAAATTTCAAAAAAAAGAACCATTGAATGATCACCTTCTAGGAGACCATTTGTACATGGTTTAATGAGAATTTATTTGGTATAAAAACATGGTCAATTATTTGGTAACATGTCAGATCCTATCTCATTTAAATTATCCCAAAATTCACAAACTGAAAGCTAAATTGTGATATTACATTTGGGATGATCCGTTTATTTGGGAGATTTGAAATAACCAAGTGATAATTTTATTTCCTGAGAACGAAATTGGTTCTTTCTTTTAGTTTTGTCACACTTTATCTTATATAGGCCACATTGGAACTCAATGAATAGAATGTAATTTTTTATAATCTAGACTTCATTAGCAAACATTTTTTAAATATTCACATGAATTTTGAAAATGGTCTCAAAGAAGAAATTTTTCTAGAAACATTTCAAAGAGACAAGAAATGCACCAAAATCCACTTATATTTTGTGATATTTTAGAATTATAGGGGATATTTTTTTTTTGGAACTTCCCCATTTTCATTTGGAAATTATTATATCTTTCTTGTGGTTGATTATACTTCCAAATGGGTGGAATCAAAGGCCATCGGGGCTAATGATGAAATAGTTGTCTGTTATTTTTTCAAGGATATCATTTTTTGTTGGTTTGGAGTTCCTAGATCCATCATTAGTGATCCATGGGTGCATTTTTCAAAAGTGTAATGGAGGATTTCTTGAATAATTATGGGTTTCATCGGAAAAAATTAACTCCCTATCATCCACAAAATAATGGGCAAGATAAATTATCTAACAAGGAAATCAAAGAAATCTTAGAAAAGACTATTAATCCAAAAATTAAGGATTAGAGGCAAACTTTGTAAGACATTTTATGGGATTACAAGACATCCTACAAGACCTCAATTGGAATTATTCCATATAGGATGATTTATGGTAAACGTTTTCACTTACCTATGGAATTAGAGCATAAGGCATGTTCATTTGTAAGGAATATGAATTTGGATCTTAAAGTCATTGGGAAAGATATAATATCATAGTTTCAAGAGCTAGAGGAAATTAAAAGGAAAGAATTTGAAAATTCAAATATTTACGAAGAGAGAAAAAGAGTGGATCATAACAATTTGGTCCAACTAAAATACTTCAACTCTAGAGAAAAAGTGTTATTATTGAACTCAAGATTCAAGATGATTCTAGGTAAACTTCATTCAATATGAGAGGGTCCATTTATAGTTACTTGTGTATATACATTCATGGTTGTGTAGATTATTAAGGATGGAGAGTTTGAGACATTCACTATTAATGGGAATAGGTTAAGGAAATTCCATGGGACCATTCCATCAGATTAAGTGGAGGATATCACACTCCTCCAACATTTCTATCAATAAAATCCATCAAGTCATACCTCTCCATTATAATTTCTTATTTTTTTGATTCATTTTTAAATATTCTAACATATAAAATAAATTTTAAGTGCTTTGAGGATACTACATCATTTAAGTGTGGGTGAGATAAAATTTTTATTTTAGAATTTTAATTTGTTGTTTTCTTATTCATTTTCTAAAAAAATATGTGGTTTTATTTTAAAATTTTTGTGTTTCTATTTAATTTTTTATGTGTTTTTGGAAATTTTGAGCTAAATATATTATCGTTGAAATTTTTGAAAACCATTACAATGAGTGTAAAAAGATTTCCATGAAATATGGATTAAATGAATAATGAAAATGACTTTGTTTCAAGTTCATTTCTTTAGGAATTTCTTGAAATATAGGGTAATTTTTGAATCTCATTCCACACCTCACTATCTTTATCTTTTAAACCACTTTATTGTGAGGATTTTAAAAAAATTATCAAATTATTTTCATTTACCTCTCTCCTTGAGGGAACCAAACTAAGCTTTCTTAAACTAGAATTTGATTTATAATTTTAAAACATAAGGGTTTGAGGTACTTGTTCTTTAAATGAATGAGGCAGTTATTTGGTATCAAAGCCCCATTTTCAAGAGAGTCCTTTTTCATTCATGCCTAACTTGTAAATTTAATCCTTGTAGCCCTTAGAATCCATGAATATCCTATTAGGTTATCTATATTACAAGACAAATTTTCTATCTAACCTTCCCATGAAGTTAAATTCAATGATCTAGTGAACTTTAGTGTGGGAGGAAGTTGTCTGTTGTTATGCAACCTCATTTGATACAACTTTGGGTAGAAAATAAAATGTTTAATTGATTTTTTTCTTTAGAAAAAATGGGTTGAATGTTGTTAATTTTCTAGATCAATCATGATAAAATAATTTTTTCCTTTATATATATTCTAATAGAGGAAGAAAGATATTTCTTTTTGGAAATTTCAAGAAATATTATGTTTGAGATAACATATATTTTTTCTGCTAAAATGATGAAATGTGTGAAAATTACTTGAGTTTTCAATAGGATGGAGCTGATTTTTCACTATAATGAGTGATAAGGACACTATACTTGAGTGAAAATTAGATTCTTGCAATCTTCTTTTGAAATATTCAACCCCTCCTTATTTGACCTCATAATTTTTCACATCAAAATTCTACCAACCAGAATACACATAACATCATTAAAAATTCCTCATGATAAACAAATATCTTTTACTCTCATAAGTTGTAGATTTAGGAATTTATCAGTCATATAGTGATTCTTTAATTGTTTTGGATGAGAAAATCTGTGTTGAAAATTGAAATTTTTTGAGATGCGAGAAAATTCATGTGCAGTAGAAGTCTTGTGTGTATGGGAAGAGAAATGAAGAGTAAAAATATTGAATAATCTAAATTGAGAAATTGGAATAATGGTTATTGATGAGGTATGATATTTTTTTTCTAGGTATGGAATTGTTGATCTCATTAGCATGCTTTTTGAATTTACATTGATTTTATTTTGATAATTTCTTATCCAAGAGTCCAAGTGATATGTCTAGGGGAATTCGTATAGTTAATATTTTAATTATTATTAATATGTGTTTGAATGACTTAATATCTTAAAATTAATCAACTTAAAATGATTTTAATCATTTTAGTATTTTTAGTGTATTATGTGTTTAATTGGTAAAATTTCTTAATTAATGAAATTTAGTAGTTTTATGGAGCTTCAGTATTTCAGGAATATATTTTACAATTTTGATCCAAATTGAGTGATTCTTTTTTAGTATTTTTTTTGTGACTCATTTTTTGTTTTTGGACAAATATCTAATTTGAAGCCCACTGGCCTATAAAAATAAATCAATTGGATAATGCTTTCTGGCTGACAAAATGGATTCCATCTTAGTTAACAAGGAATATCTTGGTTTGAATACCTATAAATGAAGTGATTACTAGTTTATGAGAAAGATGAATCAAGTACTCATGAGAAAAGTAAATTTAATGAAGATATTATTTCACTAATCCATATAATAAATGCTCCAAAGTGGAGGTAGTTGACAAGTATCCTCAGGCATAAAATGTATTCATTAGTAATTCAAGATTATCATTTTTGTATCATGTCTAAATATGTTATGATTTTATGGTAACATGAGTAACAGATAGTGGTAAAAATTTCATGAAGAAAACTTCACAAACATCAGCTATTTAATATGAAAAATAGATGCAATCTTTTGGAGGAATGAATCTAGAGGAAATATTTTCTATCTATAAACCATATTTATATAATTTTCACTTCCATTCAAGGTTTTTGAAGAAGGATATAGAGGTGTGGTGATAGAGGATTAGAATATTAAAGTGATTTTTTTATCTTTTATTTTTTATTATTTTTATAATGATCACATTTTCCCCTTTCAAATCTATTTCCATTCACATGGAGGGGTAAAACTCTTGAGTGATCAGGGAAGGGGGGGTTTCACTTTTATAATGTCAGAGTCTTGTGCTTAAATGAATAAATATTTTTTATATTGAATGATATATATTTTAAGTGTTTTAAAATTCCATTAATACAACTTTATTTTGGGTTTGGTTTCACTCATTGTTTATATCTTTGGTTGAAGAACTTCAAAATCCCTCCGCCTAGTGAAATTTCTCTCTGTCAGACATAATATGTTAGGTGGGGAGTCGTTAGTGATCATTGGAACATGTGTTGAAATATTGATCTTTATATAGATTTATAAGGAGAGAAAATTCTCAATCAGTAATTTCCTTAGTTATATGGTAATTGTTTTATGAACTTTCATGCACATAGAAGTCAGTTCCATTGCTTCCTTCAACTAAAGGTGATTGATGACTTGATCGAGGAATATTTCATTTATCATTCAATACGAATATATGATGAATGATATTTAAGACTATTATGAAATTGAAAGATGTGATCCTACCCTTCCCCATCACTATATTAATTGACTTGTGTTCAAACCTTTATTTTAATTTCCTTCTTTCTTTTAAAACTCAAACAAAAATAAAAAAAACCTATTCTTCTTTCAAAAATTTAAGTGACAAAGGTTATTTTTGTGCCCTCCTCTCTAGAGAAAACCTAGGATACCCACTTCAATTAATTTTAACTTAGTTAATATTAATATTTCACACCCCATCATAGAAACATGTCACATAGCCACATTAAGGTTGTAGTCCACATATACACATAAGCGATGTTATTTTTTCCAAAAAATTAAAATGTAAGAAGTTATATGTGATGTTATATATAAATAAGTATGATTACCTAATAAATATAAAATATATTTATTAAATTTTACCTTACAACCATTTATCTAAATTGTGAGTGAAAAATGAATCACATTGCTTCGTGGGGCTGTAGTTCACCGTACCCATGAGGGACTTTATCATATCCTCCACAGAATAGAATGTAATAAGTTATATGCCATTTCATAATCCCAGAAGTATAATAATTTCATAAATATAAATTAAAATGTTAAATATATTATTATATATACCTTTCAAATTTGGTGATGGAAAATTAATTTCATCAGTTCACGAGGTGGTATTTTTTCCTAGAACTTACCGATAATTTCATTTCCCATTTGATAAAAATGAAGATGGAACTAGGTTATTCCATTAAAATAATAAAATTTAAGTATATATTTTATACTAGTGTTATTATATTTTCATGGTTTATGAAATTTTTAAGGATGTTGAATAATAAATAATACAAATATATATGTTTAATAATTTTACATATTCTTCAGAGAGCCTATTTATTTGGAGGTATTACAAATAATAATAAGGCATCTAGGATGTGGGTATAGAACTAATGAAGGTATTTGAGAAGGTATTATCTAGAAAAAATGGTTTTGTAAGTGTGAAGATGGGAGGATATGTTTTTTTATTTTAAAAGTAGTGGAGAGGGAACACATGAAATGTTTGAAAATAAAAAGTAATGCCCACTTTTTTCTCCTTTAAAAATAATAAAAAAGGGGTCATTATAGAAAATTATTGGTTGTAATGTCTAAATAGGTATAGAAAATTTGTTCTATATATTTTTTTAGTTCATTTTAACCCTTAAATTTATATTTTAACCCTCCTAGTAAATACATTTTTACCTTAACCACAATATTTAATTTTTCAATTTCTTCACAACTAATTTCAGTAAAAAATTAATTTGACCTTATATAATAATATAAATTGTGATCATTCCAATAATAAAATCCATTATTCCAAATTAAATTCATATATGTTTCATAAATTTATTTAAAATTAAACTTCAGTCGTGATGAAAGAGCAGGTTTTCCAAGAGAGAATTCTCATAAGTATAGAATGTTTTAATATAAAAATTTAATATAAAAATGATTCCAATGAACTAAATTAGTAAAATTACAATAGAATTGAACTTATTTTACTTCAAAAAAGATAAATTATTAATTATCTTTTTAAATAATTTAAACAATATGGATTTCTTTAAATAAAAATCTATATTTTTCTTATTTATAAAAAAATTATTCTTTACATAAAAATTCTAAAAAATTCAGCAAAATATAATTTTGACAGGTAGATATCAAAAATGAAGTTTATTTTTTAAAATATATTTTCAAATGGTATTAAAAAAATTAATTTTAAATTATATGTGCAAATCAGGACTAAACCTCTTTTAAAAAAAATTAAATTTTCAAACAGCATTAGTTTTAAATTAAAAATGGTTATTAAAATATTTCTAAGGAATACAAAACCATTTAATTTATGTTACACAGGTGTACAAAATATATTTTTATAAGTTAATTTTTACTATTCATATCGACCAAATTATTGGCTAGGTTATAATAATCAAGTTTTAATTAAAATATTTTAGTATAGTATAACATTCCATTTAACTTGTAGTGTGCATCACAAGATATCAAAGGTATTTAATTTATTTAAATAGGAATATATCAAAAACCCTACATGTGTAACATTCTCCTCTAATATTTCATTTCATGCCATATGCTCTATCAAAAATGTTGTTCCACTATTAAAATCTCAAATTGCTGTAAATAAGGCCTAGAAAACAGAGGGACAACACATGAGTGAAACACTTATATAAAAAAATGAAAAGGCCCAATACTAAATCCATCTTAGGTACCCAATGATACTATTTTTTTTTGTACATCAAAACATTTTGAGGGATTATATCATTTCAAAGATGATTTCAAAAAAACCCATTTTTCAAAAAAAAAATAATGCCATGAAAACTAATCTCATAAACAATTTAATTATGCTTTCAAAACAACGTTCCTCGCCAAAAAAAGGGAAAATATTCTATTATTAAAATTCATTTACGCATATTTATAATGAACATTAATTTTAATATCAATAATTATTTATAAAACATGTTATAAAACCATTGAATATTTTATTCACCAAACATACACTAGAGATGGAGCCATCAACCTCCCACTTGGGATAGAATGGGAACAACAACGAGATCCACTCACCAGAAGGAAAGGAAACACACAAAATATTGAGTGGACAACCTAGAGATCAATTCCAATATATTAGAATCATTTATCCATAATATATAGGTAATTGGGTAAGATAATAGACTACATACCTTGGTGAACGTGATATCATCATTGAACCATACCAAATCTGTCCTCCAAGATCCAATTTGAAAAGAAGAATAGCCAGAACAGATCTGGGGAACCCGATCACCAAATGAATAAAGGACTCTAAATCTCTATCAAAACTCTTCTGATTCAAAACCCTATATCAAGAATGAAAAATTAGGGCTTATTTGATGATAAATATGAGTCAAATACACTTTAAAACCCACTTTTGAAGATCCTCTATGTTTCGATAAATATGAATAACATTTTCCTTAGAATCAAGAGAAAAAATAGAAAATTTGAAATTCAATACCAGATGAAACACAATATTTTGGAGGTTCACCATTTATATTGTGGTGTCATTCACACCTCACCAAGGGGACCAACATTTACACAAAACATACACTAGCCCCAAAACGAAGGTCAATTTTTTTCTGGCCAAGTCCTCCACCTTTTAGTGGGAGGCCTTATTGGTCATAGATTCCTAGATCATTCCCTACAAATGAAATGGTGTTTTTACTCATAGTGTAGAGATGCTAAATAGAATAAAAATATCTTGGACCAGGGTGCGCCCCATCTCATTTTCATCACATTAGATCTCATCTCACACTTAAAAGACACTATAATTAACCCACATATCTAAATCCTAGAATAAATTTCCCTGAAGGTCAATAAAAGAACACAAGTCACACTATTATGTTAAACCTCCCCTCCATAGCACCATTTTTGAAGAAACTCATGAAATTGAGGGAATATATATGAAGGTAATATGCCATTTCTCCCAAATATAAGATTCATGCCCCAAATTATCATGAGAATATAATATGTTCTACTATAATAAATTGAGTTATTAAATAGACTTAACCTGTGTCTGATTCACAATAAATTAGAATATATACATTGGTTATTCCATAATCGACAGGTTTGGATCAAAATCAATCTCTACCAAATTAAAAACATGGGAAGTTTGGGATAAACATTCTTGATCTAAAATATATTGTAAACATCATGGATACCTATCAACTGATATGGTAACTCAAATTGGTAAGATACCTTCCCAATATTATTAGTTACTTGAAATAGTCCAACACATCTTAGATCCTACATCCCATACCTCCCTAGAAGATGGTGAGGCAACTGTGGGGACACATTCAAGAGAACCCAATCATAAATATAAACCTCATAAGGATAGTGTTGATGACCTATCAAATATTTTTCTTGAAATTTAGATGAAAATTATCATTGTTGTATATCTAGAATCATCATTGATTTCTATTGAATTATAGTTGGTCCTACAAAAGAGGCTTTACCAACCTTTGAACAATAAATAGGTGGCCTCATGGATAACAATAAAATGCATCACAATGATATATTACAGTAAATTTCTATTTACTATTATTATATTCAAACTCAATAAACCCCAGATAGATATTCTAAGATACTATAAAATCCATGACATAGGGACTGAATATATCATCCAGAATCATGATATCATGATCATCTAGTCTTCTTTCTATAGAAGATAAGTTTTTATCAACCTAACTCAGGTCCCAAACTCCTGTTGTAGATCATTTCATAATTGGGAAGTAAACATGTATCCCTCTCAGAGAAAATGGTATATAAGAGCCCATGAAAACCTATAACTTACAACATATAGATAATATAATTATCATAAAAAATTGTGGTGTGCCTTATTGTAATTAAATGATCCAATTTATATATCTAATCATTCGCCACACTGATATAATTGTTTCCTCAAGATTCTTATGTGTGACGTCCTGACCTAGGATCCACAGAATGGTCCCTCGATCTGGTTGGATACAATCCCTCAAGCTTGCCTCCCCATACGCTAGAGGGTTTCGATAAGCAATGAGTGTCTAGTAAGTAAATCTTGGAGAGACTAAACCCTCTTTTATCAGAATAAAACACCAACCACTACTAGAAATTTAATCCATACCCCCAGACGTATAGCCACGATTTTATAGGTCCATCTATATAGCATTTTTATTTCCATAGTTTAATTCATCCTCAGTGGATAAATCAATTTTACATCGCGGGTGTCATTTTTTTATCTGTCACGGGATCCTCCTCCCCCAATCCACAACCCTATCATCGTGCAGCCCTACACCCCGACGACATTTCCTCCTCCCGATGATCTCCTTGATGATCTCACCATGTATCCCTCTCTCCCAGTGGTGCCCCCCTCCTTGAAGAACTCTCCCATAGCGGCGCCCTCCTCCCTGACGACCTCTCTCACAGTGACGCCCTCCTCTCTAAAGAACTATCTCACCATTACTCCCTCCTCCCCGAGGTCCTATGTCACCATGACGCCCTCATCCTCGATGCTTTCAATGTAAACACTGGTCACAAAACATGAATTTATCTATATAACATGATCATTTTGATCGATCAGATACAGTTATGTAAGGATAACACCACATCCCCTTATGTGAGACCATTTATCAATGTTACTCATATCCCCATTGGTGCGGGCAGTGCAAAGATGGTCAGATGGATCAAATGGCTTCCGCACAATTTGGGGTTGATGATAAACACATATGGTTCATGTATTTTGTGTTACATGAGAGGGGGTGTTGTCAAGAATACTTGGCGATTTTTTATGTTGGAATAATAATTTCAGTCAAGAACTCATGATTCACTACAAGACAAGGATAATGCTCTGCTCAGCGGTCTCACCATTCGTAGGTAGAAGCATATTGATCTCAATTCCATTGAGATTGATTCTCTAATAGTCTTCAATTACCTTCTTGGATGTTGTCTCACACCTTGGACTATTGAATACACCATATGAAAAAGAGTTTTTTTTTGAAAATCAACCTGGAGGTTGTTTATGCTTGACATAAAAGGAACATAGTGGAGGACTTTCTGGGTTCAAAGGTTAATTATGTATAAGAGGTTACTCAGTTCACAGGTCTCAGATCACTTCTAGGGCAGGGGTAAAATATGGTCATAACAGATTCTCCTAATCTTTACTATTACAGGCTGACATAATTCTCAGTGTGAGACTTTTTTGTCTTCCCATTTGATTGATTCTTTACTGAACATGGTTTGTGCCTTCTTAGAACTCTTTGATTTATTTTAAAAAGTAGTTTTTGGATCATTATTTATTCATCACTGGAAAACAGAACCAATCCTACTTTATCATATTTGATATATGTAATAAGATTTTTATTTCATGTCTTGTGTGAGGTATATCTTCTATCCAAAAACAAAAAATTCGGAATGTATATATCATTTAAAGAATCATTAGATACATTTTCTTCCTAATACCATTTCATCTTCTTTTATGACCATTGAGGAACTTCTTCTGATGTTTGATAATTAAGAGGATCTTTTGGTTCATAACAGTCCCTTTCCTCATGTGAAGCTAATTTTTTTATATGTTTTTGATTGGAAGATATTTTAAGATACTCGTATCCTCATTTATGGGACTCAAGAGTCACCTCTCATTGAAACCTAGTGGCATAGTACACATCCTTGTGTCTACATCGAATCCAATCTTTTCCGTACAAGTTATTAGAATAATTTTTTTAAAAAAATATTGAAAGTGAATAATCAATTTTGATCATTCAGATTAGATATATAAAACATTAAAATGGCTATAGAACCCATTCCCACTCAGGTTTACCCTTCCTCAATATCTTAGAAGAATCTTATTACACAAAAACCTATAATGAACAACTCAAAATTTTGACTATTTTCAAGAGTGGGATAACTATTTTAAAACCCAAACCATTAATTCCTAAACCATTACAGTCTTATAAATCATAAGAAAAAACTGAATAACAAACATTAGAAATAGAAAAATAAGAGCTGGATAATGTGTGAATTTTTTAGGGAATAATAGGTGGAAGATTTCCTTGATATGGCCATTAGATAAATAACCTCATTCCCTCTTATAAATAGATTGATCTCAAACAAAATTAAAATATGTCATAATGGTTTTTAATTTGTTAATTTTTTATATGGTGATGATTTTTATACTATTATGGTTTGGTTGAGAAGACATCCCCCCATCAAAATTCAAGGATTTAAATGAATTTTTATTTTCATTTCTCTAGTGTGATTTTCATAAAACTTGATTGTTTCCATATGAGTAATAGATTATTATCCATTCACCTTTAAATTTTATCATGTTTTTGTCTATTAATTTGGTTTACACATAATACTAACACATTTTTAATTCATTTCTAATATGATGCAGGGGGTGAGGGGTGATAAAGGAGTGATTAAGCATTCTCAATTACCATGGTTAGGAGAAAGTAGTGTATCAAAAATCATTTTTCACTACCTAACCTAACACACTAACGAGAGAGTGAATGGATTGAGATATTGGGTAATTCTAGGGTATTATTTAGGGGTTGAATTTATTTTGTAAGAGATTATTATATAATTAATGAGAGAATTATATAAGGTAACCCTTCATTATATTCATCATTTTTCACTTTTATTTTATTTATTTCATGAACATGTGGTTCCACTTATTCATTATTTCATTATTTAAAAATTTATAGTGTAATATTAGTGTAGGTTTGAGGAGAATGAATGATTATATCCTTCTATGCACTTGTGTTTCCCTATCTCTTTTCACCATAAAATGTAGTATTTTTAGTTTTCTATTGTATTACATTTCCAAATTGGAGTTTACAATTAGTTGAAATAATGTTTTGAGTTATTAATCAAATCTACCTATTGAATTAGAAACCACTGGTGTTTTTCATGATGCACTTTGATCATCCTTTGGGAATCATGATTTTGTTTATGGAAATTTTTATTAAAGACTATCTGTTAATGCTTATCTGATAGAATGATTTAAATTTATATTTCATATAATCATTCTTAATTGAATATTCATTTGATTAACTTGGACATAGGGATGGGAAATACTTATTTAATGTATTGTCAGATTGGTATGATAGGAATATTATGACTTTTTGTTGATGAAGTGAAACACTTCTAATTTTGGAAGATAGGAAAAAGTGGATGTTGCAACATGATTTTCAGTAGGAAGTTTTTCTATGATTTCTAGATCATATGGTGACCCATTTTACTCATTATATAATGTTTATTATATGTCATGTTTATATCCTCTTTCAATTACATGATGGTGCTTTCTCATTGCACCATAAGTTTTCACTATATCTTGAGCCTTCATTTTTTCCCGGGGTATGGGTTGGAAAAACAGATCATTCATTTTTTCACTGTTGTAGTTCATTTTTTTTTCATTGAATATTTACCTATCATAAATAGTGAGCTTAAAATGGGTGTTTTGTAGCCTATGGTCTAAGGTTTTCATTGCTGGCTTCAAAAGGGGAATTTTGACATTTGATTGTATGCTTGTACAAGTTCAACTTTTTAATTGATATGTTGTTAAACCTAAACTAGGTTTGATGGAAAATGTTGAGTTATCGATGATGAAAAGGAGGTAATGCAGGGGAATTACAACACCACTGAGGGTCCATGAGGTTAACATCTTTTCTTATACTTTGATTGGAGAAAACAGTTTATGGTGATTCTTTCCTTCCAATTTTGTGAAGCACATAAAAATATTAGTGTCCTTTTTATGATTTCTTAACTTCATTATATTGATTAGTGTTGTTGGTGATCCCTTCTATTTGATCTTTTTTTCTCATACTTATCAAGATTTTTGATTTGGTGTTAACCAAAATGGTAATTTTAGTTTATGTTCAATAAGATAAGATACTATAATTTTTACATGAATCTATTACATGTAATGTCTTGTTCTTGTGAGTTTATATTTTGGAGTCCATATGTATAGATACTATTTTATTGTAATATATTTCTGGTTTGGTATTATTCATGTATTCATGATTTAATCTTCTATTTACAGAATAATACATTTTTTGAACTATTTTTTAAAAAAACATTAGGGGGATTGGTGTAGGATAGGGGGTTAGGGGTGGTGCAGGGAGGATTAGGGGATGGTAATGGGGGAGGGGATTGGTTTGGGGGGTGCTGGTTTGTGGGGGAGGCTAGTACAGGGGACATGGGTGGGGGTGGTGCAGGGGGGTTGGGGGCTGGTGCAGGCTAGGGGGTTGGGGATAGTACAGGCTAGGGGGTTGGGAGGTGGTGTTGGTGAGGGGAGGGGACTGGTTTTGGGGAGAGGGACTGGTCTGGGAGGGATTCTAGTATAGGGGAAGGGGTGCGGGTGGTTTAGGGGGGTTAGGGGGGCTGGTGCAGGCTAGGGGTCTTGGGGTGGTGTAGGGGGGAGGGGGTTAGGGGATGGTTGTGGGGGAGGGGATCGGTTTTGGGGGAGGCAATTATAGAGGGTGGTGAGGGGGTTAGCATATGGTTTTTGGGGAGGGGACTGTTTTAGGCGGGATTCTAGTATAGGGTTGGTATAGGGGGGTGGAGGGGAGGAGACGGTTGTGGGGGAGGGGACTGGTTTAGGGAGGAGGCTTGTACATGGGGTGGTGGGGGTGGTGTTGTAGGGGTGGTTAGTGGGGCTGGTGCAGGGGTGGGGGTTAGGGGTCTAGTGCAGCGGTCAGGAAAAGGGATCTTCCTAGAATAGGTTGCATGGCTACAGGAGGGGGTGAAGAGGAAGTGGTCACTAGGCTAGGTTGTGGCCTGTGAGGCTGAAATCGGTGTTTGGTGGCCAAAGGTGGCATTAAGCCAGATGGTTTAGGTTTAGTGGATGGATAGGCTCAAGAAAAAGAGAGAGGTGTTCTTAAATTACATCATAGTATAAAATTAACTTGACATTCATAACTCAAATATATAAATAGATCTAGGTCAAATTCCAACCTTACGGTTCAACACTATTGATTTGTTTTTAGAAATTTTATGTCTATTTGACATCTTGGGTCACCCAATCCCTTAATGTTTCTTTTACAGACATTGATCGTTTGGAGATTTTTATCCAACTATATAACTAGATTTTTATAATCTCATGTAGAAAATTGAAATTTATTGATAGCTCATCTTTTCATTTCATTCTATTGATATTTCAGTGTCCATTTATAGAGCATGTATCATTATTTTCTCTTGTAGATTAATAATTTATCTTTTAGGTAGTGGCATTTTAACCATTGCTTTTTTCACCTTCAATTTAGGGTCCTAAGAACTAATTCGTCAACCCAACTTGTGGAGGGTTAGAAGGTCTTAAAATCCATGTTTTTACAGCTACTCTAGTTCTTCTATCATTGAAATGCATTTTACAGAAAAAAACCATTCAAATAGTATTCTTGTTCTTATCTTCTTTGTATGCTTTATTAATGGTCATTATATATATTTCTTAAAACATATCAAGTACAATTTGTATGTATGAAATAATTAATCTCATCATTACCTGGTACCTTGTTGGTGAAAACCTGTATTATAAGTGTATAGGTCCTAAATTTCTAAAAAAAATCTCCTAGCAGCTATCATAATGAATCTAATTACTTGTATTAATTATATATCCAACACTATTTTTTGTTTCTAGCGCTACTCGAGATTTTTGAGATATTATGAGGGTTTTATTTTATTCTTTGGGTACATGACAATACCCCTCAGACATAAGTTTATTTCGAAATACATGAATGTATGTGTTTAAAATAGCATATTTTTATCATTTTTATTTTCTTATTGTGCGTACTGCTGTTTTGTTACTTAAAACATTTTGATTGAGCATAATAAAATGTGTTCTTTTTGGGAGGTGTTCTTTCCATGAACATATGCCCTAAAGGGACCAAATAAAACTAAATCTTTTGTTCTTATTTATTATATTGTCTATTTATTTTTAATCAATTCATATTAATGATTCATGAAGGAATTTATTTATAATATTTAATGGTGTGTACCTAGGGGATAGAAATTGTGTTTTTCGAACCACATAACTCATCATGTATAGGTGTACAAACCCTGATTTCACACTCGAACACACATTTTGTGCGTGCATGGGGATACGGGTGTGTAGGGGGTGTCCAGTAGGGGTGTCCAACAGGGGTGTTCAGGGGTGTGTGTGCAAGGGGACAAGGGGGTGCAAGTGGGGTTGTGCAGGGGGGAGGGTGCATTGGGGCATGGGTGTGCGAGGGGGGGGGGATACTATCCAGAGTGGTGGGGGTGCAAGGGGGGTGTCTAGTAGGGGTGGTGCAAGGGGGTACAAGGGAGAAAGGGGTGTACAGTGGGGGTTTAAGGGGGTGTGAAAGGGTAGCAGGGGTGTAAGGGATGTGTATGTGGGGCTTCTATCTAGGGGTGAAATGTAGGGGGTGTCTGGTAGGGGTGGCACAAGGGGGTCTGGGGGGAAGCGATGTATAGTGGGGGTGTGGAAGGGGTACAAGGGGGTGTGTGTAAGGGTACCATGGGGTGAAAGAGATGTGTAAGGGGGGATGATGTCTGGGGGTGATGATGTACATGGGGTGTAGGGTGGTGTCCAGTAGGGGTTGTGAAAGGGGGTTTAGCTAGGGGAAAAGGGGGTGTTTGAAAGGGGACTAGGGGTGAAAGGGATGTGAGGTGGGCTATTGTCCAGGGGTGCAGGGGGTGTCCAATAGGGGTGGTACAAGGGGGAAAGGGGTGTGCAGTGGGGGTGTGCAAGGGGGTGCGTGAAAGGTGACCGAGGGGTGAAAGGGATGTGTGGGGTGAAAGTGATGTGTAGGGGGCTGATGTCCAGGGGGTGTAAGATATGTGTAAGGGGGGTTGTTGTCCAGGGAGTGCAAGGGGGGTCCAGTAGGGGTTGTGTAAGGGGGTCTAGCAGGGTGTAAGGGTGCGCAGTGGGGTTGTTCAAGGGGAACGGTGGTGAAAGGGAAGTTTGTGGGGGGGGGGGGTTCAAGGGGGTGTATGTCGAGTGGGGGGCTGCTGTCTAGGGGGTGTAAGGTGGGGGGGTATCCAGTAGGGGGTCTAGGGGGAAGGGGGTGCAGTGGGGTGCAAGGGGGTGTCAGGGGGTGTGTGAAAGGGTATCAGGGGTGAAAGGGATGTGTATGGGGGATGTTGTCCAGAGGGAGTGGGGGATGCCTAGAAGGGGGTGGTGCAAGGGGGTCCAGTAAGGGGAAAGGGGTTTGTAGTGCGGGTGTGTGCAAGGGGACAGGAGGGTGTGAGGGATATGTGTGGGGGTGTCTATCCAGGGGTGAGGGGGTTGCTGTCCATGAGATATCTATCCAAGGGGCGGTTGTTCAGGGAGTGTCTATCATGGGGGGGTTGATGTTCGGGGGGGGGGGGGTTGTCTATAGGGTGTCCAAGAGAGAGGTTGTCTATGAGGGATGGTGAAGTGGGGCCATCCAGTAGGGGTGTGCAAGTGTGAAAGGGGACAGGGGGTGTGTAGATGGGTTCAAGGGGTGTGTAAGGGTGGGTGCAATGGGGATCTGCAGGGGGGAGGGGACATGGGTGTGTAGGGGGATGAAAGGGGGTTTAGTCTAGGGTGCAAGGGGGGTTCTGTCCAGGAGTTAATGGTGGGTCTATCCAGGGGTGAAGGGGGGTCAGTCCTTGGTGCAGGGGGAGGGTCAGGGGGTCTGTCCACGGGTGTATGGGTGGTATGTCTAGGTGTGCACGGATGGTCTTTCCATAGGGGGTGCAGGGGGTTCTGCAGGGGTGTAGGGGGTCTGTTCAAGGTGAAAGGGGGGTCTGTCTAGGGGTTCATGGGGGTCTATCCAGTGGTGAAGGGTTGTCTGTCTCGGGGTGGGGGGGGGGGGGGTTATTGAATGGGAAGGGATGTAGCCAAAGTTTCAAAACATGGCTATATCCCTAAAGCCACGGTTTGAACTGTGGCTAGTATTGGCTTTGCTATAGCCGAAATTTTTAGTAGTGAACGGAAGAAAATATAAATAACTAAGTGCGGAAGAATATATAAATAACCAAGACAAATCTATGCCATATGATAGTCAAAAATAGAAAATACATTACTCAACTTAAAGGTAAATCATGTTGTGACAATGAAAGTGTCAGATGTCTATAAATCAACTAAAATTAAGGACACGAGGACTCCAAAACGGGTCCCGAACTACGTATGGTTCCCTCTACCATTCTTCAATCCCAAATCGAGACCAGTCGCAAGGCCTTTCCCTTATCCTGTCCCACAACAAAAAAGCCTTCTCAGGTGCTGATTAGGCTGCCTGAATAGGGTGTGAGTACAACTCTGTAAGCCACAACCAAGGGTGTCTAAAATGAGTCCAGTAAAAAGATATTTCAAGCAGTTTCACGAGTTAATAAATACAATGCATAATTTAAGTAGATAAAACATTTTCATTTAATCATTAATCAACACAATAGGTCAATTGAAAATAATTTTTTCCATTTTAATAATCATTCATTTTAAATAATAATTTGGTTTAGGTTTTCATACCTAGAACCCAAAATCTCATTTGAATCATCATTCATAATTATTATTAATCATTTGTTGTTTGTTGTCATGACTGGCACCGCAAATATCATTTGAATAATCATTTATTATTATCATTAATCTTTTAGTGTAGGCCACCTTGCCAAGCACCATAAATCTCATTTGAATCATCATTCATTATTATCATTAATCATATGGTTTAGGTCTTTATGCCAAGCACCACAAATCTTTTTGAGTGTAGGTCATCATGCCTAGCACCCCGAATCTCTTTCGGTGTAGGTCAGCATGCCTAGAACCCCATAATCTCATTCGGTGCAAGATTTCATGCCCAGCACCCCATAATCTCAATATTGGATAACTATTGGAGAGGAACTCCATTTCCATGTCCCAACTTCTAATCATTCTAGAATTCCATGTATTTCTCCCAAAAAATATCATCCATTTAATCATTATTTTATTATCAAGATTTTTCCAAATTATCCATTTACTAGCCCAATAATTTATTAAACATTTCAAAGTCTATTAGTTAATTTAATAATTAACAAAGCACATAACACATTAATTAATTAATTAATTAATTAATCAATACTATTATCATTCCATCATTAATTATTCACAAGTAATTAAACATATTAAATCTCACCTTGACATAAATAATTATCACAATTAATAATCTTTATTGAACATCTTGGAACATAATTAATCCTAAGAATTAATTATCTTAAATAGCCAAACATAATACATTAATTAATTTCCCCCAAATAATTATCTTTTCACAACAATTCAATATCTCAATTCCAACATCAATTTGGTTAACCCCCTAAGGAGAACACAATTCAATTAAACTTTCTTAATTACTCTAATTTAGGAAATCAATCATCAAGTGAATCTAGATATCATAATCTCACATTCACAT
This sequence comes from Viscum album, assembly GCA_963277665.1. Taxonomy (NCBI): domain Eukaryota; kingdom Viridiplantae; phylum Streptophyta; class Magnoliopsida; order Santalales; family Viscaceae; genus Viscum; species Viscum album. The sequence goes on from OY728135.1 coordinate 1,276,363,904, forward strand.
ATCATAAAACACGACTATGGGAGTTGGATTTAGACCACCTAACACTGTTTATTGAGGGGAGTTATCCTAGAAGAAATCCCCAAAATCTTAGTGGCACAATGTTATCGATCGAGATTCGGATCTAAATCCCTTAACCATGATTAAGATTGAAGACATCAGGATATTGAAAATATAGATCCAGATCCACAATCCAAGATCTAGATCTCAAATCATACATTTATATCGAAGGGAATGGTGGAGATATTCAATGAAAATATCATATAAGGATAGAGGAATGAATGGGAGAAACAATGAGAAAAAATCAACTTATTGAGAGGACAAATGATCTTCAATCCGAGCTTTTTATCTCAAAGAACGGTGTTCATATAGACATGGAATCCCTCTAAAAGGCTTTGGAAACACCTAAAAATTTCCAATCCTGATCCAAGGTCGAAATATGGGAGTCTCAGGGGTTTCGGTGGTTTGGAAAAGGATTTTTGGATTTAAAATTATGCATGCATGGTTTCTTGGGCAGAGGTGCACGGTTAGAAAAATCATGAACCAACCATGCAGACTCCTCTATCCAGGTTTTCATAGTTGGCACGGTTTAGCATCACGGTTTTTCAAATAATGAGAAAATCGGGGTTATCCCACTGTTCTTTTGGTTTTCATAAAATTTCACACAAACGCACCCCAAGCCACTCTTCCAAATCAAAGGTAGTTAAAATCTCCAAAAAAGTACCTGAAAAACATGTCTGAGATGACTCCAAAAAACGTCAGGATCTTGCAATATCCTCACTATATAACAACTCGTCCTCTAGCTGCACTCCCAAAAATCTCTAATATTTAGAGCCAAAAAGACCGGTCCATTGAGCCTCCGTGTCTGCTTCTCGTTCCCAAGTTTCCTCTAGAACACATCCATGTTTCCATAAAACATGTACTAATGGAACAGCCTTTCCCGGTAAGACTTTTTCACTATTACCCTACACACATTTAGGATTCTCCTTGAATAAAACATCTATATCAAGATCAACCTATTCAACATCAATCACATGAGAAGGGTTGGGGTGATATTGCCTTATTTTTTACACAAGGAAAACATCATTCATTGCGCTGAATTTAGGCTGAAGTACTAATCGGTATGTCACTGGCCCAATTCTTTTCAGCACCTCAAACGGTTCTAGAAACCTAGCCGCCAACTTTCTGTGCCTCTATATCCTGTGGGGAACCAATCTAGGAAACACTCGGAGGAATACACAACCACCCTTTATAAACTCTAAGGGTCGTCTACTTCTATCAGCATACAAATTCTATCTGCTCTATGTTGTAGCCATATGGATCTGAATCAACTGCACCTGCTCCGATGTCACCTGAATGAGGCTCGGTCCCAACTACTCTACCTCACTTGCCTCTAACCAACATAGCGCTGATCTATAAGGTATACCATAAATTTTCTCACATGCTTCCATCTGTATAGTTTTCTGAGAACTTTTTTTATTGTTGAACTCCACTAAAGCCAAGTACTTATCCCAAGAACCCCCAAAGTCAACCACACATGCTCATAGAATATCCTTTAACACCTATATAGTATTCTCCTACTTCCTATCTATCTATGGGTTAAAGTATGTACTTAACAGAGCTTATGTACCAAGTACCTTTTATAAGACCTTCCAAAAGCGTGAAGTAAAGAACAAATCGTGATATGAAACTATTGTATGTGGCACCCCATGCAAACGAACTATCTCTCTCAAGTATAGTTCACCCAATTTCTTTACTTTAAAGGATTCTGTGATAGGAAATAAGTGTGCTACCTTCATTAGTCAATCCATGAAGACCCAAATATCATCATTATTCCTAAGAGTCTTTTGAAGTCCTACCAGAAAATCCATATTCATGTCATCCCACATCTATTTCGAAATAGGTAATGGATTCAATAGGCCTACAGGTCATTGATGCTCTTCTTTCACCTTCTAATAGGAGAAAAATCGTGTTACAAACCCTGTTATCTCCTTTTCATGTCTGGCAACCAAAACTGTCGTTGATGATCACCGTATATTTTTCCACCCTAGGATGTACCATCATCCTTGGTGCATGAAATTCTCGTATGAGTTCCTCTCACATACTTGTAGGCACAATAACCATATTTTTCACATATATGACCTCATACTTATATATATTCTAGTCTAAAGGTGTGTCCCCATGTTCATGGATTTCCCCTATGTCTAAACACTCCATATCCTCGTAATACTTATCTCTGATCCATCTCAAGAGTGTAGACTCCATTGTGACAGAAACCAGAGCCATCCTCTCCTAGATCTCCTCAACAACCACATGAATTTCCAGCAGGAAAGTCATCATATTCTACTTTTCACTGGACTCATGTACTGATATGCCTGAGTTTTTCTCCTCAAGGAATCAGCCACACTATTCCCCTTCCTAGTTGTATATGCCAATTCAAAGTCAAAGGACTGCAAATACTCTACCCTTCTTCCCCGCTGAAGATTCAAGTCACTCTATGAAAAGATATACTTTAATCTTTTGTGATCAGTAAAAACTAAAAACTTTTCACCAAAATGATAGTTTCTCCAACCGTTAAGAGCATAAAATGTTATTTCAAAATCAAGGTCATGCGTAGGGTACTTATGTTCATGTGGCCTCAACTGTCGTGACCCATAGAAATAACTATATCCACTTACATCAACACAACTTTGATTCTGACCCCAAAAGTTTCACAATACACTGTGTACTCCTCACATGATTCAGGTAAGATCAGACTTGGTGTCGATGTCAAGAACTTATTTAACTCTGGTAAAACATTCTCACATGATTCTAGCTAAACAAACTTTATCCCTTTATTTATCAAACCTGTATGTGGTGCTTCCATTCGAGAAATGTCATCGATAAACTTCCTATAATAACTAGCTAATCCCAAAAAGCTTCTAATATCAAAAACATTCTCTGGTTTCTCCCTTGAAATGACTGCCTACACTTTTTCTGGTTCTACTGCCACACCTTCTTCCATGATGATGTGCCCCAAAAAGTGTACCCTATCAATCTAAAATTTACATTTATATAGCTTGGTGTATAGACGATGCTTTCTCAGTGTACCCAGGATGATGTCTGGATGTTGGGCATGATCGTCATGAGTCTTAGAGTACACTAATATGTCATCCACAAACACCACAACAAACTGATATATTTAGGGGTGAAGTATCTTGTTCATCATGGACATAAATAATGATGGAGCATTATTCAACCCAAATAGAATTACAACAAACTCATAAAGGTCATACCTGCACTTGAAAGGAGTTCTTAGTATACCAGAGGTTCAGACTCTCACCTGATGATACCCTGATCTCTGAACAATCTTTGAGAACACACTCTCCCCCTTCAGTTGGTCAAATAGATCATCGATATGTGGAAGAGGATATCAGTTCTTCACATTCAATTTTTTCAACATTTGTTAATCGAAACACAAGAATAGACTCTCGTCAACCTTCTTTGTAAACAAAATATTTGATCCCCAATGAGGCGTAATTGGATAGATAATCCATTTATCCTCTGACTCTTCCAACTATGCTTTGATCTCTTGAAGCTCTATCGGTTCAATTCTATATAGTGGAATAGATACCGGCCCAGCCCTCGGCTTGAGCTCAATAAGGAATTCCACATCTCTCTTAGGTGGAGGCCCGGAAAAGTTCATAGGAAAGACAACCTAAAATAGTTCTACTACTGGTGGAAGGATGTATTTCATACCACTCCCATCATCCAGCAAAAGACTAGGAACTTGGGTTGTGTGCTCTACCAGTTTCTGAGTAAATCACCCAGCTCGGCCTGCATGGATATTCCATTCTCTATGAAGAACATATTTTCCACCCATAAGAGATACAAAGGTAACTCTCATGCGGTAAAAATCAATGTGGGCTTGTTATGTGACTAGAAAGTCCATACCCATAATCATCTTGAATCCCATTATATCAAGGACATAGATATCCCAAAGGAAACTATACTCTTCATTCTCTATATAACATCCCTTTCATAAACAGATATCCCTAGTCTGTGTTCCCAATGGTGTATTGATATTCATCATCCTGTTTATAGATTCCACCTCCAGGCTCAAGACATTAATAAGTTTTTTATATACAGAGTAATGAGAGGCATCAGTATCAAATAAGGAAGTAGATAAAGTATAAGAAACTAGAATAGAACCTCTCACTGTCGATGGACCAGCCTCACTCTCCACAATTTTAGGTTTCACTTCATGTAACTATCCTGCCCCTCTTCCCTGTGGTTTCATCTAACTCCCATGAATAGAAACACTCTGCTAGTACGGGCGCTTATAACCTGAATTACCACACCAACATCCTTTACCAACTCTTCCAGTAGAACTCCAGCTTCCAGACCTATATGGTGTAGAATACCCCCTTCCCACACTCTGACTCTGAGCAGCTAATCCCTCAGCACTAGCCTTAAAATTCTTCCTGCATAACTTATGTAGGTGTCCCATATTGCCACAAAATTGGAACTCTACTGGTGGTTGAGGAAAATGTGTATGATAGTATCCTAGCCTACCGCGCTGGTTAAAAGGAACATGAAAAATATGTGGTGTAATTATTCTTCCTGAGTGTCCACCTTTCTTTACACTGTCCTGACTAATATTCTCATGACATCGCATCCTTCTATCAGAAGGCACACTCCCAGATCTTCCAAGTACCTATCCAATAACGAAATCCTCCTTCTTGTTCCCCTCTGAAATGAGAGCCTTATTAACCACTTCTTGAAATTTCTACAGCCTAAAAATATTCACCTGGGACATAATTTCACACTTAAGTCTGTCCTAAAATAGTTTTGCTGAATAAGTATAATCTATGCAAAAAATCGGAGAAAAATTTTGTAAGTATGTGGAATGTTTAGTGTACTCTATTATAGACATGATTCATTATGTGAGATGTATAAATTATGAGGCCTTCTCTTACCTTTTCATGTCGATATAGAAGTTTTCCAAGAACTTCTCCAAAATTCCTTCCATGAAATATCATTAGTCTTTTCAGATTGTACTTAAATGTCACAACAACACTTCATTGATCCTCATAGCATATATGTAGCCAACATGACCCTCCTCTCAACTGTAGTCTCCAAATGTTCAAGTATCATATCTATAGATTCAATCCATAATTCAACTCCCTCAGGTCCACCCTCTCTAGTAAAAGTAGTATGGTGCTGTATCTGGAACTCTCTTTTCCTCTCAGAAATGGTTTTCTGAACCTTCCCAGGGTCTCTCTCTATGTAATGCATAAAATAAGAAAATTTCCCTCGGAACTATTCTTCTTCCTTCTCAGCTTGCACCAATGGTGCCTCAATCTCCCTATCTAGAAGTTCATTCTGGGACTACCCCTTGGTCTATCCCTCAACAAGCGTTGTGGAGACATATCTCTACAAATCCAAGCATGTATATTAGGTCTCATAAGGCACCCTTATAACATTTATGTAAGAGGGGAAACTTGCGCAAGAAAATTCATCATGCCTTTTCCCCCCTTTTCACACCACACAATCAACATCGAGGCCTTATCACTACCATTAGCCATCATACTCCAAGGTCTTGGTTAACAAGGGTACATACATTCTTATTAATTAATCTAACCATGGTTTAATCGCATTATTATAAATTAATTAATTAATTAATTAATTAATTTCTCATACTCATTTAATTAATCAAGTTTCTCATTAGACACAAATTTCATATCATTTTTGCATCATTATTTCAAATTCACAACAAGGGAAAATAGATCAAATTCAAAAACTTACCCATATTCCATTTTCCCATGAGTTCCTAGAATGATGCATGTCACAACAACCCTGATTACCTAGAATGAGGCATGAAAATTCAACTATCATGCTTCTTTAGGCGATAAATCAAAATTCAAAAAGTTTCGAAACAAATATCACACCAAACAAAAAGTGTGTCACCCAAGGTGAAATAATATAAAACTATAATAACAACCTAAAATCATAACAATCCCGCCCTAAGTGCTTGGATATTCCTTCGTAGATGGGTTTGCAACTCCCATGCATGACCTCATTACCAATCATTTACTCTTCCTAGTCTCTTGTCTACCTTTACCCAATACAGCACGAAAAAATAATAACAAAGAAAAGAAAAATATTTTGATACCACCTTGTGACGTCCTGAACTAGGAGCCACAGAACGGTTCCCTTAACTGGTTTTCCACAACCCTCATGTGCACTTCCCTGTATTCCATAGGGTACCAACTAGTAGAGAGGGTATGGTAAGTTAGTCTTACGAAGACTATACACTCTTTTATCTGGAAAAACAACAATAGAAACAAATAGAAATAACTAAGTGATAAAGAATATATAAATAACTAGAACAAATCCATATCATATGACAGTCAAAAATAGAAAATACATAACTCAACTGAATGGTGAATCATTCTATGACAATCAAAAGTGTCTTGTGTATAAAAAGAAACTAAAAGTAAAGACGCGATGACTCCAAAATAGGACTCGAAACATGTTCATCTCCCTCACCCATGCTTCAATCACAATCAACAACAAATCCCAAGTCTTTGACCTTATCTTGTCCTGCAATAACAAAATCTGGTCTGGTGCTGATCAGGCAGCCCGAATAGGGTTTGAGTATAACTTAGTAGGCCTCCACCAACGGTGTCTAAAATGATTTCAGTCAAAAGATAGTGCATGCAGTTTTATGAAGAAATAAATAAAATGTATGATTTAACCAATTAATATATTTTCATTTAGTCATTAATCAACACATTAGTTCAATTTGAAATCATGATTCCCATTTGAATCATTATTCATTATCATTAATCATTTGGTGTAGGTCATCATGCCTAGAAACCAAAATCTTATTTGAATCTCCTTTCATTATTATCATTAATAATTTGGTGTATGTTTTCATGCATATCACCATAAATCTCATTTGAATCGTCATTCATTATTATCTTTAATCATTTGGTGCAGGTTGTCATGCCTACCCCCAAAAATCTCATTTGAATCATCGTTTATTATTATCATTAATAATTTGGTGTAGGTCATCATGCCTATCACCACAAATCTCATTGAGTGTAGGTTTTCAGGCTTAGAAACCCAATTCTCTTTCGGTGTAGGTCGTCATTCCTAGCTCCCCATAATCTCATTCGATGTAAGTCATCAGGCCTAGCACCCCATAATTTCAAGCTTGGATAACTATTGGGGAGGAACACCATGTCCATGTCCCAAATTCTAATTGGTATAGTATGCCATGTCTAGCACCACAGAATTCTCAGCCATTTAATCATTCTTTAATTCTCAAGAATTATCCACATTATTCATTTACAATCCCAATGATTAGTTAAATATTTCAAAGGCCAGTAGTTAATTTAACAATTAACTAAGTACATAACCCATTAATTAATTTATCAATTAATTAATCAATCAATGGCATTTTCATTCTATAATTAATTCTTCAAAATTAATTATCCATATTAAATATAAACTTGGCATAATTAATTTTCACAATTAATTATCTTTATCCAACATCATGGCGCATAATTAATTATCACAATTAATTATCTGAAATACCCCAACATAATCCATAATTAATTTAACACAAAAAAAATTTTCAAATAAATTCTATATCTCAATTAAAACATCAATTTGGGTAACCCCCCTTAATTTGTTCCGTGATTCAATTATCAATTAATCACTAAAGTGTACCAAATTCAATTAATCATTCCTAATTACTCAAATTTAGGAAATCAATCAACAAGTGAATCTAGAAAATCATCAAATAAAATTCACATATCATAAAACATGACCATAGGAGTTTGATTTAGACAACCTATCTTGGTTTATTTATGAAGGTAATCCCAGTAGAATTCCCTAAAATCTGAGTGGCACAACATCGTTGATCAAGCTTTAGATCTAAATCCCTAAACCTAGATTAAGATCAAAGACATAAAGATCTTGTAAATCTAAATCTAGATTCAAAATCCAAGATTTAGATCTCAACTCATATGTTTATATCCAAAAAAACAGTGGAAATATTCCATGAAAAGATCCAGGAAAGATGGAGGAATGAAAGAGATAAGCAATAAGGTGAATTCCACTTACTGGGAGGAGAGAAGATCTTAAATCTGGGATTTTGATATCGAAGAACGATGTTCGGATCACCTTGGAATCCTTATAGAAGGCTTTGGTAACACCTATAAATTATGAATCCCTATCCAAGGTCGAAATATTTGAGTCTTGGTGGTTCGGGTGGTTTTAAAAAGGTTTTTTCGGATTTCAAATCTCACGTGCATAGTTTCTTGGGCAGAGGCGCACAGTTAGGAAAACCGTGAACCAACCATGCAGACCCCTCTATACAGGTTTGTATGGTTGGTATAGTTTAGCTGCATGGTTTGTCAAACAATTTTAAAATTGTTCTAATCCCTCTATTCTTTTGTTTTCCTTAAAATTTCACCCAAACACACACTAATCCACTATTCCAAATCAAAATGTACTTAAAAGCTTCAAAAATTGCCTGAACAATGCACCCAAGATGACTCCATAAAAGGTCAAGATCTTACATTATTGGAAATGATCTGTGGTTTTTATAGATACCTCATCCCCTTTCTAAATTGGAACATAATGTGGTTGTAGAAAACCAAAAGGCTTCATGTGTGATGAATTAATCTGTAGGAAGGTGTACCAACGAGACACATAATAAGTAATATTTTAAATCATACCTGACCACCATAAATTCCATATTATGTCACAATACATATTTATAGTTATGGGACTAACATCCTATTATCAACTATTAAAATAGTGAGTCACTAAATTTCTGATAGAAATAAGGATGAATAACCAACTCCAAAGGAAAATAATCCCATTATATGGGAGAGAACAATTCTAAATGGTCTCTCCACCCTATAAGGATTCCTTGATTCCTCTAAACTTTTCATCCTACTACTATTCTTATGGAATGGATTCAAGGGGTGATGAAAATGACTAGAAAGTGGTAATAATTCTACTTGATTCATATACATGTGTATCTAGAATAAATTGAGTGAAATCCCTATAAGGTCTCACTCCTCTTTTACTTCCACGATAGTTTGAAAATAAAATTTACTACTAAGAGAACATCAGACTAAATTCTAATTTGTATGGCTGTCAATGATGTTAATGTAAAATGTATAGAGGTACTCCACCCATCACATGTTCATGTGTTATAGTCCAATCTTATAAAAGATACAACTTAATCTCATATGATCATAATAACCTTTTTTACATCTCCCTAAAAACAGTTTCATCAATACTTGATGAATAATAATTGTGATTTTAAAATGATGATAATTATAATTCATCTCATATATTTAAATTCATGGTAATAATTCACCCCCAAATGACCATACTATGTAATCATGCATCTTAGTTCATCACCAAATGCATTTTTTGCATCACAATAAACCCAATATATCTTAATAGGTTCCTCAATGATTAGAATATGAGACAATGTTATGTCATATTTCCACTCATCATAAGGGTATTGACACTTATCATCCCATGATAATTATACTAATTTAATTTTATGAGAACTCAACAGTGATTAATTCTTCAAGAAATATTTTTTAGTCATATATAATACCCTTCTTTTCATAGTAAGATTTTTATGTTGAAGAAATTTCATTGTTCTTCCCATGAAAAAACAGTCTTTATCTTTTAAATATAAAATGAGAGACCATGTTATAAAACAACATTCCCTAGTAACATAAATACTTAGATACAAATAATAAATTTCAATAATTTTTCATAAATGTAGTGGAACCTCATGATTTCAAAAAAATGAATTCAGTTAGTTCTCATGGTCTTTCTCAGCTCATGAATAGGCCTCGATGTCATCTGTGAACACTATAACTAATGTATTGAGATGCTGTTATAATATCCAATTCATTAAATATTTCAGAACTTCATGAGAATTAGTTAAGCTAAATTGAATCATTATATATCTATCAAATCCATAACTTCTTCTCATTGTAGTTTTTTGGACATCTGACTTCCTAACTCTATGCAGATGACAACCTGACAGAAGACCGATTTTCAAAAAACCATTTTCCAACCGTAGCTAATCAAATAATTTATCAACATGGGGAAAATGACACTTATTCATAACTGTTTCCTAATTAATCTTATTATAATCTACAAAAATATGTATAAGACCATTATCCTTCCTACAAATGAGCATAGAGCCCCTAGGAAAAAACTAGGATGAATAAATTCATTATTTGACCGGGCATCTTAGTAAATCCTAATAATTATTCACTTAGAATTTGATATTTTTTAATAGATAATATAAATTTTCTATGTACTAGGCACCGGTTTGATGGAGAACTCTACATCCCATTCTAGAGGAAGACTGGAGAAGTAAACTATGAAAAACTAAGGAAAATCCAGAACAACCTAGGGAATATAAACAAGAGTAGATAAATCATAGGTCTCAAAAAATATTCAAAAAAATCTTAATCACTTGGTGATATGATCCTATAGGACTAAAAATCAGATCCCACTCTCTTTGAAACACTAGAGAGCTCCCATTTTCATAAAATAACTAAACATAAAAATCATAATAATTAATCCCTTCTTGGTGAAAAACTATCCAATACATCATAATTATAACATAGAAAATATATAGATCAATAGTTGAGAAGTATAATACTAACTCAATGTTGGAAATTGAATAAGAGAGTGGTTGAAAATGAATTTCGTGCACCTTTTCAAAGTCCCTGACCCTAGTATCCATGATTTTGTGGTCACATAATTACATTTTGACTATATACATGGAATCATATCACAATGTAATGAACATTTTTTTTATTTTAAGACTAGATACATACATTAATTTTATATTACTATTAAAAGTTTAAAATAAATCATTGAATATTAATATAGATCATTATTATTTCCTTCATTGTATACATGCATATCAAATATAATACACTTCCTAGAATCATGGTGTATGTAAACCTAATAAATAAAGAGGTCTAATTCTCTATAAGGGTTTATGTACAAGGGATTATGTCATAAAAAATATTAAATAATCAATATAGAAAGATAAATAACTAAAACACATCCCATTTAATAAATAACTTGAATATGAATAATAATATAGGAGAAATAAGTGATGATCAAAATAGTTCCATAAAACTATTCCCATGAGATTCAAACTTAAACTAGGATTATTCTAAATAATCAAATAATTACATGGAAATAAGTAAATAATCTCGTAATGAAAGAATTCATAAGTCTAAACATTATAACTATACCATCAAATCCTTATGCCAACAAATCATATATAAATGGGTAGGAACTCAACCAAAAATCCAAGATGGTTTTTCTAATGATACCTACTGATGAATAGAGGGGACATAATAGGACCTTTAATTTAATTAATAATTGTATTGCATTTATCAAATTAAAGGGGTGATAAATAATCAGTATAAAAATCTCTATTGAAATACTAGCAAATGATATGTTAATACATTTCCCAACAAATAAACAAAATCATAAACCTACCACAGTGATTTGGATAATTGTATCAAAATAGTAAATCTCTAGTCAAGTTAACCAAAAAATCTTGAGAAATAATAAGGATTATTTGATTACGACCTATACCTAGTGGTTTATAAGTAATATAAGGCTTTCTGTCATTAATGAATAGAAATATCATTAAAAATATTCTTGATAAATATACCCTTTCCCCTTTGAAAATAAATTTTAAAAACTAAGATTTTCCATAATACTATGAAAATCAATTCTTTTAAAAGGATCATGGAAACGTTTAATGTAATATTAAAATCATGGATTGGTCAGGATGGTGGAAAATACCATTTATGCATAATAAGTTAAAAGAAAATATTCTTTTCAAACATTTGTAATTAGTTGAAAATTAGCTGTTCAAAAAATGATAGGGTTAATTTTAATATATATTTTAAATATTATATAATGGGTAAAATTATTATTTAAAAATAATGGAAGAATATTAAAAAACATTCTTAAAAATATATTTGTAAAATGTTGATTTTGAAGAAAAATATTTTTTGGTTGATGAGGTAAATAATATCATATTTTTAAAAAAACATTTAATCAATAATTTTTTGTACCAAAGATAGAAAAATTGTACTATTACATGAAAACTAATGAGTAAATATAGGATAAGAAAATATATTGTGTTTATTATATAAATATCAAATTATTCACCTAAGTTAGGCTTAAACATAAACTATCCTGAATAATGGTGTGATTGTGAAGTAAGTCATTCTCACATTGATAATTTTTTAATAAGAAAACCCCTAAAAATATAACATCAAACAAAAAAAATATCATTAATATAAATATATTAATTATATAACATATCAAATCAGATTTATATACAACATGTAAAAGAAATAAGTGTTGAATATTTTTTATGTCTCACGAAAGTAAAAGTGATTTGATAAACCATTACAGTTTAAGTAATTACTTATTAAAAATAATTGAAAGATATAAATATTTATTTTTAAGTTAAAATAAAATTAATAAAAATAATAAATTATTTGAAATATTCAATTTTTAGTATATACACCTTTAATAATAAATAAGGTTCATAAAATAACAAGTGTCTCAAAAAAATATGTTTTGAGATAAAAACCCTTACTACATTGGAAACATTTGAATCGTAACACCCATAACAACAAATGAAACATTAAATACCATTAATTTATAATTATTAATCATATAAAATATCAAATGGAAAGATTACAAACCACAAAAAAATAAATAATTTCTTAATATGGTGTATGTCTAATGGGAGTAAAAGTGATACAAGAAACACTTACCTCATGTCTAATTTTCATCATACATCTTAGTAACCATTATATAGTGAATATATAATTATTATAAATATATTAAAGAGCCTAAATAGAATATATAATACCATATATGATTTTATTATTACTTTTAATCATCTTTTTATAAACAATTCATTATTTATAACACTATTCTGAGTGATAACATCTTTATTTTTCATGTATATTATGGTTTAGTAGCTTCGGTCAATGTACTATCATCATGGTCCTATATTCACAACTAGAAATTGGTCCTATAGTGACCGCCATTGGCAGTCACTATAGCCCAAGAGCGACTTCCTTGAGACCGCCAGTGGCGGTCACATTTGGACCATTGCAGTAGGGCTATAGCGACCACCAATGGTGGTCGCTATAGATGATTGGAAATTCGGTACACCGCAACAGCATGGCGGTCACTATTGGGTGGGTCTAAAGTTACTTCCATTGGTAGTCGCTATAGGAGGCCAGAAAATCAGCCTAGAGCGACCGCCTATGGCGATCCCTGTAGGCATTGATCACCAAGGGTGATCACTATTGATATTGACCAATGGTGACCACCAGTGGCAGCCACAAAATTGGAAAAAAAATTTAAAAAAAATTAATTTATACATCCCATTTACAACAATCAAAAAAACAATTTCCACGTAGAATAAACACAGCTGAAATGACAAACAAAAACCATTCAAAACAGCATAAACATCAGATTCCTCAAAAACAGTAAATGACGGGCATACTTCTTCACATGAAACGATCCAAACATCTCTAATCCATTCCAATATTCTACTTCAATAAGCCTAGAATAAGATACAAAAGAAAAAACTAAACAAAGAAAATGAAAATTGGACATATTTATTAAGTTATTATATATATATAAATCGAATTGGTCCATTAGAACAATAGGCTAATATGTCATTAGGACATTTGGTCATTATAGTGTTACAATAATATACCATAAGGGCGTTAGGGTGGCATTATCACGTTAGTCTCCCCCCACTCTAGACATCCAACCCATCCCACCCCCTGGACCTCCCCTACCCCCCGGACATCCCCCCCCCACCCCGAATAGCCCCAGACACCCCCCCCCCCTCACCCTCGGACATCCCCCCACCCCTCTGACAACACCCCAGGCCCCAGACAGCCCCCCACCCCACGAGTTCACGTGTCATAAATGGCCAAAACATGCATCTAACGGTCAAATTCATATCGAATGAAATTGTCATGATGTGAAATAACACGAGAATACCAAAATTATTATTATTAAGGAGTACAAGGAGACAACACATCATTAAGATGCAAGGTTTGTGAGGCACAACTGAATATGTGTTTTTTAGGTGTTTGGTGCTCTTAAAAAGCATCCATGGGGTGGTCAAAACTGGACGAGCTACCTCATAATACCATGAAAATGGACGAAAAAAAAGGGTGGGTGAATTTTGAAATGGTCAGGCAGATGGAACGTCAATCGGAGGTGTCATGTGACCGCGGTGACCGAAAATGCACTCTGTGTGTCCTAAATGGACTAAACATGTGTTTAACGGTCAAATGCTTACTGAACGACCTCAGCATGATGTGAAATCACACGAGAACACCCTAATTGTTACTTTTGAGGTGTAGTAGGATACAAAACTTCATTCGGACACATGGTTTTCACGACACGACTTAGTATGTGTTCTATGGTGTTTGGGGCGCTTGAAAAGCATCCATAGGGTGGTCAAAACCAGCCGAACGACCATAGAATGCCATGAAATCGGACGAAAAGAAAGGGTGAGTGAATTTTGAAATGTTCGGGTAGATGGTACATCAATCAGTGGTTTTGTATGACTACGGTGACCGAAAACGCACTCTGCATGTCGTAAATGGCCAAAATATGCGTTTAACGGTCAAATTCATATCGAACAAATCAGCATGACATGAAATCACACAAGAACACCCGAATTATTACTAGTGATGTCTACGAGGAGAATTCATGTCATTCAAACAAATGTTTTGGGCGGCACGCCTAAATATGTGTATTTTTGGTGTTTGGTGTGCTTAAAAATCATCTGTGGGGTGGTCAAAACATGTGGAATGACCTCAGAATTCCATGTAATAGGATGACAACAAAGGGTGGGTGAATTGTGAAATGGTCGGGTAGACGACAGGTCAATCGGAGGTGTCATGTGACCGTGGTGACAGAAAATGCACTCTGCGTGTCGTAAATGGCCAAAACATGCGTTTAACGGTCAAATGCATACTGGACGACATTGGCATGATGTTAAATCACACGAGAACACCATAATTTTTACTGGTGAGGTGTATGAGGAGACGAAACATCATTCAGGCCCAAGGATTGCGCGGAACGTCTGAATATGTGTTTTTAGGTGTTTGGCGCCCTTGAAAAGCATCCGTGGGGTGGTCAAAACTTGCTGAACGACCTCAAAATTCCATAAAATCATATAACAACAAAGAGTGGGGGATTTTTGAAATGTTTGGGTAGACAGAACATCAATTAGAGGTGTTGTGTGACCGCAGTGACCGAAAACGCACTCCGCATGTCGTAAATGGCCAAAACAAGCTTTTAATGGTCAAATTCATATCGAATGACATCGGCATGAAGTGAAATCAGAATAGAACACCCTAATTATTACTGGTGGAGTTGAGGAGACAACATATCATTCGATTTAAAGGTTTGAAAGGCACGGCTGAATATGTGTTTTTTTGGTGTTTGGCGTTCTTGAAAAGCGTCTGTGGGGTGGTCAAAACTGGCTGAACGACCTTGAAATGACATGAAATTAGAAGTCAACAAAGGGAGAATGAATTGTGAATTGTTCAGGTAGATGGCACACCAATCGGAGGTGTTGTGGGACTGCGGTGAGTGAAAATACACTTCGCGTGTCGTAAATGGCCAAAACATGTGTTTAATGGTCAAATGCATACCGAATGACATTGGCATGATATGAAATCATATGAGAACACCCTACTTATTACTGGTGACGTTTATGAGGAGACAGAACGTCATTCAGACCCAAGGTTTTTATGGCACGACTAAATATGTGTTTTTCTGTTTGGCGCGCTTGAAAAGCATCTGTGGGGTGGTCAAAACTAGCCGAATGACCTTGGAATACCATGAAATCGGACGACAACGAAGGGTGGGTGATTTTTGAAATGCTCGGGTAGACGGAACGTCAATCAGAGGTGTCATGTGACCACAGTGATCGAAAACGCACTCCACCTGTCGTAAATGGCCAAAACAAATGTTTAACGTCCAAATGCATACTAAATGACATCAACATGATGTGAAATCACACGAGAACACCCTAATTATTACTGGTTAGGTGTACGAGGAGACAACACATCATTAAGACGCAAGGTTTGCACAGCATGACTGAATATGGGATTTTTAGCTATTTGGTGTGCTTGAAAAGCTTCCATGGGGTGGTCAAAACTGGTCGAACGACCTCATAATGCCATGAAATTGGATGAAAACAAAGGGTGGGTGAATTGTGAAATGGTTGGGCAGAGGACACATCAATCAGAGGTGTCGTGTGACTACGGTGACCGAAAATGCACTCCGTGTGTCCTAAATGGCCAAAACATTAGTTTAATGGTCAAATTCATACCAAATGACATCAGTATGACGTGAAATCACACGAGAACACCCTAATTGTTATTGGTGAGGTGTATGAGTAGACAACATGTCGTTCATATGCAAGGTTTGTGCGGGACATATGAATATCTATTTTTTAGGTGTTTATCGCGCTTGAAAAGCATTCGTGGGGTTGTCAAAACTGGCCGAATGACCTCAGAATTCCATCAAATCAAATAAACACAAAGGGTTGGTGAATTTTAAAATGGTTGAGTAGACGACATGTCCATCAGAGGTGTCGTGTGACCGTAGGGACTAAAAACGCACGGTGCAAGTCGTAAGTGGCCAAAACATTTCTTTAACGGTCAAATGCATACCAAACGACATAGACATGATGTGAAATCACACGAGAAAACCATAATTATTATTTTTGAGGAGTAAAAGGATACTACATGTAATTTGGACACAAGGTTTTCATGGAATAGATGAATATGTGTTTTTTAGGTGTTTGGAATGCTTGAAAGCGTCCATGGGGTGGTCAAAATTGGCCGAACAACCTCAAAATTCCATGAAATCGGACAACAAAAAAGGGTTGGTGAATTGTAAAATGTTCGGGTAGACAACACCCCAATCAGAGGTGTCGTGTGACTGCGGTGACCAAAAACGCACTTCACATGTCGTAAATGGCCAAATCATGCGTTTAATGGTCAAATGCGTACCAAACGACATTGGCATGACATGAAATCACACGAGAACACCCTAATTTTTATTAGTGAAGTGTATGAGGAGAAGACAAGTCATTCAGATGCTAGTTTTTTAGGGTACGGCGGAATAACTATTTCCATCGCTCTAAGGTAGGTGGATTCTGAGTACCTATTGGAGGCCTTAAGTTTTTCTTACATGTATGTGAAAGACTTGGAAACAACCAGTCTCAATGTTCTAACACTCCATAAACCTTGCCACCCCCCAGACATCCCACCTCACCCTCATACAGCCCCCTCAACCCCGAACAGCCCCCCCCAGCCCAGACAGCCCCCACCCCACCCTCACCCCCAGGCAGCCCCCTCCCCTTCTCTAAGTGGAACAATATATCATATAATAGTTGACCCTTTTCAATGTAATTCCCACCCTCAAACACTAAAATAAGGATGGATTCATTAACCTTACTTTCCATAGGGATAAAATTCAAGAGACTTACCTAAAACCAATAATAATAGCACAGTAGAGGTAGCATGACAGAGAGATTGAAACCTCTAGAAACAACACTACAAGAGTGAATCCTCTTATTTAGTAGCATTCTACTTCCCAAAAACCCAATTTTTCAATCATTATAGTTTTCACTACGAGGTCACCTATCCGGACACCCGTTACATTTGTTCCCAATCACCTCATGCTGAGAAGTGGTTTCGTGACCCACCTCATCAAGTCATTTTATTACTGCATTTATTGATCACTCTTTCCCCATCAAACCATGGGACAAAAGGGATGATTAATCCTTCTTTATATATTGGTGGAAGTTAGGTAAAGGAGGGTGCTTTTTATGCTTATAGGTCATCCAAACACCCCCCCCCCACACACCCGCCTTCACCCCAGACAACCCCCCTCACCCCTCAGACAGCACCCACTCTCCTCGGACAGCCCCCCTCACCCCCAGAAAGCACCCCTCACCCCTCAGACAACTCCCTCACCCCCAGACAATCCCCCGCACCCCATACAGCCCCCACCCCCCAGACAGCCCCCCTGGATAGCCCCCCCCCCCACCCCCGCGGACACCCCCTCACCCCCGGACACCCCCCCCCCTCACCCCCAACTAGCCCCCCTCACCACCTATAGCCCCCCCCATACACCCCCCCCCCACCCCAACCCCGGATAGCCCTACCACCCCCGACATCCCCCCTCAAAACAATTTACATTTAAAGTCGAAAACTATATATAGAATTAATTCAATAATAAATATAAAATAAACACACCTCGTGAATATGATGCATCATGCGCAATCATGGCTGCTACCTCCATCTGGTGTGTCAGGGTCCTACCACAAAAAAATATAAAGATTTAATAAATAAAATAGTATAAAGTAAATAAATAAATTTAGTATGAACCTGCACCGTATGATCTCATGCAGTAGTACCTGGATGGACATATTCCCACAGTGTTCTAACCTCGGTAATCAATTGCGCATTTATCTCCTCGGAAGCGCGCAACTGTTCCTTGAAATCTAAAATTTGTTGTGTCATCTGAGAAATAACAGAACTGACAACCTCAGCACATGATACTATAGAATGAGTAATCCTCATTCCAGGACGGATAGTGAGTAAGGGAGCCGCGATGGATAAACCCTAATGGGGACGATGGTGTCCCCCCCCCCCCCCCCTCCACCGCCAGCTGGTGGGAGGGGGGAGGATCAACAGCTTCCTCGTATTGGTCTATGGCGCGACATCCACCCCTTCACAGACCCTGTTTCAATTCTGAGATTTCCGAAGATCAATCTAGGCCCGAAGGTCCCTGGAATTTGGGAAGGAGATATCGTGATTCCACTTTCGGTTTCAGAGTTCACAGAGGTAGAGAGCCTCCTTAACCTAACCTTGGTTGCAAGATTCACGAACAAATGGCCTTCGGTGGATGCCTTTGACAGGTTTGTCTTCGAATCTTTTGGACTCCATGAACGAGTGGTTGTCGGTATTCTGGATAAAAGGCATTTGATGGTGTGATTCTCTTTATTGGAGGATTTCATTCATGTGATGTCGTGTGCTCCTAGGAAATGTGGCGGCTATGGCTTCTACCTATTCCGGTGGAGCTACGATCTATACCTAAATCATGAATCTCCAACAATTCTGGTTTGGGTAAATCTACCTCAATTACCTCTTTATTTCCAAAATCCTTTAATCTTACGTATGTTTTGGAATTTAGTGGGTTGGTTTCTCTATGTTGATTCGCGTACTGCTTCCTTGTACCATCTGATCAACCCACGTATTTGTGTGGAGGTTGATGCATCAAGGACACCAGTTGAGTCTGTGTGGATTGAAGTCGGTGAGGAGGTATGGTGTAAACAGCCTGTGGTCTTTGACAGTTGGGTGGAGTTATGCTCATATTTCCATTTTCTGGTTTAGTCGGTCACCAACTGTAAGCGGGGTGTTCACCAGGGGAAGAATGCATCACAGGCGAGGAAAGGAGATGTTGTGGAACAAACCAATCAACTAGCGAGCAATGTGGTGTAGAGTAAACTATGGGCCAAACAGGTGGAGGAACCCTCTGTGCTGGGGGTGTTTGATCGGATCAAGGAAGGATTGAGGGATCAGGACTTGTGTAAAACAGTGGGAAAGAAAATTGACAAACCCTTTGTGCAGTTGCCTCAAGCTGGAGGTAGGAGTCTCTATGTGAAGGATATTGTTCTTTGGACAGATGGGGTGTCAAATGAACCCCATATCACTCCAAACCAGATTTCATCTACATCAGGGGTCAACACTCAACATGCAGACAAGGGTCCAGTCCAAGATGGTGTCCAGACACATAACACTCTTGCATGTCTGGACACCAACGAGCATGTACAGAAGGAGGGTAATTCTAAGGCCATTAAGGCTGCTTCGTATGCAGAGGTTGTTCTTACTGGTCTGGGTCCTTCTAGTAAAGAGCACATTCAAGAGACTGAGGTTATGAACAGATCAATCTCTAGGATCGTGTCTCCAGCTATTAAGCTGGATAATCGCTTTGCTGGATTGGGGGTTGAAGGGTATGATCAGGAGGATGATCTTCCCAGGGAAGATTATAATAAAGAGTCATCTAGTCAGGCTTCTCAATACAGTGGTCCAGAATTCCATGACAATGATCTCTGTGTCCAACGGATGATGAAGGGGTGTCAAGGCAGTAAAAAAGGAAGAAAGGAATACTCATATTTACTTTTACCTATGGAGACTCAATCTACTAAAAAAGAAAAAGAAAAGGAGAAGGGGAGCATTTCCAATTCTTCTAGAACGTTGATTCATTTGGAGGAGGGGGTTGTTGGGAAGCCTTCCTCAGGGGGGAAGAGTATGTGGAAATTCCTTTGGAATTTCTATTTCATTCCAAAGAAGATATGGAAGAAGAATATATGGTGATTAATGCCTCTACAGAGGATGCAGAGAAGATGATGGGAAGGCCTATTCGGGTGGATACAAACAGTGAATAGAGTGAGTGGATAGACAAACAGAATCTAATTTTAGTAAGAGGTTTCAATGAAGAGAATACCACATAGAATGAATACATGCAATTATTGGACAAGATGGTTTCTCACTTTGAAGACCTGCTTGATGATGCGCCAGCAACACCAGTAACTTCCCTTTCCTGGAAACGTTTTAGGGATAAGGATGCTAATAGGGTCAAGTTTTATTTTAACAACTATATTTTTTCTTTAATGGATATCCTAGATAAACTTGGGGTTTCTCACTTTTTCCATAAAAGTGTTTTTGATAATAAAAAACTTAATTTTCAATCAGGGATCCTCGTTCCATAGGTCAAACTATATCCATGTCTGTCATGACCAATAATGTGATGGAAGGTCTGATCCCTTCGCATGGGAAGTTGTCATTGATCCTCTAGAAGTTGTTCTAACTTGGCATCAAATTGAGCCCATGCAATATTTAAATATATATACTTATATATTTTTACATACATATGCATGTAATTATTGGTAATGAGTACAAGTACTTACTATAAGAGCTACAGCCTCAGGATCATTTCGATCATGAATCCTCATCCACACTAACATTTTATCAATCGGTGCACCTTGCTCCTATAACTATATACCAATGAAATATAATAGTATAACAAGAAACCATAATAAATAAATAAAAATTAATAATAAATACCTCATGTTGAATTTGAGACACATGATGAGTCCCGAGCCTGTGAGGTGGTCTCTTCAATGCTCGATTCTCGGAATGGAGTGTTGACACCTCCTACATAAAATTAATTCAAATTTCAAGAAAATATAATGTATCACATTCTTGAAAATATATATACCAAAATAAATATACTAATCGTGATGACCTCAGTAGACCAATATGCAACTCAATCACGCCACTATGATGAGAGAACACCTCTCGGGACTTTTTCCAGAATGTCTACGACACCCATATCTGGTACCCAGTGCTCCCTCTTGACTTTTCCTTTATAATAATTCCACATATTATGACATTTTCACAAACACACAAGACAAAACTCATCAAGGAACACTTTTATATTATTCTATTTAAGAAAAAAATGACATATATTAGTATTTTTTTACACATAGGGAAGAAACTAAATTGGTCTTCTTACCTTAACTTTCCACCAAAGACGATATAATTTATCCTGAGGGATAGAAGTCCATTCACGTGTATAAAATGAAAATTGATGTGGGTCGCATATGATATGACACATCTGAAAATGGAAATTGATGTGGTTCGTCAAATAAAACATCATAAATAATGTCAGAATTCCATGATAAAATCCCGCGATCAGGGCCTCTGTTACGAGAGGAAGAAGCAGTCGAGTCCAATCCTGTTGAAAACAATTTATACATAATTTGACAGATGTGCATATATATATATATACATATATATATATCTGTTTATAAATTACATAAAAAATAAGAAACAGTTACATTCAAACATACCTCGACCCTGAAACATAAATGGCTCAAATGGATGATGTGGATATACTGCTTGTTCCCCGAACAAGCTTGCGATCGTACAAAACATTAATTAGGGGACCATCCGCAGTGTCAAACCGATAAATTTTATTTTTTTTTTTAAATAAAACTTGTACAATATTCAATCAAACAATAAGGGATAGAATAACTAGTTGTAAATAAATTTTAAAATATCAAAAAAATAACAAAACAGAAATAAAATTATGTAAAAAGGGCTTGTATTTAGAGGGGATGTTGTGGGGATGTCTTGGGTGGAGTGGGTGTCCATGGTGGGGTGGGTGTTCGTGGTGGGGGGCTGTCCGGGGTGGGGGCTGTCCGGGGGGTGGGGGGGGGGTTTCCGGGGTGAGGAGGGTTGTACGGGGGGTGGGGTGGGGTGTGGGGGGCTATTCGGGCATCAGGGGGGTTGTCCGGGGGGTGGGGGCTATTTGGGGGGGTGTTCGGGGGTGAGGGGGGGATGGGTGACGGTGAGAGGCTGGAGGTAGTCACGTGGCGTCGACGGTGACTAGTGATGGGTGGAGGCGTTGCGGTAGGGGAAAACAGAAGATCCAGGTAGGGTTCAGGGTTGAGGGGTGTTCGACCACGATGGGGGTGGAGGCGTTCACGTGGATCTAATGGTGCGGTGTCGGCGGTGACTGGTGACGGGCGGCGGCGGTGCGGTGAGTGAGAACAGGTGATGCCGGCAGGGTTCCGGCATGATGGGGGTTCGACTGCAATGCTGGGGGAGGGCGGGGTGGAGGCGGACGACGTCTGTGGTGTGGGGAATGGTTCCGGAAATAGAGTTTGGCATTTCGGGGTATGGTTCTGGCAGCGTGATGGGGTGCGTGAAGGGGGTTTGAGCATGAGTGTGCGGGGAGGTCGGGGCGGACAGCTCGAGTGCGGCCGATGGGCAGCCGATGGGCACGAGGGCAATGGCAGTCGGTGCGAGGGTGGCGGCGGTCAGTGCTACAGGGTAAGGGTTCGGCGGGCATGAGGGGTCTTCGAGAACGGGGGGCAGGGGGGACAAGGCATAAATGAGGGGTTTTTTAAAGCTTAGTGACCACCAATGGAGGTCGCTATTGGGTATCAATAGCGACCACCAATGGCGGTCGCCCATGTAAGGGGGCTCCAAAGCTCCCTTTTCTAGTAGTAATTATATAGAATTTTAAATATGATATAAATATATGATATATTAATTATATTGTTATTCAAAGTATTCTACACATGTTAGTGGTATAAAATGAGATACTTTTTCATTGCAGATAGTAGGTCGCACAAATACATGAAACATGTTTTTTTTGAATTTGGGGAAAAAGAATGGTAAGAAATATTTCAACCATCCTGAATCATTGTTAAATCATATATATATATATATATATAATATTAATTAATACTATTATTTTTACTATCTATTTCAAGATAAAATGAAAAAAAAATCACACCACTTTTGGTGGTGGTAGTCCACACGTACGCAGGTGCAATGTTATCATTTTATAAATGATTAAAATGTAATAATTTATATTTGATACTATAATTTTATAAGTTTAATTATGCTTTAAATATAATATGTATACATTATATATCTCATTAAATACATCCTTGATAGGTGGCAATGGAAAATTAACCAAATCAGTTCGTGAGTCGGTTGTCCATTGTACACATGATTGACGGTTTTGTTTCCCATTTAATGGAAGAGGATATGGATATAGGTTAATAAAATAATATAATAATATCTATTTATATTTTAGATATTGGTTTGGTTATTTTATTATAGTTTATTATGATTTGAAGGATTTAAATAGAGAAATAAAATGAAAATGTATGCTCAAAAAATATACCTCTTCTTCAAAAAACATCAATATGTTAATACTTAAACCATTCATAGATTAGTTTTATTGTCCAACTATGGATTATAGGTCTTGGGGATAGATTTAATGAGTGTATTTTCAATATTCTTGTCCGAACCAAAGGTTATAGTAAGTGTTAATATTAGATGAGAAGGGGTGCCCTTTTATAAGTAGGGGAAGGACACATTTGGAATATTTTAAAATACTAAATTGTACCCACATTTTTCACATGAAAAAAGGATCCAAAATGGATCATTATCAAACATTAGATGGCACAAGGTCTTAATATGTCCATCTAATAGGAACTTTACATGTTTTTAGTTCATTTTGACCCTCCTCTTCTTAGTTTAACCCCACTAAACTCATCTTAACTTTAATAATGGTAATTATTTTTAACTATTTTTACAATTAATTGTGTCCAAAAAGTAAGATAAAGATATAATATAATATTAATTATGATGATTCCACATATTAAATCCATTTTTAAAAATTCAATCCACATAATTGGTGGAATTTAAGTGAAAGTTAAACTTGTAGGTGTGACAAAAAAATATTTTCCAATGGAAATTGTTTCACATGTATAAATAGTATTTATATTAAAATTGTACATATAATTGGTTCTAATGACATAAATTGGATTATTTATAATATAATTTAAATAATTATTCTTTTAAAAAAATAAAAAAAATTATATCCTAAAATTAAACGAATGTTTTAAATAAATTTAAATATTTTTTTATTCATCAAAAAATTATTCTTTTTAGAAAAATCCAAAAAAACTAACTGTAAGATAATTTTGACCTAAAAATTTAAAAATTTAATTTAATTTTTTCTGAATAAAATTTATAAAATATGTAAATATTATTTTTTACATATGTTCATAAAACTTGAAACTTTTTATGTCATATAAATGTCCTTATTTTTAGGTATTGTTCTCTTATAATATTGGCATATCATTCCCCCTAGTTTACCACAAGGTTACCCTTGAAAATTAAAATAAATGGAAGGTTATTGGTTGTCCAAAACAGGCTACATGGTTTATTAAACTGTGCATCCAAACCGTGCACATTTTTCCAGGTTATAAAAATGTTTTTTTTATTCCATGTTTTTCCTTCCAGGATTAAACATAAATCACCCATTTTTTCCCATTTGACCTTATCAGCCATAGAAGACCCCAAACCACCCTCAAGCCTCCTTAGAATCCAATTTTTAAGGGTTTATTAGTGGTGGAACCTCACTATTCTTCAATTAAGTGGTTCCATATCTTGTTTCTTTAATTATCCTTAAGGTTTCTTCTATATTTCTTGAAGTTCATATTCTCCAGTAGCTACGGCTTCATACCTAGGGTTTGATTTTGGGTTTCTCAGTCTAAACATGTGGATTAGGTTCATTTTTTCTCCTTTGTGGTGTGGTTGAAGTTACGAACAAAGATTTTGGGTTTTTGACAAATATGGTAGGTGTTTCCATGGGTAAAAATTATTGGATGAATTTATCTTTTAAACCTATTTAGCATGTTTTTTATCCTTTCTGTGTAGTGGGATAGTCATTTTTTGGTAGTGTTCAATGAGAGTTTTATTTTAATGTTTCAATTTGACATGAAAATTGGTGTTTTTCATGTGTATTCAATGTTGTATCATTTGGGGTCATTTGGTGATCCATGAATTTTTCTTATTAAAAACTTTTTGGGTCTTCCAAATATGTTTGGGTAGGTTATTGGGGTGAATTTGACCTTAAAATTGGGTTTTTAAATGTATTTGGTGTTAAAAATTCTTATTTTACGACTCGAAGTTGTTTTATGAAAATTTTGAATTGTTTATTGAGTTACAAAAAGGGTGAAAAGGTAGGTTGGGTACTGTTTCGCATGTGTATGTTTCAAAAATTTTGTTTTTCTTTGAAAATGGTATTCTTTAACATATGTAACATGTTTGATCACAAATAGGGAATCCTGAGCTTCTCAGTGGGAGGACTAGGACTAGTTTTCTAGTGATCTAAAGTTGTATCATCCGTGTTTCACTTAGCATGTTTGATGATAAAAAACACTAAATAAACATTAATGATGTAGTAGGGACCACTAGTCTATTATGGTCTTCCCTCCTAGTGGCTCGTGCACATGAAGGATATTGATTATGGATTATTTTTCATCGAGATACGATGTACCTATAGCCCCACAACTAGATAGTGCCTAGGGGCGTTCCCGGGATTAGTGATCATTAAATATATTGTATATACCATATGAATATGGTGTGATTGGAATTAAAATTCAGTATCATAGATATTTTATTTAAATGTTTTCATTTCTAAATGTTTCTTCCTTAAAAATTCTTTTCATTTGATTTTGAATCCTTTAGAATTTATTACAATAATTTCTTGTTTATAATACTTTCAATATTTCATTGTCATAAAATGTTTACCACATAGAATCTTTTTGGGTGGAATCCTATAGGGAATAGGCTCACACCATACTTACACATTTGGGTGTAAGCATACTTGATTATCTTTGACACAGGTAAGGTAAAGGCCTTTGAAGATGGAGATTCAGGTTGTTAGCTTCTAACCTTGGTCCGGTGTTGTGGAGAAATCTTGGGAATGATGGACCATTCCCATGTGGTGGATATAGAGTTGTATTTGCTGATAATTTTGAGTTTTTTTCCTCTAGAGATTTGTCTAAAACCATGTATTTTAGTTCATAATTTTATTACAGGATTGTTTGGACTAAAGTTTCAGATTAATTTTGTTTATAATTATTTTTGGTTGTTTAATGCTTCTAAACATGTTTAAATAAATACCAAACCATTATTCATGATACTCGGGCTCTTGTTCTATCCTGTGGGGATAAATAATGCCCTTGGGGCCATACAATGGACTGGATTGGGTGCATATTTTGATGGAGACCAGATCTAGTTCGTGAAAATATGGTATCAATGGCAGGTTAAGCTCCATGGGTTATGTTATTATTTTTTGATGAGTATGGTTAGATAGAAGCTAGGATTGTTAGGGCATGAAGTTCTATTTTTGATTAGGATTCATTTACTATACCTTTCATGATATACCTCGAGTCACCATGGGATGTTGAGGATTCATTTTTGTTTGACTTCACATCTCGGTAAGATGTGCGGTCTGTGAACTGTACGTGGACATTAGGTGGGGTTAAAGTAGTTTTTTATTTCATTATTAAGATGAATTTGATTTATTTATATATATATATGATGTTATTTTTGAAATTTTTTGCAATTGATGTAAAAAAAGTTTCTCTTATGACTGTTTCTTTTTTCGTAGCAACATGCCTCCCCAGAAAGCTCCCATACACCCATGGGTGGAAGCCAGAGCGATTTCTCCATCACCGCTTGATAAAAGTATGGTGGAAGATATGGTTTGATCTATCCAATCTCTAGGAAATGGAGTTTCTACTTCTCCTGATCCTACTTTAGTTAGAGAATATGAGTCTAGTATTAGGAAGGAAAAATCCCATGAGTTTATGAAGAACAAGCCCCCTATATTATGAGGTAGAATAGAACCCATGGAAGTAGAGTATTGGATTAAGAAGATCGAGCAAATGTTATTGTTTCTTAACACAACTTAGGATGTCATGATGAAATGTACCTTATTTATATTATAGGGTCCTAACCGTAGGTGGTGGTAATTAGTGCTTCAAGCTGGGAAGCATGAGAAGATGAGCTAGAAGGACTTCAAGGTTACCTTCAATGACCAGTATTGTCCAGAAGTCTTGCCTTATTCCAGATCCCAGGGGTTTATGGTTCTTATTCATGGAGATTAGTCAGTAATGGAGTATTCCAAATACTTCATCGAACTAGTATGATATGCACATTAAATGGTCTGTAATGAGAAGATAAAGGTCCATAAGTTCGAGAGGGGTTTGTGGTCAGAGATCTATTCTCAGGTATTCCTGTTCAAGTGGAATACCAACGCAGAGGTGGTTGATCGAGTTTGTATAGTGGAGATTGATCATAAGGTAAGGTTTGGTTTCATTGGGATGGTATCTGTGATAGGCAGTGGTAATTCCTATGGTATGAAAAAGGAAGAGATATTAGTGTGGGAATAAGGTAGGTTGTAGTTATAGTTATCCTCCCACGTAGTTCTCATTTGTGGATTCTAATGCGTGGTATTTGAACTGAAACCATTTTAGGAGGCCAACACACACCCGACCAAAATGTACATCTCCTCTGAATCCTTATTATTATTTTGGATCTATAGGAAACTTTTATCACTTTTGAAAGGTGGCACATCAACTACAGAGTGGGATAGGATTTGTGGATTCTAGAGGAGTGATAGTTCAGTCAGAGCTATCGAGGATGGGGGTATCTATGTTTGGTGGTCATGGTAGCTGGGTTGGATCATCTTCAAGGAAGATCTTCTTCAGGGTAGAGCCACATTTGAGTGGTTATTCTGTGGTAGAGGCTAGGCATCATCATGTGGTGGATCAAAAACCAGTGGGGTTGGATGCAAGGACTTCGACAGTTCAAGGAACCATTTTGATCAAATCCTCTAAATCTACTATTCTCTTTTATACTGGTGCTTTTGTTTATTTTATCTCTTCCTATATTTTAAACAGGCTGAATTTTCAAACCGAGTTGTTTTCCTTTGCGATGGAGTTGGTGACGCCATTGGGTAAAAAGAAGGACAAATGTCTCAGGTGTCCATCATGTTCACTTACCATGTCAGGGGTTGAGGTGGAGTGGGACCACCTGGTCTTGGATATGTAACTTTTATATGTAATCCCTTTCATGGACTAGTTTTCTAATTTTCATGCACAAATCAATTGTTATAGGTGGTAGGTGAGTTTTATGGCACCGGACGGGAGTCCTCGAGTTTTTCTTGGGGAATAGGATCCTTGGTCCAGTCGGGAAACACCTCCACTTCTAGGTTTTGGGAATATTTTCTTCCGTTTTTCATCACTCATTATAGTGGATGATATTCAATCTCCTAAGGGTTGATTACCTCATGTAGTGGATGAGTTTATAGAGGTTATTCTAGATGATTTTTCTGGATTTTCCCCAGAGAGTGATGTGGAGTTCTAGATTGATTTGGCACCTAAAAAAACTGATATCTATTCACTCATATCATATGTCCCCCATCGAGTTAACAGAATTAAAGATATAGCTGAACAATTTAGAATCCAAATGATGCATTCACCCAAGTGTCACTCCTTGGACTACTTCTCTACTTTTTACGATGAAGGATGATATATCCCTCTGGTAGTGCATTTATTACCATAAGATGAATAAGGTAACCTTAAAAAATATAATTTTCCTTAAATAGATGGGTTTTTTAATAGATAAATGGGGAAAAGATGTTTTCCAAGATAGATTTGTGTTAGGGTTACCACCAAGTTAGTGTGAGAGAGGCGGTTATTCCGAAGACATCTTTCTGAAGTACCTAGGGTCACTTTGGGTACTTGTTCATTCTTTTTGGATTGACCATTTCTCCAGAAGTATTTATAAAACTCATAAATAGGGTTCTCAACTAGGATCTCAAATCCTTCATCATGGTATTCATGAATGATATCCTAGTTTACTCTGGATCTGAGGAAGAGCATGAGCATCTCTTTCGGATCGTGCTGGGCACTCTGTGGGATCATTGCCTTTATGAAATGTTTTCCAAGTGAACCTTATGGATTAGGGAAGTGATGTTTCTGGGCCATCTGATCTTGAAGCATGGGGTTTTAGTGAACATTGAGAAGATTAGTGAAGTTATGTAATGGGGGAAGTCAAAGAATGTGTTCGAGATCAAGAGTTTTCTCAGCCTGGCAGGTTATTACTTGTGGTTTGTTCAAGATTTCTATCGCCTTTCTTTACCCATGAACATGCTCACCAGTAAAGGGGTGAAGTTTTAATGGGGCCCAGAATGTAATGAATCCTTTGAGTAGTTGAAGTGATGGTTGAATACCATCCTTGTGCTGATCTTACCAAAATAGTGAAAGGTCAATGTGGTTTATTGCAACACTTCAGGTATGGGTCTCGAGTGTGAGCTTATTCAGGGTGATCATGTTGTGATGTACGGATCTCGCCAACTCTGACCACCTGAAAATAATTATGCAACCCCCGACTAGGAGTTAGCAGTGGTGATGCATGCTTTGAAGACATGGAATCTCTACCTAATTGGGGAGAAGTTCATGGTCTACTCTAATCATAATATCCTGGGATGCATTTCCACAAATAATGTTTTTCAGCTGAGGCAGTTACATTTGATCGAGTGCATGTGGGGGGTTTAACTTTAACATCATATATACCTTGGGAAAGGGTAAATTTTTGGCTGATTCCTTGATCAATGAAATATTACTGCATTATTTTAGGAATTCCAGTGATGAGTGGACTCTGATGGGACTCTATGCTCAGATGCATGTAGAGACCAAGGAGAATAGTGGAGGTGCATTCATGGAAAGCGTTCAGTTGACCCCTACTCTTTTAGAGTTGATTTGTTGGGAGAATCCTATTAACAAGCTATACCAGCAGTCAATGCAGTATTTTCATGATGGGGAGATGCCTTCTAATTCGTCTTCATCTCTTGAGGGCATCTTGTGACTCAAGGTTATTTCAGTAGTGTCGTTGTCTATAAGGAAGGTGATGATGCAGGATAGCCACCATTCATAGTGTTTCGTTCAGCTCAAAGCCACTAAATTGTATTATGATGTTATTCAAATATTTTGGTGTCCATGTATAAGGTGGGATATCACTGATATTATATTGAGGTGGTATACTTATCAGTAGTTGAAAACAGAGCATTGGAGGACCTCTAGTTTGCATCATCTGTTACCCATTCCTACATGGAAGTGGGATGTGGTCTCTAGGGACAATATTATTGGATTGCCTCATACACCTCAGGGTAATAACACTATTTGGGTGCTGATTTATCCTTTAAACAAATCAACCCACTTCATTCTGATCAGAGATACAGATAAAGTGGATGAGTTGTGCTGATTGTATATTTAAGAGGTGGTAAGACTTCAGGGTGTTCCATCAGTAGTTGTGTCAGATAGAGAACCTGGATTCACCTCTATGTTTTGGTAAGGCCTTCAGAAGGCTTTGGGTCTTATATTATGATGAGCATGACATACAATCCTCAGATGGATGGTCAGACTGAGTGAGAAAATCAAATTTTGGAAGATATTCTTCGTGCATTTGTCTTGGTCTTTGGTGGTTCAGGGGATATCCATTTGGGGTTTTTCAAGTTTTTATATATTAACAATTACCAATCCTCAATTCGAGTGTCTCATTTTGAGGTGCTCTATGGTCGACCTTGTCAGTCCCCCCTGTGTTGGGTTGTGGTAAGGGAGACCTCACTGTTGGGGTTGAGCCTTGTGCAAGAAACATCTGAGAAGGTCATGTTAACTAGGTAGTGATTATTGATAGCTCATAGTCACCAAAAATCCTATGCTAACCATAGGCATTGTGATCTAGTGTTTTCGATGGTTCATCAGGTATTCTGGATGGTGGCCCCTCACTTGGGTGATCCATGTTTGTAAAATTAGGGAAAGCTAATGCTGGGGTACATCAAAACTTTTTAAATCATTGAGTGCATTGGAAAGGTGGACTATATGTTATATTTTACCTCTCATTTTACATCTATTCATGATTTATTCCATGTATCCGATTTTAAGAATTACAATCTAGATTCCTCTCATGTGCTGAATTCGGAAGAGTTGGAGATAGATCCTGATTTATCAGCATCTAGTGAGAATAGTGAATTCCCAAGAGAAGGTGCTTCAATGGAAGTCTATTCCACTAGTCTGGGTACTTTGGAATCATGGTAATGATTTTAATGAGACTTGGGAGTGGAAGTTTTGGGTTGATCAAGAGTAAACATTATAGGTTTCCAATCAAGCTTTGAGTTTACTTTCCAGGGTGGAAATGATTTCATGGTGGGAATAATTTTCACATACATGTCCTTATTTTCAGGTATTTTTCTCTTATATTATTATATTATCTTTCCACCCTAGTTTCCCCCTAGTATTCCACTAAAATATTGAATAAAAGGATGGTTTTTGGGTGGCTAGAATTATCTACATAGTTTGGACGTATGTTTTACTAAACGTTCTAGATAAACCATGCACAGGTGTTCAGGTCATAATTTTTTTTGTAATTCCATGTTTTCCCATTAGTATTAAACATAACTCTCTCATTTATTCCCATTTTTTCCCCTAGTAGAAATAGAATCCTACCAATCTCTCTCAAGACTCCTTGGAACCCAATTTTTAAGGGCTTTTGGTGGTGTAACTTAAAGACTCTTCGAGTAAGTGATTCCCTCTCTTCTTTATTTCATTCCCCTTAGGGTTTCCTCCATATTTATTGAAGATCCACTTCTCCAGTAGCTGTGTATTTTTACCTAGGGTTTGATTTTGTTTTATTGGTTCAATCTGGTGGATTTAGGTTCATTTTCAGTTTGTTGTGGTGTAGCGGTGGTGTGGTTGAAGTTACACACAAATATTTGGGGTTTTTGACACATAAGGTTTGTGTTTACATGGAAAAACATTCTTGGATGAATTTATCGTGCCTTTTAAACCTTTTTAACATGTTTTCTATCTTTAATGTAGTTAAAATGTCATTTTTTGTTTGTATTGAATAAGAATTTAATTTTAATGTTTCATTTGACATGAAAATGGGTGTTTTTTATGTGTATTAAATGTTTTATCATCTGGGATTATTTGGTTATCCATGAAATTGTTTTACTAAAAAAATTGGGCTTCTAAATCTAGTTTGGTATGTTATGGGTGTATATTTGGCCTTGAAAGTGGGTTTTTAAATAGATTAGGTGTGCAAAACCCTGTTTTACAACTTGAAGTTGTTTTATGAAAATTCCAAATGGTTTATTGAGTAACAAAAATAGTGAAAAATGGATTTTGGGTATTATTTTGTGTGTGTTTGATTTAAAAATTTTGTTTTTATATGAAAATGGTATTCTTTAACATGAGGAACTTGTTTGATCATAGTGAGGGAAAGCCAAATGTCTAGGTGGGTAGAGTAGGACTAGTATACAAGTGATCTGGAGTGGTATGATCTATGGTTCACTTAGAAAGTTTGACTATGACATCACTAAATAAACATTTATGATGTTGGTGACCCCTAGTACATTGGGTTTCCCCTCCTAGTGGGTCATGAACATGAAATATTTTGATTATGGATGATTTTCCTCTGAGATACGTTTTACTTAGGGCCCCACAGCTAGCTAGTGCCTAGGGGTGTTCTTGTGATTAGTGAACATCATATATATTTTACTTACCATTGGCATATAGTTTGATTGGATGGAAAATTTAGTAGCATGGATATTTAATTTAAAATTCTTCATTTATTATAGTTTCTTCCTCAAAAATAGTTTTCATTTAAAGTTTCATCCTTTAAATATTATTACTATCATTTATTAATTATAAGACATGCAAGATTTATTTATCTTAAAATGTTTACCCCATGGAATATTTTTGGGTCCCATCCTATTGGTAGTATTCTCACACCCTACTTACACCTTTGGGGGTAAGTATACTTGATTATGTTTGACACAGGTAAGGGAAAGGTATTTTGAGATTGTGGTTTGGGTTGTTAGCTTCCATCCTTGGTGTGGTGTTGTGGACAAGGCTTGGGGATGATGGCCCCTTGTTGTGAGGTGGTTATAAAGTCTTAGTAAATGATAATTTTGAATTGTGTCCCTCTTGGTCTTTGTCTAAAACTATGTATTTTAGTACTGGATTTTATTAAAAGCTTTTTTAGACTAAATTTTCAGATTCAGTTTATTTATTATTTTGGTTGTTTAATACTTCAAAACTTGGGTAAATCATTCCAAACCCATTTTTCATGATACTTAGACAATTGTGCAAGACCGTTTGGATAGGGAACATCCTTCGGTCCTTTCCCAGAACTAGGATGGGTGCTAGTTTATATGTTGAAAATATCTGTTTTGTGATAGTTTTTTAGAAAATATATAGTTTTTTAGAATAATAAAGAATTATTTCAAATTATTATTGTTTTTATTTCTAGAAAATAAATTTATTCATACATGTTTAAAACATATCTTTTTCATAGTTTTCTTAGAAATATTCATACACACCATTTTATTAGGTAGGTTATAATGGTATACTATATTATAGATCATTTAGAAACTTGGCTGTGTGTATCATAAGCTATCGAATAGATTAAATATATTTAAAAAGAAATATATCAGAAAGTATTGGGGTGTTGCATTATATAAAACATTAATAAATTTAATCCAAACTATTTTAACTTGTGCTAATGATTCAATATTTTCCATCTAAAATACATTTTTGATATCCCAAATCATTAAAAGGGTTAATAAGACTTTCTTTTGATAAGATAGAAGGGGTTGAAAGAGGTTATTTTTATTTCCACATAACTAGGTTTAATAATTGTAAAACATTAGAGGTGTCTGAAAAAAAAACATAAAAATTATGGATAGTGATAGAGATCATTGATCATAAGAAATTGATTCATCAAGATAAAGTTAAGAATAAGAAATTCATAAATCTGTATCTGGTGAAAAGACTATTAATTCATCAAAATTGAAAGAAAATGTATACAATTTTTATTTTAAGACCCTTTACCTAAATTTTGTTAATTATTTTACTATAAATATTGATAGAAGAATAAAATATACTTCTTTGATATCATTTTGTTTCCTAACAAAAAATTCATCCTTTGGATATACTTCTATCTTCTTCCACTTAATTTCTTATTCCACGAAATAGAAATCCAAGATGAACTTTTTTACCAGAATCACTAAAATTAAATTTTAAAAAATAATATAATCCATAAGATAATAACAATAAATTCATCTAATCTTCACTAAAACCAAAAAAAATAGTACAATGTATGATAATACCAAAGTGGAATATACCTTTATATGGAGGAATAAAGATTTAACCTCTAACATTTTGACAATAAAACTAATTGTAAGATATAAAATTTTTCATAAATAAATAAACAAACATCATAATTAACTTCAATAATAATAAAATTAAATAATGTTTTAACCTAAAGGGTTTTCTTAAACCCTTCATCTTACAACTCCACATACATAATAGCACACTTCGCAAATAATCCTCTATGTCAAAACTAATGGTTATTTATACCTCAACCCAATGAAACATCCATTGAAATGTCATTATTTACCTCAAAATAAACAACATATGATCATATAATTTGATTCCCAACGTAAACCTAATAATTATCCATCAAAACATTTTTTTAGAATCAATGTCATATTAACTAGTAAATCACGTAGGCTAGTGGTTGGTGATGTACCCATAACTCTATTTGGTTATCAGTTCAAGACTAGCGGACTTTCTAGAAATAATGGTTTGTCTCCCAGCATATGATTTATCCTTTTTCCAAAACAATGTATATATTATTCATAAAAAGTTCCCAAAATATTGTGAATACCCTAAAAAACTATGTTATTCGTCAAATCACAATTTTACAACAACAATTTTCTATATAGATAATATTTTAAAAAAAATAATCTTAATTGACTATTATTACCTTAACTTCAATGATAACATTAACTCTAAATTTTATCAATAACACCAAATTTATGTCCACAAAATATAAAAAAATATTTCTCAGATGAAATTCTCACTAAAAAACATGTTATACATAATGATTTCATATACATCAAACATCTATTAAAATTTAATAAATCTATTTTAAGGTACATAAATCCCCAAAAACATAGAAGGGGTTTCAAATACATAATCTTATGATCAACCTTAAACTCATAAAAGCATGATGGTATCCATAACTATTTTGTTAATCTTATTTGAATACATATATGCTTCCAAAAATAAACACAATATTAAGATGTTTCATGGTACTAATAACCAAAATATCTTAGATAAAAATATTTCTATAACATAACACTTGAATATCAATACATAATTACATAAAGCATTTTATATAAATTATTGATATAATATATTTCCTACCTTGGTCCAGGATTTAACATTTAAAATAGGGATTTGACTTTGATAATGCATCGGTTCCCCACATATAAAAAATAAACTACAAAGAGATCTCTAAGATGAAATTTATTTCTCTCCATTAAACAATTCACTTTTCCCCAAAAATTGTTTGTTTAATTCACATATTTTCCACACATAAGACTTGTTATTATTACTTTGAGACCTTATTATAAGTATATATTTCCACTTTTTTGATATGTAGGATATTGATACATCTTTCCATTGTGGTCACCACCACTATAACTCTTATCATACTACATCCTTCTCTTATTTGGTGATTCTAATAGTTGGTTAAGGTGTAATTTATTAATAATATATCATGATAAATGATAAGTCATAATATAAATAACATTATCTTCAATAATAATCTAAATTAGTTACTCGTGTTCACTGCATTGTCCATCACATTCAGTGTTATCATGATTCCTCTTAGTTCAATCCACCGACTAAAAAAACTATAGTGTGTTAAAAAAAATATCATAGTTGGAAGCCACATAATTATTTATATGATTACTAAATTTCAAAACATCCTTTTCCATCCAAGAAACCTTAGGATTAAACTAGGTCATTAATTTTCATCATTTATATAAATCCTATATAATGGTTTATAAAGAAAATGTTAATTAACCTAGTAATATACCCCTGGAGTTTCAAACTAGGTGTGCGTTAAGGCCGATTTAATGCATCAGGTGATGATCATGTCAAATCACAATGAACCCTTCTTTTCATTATTAGCCCTAGGTAAAATTGTTCCAGATCCATATATACTCATTATATTTATACAAGGATGTATTTATAGAAAAAACACATGATGTATAGCTTACCAAAACATTAATAAGTTATCATATACATAAACTTATTATCATGGATAGTCATAGGGTTATGTTCACTAATATATGTTTTCCTAAATCTAGTTCTAAAGATTTCTACTAAACATTCTTTGATACCAACTATGAATACCCTAACAATAGTAGAAAAGATTCAGTGGTTACATTATTACATTGGCACTAGATATAAGGAGTCAAATCCTAAAGGACTGAATAGTTTTATAGTTTAAAATATTAGATACATACTTGAATATAAAATTACAATTGAAAACAAAAAATACAACATAAAATTTTCTTTGAGAACACCATTATTTCCTTTTTATCATATCCCTGTATATCAATCATAATATATTTCATGGAATCCTTGGGAAAAGAATCATAAGAAATAGGTGAGCAATAATTCTATGTAAGGGTATCTATACAACCAAAACTATCATAAACAAATAAGGCATACTAAATTTGGAATAGTAAATAAATAAAATTCGTCATATTTAATTAATTAATTAAACATGAATAATAATATAAAAGGAATAAATTATGAACAATATAACGTCATATAAATAATCACATGATCACGAAACTTATCCATAGATATTCTAGTTAATCAAATAGTAACATAAGCATCAATAAAAAATCTCATAATGGTGTAATGCTTAATATCAGACATCACAACCATATCATCAAGCCCTTATAACAATATATCTTATATAAATGAGTAAGGCCTCACCTAAAAACCCAAGATAGTTTTTCACATGATACCAACTGATACGTCGAGGGGCTACAGAGGGCCCCACACATCACTTACTAAGTCTAATAAAATCTTAATAAAAAATGGGGGAAACATAACTAATATAAAAATCCATATTGAAAACTATAATAACATATTTTTATATTTTCTCCACTAAATAAACATAATCATAAACCATTCAAGGTGATATGTCTAACGCTATCAAAATAGTACATCCCCATTTAAAATGACTATAATCAATACAAAGGAATAATAAGGATGGTATCATTACAATATATTCCCGATTTTCCAAAATTAAAATATATTTTATTTTTTTTGTTAAATATAAAAAATATAAAAAATTCATTAAAATATTATTGACAAAAATACCATTTTTCACATTAAAAATAACTTTTAAAAACAAATAACACCCATAATATTAGGAAAAATATTTTAATTGAAAAGGACCATAGAATTTTATATATTATACTTCAAAAAATTGAGTGTTCATAATAGTGTTAAATACTGTTCATTTTGAATAATTTAAAAGAAAACATTTCTTTCAAACATTTGTGAGGAGTCAAAAAAATAAATGTTTGGAAAATTATATGAAGATTCATTTTAAAAATATTTTAAAAAAAACTATCATAGGTAAAAATTTATTTTAACAATACTTTTATAATATAAAAAATTTCTTCAAACCATTTTTAGAAAACATTAATTTTAAAGAATACAGATTTTTGATTAATGAGGGAAATAAGGCCATTTAAAAAAAATCAATCATTTTATGTACCAAAGAGTTGAAATTTTTCTATTAAATGAAAATATAAAAAATATCCATATTATAAGAAAATATATTGGTTTTAATATGGAAATTTTAAAATATTCCCCCAAGGTTGACATAAACATAAACAATAATAAATAATGATGATATTCTGAAATATATCATTATCACATTGTTAATTTTTGAATCGTAATCCCTATAAAATAAAAAATATAAAATGAAACTTTAATAACCATGAATATAAATGGATTCATGACATAACATATCAAATGTAAATTATATAAATCACACAAAATAAATAATTAGTGAATATGTCATATATCTTATAAAAGTAAAAGTGGGATGAGAAACACTTACTGTTTAAGAAACATCGTGATAAAAACCTCTTGAATGATAGATAGATTCTACATAACGTTAAAATACAATGATTAGGAATAATAAATGATATTATATATTTAGTTTTTATTATATACACCTTTATAATGAAATTAGGTTCATAGAAGAACATGTGTCTCAAATAGGGATGTTTTGAGATGAAAACTCCCACCAGTTTGATAAATTTTGAATCGTAGACCCCATAACATATAATGAAACATTAAATGCCATAAATTGAAAGATATTAATTATATAAAATATAAAAAATTTAACATATACACCCAAAAAATATGTATGTGGTAAAATATAATATGTCTCACGTTATCAAAAGTGAGATGAGAAACCCTTACCTTGGGTCTAATATCCATAATAGGTATTGGATCCTCCTGTGTAATAAATATATATTTATTATACATATATTAAAAACCCATAATAATGTATATAATTCCATATATTATTTATTTATAATTTTTTTAACCTTATTATTAACAATTATTTATTAAAAACATTATTCGGGGTGATAACTACTTTGCTTTTCACATATGTTTTTTTTGGGAGTTTCACTCCATATACTTCCATAATGGTTCCATAACATACATAGTTTTACTCAGGATATAAATATAATATGTATTAATTATATATTTTTTCATAATAGGTTATAAAAGTTATAGTTATAGAAATTATTTACACCATTAATGGAGATAGTAGGCCAAACGAGTGCATGAACATCGTTTCCATTTTTTATAGATGGAATGAAATAAAGATAAAATAATTTCACAAATAAAAATTCATTAATATATTTTTAATATATCATATATATTCATAAAATTAATCATTATTACCGTCCATTCCAAAATAAAATGAAATTTGTTTCATATTTCTTTGTGGAGGAGGTGGTCCACACGTATACACAAGCGACGTTATTGTTTTCCAACAGATTGGAAGGTAAAACGTTAGACATGATAATATATTATATAACTATAATAATGATATAAATATAATATATATATATATATATATATTAAATCCATCATTATATCCATCCATGAGAGGTGGTGACACATAACAAATTTCATCGGTTCGTGAGGCGATAGTTTGTTGCACACACAATCGATGATGTCATTTACCATTTGATGGAAGAGGAGATTGATACTCTTTATTACATTAAAATAATAATATATAAATATATGATAGATACTAATTTTATTATATTATCATATCTAGTGGAGATTATAAGGTTTTAAAGGGGGAAATAAAAATGAAAACGCATGGTTAAGAACTATACCTCTTCTTCAGACTCTCTCTTTATGTTTAAACCAAAATCCAACCTAGATTGGATTTCTGGTTAAACCATGGAATATAAGTAATTGGGAGGGATTTAAGGAATGAAGTTGGGAATTTATTTTCTGAATAAAAAACCATTTAGGAAGTGTGAATAGGAGAGGAGTTGGGCTTCCCTTTTATAAGTGGAGGGAAGGACACACTTAGATTTTTTGGAAAGAATAAATTTTACCCATGTTTTTCACTTGAAAAATTATTCCATAATAGATCATTCATGAACTTTAGATGAGATAAGGTATGAGTATTTCTATAATATAGGAATTTTACAGGTTTTTATTTCTTTTTACACTTATCATCTTAGTATAAAATACAATAAACCAGTTTTAACCATAACAACAGTAATTATTTTTTATAGATTTTACTATTCATTCTAAAAAAAATAAGTTTAAATTTTTATATAATATTAATTATAATGATTCAAAATATTTAATAAAATTTTTCAAACTTTTTTCATATAATTGGAATAAAATAATTTAAATTTAAACTTGTAGACATGATGAAAAAACTGCTTTCTGAAGGAAATGTTTTCCTAAATATAAAAAGATTTTATATTAAAATTGATCATATTATTTATTTCATTTAACTGAATTGGATTGATGATCATATAATTTATCTAATTTTAATTTTTAGAAAATATCAACCAAAATTTATCTTTTTAAAAGCCTTAAGTGAAAATCTAATTTTCAATAAAAAACTATTTTTTTATACCATTTCTCATAATTTTTTGTTTTTTGAAAATTATAGAAAATTCAATGTGAAATAATTTTGACTGATTATTTAAAAAATAAAGATTTTTTTTTCATATAAATTTTTTAAAATTTCAAATTTTTAATTTTAAAAATAATGTGAAAATGGATACAAACCGATTTTATTTTGAAAAAAATATGTGTTTTTAGAAAAGTATTTATTTTTCTTTAAAATGACTATAATGTTTATTTATAATCAATTGATTACTAATAAATTTATTTATAATTTTTCAACCATATAATCTTGAAAAATTATTCAGTTTTATTCATACCCATCAATTTAAATTCTATATAATAAGTCTACACTATATTACCATTTTTTTAGACTTAGGGTTGCATATATTAAAAGCTATATAATAGATTGAATTAACCTAAAAATATATATATTAATTTCTCAAGGTTTTGCATCCATCCTCTTACCAAGATGCCTCACCAACTTTTTAAAAAGTAATTGGGATCTGCTAGAAGTTTCAAAACATCCTCAAAATGGGAATATATAAAGAAATTTGATGTATCACAACCAAGAAATGAATGAAATATATGATGAAAATGGTACCTCACAATATATCTAGATGCACATCAATTTCCATTGGAAGATACCACACTGTGTGAAACTGCTTCACTATAAATACTTGTGGCTAGAGACATGTTGACTTTTAAGATTTGTAATGAACCACATATCCATTTTGGAGATGATGATCCAAAACAATATCAAGGTTTAGATAGATCCTGAAAGTATTTATATATATATATATATATAATTATTGACAACAAGAATTGTAAGTCATCAGAGGTTCTGGAAAGACTGTCAGGTGTAACCAACCTTTACACGCTGCTGGAAGGTCAACGGAACACTACTAATAGTTATTGATAGAGTAAAAGGTGATTGATACTAAGATATACCCCCACCACCTTTGAGATTATCTTACCACTTTATCTTCTCTACATGTGTACCACTAAAATTTACATGGGGTGGAAGGTTAAACCCATACAATCCTCACTTGACCACTAAATCAATCTCTTCCATGGAATCTGTATTGACCATTTTAGTATAGGTGTTGAGATATAACATCAACCACTACAATTAGATATAATTTCATTGTCCTTCATATAATCATTCAACTCCACCTCATGAGAAAAAATGAACCAACTCAATAAAACAATTGGTTTACTATATCATCAATTGATCTTCTTATTAAATTTAAAGTAACTCCATATAAAATCCTATCATTAAGGATTTTAGATGGAACTTATAAAGGAAAATAATATTCATGTCTTTCAACTCCAATTCCATGAGATATTTCACCGAAACCAATGATTCTCAAAACCTATTTCAAACCCCATTGAGGTTAAATTTCATGCACTTCACCTTGATATATTTTGGTTTCTCTAAGATGAAAAAAGTCCTAATAAATATTTTCTAGTTATTTCACCAAATCATGAGGTTCATTAAAACACTTAAAAATAATATATTTGAATGTAATATCATTTTAAATAAATCCATATCTCCTCCGACTTATAGTTATTCTTCATTAGCATGGTTATGAATAGGAAGCACATTCTGATCCATGTAATAAACTTCCCACATGACGACTATGATGGAATTTTGTTCAACAAGAGGATTCCCATAGGATGAATTTCCTTCAACACCCTCTTAAGGAATACAATTATGATTTCTTTGAAGAAATATTAAAAATATGAAAAATATAATGATTTTATTATAAAATTGAACAATAGCATCTTACAATTGAATAATACAAGAAGAAACTAAGATCTAGATCAAAACTCAGCATAAGAGAAACACAACCCAGTATCCCATGGTGGGATAATGATTGCTATGATGATATATGACTAGGAATTACTTAATAATAAAAAAATTAAGACCTAAAAATAATATATCATTTCTACTAAACAACCCAAGGAAATAACACTTAAAGATAATGTAACGCCCCATGATTTTATATTTCTCTCTTGATAAATGTAATTTCATTGATAGCTTAAGATACAAGAAACACAGAATTTAAAAAAATTAAAAACAAATTCAAATATTATGATAGAGTTTTCTCAACATTTAAATATTAATGTCATTATTATATTTATTATATTTTTTTGGATACATCTAAAATGACTTATTTTTCAGTAAATAGTTAAAAATATATATTTTCTTTGTAAAACAGTCATTATTTGTTATCAAGTCATGTAATAGAAAAGTTATATTAAATTTTTTGTTTGGAATTAAATAAATTTAATATCCATTTGTTTTTAAATAATTTAATTTATTATATTAGTATCATCATTTTATATGATTTTAATATAAGTCATGTTTTAGGCTTAAAAACGCAATTTTCTGGAAAAAAATTTTTCTCATTTTATATGTTTATTTTTCAATTAATTTAGGCAACATATAGGAATATAATTTGATAAAAATAGATTCAATATTTTGAAAAATATGGTTCTAATTTGGTAAATAGTTTCCTCTAATAATTATATAATATGAATAGTAGTAGTTTTAAAATTTATCTGATTGGTAAAAGGTAAATATGGAAAATAAGGTTATAAAATAATGTCTTAAACCTTTAAATTCATTAAAACTATTTCCTTTATTTATTTTTATGATTTTATTTCTTCCATAATCATCCAAAATTATAAAATATGACTTATTTTCCATTTAACAATGATTTTTACCATTATAATTTTTAAATAAAAGAGGAAGTCTAAATTATCACATTCTTGCTTTTAATATTTATAATAATTTTTGATAGGGTTAAAAATAACATAATTTTTGTTAAATATATTTATTTGAAGTATTCATTAATAATTTAATCATTATTATTTATTTTTAATTTTTAGATATGAGAAAAGTAACATAAATTCTTACACAATGCCAACACGGTGCTTGTGCAAGTAGTAGAAAATTCATGTAAATGATTATAATAAACCTATAAGATATATTGTTTTGGAGAGTTATAATTAATAAATAATTATATATATAGATATTATATATTATATATTTTTCAAATCTTTATATTGGTATTTCATATCTTTTTTTGATGTTTTTAATGTCAAATAAATTGATTTTTTTCAAAAAAAAGTATATTTTTATGAAAATAATATGTTATTAAATTATTTCAAAATTATAAAAAACACTATCGAGGAAAATAGAGATGATATATGGATTATTATTTAATCCATTGACCATTTATGGTCCAATTTTACCATAATAATTAAATTATAAACTT
Organism: Viscum album; assembly: GCA_963277665.1. NCBI lineage: Eukaryota > Viridiplantae > Streptophyta > Magnoliopsida > Santalales > Viscaceae > Viscum > Viscum album. Next base: position 1,276,407,842 of record OY728135.1, read on the forward strand.
TAATATTGAAATTGTTGTTACCATGGTTACGATTAAAAATGGTTAATGCAGGTGTTATTCAAAAAGAGTTGGTTTGAATTGAAATATTAACCTTTATAAATTGGATTTTATTATTATATTAGGGCCATATCCTACTTATATTAGAATAAATATCTTTTTGGGACCACTTTTCCATGAATGATACACTATTATATTTCATTATTTAAAAAAATTACATGAGTACCCATCCACTCACTTACAAAAGGATACCTCTTATCTCTTTCATTAACACCAAATTGAGCCATATATATCAATATAAACCTGATAAAGTTTATTATAATATTATATATCCATGATTTAGATGTTTTTTTTCTTCTTACAATTCCATTCTTAGTGTCCAAAAAATGAATAAAAATGAATTCTACCGAAAAATAGGTAATCATTTTTACCAAATATTTCAAGTTTATATATTATTGTACTTTAAATAATTCTTTTTAACCATAATAAAATAATAATTCTAGTATAATAAATATATTTATATGTTTTTATTTTTAGGGTAAAAACTTTTCCTCCTCATATAGTAAGTGAAACATCGCTCGTGTATATATATGACTTACTATCCAAACGTTGTAGTGTAATTAATTTTTCATCACTATTTTACTTGGATGATTAAAAATTTATAAATAATGGATACATATGATATTTATGTCACTATTTTTATCCTATCATTATAATATCATATCTAACTTTTTACATTTCACTACTTTTGGAAAAGATAACGTCTCTCTTATATACTTGTGGTATATTACCTCCATGATGGGATGTGATCTATTTTTCATTTATAATATACAAAGATGATGATATGGAAATATTTAATTAACATATTTTATATATTCATTATTCGTGAATGGTGGATTATTAATTACCTTTCTTTAATTCCAACTATCCAAAAGTAAAAACAGTATTCATGTATACATACAGCCTACTATCTTCATAAATAGTTTAATTCATTTTTCAATATCTACATTTTTGTAAATATAATGATGTATATAATGAATATATATGATAATTATAATGATTAAAATTATATAGTTAATTTAACCTTAATCTATTTATAGGGACCGTAACCACCGAATCAAAACATGCATAAAAAATGAAGTAGTTAATAGGTGGAATAATGATTATAATAAAGATTGTTAACAAACATGTGATAATAAATTTCAAATAGATCATACATGATATTATATATAAGTATATGATTCTATTATTTATGTATTTTAAATATAAATTTATTATATAGGTGTTTAAAATCACATACAAGGTAATCCAAACTTGAGTTAAGGGATTTCATCTCAATTTCCAGTCCATTGGGACAAATTTATTATTATGCACCAATTTACTTTTATATAGTTTATATATTTAACCATTTATATATTTAACATGAATATATATTTATTCAGTATTATTATTGTTTAAGTTAATGTTTATTATTTCAAGGGGTTAAAATTTTAAATTTACTAATGTGGTAAGAATTTATTTTTTTGTATTATTTTTTTGTATTGCCTTTATTTTTGTGGATGGAATATTATGATATATCTTTCAAAGAGAATATATATTTTATTATACTCTTGATATTTAAAGATATTCGATGTTATTAACCAATTTTTCCTCTCTTTGGAACTTAGATAATAAATACAAATATTTAAAAGAAAATTCTATCTTATTTCTTCTTATGGTTGGGGATATTTTTCATACATGTCATTATTTTTAGAAATTGTTTTAAAAAAGTATTTTTTTTACTCATATACTTTATAAATGTAATTTTATATTATATTTGAACGTTTTCATGGTTTTAAAGAAATATTTATGTTTATCATTAAAAGTATCATTTTCACTTTTCATTACATAAATTATAAATGAATGTTTCTTTTTAACGTGTAAATTGTTAATAGATTTTTCTTCCACCATAATGGTTTCTTGATATTTAGATTCATCTATAAGTTTTCAATGGTTCTAGAAATAAAAAACACTTATAAAATCTTATTTTAATGTTTTGATACCATTTTCTTTATTTCTATAATGGATATGATTTTATATCAAAACCTATATTTTTGATGAATTGATGGTCATATAATACCTCTTAGTAATTTTTTTGAAATTAAATTTATATTGAAACATTCATTATCTTGTGATCCATAGAAATTAAAAATTTCTTAAATATCCATTGTATTGGCGTCATGGATATTATTATTTATTACCCCATATTCCATTTATATATTTGGTTATTTACTTTGAATTTTATTTCATTGACTTAGTAAATACTGATATTTCGTATTATTTACTCAGTATAAATGTTACATGATTAGTAATATTGTCTAGGAATAAAATTGATCATTTGGGAAATGAGGAATGAATTAATTGTAAATGTATTTATTGGTGGAGAGAAATTATAGATAGTCATTCGATGCATCAATAGGTCCCATGAGACAACCCAATTATATAGCCTTATTAAATAGTTTTTTGGTATAGATAAATCCATAAGTTAAACTATCTTGGAATAATTCATAGACAATAAAGATATCATGATGTATGATATCATAATATAAAATATTAAGAATCTTCATCATTGATCATTCAGTTATTATTATCTAATATATTACTATATTTATATTATCCATGGATTTATTTTCATTATCAAGTTATTATTTAAATAGAACGTGATTTTAGTTATTTAATTTACCATTTTGATTATGGCTTATTAATTCAGGACAGATTCCATTGTATATAACCCTTACAGAGCATCTGAGATCTCCCTTTATTTTTTTTCCTTTCCTTAAGATATAAAGATTTACATTAGGAATAATATCAAGGATGTGAGAATAATTATTACTCTATTTTTTAATAACTTCAATATAATAGAGAAATAAAGTGTGTATTTTTTTCTTCAGGACTACTAAAATGATCGATTCTATGTGGTGAGATCTTGTCTATCCTGTACCAATGAAATAAATAAGGCATTATCTTCGGGTTACAGGAGTTCAGTTTTCTTTAGTTGGTATCATATATAGTTTAGTGGAGGCCATGGGAACATGACTTCAAATGAACATAACAAACATGATAATTAATTTAATCGATTATAGTATTAGAGAAAATTTATCTTTATAGATATTTTAATTCAATGGATCATTATTTATGATTAATATGAGGTAAATTTTCATATACCATTATTTATTGATGGGTTTTAATAAAATAGTGAGATTCCAAACCCATAGATAATGTTTGAAAATTCCTAATGGAAATTGAATACAATAGGTATTTCCACTAAGAAAATCACAAAAATATTGCCCAATTTTACTCAGGTTATGATGAATAATCGTGCCCATATGAAGCAACCAATTGTTCTACAATTTGATTCAACTATGTTGGATTTTTTCAAGATACTTAAACCTCTATCATTTAATGGAACTACTAATTTATTGGTAGATATATAATGGATTAAATCTCTCGAAACTATATTCCTGAATTTCATATATAGGGTAATTGAAATTTATATTCTGTTAGTGTATTGTATTAGAGTAAATTCAGATAAATAGTTTTCATTGATCTATAAAACTAAAGTGTTTGAAGAAATATATAGCATGTAATGGATAACTATTAAAGTAGTATTCTTTTAGAAATCCATTCCCTTAGAATAACAAAATGAATTGGAGAGGACGTTACACAATTTAAACAATAATGGAGAAGAATGTGTGGTGGATTATGGGGATAACATGACAATAAAATCCAGGAAGGATTCATAAAAACCCATAATCTAGAAATTATTATTGATTATTTATTTGATGGTATTAATTTCAGTGTCTATGTGAACCTATTTTCCTAAATTTCTTCATCATTTGATTATATAGTATAAAATCCCATTATTATAGAGAATGAGTTTTCTCAATCATACGTGTTGAAGGGAAATAAAGATATAAAGAGGTTGATTGATCACTAAGTAAAAGGGAATATATTAATGAAGAAGAATCAAATTATGAAAATTCCATCATGTAATATTTTTTGGAAAGAAATATCTAGGAAAATATATAAAGGGAATGAGATATTGTTAAAATTATTAATATAGTTCTCATTTGGATAATGAGTGTATAGAAATAAAAGAATCCACTAGAATCAAGTAATTTATTTATAAACAGATGGGGTATTATATAAACTAATTCCCCAAGAATTAATGGGAATATACCATAGATGATTCCATGTGAATAAGGCCATGAACATCGAATAAATATAGTTGAAGGGGAAGTATCATTTGATGTGGGTAAAGGTATAATTGTCATCAATTATATAAGTGAAAATGGTTTAACTGATTTGGGTTCTACCCACAATTTTATATATAAAGATTTTTATAAAGGTATCACAGAATCCAACCAATGATTAGGTTTTGAGTTTGATATGAAAAATTATATTGGTTGGATGATATCATCTAAAGTCTATAAATACTATATGATAGATTTTAATAGGAGTTTTCTTCTACGAAATATTGTTATTCTTCTTCTATATGAACTCGATGTAATTTTATACATGGATTGGATATCTCGGTATATATCATAGGTCATTTTCCAAAGAAAGGTAGTTAGATTCGATATTCTAAACTAACCTACAATATTCTACTGAGGAGAGGATGAACATGATCTCATAATAGAAATTACATCCATTATATGGGTTTTACTACATAACAATGAGGGATATTTATCTTATATGGTTGGGGAGAAACTCAGAAATTAAGACATTACTTTATATTTTTTGTTTTTTGATATCTTTACTGAAGTGTTACCTAGTCATTCCCTGAATCATGAAGTTTAGTTTTCAATAAAACTCATACATGGTACTAAACCTATTTAAAATACTTCATATATAATATCCTTGATTTATTTTTAGGAATTGAATAAGAAACACTAAGATAATAATTAAAAGTGATTTATTTAGTGTAACGCCCCGACCCCAGATACCCAGATTCGGTGAATTATTACATAACATTGGCATGATCACATGAAAGATCAAATCTCAAAAGACCGATTGGTTTAGTAGCCTTGGAAACACTAGATATATTCATAAAGTTTTAGATTACATCATAAAGTGAAAAACTACTACAACAACAAATTGTCTCCATAGACCACACTATTATCCCCTAATAATATCCATGCAGGTCATTCATAATTTACTTATTCACATCCTGGGAAAAATAAAACATAGAAAAGGGGTGAGCTCAAATGCCCAGTGAGGATAACAATATAGCGGAAACTTTCATAAATAAGAATTAAACATTTAAGGCAGTGTATAACTAAAAAAAAGACTTCTAAACATGAACTTCAACATAGTATGGAAAAAATAAAATGAAATAATTCCATTTACTTATTCACATGGATATTCTACTAATCGAATAATCACATGCAATATCAATAACCACTTTCATAATGATGGAATGCATAATGCCAGACTATCATAACCACATAACCAAGGCCTCGTGCCAAGACTACAAATAATATTTTGTCACGGCCTTGTTCCAAGACACTAGTTTGTCTCATGAGACCTACCGATGCATTGAGGAGCTATAGCGGGCTCCACCCGTCACATATTAAGTCCAATGCATTCCCAAATGAAAAGGTTTAAACATAACATAAACATTCGTATTAAAACTAGCATACAAAATGTAAATACTTCATCCATAAACCATGAATGCTATAAAAATAACACATCCACATTGAAACATAACACAAAACCTTCAATACAATATAGAAGTTTTGTTTCATAATAAATCAACTTCAAATAAGCTTAAATTCCATCAAAGGATGTTGACATAGATGAAATCAAAACTCTTTTTAGAGAAATATCTCTTTTTATTTTGAAATCATTCAAGAGTCATATATTCCTAAAATAAAACATTTTCTTTGAAAATATTCTTATAATATTGTAAGGGAAGCTTCAGATATTTTATAACGGTGGAAAATAGCCACACCCGCCGTATAAGTTAAAAAACATTCTTAACTTAATTCTTTCGAAAAGGTTAAAAAGCACCTTGTTTAGAAAATGACAGAAATATTCCTTTATAAACCTCTTATAAAAAGTTAAACAATGGTATAAATGACTTTAACCCATATTCTTGTAAATAGTAAAAATGTTTTGAAATACATTTTTAAGAAACATGGATGTGGATGATAAATAGATCCCAGTAGATTATTACGTATAAACAACCTCGGATAATGAAGAGATTGTGAAATAACCCTTACCTTGTACTTTTCCTTGGTTGGGGTAGGTTAACCTCCTGTATAATGTTGAAATAATTGTTATTAAATTATACAAGAATCATATGCATTAATATGATATCATATATGATCTTTTAACATTGATTTGTTAATAATATCTTAGTAGTATTGTTGTTTCGAGTGTTAACTTACTCGTTTTCTTTTATATGTTTTGTTATGTAAGCCATGTTTGTAATGGATAGGTTGTATATTAATCATATCCAGAATGATATCAAGTCTTTAGATACTATTATTAATTATCAAATGAGAATTATACTTGAATTGATACGATGGAGAATGAATCTCATCACGTTCGTGGAGACGGTAGTCCGTACGTACGCACGAGCGACAATATCATTATTTTGATATTAAAATAATATATAATTGGATTGTATATCATATATAAAGAGTAATTATCATGTTAAATTTATTATTTACATGAATTACACATCATTATTATACCCATCCAAATAATAATTTATTGAATAACAATTACACCACGATGTGGAGACGGTAAGCCGTACGTACGCATGTATGGTGACATGTTATTCAAAGGATGGATAGAATAATGAATATGGTTGTACCATATTTATAATAACATCACAGTATATATATGATACTGGAGTTATTATTTTATAATGGTAATAACAAAGGAAGAATAAGTGGAAGAAGAAAGGAACTTGGAAAAGGGTTGTGAAATCATTACCTCTTCTTTGGGTTCTTCCTTTTGATTTGATTAAAAGGACTCTTAGGCTAGATATCTGACTAAAGAAATGCCTCTAGGATGAAGTGAGGGATTTTGAGAGAGTATTTGGTCCGAGGTTGGCCGAACCAAAAGGCTTTTAAGGTGTGAGTTAATGAGAAGGGGGAGTGCCCTTTTATAAGAGGGGTGAGGGGCACCTTTGGAAAAGCTAGAAATATAAATTTATAATAAATTCATATTCGGTTTCTAATGGCTCCAAAGTTGATTCTTTAAATTTTAAGGTGGTTATGGTTAGAAAAGAACTCAACCAATAGAATTTAGATAGGTTTGGGTTACTATATTAATCTTATCTTTAAGTATTAACTCTTAGTTAATTAGTTTCACTTTTACAATGTCTGTTTGTATTTTTATATTATATGGTTAATAAACATACCATATACATCCAAGAGACCCCCAAGTGGTCCATTAATGATACACCTATCATGATATATGTATCTTGGCCGAACCTTAGATTTTTAGAAATTTAATATCAACTAATAATATAATATTTGTTTTAAAAATTATTTTATGTCAATTTTGAAACTATTAAATAGTTGATTTTTTTAAAACTCATAACAGAATTATTACTTCAAAAAAAGTTAATTAAATCATTACTAACATGTCATATTAACCTATAAAATTAGTTTAATTCATTGAAATTCTCAAATTATATTTATTTGGTTATTTATAATATTAATTATTTTAATTTTTCACTATTATGGTAATTACTACATCATCATTATGTCATAAATAAATTAATTTATTTAATGTATAAAAATAATAAATAAATTATCATTATGTAGGAAAGCGTTTTAGCTTTCTAATTAATATTTACAATCAAAAATCCAACATATATAACCTTATGTAAAAATTGTTTTTCTAAAAGATATATGCTTGTGTCATTTTTGTATTCATTTTAACTTAATTAAAATAATGTGTCCCTATCACTTACAAGTGGCTCCATGGGGTCCCAAAATCGACCAAAGAAGCCCATGGTCGGACATGTATCCACCAATAATGTTAGGACACGTTTTAGGGTAATTTATTATTATTATAATATTATTTGTTTTAACCCTTATTTATCGGATTTACCCTTAACCATGGTAAATAAAATATTTACCGAAATAATTATTCAAAATGTCTAAAAATAAAAGTTACCTATTTACACAATTTGAACATACTGATTCCAAATATGGAATCCATTTTTCCAAATTCAAAACACAGAAGTGGTATAAATTAATTTAAAATTAATTCCCACTGTCAAAACAAAAAGCGTGTTTTTAAGATATAATAACTATCAAAAGATTGATACTTGTTTATGTTCGGTTTAATTGTGAAATTATGTCCAATGACCAACATTGTATTAAATGGTAAACATATATTCTAAATATACTTTAAACCCACTCAAATTCATAATTTATCAATATAAATTATTTCGATTAAAAAAGTTGTTTTTAATTAAAATTTATTAATTTTCACTATTTATCAAAATATTAATGTTATCCGAAAAGTACCAAAATTTCACCATAGGATAAATTCGATATTCCGAATCCAAAAATGAAGTCCATTTTGAAATATAAAATATATATAATTTCAAAAATTAGGTATTACTATTTATAATGGCTAGTTTGATTGGTTATGGTGTGTTAGAACTCGATATTGCATACAACACACGCTATCACATTATTCAAAGAGAAGCGTACCATAGAAGATTGGGGTGTTACATTCTACCCTCCTTAAAATAATTTCATCCTCGAAATTTCTAGAATACTACCGCATGAAAATACTTGGGTGGTTCTTCATCATAAGTTCCTCGGGTTCCCACGTTGCCTCTTCCATCTTATGGTTTCTCCACAAAACTTTTACCAGACGCGTCGTCCGGTTTCTCAGTACTTGTTCTCTCATATCAAGAATCCTGATAGGATCTTCGCAATAAGACAGATCGGGATCCAGTTCTAATTCTTCATAGGTGAGTACATGCATTGGGTCAGGCATGTATTTCCTCAATAGAGATATGTGGAACACATCGTGAACTTTGGATAGACTTGGAGGCATTACCAATCGGTAAGTTACAGCCCCAATTCGTTCTACAGTTTCGAAAGGTCCGATATACCTGGGACTCAATTTACCTTTCTTACCAAAACTTATGACTCCCTTCCACGGAGATACCTTCAGGAAAACATTATCACCGACTTCAAATTCCAAATCCTTCCTTTGATTATCGGGATAGCTCTTCTTCCTACTTTGAGCTACTTTGATGTGATTTTGGATTACCTTCACCTTTTCCATCATTTCCTCCACCAGTTCTGGACCTAAAAGTTTTCTTTCACCAACGTCATCCCAACAGGTTGGTGTACGACATCTCTTTCCGTATAACGCTTCATATGGTGTCATCTAAATACTCGAATGGAAGCTATTGTTATAGGAAAATTCTACCAGAGGTAAATATTGATCCCACATACCCTGAAAGTCAAGTGAGCAGGATCTCAACATGTCTTCTAAGGTTTGAATAGATCATTCTGATTATCCATCTGTTTTAGGGTGGTAGGCAGTGCTCAAGTGAAGTTCAGTATCTAAGGCTTTCTGAAGACTTTTCCAGAATCTTGAAGTAAAACGGGGATCACAATCAGAAACAATCGATAGGGGTACTCCATGAAGTTTCACAACTTAATTAATATATAGTCTTGCTAGACGTTCTAGTGGTAGATCTTATCTTATAGCAAGAAAATGTGCTGACTTGGTAAGACGATCAACAATTACCCATATTGCATCATTCCTTCTAGGAGTTTTTGGTAGCCCCATGACAAAGTCCATCGTAATATTGTCCCATTTCCACTCTAGTATGGGAAGAGGTTGCAATACTCCACCAGGCTGTTGCCTTCCAGCTTTCACTTGTTGACAAACCATACATCTTGACACAAAATCAGCAATCTCCCTCTTCATGTTGTCCCACCAAAAATGTTCCTTCAAGTCTCTGTACATTTTGGTGCTCCCAGTGTGTATAGAGAAATTGGAACTGTGAGCATCATCCAGCAATTCCCTTTTTAGATCAGGAATATCGGGAACAAAAAGTCTCTTCCCGAATTTTAAAATTCCATCTTCATACACAAATTCTCTCAATCTCCCATCATTCACAGCTTTAATCTTCTTTTGAAATTCTTCATCATCGGTATGAGAACTCTTAATACTTTCTAGTAAAGATGGTTTGGAGACCATTTGAAAAAGCATTGATGTTTCACCTTCCCTGGTTATTCCCATGTCCATCTTCACTAGATCCATGAAAATTGGATCCCTTTCAATTCTTGTATTGTTCAAAACTCCATGGTCTTTTCTGCTCAAAGAATCTGCCACCTTGTTTGCCTTCCCCGGGTGGTAGTGTATCGTGCGATCATAATCCTTGAGTAATTAAAGCCATCTCCTTTGCCTCATGTTGAGTTCTTTTTGTGAGAAAATATAATTAAAAATCTTGTGATTAGTATAAATCTCACATTTTTCACCATAGAGGTAGTGACTTCATATCTTCAAAGCAAAGATCACAGCTGCTAACTCGAGATCATGAGTAGGATAGTTTTGTTCATGAATTTTCAATTGTCGTGATGCATAGGCAATAACACTATCATTCTGTATAAGGACACAACCAAGTCCTTTCTTCGATGCATCACTATAAATAATGAACCCATCATTCCCCGATGGTAGAGTCAATATAGGAGCATTGACTAATATTCTCTTCAGTTCTTCGAAAAATTCTTCACACTATTTTTTCCAAACAAATTTAACCCCTTTAAGTGTGAGCTTCGTTAATGGGTTAGCCAACCGGGAAAAATTCTGGACGAAACGTCAATAATAACCTGCTAAACCAATAAAACTACGTACCTCAGTTATACTCTTCGGTGCTGGCCATTCTTGGATTGCCTTGGTCTTAGAGGGATCAACAGAGATTCCATCTTTAGAGACAATATGGCCAAGAAAAGAAATCTCTTGAATCCAAAATTCACACATTCTAAACTTCCCATATAATTCATGTCTTTTCAGAGTCTTCAGGATAATGTGCAAGTGATTTTCATGATCTTCGTAGATTTTGGAGTATACCAAGATATCATCAATAAATACCACCACAAATTCATCAAGATACTCCTTGAAAACTCTATTCATCAGATCCATGAATACAGAGGGTGCATTAGTCAATCCAAAAGGCATTACTGTAAACTCGTAATGCCCATACCTGGTTCGAAATGCTATCTTCGGAATGTCTTCCTTCTTCACACACAACTGATGGTATCCAGATCGAAGGTCAATCTTTGAAAAGTATTGATCTCCATGTAGATGGTCAAATAAATCATTAATATGAGGTAGGGGATACTTGTTCTTTATTGTTATAGCATTGATCTCCCTGTAGTCGATACATAACCTCATAGATCCATCTTTATTTTTAAAAAAAAGAAAAGGGGCTCCCCATGGATAAACACTAGGGCGAATAAATCCCTTATTACTCAATTCCTCTATTTGTTTCTTTAGTTTGACTAATTCCACAGTGGCCATTCTATAAGGGGTCTTTGATATAGGCCTTGATCCAGGAATTAAATCAATGGAAAACTGAACTTCTCGTTCTGGAGGATGTCCAAGTAAATCGTCTACAAACACATCTACATATTCTTTCACAATAGTTACATCCTCTATTTGAACATTCCTTTCCTCACCCACAGTAATTTCATTCTCTTCCTCCCCAATAATTGAATTTAGTTGAGCTACTGGGGGTGGATCTAGATAAGAATTAGGTGGTGATGATTCTGCTCTAAAGATAAGGTGTTCCTTATCATCATCATCAAGAATCGTAACCTCTTTATTCTTACAATAAATCTTCACATCATAGTCCAAAATCCAGTCCATACTAAGGATTATATCAAACTCAATCATATTTATGACGATGAGATCAGTAGATAAAGAACATTTATGTGCTCTAATGGGGACTGATTCACAAAACATTGTTGCAATGATGCTTCCCTTAGGAGTTTTAACTAACAACTACCTTGTTAAGTCAAATTGGAAATATCAAATTTTCTTAGAAAACTGGGAAGATATGAAACAATGCGATGATCCAGAATCAAATAATGCATTTTCTAAACTTGAGGAAACCATTAAATTACCTACCACCACGTCTCTCGGAGCTTCTACCTCAGCAGTAGTGATAGCATAAGCTTGGCCATGATCCCTTGGCCTTTTCTGAGGTATGTTCTCCTGATGCTTAGGACATTCATTTGCATAATGCCCCATCTCCTTGTAATTGTAGCACTGAATATTGGTAGCTTTCTTCTTCCCCTTGCAATCACGAGCTTGGTGGCCTTTTTCACCACACTTGTAATAGACACCTGTTCCATTCAAGAAAGTACCGGGGTGTTTCTTACCACATTTACCACAAGATGGATACTCAACATTTCCCTTCTTCCCCTTATTTCCATTCCCAGATTGATCAACAGGTCTCTTCTTCTCTTGCTTTGCTTTAAAGTCATAAGACTTAGAGAATTCCTTTTCAGTCTTGATAGCACATGAGACAATGTCCTCATATGAAGAGAAGGATTGTGAGACTAATGCTCGATGGAGAAATGTTTTTAACCCATCAAATAAACGATCAATCTTACTTCTTGGGTTACGTATATAATCTCCATCATACCATGCTAACCTTGTAATGTTAGCCTCATACATTGCGACATTCTCATCCTCCTTTTGTCTCCGACTCAGAAATTGCCTTTCCAGATCTGCTCGATGGTCACGAGGAAAGTATTTTTCTAAAAATAGATCTTTGAACTCCCTCCATTCCATATTTGATACTTCATCATCTTCCTTCATGTTTTGAATCAATGACCACTATTGATCAGCATCTCCAGTGAGGCGGTAAACTGCCATGATAACTTTTTCCCTTTTACTACTCCCCAAAGCCTAAAATATTTTCTCTAGGGAATTTATCCATTGCTCAGCTACTAAGGGATTTGTACTCCCATTGAACATTGGTGTTTATTGCCACATGAATCGATCTAACATTGATCCTCCATGCTGCGGATCAGGGTGCTCTATACGAGTAAGGTTATTGTTCATAACCTGAGTGAGTTGTCCCAGTATGGTGATTAGCCGATCGGCACCAGTTGCATCACCAGCTCCACTATAATTATCTTGAGCAGGAAGGAAAACCCTACATGGAGTGTGTGCCATGATACGGTTTCCATTTCTTCCACTAGGCACCATTTCTAAACAATGGCATAAACTAGATCAGTTTATGAATCAAAATACATAATTCCATACTTATAAAACACTTAACATAAATTGAACTATTTATGGATATAATCCAAAATCATAAAAATGTTTTCTTTGAGGATGTATATACTCATAAACCCTTCATAATGATTTGTATAGAAAATGAGAGTTATCCTAAGCATATCCCCTGGGAGTGTTATAACCAAGAGTGCAGCAAGGCCCGTTGTCGTGCACCAGTACCCGTTCGAGTCTAGCTCAAAGCGATGTTTTTGGGTTGTAACCCTAGGTACATCTATGCCAGAGCCACCTCTACCTGCTCGTATCGAGACAGGGGGGTATTGCTCGGAAAACTCACAAAATCTCTACAATACCAAAATTCTAGGAAGTTATTCTATACTAATCCTCAAAGTTCATCTTAGGTCTACGTGCTCTAATCAGAGTTTATCTAAATCTAGCTTCCAAGGATTGTACTAAACTTCCTCTAATACCAACTGTAACGCCCCGACCCTAGTTACCCAGAGTCGGTGCATTATTACATAACATTGGCATGATCACATGAAAGATCAAATCTCAAAATACCGATTGGTTTAGTAGCCTTGGTAACCCTAGATATATTCATAAAGTTTTACATTACATCATAAAGTGAAAAACTACTACAACAACATATTGTCTCAATAGTCCACACTATTATCCCCTCACAATATCCCTGCAGGTCATTCATAATTTACTTCTTCACATCCTGGGAAAAATAAAACATAGAAAAGGGGTGAGCTCAAATTCCCAGTAAGGATAACAATATAGCAGAAACTTTCATAAATAAGAATTAAAAATTTAAGGTAGTGTATAACTAAAACAAAAGGATTCTAAACTTGAATTTCAACATAGTATGGAAAAAATAAAATGAAATAATGCCATTTTCTTATTTACATGGATATTCTACTAATCGAATAATCACATGCAATATCAATAACCACTTTCATAATGATGGAATGCACAATGCCAGACTATCATAACCACATAGCCAAGGCCTCGTGCCAGGAATACAAATTATATTTTGTCAAGGCCTTATTCCAAGACACTAGTTTGTCTCATGAGACCTACCGATGCATCGAGGGGCTATATTGGGCTCCACCCGTCACATATTAAGTCCAATGCATTCCCTTATGAAAAGGTTTAAACATAACATAAACATTCTTATTAAAACTAGCATACAAAATGTAAATACTTCATCCATAAACCGTGAATGGTATAAAAATAACACATATATAGTCAAACATATCACAAAACCTTCAATACAATATAGAAGTTTTGTTTCATAATAAATCAACTTCATATAAGCGTAAAATCCATCAAAGGATGTTGACATAGATGAAATCAAAACACTTTTCAGAGAAATATCTCTTTTTATTTTGAAATCATTCAAGAGTCATATATTTATAAAATAAAACATTTTCTTTTAAAATATTCTTATAATATTGTAAGGGATGATTCGAAGATTTTATAACGGCGGAAAATATCCACACCCACCGTATAAGTTAAAAAAACATTCTTACCTTAATTCTGTCGAAAAGGTTAAAAAGCACCGTGTTTGGAAAATCACAGAAAGCATCCTTTATAAACCTCTTATAAAAAGTAAAACAAGGGTATAAATCACTTTAACCCATATTATTGTAAATAGTAAAAATGTTTTGAAATACATTTTTAAGAAACATGGATGTGGATGATAAAAAGATCCCAGTAGATTATTACGTGTAAACAACCTCGGATAATGAAGAGATTGTGAAATAACCCTTACCTTGAACTTTTCCTTGGTTGGGGTAGGTTAAACTCCTATATAATGGTGAAATAATTTTTATTAAATTATACAAGAATCATATACATTAATATGATATCATATATGATCTTTTAATGTTGATTTGTTAATAATATCTTAGTATTATCGTTGTTTCGGGTGTTAACTTACTCGTTTTATTTTATATGTTTTGTTACGTAAGACATGTTTGTAATGGATAGGTTGTATATTAATCATATACATAATGATATCAAGTCCTTAGATACTATTATTAATCATCAAATGAGAATTATACTTGAATGGATACGATGGAGAATGAATCTCATCGCGTTCGTGGAGACGGTAGTCCGTACGTACACACGAGCGACAATATCATTCTTTTGATATTAAAATAATATATAATTGGATGTTATATCATATATACAGAATCATTATCATGTTAAATTTATTATTTATATGAATTACACATCATTATTATACCCATCTAAATAATAATTTATTGAATAACAATTACACCACGACGTGGAGACGGTAAGCCGTACGTACGCACGTATGGTGACATGTTATTCAAATGGTGGATAGAATACTAAATATGGTTGTACCATATTTATAATAACATCACAGTATATATATGATACTGGAGTTATTATTTTAGAAGGGTAATAACAAAGGAAGAAGAAGTGGAAGAAGAAAGGAACTTCGAAAAGGGTGGTGAAATCATTACCTCTTCTTCGGGTTCTTCCTTTTGATTTGATCAAAAGGACTCTTAGGTTGGCTTTCCGACTAAAGGAAGGCCTCTAGGATAAAGTGAGGGAAGTTGAGAGAGTATTTGGGCAGAGTTAGGCCGAACCAAAAGGCTTTGAAGGTGTGAGTTAATGAGAAGGTGGAGTTCCCTTTTATAAGAGGGGTGAGGGGCACCTTTGGAAAGGCTAGAAATATTAATTTATAATAAATTCATATTCGGTTTCTAATGGCTCCAAAGTTTTTTATTTAACGTTTATGGTGGGGATGGGTCGAAAAACACACAACCAATAGAATTTATACAGGTTTGGGTTACTATATTAACCTTATCTTTAAGTATTAACTCTTAGTTAATTAGTTTCACTTTTACAATGTCTGTTTGTATTTTTATATTATATGGTTAATAAACTTACCATATACATCCAAGAGAGTCCCAAGTGGTCCATTAATGATACACCTATCATGATATAAGTCTCTTTTCTGATCCTTATATTTTTAGGAATTTAATATCAATTAATAATATAATATTTGTTTTAAATATTCTTTTATGTCAATTTTGACACTATTCAATAGTTGATTTTTGTAAAACTCATAACAAAATTATTACCTCGAAAAAAGTTAATTAAATCATTAATAACATTTCATATTAACCTATAAAATTAGTTTAATTCATTAAAAGTTTCAAATTATATTTATTTGGGTATTTATAATATCAATTATTTTAATTTTTGACTATTATGGTAATTACTGCATCATTATTATGTCATAAATAAATTAAATTATTTAATGTCTAAAAATTATAAATAAAATATAATTATGTAGGAAATCATTTTATCTTTCTAATTAATAATTAAAATCGAAAATCCAACATATATAACCCTATGTAAAAATTGTTTTTCTAAAAGATATATATGCTAGTGTCATTTTTGTATTCATTTTAACTTAATTAAAATAAAGTGTCCCTATCACTTACAAGTGGCTCCATGGGGTCCCAAAATCGACCTAAAGATGCCCATGGTCGGACTTGTATCCACCAATAAGGTTAGAACACATTTTAGGGTAATTTATTATTATTATAATATTATTTTGTTTAACCCTTATTTACCGGATTTACCCTAAACCATGGTAAATAAAATATTTACCGAAGTAATTATTCAAAATGTCTAAAAATAAAAGTTACCTATTTACACAATTTGAACATCCTGATTCCAAATATGGAATCCATTTTTCACAATTCAAAACATAGAAGTGGCTGAAATTAATTTAAAATTAATTCCCGCTGTCAAAACAAAAAGCGTGTTTTTAAGATATAATAACTATCAAAAGATTGATACTTTTTTATGTTCGGTTTAATTGTGAAATTATGTCCAATGACCAAAATTATATTAAATGGTAAAAATATATTCTAAATATACTTTAAAACCACTCAAATTCATAATTTATCAATATAAATTATTTCGATTAAAAAAGTTGTTTTTAATTAAAATTTAGTAATTTTCACTATTCATCAAAATATTAAAGTTATCCGAAAAGTACCAAAATTTCACCTTAGGATAAATTCGATATTCCGAATCCAAAAATTAAGTCCATTTTGAAATATATAATATATATAATTTAAAAAATTAGGTAAAACTATTCATAACGGCTAGTTTTATTGGTTATGGTGTGTTAGAACTCGATGTTGCGTACAACACACGCTATCACATTATTCAAAGAGAAGCGTACCGTAGAAGAATGGGGTGTTACATTTAGCATATTTCTTCCTGGTGGGGTGCACTAATTTTTTTCAAGAACAAAGATGCTCTGATGAATCTTTTCATTGGTTGTCAATAACTAATAAATATCACTATTAAGAATAATAATCCTTTACCCCATATTGATGATCATTTTGATCAAATTTCAGGAGATGAATATTTTTACAAGATTGGAATTCAATCAATATATTATTAAATAATGTTTAATAAGGAATATATACTGAAGACAACCATAAAAAAGTTATCGCCATCATGAATTTATAGTAACTCTATTTGTACTTATTAATTCTCCAATTATCTTCTAGGATTTAATGAATATAGACTTTAGATATTACCTTAAATAGTTTTTGGTAGTCTCTATATATTATATTCTTATATATTCAACGAACATGTATGATCATGATGGACACTTTAAAATTGTACTAAATAACCAAATTATGGAAAAGTTGTATGATAAATTATAAAATGTGAATTTTGGCCTCAAAAGGATTTAATATTGGGTCATATATTCTCAAGTTATATTATATAGGTACATCCTTCAAATATTGAAGTTATTGTGAAATGTTAAATATTACCTATGGAAACTATGATATGTATTTTTATTGGGTTGGTTGGATAATACCTATGCTTTTTTATAGATTTATCATAACTATCTATTCCACTCTCAAAGTTTATATGTAATGGGGTGATGTTCTTATGGATAGATAAATGTGAAGAGAATTTCAAATAAATGAAGAGAAGGTTGGTTTGAATGATTAAGATTACACTGTCAGGCATTGGATATGGGTGTGTGGAATATAATGGTGCATCAAATAAATGGATAGATTGTATCCTCATGTGAAATTATTTTTTAAAACCTTATTCCTCCTACCAATTTAAAATTCTTGATTAAAGTTATCCTACTCATTATTTAAAGCACATATTGGTAATTTGCTTCATTGAAGAAATAGAGGAATTATATTTATATTGATATGTAAGATATATATAATAATATAACATTAAAGAATATGTTTATATACAAATAGTTGAATATATAGAAGAGAATATGGTTGGAGTTAATCAATGATTATGACTATTCAATATATTACCCCCCATGGGAAGGAAACAAAGGTGTCTATTTCAGTTATTTAGAAATACCATGCTAGTTTTTATGTGATGGGGATTGAAAGAGATCCAATCTTTATAGAATAATATAATTTTGATCTTGAAATCCTAAGAGAAGATTGAAAATATTATCTTTCTCTGATGAAGGTTCAATCATCAATCTAAGAGAGGATTAAGAATTAATATAAGGAATATGTCGACATATATAAGTATGTGAGGAATGATCCTTATTTTAATCATGATCACTCTAGAATTAAAAGTTTTGGTAACTGAGAATGTGTATCGTCAATTCTAGATTTGAAGAAGGATATATTATATGAATCTCATAGTTTATCATTCTCCATTAATCCTATAAGTAAAAAAGATGTACAGATATGAGAAATAATATTTCTAGATGGATAAAATTAAAAGTGAAATTTTTTAGTATATATCTTGATATCTAGTGTATCATCATGGTAGGGTTAAGAAATCGTATTTTAATTTTGTGTTATAACCATTACCCAAAATATAATGGAAGTGGGAAAAACATACAATAAATTTAAATGTAAAACTCCCCAAAACATCAAAAAGGTCCATTATATTAGGGTTTTAGTTAGTTACCTTATAAAAGTAAATCATTTTTTCTCTATTATATAACATTTATCTCTTAATCAGATCACTTAGTTAAACATTATGTATCTTTTGAGATTTCTTGGAGCACCACTCTCAATTGTATCTTGTCAAGATATGAGGTTTACCTTGATGTTTTGGAGAAGAAGTCACTTGGATATAGATAGATATATGTTTTTAGAACTGATAATAATCCTCATATAAATGTCTAGCCTAAGAGAAACATTCAATTTCATGAAGGAATGATAATAGGTTTCTCTATTGAATCATAGGTGGTTTGGATCAATTCCATTTTTTGATAAATTATTTTTACAACAATATATTTTAGTCAATAATTCAGATCAGTCCTTCTGAGTCCCTCTATGGAAAGAAGTGAATAACTCCAATAATTTGGGATAAAGTTGAATAAAGAAAGCTATTGGTACCTAGTCTATCTGATTAAATGTAATTTAAGGTTAGATCTATTCGAAAAAATGTAAGGTAAGCTCGTAGCTGAAAAATTTTATGGAGAAAATCATTGGTGAGATTCAGAGTTTGATGTCAGTGAAAAATTATTCCTACAAATATATACTTGGAAAAAGGTTATAATAATTGGAAATAATGGAAAGTTGGGACCCAGATTTATCATCCTCTTTGAATTAATTGATTGTATCAAGATGGTAGCTTATCATTTGGCAATTCCACTAAATCTTACTCCAGTTCATGATGTAAACCATTTATCTATCATAAAGATATATATACTTTATCATTATGATTTTATGAACTTAGAGGTCTTACCACTATAGAAATATAATTTTTATGATGAAAAACCAATGGAAATTATGGATTATAGAGAGAAACTGTTACGAAACAAGACCACTCATTTGGTAAATATTTTGTGGTAAAATCCTAAAATTGAGGAATCTGTGTGGGAACCTAAGGATGTGATGAGGTAGAATAATTATCATTTTTTTACTCTTGTGACGTAATTTCAAGTGTAAAATTCATATAAGGGTGGTAAAATTTATGACCCTAATATTTTATATTTCTCTTGTAATAAATATAATTTCTTCGACATCTTGCAATGCATTCAATAATTATATTAAATGAACAATAAAACTGTTTAATTTTTATGAGAGGGTTTTATAATTTTTTAAATCAAAAAATCAATATTATCTTATATTTATTTTTTGGGATTTTTCTATAGACATTTATCTTTAACTAAATAGTGAAAATGCAAATTTTTAAAAAATGTAATTCCTTTTCTTCAAATAAAGTAATTTTAAAAATAAAGATAACTATTTTTTATTTTTTATTAAAATGATAAAAGATAAATTTTATGTAAAATAATTTATTTAATACTAAAAAGATCATCATTTTAAATAATTCTATTATAAGTCAATTTTTATGCTTAAAAACATAATTTTATTGAAAATAGATTTTTGTCCCATTTTTTTATGTTTATATTTAAATTAATTTTTGAAACATTTAGGAATTATATTTGAGAAAATATAATCCCTATTTCGAATTAGTAGATTCATATGCGGTAAATATTTTTCTTTTATTTTTAGACATTAGGAATTGAAACAGTAGTAAAATTAATCATTTTGGTAAATTGTATGTTAGGTGATTTAGATTAAAAACAAATATTATAAGGATTATTATTCATTAAAAAAATATAACATTTCATTTAATGATTATATTTCATTCATAGTCATACATAATTCGAAAATATTACATTTTTCTATTAATATTTTATTTTGACCATTATAATATTTATGTAAAAGATAAAGTCCAAAATTTCACTTCCTTGTTTTTAATATACATAATATTTGTTTCATTGATAAAAATAACCTATATGTAGTTATAAATGGTTATATGAAATATGAGTGAATTTATTTTATCATGATAATTTATTTTTTTTAGTGATGAAAAAATTACCTTAAATACTTACACACGACTGACACAGTGCTTGTGCAAGGAGTAGTTAATGATTTTAAAATCTCTAAAAGTGGTAGTTTTTAGGAATGATATTAAACATCATGAATTTTATAGAAAAATATAAACTATTATGGTTGTTTTAAATATTTATTTTATGACTCCATATTTTCCTTAATATGTTTAAAGGAAAATTTAATAAATAGTCTCAAAAATGACATTAATGATATTATATAAAAAAATATATTTTATTAAATTATTTAAAATTATAAAAATAATGAAATGGTATACTGGGGATATGATATTGTCTAAAATTTCACCACTAAACCATTTATTATATAATTTTTATATTATAAGAAATATTATATCCCATTAATATTGAAATAGTTGTTACAACAGTTGAGGTTAAAAATGGTTAATGAAGGGGTTAATCAAAATGATAAGGTTTAAAATGATATCATAAACTGTCTAATTTTCTTGGTATTGTTATATCAATACCATATACTAATTTTTTAATCCATGTTATTATTTAACCAATTTTCCATGAATGTTACAATTTTATATAATGATATTTTGAAATATTACAAGAATGTCTCTCCCCTCACTTATAAAAGGAATCCTCATATCTCTTTTATTTACACAATATGGACCAATATAACATAAGAAATTAATTCTTAAATATCATATCCACTTTTCTAGATATTATTTTAGTTTATTTTTTTAATGTACCATTCCAAGTTTCCATATGAATTAATATAAAGGTAGTATGCCAAAGAAGAGGAGATCCTCTATATCGAATCTTTCAAGATTATTTCTTTTTATACTTCCCATAAATCTATTTTACCATTAATAAAATAATAAAGATTGTATCATAACTATATTATGTCTTTATTATGACCTTGGTAAATCATTTTCCTCAACTTTTCTGTTGGGAAAAAATCCCTCAAGGTAACATTGCAGTATTTTTGGGTTGATTGTGTTTGTTGACAAAGCCGGTTTTCATGGATATTTGTCGAGTTCCCGAGAAGTTGTTAACAATCCTTGTTGACAAAGAACGATGAAAAAGGAAAGGATGATCTGGAGGCGGTACAAAAGAGCAGTACAAGGTGGCGTCGTTTCCCAGTGTTTGCCAAATTTTTGGGGTCCAAAATTTGGAGTTTGGTGAGCATTGCGAAAAGAGGATTTCCATGAAGAGCATAATTTAATATGTAAAAGGCATGAATTTCACAAAGATAGGATGCATGGTTTGGAAATCATGAAGTCCAGAAGAATTGAGGCGGTGATGCTTCGCGATTACGTCAAGCTTCGCAAACGGCAGAGGCTGAAGCGCATCGCGGCGGTGACGGGCTTTGCGAGGGAGCTTCGCGGCGAAGGCGCGAAGGAATGTTGGGATTCGCGAGGGAGCTTCGTGGCGAAGTCACGAAGGTATGTTGATGGTGATTCTTCGCGACTACGTCAAGCTCTGCGAACGAAAAATTGCCGTGGAGCTTCGCGATTTGGACAGAATTCTGGCAGAAACTTTGGAGCTTCACGATTTGAGATGACGTGGCGTTGACTTCGTGCAGAAAGTTCGAGGGTCGGTGGAATCGCCTATAAATAGAGGCTGACCCCTTCGAGCGAAGTAGAAAAAAAATTCAGAGAAAATCCATTGCTCTCGGTTCGCAGAGGTGGTTCGCGAAGGCAGTGTGCTTCGCGAAAGAGGAGCTTCGCGGTGGCTATTCTAGCTCCGCAAAAGGCGTGTGCCCCGCGTTGGCTCGGTGAGCTTCGCGAAGAGGTAGGAGCTCCGCGACAGACTATGCTTTGCGAGGGCCATTGCTTTGCAAAGGCTTGAGCATCGTGACAGTGCTTCGCGAGAGTGCTTCGCGAGAGTGCTTCGTGAAAAGGCAGGAGCTTCGTGAGGGCTTGTTTGAGCTTCGCGAAATTGGGAGCTTCACGAAGTAGAGTGCTTTGCGAAGGTGTTTCCAAAGTGGTTTTCCCAGTGGATAGTGGCAAAGGGGTATTCATCTACAGGTGAAAGTTTAACTTCAACAGAGCATCTATATAAAGAGAAAGATGCATTCTTTAATGGAAATGAAGAGACCTACAGGTCTATAAACTGTGAGTGAATCCCTTCCAAGAGCAGTGAGCTTAGGAAGAGGAAGAAGGTGATCCTCTCCACCGGCAGTGAGCCAGAGAGAGAGAAACAGCGAGTGACCCTTGGTAAAGTAGTGATCTGACCCTAAACATTGTATAGGCAGTGATCCTGGGCATAGAAGTGATCTAGCCCGAACATTGTAATCCACAGCTAGTGAAGTCTAGTGGAATTGGTAAGACCGACAACTTGTCGGCGTATGCTCCTTGGACGTAGCCCTTTGCGGTGAACCAATTAAAAATCTCTATGTCTGCCTGTTTATTTGCCTGCATTGCATTAAAAGCATAATCATTAGATAAAGGAGAAAGTAAGTGATCATAACATACACACAAGTGCAAACAAATTGACCCTTGTAACAAAGAGGTCAAGATCCAGCGGGGCAGGAAGAACTTTGAAAAAGAATATCCATACCCTGATTCACCCCCCTCTCAGGGTATATAGGCCCTTATTGGTCCTAACAATTGGTATCAAAGGGAGAGGTTGCTTTAATCATATTTTTTTGCTCTGAATTGGTGTAGTCAATCTGTGTGTTTAAAGAATCAGTCTTCTCTTATCTCGGTGAGCCATGGCAAAGGGAAAAACATCCAACAAGAAGCAGAAGTCAGGTGGTATTCCTCAGTGTGGAAGTGTGTATGGAAAAAGTGTGATTCAATTAAAAGAATCAAACAGTTTGTGGAAGGAAGGTCTCGATTAATTTGACAGGGAAAAGACTGATTCACTCAAGCATGATGCAGGAATGAGGAAAGTACATGAACTATTAAGTGATATTGAAACAAGTGATGATGAAGAAGAAAGAATTGATGGAAGAATAGATATGAAAGCTGAGTTAGAGGTTTCTCTTGAAGAGATAGATGTTTGGAGAGACAAAACCAATAAAGCTAACAAAGTGGTTTGTGATGCCAAAGTCTATATGCAGCAGCAGGAAAAAGAGAAGTCTGAGTTGATGGATAAAATTGAGAAACTCAAGTTATCAGCAACAGAGAACTCAGAATCAGTTTGTGAGTATAAGATTAGGATTGAAGAACAGAAAAGGGAGATCGATGGCTTGAATAGAAAAGTGAAAGATCAAGTCATGTGCATTGAAGAACATGATATTCCAATTGACGTTGGAAACACCAAAGAAGTCACATCCAAAGATATCAGGATCAAAGTATTGGAGATTGAGGTAAACAAGCTAAGAGGCTTAAATCAAAGGCTTATTGACATAGTTACTGACCTAACAGAGAAGAATGATTCTCATGACAATAAACTACAAAATATGACTAAAATGAAAGGAAAACAAAAGGCTGATGATTATGAATAGAATCAAAATTCAGATGAAGTACAGAATCTAAAAGCTATAAATGATGATCTAGCAGCACAGCTGTCTGAAGAAGTTCAGAAGAATCGATGCCTACAACAAGAGAATGAATCTGTCTCTAAATCTGTTTCTGAGGAAAAATTGAAAGTAGTGAAGCAAAGTGCAATTGTGAAAAGACTCACACAGGAACTAGAAGATGAGGTGAGTAGCGGGAAGCTTCTCAAGAAAGAACTGGATGCCAACTTGAATCAAGGGAGACGAAGATTAAAAAGTTGGAAGAGGAGCTAGAATCAGTAAAGAAGGATGTGGAGAAATCCAATGCTAAAGGAATTCCAAAAATGAAGGATGCCTTAAACTTGCTATTTGATCATCCTTCGACAAGTGATGATAAAATGAAGAATATGTATGCTATTTATGAAGAGAAACAACAGAATATTTTCTCAGCTCAAAGACCAGCATGTTTCGGAAAAGATGGTATCGGATTTGATGAATACCCTCCTGTGCAAGATAGAAAGAGAGCTGTGAACAGTTCCAGATGGGAAAAAAATCCTATAGGTGCTGGAGATAGGCCTAAAAGGACAGATACAAAAAGTAGTGATGACATGTGCTATTTTTGTGGGATTCATGGCCACACATCAAGCTTCTGTTCAGAGGCTCTGGAATACATTTCAGGCTGTGAAATTAGAGACATTACTAAATATGAGAATAAGAAGAAGCATCGTGATAAATCAAAGAGAAGAGTTTCTCACAGGAGAACATTTATCAGATTCTATTACTGTGGAAGGATGGGACACACCATGAGTATGTGTCAGGAAGCTCAGGAGATCGATGCCAGAATAAGAAAACAATTTGCATCAACATCTCACCAGAGAAGTGAGGAAATGAGGTATTCCTTTAATAGAAAATGTTTTATATGTTCTAATTTTGGTCATTTGGCAAGACATTGCAGAAAAAAGAAAGCAAGAAATGGAAAGGGACTCGAAAAGAGATTCTCATCCCCAGGGATGCATAATGAGAAATTATACACTGGGAGACAATGTGGTAAGTTTGATAATAGGATTAGAGCCTCAGGGAAATCATATAGAGCTGAATGAAAGGTGTATCAGTCACCTCATCTATCACACTCACAACCGCCCCCTAAGAAAGAACATGATCAAATCTGGAAGAAAAAGTGAGGAAACTATACAGCTGAGAGTAAGAAGAATGGACGTTCAGTGGAGGACCCACCACCAATGAAAAATAGGGTGGTGACTCATACATCTGATAAAAGAAATTTGAACAAAGAACATATTGAAAAATTTGCATGTCGTGTTTCACAGAGAAAAGTGGAGGAAGGTGCAAGATCCTTGCAATGGTGGAAGAATCAATGGAATATGGAAAGAAAAGAGATTCCTACTCAAAGAAATAATCAAGGAAAATGGAATTTTGGTGGTAAATCAAAGAAGGAAATGTGTACTAGTGGGTTTAAACCCCAAATGGTGAGCAAGGCCAAGACTGTAGAATCTACATATCAGAAAAAGGCTCAGAATGTAGGCAATGAATGCCTAGTCATATGGCCAAAACAGTTGAAGTTGGCTAGGCAGCTGGAGGAAGCAAGAAACGAGTGTGATGCCCTCCAAGAAAAAATCAAAGGGTTGACCTGTCAGGATCAACCACAATCCTCATTTTGAGGATTTGAGAAACAACAATCCCCTCTCCCAATGTATAAAAATGCTATTAACTGATGATTCATGTGTTTCAGGTTCTAGGGAGATACTATCCAAGGGGAAGTGGAATCTAAGGATGCGAAGTGGATATGTGATATCCTCTACAGTTTCAATTGATTCAAATCAGGTACTAGAGTTGAAGAAGAAAGGGAGCAACAGAGCACAATATAATGTGATTGTGTTGATAACTTTGTCTCTTGTTTCGTACACCGAGTTTCAACTCAGTAGGCTTAGAGATTTTGTTAATGGCTTAAATCTGAGTGGAAGATGAGAACAAATGATGCAGGAGGAAAAGACGTGTTATGGGTCTAAACTGTTGGGCCTAATAACTGGAAGAGTTGCATAACACAGGGGGAGCATTCTATATCCAAATCAGATTCAAGAGCCATTAATGCAATAATTGGGTGACTCGGCTCAGGTGTATCCTATTGAGGGAAGAAAGAAACACAGGGAGAAGCAGAAATAACAATGCATTTCATGCTTATCTATTTTCTCTAACAATATGGTATCAGCTGACTGTTTTCAGGATACCAAGAAGCTACAAGAGAAAATCAAAGGCTTCTCAACAAAAATCCGTGAAAAGTAGCTAAAAGAAATGAAGCCACTGAAAAATGAGTTAGTGAACAACTTCCTGATGAAAGTGTTGAGGAAGAAATCAACACAGGGAGAGAAGAAGTGGGTTATGCTGATTCAGAAGAAGACACCCATGATGGACATGAAAGTGTCTAGTTTGTGCCTACAAGGAAGCCAAAGAGCTGAGATGAAACTGATAGATAGAATATCATTAGTGATCAGTGAGATCCAGTTCAGACAAGAAGAATGAAATCACTGCAGTAGACATCATTACTATCACAGGTTGAGCCGAAATGCGATGCTGATGCAGCTGAAGATGAAAACTCGGTTCAGGCTATGAATAAAGAGCTTGATCAGATTGAGAAGAACCAGACATGGGAGATCGTTTCGAGGCATCAGACAAGAATTTCATCAGGACTAAATGGGCCTATCAAAACAAGATGAATGAATATGGCACAGTGATTCGGAACAAAACACGGCTACTGTACAAGAGATACTCCCAGATTTAGGGTTTTGATATTGATGAGACATTTTCACCGGTTGCAAGGCTGGAGACAATCAGATTATTCCTAGCCATTGCAGTGCAAAGAAAGTTCAAAGAGTTTCAGTTGGATGTCAAATCCGAATTCTTGAATGGGGTTCTGGAAGAGGAGGTGTACATTGAGCAGCCAGATGGTTTTCTTATTCATGAGGATGAGAACAAAGTTTTCAGGCTGAAGAAGGCATTGTATGGACTGAAACAAGCTGTAAGATCATGGTACTGAAGGCTATATCAGTATTTGAAGATCCTTGGTTTTCAGCGTTACACAAGGCAGGAATGACACATTCTTTTCTCAATCCAAATATTCCAATGATGCTTTGGAATGAATTGGAATGGAAAATTCCAAGGAGATGATGACTCCGGTTTCTACCCGGATGAAATCATCAAAAGATGACAGTGGCAGGGCAGTTAATTTCAATGAAAACAGGCAGATTATCAGCATCTTGTTGTACATGACCGCAACAAAGCCTGATATTGTTTTCGCCACATGCCAGGCAGAGAGATATAAGAGTAATTCCAAGGAAAGCCACATGCTTGCAGTGAAAAGAATACTTCGGTATATCCAGGGCACAGTGGATT
This sequence comes from Viscum album, assembly GCA_963277665.1. Lineage (NCBI taxonomy): Eukaryota > Viridiplantae > Streptophyta > Magnoliopsida > Santalales > Viscaceae > Viscum > Viscum album. Next base: position 1,276,435,852 of record OY728135.1, read on the forward strand.
TCGGCATGACATATACTGACAATTCTCAGACAGAGTTATTGGGCTATACTGATGCAGACTGGGCCGGTTCAGTGGATGATAGAAAATCAACATCAGGTGGTGCATTCTATCTTGGTGGATTGTGTATTTCTTGACTAAGCAAGAAGCAAGATTGCATTTCATTGAGCACCGCAGAAGCTGAGTATATTGCGGCCACTCAAGCATGCACACAATTATTGTGGATGAAGTAGCAGCTTGAAGATATGGGAGTTGAAGTGAAGTCTCCGATCGAGATCCAGTGCAACAACTCAAGTGCTATAAATCTTAGCAAAAATCTCGTCCATCATTAAAGGACAAAGCACATTGAGATTAAGTATCATTTTATCAAGGAGAAAGTTGAGCAGGGAATCGTAAAGTTGGAGTACGTGCCTACAGAGCTACAGGTTGCAGATATTCTGACAAAGGCCTTACCCAAGGAAGCTTTTGAGAGGCATCAAAAGGCTCTGGGAGTTTAGTCGATTCCCCGCACTTGACACAGTGTGGGTGTGGGACCCCCTCTCCACCCCCCTCTCCCCGAGGTATGATGTGTTTTTCCCTAATGTTCTAATATGTGTTCTCTACTATGTTACAGACTACAAAGGAGTGTCCTTTGGGTTCGTTGAAAAAGGGGGAGAAAATAGTGGTTGTTAAAGGGGGAGTCAGTGTGGAGATTTGACAAATCATGAATGATACGGGGAGAAGCTGACCAGTGGAGCATCCAGATAGGGGGAGAAATGAGAAAGGGGGAGAGTATCAAATCTGACGATGCTAGAAGTGATCAATCAAAGCATAGAAATCACGATAGCTGAGGATCGTGATAAAAGAAAAACAGTGGTGTTAGAATGGTGTGAGACGGTGTCCAGCTATTCACCAATTGGTATCAGTGTGGTTCAACAATTGGTATCAATTTAAGAATTGGTATCAGGTTGGAATCGACAATTGGGGTCTGACATGAAGTGATTCATTTATGAACTTTTCATACTACTCTTGTTTCTCACGTCGATCATTTCTCATGTGGGCTTAGAGTACGTGTTAAGTGACTCCTTGAATGCTATCAGAAGCGCAAGAGGCGAATGGTTGTAGCAGCTGGAAGAAGACTCGGTGAGGTATCAAAGTGCAGAAAATCATCCTGAGCAGAGTTGTCAAGAGTTGTCAACAAACCCAAAGGGGGATATTGTTGGGAAAAAATCCCTCAAGGTAACATTGCAGTATTTTTGGGTTGATTGTGTTTGTTGACAAAGCCGGTTTTCATGGATATTTGTCGAGTTCCCGAGATTTTGTTGACAATCCTTGTAGACAAAGAATGATGAAAAAGGAAAGGACGATCTGGAGGCGGTACAAAAGAGCAGCACAAGGTGGCGCCGTTTCCCAGTATTTGCCAAATTTTTGGGGTCCAAAATTTGGAGTTTGGTGAGCATCACAAAAAGAGGATTTCCATGAAGAGCATAATTTAATATGGAAAAGGCATGAATTTTGCGAAGATAGGATGCATGGTTTGGAAATCACGAAGACCAGAAGAATGGAGGCGGTGATGCTTCGTGATTACGTCAAGCTTCGCGAACGGCAGAGGCTGAAGAGCATCACGGCAGTGAAGGGATTTGCGAGGGAGCTTCACGGTGAAGGCATGAAGGAATGTTGGGCTTCGCGAGGGAGCTTCGCGGCGATGTCATGAAGGTATGTTGATGGTGATTCTTTGCGACTACATCAAGCTCTGCGAACGGAAAATTGCCGTGGAGCTTCACGATTTGGACCGAATTCCAGCAGAAACTTTGGAGCTTCACGATTTGAGATGACATGGCGTTGACTTCATGCGGAAAGTTCGAGGGTCGGTGGAATTGCCTATAAATAGAGGCCGACCCCTTCGAGCGAAGTAGAGATAATTTTCAGAGAAAATCTATTGCTCTCGGTTCGCAGAGGTGGTTCGTGAAGGTAGTGTGCTTCGCGAAAGGGGAGTTTCACGGTGGCTATTCTAGCTCCGCGAAAGGCGTGTGCCCCGCGTTGGCTCGGTGAGATTCACAGAGAGGCAGGAGCTCCGCGACGGACTATGCTTCGCGAGGGCCGTTGCTTTGCGACGGCTTGAGCATCGCGAGAGTGCTTCGCGAGAGTGCTTCATGAGAGAGCTTCGCGAAAAGGCAGGAGCTTCGCGAGGGCTTGTTTGAGCTTCGCGAAATTGGGAGCTTCGTGAAGTAGAGTGCTTTGCGAAGGTGTTTCCAAAGTGGTTTGACCAGTGGATAGTGGCAAAGGGGTATTCATCTACGGGTGAAAGTTGAACTTCAACAGAGAATCTATATAAAGAGAAAGATGCATTCCTTAATGGAAATGAAAAGACCTACAGGTCTATAAACTGTGAGTGAATCCCTTCCAAGAGCTGTGATCTTAGGAAGAGGAAGAAGGTGATACTCTCCACCGGCAGTGAGCTAGAGAGAGAGAAACAGGGAGTGACCCTTGGGAAAGCAGTGAGCTGACCCTAAACATTGTATAGGCAGTGAGCCTGGGCATAGAAGTGATCTAGCCCGAACATTGTAATCCATAGCTAGTGAGGTCTAGTGGAATTGGTACGACTAGCAACATGTCAGCGTATGCTCCTTGGACGTAGCCCTTTGCGGTGAACCAAGTAAAAATCTATGTGTCTGCCTGTTTATTTTCCTGCATTGCATTTAAAGCATAATCATCAGATAAAGGAGAAAGTAAGTGATCATAACATACACACAACTGCAAACAAAGTGACCCTTGTAACAAAGAGGTCAAGATCCAGTGGGGCAGGAAGAACTTTGAAAAAGAATATTCATACCCTGATTCACCCCCCCTCTCAGGGTATATAGGCCCCTATTGGTCCTAACATTTTCCATCATAGAGAAAGTGAAAACATCCCTCGTGTTTACATACATCTTGCCATCTCTATATAGAGGTGTAATTCTTTTTAAATCCCCATTATACATGGATGGTTATAAATATGAAAATAATGAATAAAAATGATATTTATGAAATAATTAGGACTGTTAAATTATAATATCATATCTAACTTCTTACCTTCCAAACATTTGGTAAATTATTATAGCGATCATGTATATATGTGAAATACCACTTCAACGAAACGATGTGGTCTGTTTTTCTTTTCTTCTATAAATAAATGGAAATAAAAATATATTTAATAAATATATAAGATATATATGATAGAATAATCATTTTTAATTCTTAATTTTTATTTACATTTCAATCATTCTGTCTATCAATAATTAAAAACAGTGCTCAAGTGTGCATACAACCTACTATCTCCATGAACCATGTGATTCATTTTTCTATTTCTACCTTTTATAGATGTAACTAGAAATATATACATATATATATAATGAATATATTTTATATTTTACTAATTATTTAAATTATGGATATTATGGAACTATAATCAATGTTATGGGACCATAATATCCAAATCAAAACAACTTGAAAAATGAAGCAGTTAACAACCGGAATAAAAATAATAATAATTGACTGTCAACAAATGGCTTATAAGATGTTATAAATAGATCATATATGATATTATAGATAGGTATAAAATTTTGGTATTTTTTATAATAAATATAAATTTATTACACATTAGTCTAAATCACTAACAAGGAGATTTGACCAATTGGTGGGAGATTTCGTTTCATTTCCACTCCATTGAGACATATTTAATATTATGAACCTATATAATTTTCTGTGTTTTATGTGTTTCATCTCTAATTTATTTAATATGAATATATATTTATTTGAGATTATTAATGGTTTAACTAAATTTTTTTCATTAAATATGTTATAATTTAAAAGTTACCAAAGTGGTAGATGTTTATTTTATAGTCTCTTTTTTGGGATTTACTCTATATTTTATTGATGGAAACCTATAATCCTCCCCATATAAAATATGAATATTTTGTTATCGTTTTTATATTTAAAGATATTTAATTTATTCTTCCAAATTTTCTTCTATTTTTCACCTGAATCATTAAAAATAAATTTTTAAACTAAAATCTTATCTTATTTCTCTTTTTTTTATGATTTATATTTTTCCTAAAAGTCCTTATTTTTCAAAAAAAAATCAAAAGCCTTTTTTATTTACCAAAATTATTTATAAATGAAATTTTATTATATCATTAAATGTTTTAACATTTTAGAGTAATATTTATAGTACTTTTTGAAAGGTTTGTTTTAAAATATCTTTACTAATAGTTAATACGACTACTTATTTTTAAAGCATGTGACATTTACAGATATTCTCGCTATCATAACTAATTTATGATGTCTAACTTATTCTAAATTTTTTAAAAGGTTTTATAAATAACAACCTTTGATAAAACATTGATTAAAATTTTCACTACTAATTGTTTAGGTCTATTAAAGACATTATTTTTTTATAAATCCAATATTAAAAATGAATTGATGGTCTTCATTTATCTCTTCATAATTTTGTAGTAACTAAATTTCTTCTAAAACAATAAAAAATTTGTAATAATTGGACATTAAAGTTTTCTTAAATACCCATATTCATTTATTCATGTATAATATTATTTCATAAACCATATAACATTACAATATACAATGTTTTAACTTGAAATTTATTTATTGACAGAGGAAAATTTCATTTTCTATATTATTTTCTCAATTTTTACATTTTATGATAAGACATATTGTTTATGAATTAAATTTATTATTCAATATATGAGAAATTAATTGAACATGTAGTGATAGATAGCACCAAATTAGAGATCATCCATCAAGGAATTGATAATTCTCAAGAGATAAACAAGTTAGCTAGCATTATAAAATGGGTTGTTAGTGTATAACAACCCATCTATTTAACTTTCATGATACAAGTATTTGGTGGTAAATATTTCATGATGTCTATGATCATGAAATCCAATATTAATAATTTCATTACTCAAGAATTCAATTATTTTTATATATGATATTGCTATAATTATATTATCCATGGTTCATTTTCATGCACAATTTATTGATTAAATGGCATGTTATTTTTAGTTACATACCATTTTATATGGATTATGAATTACTTACACATAATATATTCCTCAGTAGTTAAACCTTAGGGAGTATATGTTCTCACCCTTAATTTGTTTTACTTTCAATAGGATATGAATAAAGATATTATGAGTTATATCAAGTATGTAAGAATGATTCTTATAATATTTATTTTATATTTACAATGTAATAAAGAAATCACATCTATATATGGTTCTTAAATACTTCTAGACTAATTGACCCTACATTGTTAGATCCCTTGTACTGCTTTTCACTGAGACAACGAAGACACAAGATAAAGGTTACAAGAATTGGGGTTTCATTAGATAGATCTAATATTGATACCAAATTTTGACACCAAGAGCAGAAAACCAAACCAATGAGGCTTTAAACTGGACGTTAACAAGACTCGAATGGCATTCCTGATAATAAAGAGATGAAAAATGGTACCTAGTCTTCAAAAAATATCTTTAGATAATTATTTTCACAACCTCAAACAACTAAACTAAAATATATGTAGAGAAGAAATACAATGAAATAAAGTATTTTATATCCAAAACCCAATATTGTTATCCAATCAACTAATGAAAAAATCCAAAAAAAAATATATGTCTATGAATAAAACCAAATTCAACCAAATAACACAAAGATACTTTGTGTGATATGGGAGAAATATCTCTAAGTGTCATCAAAATATACACTTCCCTGCTAACATAAAACCTCATCACCTCACAATGGAACCTTTAACTTTCCCACATTAGACAAAAAAAGTACATACTCCCTTGGGTAGAATTTAGGGTGTGATTTAAGTGTGATCAGTAGGATCCTAGCTATCCTGAGTGTTCCATAGAAATTATTTGTACAATAATTCCCATATTCTTAATATTTAAAAAATATTGCATGATAAAATGTTGTTCACATTTACAACAAAATAATTTTAAAATATTTACCATATTTATTTTTCTAAATATGATCCCACATAATTTTGGTAGAAGTGCATTTTCAAATAAAAAAATTGTCAAAGCATGCATCGTTTATCCATATCAAAAGCAAATTTAAACATAAAAATCACCATAGATGTCTTCCCAAGGATAAAATAGGTATGAAAAAGAAAATTACACTATAATATAATAATTGATTCAATACATAGTGAACTAAACTAGTCCCAATAACAAGAGGGCATGAGTAAGAGAGTAACACTCTAGGAATGAACCCCCAATAGTGTTTGAGTTAATTCCCAATACTAAAAAGTACTAAAGAATATAGGAACACCCTTTGAGTGAAACCCCATTTGAAATATAGACATGTACCAATACTAAAACACCTCATAGGTACCCAAGGCACCCATATACTTCCTTTGTTAGGAAATTTCAAATGGATCATTGTTTTTGATAAATGATTTCCAAACAATCATTTTTTTCTATTAAAATCATTATTTGAAAAAAAATCATAAACATTTTCATAATGTTCTGAAACATGATTTATTTCAGAAAAATAAGGGAGAATTAATTTTTTATAAAAAAAATATGAATTCATATCAAGAACATCAATGATCATTCCAATCATATTTTAGATATAAATTTATAAAAACCAATAATATGATGTTCCCCAAAAATCGACAAAATACAGAACCACCTACGTTGCACTTAGGCTTGAATGATAAAAAATATAACATCAATGATCCATAGGGAAACAAAACACAAAATAAAGTAATGTGAGGAAATAAAAAATTATTCTAGCACTTTATAATTAATATTCAATAAGTAAAATGTTTTTAGACAAAAAATAGATCACATACTTATTCTGCATCCAACCAAACTAGATAGGGCCTCTCGGAAAAAAAATACCAAATCATGGGAAATATATCACCCCAAGATTAAAATGATCAAATATCTTACCAAACCCATATTATGAATTACCATAGACAATGAATGATAAAAAAGGCATAATAGTGGATAATGTCGATTCAAATACAAGTTAAAATGCCCGTCATATAGATACTTTGATTTTTTAGAAACGAGTCTAACATTTTCCTCAGAAACATGTTTCTAAATTTTTTGTTCAATATAATAAACCAAACGACACCACGGTGTGGTGGAGTTTTACAAGGATTTTGGGGGTCTCGGTTGTACCTTTCCAATGGTCCAGATATGCCCACCGAACAATCCTTTCACATAAAAGTGAGATCATTTTGGTTTTTCCATTACCCTAACCTTTCCATGATGAGACCGAATTATCCATGTCACACAATGTGAAAACAAAAATCCCATTACCTTGGCCACACCCTATATTCGGAATGGTGTCCCTTATCAAGGTGTGATGGTTCTACCTATGAGAAAATAGGCTAGGGTCAGGGTCTGGTGTGGCCTGTTTTACAGTAGGAAATGTACAAACCCATTTTAAAAAACCACTAGCACTAAACATCAAATCATGGAACAAAAATAACCAAACCAATTATGAAAAAAAATAACCTCAAGATGAGATATTTCAAGTACTATAAAATCATGTATGTAGTTAGGCCTCTTTCATGCAGTAGATAGAAATCGAGTTAATAACTACTCCACTATCTTTAGGTTTATTTCCTTTAGGTTGATCTAGGCTAGTGACTGTATTCATTTAGAGTGTCCATATACGGAAGAATTTTCTATGAGAACCAAAAAATCGATACCTTACCCAAATCTCATGGAATCTTTCTATACTTGGACATATAAAATATACTTATCCCTGGTGTTTTCACGAAATTTCTCTAAACTAAATCTACAAAATAACAAAAAATAATCATTAAAATAATTGAATCCTACTATGATACCAACAATAATAATTGAAGATGAACCAATATAAATAATAAATTTTTAGTATTTTTTAATTAATACATGTCACAATAGGCTCACAACCCTATGAACTAAAGGTTTAGTGTCTTAGATAATAACAACATATTCTTGTTATTTTATATCAATTGTAAAAAAATTTCATAATCATTATCCTCTAGAACATATTCTAGATATCTCATATTATATAAACATACTCATATCTAGAGGAATATTAATATAATAAATGGGTGACATCAAATTATCTATAAGGAAAACATATAAAACGTTTTTAAATGATATATCTTTAACATGATTCAAAACATGATCAAGGTTAAATATCAAATAAAATGTCATGGAATGATAATTGAAAATCATGAATCATTATTATATATTAAATATCATGGAATAGAAACACTATTCAAAAGAAACCTCAATAAAACTTGTATTGGAAACAAATAACAGAAATCAAACAAAAAATTAAATCATAATATTATTATGTGGAATATATTTATAACATGGAACATCATAAAAATATATCATATCATGGAAATAATGCCTAACATAAATACAGGTTGTGGAATAAATATAATCATATATAATCATACTATATTTTATTAGGAATCCCCACCTAACTTTCATAACATGGGGGAGTAGGCATCCCTACCCGACTTCCAAAGTAGAGAGATAATTTCTTACACAATTCCGGTCATTGAGTGAGCATTAATTACTCAACACCCAAGGTTATCTCATGTGATATGAAACCTTAACAAATTTATTTTTTGGATACATAGGACCCTACCCAACATCATCTTTACAAATTAGTTCCCCTTAAAATAATATCACTCATCTTATCATAAATAACCCATGAGAAGAAAATAAGATTCACAGTCATTCCAAATTAAATCACCAAAAATTGATCATTTGATTCCAAAAACATAATATATGAAAAAGGTGTATTTAGGAGGAACACATATGGGTTTATTTATAAACTATTAAAAAACTATATATGAATTCATTAAAAATAGAATGAAAATCGCTAATTATATTTTTATTAATAAATTATTTATAAATATATTCTTAAATAGGGGTCATTTTCATGACATTATCTAACATTTTTTAAAGATGAAGATAAAATATATTGAAACACCACTTCATGAAATATTTTAAAAAATATTCATCGATAAGAGATAAATGATATATCAAAATGTGAAGTAGAAGAGAATAATATAAGATCTTGATATGAAAAACATTTTTTAATATTTCAAAACACATTTATTAAAAACCCACATCATTTAAAAGTTAACTAATATATTTCATAAAATCAATAAAGGTTAATATATGGATCATTAAAACATAAAAAAATAGTTTCGACTAATGAAAGGAGAAAATTTGTGGGGAGAATAAATTTGATATGGAGAAAAAAATTATTAAAAGATGTGGGAATTATAGTTAACATAATTAAATTTCTTTATGAAATAATTGCTTTGTATTTGAAGAATACATTATTGAGAAAAAATGTTTCCCTATAAAAGAACATATAAATATTACTTGACTTCATAATTGGTTAGGATATTTCAATAATAGAGAATTATAATCTAAGTAGAGTGATTACAACTCAAGAAAATGGATTGAGTTAATAAAATCTCTTACTTTAATTCATATATAGTAAAAAGTTCACTTATCTACTTTAAAAACCCATAAATTTCTTAATAATAATTTTCAAACCCTTATTATCATACATTACTATAACACCCAGAGATTTTATGATATATTTATCTTCAAATTAATTTAATTTATTCAATAGTTTGTGATAAATCTAAATCCATGACTAAATGAATAGTAATATAGTATGATATTATAACCTAGTTATTAAATTATTACAGTGAATAGTAATAACTAAATTTTAAAAAATATGAAATTATTTAAATACTAACGTTTTAGTAAATTCTTTATGTGTCTCAAATCATACATTTTTCATCAAAAATGGTTTTTATTGGTTTTTTTGAGAAAATAATATAATATATTTTTTACTTTTTATACAAAATAGTTGGAAAATGAATTTAAAATTTGAAATAAATATTTAAAAATTATCGTTGAGTGAATTATTGATAATTCTCTAAAGACATTTATTTTTACTGAATAGTGAAAAATATTGATTTCTATTGAAAACTATATTTTTGTTTCAAGAATATACAAAGATAAATTTTGTTTTAAAATAATTTCAATGTAAATTCAGTTCTATTATATTATGAGCAGTAAAATTATTTTTATTGGAATAACTTTTATTGTAGAATTTGGTGTTGAAATATTTTTGTACATAAAATGAACTATGCTTAAAAAGTTCCTTGGTTTTTGTCTTAATATTATAAATTATTTTCATCAATTTTTAGAGTGATAATATTGACCAAATCATTCCATATTTGTAATCAGTAGATCTAATTTTCGTAAATAGGTTGCTTTAATTTTTTTCCATTATAAATAGTAACATTGGTAAATATTTCTCACTGATGTAAAGGAAATATGGGTAAATTAGGAATAAAACTCCAGGATATGGCTTTAATGATTCTATAACACTTAAATTTATCCAATTTAATGAGTTTATTTTTTTCAATTCCCATATAAGTCCTAAATATATTTCCACTCGGACAAATATTGTTGGATTATGAACTTTATGTTAATTTAATAAAATAATAAATACTCATTGTTAGTATCTTGACATTATGTTGTCTAATATTTTATCTAAATTAATAGAAGATTTTATTTTTTGAATATAAATGTCTATTTGAAAATAAATTAATTTTATTTATCACGGTACTTCTTTTTTATTTTTAGTGACTGAATAATTACACTAAAAGCTTACGATAGATGACACAATATTTATTCAATTAATAGAAAAATAAAATAAAATATTTTAAAAATATTTAAATTTTAAAAAAATTATAAATTGATGTATTCTATGAATTTTTTAGATAAATATTACATATTATAGTTTTATTAAATGATTTTATTTTAATTCCATTTCTATCATGTTTTTTCCAATGTCAATTTATGTGAATATCATCAAAAATGATATTAATAATTATTTAGGAAAAATATTTTTGAACAAAATATTTAAGAATAATAAAAATCTAGATAGAGGAAAATTATAGTCATTAATGGTCTAAATTATGATACCTTATAAATTTATGATCCAATTGGTAAATTATAATTAATTTTATAACCCTTTAGAAGTTAAAATTTTGTTACTATAATTAATGTTAAAATATATTATCTAAGGGTTAAAACTAATTGATAATGTTTTAAAACCCACTTGAACCTGTAAAAATCATATTGGTTTATGGGATTCAAACTACATCCTACCTAATATTTTATTATCTATCTAGTTGGAATATTTTTTCCTGATAATGAATTTATTATATATTAATCTTTTATGTAATTCAAAGCATGAACCTCCCCACACTTATAATATGGAACATCTTCTCCTCTCTTACTCACGCCATATGAGCCTCTTATCTCAACCAAGACCTACCATATTACCTTACTAGAATAATTTGAAAATTATTTTTTATGGTTCTTTCTAAAATATCATCCTTTCAAGGATTAATGAGTAAGTCAAAAGAAGTTTCTCAATAAAGAGGTATTACTCTGAGAACAGTGTTTTTAATTTCATTTCTTCTTCTACCTACATTGAATTCAGGGTATCTATTCAAAAATAATGATTTTTTTCTCATAAATATGATTAATTTTTACTATGATAATCTGAAAACCATTTAAAACATTATTCCTATCTGTTGGAAAGTGAAAACAGCGCACATATGTATGTGTGGATAGACACCTCCACGATGTGATGTGATTCATTTTTCTTTTTTAGTTTTCATGGATGATAATAAATATTGAATTTATTAATATATAAGTTCTATATTATATAAAAATTATCATGTAAATAATGATAATTATTTACATCTTTTTCTTTCCAATTCATTGTAAAATGAAAATTGTGTTCACGCGTACGTACGGCCAACCATCTCCATGAATAGTGTAATTATTTTTCTAATATATATCTTTTATATATGACTATAAAAATAAATATAATTAATATATATGATATTTATATAATTATTAAAATTAGGTAGATGTTATAACCATGATTAAATTATAAGGATCTGAACTAATGAATCAAAATATGCATGAAAAACAAAACAGTTGTAACCTGAAACAGTTATTTTATAGAGAACTTGTTAATAAATTGGTGATAAGATGTTATATGTAAATAATAATTGGTGTGATATATATATATATATATATATTAATATGGTTCTATTATATATGTGTAATAAATATTTATTCATTATAAATGTATTTCATACACGTACGAAGAAAGACATGACTTGATGTATGAGATTTATGTTCCAATGCCATTTTAATCAAGATTGTTTATGCTGGAAATTATTTTGAGAGAATGTTTTCATATGTTTCTAATAAACTCAATTAATTTTCCTTATGATCTATTTATTTCTTAGGAATATATTTTTCATTTTCATGTACCTCTCTTTATGTAGTCAAAAGGATGAATTAATGTTTTTAAGGAAAATCAACTATGATTTACTATTCAGTTTAGAATATTTTTCTTTCGTGTCTATGTTTTCTTCAAAATGTGTTGAATAATGTTTTTGAATACTCTTAAATTATTGATAAAAGTTATTTCAACCCATGTTTTTATTTTTATTTAAATGTTTTATTATAATATTTCTATCATTTTTCAGATGAGGTACCTTTATCGAAAGTTGGAAGGGAATATTTTTTTAAAATACATGACATGAATGGAATATCATGCCAGTATGACTGCTCAATTTTTTAAATATTACTTTATATGATTAATTTTTTTAATAAAAATTAATTTTTTTCATTAATATTTGAGAAATATCATAAGTTTAAATAATTGATTTTAAAATGAAAAGTGTATTTTTCCCATGAATAATTCATGTGATATTTTAAAAAAATTCATCTATGGTAAAATCATTTGAGTTTAGTTAATATTTACAGGGGATATAATCCAATGATACCATCCTTATTCTTTCTCTATATTGAATATGATTATGTTTATTAGATGATTATGAAACCCATATATTTTTTATGGGTTATTTTATGATGAATTTATGAAATGTTTTTCGAACCCATTTTCATTGAATAAGTTATGATATGATGATAAGATCAATGCTATATTATATTATGGCACACATTTATATGGTTTTCAGAATGTTATGGGTGGGAAAATAATTATATACCCCAACCATTCATTTCTCAATGTTTTATATCTCATAAGAAAGATATGAGAAATAATTCAATGTTCTTGATCCACTATGGGAAACAACTCGATGTTCATGATCCGCTATGGGAACAATCTATTGATTACTCATCCGTTATAAAATGGGAAATAGGTGTTGATGCCTAATCCACACTAATTTTATTGTCTCATATGAAATGTATTCTTTTCATATAATGGTTCCAAAATTTTATGACATAATTTTGAAATGAACTTATTGTTCATGATTGAGTATGATGTTAGATCACTAATATGAAACTTGTAGTTTTAAATGATAATGTTTTATTCTATGATTAATGTTTACGATCTATGAAAAATGGGATATTACTTTATAATTTATGTTCATGATCTCATACAATTATTCATATTTTATTCTTTCATATGGTCATTGATTGATATCTCCCACGTTTACCATTACTAAGTTTATGAGATCACCCTTTATTGAGTTTTATTTCCCATGTTATGAAGAATGGTATGAAGTAGGATATGTCACGAGGTTTACAAAATGGGAAGAAAAATATGATAGATGATGAATCATATACCTAAATATTAGGTTTATATGTATAGTCCCAAACAAACTAATCATTTATTGTTTTGGCATGGATTGAAATGTTATATATGGAATATTCATCCAAATTTATGTAATAATTATCTATGAAATGTTTAGATAATTATAGTTGGTATCATGATTGGATTTATTAAATAGTTAGAGATTATGATTTGAAAAAACTATTGATAAACCTAGGGATAATTCTATGTATTGGACAATATCAGGGTGATTTTCTAAGGAAGAGATTACATGTTTTTCCTAGAAATACATCATGATATGGGTATTAAAAGTGTATTTGGTATTGGGACTCATGAATATATGGGTAGTAACCCCAAAAAGAGTTGGTCGAGTATATCTATTATACCATTTTGGTTCACGGTGAATGTTACCTTACTATGCAATAGATTTAACACTCTTGGGGGATATTCTTGGTTTAATTAAAATTTTTATTACATACCATTATGAAGGATTTGAATATATGTTGACCCTATAAGAAATAAGGTTTTATAAAATGGAAATAATGTGTCATGGGTTATAAATATTATAAATTATTTTTCAAGATTATGTAGTCTCCCACTAGGATTTGTTTTCTCTCTCTATCTTTTTATTGTTTTAGTCAATGGATAGAACCTGAGGGAACTATGTTAATGTTTAATTTTTTGGACAATAAAATGATTTTCCACCTTAGAAAAAAAATGTTAAGGGATATGGAATGAGAATTTTCATTTTTATACTTATATATTTTCTCATGCCATGAACCATGATGAACATCCAAACGATCAATGGTGGGAGAAATGAATTTTTGAGTCTTTGATGAGGAATCATCTACTTTTGATTACTAGATTTTCATATCAACCAGGGGATAAATGATGGATCAACACCATTGAGAAAATATCTTCTATTCTCTCATTCCCAGAAAATAAGAATTTTTTATGGTTATTTATTTTTGGGAAGGTGTAGCAGATTAATAGTGGAATCTCATTAATAATTTAAGGAAAGAGGAAAAATTTACTCTATTGGACTAAAGATGTTTAAGAGGATATTTTTTAGTAAGTATTTCCCTTGTGTTCTACATATAAAAATAGAGAATTAATTTATTGAACAAAAATATAATGTTGATGAATCCATGAGTATCTATCAAGAAAATTTTACAATACTTGAAAGGTATGTGTCGGGTTAATTATTTTCCCTAAAAGAAAAATTAACAGATTTGTTGGTGGAAAAATACCAAGTCCCTAAAAGGTGTTATCTATAAGACACATTACTATATATGAAGAAATCATTCAATATGAAGTCAAGATAGAAATGTAAATTTGATCTTCCTTACATTCCCAGGGATTAGATAAAAAATTAAGATGTATTTTCATGAAAACATTAATATATCATAAGATGGAAAGAAATGACAGTAATATATCTTCCAATGAGTAGTCTAGTTAATGAAATAATAGAAATGAAGATAACAAAAAAAATCATCACCCACACTCTAATGCTTCAAATGCATAGATTATGGGAATTAAATAACCCAATTTATAAATAAAAGGTTTCACGATGATAAAAAACATTAAAAAAATTAATACCAAAGATAAAGGTTAATATCATGCAATCACGACTACCGAACTCGCTTTTGATAAGGATGTGGTGAAAGGTAAACTTATCATCCATTCTAGAACTACTATTGTATTATTTGATTCTAGATATAAACACTATTTTATATATAAGTAATTTTATAAGGGTATAAAATTGAGAAATAAATTATTAGATTTTGAGTTAGCTGGGAGAATGTCTAATGGTATGATTTCCACATATCAAGTTCATAGTTTCACTTTGATTAAAGTTTGGAGGAACATGATTAAAAAAAATCTTATGATTCAAACTCTAGTCTTATTTTTTGTTATTATAGAAATAGATTGGATATATTTATATGGTTCATATATCCATTTCCATGTAATTAAAGTCACATTTCATTTTTAGAATAAACCAATGATCATTTTTTAGTGCAAGGATGAATATGAACATCCAACAAAAATTACTTTTATCATGTTGGTCTAAACGCTTATCCTAGAAGGTATCTATCATATATGGTTGGGGAGGAACTCAAAATTGAGGTTGTGACTATTTTATGGGAGTTTTTTGATGTCTTTCCAAAAGAGTTTCCTAGTTTTCCTTTGAATAAAGAAGCTGAGTTTTCAATAGATCGTATGCCTGGTGCTATGCCTATTTCAACAGATCTGTTTAGAATGGACCCAATTGAGTTATATAAATTTAAGAGGCAACCCCAAGAGAATATTTAAAAGGGATTTATATTAAGTATTGCATCATGATGGTGTGAAAATACTATTTTTCTTAATAATAGAGATGGGTGAATGTGTCTTTTCCTTGATTATCAAGACCGTAACAATTCCTCTATTAGGAATAAGTATCATATTGCATGTATTGATGATTTTTTAAATCAATTAGAAAAAGATCAATGTTTTTTCCATGATTTATATTCAATCCAGATAATATTATTTAAGAGCTAAAAAGTGAATACATACCTCGTACAACCTTATATATAAGGTATGTAAACTATGAATTTTTATTATTGAGATTCGGTCTTACTAATTACCCTGATAAATTCATGTATTTATGATTAGACTATGCATTTAAAACATGAATAAGCTTTGGTGGTCTTTATAGATGATTTTTTTATATATTCAAATAGAAAGGATGACCTTGAATATTTTTTCAGAACTGTGTTGAATTCCCTAAGTAAGAAGAATCTATATGAAAAAACTAACAATAGTCATTTTTAGCTTTAAATTGTTTCATTATTGGGTCATATAATCCCATGTGAAGGTATAATGGTGGATCTTAGAAAGATTAATGTTATTTAGAAATGGACTGGAACATCCAAGTTAACAAAAATACATATTTTTTTTGGGTTTTTTGGATATTATAAACACCTTTTAAGAGACTTCTCATGAATATCTAATCAACATACTAAGTTGACCAAGAAGGGGATTATGTTCGTGTGGTTAGATGAATGTGAAGTCAATTTCAAGAAGCAATACAGAAGTCTTGTTAGTTCACCTGTACTCACGCAACCCTATATTAGTGATGGGTTTTTGATCTATAGTGATGCATTAAATTAGGGGCTAGGATGTTTCCTTATAAACAATGATATGTTGATTGTATATACCTCATTCTAATTGAAAACACATTAGAAAAATTAACAATCTAATTGTTTGGAATTAGAAGTGGTATTTTTTCATTTAAGATATAAATGAATAATCTTTATAGTGAATGGTGTTTCACATATAAGAATCATAAATTTTTGAACTATATATTCTCATATAAATAGTTGACCACGTTCTAGAAAATATGGTTGGAATTAATTAAATATTATTAATTCTTGATACATTTCCACACTAGGATGGAATAAAAGATGGATGATTCTCTAAGCGGTAAGTAAAAATATATTTATTCCATGATGTGGATTTGAAAGTGTCCAATACTTATGGATTTATGGAAAATGGAGGTTAAATTGTTGAGGAAACAGTACATATAATATCCTTATAATATTAAATGTTCATCATCTATCGATGTGATGATTAAATAGTCATAAAAGGAAGATGTGTAACTATAAAATTGTTGAGAAATGTTCCTGAATTGAATAATAAATTTTATTTAATGATGTTTTCCATGAACCCTTTATGTGTCCCATATATACCAAATTTAATTAAAGAGCTATTGAATGAAGCCCAAACATTATCATTCTATATTCATCCTAGAAGTAAGAAGATATATAGATATCTGAAATATAATTTCTAGTATGAAAACATGAATAATGTTATTTCAAAATATATATCTTGATGTATGGTATGATATTAATTTAATGATGAGAGGAAAAAAATATAATGTTATATTCTAACCATTACCCATAGATGAATGAAATTAGGAAAATATTATGATGGATTTCATCATCAGACTCAAAAAAAACTAAAGGTCATAATATTATTTTGGTTTTAGTTGATCACATTACTAATTCATCAAAATTCATTGAAATGAGAAAATATTTATCTCTTTTTCAACTTTCTGGAATATATATTAAATAAGTGGTAAGGATGCATGGAGTATTACATTCTATAGTATCTGATCAGGATCTAAGGGTTACCTAGATGTTTTGTAGAAGTCATCAGTTGGATCAGGATATAGAATTGAGTTTCATTACATCTTATTATACTCATATCGATGGTCAGTTTGAGATAACCATTCAAACCCTAAAGGATATGAAGAGGTATTGTTCTATGGATATAAATGTTTTTGGGGACCAACACCTTTCTTTGGATTAATTTTCGTACAATAATAGGTTTAATTAATATATCTATATGGATACTTATGAATCTTTATACATAAATAAGTTCAAAATTCTAACATGTTGGGACGAATTTTGGTGAAATAGAGCCATTGCGACCTAATCTACCTGACAAAATGATAGAGAAGTTTATAGACATTCAGTATCACATAAAGGTTGTTCAAAGTCCACAGAAAAGTTATATAGATAATCATATATGAAAACTATAGTTTGAAGTTAGTGATAAGGTATTCCTATGAATAACACCTTGTAAAAATGTATTATATTTTAATTAAATAAAATTTTATCCCAAGATACATTGGTCAACTTAATATTCTTGATCATGTAGGAACTGAAGCTAATCGATTGGTTCTTCCTCCAAATCACTCAAAATTTCATGATGAATTCCATGTATCTATATTAAAGAAATATGTAACTGATTTTTTTCATTTACTAAACTTATAGTTTGTACCACTAGAATTAGTACTCTCTTATAAGGAACAACTGGTGGATATTATAAATCATATAGAGAATGTGATACGAAAAAAAACCACTCAATTGGTCAACTTTTTTTCAAAAACTTAAATTAGAGGAATATATGTATGAACCCAAGGATGTATTAAAATAGATATATCCTTAATTTTTTTATCAGAATGATTTAATTTCAAGATGGACATTAATTTTAAGATGGTGAATATAAAAAATGGAATGTTTTGATATATTTCTCTCTAAATAAATTTAATGTCTTCGATATCTTATGATTAAAAAAATCAAATCCAATGAATAGTAATGTATTATGCATGTATAAAAAATCTATAAATTCAATGGAGTGAATATGAATAAGTAAATTTTGAATATTATGTGAATATATAAATACAAAATTTTTAGTAGCATTTATATGCATCAAAAAATATATTTTTCTTCATAAATAGTTTTTTTTACTTATGTGAGGAAATAATACAATTAATTTTGGAAACATTTAGAAAATTTATTTCGAAAAATGAAATTTTTGTTTTTAAATTATCATTTGAAAATTATCATAGATTTATTTTTTTGATAATTATTTGAAAAGTTGGATATTTTATGAGTAGTTAAAAATAATAATTTTTATTGAAAACTATATTTTTATTTAATGAAATTATAATTTCATATTTAGATATATATTTATTGAAAAGTAAGGCTAGATCAATTATATTTTTTATTAATCAAATTATGTTTATTTAAATCAATTTTATTGGATGAATTTGGTAAGAAAACATTTTTGTACACAAAAACACATTTTTCTGGGAACCTGTATTTCATTGTATTTTTTGTGTCTAACATCAACTAATTTATAACTTTTTGATAAATAGAATATTGAAAATTTTATTCTATATTTGGAATTAATAGGAATAAATATTTTAAATATTCCCCTTTTATTTTTAGAACATTTTGAATAGTAACCTTGGTGAACATTTGCCACCTCAAAAAGGGTAAAATTGGTAAAACAGGGTTAAAATAGTATATAAGGCTTCAAACATTCTCTAAAACATTTTTTATACTATTGGGATAGTTTATTTCAAAATTTTATATATAATTCCTAAATATATTTTCACTTGCTACAATATTTCATTGATTACGACATTTATATTAATTTAAGAAAATAATAAATAAAAAATATCACCCTCTTGACTTTTACGTAACTAATATTTTATCACGGTGGAAAAAATATGATATGTTTACTTATATATGTTAATTTTAAATTTAAATAAATTATATTTATCATAGTAATTTTTTTTAAAAAAAATAGTGGTTGAAAAATTACCCTAAATGCTTAGACAATGTCGTTATAGTATTTATTCATTTACCATAAAAATAAAATAAATCATTTTTAGAAAAATAAAATTTTTAAAAAATTTATATTATTTTTTATAAAGAAAATTCAGATATAAATAATTTATTTGATATATATGAATGGTTTGTATTCTAATTCCATTTCTTTTATGTTTTGTTCAAAGATAGATTTTTTGAATAGGGTCAAAAATGACATTAGTAATATTTTTAGAAAAATAATAGTTTATTTAATTATATATGAATCATAAAAATATTGAAAGTTTATAATTAGGATAATAAATAGTCTATATTATCATACATTTTTCTATTTCTGATCCTATTATTAACATATATGTATAATTATATTTTGTTTGTTTCAATGGTGAAGAGGCGACTTGGAACCCCATTCAAGGTGGATTTGGTTTGGCCATATGGTTGACTTTGGGGAGATCATTTAATTCATAGCCACCAAGATCTTATCATCATTTTCAATATTAATAGAAACATCCAATAGTTCCCTCATCCATAACAGGGTATGTACCTTATTTCCAAAGGTAGGTGGTCAATTGGGGTTTTAGACCCAACTATACATATGGACTCGCATTGGCCGAGAGGATGCGAGGTCAGTCTCATCACACCATTTTGGCGGAAATTGTTTCATAATCAAGGAATCTATTATATATTTAAGATATGTTATAGAATCTCTTTCTAGACTTCATACAGGACTCTCTCCTTTAACCAAATGATTATAGGTTAAGTATCATTTATATATAAAAGTAAGGGTGGATGTCATTGTAGAATCCATCAGTATATATCTAAGTTTCTCCATCCATTTCCCAATAAAGAATTTATTCTTATATATTGAAGTGGTGTAGTTTAACACTCTATAATTTTCTTCCATACAGAGAGAAGGTTGACATTTTGAGGTGAGGATTGGGCCATTATGAGGAGTCCTATGTATCATGTTTTTTGAAGGAATCAAAACCCACATGTATCATTAAACCCATTCATTTTTGCATAATTTAGATGAAATATGTATGGGCATTAAGGCATCGGATATATGAGCTTGATTATTGGAGAGGCATCCAATGTATCCTAGTTATGGATGGAATCAAAGTTAATGTAGTTTGATCACACCCTTGGGAATAGCACTGAGGTAGATTCCTTTATATGAGGGATATTTGTATCATGCCACTCAATATGGCTCAAATAATGAAATTTCCCTAGTTGGTGGAGGTTCATGATGCCAATTTTGTGTCATTGTAGCTCCATAAACCCACATGATCTATACTCGGTGTGAGAAACAAGTGATAGCATGTGATTAGCCTCATTGTATATAGATGTGGTACTTATGTATTGGGACCACCACTGGTATGTTTTAATATAGATCATGGACCTAAGGGAGGCATCTAACATACCATGGTTATAATATGAATAAACTTTATCGTATTTTGATCATTCCCTTAGGAATGCACCCAAGGTATATCCCTTATATGATTGGTATTTATATCATTCCACTCATTGAGGAATACATACTGAGATTCCATGGCTAGTGGAGATTCATGATGTTAATGATGTGTTCATTGCGGCTCCTTAATCCCATGTGAGCTATGATCTGTGTGATAAATAAGGCATAGAAAGTGATTATCCTCATTTCATATGGATGTGGGACTTATATACTAGGACCACCCTTAGTATTTTTTAATATGGAACTGGAACCTTAGTGAGGCATCCTACATACCCTGGTTATGGTAATAATTAGAGTCCTTATAGTTCTGTTGTTTACACGATCCACTAAGGGAAGAGGGATAACGATCATCCCATGGGAGTTAATGGGTCCCAAGGTATGAAATTTAAAAGATGTTTAAGGACTTGTTATAAGATTTATTCCTTTTTGAATTCAGTCTTAGACCATTGGAAGGCATCCTACATATCATGGTTATAGAAGGAATCAGAGTACTCATAGTTCAAATGATTTATCGGTCCACTAGGGGATGAGCTCAAATGATCATCCCATTGAAATGATTAGGTCCCGATGGATGAAATATTGGATATGTGATAGGAATTACACTAATTTGGAAGCCCATTGGAGTTTGGGATTGGTCCTTATTAAGGAAACCTATGTATCATGGTTATGGCACAAATCGGTGCCCTCATACTTCAACTGGTTGGAGATTACACACTAACATTCTCATTTTATGCGGGATGTATCATATTATGTTTTTCTTTGGTGATTACATAATGGAATTTACCTTGTCTATATAGATTCTTATAGTGAAAATGAGATGATTATTTTAACTCCTTAATGCCACGTGAGTTATGATCGGTGTGAGAAACATAGGGTGAAAAATGGTTAGTCTCACTGCTTATCGATGTGCAACTAATGTACTGGGACTACCCTTTATATGATTAACATAAATCTAGAGCCTCAAGAAGAAGTCCTATATATCTTGATTATGAAAGGAATCAGATTTTTCATAGTTCCCTTAGTGGGATCTTACAAACTGAGGTTTTCCGTTTACTATGAGACTTACACATAGATGGTTGAGAAAACAATCAAACCATGGGATATCCTAGGATTCATCTATATTTTTGGCCTAATATGTGTCGATTGTACTCTTGGTATGACTAGATTATTTTATTAACATGGTGGAGGGTGAATTATAAACATTTCCAAATCCAATTACATGATCCAGTTGACTTTCTCAAGAGATTTCACATAACCTAGATGGCATGTCCATAGGTTATCACATGATCTAGGCTAACTTATCTAGAGGACATCACAAGATCTAATAGGTTGATCCTAGAATCCCTTATATGATCATGTATGACATTCCCATAGTGAATCATATAATCCATATCACGTGCCTTAGTGTCATATAAAGAGTTGGATTACACTTTTGGATGGCATTTGAAGAGTCAATGTGACATGTCTCAGAGGGTTTCGAATGCCCTAGATGACTAGTCTAGAGATCATTTTAAGACTTGGATGGAATTCCCAGAGGACATCACAAGAACCCGTTGACATAATTGGGTGCCTCCGTAAGACTCAGCTGATGTGTATTGGTGACGTCATATGAGTCATGAAATTCTTATGAAGGACATAGCAAGGTTTTGATGGTGATCCCATATGACTTCATGATACTGTGGTGGCATGCCTGTGGGGCCCCATGGGACTTTATTTTATATATCTATAGAACTTCACATGATACAAATAGTATACTAAATAAGTTTCATGAGATATGGGAGACATTCCCTAGTGTTTTCATGTGTTTGGGATAGTTCAGGCGAAGCAAATGATGATCAGCGCATATGTGCTTCACAAATTCTCTCATATTTTATTCCTTTCTCCAACCCTTTATTGAAAATTCCTTATATTTATTTAGTATTAAATTATTTTATGTCACATTTTATTTTGTAGATATGTGGTATGTTCTTCATATGTCCTTCCATATTTCCTTCACATGATCTATAATGATCGCACGAAGTGCTTATGAAGGTTTCATGATCTCTTTGGTAGTTTAACAGATATTACCTGATGGAAAGCCTCTCAGTCACAATATTAGCCACTCTGAGAATCCAACTTCAGTGCTTGATGATCTAGTGTATCTGGATGCAAAAAATATCAAACATCATCTAGAGAGTAGTAGTGAATTCTTCGTGTTAGGGTGGGGGGTTTATAGGACTCTCCATCCAATTTGTTCTCCAGTTTTCACAATGCATATTATGTGAATACCGACTAGAGTTGATGGAGATATTCGACGTCCTGCACTCTGTGAATTCAAATCATAGATCATTCTAGGGGTGTCACATGATTTCCAGTGGATGTAAGACTGTCCCATTAATTCCCCTTTTATTAGATTATTTAAAATTTTGGGGTTATTTTTAAATCATGAAAACATATCAAGGGAATTCTATATTGTCAAGCCAAAACGATTGAGGGTCTTCATGAGATTAGGGTCCCTATTGAAATACATCTGTGTGTTCTCGAGCGACATCTATAGAGCCTTTTTTGAGACAATGATACCCCATTAAGGGGGCCTTCGAGAACTTAGGCTGGCTTTTCAAGGTGTCTTTCAAGACCATGTTTTGAACAACCTTCTCATGTAACATGATTTTTATGACCATGAGGGGCTAAAAAATTTCCCTCTTTTATCTCATTTATTAATTTTACAAATTTTGGGGATATCATGAGGTTGTATGAGTTTTGTCGAACAATACCACTCCACATCTAGGTGATGCATCTCATGACCAACAAATTTCTTATGAGGATGCATGATCATTTCATGTATAATTCTACATATTTTTCTATATGTATCTAAAATCAAAGATCTAGGTAACTTATACATATTTGATGCACTTCCCATGAGGAGGATGACATGTTGTCATATTTTCATGAGATGAGGCAGACATGTCACCAGTACTCTGGTGGTATCTTGAGGATTGTCGGTGGAACATATCATGATGTTTATAACCAAAATAGGCTCCCTCCTCCCCCCAATTTATTTCCTTTGTTTATTTTACAAATTATAGGTATGTTACATGTTTTCTTAAATGTTTCCAACGACAATCAATCTCCCTATCAATGATGTTTCACATTATTTTTATGACCACAGGAGGCTCCTTCCTTTTGGATATTTTCCTCTTATTTTCCAATGGTTTTTGGAGGGTTTTCAGGAATCCTCTGGTTTAGAAGTCACATGACCTGGGGGATCTCATTCGTAAGTGTCTGGGGTACCTTCATGAGAGATGAAGGACTTGTCAAAGGGGCTCTATGAAATCTTCCGTAGGTTATGTGTCATGCATGGCAATCTGCATTCCCTTATTCAAATCATGTGATCATATTTTTCTTGGGGGTTCACGTGATCCGAATGGTCATGGACAACTTATTCTTCCTTTTCTTTATGGGGATAAAAATACTCATATTCAGGTATTCCTTCCTTTTTGAATATTTTTATTCTTATTTGATGGGAGTCAAAAGATACCCTACCTTATGAGAGACATCCATGTTTACAAGGGATCAGTTATGAAGAATGTAAATACTTTCTTGAGTCTTTATCATTGTCACTAATCCATTTCATGGGTAACACTTGGTCTTTTGGGTGAAATTTGGTATTTATATATGATTTCTAATAAATTGGTGAGTGGATAGCTATTCATTCACTTACTACCCATTTTTTCAAAACTCTCTCTCCCTGCTTCTATCGCATAAGCTCATCGCCAGACCATTTCACTAGACCCAATCATGAGACCTCTCCGTAAGCCTGTTTCGCAAGAAATCCTATGAAAGAATAATTTTGCTCAATTGCCTACTCAGACTAATTATTAACATAACTTTGGTAATTTTCTAAAAATTGGACATGGGGATGTAGTTCCAGGTTGCAGTGTAGAGGCAGTGAAATACTTGAGCACGTCTCTAGAAGGTGTATCACATGGTGGTAGTAGTGACCGAGTGTAGGACGTCCTTCAGGTGGATATGGGAATCCAGTTGGCTTCACAAAATGCATCCATGGTAACTGAGGTGATTGGAGGAGTCTACAATGACCAAGACACTGGTGGGGGCTCTCAGCATTTGGCCCCAGAGAATACCTCAATGTAGTTTATGGGACGAGGCTTTCATCAGTCAGGAGTCTCCAAGCATCCAAGTCAGGCCCTGTAGGCGATCCCTTCTTATGCTGAGATGGTTACAGCCAGGGGAACAAATATGTTCTGTCAAAACTGGTTTGCAGTTTTGGGAGAGAACGACTGCCATGATAGTGTAGAACGAGATGGGATAGATGGAATCCATAGAGAGGGGAAGGTAAATTTGGTATATGAGGGAGCATCCCATGAGGAGAGTGAAGATCCTTTGGATTTCCCTACTAAATCCTAGGAAATGGCCATTGAGGAGGAATATCTCTGATCCTCCTCAAGGAAAGGAAAGTACACTACTATTGATTCGGATGGCTTTATTAAAAACAATCGAAGGGTGCGCCGTAAAAATGAGTATTCAAACCTTCCCAGACCTCCTACAACTAGATCTGAAAGTAAGGGCAAGCTGCCCCCAAAAGCTCCCATATCTGTGAGCAACCTGCATACATCACCCAACACATCATGTGACATGGTGGCTACAGGTGGGGAGGCTTTTGTCCCATCCGACCACCCGAGTGGAATAGAGACAAGGGATCCTAGACAGCAATGTGAGTCAAATGTCACTGGAGACCCACAGCAATAGATATTCTCAGTGTTGGAACACATGGACCTACTTATGCACTAGGATGAAGAAATGGCAGAAGAAGCAATGGACTTGAAAGCTCTGAAGAAGACGGGAAGAACAATTTGTGTGACCACCACTAAGGAGGCTGGTGAGTGTATTGATAAGCAGGCTCGTATTCTGTTGAGAGGCTTCAATATGGGGAAGATCAACATGTAGTAATTTGTGAAAGCTTTAGACAACTTGGAGAATCAATATGAAGGCATCCTTAAGGGCTACTCGGACTCACAGGTAAATTCAATCCCTTGGATTTTGTTTAGGGAGAGGGATTCCAATCGGCTCAAACTTTTTTTCAACAAAGCTGTAATCTCTTTTGGTGTTTAATCCTATGAGGGTTCTCACTTCCCCCTTTAAAAGTGTTTTGAAAATAATAAAAAAGTAATATTGGAGTGGACATGGGGATTCATGATTATCTTAAGGGTTTTGTAGGTTCCACTAGACAGATCACATATTCCTTTCACAATTTTTTGGCTCACTTGATCATGTCATGGTCATGAAATTGCGAGTCTTATTATGATTTATGTGATTGATCTATGATTTTTGGGTTTATACAACCCTCAATATCTTTAGGGGTTATAAAATTTTTTAGTCCTATTTTTGATTCATTAATTTCATAAATGATTCATGTGATGCGCATGATGTGGCCAAGTTTTTTCCTTTCCGTTAATAATATTTTATTTTTTTCTATATCACATATGCCACTTACATTTATTCAGATGTATTCTGGTTCTCACCAATATTGTTTTCAACCAATTAAATGCAAATTATTTCTAGAAACTATAATGTTGACCCCCAAGATCATGTGTACTCTGATAATAAGTCATTGAAGTGGATCCTCTCATCTGAGATCTAGGATTATTCTTTATCACACTGGAATCCTCTATACGGGTTTGGCTTGCTAGATGACATTTACATTCCACCCTCAGGCTTCAATCTATCATCCTATTGGGTTTTAACCTCTTCTAACTATATCTAGACGACAATTGTTAAGGATGGCCAACTGGTCACAGCTCAATCCCATGGGTTTCCTTATGTGTTGGAAAACTCCCCCTTGGGTCTAGATAGCAGTTATTTTTATAATGACCATATTTATTTGAGCTATATAAGTATGTTTGTCTGATATATGAATAAATTGGTCAGCAGAGAGATCTCTAAATGGGATCTATATCCTGGCAGTAATTTCTATGATGAATAGGTGTGGCCATTCTGGGTGAGGAAAAGCTACTTAGAGTTTCCTGAGTATCTATACAGGATCTATCTTTATGAAATAGTGTGGATTTACCAATTTATTATCTATCATAAGGATGATCTTATTTGAGATTTGATCATTCATTGGTGTCCCACACCAACACGTTCCATTTTTCCTATGTTAAAGTGGGAATCATCCAATAGTATATCTTCCAACCGGGTGGGATCCCCCCTGGAGAGATGTATGATGAGTTCCTCCCTACCATGGATTTCTAGGATGACCTCTTACAGAATCTAGTATTACTAAGGGATATGCCCATCATTGTGGAAGGAGCTAAAAATTGGATCACTCATCTCCTTCAAATATTGGATCCACATTTCTTTTTGCCACATCGGTGTTTGACCAACTTCTTTCCTTACCCATCAATTCCCTTCCCATTTGGTTCATGATAGTGTCGGATCATATTAGGTCATTTTGGAATCTTTAGATCATATTTCATGGGGATATATATTGAACATGGATATTTATAGAAGCATTATGCTAGTTGGATTTTTGGCCATATTCTTGAATGGATATCATTTCCCTACAAGGGACACGTGTTCAG
This sequence comes from Viscum album, assembly GCA_963277665.1. NCBI lineage: Eukaryota > Viridiplantae > Streptophyta > Magnoliopsida > Santalales > Viscaceae > Viscum > Viscum album. Next base: position 1,276,463,763 of record OY728135.1, read on the forward strand.
GAATAAGTGTCAGCACACTAGTGATGGAAGTATTGTTAGAGGAATGAAAATGCCTTGGTCTGGACGTTCAGAACCTTTCACACCTGAACCAACTCCTATACAACATTCATCAAGGAAGTATCCCCTATATGATCATAGTCCCTTTCAAGTTTGTATTCTGTTGGAGAATGGATTACTTCTACTTCTATGAATAATAAATTCCATCAAGATCCTTGATTGCTTATATCATCCCATATTGTTGAACATATCTTGGATTGGGGCTATGTTACTGAGATCTGATGAGGTTACATATGTGTTGATTTCATCCAGTAGCTTTGATTTCACCCCTAATCACGAAGCGATTGCACCAATATTTGACCATTGTAGTGGTTCTCTCGACAAGAGTTTGTACAAGATCACATTTTGGGATGGGGTTTTTGTAGTCTGGATGGATGAGCTGATTGTTTGTGATCCATGGACACCCTATACATTTTCTAATCAGTTTGGATACACTTAAAGGGTATATCCCCTTCCATTAGATATTGTATGAGTATAGAAACACCCTGGGATCATCCTTCTATTCACGATTATTATAGTGCAAGAAGAGATTAATGATGAGATCATTCTTCCACCCACTAGTGCTCCTACCTTTCTTACCAAGTATTATGCCTAGATTTGGGTAGAAACCTCTCTAGGTGTAGTTCTAAGATGGTTTTCCCATCTTATAGACAAGCCATTTTCTTCACCCATTCCTATGTTTGTGGAATGAATGGATCTAATATAGGACTTGGGAGAGACTTAAAGGAATCAACCTCATCCAAGAGACAGTTATCCCAACAGCGGGATAGAATCTATTGAGGATGTTAGCCCTCCCTAACAAGATATGGGTGATGTATCAATATAGGTGGTGATATGTGGATCCTTATCTCCTTGTTCCTTGATAGCTAAACAGTCCATTATTTATTCCAGTGTTCCCATCCAATTGATTATATAGGCTCATATATATTACATAGTTTTATCTGGTAGCAAATTCTTACCTTTCCTACTAAGACTGCTTTGGAAAACTTTTTTTGATCAAGGGAAATTCTTTCATTAGCTGTTCAATGACTTGGGGGAAGATGGATTTGATTTCAAACTAATATATTAATTCATGAATCAAATCATCTTGACTGTGTGAGATTCAAAAATCAATGATAGGGACATACACAATTTTAAAGACAAGGATCCCCTCACTAAATAGATAAAGAAGGCTTCAGAGACACTAGAGCGAAGCCACCAGTTTATTTCTAATTTTCATGCCTAGATAGATGTATTGAATTTGAAAATATAAGATATGAGGAAATTGTAGATCATCATAGTTTTGATATCTCTATGTAATCATCATTATTAGAAACTAATCAAAAGAGTGTTTAAGAGATGACTAATTTATTTGATACTCTTCATCCTAGGTCGGTAGAAAAATAGGTAGGATGAGCGATACTTCAGTGTTTAATTGATGCTTGCAGACTCTGGTTGTATTGGACAAATCAACTGATTGAATCTTATTGTAATTCAATGTACTTTTTTTTACAATATTCATTTAGAGACTCCAAAATGTGGTGATTCCTTCTCATATATGCTATCGACAAACACATTTATTGAACTTGATATTTTGTTTTCATGTTTTCTTTTATCCTTGATGCACATGAAATTTCACTGATCCAATGTTATGTGAATCATCAAGGATACCCATCCTTCGAATAATATCATGTAAACCTAAATTTATGGATATGAATATTTAAATAATAATACATTCTCCTCAGGAAGTGCTTATTAATACCCACCAATATGATATTCCTTCCTAATATATCTGTTCCAGATATCTTGAGATGACCTAAATCAAAGAAGGATAATTTTAGTATGATATATGTATCATAGGTACAATTATATGTATTTTTATGGATTTGATAGTTTTGGTGATCATAGATTGTTTTTTTTAAGTCCATATGGTGGGCCTTGCGAGATTTACCATTTTTAAAGATTAAATCACTATTGTGAAACTATTTATGGAAATTTAGAATAGACCTTCTATTGTTGTAGTTTAGGGGAATTTAGCATAGACCTTATATTGTTGTAGTTTAATGTCTTTTAGCATGGACCTTCTAACATAGTATTTCACAGTATTTTATCTCATACCTTCTATCACTATAGTTTATTTTTCTTTTAGCTTAAACAATATATCCCTTTAATTTAGGGTCTTTTAGCTAGAACATTATATCACTGTATTAAAAGTTCTTTTAGCTCGGACCGTCTATGGCTATAGACTAAGGTATTTTAGTTCAAACCATCTATTTCTTTAGTTTAGGGAATTTTAGATCAGACCTTCAATTTCTACAGTTTAAGGTCTTAAATCTCTTACATTTTAACACTTTAGTTTAGGGTTTTTTAGTTCATACCTTCTTTCATTATAGTTGATGTTATTTTATATTGTACCATCTATCTATATAGTTTAATGTATTTTATCTCATACCTTCTATTTCTTTAATTAAAAGTAATTTAGGTCATACCTTTTTATGTCATGTAGTTTAATGTCTTACTACCATGACATTATCAATGATCATAGAATATGGTGCATACATGCCTGGAACATCCCAAAACATACTAAGATGTTGATTTTTATTGTGGTGTTGTTGATTCTCATGAGGATTATAGATCCTTTCATACAAGTAGTAGGTGCCTCTGGTTGGTAGTTCAAATCCCTTATGTGTTGATATCATTTCAAAACAGAGGTTTCCCTTATCCTTTCCATGGGTCATGGGAGGTTTATGGGGTAATATTGGTTAAGGGTGAAATACAATTGATTCCATGTTCACCTAGATAGTTTGAATATGGGTGATATAATTCATAACCCAATAGTTTGAGTTTGTGAATATGTGATGGGGAAGGCGTGTTGGGGATGACCCCAAACACCCTGAGGTTATAGGTTCCACCGTGGTATTGTCAGGGCTAACAAGGATTGAAGCTACTTTCCTTCATGGAGGATATACCTTAAGTTGGTAGGTCAAGGTACTTATTCATTTATAGAATGACCAAAATAATATGATCTCAACACACTTCCTATCTCCATGATAGATTTTTTAATACTCAAACATCCATATGATGAGGATGGGAATAGAAGAAAGATATCAATGAAGGTTGTTGGATCCCTAGGGCAGTTCGGATCTTAAATTGTGAAGCATGATCCCAACACCTTATGATTTTGAATCATGAGGTGTGGTCTATCAATGGTTTGAGAATGGAGTGTCTCAATTGGGCCTTGAAAAAAGGTACATATTTGATCAAGGAGAATTTCCAAAACATAATAAGGCACCTCATAGGGACTATTCTTACATGGACAGACACACTATCATCCCCATTCATTGTTCTTTTCTTATAAGGGATTGGGTTTCCTCATATTCCCATAGTTGATCGAGTTTCCCCATCTTCCCATAGTGGATTGGGTTTCCCCATCATCAATAGTGGATAAGCATGTTTACTTGTTTCCATCATTATCTCATGATACATAAATGTTTACCAAATTAAATGAAAGAAGATATAGTTCAACCCATCACATATTGAAAATTATACATATGTGTTCCATAAGAATATAAATCATTCATCGTATGAGAACCCATCGAATGAAATGGGTTTTATAAACATCACACAATCATAACACAACTCCTAGAAAAGAAATAGGTTTCGTAAATATAATTCCATCATAAACATAAAAAACCATATATATAATAAGAATGGTATCATTGAATCATATCCCATGTAAAAAAAAGGTAACATAAAATAACATTATCATAGATAGAAAAATAATTTTGAGAAGTAACTAGAAAATAATACTTGAGGAAAATATCTTATATGCTTTAGAAGGGTTTTCTTCTATTAAAATGTCATGCAATTTTAAAAGAAAACATTTTTTTTGAAAATAAAATTATGATATTATAAAAGAAGCTTCAAATAATTATGTTTTCATGATGGTTTAGAATTCATATCATGTTGTATAAGTTAAAAAATAATTCATTTCTTATTTTTTCTAGAAAATTGACAAAGTGACTCATCTGTAAAATGACACAAATATTCATTTCCACTCCTATAGTAAAAATTAAAATATGGTAAAAATGACAGTGAACATCCATAAGATAATAATAAAAAATTGAAAACATTTTTAGAAAAAATGTATATGTAAGATAAATATCCCACAATGGATACTTAAAAAAATACGAAATATTGATGAGATTGTGAAATAAATACTCATCACTTTACAATCAGTAGAATCATATACCCCATAAAAGAATAAAAATTATCTGTATATGAAAATACCACAATCTTATAGATAAGACCCATAAAATACATTCATGGGTAGTATATACACCACATAGAAGATACAAGTAGTGTATAAGGAATGTGACCCATAGAAATAAAAGTGAGACATAAATACCTTACTGCTTTAGTAACTTTAGAATCATGAACCCCATGAATGAATAACATCAATTAAATATTTGAATATCATTAAATAATGTAAATTAATGATATGACATGTCATGGGTCATTATATGCAACATAAAAAAGAAGATAGTTTTGAATAAGGTATGTATTTTGCAAAAATAAAAAGTGATATGAAATTCCATTACATTATGTCATGACTCTCATCATACTCATGAAAACCTCCTCTTCTTTGAAATGGTTCCTTTATATATCCAATAAAGGACTCTATAGTTGGTCTTTTTGTAGGAAAAAAACCTCTATAATGTGTATAGGGAAGTGAAAAAGAGAATTTTTTAGATATTTTTCGAGATATAAGGATCAAAGTGGTCAAGTGGGATGAAGGACGAGGTTTCCTTTTATAGTGAAGTTGATGGGAACTTTGGGATTTTCTCATAAAATCAAATTATAATAAATTAAATATCAATCCAAATACCTTCAAATGGAAATAAATTAGAAGATAGTGTGGGATAGGGTGTAATACCATCAACCAATAGATTTTAGGAAAAACAAAATTTGTAATTTTAATGCTTATCTTTTTTATTAACCCATTGTTTACCTATTTTAGTTTTTACTACGGTAACGACATTTTATATATTAAAATGTGGATATTTTTACTTATATGTTGTAAATTAAACATTAAATGGTCAATTTATGATATTTTATAGCATAATTTATCCCATTTATCTATAATTATTATTTTTATTATTTTTATCTAATTTAATAAAATATTATTTTCATAAAAAATCAGAACTGTCAATTTTGACACTATTTATAACATTGACTTTAATAAAATCAATATACCAATGTTACATAAAAATAATAATTTAATACCCTTATACACGTGATATTAAGCTATAAAATTATTTTATAACCTTAATTAAGTCAAATTATATTTATTTAAATATTTATAATATCATTTATCTGATTTTTTCATTAATTGAATAATTACCGCATCATCAATTTTTAATTATTTATACTAATTAGTTTTTTTACTAAATATTAAAAATAAATTTATCTGTTGTAGATAAACATTTTATATTTCATATAAATACATTTAGTCGAGCATATCCTCTATTTAACCCTATATTAAAAATATTATACATATTAAAAGTAAGAGTGTGACGTTTTATCACTTCTTTTGAGTTTAATAATATTTAAGTCGTTTTCCAGGAAAAGTGTCTATTAAATTATACCATTTTTATTATTATTTTTCAAGGGTAGAATTAACTTCATACAATAACATATGGTCAAGTTTTAGGGTATTATTTTTATACATAAAATATTATTTTTACCCTTAATTACACGATTTACCCTTAACATTGGTAAAAAAAATTATTAAAGTAATTATTCATATTGTACAAAAATAAAAGAGACCAATTTTATGAATTTTTAACTTATGATTCTAAATATGGAATCTGTTTTTTATAATTATAAACACTTAATTTTCTAAAATTTATTTAATATTAATCTTGTTGACCGAATGATAAAACAATTTTTTTAAAGTAAAAACATTAAAAAGATTAACATGTTTTTATATCCAAATTCAATGAGAAATTGATTCTAATTAAATAAATTGGGTTAACTGATAAAAATTCTATCTAATTATACATTAAACCCAATAAACTATATAATTTAACACTACAAATTATTTCTATGAAAGAGTTGTTCCCAATTAAAATGCAATATTTTTTACTATTCATCAAAACATGAAACTTAACAGATGTTTACAAAAATACAAAAAATGTATATTTTGATACTCTTATTTCAAATAATAATTTTATTTTATCTTATATAAATTTAAAATTTTCATAAATTATATTTAAAATGGGTTCCCCATCAAACAGTGTTAAAATTTTCCTTTTAAAAAATATAGGTTTTTACACATAATATTGGGTTTATTCATATCATATTCATATAAAATATATTGGTGGAATATTAAAAATAAGTTATTGAATAAATAAAATATATATTTTATTAATATCATTCTCTAACTTGAAAATGACTCTGCCTGCATAAAAATTAATATGTTTCTTTTGTATTTTATTGGTATATATTTTCATTTACAATTAATTGGTAACCAATGACTTAATCTTATAAAACATATATTTTCATAAGTTATTTAACATTTTTCATAATAGCTAATTTAAATTCAAGATTATATGTTATTATATTAAATAATAATATTTTAAAAATATATTTGTTCTTTTATAAAACTCAGTCTTGCGTGTAACGCAGGCCATCAAGAGAACTTTTCATTATGTATAACACAAGAAAAATATAGTGTTTCATACACTAAAAGATAATATAAGTGTTACATGTAGCACATAATTAACATGATGTTTCTTATAATAGAATACATCAAGGGAAATTAATTTATTTCAAACAAAATGTTCATAAAAACTCAAGGTGTTACATTCTACCCCATAAAATGAATTTTGTCTAATAAATTTATATGGGATATTAAAAGTTTAATACATGAAAGTACCTTTCATAGAAACCCACATAATTAAAATAAATAAAAAAACTTCCTTTTAAAATAGAAATTTGGAAACATAACAGTTACCCAATGGTACTCATAACTTGGTTTCCACATAAAAGAACATAGGTGGGAATTGAAAACAGTGACATGGCAGGGAAATATATCTATCATGTTCTGATTGAGAGTGATAGAGAACATTGTTAGGATAAAGGTAAAAATAAAATATACAGAACCCAAAGAGTCTTGATAATTTTTAATCATATCATCAAAAATTATAATAACATAACAACATTGTATTCAAGTCTCTTTTGAATTATTTCTCTGAGAATATATACTTACTTGATTTCAACACAATCAAACACTTTGTTATTCCTTGACCAATTTCCACTTCATCTATTTTTTCAAGAAATAAAGGTAAATTTTATCTCTTAAATAATTATATTAACATAATATCCATAAATAAAATGATCGGCCATTCCATATATTTTTTGACAATAAAAAGGTTAACAAAAGTTATCCAATATGTTTAAATCCCCCTATGGTGAGTTAATACTTTATTCTCTAAAATTGTATCTGAATTTTAACTTAAACCATTCCCAAAATGGTTAACCATATAACCCATATGAAAGATAAAAGTCGAAAACATTAGAATGAAGTTCACTAAATCAAATTAACATTTATACCCCATATATCATAAGGTATATCTTGCTTGTCACATACCAAAGACATAAATACCTTCATCAAGTATTCTCTTGAAACATTGTAATAACCTAAAACTACATAAATAATTATTTGAAACATTCATGTTTCCTAATTCCAATTTATATTGTAAATATTCCTTAATTCCAAAATATTGTAAACATCATCCATGATAGCACAATCCACTTTTCAAAAAATATTTAATTAGTTTTAAGGAAATAAGTATCAGTCGATTTACTTATTAATATCCAATATATATTTATCCAAATATTGTTATCTAAGAATCATGTTAATATTAAGGTCTATCCTTCCATTAATCATTTGTTTTCTAAAAATATCACCTTATTAGCTCAATCACTTTTCATAGTTACCAATACCATTTAGAATATGCTCTTAAATACTATAGGAAAATTATAGTGGACCAATACATAGATGTTTCATTGTTCCATAAAACCATAAAATTACTCCTACAATATTAATCTTAAATTCCATTATATAAATACTCAATCACTCGACAACTTCATTTTCATACTCCGTATTTCTAATAGTGATTCCATGATATTTCTATTTGTCTTTGTCTTTAAGAGGTTGTGATAGTGATCGTCATCGTTAACCCATGGATTTGGTAATTGATTACCATAATGAACATTTTCCTTATTCTTTAAGCATTGAAGTGTGGAAGGTACATTCTGAATTTCCATTTTTCTATTCATATAATTAGTTATCCTTTTATCATCACTTCGGTAGTCAATTTATTGATGTCCTTCTTTCCCATAATTGTAACATTTTCCATTCCCCTTAAGATAGCATCCACCATGATTCTTCCCACACTTTGAGCATAAATAAACGATCATACTATTTTCACCATTGTTTTTTATTTTTTCTTTTAAACTCTATATTATATTTCTTGTAAAAACCATGAGATTAATATATATAACTACAATTTCTATTTCCACCTTGATTGAATAACACACAATCTCTTTATATTAATTGAAGTCTCTTACTACTAACACCCTTTTAAGACATGGTTTTAGGCCATCTAAGAATCAATAGACATTTCCTTTAGGTTGGTTGATAATTCTAGAACTATACCTTGAATGTATTGTAAAATTTTCCTCGTAAGTTCCAACATAATCGTCATTCTTTTTCGTAAGGTCAACGAACTCCTTTTCCATATATGTGTATAGAATATGAGGGAACTGCTTACTGAAACTTATCCCCTCAAACTCTTCACAATCCTTAGATTCAATTTATTCTTGTTCCCTTGAGTTCTAAAAAATATTCCACCACCGATTGGATTCTCCTTTCAAAAGATAAACATCCAAAAATGAGTTTTTTATGTTCTAAGCATTGAAGGATGGAAAAATATATTTTTAGTGATACCGATCCATTGTTCAGACACAACTGAATTAGAAGACCTACTAAAATTAGGTGTGTGTTTCCTCATTAAGGACTCAATATAATGTTATTACCTCCAATCCTCATTTGGAAGTATGGAATGATTCATAGCTTGTGTGTGTATAGCAATAAGATTTTGAATTCCTTACCCCTTAATATTCAGTTACTCAGGAGGAAAATAATTTCATTTCCTATCACATCCATCATTAACATGGTTCCTTTTGGTTTTATCAATTGACTAAAACCATAAATCATAGAATTATCAAAATGAATCGTAGTGGTAGAACCATATAATCAAGGGAAATCACTTAAAATATTTCAATCTATGACACCATAAGTTTAATCATATGTTATTAATAATTATTAAAAAACTATAAGATTGTATCCTATATTTAGACTTATCCTTAGATAAATACCAAAATGTATCCATAAAAATACACTTAGGGATCTCACTAAAGGTTTCACATCCCGGTATCCAAAGTTTTATTAAACTCTTCCTTTTATACCTATTATAACGACCGAGGATTTCCATACATGAATATTACATCTTTTTAGCTGAATATTCTCATATTAGATAAAAACATGACCAAGGACCATAATATTTTAGTGTCCTTGGAAACTTGGAAAACATTATATAATTTGGTGTAAGATCTTCAACATCTCCCATAAAGATCTTCTCTTTTATAAACCAAACTTAAAACCTTTATTATATCCTAGGGAAAGGAAACCTAAGAAAGGGTGAGCTCATATTCTCAACAAGGGTAAACATGGAAGATATAAAATCATATCATGAGAATAAGGGAATGATATTGAGATCATAACATTCTAAGATCATACCCTACATATCAAATATAATAAAATTGAATTGTGTAAAAAATATTAGTAGTTCATAATACATGAACCCTGATGAATTACATAGAATAATCCATTAAAACATAACATAAGAATAAGACAAGAAATTTTTGGCAAACACATAAACATGTAATATCATTCCATATAATTCAATTTACCTTTTCCAAAATATAACAAGGCCCTTTTTGGAGACTACACCTACTGGGTGGGACACACCACCATCCCCAGTCACAGTACTCTCCTTGTAAGATACGGTATATCCCCATATTCCCATAGTGGAACAGTTTTCCCCATTTTCCCTATTGTATAAAGTTTCTTTATCTTCCATAGTGGATCAATCACATTGACTTGTTTATATCGTTATCTCAAGAGATATAAATCTTTACCTAATGCATTAGAAAGAGATAAAGATCCCACCCATCACATAATGAAAACCATACATTTCTGTGCCATATAAACATAAATTATTCATTATATCAGAACCCATGGAATCAAATGGGTTTCATAAACATCACTCAATGTTAACATAACCTATGGAAAAGAAACAGGTTTCATAAATATCATTTAATCATAAAAATGAGCCAATAATAGAAAGAATAAGAATGGTATAATTGAATAAAATCACCAGTAAACCATAATTAGAATTAAATAACATTATATTATATAGAAAATAATGTGGATATTTCACTTGAAAATAATTATTAAGGAAAATATCCTTCATTCTTTGAAAACATTTTCATTTATCAAAATTCCATGAAATTTTAAAAGAAAAAAAATTATTTTAAAATAAACTTATAAGTTTTTATAGGAAGATTCAAATCATTATGGTTTTATGATAGTGTAAAATTATATTCATTCTGTATAAGTTAAAATACATTCATTTTTGTATTTTTGTCAAAAAAAGTTAGGAAGTAGATCATTTGGAAAATGAAAAAAAAATATTCCTTTCAAACCATGAAGTAAAACGTCAAAATAGATGAAAAATAACTTTAAACATCCATATGAGAATAGTAAAAATATTTTAGAAAACATTTTTAGAAAAGATGGTCATTGAAGATAAATATTCCCCAATAGATAATTTAAAAAACAATCCCAAATATTTATGATATTTTGAAAATAAAAACACATCACTTTATAATTAGTAGAATCATATGTTCCCTGAAATAAATAAAATTATATGGATGTGAAAATACCATAATATTATAGATAAAACTCATAAAAGACATTCAGGGGTAGTATATACACCATGTATAAGAAAAATGTTATGTATAAGTCTTGTGTCTGATAGAAATAATGGTGATATATAATTCCATTACCACTTGAGTAACTTTAGAATCATGAACCCCATGAAATAATAATATTAATTAAATCATTGAATTCCATTAAAGAAAAGAAAATTAATTATATGAAAATTTTTTAGGATTGTATATATACCAGACAAAATATGAGACGGTTGAATATGGAATGAATCTCATAGAAATAAATAAGTGAGATGAAATTCTATTACATTATTTCTTGACACTCATCGTACTCATGAAAACCTAATATTCTTCAAAATTAATCCTTTAGATCTCCCCAAAAGGACTCTAGAGTTGGTATTTGGGGAAGACCATAACCTATATAATATATCTAGAAAACGTGTAGAAGAGAATTTGGCATAGATTTCTTGATATAGAAGGCTCAAAGTTGTGAAATGGGGTGAGGAAGAAGGTTTCCTTTTATAATTAAAGTGTGTGGAACTTTTTAAATTTCTTAAAAAATTAAATTATAATTAATAAAATATCAATCCAAATACCTCCCAACAAAAATTAATTTGAAGATAACATGATTTTCCAAATTAAAAGGTAGATATTTTTACTTATAAGGTGTCAATAATACATTAAATGGGAAATTTATGATTTTTTACCATACATTATCCCCTTTGTCTATATATATCATTTTTATTATTTTTAATTAATTTAATAACATATCATTTTCATAAAATATCGTAAGTGTTAATTTTGACAATATTCATAACATTAATTTTAAGAAAAACAATAAAGAAATATTACTTAGAAAAAATACATCTAAACCCATAACATGTCATATTCACCTAGAAAATTCTTTTATCACCTTAATTAAATACAAATATATTTATTTTAATATTTAAAATATCATTTAATGGACTGATTCATTAATTTATTAATTACTACATCATCATTTTATTATATATTTAATATAAAAAATTTTAACTAAAATTTTAAAATAAAATTCTATGAAGTAGATAAACATTTTATATTTCATAAGAATATATATAGTCTACCATATCATCAATTTACTCTCATATTAAAAATAGTATACGTATTAAAATTTAGAGTATTACATTTTGTCACTCCCTTTGAGTTTAATAATATTTAAGTCAATTTCCTGGAAAAGCATCCATAAGATTATTGAATTTAGATTATAATGTTGTAATGGTAAAATTAAATTCATCCAACAACATTTGGTTAAGTGATATGGTAGTTTTATAATAATTATAACAATAATTTCACCCTTAATTACCTGATTCACCCTTAAATGTGGTAATAAAAATTACTTAAGTTACTATTCATATAGTCAAGAATTTAAAAAAACCAATTTACTAAATTTGGAAATTATGAGTATAAATATGGAATCCATTTTCCATAATTTAAAATATATAATTTTCTAAATTGTTTTTAAAATTAATCTTGTTGACGGAATGAGAAAATGGGTTTTTAAAGTGAAAACATCCAAATAATTGGCATGTTTTTATATCCAAATTCAATGTTAAATTGATTTCAATGACCTAAATGGGATTAAATGATAAAAGTTTGATCTAATTATATTTTAAAACAAATAAAATATATAATTTAACAATATAATTTTTTTTTGAAAAAGTTGTTTCTTTTTAAAATGCAATATTTTTCACTATTCATAAAAACATGAAACTTAATAGAAAAATATCGAAACTTCAACCAAAGTAAATTTTCATACCCCAATTTCAAATAATAATATTATATTATCTTATAAAAATTATAAAAGTTTCAAAAATTAAATTTAAAATGGGTTCTCCATTAAAAGGTGGTCCAATTACGCTTTTTAAAAATAGAAGGATTTATGTGTAAAATTGTGTTTTTTCTTATATTATATCTATAAAATATATTGGAAGAATATTAGAAATATTTTATTTAATAAATAAAATATATATTTCATTAATATCATTCACTAAATGTAAAACTACTTTGGGAGCATAAAAACAAAAATATTTCCTTTATATTCAATTAGTATATATTTTTATTTATAATTAATTGGTAACCAATGAATTCATCTTATAAAACATATATTTTAGTTTGTTAGTTAATATTATTCATAACCACTAATCTAATGGCTAGGATATATCTTACTATTTTAAATATTAATATTTTAATAATATATTTTTGTTCATGAAAACTCATTTTACATGTAACGCAAGCCATAAAAAAACTCATAATTATTTATAACATAAGAAAAACATAGTATTATGTATACCTAAATCTTATATAAGTGTTTATTATAGTTCTATACTAACTTGGTGTTGCGTATAACACAAGACATCAAGGGAAATTAATTTATTTGAAAAAAAGGTTCATAAAAAACTTGGGGTGTTACATAAATCATTCTTCAAAGTGATTGCACTAGAAGGATGACATGAAAAAACCATACCATAAATGACCCAAAACACATTGATGCATTTGGTTCTTCTACGGTGATGTCAAAGCTCACAAGGATTGGAAATCTCTTTTTGCAAAGTGAAATATTTGGTTAATGACCATAGATGCATATGTAGGATCTATAGACATATATGTATAGTTAAGAAAAGGGTCACTTGAAGCTAGGTATCCTATAATAGTCCATGGAAGATTTTCATAATATAAGGGTCTTAAATCATGAACTATGATTTATGGACAGTGTAATATAAAACTATAGTTTTAGCACCCAGAAAGTTGTGTCACTACATAGCAAACATATTCTTATGGTGAGGAGATGTGACAAATCACTACTCAAACTTTTTCTTAAACTAATGGGTTCAGTAAGAATTTATTGGATTTTACTAGGGATATAGAGTAGGCCTTATGATATTTATACCATGTTTTTCACCTTTGTTTGTCCTAAACATTGGAGATTAAGAGTTTAGCGAGTGAAGACTTGAATTTTTCTTAGGCTACCCTTTGTGGGGTTTCAACCAAAAAACTTCTATTATGTTCATGTGATATGGAACATTATAAGAAAGAATTTATGTTTATATAACTTTTTTCAAAGGTCCTGAAGTTTAAGATTGTGATTCACATAGACCTAATATGGCGGTGATACAAAAGATCCTAATTATGATACCTTAGGTCAAGAGTATCCCAATATCCTTTAAAGCTGGTTATAGAAATATTGTAGTTTAGGGATCAGGGTTCTCAGGTCATGTTTAATGATATGGGAAAATCATATTAGGAGTAGTTCAGATCACACTAAGGGGTTGAGTTATACGATGGTGATTCGAGGGCTCACAAGGATAATAAATCCCTTTTTTAGAGTGATGCCTTGGTTGATGACCATAGGCACATATAAAATATTCCTACGCTTACCTACATAGTAAAGCAATGGTCACTTGAAGTCGAGTATCCTTTCCATGTCCAGTGAAAGGTTTATAAAAAATTAAGGCACTCGATACATGTATTATGATATATGGATTGAGGTTCTTAAAAGATGATGGAACCACCCCAGACAATGGCTAACTTGGGTAAGGATTATGTGGTCCTTTAATAAGGAATGACAAAGGATTAAGGTCTCCACAGTTGAATGTCATGTAGTGGGGAAATTTTTGTCTCCGTTCATTTTAACATCATATGGTAAGATCATTTTTCATGTAGTTTTAAAATCATGTGGTAAACATGTTATATTTCTATTTTAACATCATATGGGAAGAACATTGAATTTTAGTTTAACGTGATGCGGTATGGAAATGTTTTCAATTTTAATGTCTTGTGACCATGATTTTTTTCCTTTTAGTTTAACATCATATCGTAAGGATGTTTCCTTTAAATTTAAATTCATGGAGTAAGGACATTTTTGTTGTGAAATTTTAATGTCATGTGACCAGGACTTTTTCTTTACAGTTTAACATCATGCCATAATGATTTTGAAACTAACCTGAAAAATTGTTCATGATATATTGTGTGAATAAGAAATCTATCTGTAAATTTATATCATGTTTAGGAAAAATGATCTTGTATGACTCAGCCCCTATTTGTCTTGGGTTCATTGAATCTATTGATTGTTGTGGTTGGGCCCAAAATTGGATATATGAGCATCACTATATATCTCATGATGACAAAAATCAAGACACACATAGTTCTTAAAGAACCATGTAGTTTAACACTATGTGGAAAGGATGTCAGATTCCCAACATAAAAAAAGGTACGGTGGCTAGACCTGAGGATAAAAATATAGGTGTCACTACATATCCTATAATGATAGAAATAAATCTATATATAGTTTTGGAATTGGAAACACCTTAAGCATGTCCATCTTATATGTAGATGTGGGAATTGTTTCTGTTGATTATTGTATCTTTTCCTGGGATTGGAGATTTAGGAGTCACTATGTATCCTATGATGATAGGAATCAAGCCATAGGCAGTTCTGAAGGAAGGACCTTCATGATCAAGTCTATCCTATATGTAGAGAGGGGGAATTTTTTATCATTGTTGTGACCAGAACCAAGATTGATGATTTGGGCATCACTATTTTTCTTGTGATGTCAGGAATCAATTTACATGTAGTTATTGAATATAGTTCTAGTAGTAGACCATCACCATCTTCAGTGGTCATCTTGGGTGAGGTCCATAGGGATGTGCAGTTTTATGTCATGCAAAGGATAAAAATTGTGTAGTTTTAAATCATATAGAAAGGTATAATTCTATTTATTTTAAGGACATTCATTTTGAACCATGATGAAGCCATCACTAGTTGATATTCCTTATGTGTGGGGAAGCCCCTGTGGAAATTATTAAGCTCACATGATCTATTCTTGGTGTGAGAAACAAGTAATGGTAAGGGTCCATCTCACCATAAAGAGGTTGTTAAGGATAAGAAGGGGAATATTTTTATGATGTGGTGGTTGGAATAAGATATAGGATCATAGATTCCCTACGTATCTCATTGAAAATTATAATCATGTCATAATTAGTTCTTGAAGACCCATGTAGTTTTTTGTCATGCAGAAATGACATTAGACATGTAGTTTAATGTCTTGCGATAAGGACGTGGATCACCTGAAATGAAAAAAATGAAGGTTTTGGATAGCCCCAAGAGTAGATATTCAGGCATCACTACATATCATGTGATTATATTAATAAATCCACACATATTTCTTGGATGAGGAGATTACATATTTGGGGCAGAATCTCTCAGAGTGAAGTGGTATTTCATCCTCATTTTGCACAGATATGGATCGTATACAGTGATTCATTAGTGAAATGTTTATTTCTATGTAGTTTAATGTTATTTAGTGAGGGTGTGCTCTATACTGTTTAGTATCATGTGGTTATAACATGAGATGTTGTGTATTTTAATTTCTTATTAATAGGAATACATTGTGTAGATAATATCATCCAATTAAGAAAAACTTGTGTATTTTAACATCATACCAATATGATGTTTTCATAAAATTCAATGTCATGTGGTATATATATGGGATACCATGTAGTTTAATGTTTTTTTGGTAGTACATGAAACTTGATGGAATCTATGAAAATTATTTCTTGATAAACCATTCATTGGTGGGAGGTTTGACACACTCCCTATCCATTACGGTCATTTAATTGACTCCATTATGATAAAACTTATATATTATATATGTCCCATCCCATTTGGGTTGAAAATTTGGTTTCTTCTTCCTTGGATTCATTGGGGTTATGAGAGACAACACCGGTTCTCATTAGAGGAATAAATGGAGGTGAACCTTTTTATTAAAGGCGCATGCGATCTGATTCTAGTGGTCTTTGATATTGATCAATGTGTGCAGTATTTTCTCATCGAGTCTCTCCTACTCATCCATCTACTTCTACAATTTTTATTCATTTTATAGTATTTCTCAAATGGATATTTAAAGATAAGATTGCTATAATTCTTTGGGTAACACTTCCTCATCCCCATACACAAATGAATATGGTGTTATTTGTGTATTTGTACACATAGTGGTATGATAGCCCCATAAATCATGGATATGATTGTTAGGATATGTTTTCTTACCCTTATTCACTATCTCATAGTGTATTTTTGAGAGGGTCTAATTAAAGGCCTCTGATTCTCAATTTTCCACTACATTATAGCAAGAAGAGTTATTAGACTCAATATTGTTCTCTTGATACAGCTTCTTCAACTTCGTAGATATTAATTTGGTACTCTTGTTCGTCAATATTGTGTAAGGTACCTAGAACCTAGTGATTATATGTGACTTTATGATGTTTATGATTTTCTTCATCCCAACTTATTTGAGGGTTATTTCCTTAGCCTATTTAGAAAATAAGTCGACATTAGTAAGGATTTACTTAAACTATTTATCCATGGTTGGTGGATACGAACAAAAAAACCATTCCACAAATGGAATACATGACATTTCATGTTGAATTCTACAAAGTCATATATCATGGTTTCCAAAAATATCCCAACCACCTAATTTGGATAGAGATCCTAGTCCAAGACTAATGGGTATCATAGGAGACTGCGTTGAATTCATCCACAACGATGAGAATATCTCCTTCTACTATGAATCTAAGGATAAATCTAACTAATACACACCTTAAGAGTTCCCTTCATTCATTTAGTCTACTATGTAGGGTAAAATTTGATGCAGGACACCAAAGGTATTTCCTCCTAGCTCGATCTATCAGTAGAACTCCACTCGGGAGATAATTGATTTGGGGCACCATCCACTCATGGGTTGACATTGGTTCATCATTATATGGGGCCGTTTTCACCTGATTTATTTCTTCCATATCATAGATGACAACTCATGATACTATCCTATGGTTTTTGAAATAGAATATTTATCCTTCTTGGTCAGGGTTGGCGGGACGATGGTTTCATTTTCTAGTGCATTGTAATGATCATTATGTGATGGGGGAATATGATTTAATGTGGTATTAAAAGGGAACTCTACTATCAGCCTCCAAGAGTATCCAGTGAGAGGGGTCAGTTCTTCCATTTTTATTGAATATTATCAACTAATTTACTTTATTACTTGTTCTGAATCCCCTTTAATATTCAGGTATGCTATCTACAACTATATAAAACATTCCAACCCAGTGATGAGGGATTTTTACTCTACCTCATTATTCATGATGCCTTCAGATAGCATTAATGAGTGTGGAAAAGTATTTTTTCTAGAGATAAAAATGAAATCCCTAATCCATCTCGAATAAGATTACGGTCTTTCATCGTTTTCTTGATAGGAATTTGGTAGGTTCCCTCAAAATAAATAAACCATGTCTAGGGAGTTTCATGGTTGTAGAATACCTCCTCATTTGGAATCTCGGTGTTCATTAGTGTGTTCTCCAGGACAGGATGTGCTACGAGGAAATAAGTTAGGGCTTTCCCTTTCATAGATCTCTATGATACAAACTTAATATTGTATTGATGAAGAATGACTACCCATCTGTAAAAACACCTAGTAAACATAGAACAACCAAGGATATACTTGATCAGATCAATACAATAGACAAGGTGTAATTCATGGTGCGGAAATAAATGTGTTAGCTTTTTCACTACAAAGATGAGTTCAAGAAAAATATTATCAACATTAAAGTATCATGTCTGAGTAAGTAGAAATGTTTTGATGAGGTATTAGAGACTTTTCTTTCTCCCCATATCATTTTTTGTGAAGGGAGGGAGAAAATTGATAATTTCATGTAATCCACATGCAAGATGAGTGGACTCCATTCCACTAGTTGAATCAGAACCGGTGGGTGCAGTAAATATTGATTGAGATTTTCAAAGGATTTTTTGCATTCATCGTCCCAATGATAGGAGATCCCATAATTTATTATCTTGGTGAAGGGGAGATTTTTTCTGGCCATGTTGGATATAGAATGAATAATGTAGGTGAGGTTACTTTGGACCCCCACCCCCCCTCAATTTATTGATATTATTGGTGGTGAAATTTTTAAAATAGAATTATTCTTCTCTAGGTCAACCTCGATGTCATTGTTTCATACCACAAAGACAAAAAGCATCCCCGTTGTAACCCCAAAGGTGAATTTTAACGGATTCTTCTTTAGACAGTTTTGTTTCATATTTTCTAAGATTGTTCGATGTTCCATGAAGTGATCACATTGCTATTGGGATTTGACCACAAGGTCATTGATATAGAATTTATCTATTCTTACAAATAATTATTTAAAAATATGATTCATGGAAAATTGATATGTTTCGCTAGTTTTCTTTAACCCAAATGGAATAACTTGATAATATATTATCTCTTGAGGTGCTCTACAGTTAGTGGCTTTTTCATCTTCCAGGGTCATCTTTATTTGATTGTACCCTTAATACTCATCCATATGGAAAGGTATTGGAAGTCATTAGTTGAATCAATCAAGAGTTATATGATTTATAATGGGAAACCATCCTTTATATAGAATAAATTAAGGTATCTGAAATCCATGTAAGAACTAAAATTTTCATTCTTTTTCTTGACAGGGACAATTTTGGAAATCCATCATGGCTATTTCACTTCTAATAAAAAAATTTTCCTTAATCATTTTTTCAACTCCCACCTCTACATTGGTTTCATGAGAGGGGTGAATCATCTATATTTCTACCTCAATCCTTGATGTTTTTTGGGTAATCGAATATGGTGTGTGTCCATATCTGGATTACTTCTGATCATTTTTGTATAGTTTCAAGCAAAAACATATTATTGTTCCTTTATAAATGCAATATACACCTATTTCTAGTGGAGGTGAATAGCAGTACTAATCATTGTAAATTGTGGGTCTTAATATTTTCCAAGATTCACCTGCCTGAGATCATAAATGGTAGTGGAGGAACCTTCCTCGAATGTAGGAGGGGAGTTATGGAGGTCTTCTTCGTCTTCTTCCATTTATGAGTCTTTGAAGACAAACTTGGATAAAGCTAGAAATATGAAGGATTATCTATAACAATCAGGGTGGGAGAGGCCATGAGAATAGATATTATCGTCTACTTACTTCCTGGGTTTCTATAGAGATATGTCCAAACTAATTTTATTCTACATTTTCACTCAGTAAAGGAGGAGCTTGTACATTTGGGGTTACGTCTATCACCTCGAATAGATTTATGGGGAGTATATAGTCATTTTCAATATTACTCTAGGGATTCATTGGGGTGTTCCCTAATCCATTGGGGTTTTTAACATGTATATCATCATCCACTATTGGTTGTTTACCTACCCTTTTATATGAATATTTTTCAGCGAATGTGGCTTCGTAAGACTCAAAGTTGGCACCATCACCATGCAGTACGTTGACATTTCCAACAATGGGGTATTTCATACATTGATGTAAATTTTAAGGTATCCCTAAGTGGCTATGGATTTTGGGCCTTAGAAGTAACACATTGTATTCAGTTTCTTTATAAATAACCATAAACTCAACATCATACCCTTGAATGGTTATATTTTTGGGGGCTAGATATCCTTCACTGTATCCAAAACATCGATGGGTTGAAATAGAGATTAGGTTTATCATGAAACAATTATCAATTAGAGACCTTTCGAAATCAACAATAATATTTCCCTAATTTATGTATACTGAATTCATGAATTTGAAGCTAGTCTGATGCTTGTATAATGCTCTTGTTGGAAAATCTTCAATGGGTGATAGAATATTCACCTCATACTAAATATGATACCCAAAAATAATATTTTCCTGAGTACCTCTACGTTGAGTTGTCTCATATTTTGTATCTCACTCTCATATTGTGATATTTGTTTCTTCATGTAAGGAATATCCACTCTTCTAGGTGGTGTTTGGGATGCAGCTACACTTTATTCTTTATTCATTGGTAGATTTCCTCTGTAGAATAGGAAACTCTGTATTCAGAGGTTCCAGGTTTTGGGCCTTCTTTGGTTCCAAGTGCATATAAACTCAGTTAGTTTTTCCAAATCACCATCCTCTTAGGGTAGATTCTTCGTGTTTCATCCCTCAACATTCACATCTTTATCCACCATATCTATTGATTTTATGGTGATGATATTCACAAAGCCATATTAGGAAATGGTGTGTGTAATATTAATTTCAATGAAACATAATGATTCTTCACTATATTTATCAGGTTCATTATTCTATCCCCTTTCCATATTGGGTTGTTTAGGATTGGGACCTCGGTGGGGTATGATTTCTTTCCTTGTACACTCCGCCCGTCAAGGCCTTTGAACAGTGACATTGAGGGAGTTTTTTGTCTTATTTGGTGAACATGCCCTGAATAATAGAGATCCCTCTTGTGGTGGGAAGAATATAGGGGATATCATCCATTGGTTTCTACCTCCCAACCTATAGAAGATGGATTCCCTATATGGTTATTAGGATGATGAAAATTCCCCCATACCTATGTGTTGGGGGTTATTCAGGGCTGCAGTTTGCATTGATTGATCATTTTGTTAAGGATCCAATGATTCTAGTGAGGGATTTGATGACTCCCAGGATGGACATTGTGAAATAAATTCCCCCATCCCAGCATGACGAGGTTGATCTAGAATCATCATTGATTTCTCTTGGACCCTCTCTAGGGATGATGAACCTAGTGATGGTGATAGAGATATAAATTCCCTTATCCTAGTGGGATAGGGTTTGTTTTCACCTACTTCTGATATGACCTGAATAATCACGAGAATTGACGATCTGAGAGGTAGAGGCGATGACAGATTTTCCATCATCCAAGAGAGTTGGGTTCTCTTTTTAACACCTTTTATGGAAGCTAATACAATAGCCTTTTTTATGTGGCGTAGTAGATCCTGTGTAGGATATGGGTGTGATGGTAGCCCATGGTGGGAATCATTCTTCTTGGGTAGTTGACTATTTGATCACAACTTCAGCTACAATGTCTAAAATGAATTTCTATTGATTTAAGGGGATAAATTCGAAGTACTAAAGGTTATCATCTCCCTATTTTTGTTAATGTATGGGCATCATTGATGTGGGGACATTCTATTATAGTGACTAACAAGCCCGTGAAAGACTTGGTCTTATAATTTTGTCAAAGTCTATAACATTGTGGGACACCTTATCAGAAGAGACCTTCTATTCTTGGGGTGTGGAAAAGTGTAATGCTCCATAATAAACCCATCCTTGAATCTGGATGCATGATGTAGCTTTCTAGATTAGTTTTTCAAGGTTTATGATGTAATGGAAGAAATTATGTTGTAGATTTTAACTTTTCTTTTCTAGTTTTGGATCCCATTTCATATAGATAGAATCTTGGTCTACCTGCAAACAAAGTATCTTGATATTATGAAGATGAAACTCATATCCTAAATAAGGGAGGTTTCTACTATTTAGTCACTGATGAGTATCCCACATATTTTGTCACACATAAAGCATGCACTCATTTTCTAGCTCAACTAGTACCTCATAGTTATAAGTGAATAGGATGCAGAATATTATGGGGAGGTTGTTTCTGGATAACTCTATATATATGTCAATTGTATCCTCCCCTTTATCTGAATTATAAACTTCCATCTAATCATACTGTTGGCACTAGAAACTGCATCCATGTAGTTCACTGAATGCTTTAATATATGATCTTGGAGTGCAGCTCATTCAGAAAGCTTCGATTTGACTAGTCGTGGATCCCAAATGGAGTTACAGATCAGAAGCAATTCTTGTTCGAAGTCGGGCTATTGGAAATGGCCATCCAGGACAATTTTGGGGAAAATTATCGATATGTGCGTAAAAAGGGAATATTGCACGTAAAAATGGGTTTGCGCATAAAAATGGAATCATGTGTGTAAAATGGAATCCTATGTGTAAAAATAGAATCTTACATGTAAAAAGGTGAAACCTATGCATAAAAATGGAATCCTTCTCGTAAAAAAAGGTATCTTGCATGTAAAATGGCTTTGCGTGGTAAATTGGAATGGAATTTTATGTGCACTGACATTCAAGGCTTCACCTATAAATACAAGTGCAACCCCTTCTTCCAGGAAGGCCCTTGGAGGTCAGTTTCCTCTCTAATGCATGTAAGTCTTCATTTTCTGTGCCTACGCATAAAACCCCCCTCTTGTGCACAAAAGCACCAAAATGCAAAATTTTGTACGCAAAGAATAATTTTTTCATGCAACAATGCCACTATGCCCAATTTTTCATGCATTAGTGTTTCACCTGTCCAATTGCGTGCACACCTTCCCTATTGCGTGCTAACCCCTCATATTGTGTGAAATTCCTTCCCTATTGGGCACACAACTCTCTTATTGTGCGCACATTCTCTATTGCACGAAAAGATCCCCTATTGCACACAAACCTCCCCTATTTCATGCAATTCCTTCCCTATTTCATGCACATCTCCCATATTTCTCGCACACCTCCCCTATTTCATGCAATCCTTCCCTCTTGCACGCAAATCCTTCTCTATTATGTGCTAACCTTCTCTATTACGCGCAACAGTGCCATGTTTCCCAGTCTTGCATGCACTATCACTGACCCCCATGAAAAATGGAGAGTCTCTCCGTGAACTTTTTAGGCTGGGGTATCAACATTTTCCATTTCACACTTCTGTGCGCCCACCTTCCACCTATTGAATACCATGATTTCAGATGCTCCTCCGCACACCATGAAACACCTTAATTTTACATATTCCTCTTGGTTTCTTTCTCATGTCATGAGTTGAGATTCCCATCATCAATTCCCTTAGCACCATGAGTCAAACCATTCCTCAAGTAACTCATCCACACCCCATCACCTGACTCCTATGACAGGTTGAACCAGAAAGGGCCTCCCTTGTGTAAGTCCATACACCATCCATTTCTAGGTGCCTTATTCCTAATAGTCCAATTTACATGACTATAAACTTTAGTGCACCCTATATTCCAAACATAGGATTCCTCTTACTCCAAAAAAGAGATGCCTTATGCACCAAGCGTAAGAATCCAATAGTCCTATCTATATGTCTAAAAACTGTAGTCTCCCTATGTGACAAATATAGTATGCATCTTGCTCCAAACAATAGATTCCTTTTTCTCCCAGAATAAGACGTCAATAATACTCGATACGTGACTTTAAATTATAGCAAGCCCTATCATTCAATAACAGGATGCCACTTGTTTCAAATAAGAGATGGATTATGTGACAAGCATAAGATACCTCATGCCATGATTACAGTAGCGTAATTTCAAGAGCGTTGGAAACCATTCGAGCATTCCACCACCCCACCTCATGCTTCGTGTGTCATTCATTCATATATTCACCCCTTTCATGTCTTAAGGGACCCCCTAACGGCTGGGTCCTATGCCACATTGGCTCACCTACCATCCTAGGCCAATGCCTCTGAATACTTTGGATAACACTTTGAGTTAGGTCCTATGTTTCGAACACGGTCAACAGTTGACCCTCATTTTCTTGTCCCCATTTCAGGCTAATGTGATATGGCAGATGTGTTTCGAACATGGTCAACAGTTATCCTCCATCTTCATGCCACCATCACTGCATTTCGAATGTCAGGAATATGATTCACACTGTTCATCTCCCTTTGTTCGGACGGATTCCAACACCCTTGGTGTTATCCTTCTTGTGCACTTGAGCATAGGTGTTGGCCCCAATTATATGGATCAACCCACCAGTGAGTTGGGATGCCCTCATGGCTAGACTTGGGGAAGACATTATGGGTAGCTTCCTTGTGTAAGCCACATCCACCATTGTTTCTCCTTAGTGGCACCCGGGATACTTCTATGCGTAATCCCTATCTATCATTGACACTCCTTAGTGACACCCATGAACGTTAATAGCTATTTCTTCTTCGCATATCCATGATAACGTGGACCCCAAATGGATCGCTCCATAATAACCCCCCAAACATGGAATTGCTGATGCCTTCCTTCCCTCAAGGGCAGGCGAGTATCATTTATGTACGTCCAAGGGGTGCGGAGCGAACCCACCTCATCTGAGCTGCAGAACGTCAAACTGTCAAGCACCATCATCCTCAGCACATGACGTTAAACTGTGGCCTCGCCCTATCCATCATATGTAGGGTGCCCCACCTTGGACATTCTGCACTCCCACTGGTCTCCACATGAGTGATATCATTCATCACATGGAATGAGATCCGCTTTATTAGAGTAGTGTTTGTGCGTGGGGAAATGGAAACCACCCTAGTGTAAGCCCCTATATTTTCTCGTAGGAGGTAGCATCATTGCTCCTCCTCTCTTCCTGGGTTCCAAATCCCTCTCCCTCTGGGCTTTGCCACCACCTAGGTCTCCATCCTAGAGTAAGTCCCAAACTCCATCACCCTTTAGCTTCTAACCATGTGTAAGCCCCTGTTTCCTCTTTGGGTCTCTAACCACGCGTCAACCCCTATTCCACTTCCCATAGATGCACCTTCCACGATGTGATCATCATGTCATTGTTGCCTCTTGTTTCTCACACCGATCATGACTCACGTGGTCTTAGAGAAAGCACCGACCATGAAATCCTCTCTGGGTAGCCTAGAGTGTAAGCCCCACACTCCAACCTTAACTACATGGACTTTGATCCTTGCCAAGGCAAGGTATGTAGGAAGCCTCCCTAAAGTTCAAGCCCAACACCCATTGGTACCGACCATCTTCACATCAGTTCCCACTCCAACCTGAACTATGTAGACTTTGATCCTTTCCAAGGAATGGTATACAGGAAGCCTCCCTGAGGTTCAATCCCACCATCCATTGGTCCCGACCATCTTCACGTTGGTTCACCACACTCCAACCTGAACTATGTGGACATTGATCCTTGCCAAGGCAAGGCATGTAGGAAGACTCCCTGAGGTTCAAGCCCAACACCCATTAGTACCGACCATCTTCACATCGGTTCCCACTCCAACCTAAATTACATGGACTTTGATTCATGCAAAGGAAAGGTACGTAGGAATCCTACCTAAGGTTCAATCCCACCATCCATTGGTTCTGACCATCTTCATGTTGGTTTAACACACTCCTAAATGAACTACATGGTCTTTTATACTTGCCAAGGCTAGGTACATAGGAAGCCTCCCTGAGGTTCAATCCCAACACCCATTAGTACCGACCATCCTCACGTTAATTCCCACTCCAACCTGAACTACGTAGACTTTGATCCTTTCCAAGGCAAGGTACCTAAGAAGCCTCCTTGGGGATCAATCCCACCATCCATTGGTCCTGACCATCTTCACGTCGGTTCAGAACTCTCTTACCTGAACTATGTATACTTTGATCCTTGCCAAGGCAAGGTCTTTAGGAATCCTCCCCGAGGTTCAAGCCCAACACCAATTGGTATCGACCATCTTCACGTTGGTTCCCACACCTCTCCTGAACTACATGGACTTTGATCATTTCCAAGGCAAGGTATGTAGGAAGCCTCTCTGAGGTTAAATCCCAACACCATATTGGTTTCAACCCCCCTTCATGCCGGACAACCTTTGTCTTGAAGGATATTAAACTACATGCCCCCCTTTTCATCCTGTACGACGTTAAACTGCATCCACCATCCCGAACTATGTGGGATTTGATCCTTGTCTCCTGGATAAGGTATGTAGAAAGCCTCCCGTAGATTCAATCCCATCCAGCGGTAATCCATTGTAACCCCATCCAGTGGTAAGTTGTTGTGACCCCATCCAGTGGTAATTTGTTGTGAGCCCATCCAGCGGTAAGCCGTTCTGACCCCATCTAGTAGTAAGTCGTTCTGACCTCATCCCGCGGTAAGTTATTGTGACCCCATCTAGTGGTAAGCCCTTGTGACCCCATCCAACATTAATTCATTGTAACACTTATCCATCGGAAAGCCATTGTGACCCCATCCAGCGGTAAGCTGTTGTGACCCCATCCGGCGGTAAGTCATTGAAGTCCCCAATCGATGGTAATCCATTGCCAAATAAACTACGCATACTTTGATTCCCTGCCATGGGGATATATAAGAGGTCTCCTTGAGACTCAAGCCCTATATCACTATCATCCTCATGTCGAATCCATATCATTCTCCATCCACTTCACATAACCATCCATTACCCATCTTGATTACTAACAGAGCCGCCACATCCCAGTGGGATTATGCCACCTCATTCCCCATCCCCTTTAACAACAATCAGGTAGCTAACCCCAAGTTAGCCCCAACAGCAGTGTTCCCTCCAGGGGTTGCACCCACCTTATACACTCTAGTCGGTGTTCTGATTTGTTCAATTAGTCTCTGGTAGATGTTAAACCTACAGCATACCTTGTGTTAAACATAGGGAGTTGAGAACAACCTCATATACATGTCTGTGGAATATGATTCCCCGCATTTGATGTGGGATGAATCGGGCTTAGGCACCCTCGATAATCCCTATAATAAGGGGAAGAAACCCAGACGTTCCAGTGTTCTAGCATCCAAACACATCAGTGATGTCTAACAAGATTACTCCCCTGACCGAAGGTTGCTTCCCTGACCGGAGCCCTTAGAATGTCCCGATAGAAGCAGCGTAATTAACTGGGGTCCATGAAGATATGACACTGGGAAGAGTTTCATAGAAAACGTCTTAAGTCTATAAGGGAGACATGTACTAGGTGATGATTTCTAAGGAGGAATCCATAGAAGGAAGAATTGATATCCCATTATCCCATTTCGATCATGGATAAAATATCCTTGAACAAGGAACGGATGTCACTGGCCTTTGGAAAGCGGGAATGCGGGGCAACAAACACCATCTTTGTCGTCCTTTAACAGATGGATGCACGTGCCCCAGTGAAAGAATCAGAAACACATACCATAAAATATTATTCTAAGGTTCACCTATATACTCAAGTGGAGTGCTACTGGAAGTTGGTGGGGAACTATATGTGGTTTACCCATATATTTTGAGAACCTCTCTATATGAAGGTCTCTGAGTTTTGAACACTTATCTATATGATGGTGTCTAGGTAAGGAGGTTATTTTCATGTATGTGGGATATATATATATATATATGGGAACATTGACCATGTTGGATTTCAAGAATAGAGTCTCTATGAACTATCTCCACACTACCATTAGTAGAACTATTGAGGTAATGATCATTTTCTAATTCATTTAAAGAGATGATGAAACCTTGAACTATTTAGAATGTGTCTCAAACAACCTAAAGTAAACAATAATTAAGAAGATTGTGAATATGTTTATTGATCTATGTGTTGTGGATGGAATATTATGACCAACCTTTTGGAATTGTATAGCAATGTGAGCCTGTTGTATGATAGTTTTTGAAACTTTTTTATAACTATCTAGTGTTGTTGGCGTATAAGACCACAACTAAAAAGCTACAGGAATATACCAATTAGATAACTCATTATTGATATGAATATGATCCTATCCTAAGGCATGTTCCATTATCACTTTTTGATCCTCGGTTAGGAAAAAAATTTGAACCTATTCCTGAGACTTTGGAATATGTCAGTAGTCTTTCTTGGAAGGATTATGATCTTTTTTAGAGGCATGTGCCTCTCTCACTTGGTGAGCCATGTAGGATCAGGAATATGAGCCTGGTTTGTATATGAATTCCCTACTAGAATATATCAAATAACCTATGGAATAGGAGAAGGGATATGAGCCTCCTCATGTATTTTCTTTGAATGATGTTGGTTTAGTCATTCATCGATGAAAGTTTGAATATGCTCCTAGGTTCCATGATTTATTGGAATATGTCAAAAAAATCACTAATGTAAATATGAGTCTATATCAAGGCATGATCCATTCTCACTTGGTTATTCTTGGACAAAATGAGGATATGATCCAAATCCGGGGACTTTGGAGTATACCGTTGGACTTCATCAGTAAGAATATAAGCCATCCTTGAGACATGTGCCCCTTTCACTTGGTGAGACTTCGACAGAACACATATATGAGCCTGATCCTAGCCACTTGGAATATGCTATCATAATTTTCTACATGCATGTGCCAATATCCTGATGTGTTTTCTTGCTTTCACCTACTGATCCCTGATTGGAATGAGAATATGATCCCATTCGTGTGCATCATCCATTACCAAAGTATACTGATAATCATCCTGGATAGGATCAATAATATGAACTTTCTCTGAAGTAACTACTTCTTCGTAATGATCAAAGTGTTGAGATTCCCATGATGTAGGGATAGGAATATGTGCATATCCATGTATTTGAACCAATGTCGTAATATGTCAGGGGATTTATTTGGCTATTTCTAAAATGTATTGGCATTTTAGAAACTTGTGTACAGTAATGTAAGCCTCCACATTTTCCATTTTCACTTTTTATTAGAATATATCCTCAATTTATGTGGGGATATATACCCACTTATTTTCTACTTGTGCCACCAGAATATACCAATGGGATTCATGCATGGGGGTGGGGATTCGTGCCACTCCTATTACAACTATGGGAATATGCCAATAGACTTGCTTAGAGTGAGCAGAGATATGAGTCTTCCCACTGGTTACTGCCAGAATATGATGGCAGAAATCATCACCAAGAGTATAGATATTATCCTTCTTCTGTATATCCATATTCTTTCTCTCCTAAGGTGTTTTCCTTTCTACCCATGCATGGGTGTTAGAGGTGGCGGTTTATTGGTTGGTACCCTCAGCAGGAGACTGGTGGGTATTGGTGGGATGGTGCTAACGATGGTGGTTAATAGGGACCTTCCTCAATGGAACTTGAACCAGATTTTATCTGTATTTTAATCCATGTTCTACATTAATCATATATTGAAGGTGGTGATTTTTTTGCTTTGGGGATAAACTCCCAAAGAGGTTGGTTATGCAAACAAGGGCCACTAGCTTAGCTACAAAATTCCTTGAATGATACAGACACATCATATTTAGTTATCAGATACCATCATGAGTATTTTTAGGGTTTGGTATTGTACCACGTCAATGGTACTCCTCGACCATTGTGTTTTCTACATGATTTTCAATCTGTCGGGTGGGTGAGAAAATTTTGTTACCCATAGAGGTTGCAGCCATGACTGATTTTCCAGAGCTGTCGGTGGATGATGAAATTATCTCAGATCAGGATATTTTTTATTAGAGTAGTATCTTCATTCATAAATACAACATAGAACAAGGTCACCGATTATTGTAATATCATAGTCATGATGTGTTCTCAATCATATATTCTTGGTTAAAACAATCATCATTTTATTATCGATCTGGACATTCTTATCATGTGGACTTGTCAACATGAGGATGATCTTATTTTATTAGAACCCCATATATGGAGGATTAGTTGTAAAAAAAAATTCATGACACATGATTGACTAATCATTCTAATATTAGAGTGATTCACATCAAGTTCACCATTTTTTTTGTATGGTGGGAAAACAAAATGGAATGAGAGATGATAACCGAATTATTTTGTTATTTGAGTGTGTCACATCGAGCCCACCATTTCTATTTTGGTATGTTTTGTGTTGGACTCACCTGTTTTGATAATCCCAAATCATGTTTAAATATTGATCATGATATATTAAATCATTTTCTAATTCTTTTTAATCTGAATATAAAATTATTTTATCCTGAACAATGTATACACTTAGTCTTATGACTTTGTTGCATCATCTTATAGTTTACATTTATCTAAATATATTTTCATTGTTAAAGGCTACTGGTAAGAGCCTTATGTTCAATTTCACTGTTATAGCTCACTATTACATGAGGTTACTGATCCTAGAAGGTTACTGTTGAAGATCTACTGTCACTAATATAGGCTACCGTCACAAGGTCAATGTTGTGACAAGGCTTCTTTTGGAAGTTCACTATTAGACTCCTTCTCAAGTCTTCTATTAAGAACCTCACTATTCAAGTCTATAGTTAGACATGTCTACCGTTAGTAGAATGCTACCGCTAGACAAATCCTACTGTCAAGATAGTCGACTGTAGTTCAAAGTCTACTGATGGACATACTCCACCGTTAATGAAGTTACCTTTTGAGATAGTCTATAGTTGGAAAGGTCATTGTTGAAGTATTCTTATGTTACAAAGCATCCGTTAGAAGCTTACTGTTTGAGTCTACAGCTGATCAAGACTATTGATAAATCTCACAGTTGAATATCCTACCGATGAAGTCCACAGTTTTAGAGACTACCGTTGAAGTCTACCGTGTGACATGCATTTGCTACCAGTCTAATGATATTCTATTCTTTTCTTTACCAATTTTATAAATACTGTCAAAACAGTCATGTCTAGACAAATTAATGCACCTGACATTATTTAATGTTATTTTCAGGCATATCAGGAGATAGTACGATGTACGAGGAAGACCACATGTGGTTGAAACATTTCTATTGTTAGACCCTACTGAACCAAATGGAAAAAGCTCAGCAAGAAAAGTATACATATATATAAATGAGTACATACAGAAATTAATAGAAGACACAAAAACAAGAGATAAGGGTGGACATATTGAATACAAAATCTGAAGAAGAACACTCAATCACTCATTCTGAAGAACAGAGAGCTTCCCAAAGATCTATTGAAAGAACCTTTTTCAAGCTGTAGTGGTGAGCTATAAAGAGCTTCAAACCCAAGATGATGATCATCTCTACATCTGGAAGTTAGAACCTGGAAGTTGCGACACTCTATTTTGGAGGCAACTTGCAGAGAAGGACCAAAACTTCATTTCCTTCATTTCAACGCGTCCAGAGCTGATCTACCAACACAATAGGGCATTCTAAACTCATCCCTACTATCTTTAGCTCTACTGTGTTGAAATACATTATAGTTGTGAGCAGTGTGTATGTGTTACACACACTGACCCTTGTTCTTGAATTGAGGGATTCTGAAAATCCCTATACCAATCTCTCTTTACATATGTTTCCCATGCATAACTATGGAAGAATCCTACTGTGTCTTGGTAGTTTATTTTCCCACATAGAACTGTGGTAGAGGTTGAAAACCTGGATGGTTTGTGAAAACTATTGTAAAGCCCGATACAGGCTGTTTATCACTCTTTAATATAATTTCTTAGGGGTAGGTGGTCACCAAGTGGAGAGGAATAAGTCTTGACTTAAGACTGAATCTCTTGTTTAAATTGTAATGTTCATCTTTCATTTACTATGTGTTACATTTATCTGTTGCTTGTATTTGCAAAGGCATAAATCTGTTTTTACATTCACTCTGATAGTTAGTTATTATTAGTGTGTATATCTGATTTGTTTAGTAAACTTGTTTCAAAAGTTTAATTAATTCTCATACTGATTCCACTAAGGAGTAATCAACCTTTGAGAAACCTGTAGAACAATAAGTCACTTATATCTCTACTGCCTTAATTGACTGGGCTGTTTTAATTTGGGGGATTTTAATCCAAAATGTTTTTAACAGAAATTTTAATTGGAACTCGATTCACCCCCCCCCCCTCTTGAGTATCCACTCCGACCAAAATTTGGTATCAAAGGAGACATTATTTTTTATAAAAAGTTTTCAGACCCTCTATTTTTTAAACTGTGATTTTAGTTTGATCTTAAAGATCTTAAATTTCTGTTAGTTCTAAATTTTATCTCTTTAATATATTTTCCTAAAATCTAGTTATGGACAATAGAGTAGAAGGCGCTGCTACTAACAGGCCACCTTTCTTTAATGGTGTGAATTATTCTCAATGGAAAATTAAAATGAAAATTAATTTGGAAAGTATTGGTTTTGATATTTGGTCTGCTATAGAATCAGAATATGAGAAACCCAAAACTGCTAGATCTACCTGGGATGATTCTACGAAGTCTGACTATAACAATAACTATAAATCTATGAATTCCCTTTACTTCTCTTTAGGAGATGAGGAATTTAACCAAATTTCTTCATGTAAACCAGCTTATGAAATCTGGGACCCTTCGCTATTTCTCTTGAAGGAACAACCAACATGAAGGAAATGAGATTAAATATTTATACTATTAAATATGATAATTTTAAGATGAGACCTGATGAACCCATTTATTACATGTACCTAAGGTTTAATGAGATTTTCAACACCATGAGTTCACTAGGAAATGTTGTTCTAGAGAAGGAGAAGATCATGAGAATATTGAGATGTTTTCCAGACAGATGGAGAGGCACTTCTGTGTCTATCCGAGAGTCATGTGACATCTGCAAACTACCTGTTAAGGAGTTGATTGGTAAACTGTTGATGTATGAAGAAGAACTGAAGGTGAACAAAGAATAATATGATGAACCCAAGAGAAAATCCTTGGCATTAAAGTCTACTTCTTCAAAGACAAAAGACAAGGATAAAACACATGTACCTACTGAAAGTTCAACCAGTGAAGATTCAGATTCAGACAGTGATGAAGAAATGGATCAAATAGCCATGAGATTTAAGAAGTTCTATATGAAGAATAATTTTTTCATAAAACCAAACTACAATGGTAAGTATGATCAAAAAGGTAAGTGGATGAAGGATTGGAAGAAATCTAATAAGGAAGATGATATAGTCTGCTATGAATGCAAGAGGAAAGGACACATCAAGGCTGACTGCCCGAAGTTAAAATTCAAAAGGAAATATGATTATAAGGGAATAAGTTATAAAAAGGCTATGAAAGCAACCTGGAGTGCTTCGGAAGATAGTTCGAGTGAATCTGATGCTTCAGACTCAGAACAAAACAAACATTCCAATCTATGTTTTATGACAGAGACATCCAAGATAACAATTAATTCCCCTGTGCATAATACTTATTATTATGGGAATGAAAGTGACTCTTATAATAATGAAGATATTACTAAGGAATAATTATTTGAATCTTGAGAAATGCTTGATGACACTTTTAATGAACTCAAGGTCAAATATAAGTCATTAAAAAGACAGCATGCTTTGAATGCGAATTACAAGTCAAATCTGGACATAGAAAAAGAGAAATTTGATACACTACTAAAGGAAAATAAAGAGTTAAAATTATCTAATGAACAATTAAGAAAGGATATTAAGAAGTTCACTGGTGGTAGGGATACCTTGACATAGTTTCTGCGAAAACATATTGCTCCAAAATATACAACTGGTCTAGGATATCAGCCTGGACAGAGACAAATTAGCAAAACCAAATTTGTTCCAAAATCTAGAGAGTTCACTGCTAATTCTGGATCATCTTTTGAGAAATAGTTTTCTAAATGACCTAACAAAGTATTTATGCCTCAAAATATGTTTTTTGATTTTATAAAACCTATAAATCAAATATGGGTTCCAAAAGTTTTATTGGCTAACATTTCTCGACCTAAGAAGATTTGGGTACCAAAATTACCCCATGTTTAATCTATTTTGCAGGGAAGTTGTTTAAAGAGTTCCTATAATACCCTATGGCACTTGGACAGTGGATGTTCAAGACATATGACAAAAGACTATTCTTGCTTCAAGAGTCTAATTAAAGTTTATGGTGGGTATGTCACCTTCGGTGACAATGCAAAAGGAAAAAACGTCGGCTTAGGCCAGATTGGTATCCCTAATACAATATTAATCTCTAAAGTAATTTTTGTTGATGGATTAAAGTATAATTTACTTAGCATATCTCAGTTATGTGATGATGGATTTAATGTTAAATTTGAAAATGATTCATTCAATGTTTTTAATTTAAAAAATGATTTAGTTTTCACTGCATGTAGAAATGAGAATGTATATGTTGTTGATTTAAATTCCGTAGCCAAACAAAATGTTTCCTACTTAAATGATTTTCATAAAGAGTCTTGGTTGTGGCATAGAAGATTAGGACATTGTAATGTGCACTCACTTAGGAAGTTATCTAAGAAATTTTTAGTTAGAGACTTACCTAAATTGGGATTCCCAATTGATAAAGTGTGTAATCCCTGTCAAAAGGGAAATCAACACAAATATTCTTTCAAACCAAAGAAATAAGTTTCAACTTCTCAACCATTTGAGTTGGTTCACATGGATTTGTTTGGACCATCAAGAGATTCAAGTATAAATGGGAAGTACTATTTTTATGTTCATGTAGATGACTTCTCTAGGTATACTTGGCTATACTCTCTAGCTCACAAAATTGAAGCTTGTTCCTATTTTTTCAAGTATTCCAAGTCTGTAGAAAACCTTAGTGGACTTATGATTAAGACCCTGAGAAGTGATCATGGTAGTGAGTTTGAGAATCATGAATTTGAATCTTACTGCTCACACAATGGCTATAGTCACAGTTCCTTTGCCCCTAGGACACATCAACAAAATGGAGTTTTAGAAAGAAGAAATATCACCCTTCAACAAATTGCAAGGACTATGCTTAATGAGTATAACATACCTATTTATTTTTGGGATGATGCTGTAAATACATCTTGTTATGTTATCAATAGAGTTTAATTAGACATATTCTAAAAGGGACCCCTTATGATCTTTTGAATAATAGGAAGCCTAAGGTTAATTACTTTAGATTTTTTGGTTTCAAAGTATTTATTCTTAATACAAAAGATAATATTGAAAAATTTTCTTCCAAAAGTGATGAAGGAAGTTTCCTGGGTTATTCTATCTCAAGTAAAGCCTATAGAGTGTTCAATAAGAAAAAAATGTGTGGAAGAATCAGTTCATGTAAAATTCGATGAGACTGATCCACATGAGCCTAAAACCTCTATTGAACATCTTGAGGAAGATTTGTCAAATCTGAACTTTAATGATAAGAATAGTGAATCCCCTGTAAAAATATCCAGTTCTGGAAATTTTCCAAAATCTACACCTGCTGATTCTGAACCAACAGACAATAATGAAGAATCTAGTTCAACCCTTCTTAGAAGTATTAGGACTCTCAAGAATCATACTCTAGATGTTGTTGTAGGTGATTTAAATAGAGGAACACAAACTAGAGCTTCTCTAAGAAACCAGGTTGAACATCAAGCTTTTCTTTCATAGCTTGAACCCAAAAATATTAATGATGCTATCAATGATGAATTTTGGGTAAGGGCTATGCAAGAAGAACTAAATCAGTTCGAAAGAAACAAATTTTGGGAATTAGTGGAATGACCTAAGGACACTTTGACCATAGACACTAAATGGGTGTTTAGGAACAAAGTTGATGAGTCTGGAAATATTGTTAGAAACAAAACTAGGCTAGTTGCACAAGGATATAGTCAAGAGAAAGGAATAGACTATGAGGAGACCTTTTCACCTGTAGCTAGATTAGAAGCCATTAGGATACCACTTGCCTATGCAGCTCATCTGAATTTCGAACATTATCAAATGGATGTTAAAAGTGCTTTTCTAAATGGGTATATAGTTGAGGATGTATTTGTTGAACAACCTCCTGGATTTACTAATCCTCATTTTTTTAATCAGGTTTTTAAACTAACTAAATCTTTATATGGATTAAAACAGGCTCCAAGAGAATGGTATGATAGGCTCGGGTCTTTTCTTATTTCAAAAGGTTTTACCAAAGGGATAGCTGATCTCACTCTTTTAATTAAATGGATTTCTAAATATGTCTTGATAGTACAAATTTATGTGGATGATATTATTTTTGGATCTTCTAAAAATTCATTATGTACTGATTTTTCATAAATGACGCAAAATGATTTTGAAAGGAGTTTAATGGGAGAACTCAATTTTTTTCTTGGATTTCATATCTTTAAAAAAAATTGCATTGTTTTTAATCAAAGTACATATACTGATGAAACTAGAGAACCAGTGGATCAAAACAACTATAGAGGTATGATAGGGAGTTTACTCTATCTTACAGCTAGAAGACCTGACATCATGTTTAGTGTATGCATGTGTGCGTGCTTTCAATCCAATACAAAAGAGTCTCATTTAACTATTGTAAAAAGGGTTTTTAAATATCTCAAACATACTCTCAAATTTGGACTCTTTTATCCAAAAGGACAATCATTTGATTTGCTGAGTTATTCTGATTCTGATTTTTCCAGTTTCAAGTTAGATAGAAAAAGAACCTCTGGGACATGTCACATTTTAAGCAAGTCACTAGTATCTTGGTCTAGTAAGAAGCAAAACTCTATTGCATTATCTACTGTCGAAGTTGAGTACATAGCTGCTGGTAGTTGTTGTGCTCAAATTCTGTGGATGAAACACACTTTACTGGACTGTGGATATCAGTTCAAACATGTCTCTATAAAGTGTGACAATACAAGTGCTATTAACATTTTCAAAAAACCAGTATCTCATGCTAGGACAAAGCATATTGATGTGAGACATCACTTTTTGAGGGATCGTTATCAAAAGGGTGATATCACTCTTGAATTCATTGGAACTGAACATCAATTGGTTGATATATTCACAAATCCTTTGAATTATGAGAGGTTAAATTACATAAAACATGAGTTAGGTATGATTAAATTTAGTATAGGAGACCTCACAGTTAGATCTCACAGTTGGACCTCAAAATTAGACCTCACAGTTGGACCTCACAGTTAGAACTCACAGTCGGACCTCACTGTTAGAACTCACTGTTGGATCTCACTGTTAGAACTCACGGTTAGACCTCACTATTATACCTCACCATTGCACCTCAATGGTGTACCTCACTGGTATATCTCACTTTTTGATACCTCAATGTTTGTATTTATTTTTTCCGGAATTCAAACCTTTTTTATTCCTATTTATTATTTCTATTTTATTTTGTTTTAATATCTAAATGATAAAACCAAAGGTGAATAACATATCTCAATCCACATTCCTCTCTCAATCTTGAACCTTGCTCTCGAAATTACTAAACCCTAACCCTTCACTTGAACCCTCAAACCTCCTTCAATCTCAATGGCCAGAACCAAGAGACCCCCGACTATCAACAAGGATGCACCAAGGAAAAATGAGAATTTGATCTGAATCAAGTAGCAATAGTAATACACTGACGGGACCTATCAACCCGCATCTGACCAAAAGATAAATCTTTGCTGAGAAAGAGTTAAGTGAATAATAGCTGCTATCAAGCAAGTCATTAGTACTGAAAGCACTAGATGCCCAAGGATGGACTGAATGTTTTTCCAACAACAATGGACCATACTACCATAAGCATGTGAAATAATTCTATGAATATCTGATGTTCGAAGAGGAAGATGATATACATAAGCTAATATCCAGAGTCAATGGCAATAAAGTCAGCTTCTTGCCTGCTGAGTGGGCTACCTGTTTGAGAGTTACTCATGAAGGATTATATGATTACTACTCTGGAGTGTCTCCTCCAGATAGTGATTTTTTTGAATATGATAAAGTTCTGGAAGAACTGATAGGAAATGGAAAACCAGAAAGATCATTGTAGCTGAGATGAATGGGGAGGATAGGCTTTTGTTCAAATTTATTCAGCATGTAATTAGTCCCAGGAGAGGAGATTTTGCAGTACTAAAGTATCAGGACATATTTCTGATGTACTTACTGAAGCATGGGAAGAATATTAACCTATGTAGGTTACTGATGGCACAATTGGAGGATATGACTAAGACAAGCTCAAAATCCAATGCCCTATTCCATGCCAAGATTATTTCTGTAATGCTAAAGGTAAAGGGTGTGGCTGGAAATAAAGAAGAGATGATAGTGGCCAAGAACAGTGTTTTTATCTCCAAGGTTATTTGAACATTCATGAAAATTAGCTAGAATACCTGGAAGAAGTCATGGGTGAATGATGAAGGAAGGGATATGAAAATTTTGACCCTACTACACATCCAACTAGGCCAAAAGACAGGAGAGATCCAAGCCTGAAGCCTGAAGAGCTAGAAATGGCTTATTCAGATGAGGAGAAAGTTGAAGGTGTTTTGGACCCTGAAAGACAGAACACCCCCATTGACTATGGGAGTGATCCTGATTTTCCTCACATTCCTATAATTATTGTAGCTTTCAGAGCAGCTAGCCCTCCAAAAGATCTGCCAAGAAGAGAGACTGTTCTAAAGGACAGTGATACTAAGACCACTGAAGAAGAAGAAGCATATCATAATATTGTCAAGGACACCTCTCAAGAGGATGAGGCTACCAAGTCATGTTATTTTTCTCATGAGACAGAGGAATCATGTGATAAGGATGATGGTAAGTAGGCTATTGCT
Organism: Viscum album; assembly: GCA_963277665.1. Lineage (NCBI taxonomy): Eukaryota > Viridiplantae > Streptophyta > Magnoliopsida > Santalales > Viscaceae > Viscum > Viscum album. The sequence goes on from OY728135.1 coordinate 1,276,502,850, forward strand.
GAAGCATATGATGAGGACAATGAAGAAGAAGATCTCAGTTTGAGCCCTCTGATTGATAATACAGAAAAGATAGTCTCTAGTTAGGAAAGAGGAGTGGCATCTAATGTCGTTAATATGGAAGTCACTGATGACCCAATGAAGGATGTGACTCACCCCACTGGTGAACCAACAGAGCCAACTGTTGTTGAATCTGCTAGATTTTTAGAGGAGGATGTGGAGTTACCTAGAGCAGAACAAGTAGAGGAGAATACTTAGGAGAGAGATCTAAGTGAGGGGGAGCATCTTGGTTCAGTTAATGTGATGTATGACTTAGAAGTTTGGTCATCAGATCCAGGGAACATGGTACTTGGACTCAATTATGGAGATTCTGATGAGGAAGACCAACCTCAAAGGGATTCTGTTATCCTACCTGAAAGTATTCCAGTAGTTGTGGCTTACAATTTGTCAACCAAGGAGGACCTTGAGTCCTTGAAAGTTGAAATGAAAAAGGCAGTCAGAGAATCAGTGGCAGATTTACAGAATAGCCTTGTTGAAGAGATGAGGAATGTGGAGAAATCCTTCGAGGTATATCTAGGATGTGATGTGTCTATTCTAGTGAAAGAAATGTTGAATGAGGTTAAAGTGTGCCATACTAAAATTGTAAGATGTACAGGAGTTGTGGTTGCTCTGAGACAATCGGTTTCTTCATTGACTTCCATGAGTAGTTCTCAAAACCAAGTGAATGCTGAGATTTGATATATCAAAGAGGTAGTCAAGTAATTTGTTGAAGATTTTGAGGCTTTTAATACATCCGTTAAATAACATATGAACAGTCAGGATACACTTGTTCAAAAGGTGATTGGTAATTTGACTTAGTCTTTCAAAGAGATAGTAGCTTTCCCGGTAAAACCCCTTCCATCTTCTAGCACTTCTGTGACCATTGATCAGATCACAAATGTGATCCAGGAAGAGCTTTCTAAGGCCAGTACTAGAGGTACCTCTGATTCACAGGTAATTGCTACCACTAGGGAAGTCAATAGATATGTTCGTGAACACTTGCAAGTAGCTACTGCCACTCAAGAAGCCATTAAGAATAAGGTAGATTCTTACTTTGAGAAGATCTATACCAAGCACCAAATGACCAATAATTTCATGATTTTGAAAGAGAATATGAAGCTGCCTCTAGTGAATCATGAATTCAGGGAGTAGGTCAGCAAACTGAGAGAATCGACCCCTACTTTGGATAAATTTTCGGAGAATAAAGATGATTTTTTATCTGCTATGGAAATAGGAGGAAGCATCATTATGGATTTCAGAAACCTTCTTCCCCCCTTTCTCCATGTGGAATGCACCCCTGTCATCATCCCTCTTTCCTTACCTGCATCTTGACTGAGTGTTTCTTCTACGATGTCTCCTGCTGAAGCTATCAGAAGACTTACTCCACTGATACCTCAGCGAGCTACCCACTACTGACCCACAGGTGCTTTTGTTGCTGCCCCTCCAGTCATTCCTGTAGCAATTCCTAAACCTGCTGATCCACCAGCTCATCCTCCATCTTCCAAAGGGAATGATCACTTGCTTGAGGCTGATGTGGATTGAGTCTGTTTATGTCTTTTGATAGGGACTATTTATTCTTTTTTGGGTCATGTAATGCACTTTCATTAATACAAGCTTTCTCAATTCTCTCTATTTGTTTTTCTTTTTTCTAATCACAAAGGGGGAGAAATGCAGATATACTGTGCTAATACTGTTCTAATTCTAGATTAATCATGTGATTGGGGAGAAATGTGCTAATATGATCCTATAATCTTTTCTGCATTTCTCTCTGATACCATGTTCCAATATTTTCTGGTTTTATACTCTTATTAATCTCTGATACTTGAGACATTTTTTATCTATGTTTAGTAACTGTATTATATATGATATCTATCTTTAATACATACTAGCATAATTTGTGATTATCAAAAATGGGGAGATTGTTGGACACACCTATTTTGATAATCCCAAATCATGTTTAAATATTGATCATGATATATTAATTCATTTTCTAACTCTTTTTAATCTGTATTTATAATTATTTTATCCTGTCCAATGTATACTCTTAGTCTAATGACTTTGCTGCATCAGCTTACAGTTTACATTTATCTAAATATAAGTTCATTGTTAAAGGCTACTGGTAAGAGCCTTATGTTCAAGGTCACTGTTATAGCTCACTGTTACATGAGGTTACTGATCCTAGAAGGTTACTGTTGAAGATCTACTATCACTAATATAGGCTACCATTAAAAGGTCACTACTATGACAAGGTTTCTATTGGAAGTTCACTATCAGAATCCTTCTAAAATCTTCTGTTGAGAACCTCATTGTTCAAGTCTATATTTGGACATGCCTACTTTTAGTAGAAGGCTACTTCTAGACAACTCCTACTGTCGAGATAGTCGACTCTTGTTCAAATTTTACTGATGGACATACTCCACCATTAATGAAGTTACCTGTTGATTTAGTCTACAGTTGGAAAGGTCACTGTTGAAGTAGTCTGATGTTACAAAGCTTCCATTAGAAGCTTACTGTTGGAGTCTACCGCTGATCAAGCCTACTGATGAAGCTCACAGTTGAATAGCCTACCGATGAAGTCCACAGTTGTAGAGACTACCATTGAAGTCTATTGTGTGACATGCATCTGCTACCAGTCTAATGATATTTTATTCTTTTCTTTACCAATTTTATAAATACTATCATAACAGTCATGTATGGAAAAATTAATGCACATGAAATTATTTAATTTTATTTGAAGGAATATCAAGAGATAGTACGATGTACGAGGAAGAGCACACATAGTTGAAACATTTCTCTAGTCAGCCCCTACTGAACCAAATGGAAAAATATCAGCTAGAAAAGTATACATATATATATATATATATGATTAGAGACAAACATTAATAGAAGACACAGAAACAAGAGATAAGGGTGGACATATTGAATACACAATCTGAAGAAGAACACTCAAGCACTCATTCTGATGAATAGAGAGCTCCACGAAGATCTGTTGAAAGAACCTTTTTCAAGCTATAGTGGTGTGCTGCAAAGAGTTTCAAACCCAAGAAGATGATCATCTCTACATCTGGAAGTCAAAACCTGGATGTTGCGACACTCTGTTTTAGAGGAAACTTGAAGAGAAGGACTAAAACTTCATTTACTTCATTTCAACAAGTCCAGAGCTGATCTACCAACACAACAGATCATTCTAAACTCATCCCTATTATCTTTAGCTCTACTGTGTTTAAATACTTTACATTTGTGAGCAGTTTATATGTGTTACACACACTGAATCTTGTGCTTGAACTGAGGGATACTAAAAATCCTTATACCAAACTCTCTTTACATCTATTTCCCACGAATAACTGTGGAATAATCCTAGTGTGGATTGGTAGTTTATTTTCCCACGTAGAACTGTGGTAGAGGTTAAAAAACCTGGACGGTTTTTGAAAACTGTTGTAAAGCCCGATATAGGCTGTGTATCACCCTTTAATATAATTTCTTGGTGTCAGGTAATCACCAAGTGGAGAGGACTAAGCCTTGACTTAAGACTGAACCTCTTTTTTAAATTTTCGTGTTCATCTTTCATTTACTCTGTTTTACATTTATCCGTTGCTTGTATTTTCAAAGATAGAAATCTGGTTTTACATTCACTCTAATAGTTAGTTCTGGTTAGTGTGTATATCTGATTTTTTTTTAACACCCTGAGCTTCCACGGTACGCTTCTCTTTGAATAATACAGTAGGGTGTGTTGTACGCAACTTCAAGTTCTAACACACACCACGACCAATCAAAGTTGCCGTTGTGAATAGTAATACCTACTTTTTAAAATTTTAGTAATTTTATCTCTTAAAATGGACTTCATTTTTGGATTCTTAGTATCTAATTTAGCCTAAGGTGAAATATTGGTACTTTTCAGATAACTTTTATATTTTGATGAATAGTGAAAATTACTAAATTTTAATTAAAAACAACCTTTTTAATCAAAATAATTATTAGTGATAAATTATGAATTTGAGTGGTTTTAAAGTATATTTAGAATATATTTTTACCATTTAATACAATGTTGGTCACTGAACATAATTTTACAATTAAACCGGACATAAACATGTGTTAATCTTTTGATAGTTATTATCTCTTAAAAACACGCTTTTTGTTTTAACAACAGGATTTAATTTTAAATTAATTTCTGCCACTTCTGGGTTTTGAATTTGGAAAAATGGATTCCATATTTGGAATTAGGATGTTCAAATTGTGTAAATAGGTAACTTTTATTTTTAGACATTTTGAATAATTACTTCAGTAAATATTTTATTTACCATGGTTAAAGGGTACATCTGGTAAATAAGGGTTAAAAAATAATATTATAATAATACTAAATTACCCTAAAACATGTCCTAACCTTTTTAGATGATACATTTCTGACCATGGTCATCTTTGGGTCGATTGTTGGACCCCATGGAGCCACTTGAAAGTAACAATGACACTTTATATTAATTAAGTTAAAATAAATACAAAAATGACATAAGCATATATCTTTTAGAAAAACAATTTTTACATAGGGTTATATAAGTTAGCTTTTTGACTATGAATATTCATTAGAAAGATAAAAATATTTCCTAAATAATTATATTTTATTTATAATTTTTAAACATTAAATAATTTAATTTATTTATGACACAATGATGATGCAGTAATTACCATAATAGTGAACAATTAAAATAATTGATATTATAAATACACAAATAAATATAATTTTAGACTTTTAATGAATTAAACTAATTTTATAGAATAATATGACATATTTGGATTGATTTAATTAACTTTCATCTAAGTAATCATTCTGTTATGATTTTTACGAAAGTCAATTATTGAATAGTGTCAAAATTGACATAAAAGAGTTTTTAAAGGAAATATTATATTATTAATTGATATTAAATTCATAAAAATCTAAGTATCGGACAAGATACATGTATCATGATATTTGTATCATTAATGGACCACTTGGGGGTCTCTTGGATGTATATTGTAATTTTATTAACTATATAATATAAAAATACAAAGTGACATGGTAAGTGTCAAACTAATTAACTAAGTGTTAAAACAAAAAGATAAGGTTAATATAATGACCCAAACCTGTCTAAATTCTATTGGTTGAGTAGTTTTAGACCCATAAACATCTTAACCTTTAAATAATCCACTTTGGATCCATTATAAACCAAATATGAATTTATTATAATATAATATTTCTAGCTTTTCCAAAGGTGGCCCTCACCCCTCTTATAAAAGGACACTCACCCTTTTCATTAATTCACACCTTAAAAGCCTTTTGGTTCGTCCAAAACCAGCCCAAATACTCTCTCAACATCCCTCACTTAATCCTAGAGGCCTTCCATTAGTCAGAAAGCCATCCTAAGGAGCCCTATTTATCAAATCAAAAGGAAGAACCCGAAGAAGAGGTAATGATTTCACCACCCTTTTTCAAGTTCCTTTCTTCTTCCACTTCTTCTTTCTTTGTTATTACCATTCTAAAATAATGAATCCAGTATCTACTATATACTTTAATATTATTATAAATATTGTACAACCATATTCATTATTCTATCCATCCTTTGAATGACATGTCACCATATGTGCGTACGTACAGCTTACCGTCTCCATGTCGTGGTGTAATTGTTATTCAATATATTATTATTTGTATGGGTATAATAATGATTTGTAATTTATGTAAATAATAAATATAACATGATAATGATTATGTATATATGATATACCATCCAATTATATATTATTTTAATATCAAAAGAATGATATTTTCACTCATGCGTACGTACGGATTACCGTCTCCACGACGCGATGAGATTCATTTCCAAGTTCACCGTTCATTGACGATTATAAAAATATATATTACTAATAAGTATGTAATATATGACATAATAATACTACTGGATATATATATATATATAAGTATTTATGTACTTACATATATCTTATTCACTTACTTCCGTTCAATACTATATGAAAACAGAAACAGCGTTTATGCGTACGTACAGACTACTGTCTCCATAAACGGTGTTTTCCATTTCATATATATGTCTATTATACATATTTATATTCTAAATATATATGATATATTTATCATGTTTTATATTCTGTAAGTATTTAAATCATGATCTAAGTGATACAACCAGGAGTGACAAGTTAAAACACGTATGATAAAGAAAGTGATTATTACCCGAAATGTTAACTTAACATGGAAATTATTATTAAATGGGTAATATAAAGTCATAAATGAATTATGTATGATATCATAAATATTAATATGGTTCTGATATAATTTAATAACATACTATGATCTTCATACAGGAGGTTAAATGTACCCTCGACTAAAGGAAAGTGCAAGGTAAGCGGTTTTCATCTCACTCCTTATTCCTGTGAGATTCATGCCATACTGCCACTATTACCTTTTGTGTGGTGTATATACTGTCTATAATTGTATTCTTTGTGTAATAAAATTTAATTTATGTGCATTTACATATTCATTGTATGATACCTCTTTCATGGGGTGTATGTTTCGTATGTTACCAAATTGGTAAGGGTTTATTTCACAATCTCTTCATTGTCCGAGGTTGTTTAAATGTAATTATCTTCTGGGACCTCTTTATCATCCACATCCATGTTTCAAAAAAATGTCCTTCAAAACATTTTTACTATTTAATAGACAATGGGTTAAAGTCATTTATACCCTTATTTGACTTTATATGTTTTTAAAAGAAATCTTTCCAACGTTTTCGAAACAAGTTACTTTATAACCTTTTCGAAAAAATTATGGTAAGAATGACTTTTTTAACTTATATGGCGGGTGCGGTTATTCTCCGCCGTTATTACACCTTTGAAGCTTCCTTCACAAGATTATAAAGATATTTTCAAAATAAAGGTTTTCTATATAATTATGCGACTTTTAAATGATTTCAAAAAAAGAGATATTTCTATCAAATAGTATTGATTTCATCTTTGTCAATATACTTTGATAAATTTTAAACTTTTTTCAAGTTGATTTATTATGATACAAATCATCCATATTGTATTTAAGGTTTTGTGATATTTTTTACTATGGATGAGTTATTTTTATGCCATTAATGGTTTATGATTAAAGTTTTGACATTTTGTATGTTAGTTTTAATACGAATGTTATTGTTATATTTTATCCTCTTCTTAAGATGAATGTGTTGGACTAGTATGTTTCGGGTTGGGGGCCGGTAAAAGTAAGCCCTCCGGGTTGGTTTCCGGTTATTAGAGGCACTCCAGGTTGGTGTCCGGTTATTAGAGGCACTCCGGGTTGGTGTTCAGTTATTAGAGGCACTCGGGGGTGGAGTCCGCTTACAGAGGCTCTCCGGGTTGGATTCCAGTTATAGTTATCCCTTAGGTCTTGGCACGAGGCCTCGACATAGAAATTAAAGTTCGGCATCATGCATTCCATAATTAAGAAAGTGGTTAGTGATATTTCATGTGATTATTTGATTAGTATAATATCCATGTGAATAAGTAAATGGAATTATTTCATTTTATTTCTGCCATATTATGCTGAATTTCAAGTTTAAAAGGATTTTGTTTTAGTTTTATACATTGCCTTAAATGTTTATGCTTATTTTTGAAACATTCTGTTGTATTGCTTACCCTTACTGAGCATTTGAGCTCACCACTTTCTATATTTTATTTTTCCCAGGATTCCAAGAAGTGTAATGTGATTGATATGCAGGGTTAAGCCAAGGGAATAATGGCATTCATAAAGATTATTTATGTTGTTTTGTATGTCTTAAAGTGCAAATGTAACATTCATGTATGTGATCTATTTTTCCAAGACTGCTAAACTGATCGGTCCTTCGAGACTGGATTCCTTGTAATCATGCCAATGTATTAGAATAATGCACCGACTCTGGGTAACTGGGTTCGGGGCGTTATATGTTTAGTAAACATGTTTCAAAAGTCAAATTAGTTCCCATACTGATTCAACTAAGGAGTAATCAACCTTTCAGAAACATATAGAACAATAAGTCACTTATATCTCTACTGCCTTAATTGACTAGGCTATTTTAATTTGGGGGATTTTAATCCTAAAATTTTTGAAAAGAAATTTTAATTGGAACTCAATTCACCCCCCTCCCCTCTTGAGTATCCACTCCGACCAACATTGTGAAATCAAAATGGCCCAACAGATGATAACCCAATCATTTTTTTATTTTATAACACATTCATGGTGGATTTGGTTTGAACCGATAGTTTATTGTGGGGGGTTTGTTTTTTACACACTCACTAACATATGGTCACCATTATTTTCTTTAATGGAATCTCCAAATTCTCCTTATATCCATAATAGGGTATATACATTATTTCCCAAGGTAGTTATTCAATTAGGGTTTTAGAACCTATGATTCTTATGGGCTTGTATTTATTGAGAGGGGGGGAGGTTGGGCTCATCACACCCTTTTGGGTGGAATTGTTACCTACTTTGAGGAATTCTTATATATTTTTGATACATTTGAGAATATATTCTAAGATAGATATCACACTATTTACCCTAAAAAAAATTATATTTTAAGTCTATTTTACATATAAAATAAAGGGGTTATCTTATTATTGAATCTAGATGTATGTATCTGAGGTTCTCCATCCATTTCACAATAATGAATTTCTTCTTATACGATGAATCCATATAGTCAAGCACTCAAAAAATTTATTCCATGAAGGGAGGCATTTAATATTACAATGAGAGTATTGAGATATTATGAGGCATCCTACCTATCCTATTTATTGTAGGAATAAAAACCACATAGTCTGTTAAACCCATGTTGTTTAGCATCATGTAGAGAAGGCGTATACATATGCACTAAGGCACATGATTTTTGAGCATGAGTATTGAGGAGACATCTTACTTGTCTTAGTTATGGTATGAAACAGAGTTATCATATTTTTATCATGACCATTGGATTGGATCTTATATAGATTCCTTTATATGAGGGAAATTTATATCATGCCACTCAGTAGGGATAGTAAACCAAGATTTCCATTTCTATTTGAGATTGATGAAACCAATGATGTGTTCATTGTAGCTCTCTAAGCTTATCTAAGCTATGATAGATGTGAGAAACAATGGATATAAAGTAATTAGTCTCATTTCATATGTATGTGGGAATTATGTATTGGGACTTCCCTTGGTATGTTTTAATATATATCTTGGACCATAGAAAAGCATCCTACGAACCCCGGTTATTGCAGGAATCAGAGTTATCATAGTTCTATCACACCCTTAGGACTAGACCCAATGTATAAACACTTATACAAGGGATATTTATATCATTCCACTCATTATGGCTTACATACTATGATTTCCTTAGATGTTGGAGATTCATGATGCCAATTTTTTGTTCACTACAGCTCTTTAATCCCACATGAGCTATGCTCAGTGTGAGAAACAAGGTATACAAAGTGATTAGACTTATTGAATATAGATGTGGAACTTATGTACTAGGACCTCCCTTGGTGTGTTTTAATATGGACCATATACCTCAAGGAGGAATTATACATACCCTAGTTATGGTAGGAATCAAACTCCTTGTATCTCAGTTGTTTACTTGGTCCACTGAGTGATGAGGTAGAATGATTAACCCATAGGATTGATTGGGTACCAATGGTTGAAATTTTGGAGATATGGAGGGAATTTTTCTATGATTGATTCAAATTTGAAATCAATATCAGACCATATAAAGGCACCATACATTTCATGGTGACGGAACGAATTATAGTCTTTGTAGTATAATGGATTAATCAGTCCACCGAGGGATCAAGTCGAACGACAATCCCATGGTAATGATTAGGTCTCGATGGATTAAATTTCAAATATTTTATGGGACTTACACTATGGTGTATTTCCATTTGAGTTTACTAATAGGTATTTGGAAGGCATCCTATGTATCTTGGTTATGGCATGAATTAGTGTCATAATTGTTCAAATGATCTGGGCTTACACACTGACATTTCCTTTTAATGTAGGATGTATCATATTATTCCACTAGTTGGGGATTACACACTCACATTTCTATCATATTGATTGAGGCTTTTGGTGAAAATGATATTATTATTGAAACTCCCAAAACCCACATGAGCTATGCTCGGTGTGAGAAACAAGGGATGAAAAATGATAAGTCTCACTACTTATGGATGTGTGATATATGTACTAAGACTCCCCTTTATATTTTTAATATATATATTATGTCGCGAAGAGTTTTCCTACATATCCCGATTATGGAATGAATCAAATTCATCATAGTTCCCTTCCTTATGGCTTACAAACTGAGGTTTCCCTTTTAATGCTGGACTTACAGGCCAAAGGTGGATAAAATTATCAAACCCCAGGATTTCTGAGGATTTGGCTTTCTTGTATACCTAATATGCATTAATTGTCTGCTCATCATTCCATTATTATATTCTTAACACAATAGATGGTGTCTTCCTGACAGGTATAAAGGAAATTACATGATCTAGTTGACTTTTCTGAGGGGTTTTGCATAGTTGGGATGTATTTCCAGAGGTTATCTCTTGATCTATACTGACTTTTCTAGAGGAAATCACAAGACAAGTTTGTTTGATCCTGGATTCCATCATTTGATCCTGTCTAACATGCCGAGAGGGATTTTCATGATCTGACTAACGTGCCCCTGGTGTCATTTCAAGATTTGGTTGGCACTTCTGTAGGGCGCCATGAGAGTCAATGTGACATATTTTGGAGGATGCCTCTTGTCCCAACTAACTTTTCAATAGGTAATCACCAGACCTAGGTGGTATGACCATAGGACGTCGCAAGATCTAATTTTCATGTTTGGGTGCTATCACGAGACTCATCTCAAGTGTACGAGTGTCGTCATTTGATTTAGGAAACATGTCTGACGGACACTATATGGTTTGGTTTTAGAGCTCGGAGGGCTTTACAAGAATGGGGTGTCATGCCTGTGGGGCACCATGAGACTTTATTCAATGCATCTATAGGACTTTTCATGATTCAAATAGTATACCAATGGATCCTTGAGATATCCAGGAGACATGTCTTAGTAATGTCATGTGTCCTGGACAGTTCATGCAAAGTTCATGAGTATTGGTGTATATGTCCTTCAAAATGTCTCTAATTTTTATTCTTTTATCTAAAATTTTATTTTGAATGCCTTATATTTGTTCATTATTTTCTTTTTTTAAGTCTAACATTATTTGTAAAAGGAGTGGGATGTTCTTTATGAGTATTAACAGAGTTCCTTCATGTGATCTATAGTGATCACCTGAAGTGATTATACATGTTTCATGATCACTATAGATTTTCTTCAGATCTTACCTGATGGAAAAATTCCTAGTCTCAAGAATAGACACTCTAAGGAATAAACTATGGTGTTGATGTTTTGGTGAATCTAGATGAAAAAAGTCCTAAATTCATTTACAGTGTAGTGGGGAATTTTTTATGTTGGGTAGGAGGATTTATAGGCCTCTCTGTATGGATTGTTTTCCGCTTTTCATGGAGCGTATCATGAAAATATAGTATGGAGTTTCCAGAAGTCTTCAATGTCATGCACTCTATGAATTCCCATTGTATTTCATTTTGAGGTCATCACATGATTTTTGGGGACCACAAGACCATCCCATCAATGCTTCCTTCATTGGATTATTTCCAAATAAAGGGGTGTTTTTTAAATCATGAGAACATGATAAGGTACTTCCATATTGTCATACTAACATGTCCATGGACTTTCAGAAGATTAGGGAAACTATTGAAAGACCTTAATGTTAATCTTAGTGTTTTTTTTAGAATCTTTTACGATACAACGATGGCTCGTCAAGGGGGCCTCTGTGAAATTAGGTTGTCTTTTCAATGGGTCTTAGGAGACCTTGTTGCCGACATCATTAGTGAGTCACATGAGTTTTACAACCAAGATAGGATCCCAAATTTCATTCTTTTAAATCCTTTGTTTATTTTATAATGGTTAGGGATCTTTTGAGGTTGTATGAGTGTTGTCTAAGACAACCACTTTACCTTTTGGTGATGCATTGGGTGAATAACAATGGTCCTATGGGGATGTACGATCATTTCATGGACAATTCCATCTACGATTCCATATGGATCCAAATGGGTGATTTTGATGTTACCTATACATACTTGAGTCTCTTTATAAGATGATGATAACATGTCAGCAATATTTCATGAGATGAGGCAGATGCGTCGCTGGTGGTCTTACGATGTATTTTGGATCATTAGGGGAGCATCAAAGGATGTTTATGACTGCAAGAGGTTCCAAAATCATCCCCATTATTTTATTTTATAATGGTTATGGATCCTTTAAGTTTTCATGAGTTTTGTTAAGGAACATCATTCTCCCTTCCAGTGATGCATCATAAGATGTTTAGAATAGCAATAGTCTCCCGTATTTTGGATATTTTAATCCTATTTTCCAAAGTTTTTTGTATGTTTTGTTAGGAATCCATTAGTTGAAAATTTTTGTGGCATAGGGGAGCTGATCTGGATATCGTTGAATAATATTTGGTTTTATAGGTTTCCTTTGGAAGATTATAAGTATTGGTCAATGAGGATATGTGGGATATTTTCAGGTTATGCACCACATGTGACCATCTGCATGACCTTCTTCTGGTTATGTGATCATGTGTCCCCTTGGTATTCACATGATATGCTTGATCCTGGACACCTTATTCGTACTTTTCTTTGTGGAGAAAATAATACTCATATTTTTTTATTCCTGCCATTTTGAATTTTTTGATGCTCATTTGGCAGGCATCAACACCCTTTAAGAGTAAAAATTCATTATCATGGTTAAGCATCAAATAGGTTAGCTAAGGGGTTAACCCAAAAGAAAAGGCTTATAACACTACTTAATCTTATCAAAATTTTATATTATGATGGAATTTAAATGAAATTTTACATTAAATTTCAATCTATTTCCATTTGGAATCATTTCCTTTGATAATTACAATTATATTTTAAACTATTAATTAATTCGAAGAGTGCCCATCCATTCAATTATAAAAGGGGAACCTATTCTACTCTCTTTATCTCTCATTTCGCGCCTTATATCGAAAAAAATAATTAAAATAATTCCTTTTTATGTTCCTTATACAAATTATAGATATTCTATTCTTTCCAAAATATAATCTTTTAAGGCTTATAGTATAAACCGAAATAAGTTTTTCAACAAAGAGGTATAACTCTTGACCGATCATTTTGATTTTATTTATTCTTATACCTACTTTAAATCCCTGGTTTGTATTCCAAAATAATTTATTTGTAATCTTAAATATTGTTAATTATTATTATAATAATGTAATAACCATTATACTCCTCTCGGTATTTAGGAAAATAATAATTTTGTTTGTGCGTACGTGTGGACTACTACCTCCATGGTGAGTTTTGATTCATTTTATATTTAGAATATACCTATATTTTAAGAAGGATATTTTTAATGAATATATAAAATATTTATGATATAAAACTGATACTATAATGGTGAATTATGATTTACCTTTCTTTTGATCCATCCATCTAAAATTGAAACTAATGTTTATGTGTATTATAAGTAAATAAGGTATGGTATTGTATATATAATTAAAGTTCTATAATAGATGTATAAGTAATCTATATTTATTATATAGAATGTTCAAATATGTACAAATTGAGACAATTCATGTGGCTAGGGATATATTTTTCAATTACATTTTAATAGGGATAGTTTACGCATAAATTGTAATTGAGGGGATTTTATGTTACTTATATAATAAATACATTTAATTTTTATTCTCATATGGTTATTTATAGGGAAAAAATATTTTCCTTTCATTGTTTTATGTTAAGTACTCAAGAGACCGAATGAATGTTATTATGGAACATGGACTCTGTTTTACTATTTAGTTATGAATTGTTTCATCCATGTCCATGATTTCATTAAAATGTTTTTAATATTGTTTTTGATTACTCTCCCATGAATTTTAAATTATATTTTTACCCATGTTTTATTTATTTTAAATTTTTTTCAAATGAATATTCCTATTTTTTTCTAAACGAGGTACTTTTTACCAAAAGAGAAAATGGAATCTTCATTTTAATATACATGACTTGAACTGAATATACATCCCTTATGATTACTTGGTGTTTTGAATCTTCATTTATAATATTACATGGTTCTATTAAATGAATCTTTTTTCATAAAAATTTCCAAAATATTTTCATTTTAAATAAGTGATTTTAAAATGGAAAGGGTATTTTCTATAAAAAATTATTCTATTGATATTTTAATGTAATTTTCATCTTTGATAAACTATTTTGATGTTAATTACGATTTTATGGGAATATGATCATATAATATAATTTTATTCTTTCTCCAAGTGTTTTTAATATTATGATAATTATATTATTACATGCTCAATCCTTTTTTTCATTTTCAAAATATCACTTTTGGGTGAGTGGAAACCTCAAAAAGACAAAAAACCAAACCTCAACATCACCCGCTTAAACGATTCAAACAAAAAGCCACATTCAAATTTTAAAATTGAAATTTTTAAATTGAAAACCTCAGAATGAGGGAAAACTATGTCGTCCGAGAAACCAAACATCGAGGTAAGCCACATCACTGGGCCTCGATCATCACATTGCCAGCCAAATCATTCCATCAATGTCGCCGTCGAACCATCATCACATCACTGCCATCATAGACATCAACGGCTCCTCACTGTCGGCTAATAAGAATCCATCATCGCCATTGAGGAAAGCCATCATCACCATTGTCGACACACAAAAACCCACCATCATCGTTATTTTCATGGTCACCACTCTACTAGAGATGGCCCGGGAGAAGACACTTCCTTGTCGATGAACCTCCCGGAGCAGACCAGTAGAAAAAATACCCAACCACAAAAATCACCACCTGCTCCACAGGCCAAATAGGGAACATCAAGGATTCAAAACAAACAAACCACAAGATGAAACCATCGAAAAATCAATCCAAAACAGAAAACAGAAATGAAACTTCATCCATGATGTAAGCACCATGAAATCAACCCAGCAGAACCAAATACCATAAAATCTTCACCTTCATCACCGCACACCAAATTATCAAAAATGAAAATCATTGGAAACAATGATGTTGCCTGAAGAAGGACCCAGTCCACTGCCAACCCACCAAATCAAAACCAAAAAATTGAGAGAAATAATCACCTCAACGAACAAAAACCTTCAAGAGTCAAGAAATAGGCCCAGCCGCAACCTTCAGAACCGCACCTGAAGACCAAATCTACCAAAAGAACTCCCAAACATTGCGAAAAGCCAACACCCCCAAATCGCTGCATCAGAAACCCACACTCTGGTCCGTATCACACTGCTTTGGAAACCCTAGCCGAAACCTGAGGCTAGAGTGAGATGAAGGCCAAGCGACGATGTTGTACACCGCGGGTGAAAACGAGTCCTTACGACACCGCCACTGGGAGAACTGCATCGCAAGCGCGCTGAGAGGATTTCCGAGGGGAAGATAGGCTTACCGGGGATAGGTTGTCTTGGAATTATATATCCCTATAATGTATGGGGTAATGTTTTATATCTCATGAGATAAATATGGGAAACAAGTCGATATTATTGATCCACAATAGGAAAAAAGTTAATGTTTTTGATCCACTATGGGAAATAGGTGACTATGATCGATCCATTATGATATGGGAAAGATGTTTTGATTCTTAATACACTTTTAATTGATGGTATTATATGAAATGGTTTCTAATCCTATGATAGTTTCATAATTCTATCACATCATTTCGATATTAACTTATGGATTTTGATTAATTATATTGTTGTCTCACTCTTATGAATCTTTTATTTTGAAATGATAAGGTTTTATTCCATGACTCATATATAAAATATATGATTGAAATGGTGTGAAATTTTAAAGTTATGTTAATTATTTTAAAACCTAATTCTTAATAAATTCTTTAATATGATCATATATTGATATCTTCCATGTTTTCCATTATTAATCATCTAATCTCATTGTTTCTTGTGATTAATTTACCTAGGTTGTGAAGAAAGGTTTTATGTAGGGTATTTCAATAAGGATAAAATATTGTAATAAATTTTCAAGATATGTGTGGATGGTGATTTTTTTAGAAATTAATGTTAAAAATAAGTAATATTGCTTATCATTTCCAAAAAACATGTTATAAATATCATAATTATATATTAAATTCATTATTAATACTATACTTATTGGTATTTTATGGAAAATGAATTATATTTTTTTGTATTGGTGGTCGTCATCATAAAATCACGATCGACATTTTCAATTTTCTTAGGGTGGGGGGGAGAGGTGGTTAATGTTTATTAAAAAATTATAGAAACATTAAGTTTACTGAAAATACTTAATTCATCATATAACACTGGGAAAATTAGATTTTTAGTGGATTGAGAAAAGAAATTATGTTAGTGAAATGGTTGAACTTAAGTTGAGAACTTTGGGTTTCACTTATAAGATTACATATAAAGTAAAGCCTTATGATAATCTCATATTACTAGAATATTAAAAGATAAAAATATTAATCCAATAGAAGGAAATATTTTACAGTTTCTATTAGATACTAAATTCATAGATTGGTACTTAAGAGGTGATGATAGCCCCCATTCATTAGTGGTGAGAATGAGATTTTTGTAAATAGTTCAACTTAATAAAAAGGGAGAAACTTATAAACAAGTAAAGTTGCTTAACAATACCGAATAATATAGTTTTGGGTCAAATAATGTTGATAATACATCAACCACTCAATTGTAAACATGTTTTTAACATTTTTGAATCTCTTTATCTCTTATATAATTACTTATTCAATTTATGTTTTTATAGTGGCAAGAAATTTTTCTCTAAGGAAACTTAATCATTTTACCTAAATATATTGTGATACTCATTAGATAATTTGGAACCATTTAATATAAATTTTAAATTCATTTCTTTTGATTAGATTTTTAAAATTTTTAGATATATATTTGACATAGAAATTTATATTGTATTAAAATAAATTTTGAGTAAAATATTACATGAGATTTAAAACATAAAATATAAGATTTTAGATGATAATAAAAAAAATTCAATTATAAAATAAATTTCATGTCAATAAAATTATTTTATAAATTTATAATTCATAATTATATACCAAAAATTTTATAAAATCAACAATATTGGTATATTTTACTATTCACCTAAAAATCAATTTTTTAAAAAATGTCATAAATTTATAATAAGATAAATTGGACATAATAAATATAAAAATGAAATTTATTTATTCATATTAAATTTCTATAAATTATGAATTTATCTTGTTAATGAAAATATTAGATATAATGAAAAATTCTTTTTATAAGAAAATAACTATTTTGCATATTAACCACTCTTCAATATTTCTTATCATTTTCTAATTAAATTATAATTAAATAATTATTCATATAAACTATATTTTATCACAATTATTTTCAATCATTCTATAATAGAAATACATTTCTCATAAAAAGGTAATATTTTGAAAAATACATTTCTACGAATAAAATTATCAAGTTAATTTTATTCTCTATATCTATTAAATTCAATAGGTATTAAAGGTAACAATTATATTATGTTCTATAAAAATTATATAAATTGGATACTACTATTCATTCTCTATAATTTAATAGAAATGATTTAAGGGAAATAAATAATATTTATATTTTTTTTAAATATAATTTTGTTTGATTTATATTGGGTTTTGTGTGTAGATAAATCAACTGAACATGTAGTCTTATTTAAGGAAATCATGTATTAAAATCCTAGGGTGGTATAATAGTTTTATTGATTCATCATATTTAGATATGTTTCCATATTGTATACATATTAAACTTAATCATATATATTTTCGATATTGAATAGAGGAGAACGAGATATAAACAAAAAAGTATTCATCCAAATTTGAAAATAATAGTGAAATGTAATTTTAGAATAGAATAATATTACAAGAATTATTTATGGTTAGTTTTTCATATTTTAAATTTTAATGTGGATAACCAAAATGAAAAACTCTTCCTGTTGTATCATTATATTATTTCATGGTTTCTAAAGTTGAGTTCAATATAATTCATGATATTATAAATATCTGAACAAATGAATTGAAGGTTTTCTGGCCATTATTATGAAAAAGTATCTCTATAATTTCTCACACTAAAACATATAATATATTAAATTTCATTATTAATTAATGATGAAATATTTTAAAGTAATCAGATTTTAGGATAAAATCCATTAGGTTATAATGATTTTGGTCCTGGAAAATTATTCCTAGAAATGTAAACTTTTAGTCAATAATATTAAATATGGAAAATAGATTCGGTTCAGGAATTAATTTGAAATTAATTACATCATAGTTTTGAAACTACGTCATAATATATTTCTGGAGATTTCATATTTCACCATGTAATAATTATTAACCCTTATGTTCATATTTTCAATTGAAATGGTGTAATAAATTATATTAAAATAATATTCATCATATTGTAGGTGTTATAAGATATATATTGATTTAAAATAACTTTCTTATATTTATATTGATTTCAAAATATGTTTTTACCTATTATTTTAAAACTTTATTTTGACTAGATGTTAATCCATAATTATCAATGATGTGACATTATTTTGATACATTATAATTTATTGAGAATTTTTTTTATGATGAGAGAGATATATCAAAAAAATAAATTATGAATTCTAAAGATAAAGTGGTCATTTAAAATAGAATAATAAGATGTAAATATCATTGAAAATTTATTTTTACTTAACGAGGATAGAATGAGAACATTATATCTTTTCCCATGCCCATTTTTATCATTATTTTAATTGTAATGCCTATTTCATCATGTATGGATTCCTCGAATTCTCTAAAATCTATATTAAATCTTCATAAATTATAAGAAAAAAATTATGAATTGTGGGATACAATACACCAATAACCAAAAGGTTTCCACAAAAAAGTTCTTTAAATATTATAAAAATTTGTTCAATTCATGTGCATTTATTTCTCACATGTTATCTCCCAGAAATTTATAATCCCTAATTATGATTCTGGTAATGTCCCAGCTTTTCAAAGAGGTATGAAATTTTAATTTACTATTGAAAACCTATTTTTTATGTTATTATAGACTATAATATCTAGGAAGAGCACCAGGAGTTTATATGGATCATTTAGAGCCCAGAACTCTGAAACTTGAAAGGGTGGGATGGGCCGCATGGTTAAAACACGACTAGTACTAACCATGTACCTTAACCATGAGGGTAGTCAGTTTGTAAAAGGAGGACACACAGTTACTCTAAAACCACTTGGTCTGGCACCCATTACCATTTGACATTTCTTAGACAAGCCATAGATCCATTTATCATGGGTTGTGCATGGTTAGTCAAACCAAGAAGACCTCTCATGCGAGGGGGGTTCCCTGGATAGTAGATGTTGCACAATTGGCACACTACTTGGAAAACCATGCGTCCAAACCATGTGACCCCAAATTTCAAAGGGTAAATTAATTTTATGTCCCTATTTGGTTTTAATTGATCAAAACCCTTCTTTCAGTCTTTTTTTCAGTGGACTGCATGCAGGGGGCTCTACTTCTTTTCCTTGGTAGGGATTTTCATTCCTCATCTTTCCATCAATAGTTTCCTTTGTCATTAAATGAGTTGGAAAGCTAATAGTAAGATCTATACTTACCTTCATTATTTTACAATTTTCTCTTGTCCTCTATAAAAGTTTTGGTGCAACCTCATTGGCCCTATTTTTAGGTCATTCGACGATTTTTCCTATATATCCCTTTATAGATCAATTCAATGACCAACACTGGATGAGGAGAGAACTAAGAACATAAGGTTGGTGGTCTAGATTCATTCCCTCGTGTTTAGATGAAATTATATGGTGTGTCATTTGTTTTGTAAATATGACCTTCCAATGATTCCCCTAGCATGCTTAGTAAATTAATTTAAATGGTTTATCGTGATTAATGTGATATTAGCTAGTAGAAAATCACACCGTATGTCATTTTCTTTAACATGGACCACACCTATGGGTGTTCCCTTTCATGATAACCTTTTTTTCTTATACCTTAATTTTGGTTAAACACTTCTTGAGGTTCTTTTACTTTGTAAAAAATTCCTTGGATTAATGAATTGAATTAAGATAAATTGTAGGCCAAGAGATAGACCCCTACCCTTCATGCCATAATTAAATTTATTGATTATGTGTTAAGGACCACTAGATTAAAGAACCATAAAATAGATTCCTAAAATAATTAAATTAATTTTGGTGGCTAATAATATACCCCATACCCATGCCAATAATGATACTCAGATACTTATGGGGTTCCTTGGAAGGGCTCCTCAGGATTTATAATTAGAACTTATATATGGATTGTATACATGCCAAGAGCGATACTAGTTATGCCTGGGATGGGATCACTATACATTTACTTTACCTCTATGTAGGGGATACTAGTAACCATGAGGACAAACCATGGATGGGATCTATGAATATATTTCCAAAACAATTCAAGGGGATTACTCGGTACCCTATGTGAGATACAAGGGATGTGCTCAGAGGGTTGTTTACACGCCATGCCAAGAGTGATACTTCGAATTCCAATTAAGGATCTCCTTTGACAGACTCTTATAGTATTATGTTTTTATAGTTCCATAGGAGTGATACTTTTGTTTCCTTCAGGATCACTTTGGATGGGATGAGGTTTTCTCTTCTTAAATTGTAAAGTTAACATTTAAATTAAATAACAAGGATGCATAACTGAAATTTCAAGGATGTTTCTACTAAGCTAGATCACATGCTTGGGGGTAGTCCACTACTTGATGCTTATTTATGATGACCATTTTACCATATTTCATACTTTCAAAAGTTACCTCATTTAGAGACATCCGACATAGGCCGATATATGAAGATTTGAATGGCAATTCCAAGATAGACTTTATCTGATGTATTTAATTATTTCTTTATTACTTTGAATTTATATTTATTGGCACACTTCCCATTTTGTATGTACTGATTGGATTGGTCTAGAAACCATTGGTGGTGACCTAATGAGTATATCTCACACCCTTATTGGGCCACTCATGGTACCTAAGTAGACAGCATGGTTACATGTATAGATTAAATGTAGCATCTATATTCTAATTCTTGGTTCTGAGTTCTAGTATGGAGTACGAGTACAGAATATTGAGCCTATGATTTTGATGTTATTAATGGTCATCCTTGACCTTTTTGTGTGTTTTTGTACAACAGGTGTTATATTCCTATTACCATATACCATATGTATCTATTTTTGTATAGCTTCAATATCATCATCATCATTTTGGATCTATTTTAATTCATCTTATACCTATCTTTTATTTATCATGGATGATTTATATCTACTTTTCTGTTGCTGCATGTTTTACCTATTTATGATGCTTATCTATATTGATTACTGTGGTGCTCTACTCTGACCCAAGGGGGAATAGTCTCCCCACTAACACAACCTATCCCTCGCTATTAGTCAAAACCCTATGGAATTTGGGGAGGCATTCTTAAGGTCATGTGGCTAACTATCTTAGGGAATCACTTTGTTGAATCCAAAGTGGGAGACTATAAAGTGGTATTAGATCCACTATTTTTCATTTATTTTATTCATTTTGGGATTTATATTGGATACTAGGAACAATATGAATTTGGTAATGATCTTGTGCCTATGAGGAGTTAACCAATGTATAGGGGAAATCCAAATTACCTATGATGGTTAATTCTATTATTAGTTGCACTTCTTATAGTTTTATAGATTTAATCAGTGGGTGACACACCTATTTGTGTCATTAATATTGTTCATATTATCATAATGCAATTTCTTGTTCCCTATCATGATGATATGAGGGCGTGTCAATTCATTTATAATACTAGGCACCATCGGACCTGAACGACATGCATTATTCCATTCCATATCTTTATTTCTATGTGAATTATTGGTATTTCATGTTCTTTATGTGTTTTAATTTATTGTTATATATTTAAATGTGCTAAAAAATTAGTAGGGTTAAAATAATTGGATTATTTAATGTTCCTAAATCTATATAAATTGTTTTTTCTATATAGATTGATGATGACACCATAACTACCCAATTATGACAATTTTGAACCCTGAACCACTAGTTATATGGGATGAAATACCAGTGATATGATTGATGAATTCCAATAACAATTTATGAAGAAAGTAGTTCTATAAATTTATACTGGTAGTTTATTAAATAATGTCATTATTCATGACTTGTTACATCTAGATATTGGATGTATAGGTTAATTCAAAGTTACTTGGAAATCCAAATGCAGTTTATAAAGTGTATGGACCATTATAAGTTCAAATTCGTAATGTAATTAACAATATTTACATGTTTATATCCAAATAAATAAGAATAAAATTAAATAAGTTAAATTTTTAGATGAAAATTTTACCATTATATGGGGATTCCAATTTCAAATT
This sequence comes from Viscum album, assembly GCA_963277665.1. Classification (NCBI taxonomy): domain Eukaryota; kingdom Viridiplantae; phylum Streptophyta; class Magnoliopsida; order Santalales; family Viscaceae; genus Viscum; species Viscum album. Next base: position 1,276,525,465 of record OY728135.1, read on the forward strand.
AAAGGGTTTTTTCTTCTATACCTTACTATTAACACTCCATATATCAGAACCTCTATATGAGACCTCGACCATAACATGGACTTAGTATTGGGAAGTAGGTTGTGTCACCTTAGGTCTATTATAATCTCTTTCTTCATCTAGTCATAGCTACATGAGAAGGCTAACGGTTTTGACTCATTATAGGAAGGTTATGTACCTATATTTTCCTACTTTTGAATTTTTTTCTTCTGATAATTTTTATCCAAGGTATGAATTTTGAAAAAATATGAACAATTTCACTTCAATTCCCTCAAGTTGTATACCAATAAGGTGGAGATGACCATCCTCTCGAGGTGTTCGTCCTTATGCCACTAATAGTACCTCATATAGTGACACCTGAGGCACCTCTTGTTGATCTTCCACTGGGTTTTGATGGTTAGTTTAGAGACAGATTCTTTTTCTTTATGTATTCTATGTAGGGTTCTCTCTGACATGCATCTAAAATGGTGGAGCTAACCCAATAGTTCTAGTAGTAACATCCTCCCAAATTCTTAGGGGGATGGTTGACCTCATTTTGATGAATCTTAGATAGATTTCATGTTATCGATCATTGAGATTTTAGTAATTCCTCTATAGTGTAGGGTCAATATCACTACCTACATGCTATTTGATTCTTCAAAATTTTGGTGTGATTTCAATACAAAGGTCGTACGTCTTCAGTTTATGGTCAGGGATGGCTTCAAAATAGTCTTATATGACTACAACTTCCCCAAGACATTGCGAGTATATTTTTGTGAGAGTTTATGAACCTACAGTAGGGTGCTATGACTGTGATAGTATAACGACCCATACTTTAAATACATTGTTAATACTTCAAAATTGAAGCATACTTATTACAACATATAACAAAACCACGAAAGGACTGTATAGGTATAGTGTCTTTAGAAACTGGGAAACATAAACAACTGGTTCATAAAATGTCTACACTGTCTCCCATTTATTTCATCATATCTATAGTCCCTTTTGGCATATCTTACTTATTAACCTTCTTCCTGGCCTGGGGAAAGAAAAAATACAAAAGGGTGAGCTCAAATGCTCAGTAAGGGTAAACAAAATAAATATCAATCACATCATATACATAAGCACATAACTTTTGGAAATCTTAACCTGCAAAATAGATCATAATTTCATAACATGGGATAAATCATGGCAATGAAATGTAATCACAATAATCATAACATAAAACATGAAACTTTGTGGAATACACACATAATCATAGATAATCATTTCTTATTAGTCAAGACTCATTTCCAAGACAATCTTAGTGGACAAAGGCCATTTCTGAACCGAGCCACACTCGTTTCATTCATGTTTCACTGAACTGGTATAACCTACCATTCTAGCAATGTATATCTCATGAGATATAAAATCTTTACCCATTTCATTGGAGGGAGATATAGGTCCCACCCATCTCATAATGATACCATTCTTATGTGTTCCACAAAATCATAAACCATATATCATAGCATAACCCGTATAACAAAAATGGGAATCTTAAACATCGTGACATCATAAAACAATTCATATAAGATAAAGGGATTCATAAAAATATAATTCCATCACAACATAATCAAATCAATGTAATAATAGGGATAGAAACAGAACCCTTTATTATCTTATATGGAAAATAATTTTTATAAAACATTTGAACTCCATTCTTGAGGAAAATATCCTTTCTGCTTCAAAAACACTATTCCTTTCTTAACATGTCGTACAATTCTAAACTAAAAGAAGTTGATTAAAAATAAACATGAAAACTTGTAAAGGAAGCTTCTTGGAAATAATGTTTTAAAAATCCATTCATGTCGTTTAAGTTAAAAAATCATTCTTCATACTTTTATCGGAAAAGTCAAAAAGTACCTCGTACAAAAAACGACTAAAGATTTCTTTTATATCCTTTACTAAAAACTCACTGAAGGGTAAAATTGGATTTGAACAATTGTAGGTGGATGGAAATAATATTACATATTGAGGAAACATGGATGTGGATGATAAAATACACCCTAGTAAATACTAAAGTATAAACAACCTTGGATAAAAATGAGATTGTGATATTTCCCTTACCTTAGGTCTGATATGCTTTGTAAATGTCTGAACCTCCTGCATAATGATTTAAATAATGTTATTGACTTATTACATAATCATACTTATTTTTATGATATCATATATGGTCATATTCTTATCTTCTTATTAGTAATATTTCATTGCTACTTGTTATTCGGGTGTTTATAACTTTTTGTTCTTATGCGTGTCTTGTCGAATAAATTCGTATTCTTCTCTTTAGGTTATAGATACCTCATTTCCAAAATGGTATTAGTGTAATATATATCATATTCATTCATTCAATTAATTTATATAATCATTATGAAATGAATATCATGTAGAACGAGTCGCATCACATCGTGGAGACGGTATTCCGTACGTACGCATGAGTGATGATATCGTTCCTATGATCGTGGAATTGTATTGGAGTGTATTTATACTATTTCAGAATCAGTATTTCTTTATAATAGTCATATATATTCATTTTTTACACCATTATACCCGTCCAAGTAAGGTGGTGGTGGAAAATAGATTACACCACGGCGTGGAGACGGTATTCCGTACGTACGCACGCGCGGTGATTTCTTTTTCCGTATGATGGATTGACGGTGAAATAGGGTTGATTCATACTTATAATAACATATCAGTATATGAGTGACACTGATGTTATTACTTCATAATGAAACAACTAAAGAATAAGAAGTGGAAGAAGAAATAAAGATGAAAGAATCAGTAACGGACATTACCTCTTCTTTGAAGTGTTTCTTTGAGAACTTCTTTTAGGGCACTAAAATTGGTATTTGAAGAAGACCAGGACCTCTAGGATGTCTATAGGTAAGTGTAGAGGGGGAATTGGCAGGGTTTGTCCGAGCTTGAATGCTCAAAGTGGTGTGAGGAAGAGGGGGAGGAGGTGCCCTTTTATAAGGGAGGAGAGGGGCATCTTTGGAATAACAAAAAATATTATTTTATTATAAAGTCAAATTCAGATTTTAATAGCTCCACATTGATATATTTCGAAGATAAGGTGGGTAGGGGTCGAAATCCTCTCATCCAATAGAATTTAGACAAGTTTAGGTATCAATTTTAACCTTATTATTTAGATTTAACTTTAAGTTATATAATTTAACTTTTACCGTGTCTTCTTGTTTTCTTACACTATAAGGTTAATAAACATACTATATCAAGCCAAACGAACCCCAAGTTGTTTGATATTAATATATATAACCTTATCTAAGTCATTTGGCCGTACCTTATATTTTTAGGAATAAAATAACAATTACTAATACAATATTTGTTTTAAAAACTATTTTATGTCAATTTTGACACTATTTAGTAATTGATTTTTGTGAAAATCATAACAGAATGATTAGTTCGAACACAGTTAATTAAATCAACACTAACATGTCATATTATCCTAGAAAATTAGTGTAATTCATAAAAAGTCTCAAATTACATTTATTTTGGTGTTTATAATATTAATTATGTCAATATTTCATTAATAAGATAATTACTGCATCATCTTTGTTTCATAAATAAATTAAATTATTTAATGTCTTAAAATTAAAAATAAAATACCATTATGTAGGAAATAGATTTAGATTTCTAATGAATATTTATAGTCAAATTCATCTTATGTATAACCCCATATTATAAATTATTTACTTATTAAACTTTTGATTTTAACTATTTTAACCCTTCTTTAAATAAATTAATAATAAATGTCCTAATCTAATCCAAGTGGGCCTAAATGGTCATATTTTATTCCTAAGTTTGTTTTTGGTCGAATTACACTTGTCCAATACAATTAGGACATGTGTTAGTGTAATAATAATATCATCTTTACCCTTAATTACCCTATTTACTTTTAACCGTGGTAAAAAAATGTAAAAAGTTACTATTCACCAAAAAATTATTTTCATCTCATTGAACAACATTTTACTTATTGACATCAACCATGTCTCTCGGATTTTCAAAATTCCACTCAAAGAAGCGGTAAAATTATGTTTTATGAAAAATTCAGTTTTTTAACTACCACTTAGTGGTTTCACTATTCATCAAAAATTAAAAGTTTTTAGAAAAATACCAAAATTTCACCCTAGGCTAAGTTCGATATTCCGAATCCAAAAATGAACTCCATTTTGAAAAATAAAATTTATAAAATTTCAAAAAGTGGTTATTACTATTCATAACGGCTAGTTTTAATAATATTTTATTAGCATATCATTGTTTAGTGAAACTCGGTATTGCGTACGACGCAAGCTATCGAGGAAGGTCGCGATTTCGTGTAAAGCAAGTCAAGCAAGTGTTGTGTGTAGAAAAAGATTCCTTTGATGATTTATATAACATAAAAGTCTCGGGTGTTACATTCTACCCCCCTCAAAATGAATTTCTCCCTCGAAATTTGTCACTTTGTAACAAACAGATGAGGATACCTCTCCCTCATCATATCCTCAAGCTCCCATGTAGCTTCTTCTAATTGGTGGTTCCTACATAAAACTTTCACCAATCGAGTGGTCTTGTTTCATAGGACTTTTTCGCTACGATCCAGAATCTCTATCGGTTGTTCTTCATAAGAAAGATCTTCCTCCAGCGGTACAACTTCTGAGCTGAGTACATGTGAAGGATCAGGTATGTACTTTCTCAGGAGAGATACATGGAACACATCGTGAACTTGAGAGAGATTCGGTGGAAGCGCCAATCGATAAGCTACCTTCCCAACACGATCCATTATTTCGAAAGGACCGATATATCTAGGGCTCAACTTCCCCTTCTTTCCAAATCGCATAACCCTCTTCCAGGGAGATATTCGTAAGAACACTTTATCACCCACTTTAAACTCTAGGTCTTTTCTTCGGTTGTCGGCATAGATTTTCTATCGACTCTGAGCTGCTCTTATGTGTTGTTGAATAGATCTGACCTTTTCTGCCATTTCATCAACGAGATTGGGTCCTAATAGCTTTCTTTCCCCAACTTCATCCCAGCAAGTTGGAGTCCTGCATTTCTTTCCATAGAGAGCTTCATAAGGAACCATCTGAATACTAGAGTGAAAGCTATTATTATAAGAAAATTTCACCAAAGGTAGGTGTTGATCCCAACCACCTTTGAAAATCATAGAGCAAGCTCTCAACATATCTTCTAAGGTTTGAATTGTTCTCTCAGACTGACCGTCTGTCTGAAGATGATAAGTAGTGCTGAAACTCAACTCTGTATCCAGAGTATGCTGAAGACTTCGCCAGAACTTCGAGGTAAACCTCAGATCCCGATCAGATATAATAGAAAGTGGTACTCCATGCAATCTTACAACTTCCCTTACATATATCCTGGCAAGATGATCCAGAGAGAAATCCTCTCTAATAGCAATGAAGTGTGCAGACTTTGTAAGACGATCAAATATGACCCAGATAGCATTATTGCATTTGGATGTTTTGGGAAGTCGTGTGACAAAGTCCATAGTGATGGTTTCTCACTTCCATTCAGGTATGGGTAATGGTTGTAACATCCTCTTAGACTTCTGTCTCTCAGATTTAACTTGTTGACAAACCAAGCATCGAGAGACATATTCAGCAACATCTCTTTTCATGCCATCCCACCAGAAGTACTCTTTCAGGTCCCTATACATCTTCGTGCTTCCAGGATAAATAGAGAATGAAGAACTATGAGCCTCATCCAGCAGCTCCTTATTTAATTCGGGGATGGGAGGAACACAAACCCAATTCCTAAACATTATTATCCCATCACAATCAAGGTTGAATTCAGGAACATTTCTCACCTTCTTTTGTAACTCGACATCTTCTTTCTGTGCCTCTTTAATCTTCACATGTATAGATGGTTGAACATTAATTTGAGAAAGATACGATTTTTCCCCTTTCATTATAATTCCAAGATCCATCCTTTGTAAATCCATAAATATTGGATCTTTTGTGATCCTCATCATGGATAAACTAGCATGGTCTTGTCGACTTAATACATCTGCCACCTTGTTTGCTTTCCCAAGGTGGTAATGGATTGAGCAGTCATAATCCTTAATCAGCTCCAACCATCTTATTTGGCGCATATTCAGCTCCTCTTGTGTGAAAATATACTTTGAACTTTTATGATCAGTATAAATGTCACACCTTTCTCCATAAAGATAATGCCTCCAAATATTTAATGCAAAGATTACCGCAGCTAACTCCAAATCATGTGTTGGGTAATTTTTCTCATGGATTTTCAACTGTCGTGAGGCATAAGCTATCACCATATCATTTTGCATAAGAACACACCCCAATCCCTTCTTGGATGCATCACTATAAGTCACAAACTTTTCTCCACTACAAGGCAATGTGAGAACAGGTGCACTGGATAACCTTCTCTTCAACTCCTTGAAATTCTCTTCACATTCCTCCGTCCAAACAAACTTAACTCCTTTCCAAGTCAACTTGGTGAGTGGATTAGATAATCGTGAAAAATATTTCACAAAACGTCGATAATATCTAGCCAGACCAAGAAAACATCGGATCTCAGTCACTGTTGTTGGTCTCGACCGTCTTTCGATAACCTCTGTTTTTGCTGGATCCACAGATATCCCCTCTTTTGAGATTATGTGACCCAAAAATGAAACTTTTTGAAGCCAAAATTCACACTTGGTAAATTTGGCATAAAGCTTCTCCTTTCTCAGGATCTTCAATATAATTCTCAAGTGATCTTCATGTTCTTCCTTACTCTTTGAATAGACAAGAATATAGTCTATAAAGACTACCACAAATTGATCAACATAGTTTCTAAAGACTCTATTCATCAGATCCATGAAGACAGCAGGGGAATTAGTAAGACCAAATGGCATCACTATAAATTCATAGTGTCCATACCTTGTACGGAAAGCCGTCTTTGGTATATCCTCCCTTTTGACCCTTAATTGATGATACCCTGAACGAAGATCAATCTTGGAAAAGTATTGATCTCCACGTAGTTGGTCAAATAAGTCATCAATGCGTGGGAGAGGATATTTGTTCTTGATACTGATCTTGTTAAGTTCTCGATAATCAATGCAGAGTCTCATTGATCCATCTTTCTTCTTAATAAATAGAACAGGTGCTCCCCAAGGTGACACAATAGGGCATATGAATCCCTTATCAAGATTCTCTTGGAGTTGCTTTTTCAATTCCTACAACTCAATTGGGGCTATTCTATAAGGTGTCTTTGAAATAGGCAAAGCACCCGGTATGAGTTCTATTGAGAACTCAACTTCACGATTTGGTGGAAGACCCGGTAATTCCTCTGGAAAGACATCATCAAACTCCCGTACAATGGGCATATTATTAATCATGAGTTTCTCACCAACCATTTGAGATAAATAACCTTCATTTATTGGAATCAATACCCATAAGATGGAAGAAATTTCCACTGGAAGGTTATGTTCATCCTTGCATTGATAGATGATCATAGATTGATCTAGAATATGAAATGTGACTTCCATTCTTTGGAAATTGATATGAGCTCCATATAAAGAAATCCAATCCATACCAAGAATCACATCAAATTCCACTATAGGAAGGATCATAAGATTTGCAGGAAGCACTTTCCCACAAACTTCGATCGGAGAAGAATTATAAGCTTTTGTTGCGACTGTTGTGCCATTAGGTGTTGTCACAGCTAACTCAACATCTAATTATTGAGGTAATACGGTGATATCCTTATAAAATTCTTCATAAATAAAAGAGTGGGTGGATCCAGAATCAAATAAACCATTTGCTACTTTAGATTGGATGGTAAGTGTACCTTTCACCACATCGTTATCGTACTCCACATCGCTGATAGAAATTGCATGTGACTTTCCTTTTTCTTTAGCCTTAAGAGTTTGTTGACATTGACCATCATCATCAACCCTTGGATTAGGGCATTTATTAGCATAATGTCCCATCTCCTTGCACTTGAAACATTGAAGTGTAGTAGGTTTATTTTGTGCATCCCTTCCTTTGTTTGCATCATTAGACATCTTCTTCCCATCATCACGGCATTCAAATGCCCGATGACCTTCCTTTCTATACTTGAGACATTTACTTTTCCCTTTAAGACAACTCCCTCCATGCTTCTTTCCACACTCTGAGCATAAGGGAAAGCTCATCTTTTTTTCAGTGTGCTCTTTATATTTTCCTTTGAATTCCATTTTCCTCTTCTTATCAAACCCATATGATTGATGGGTTACTCCAATCTCCATCTCAACTTTGAGAGCACATCGAACGATTTCCTCATAGCTATTGAAGTCCCTTATGGCTAAGGCCCTTCGAAGACTTGGTTTTAAGCCACTAAAGAATCGATCGATCTTACTCTCAGGTTGGATAATAATACCATAAGTGTACCTTGAAAGTATTGTAAAATTTGCTTCATAGGTACCAACAGATTCATCATCCTTTTGCTTCAGTTCAATAAACTCTTTCTCCATCTTTGTTCGGAGAATACTATGGAAGTACTTATTGAAAAATAAGTTCTTGAACTCGTCCCATTCCATGGACTCAATTTCATCCCTTTGCCTCGTATTCTTAATAAGATTCCACCATTGATCAGCATCACATTCCAAACGATACACTGCTAAGATGACTTTATCATGTTCAGAACATTGAAGAACTGAAAATATCTTTTCAATAGTACTAATCCATTGTTCAGCAACTAATGGATCAGTAGACCCGCTGAAAGAAGGTGGACGCTGCCTCATGAAGGATTCAATAGAATGTTTCTCCTTCCTTTGCTCGTCTGGAAGTCCAGCATGATTCATAGCTTGAGAAAGTTGTGTGAGCATGGCTACAAGATTTTTCATTCCATATCCCATAACGTTTGGTTGCTCAGGGGGACAATCATTGCATTGCCCATCTCATTCCACATTAACACGATTCCTTCAGGTTCCAGTCTTTGACTAAAACCAAGAATAATAGTGTGAGCAACACTAATTATAATAGGAAAACCACATAATCAAGAATAAGATTTCACACTTAAGGTCTTATCCTAGGTTATTCATGGTCATTTCTAAAACACTAAGATTGTGTTCTATGCTTAGACTTATCCTTAGGGTTCTTACTGAGGCTTTCACATCCTAGTTTCTAAAGGTTGACTATACCTTTCCTCTGATACCAACTATAACGACCCATACTTTACATACATTGTTAATACTTCAAAATTGAAGCATACTTATTACAACATATAACAAAACCACCAAAGGACTGTATAGGTATAGTGTCTTTAGAAACTGGGAAACATAAACAACTAGTTCATAAAACGTCTACATTGTCTCCCATTTATTTCATCATATCTATAGTCCCTTTTGGCATATCTTACTTAATAACCTTATTCCGGACCTGGGGAAAGAAAACATACAAAAGGGTGAGCTCAAATGCTCAGTAAGGGTAAACAAAAGAAATATCAATCACATCATATACATAAGCACATAACTGTTGGAAATCTTAACCGGAAAAAGAGATCAGAATTTCATAACATGGGATAAATCATGGCAGTGAAATGTAATCACAATAATATAACTTAAAAAATGAAACTTTGTGGCATACACACATAATCATAGAGAATCATTTCTTATTAGTCAAGACTCATTGCCAAGACTATCTTAGTGGACAAAGTCCATTTCTGAACCGAGGCACCCTCATTTCAGTCCTGTTTCCCTGAACCGGTATAACCTACCGTTCCAGCCATGTCTATGTCATGAGATATAAAATCTTTACCCAATGCATTAGAGGGAGATATAGGTCCCACCCATCTCATAATTATACCATTCTTATGTGTGCCACAAAATCATAAACCATACATCATAGCATAACCCATGTAACAAAAATAGGAATCTAAAACATCGTGACATCATAAATCAATTCATATAAGATAAATGGATTCATAAAAAAATAATTCCATCACAAAATAATAAAATCAATGTAATAATAGGGATAGAAATAGAGCCCTTTATTATCTTAGATGGAAAATAATTTTGATAAAACATTTGAACTCCATTCTTGAGGAAAATATCCTTTCTGCTTCAAAAACACTTTTCCTTTCTTAACATGTCATACAATTATAAACTAAAAGAAGTTGATTAAAAATAAACATTAAAACTTGTAAAGGAAGCTTCTTGGAAATAATGTTTTAAAAATCCATTCATGCTGTATAAGTTAAAAAAACATTCTTCGTACTTTTGTCGGAAAAGTCAAAAATTACCTCGTACAAAAAACGACAAAAGATTCCTTTCATATCCTTTACTAAAAACTCACTAAAGTGTAAAATTGGATTTAAAAAATTTTAGGTGGATGGAAATAATATTACATATTGAGGAAACATGGATGTGGATGATAAAATACACCCCAGTAAATACTAAAGTATTAACAACCTCAGATAAAAATGAGATTGTGATATTTCCCTTACCTTAGGTCCGATATGCTTTGTACGTGTCCGAACCTCCTGTATAATGATTTAAATAATGTTATTGACTTATTACAGAATCATAATTATTTTTATGATATCATATATGGTCATATTATTAGCTTCTTATTAGTAATATTTCATTGCTACTTGTTATTCGGGTGTTTATAACTTTTTGTTCTTATGCGTGTCTTGTCGAATAAATTCTTATTCTTATCTTAAGGTTTTAGATACCTCATTTACAGAATGGTATTAGTGTAATATATATCATATTCATTCATTAAATTCATTTATATAATCATTATGAAATGAAGATCATGTAAAACGAGTCGCATCACATCGTGGAGACGGTATTCCGTACGTAGGCACGAGTGATGATATCGTTCCTATGATCATGGAATTGTATTGGAGTGTTTGTATACTATTTCAGAATCAGTATTACTTTATAATAGTCATATATAGTCATTATTTACACCATTATACCCATCCAAGTAAGGTGGTGGTGGAAAATAGATTACCCCACGGCGTGGAGACGGTATTCCGTACGTACGCATGCGCGGTGATTTCTTTTTCCATAGGATGGATAGATGGTGAAATAGGGTTGTTTCATACATATAATAACATATCAGTATATGAGTGACACTGATGTTATTACTTCATAATGAAACAACTAAAGAATAAGAAGTGTAAGAAGAAATAAAGATGAAAGAATCGGTAACGGACAATACCTCTTCTTTGAAGTGCTTCTTTGAGACATTCTTTTAGGGCACTAAAATTGGTCTTTGAAGAATACCACGACCTCTAGGATGTCTCTATGGAAGTGGAGAGGGGTAATTGGTAGTGGTTGTCTGAGCTTGAAGGCTCAAAGTGGTGTGAGGAAGAGGGGGAGTAGGTTCCCTTTTATAAGGGAGGAGAGGGGCACCTTTGGAATAACCAAAAATATTATTTTATTATAAAGTAAAATTCGGTTTTTAATAGCTCCAAATTGATATATTTCAATGATAAGGTGGGTAGGGATAGAAATAATCTCATCCAATAGAATTTATACAAGTTTAGGTATCAATTTTAACCTTATTATTTAGATTTAACTTTAAGTTAGATAATTTAACTTTTACCGTGTCTTCTTGTTTTCTTACACTATAAGGTTATTAAACTTACTATATCAAGCCAAACGTACCCCAAGTTGTTTAATATTAATATATATAAATTTATCTAAGTCATTTGGCCGATCCTTAGATTTTTAGGAATAAAATAACAATTACTTATATAATATGTTTTAAAAAAACTATTTTATGTCAATTTTGACACTATTTAGTAATTGATTTTTTTGAAAATCATAACAGAATGATTAGTTCTAAAAAAGTTAATTACATCAACACTAACATGTCATATTATCCTAGAAAATTAGTGTAATTCATAAAAAGTCTCAAATTACATTTATTTTGGTGTTTATAACATTAATTATGTCAATATTTCATTAATAAGATAATTACTCCACCATCTTTGTGTCATAAATAAATTAAATTATATAATGTCTAAAAATTACAAATAAAAAACCATTATGTATGAAATATTTTTAGCTTTATAATGAATATTTATAGTCGAATTTATCTTATGTATAACCCCATATTAAAATTTATTTACTTATTAAACTTTTGATTTTAACTATTTTAACCCGTCTTTAAATAAATTAATAATAAATGTCCTAATCTAATCCAAGTGGGCATAAATGGTCATATTTTATTCCTAAGTTTGTTTTTGGTCGAATTACACTTGTCCAATAGAATTAGGACATGTTTTAGGATAATAATAATATCATCTTTACCCTTAATTACCCTATTTACTTTTAACCGTGGTAAAAAAAAGTAAAAAGTTACTATTCACCAAAAAATTATTTTCATCTCATTGAACAACATTTTACTTACTTAAATAAACCGTGTCTCTCAGATTTTTGAAATTCCACTCACAAAAGCGGTAAAATTCAGTTTTATGAAAAATTCAGTTTTTTAACTACCACTTAGTGGTTTCACTATTCATCAAAAATTGAAAGTTTTCAGAAAAATACCAAAATTTCACCCTAGGCTAATTTCGATATTCCAAATCCAAAAATGAAGTCCATTTTGAAAAATAAAATTTATAAAATTTCAAAAAGTGGTTATTACTATTCATAACAGCTAGTTTTAATAATATTTTATTAGCATATCATTGTTTAGTGAAACTCGGTATTACCTATGCGCAAGCTATCGAGGAAGGTCGTGATTTCGTGTAAAGCAAGCAAAGCAAGTGTTGTGTGTAGAAAAAGATTCCTTTGATGATTTATACAACATAAAATTCTCGGGTGTTACAGATAGAATATTCAGCTCATTTCATGAAGCCTTAGTGTTTTATTCCATCCATTATCAGTGATGAGCTAACCAATGTGATATTTTTTAAGGATTTACTTTCATATTCCATTAGATCATAGTTAATTTTTTTAGGAAGACAACTATTTCATAAATAGTGAACTAGGAATGCAACATAGAGAAAACTTTAAGGTAAGGTGAAAATGTAAGCTAGGGAAATTCAACTTCTAGGAAGGGAGTGGGTTTATATGGAAGTATCAAGTGTTGAATCAAGGGTGTGTGTGGATGAAGTACTAGAAAATGTTATATATCTAGAGTTATATGTTGTTTCACTAGTGTGGAAGGAAAATCTATATGAAGCCCCATTGTACAAGGAACCTAGTTGTGTGATGAGATTGTAGCGGTATGGGTCACCTTCCACACTTATTCTAAATTCATCCTCATACAACTAGTGAGAGTAGATCTATTCCAACACTGATTTCAGGTACAAGATCAGTATCTCCATTTCAATATGGTATTCATTCTACTACAAGCCAATAAAGCTAAGGATGTGTTCATGGCCAAGGTAGTCAGACATATGAGGCTTAGCGCAAGCATATAGGACCTTCCCAAGTCAGTCAGGATGCATCTCACGACCACAGTTCAGAAAATATCTAATCAGTTTAGCCTACACCTAAGGAGAATATTCTAGATGGTTATTAGGTTAGAGGTACTGTTTTCTTCTTTATTTAATCTAGGTATATCACACTCATTTCTATCTTCGTAAATTATGGAGTGTCTAGGCATATTTTTAGGGTACTTCAATGGAATAATGACTCTTGAAACATTATTATTGGTCCAATAAGAGGTTATACACCAGTTAAAGTAACCCCCATTGAGATAGGTGGGTACCCTTTCATGTGGATTTCATTTTCCTCAATATAACTGGATTGGATTTCATTCTTGGTATAGACTAGCTTGTCCCATATCGAGCCCAAGTTGATTGTTATCACTAACCAGTGTCATTTATCGCACCTAAGGATAGAACATATATCTATATGGTTGAAAATGATATCAAGAAAATTTAAGCTAGAACCAAGCCTACTGGTCTAGGAAGAATGATAGACCAGATGGATAGTCTATTTATGATCAATTAGGGAAGACAGCTTCTTGAATAACCATCTTTTTTGGATCCTTTCAGGGATTTCTTCCCAGACGATTTCTTTGATTTACCTCCCGTGAGAGAGGGGAAATTCACTAGTGATCAAGTTCCCAGTGTGGAACAACTTTCCATTATTACTTATTAGATGTAACCTAATGAGCTCCATGATCTCAAGAATAAATAGGAAGATCTAGTGGAAAATGGTTTAATATGTCCCAACACTTCATCTCAGGGTTCGCCTACCCGTTTTTTCAAGAAGGTGGACAATACCCTCTTTTTGTGCATGGATTAAAGATGGTTGAACCAGCTTATGGTAATGAACCTATATCCATTTCCTCATATAGATTAATTATTCGACCATTGTGTTGGATGGGCGGTTTTCTATAAGGTCAATTTGAGATCGGGACACTATCATGTGAATGTGAGACCATTAGACATACCATGTACTGTTTTCTAAAGAAGGTAAAACTTGTAAAAGTATCTGGTTTTGTCGTTTGGCCTTAAGAACACACTATCCATTTTCCAGGCCTTGATGAATCATGTTTTCCACCCATACCTAAATTCATTTGTGGTAGTCCTCATGAATGGAATCTTAGTGTATTCTTTCACCAGACATAACTGTGAAAACCGTCTTTAGATCATTTTTAATACACTAATAGGGAATCATCTCTAAGATAAGATAAAAAAAATACCACTTTCAGAATGATAAGGTTCACTTATTAGGTCATATAATTTTAGAGGAAGGTGTATCTTTTGACCTAGAGAAAGTTATCACCAGGCTTCCTAGGATCAGCATAATAATTTCTGGGACATGTGAAGTTTCGTGGGGATTTATGGATATTATAGGAAATTCATTCAGGACATATCACTCCTAATAGTGACTCTAATAGGCTTGTTTAAAAAAGGGTGTGAATTTTTTATGGGTATAAACTTTTGATACATACCTTCAGGAGTTGAAGGGAAGACTAGCCTCAGTGTCGATTCTGATTCTCCCAAAGTTGGTCGGAATCTATAATTTTTAAAATGATTCTTTATAATCAGGCTTGAAGTAGTTTTGATGTAGGTAATTTAGGTTTTAGCATGTAGGTCCCACTAACGGAGTCCTCATGATTATAATTACCCTACACATTCCCTTAATCTAACAGTCATGGTTCATCCCTTATACTGTTGGAGTCATTATCAATTGGGTCAGTGGTTTGTTGTTTACATGGATTACAAAAGTCTCAAATAAATCTCCACACATCCTGAATTGAATATCAGGTAGCAAAGTATAGTATTATTACTACATTCATTCAACATTTATCTTGCTTATAAACCTAGGATAGGTAATGCATTTGCTGACATCCTTATCCAGAAGACTCAAACATAGACTACATAGGAGGCCATTTTTGAGTGGAAGTTGATGACCTTGTATTATATCTAGCACTTGTAGATTCAGTAACAACATGAGAAAACATTTTTATCATCTTTATCAATGAAATCCTACATTTTGTAATGGGTATGGATGAAACAGTTATCAGATCCTAAGGGTCTCATCTTTAGGGACAGTATCTCACGTGAGAATCTTCCACCTCGTTGGGTTATTGATGGGAATGAAACTCGGCTCTATAGTGGACATATATATGTTACTGCTGACGTATGGGAAGAGTTGATGTAGTAATATCAGGCATCTATTTGGGAAGTTCAACCTGGTCTTACCAAGATGTTCCAATATGTACATCATTTTTACTAGTTTCAAATAAAAAAAGGTAGATTTCCGGTATCATCATGAGTTGTTCCTCCTATCAACAGGTTAAGGTTGACCACCAGAGACCTACTGGACTACTACAGACTCTATCTATTCCTGAATGGAAATGAAATGATGTCACCATTTATTTTTTTATGGTATTGATGAGATCTCCTTAAGGTAGTTATATACTATGGTTGATCGTAGATAGTTTGACTAAGGTTTCACACTTCCTACCAATTTAGGAGACCTTCTCAGTTAATGAGTATGGGAAGTTGTATATCCAATAGATTGTGTGCCTTCACGGTGTTCCCCATTCTACCTTATTTTATTGAGATTACCAGTTTACATCTTGATCATGTAAGGTAATATAGAAGAAACTGGTTCCATAGGTGCTCTTGAGGACAATGTATCACCCTTAGACTGACAGGGAGTCTGAGTGAACAATTTCAGTGTTAGAGGACATACTCTATGAATGCATCCTTTATTTGGGAGTATTATGGGAGAAACATATACCTATCATAAAATTTTCCTCAATTAATATATTTTAGGAAAGGATTTATATGGATCCTTATGATTCCATTTATGATAGTTCATATTGTTTCACTCTATGCTGGTTAGAGGCAAGTGAGGAAACACTACTATGTCCTCATCTAATTCAGGAGACTTTAGAGCAATTACAACTGATTCAAAAACATATTTCTATAGGTCATTCTAGGAAAATTTCACACACTGATCATCACCATCCACCTCTTCAGTTCAAGGTGGGGCATAATTTATTTTTACTAGTTTCTACTAGATTAGGTTATAAATGGATTGGAAAACAGGTCAAGCTATGGTGTTGATATATCAAGCCTTCTGAGATCATGGAGATATTTGGGCTAGTAGCCTATTGGTTTCAGCTACCTCAATGGTATCATTCCATGAAAAATTATTCCACATATCATAGCTTCATCGATATCATGTAGACCCATCTCATTCATCTTACCCATAGAATATTAAGCTTGGGGTTCATGCATCCTTCAAGGAGCATTTGATACAAATTGTTGATCAGATAAAAAATTCTCTCTGTGGAAGGTAAGTTCTACTATTCCATGTTCTATGATAGCATGACTATGTATAAGATGAGACCTAGGAGTATGTGGCTGATATACATGCTCATTGTATGGAACATTTCATAGATGATTCCTTACCACCCCTATAAGTGAAAATTGGGGAAGAGTCACTTTATGGAGGGGAGGTTGTAACAACCATTATTTTTAGAGAGTTACTAACTTTTAAGTTAATTTTGAGAACCACATTTTTATGTTATGATGTGATCTAAGGGATAAAGAGTATCTCTTGAGATTTTAAGGCTCGTTCAGATCTCGGAGCTTCAAATTTTGGAAGGACATGATGAGAAACATGGTTATCACAAAGTTAGTGTTAACTGTGTGAATTAATTGTGCGTACACTCAGTGTGCAGGAGGAGGACACATGGTTACTTTGTAAATTTAAAATTTAGGGGGAGAAAATCCATGAAAATTTTATCAAATAAGTCGTGGATCCATTTCGTATGGGCTACACATGGTTATTCAAACCATGTAGATAGCCCGTGTGAGGGATTTCCTTGGGCAGAAGATTTTTCATGGTTGGATCATGGTTTGGCCAATCGTGTGTCCAAACTATGTGAACCCTAATTTACAGGGGAAATTAATTTTTTACCATGTAATTTTTTAATACATCAAAAATATTCCTTCCCTCCTATTTCAAGCAGACAACATGCAAGGGGATATTCTTCTCCTCTTTAGTATGGATGTTGGTTCCTCCTCCATCTGCTATCCATTTCCTTCATCATAGGATGCATTGAAAATCTAAGAGTAATATCTAAACACCTATTACTACTTTTACTAGTTTAGTTTTCCTTATTATACTTTTTTTTGCAACATCATCTTTATTATTTTTATTTTATTCGATGATTCCACTGATATATCCCATTCTAGCTTCATTCAAGGGCCGACACTGGATGTGGAGTGCACTATAAACCCAGCCCAATGTTGGTGGTCGAGCTTATATCTCTCTAGTTTAGTTTCAATTATATTTTTTATCATT
Organism: Viscum album; assembly: GCA_963277665.1. Classification (NCBI taxonomy): domain Eukaryota; kingdom Viridiplantae; phylum Streptophyta; class Magnoliopsida; order Santalales; family Viscaceae; genus Viscum; species Viscum album. Next base: position 1,276,543,238 of record OY728135.1, read on the forward strand.
GTTATTAATGTAGTACCTTTCAGTTATACCCCTAACAGACATATTAAATTAATTTAAATTGTTTCTCATGTTTAGGTGATCCAAGCAAGGGAGAATCACCTACTTGGTCCTTCTCTTTTCCATGGGACACACATATGGGTAAACCCTTTCTTGATATCCATTTTTTCCACTACCTTAATTTATGTAAACACATATTGAGGTGTGTTTTTCTTTTAAAAAAATTCATGGATTAATGAATTGTAATAATAAGATTTATAGGCCATGAGTTAGGATCAAACCCTCCATCCCATAATTGAATATGTTTATTATGTGATATGGAAAATTAGATTAAAGAACCATAATATCCATACCATTATAAATTAAATTAATTGTGATAGTTAAGACTCTACATCATACTGAAACCAAGAGTGATACAAATATCCTTATGGGGTGCCTTGGATAGGCTCATCGTGCTTTATAATTTGAACTTGTATATGGATTATATAGATGTTGGGAGTGATACTAGTTATTATTGGGATGAGATAATAGTGTGTTAAACTACCTTCATGTGGGTGATACTATTTCCCTAAGGGAGACACCATGGATGGGATTAGTGTTTAGATGTTCATACTAGGTCTCAAGTCAAATCTGGACCCCTATGTGAGATACCAGGGATGAGCTCGGACGGTTTTTTACACGTCATTTTGAGAGGGATGCTTGGGAATCCCATTATGGAACTCAATGGATGGAATCTTATGGTGTTATGATTTTGAAATTCTCTTGGAGTGATACTTGTGATTATTTCCGGATCACCTTAGACAGTCTCAAAGTTCCTCTTCATAAATTCTAAAGATTACATTTAAATTAAACTACATGGATGTCTAACTAAAATTCTAGGGATGCGTCCTTCAAGATAAATCACATGCTTGGGGTTGTTACAGCTCTTTATTCTTATTTATGATGACTCAATTTAACATATTTAATACTTGCATATGTTACCTCATTAATAGACATCTGGCTTAGGCCGAATAATGTAGAGTTGGATGATTTCCCAAGAGGGACCCTGTCTGATGTCTTTAATTATTTAGTCATTAATATGAATTTATATTTATATTCACAATGTTAATTTTATATAAAATGATTGTATTTATCTAGACACTATTGTTTGTTTACTACTAAGTATATCTCACACCCTCCTTGGGTCACCCAAGGTACCTAATTAGACTAAATGATTGTAGGTATAGATATAGTGAATCTTCCAACCTCTGATGCTTGATTCTGAGTTCTAGGATGATGTATGGGTGTAGTGGACTGAGCATATTCTCATGATGATACTATTGGTAGTCCTTTTCCTTTTTGTGTGTTTTTATAGCATGTGGCATATTCATTCTCCCCAGTAACACATATATCTATTTTTTATTGCTACATGATCATCATTTTCATTTTTTATCTATTTTTATTCAACTTCTACCTACAGTTTACTTCTCTTGGATGATTTATATCTATTTTTTCACAATTTAATGATCTTACCTAATTCTAATACTTATATATGTTGATTACCTATACTATTATACTCTAACTCATGGGGGGAATACTCTCCCCATTGATACGCCCTAGGCCCTCTCTACTAGTTGGAAACCTCTAGAATTTAGAGGGCATGCATGTGGTCATGTGTCCAACCATCTTAAGGTATCTCTTAGCGGCTTCTAGATCCGGATTATAAAAACATATACATATATCGACATCATAATTTTATTTTTTGAGGGGATATTTTTTTTTTGGAACTGGTTCACCACATTTTATATACATTAACACATGAGGATAAACATATATCTTGATTAGTAACCTTAAACAATTTCTCCCACACACTTTCATTCATTCCTCCAATTAAATAACATTAATTTATCATTACTTATTCTATATGAATCTACATAATCTTATTTTTTCCTGTTATATTTATTATTTTCATATATAAGGAAACACCAAGAAAAAATTCTCTCTCTCATTGATATTTTCATTTTTACTTTTTAAAGATATAAAAATAAAATTTATTTATAATAATTTCCCTTTTAATCATCCATTTATCTCTAAAATATTCTCTTAATATTATATTTAAACTAATATTTAATTTCCATAAATGAATATTCAATTTTATACATTACATTATATTATATTGAGTAACAGTTTTATTCATAATACATGCTTTTTATAAATATGAAGTTTTTCTATTCAGAATATCATTCCTAATATTCATACTACAAAAAACATTGTTTTTTATGAAATATACATTATGAGGATCCTTATATTGAGCTTTTATTCCCTATTTATCACATTAGATCTAATAAATAGAAACATTTTCTCTAGTGTTTTAATGTTAAATTATTTTAATATATCTTTTCATCCTACTGAACACAGTTAACAATATTTAGTGAATCAATTTGTTTACAAAACTATTGTCTCTTACTTCAAAAAAATTCCACCTTAAATAAAAAAGTAATGATTCCTCCATATAATCATTTTAAACTTCATTAAAATATTTTTATATTACATCATAATCATTAATTCTATCAATTCACTCTAAATTAGGGAAAATTCAATCTTATCCACATACTCATTCATCATTATTAATTTTATAATATAGATTATTATTTCTTGAAAACAAGTCCAATATATATCCATAAGTCTAAATATCACCCTAATTGGACTTTTTTTCTTTAACTTATAAAAAGAAACTACCCTAGCATGAACTTATTGAGAATTCACATATTTATTTTTCAAAAAAAATAACTCATTTATAATTTAATAAAATATTAATTTCCATTATATTTAATACCTTGATATTCACTTATCAATTTATTGTTTAATAGAAATTTTATTTTGAAATAAGTTTTTTTTAATGGTTAAAACTAATTCATAAGATTGTATTTTAATAGTTTCCTGTTATATGAAAAAGGATACAGTGTCACTCCCCACATGTTAATTCTATATGAAAACACTTCTATTTATTCATTTAATTTGATTCCTTCGTATCACAAATGATTGATTTAATGAATAAAATCTTATTATGGGCCACATATTCATCATTAATTAATTTCATGAAAAATATATATAAATATATATATTTTTGTAAAACTCATTACTTCCCATTAATATTATAAATCGCCTTTAGTAAAATATATCATTAATTAAATGATATCCCTTATTGTTAAAAAAAAATATGAATGTCTTAAAACCCCACATTTCTATAATTACATCAATATTAGTTAAACATGTTTCAACTAAAAGTTCCAAAAACTCCATATGCTAGGATAAATTAAGGGGATTAAATTTTCATCATGAAATAGAGAATGATATCACAATGGAAACAAAAACATAAACCAATGTTTTTTATCATATGTGGTTAGGTGGTGGATATGATATTCGTTCAATGAATAACATTCAAATAAATTAAAAATTTACTTTTGAAACAAAAAGTTATACAGGTAGATAAAATTTTAAGAAGGTTCACATCATTCATTGCGATTTAATTATTAATGACCTTACTTTTAACATGGGAAGTGGGGTTTGTTATTTTAAAGGGGATAATTTCATTAAACTTTTAATTTAGATATCATGCTTACTACTTTAGAGAGAAAACTTCTCCTTAATCCTTGATTTTTAAACCATTAATCCCTTCTAATATCCAAGACATCGAGTCATATGAACTGCAATAACAATTTCTTTAGATTTTATGATCCTTTTTTCTTCATAAAGTGTAGAAGTATTTCCTTTACAAGACTATAGATAATGTCCATGTTCTCATGATATGAGTATAACTCTACCTAAATAAAATCAGGAGTAGTGAGAAAAAATATTCAAAAGTGAAGAAAATTGTAACAAGGAATGATTAATAATAATAAATTTATGAGCTTTATGAATGAAAGAATATGTTTATCATTTTAAAAATGGAACAACTAAAATACTATATTTTACTATTTAGTTAAAAATTTAGAAAGTAAACTGATATTTTCTGTGGAATTTGAATGTGTGATTTAAAATTGAAAATCATTTCATTTTATTTTTTAAAATTTTAAAAATGATAACATTGGTACCCTTTGATTTTTAATTTTATGATTTTATGCATGAGGAAAATCATAGATTATGTGTGGGAGTATTTTAAAAACTCATTTTATTTTCATATTTTTAATAAATTTTTATTGATTTTTTTTAGGATTTTAATCAAAATCCCCATAAATATACAGGCTTTATAAAATTATCAGAATTTATTAAGATAAAATTGAAATGGATAGAAATTTAGTTCTTAATGTTTAATATTTGATAAAAATAATTTTATGAATGATTGGTTTTGAGTGTTTTGATATATTTATAAGTATTTATTTATTTTCTTGTGTTAAAAAAATGCACCAACTCATGATAGCCTTTAACTGGAGGCCCTCCTTGCACTTAGTTCGGGCTTAGAGGGTTAGCCAACCATGTAGGCCACCAGCATGCCCTTCTTGATTGGTTGGTTTGTATGGAGTAAAGGACTGGTATATATGGTTTATATCACATGTACACACTATCCCATGGTGCTCAATCCCATGAGGTTATGTGAGGAACAACTCTCCCGGATGGGGCGGTCTATGGTGGTAGTGGTGATCCTATGGATCCTAAATTACATTCCTTCTGCATCATTTTCATTGCTTGTTACATATATAAGAATGAATTTTCCCCTTACATTCTATGTTGTATGATAGAAAACAATTTACTTTTCATTTAATTCAAAATTCAATGCCTTCCCGTATTTTTTTCAAATATTGTGCTCAGACACACTGCTCTACTTGATTGTGTTGTTCTAACACCCCCACTTGATGTTATTTCCATTTCTATCACCATTAAATTACATTACCACTATCAACCAATCTCAAGCTCAAACCATCATCACATCCAAGTCCAATTATAACCATGGACCACCTCTATTGACTCAAACAACCCTCAAAATACCATCTTGATACTTTATATGGCCACTTTCAAGGCTAGATGAATGAGGACCCACTATTTTCACCTACCACACTACCTAGACACTTCCATTTGGAACTCTCATTATCCTTATAATGAAGCACACCATACAAAACCAGATGAATTCATGTTTCCTTGAATTCCACAAAAAAAATTTGAACAAAATAAATATTGGGGATTTTCAATTTCATTTATTGCAAGTCTCACAGAGGATTTAAAATGTAACCATGTTTCTAAATATATAGATTTAAGAATCCCGAGAACCCCACTCTTCCTATAAAAGGAATATTCCTCCATTGCCAATGGGGGTATGGGGAAACTGAAGGGAGGATTCCATGGCCGAGAAGATACTGCTCCCACTGTTCTTTCATTTTTATTGTTTTATTTTTTTACTATAATTCTAACTTATATGATTTTAATTTAGTAAATTATTTCATTCATGCATTTTTTTTATTAACCAATTCTATTTTTCACCCAATATTCTTCTCCTTCTTGTCTTTTGTTTATTTCTTATTATTTTTTTATTTTCATTTTGTCTATATTATTCCTTTATTTTTTTTCTTTTTTTTTATTTCATGCTTATTATATCCTAATTTAATTCTATTTTATTTTATTATTGTTTCCATATCTTTTTCTTTATACTCATTCTTTTTATTTTTACTCTCTGATTTATACTTATTTTATCTTTTTACACCAAGTGATATGTTATCCTTAACAATGAGGATTTGGACCAAGGCTTCGTCAGTGGGAGGTTAGGTTTTCTTTTATAATTTATTAAATTTTATTTTATGTTTTTGGTTCATGTGAGTGGCATGAATGGTTTTAGTGATTTTCCCTAATATAAAACTCAAATCAATATTTATTCTTTTATTTTATTTCTTTTACCTCTCTTGCATTGATTAACTCTTCACATAATGGATTTAATCCAATCAATGGATAAAATGAAAAATGATGGAGTGAGGTACTAGATTATTTCACCCTCTCGATTGAGGTGTGCCATCAACCTTGATTATAGGAATTTGTGGAATATATATTTTTAATGTATTCAATATTTCACAACACTAAATAAAATTATAGTACATCATGAATGATATTTCATAGATGAAATATCATAATTAATTTAAAAAAATAAATCTTAATAATCATAGAACTAAAACCAAAACCTAGGAACATTTTCTTTCTTTCTAATCACATTCTGTTTATAATTTCATGTTAGTTTAGTATAAATTTTTACTCTTCATATCTTTTCATTATTTTAGGAAATAATAAAATCACAAAAAAAATCATAGTTATAACACCCCAAGAATTTATGAGATGGATTCTTTTTAATTTCTTTGATTTCTTGTGTTTTACACTACACCAAGATTAGATTGTACTATACACAACGCTGTATTAGCTTGCAGTATACACGACACTATTCTTATCTTGGGTTACACATAATTTCTAGTTATTTTGATAGAATTTATTTTACACAACATTGAATACATATTTTGTTCAATGTATAAATAAACTGAGTTTGGATTATTTTATATACAACAACAAATGGATCTTTCACTACATGTAACATTGACTTGGCTTGCATTACATGCTAGAGTGACCTTCATCGATAGCTTGCATTATATGCAATACCGAGTTTCACTAAACAATGATATTTTTTTAAAATATTATATAACTAGATGTTATGAGTAGTATTAACCACATTTAGAATTTTATGTAACATTATAATTCAGCTTAAACATTTTCTTGAACATGATATGAGAACAAAATAATTCCTTTTGGATAGAAGAAGTATTTTTTAAAAAGTACAGTTATACCACCCTTGAATGGCACACCCATTTTAAATATAGTTTTTACACTTTTATAAGTTAAATTTTAAAAAATAAACATCTTATTTAGAAGAGGGGCATAATATTTTACTTTTTTTGAATTTTTGATATTCTTCTAATAAAATTAAAATTTTAAGGAATAGTGAAAATATAGCATTTTAATTAAAAACTACCTTTTTATTTAATTTATTTATATACTTAGATTATCTATTTAATAGGTTTTAAAGTGTAATCAGATTATATTTTTAACATTTAATCTAAATTTGGTCATTGGATGTAATTTCACTTTTAAATCAGACATTAATACATGTCAATCTTTTGATAGTTAATACTTCTTAAAAACCCGCTTTTTGGTTTTGACAATGGGAATTAATTTTAAATTAATTACTGAAACTTATATGTCTTAAATTTGAAAAAATGGATTCCATATTTGGAATCATTATGATCAAATTGTGTAAATAGGTGCCTTTTATTTTTGGACATTATGAATAGTTACTTTAGTAAATATTTTATTTACCATGGTTAAAAGGTAAATCTGGTAAATAATGGTACAAAAGTAATATTATAACAATATTAATATACCCTAACACATTTATTAATCCTATTTTATGATATAATTCTAACCATGGGTATTTTTGGGTTGATTTTCGGACCCCGTAGATTCACTTGGATGTGAAAATGTCGCTTTATAAGAATAAATTTAAAGTAAAGATAATTATAACCTAAACATATATCATTCACTAAATCGATTTAAATAAATGGTTATGTAACTGATATCTATGTCTAAGATAATTATAAATATAAAAATATTTCTTATATCTTGGAATTTTATTTATTTTTTATACATTAGATAAATATATTTATTAATGACACAATTCTGATGTCGTGATTACCTCGTTAATGAATGATTTAAGTAAATGAATTATAAATATTAAAATAAAGTTCATTTGAATATTTTGATGTCATCCAATAATTTTATGGATATAGTTTACATATTAGGGATTATTTAATTCCTCTGGTTTGAAGTAATCAAGTTATTGTGAATGTTTAATAAGTCAAGTATGAATAGTGTCAAAAATTGATATAATTCATAACTTAAAATATAAAATAGTTTATTAATTGAAATTGTATTCCTAAAAATATAATATTCTTCCACATTGTTAAAATAAGTCTAAATATGTCATAAATAACTTTTTTTGGGGTTTTTTGATATGATATGGTCACTACCATAACATACAATGTGTAAATAACATGATATCATGGTAAGATTAAAAAGGGTAAAATAAGGGTTAAACCAAAAATAAAAGGATAAACAATATATCAAAACTTGACTAAAAATTATTTTATGATGGTTTTTTGAACCAAAATCATCTTATCTTCGAATTAAATATTTTTTGTACCATTTTTAATCAAAATAGAATATATAATAAATTAATATTTTGAGAGTTTTCCAAAGATCACCTCTCCTCTCTTATAAAATGGAACCTCCTCCCTCTCCTCTTCACTCCATTTTGAGCATTAAATCTCAAATAAACCATGAACATTTATCTTATAAACTTCCCTAGTTAAATTATAGTGGTTCTAGTATTCTCAAAATACCAACTCTAGTGCCATAAGAGTAAATTTAAAGGAGGCACGTCGAGGAAGAGGTAATATCTTCTACCGATTATTTCAAATTTATTTCTTCTTCAAATTCCTCTTATTTGTTGTTTCATTATAAATTAATAACATAATTATCAGTAATATAGTGATATATTATTATAAATATGAAACAACCCTATTCCACCTTCTATCCATCCTATGAAAAATAAAATCACCACGCGTGCATATGTACGGCTTACCGTCTCCATGCTGTGGTGTAATCTGTTTTTCACCACTGCCTTACTTGGATTGGTATAATGGTGGAAATAATAACTATATATGATTATTATATCTTTATACTATTTCTAATATATTATACACCATCCAATTCAATACCATTCAACAATTATGGCAACGATATTGTCGCTCGTGCTTACGTACGGATTACCGTCTCCATGACGCGATGAGATTCATTCTCCATGTTAACCTTTCAATAATGATTATAAAGTATATATAATAAATAATCATCAAATATATATCATAATAATACTATTGTATTTATGTATATATATATCATTTACTTACTTCCATTCAATTTAATATGTAAACGAAAACAGCATTCATGCGTACGTACGACCTACCGTCTCCATAAACGGTGTATTCCATTTATATTATCTATATTATATATATATATATATATTTATTTATTTATTTATATACTAAATATATAAAATATATAAATCATTTTTCACATTCCAAAATTATGTAACTAATCATATAAGTGATAATATCAAGAATAATAATTCATAACACATACAATAAAAAAACGATTATTACCCAAAACGTTGCTTTAACATGGAATTGACAAATGAATGGGTAATATAAAGTCATAAGTGAATCATATATGATATCATAAATATTATTATGGTTCTGTTACAAGATAATAATTTTTTAAAACCCACTATATATGATTGTTCAACACATTCAGAAGAAATCAGACCTAAGGTAAGGGATAACTTTTTCAATCTCATTTTATCCGAGATTTTTTATTTGTAAGTATCTACTGGGGATATACGTATAATCCATGTCCATGTTTTCTAAAGATGTTTCCATAAAATGTTAAATATTATTCTATGTTTTTTTAATTACATTTCTACACCTTTTTTACTTTTACTATGTGGTATGGAAGGAATCTTTCGTTTGTTTACCATACGAGGTAATTTTTGACTTTTCCAGCAAAAGTACAAGGAGAGTGTTTTTTTAACTTATACAGCATGAATGAAATTTTATGGTTTCATGATTCATTATTTAAATGAGTCTTTATCTAAATTAAATCAAGTTTATATTAAACTAAATTATTTTCTTTTAATTTTTTATAGATTTTTGAGAAAAGAAGTCGTTTTAAAGAAGAAAGGTTGTTTTCCTCAAGAACTAAGTTCAAGTGTTTTATAAAAATTATTTTCCATATAAGATTACATAGTTTTATGTTTATATCCTTATCATTACATTGATTTGATTATGTAAATGATGAAATTATTTTTATGAAATCCATTTATGGATTATGATATGATGTTTTGATGTTTAAGAAACCCATTTTATTTCTTGGGTTATGATATGGTGAATGTTTTAATGTTTTTGTGGAACACATAAAAATGGTTTCATTATGAGATGGGTTGGACCTATATCTCCTTAAAATTAATTGGTTAATTGTTTATATCTCATGAGATATACATTACTGGAACGGTAAGTAAATCTGGTTCAGTGATACATGGATGGAATAGAAAGTAATCCTAGTTTAGTAACAGACTTTTTCTACAATGATGGTATTAGCAGCAATGTCTTGGCTACTATGTAAATCATATTATGTGCTTATTAGTTTTAAACAATTACATGTTTTATACAAGTGATATACTATCATGCTTAATATTCCATTATGATCCATGCCTTACGTAGTTCCATTATTTATTTTCTGATTCAAGATTTTGATGTTTAAACTTTATGTGCATGTTTTTATGTTCAAATATTTTTGGTTTGTTTTATATTCTCCATATTTACCCTTTATAAGCATTTGATATTTCCCTTTTTAATTTTTCTTCTCCCTAGGATATAAAGAAAGGATTTAGGTAGGAAAACAAAATGGGAATACCTTTATGGTAGATATTGAAGATCGTTCATCGTGATTAGAAGATTACGTTCTTAGTTTCCAAAGACACTAAACAAATACGGTCTTTGGGTGTCTGTTTGTATCATGTATTAAGTATTCCACAAAAAAATGAAATGTCCAAATACGTAATGCTTCGGTCTCTACAGTTGGTATCAAAGTTAATTTTTAGTTAACGTTTGGAAACTAGGATGGGAAATCTTTTGTGAGATCCCTAGAGATATTTGTAAGGTATGTCTAGGGATTTCCCTATGGTTAAGTATAATTATAGGTTAAAATACTAGAATTATGGTAATGATCATGAGTAACCTAGGATTAAACCTAATATGTTAGAGATTGAAAGTACACCCCCTTGATTATGTTGTTTTCCTAGTATGATTTTTTACTCTCACGTTATTCATTTGGGGTTTTAGACAATGGATGGAACCCGAAGGAACCGTGTTAATGATCAATGCACTAGGAAATGAAATTATTTTCCTCATAAACAACCAAAATTTATGGGAGATGGAATAAAAAATATTATTTCTATACTTACACAATTTATGAATCATTATGAACACCCAAATAAGGAGAAAAGGGAACAATATTCTATTGAGCCCATCATGAGGCAACATCCACCTTCTTTCAGTGAATCTTTTAATCCACTTGTTTATAAACAATGGATCAATACCATTGAAAAGATATTTTCCATCCTTCGCTATTCAAAACATGAAAAATTCATTTTGGTTGTCTACCATTTAAAAAGTGAAGGTGACCAGTGGTGGACTCTAATTAAAAATACAAGGCAGAAAGATGAAATTGAATCCATAGAATAGGATGAGTTTGAAATTTTAATTTTCAATAAGAACTTCCCTCGTATTATTCAAAAAAATGTGGAAAAGGAGTTCATTGGGCTTAATAAAAAGGATGATGAATCTATTGGTACATATGAGATGAATTTTTAAGACTTTCTAGGTATTCTTCTGGCTTTATCATCCAACCAAAATGTAAAGTTGATCAATTTTTCAGTGGCTTAAAAATGAGTCTTCGAAGTGCATTAGCTATAAGATAATTCAGTAGCTATGGAGTGATTGTGTGTTGTGCTGTCAAGGTAGAACTAGCAGTTGGTGTTATAGATCTATCACATGGTTTTGACAAGAAACAAAAGATGGTGTTTAAGGGAAAATGGGAAAACAATGGTGAAAAGAATATAAATGTTTCCTTATGCTCAAAGTGTGGAAATAAGCCAGGAAGAGATTTTCTTAAAGGGAATAGAAAATGTTTCAAGTGTGGAAAAAAATGTCATTGAGTAGTTGAGTGCTGAAGTAATGGGAAAAAGGTTTCTAATGATGTGAATGGAGAAAAGACTACAGAGAATGCACTACCAAGACATCAATGCTACAAGTGCATAGAAATGGGGAATTATGATAATTAATGCCTTAATACAAAGGTTAATGATGATCGACATAAGCACCCACTTAAGAAAAAAAGATAAAGGGGAGTCACATGCAATCACTCTTGGTGATGTTGAGTATGGAAACGAAGTGGTGGAATGATTAAGTGTTTATGTAATGGGATTCCCAAATAGAGTTGTGGAATCTCATTTTTAGTATTATGGAATATTGGAAAATTGATGTTTTGATTTTTGTGGTTTTCAATAATTATATGGTGCTGGTAACCATGTAAAGTGATTGAAATGTTTTTAAAAAGCACGTGATATTTATATAATAAAGATATAATAAGATACTGGGATGTTTGATTGTATTAATGAGCTCATATAAAGACAAAGTGATATCATGGTTTGAGTATATAGACGTTTTGGTTTGTTGAAAGTGTTAATTTTAGAACAGTGTATGTTTCCACTAAGGTTATATGGTAATTCATGTCATTACCATGTTTCAAGAGAATACATGATTGAGGTATTCACGTGTTTGGAATGTGACAACCATGAACTACCAAATGAGATAAAGCAGACAAATGTTAAGTCGATTTAGTTCACCTATTTCTAAGTTTTATATTTTTGAAAGGATTTTAATTTTATCCATTTATGGATTGTATACATTATTTCCTATTTTAAGTTTGTTATATTGATGTATTATCTCAATATATGTGGACTTATGCTTATTTGATAACTTGTTCTAACCTTTTTGTTGAGATGGATATAATGACCTATAATTCTACCACATGATCTGCTAACACTTCACGAATGAAAAATTCAACTTTACTTCTTTAAAAGATGAAGTGGAAATTGTTCAAGGCACGAAAAATGGTGAAATTTGTCCCAATGTCAAGAATGTATTTATTCTCATCCAAAATTATTCAACTTTAGGAAAAGGATTTGGAAAAAGAAAAATGTTATCCAAGTAAGTTCTTATCTGATGAATCATATGTTCCCTTAAATGATCGTAGATTTATGGCTTTCTGGTAGTTAACTTTCTCCAAACCATATTCTCTATCACTATCCATTAGAAATTGATGGTTAGATTTCACTTCCATATCCATGTTTTTGTTTCCCACCAATGTTCTCCTATATGGAATCCTAGTGACGAGTTACTTTGGGTAACCGTTATTTTTCTAACTTTACTTTTTTAAATGAATTGTTGGTATTGTTTTTTAAAATGTGGGTTTCCATGAAAGAAACTTTCATGTAAAAAACCATTTATAATCCCAACAAATTTTGAGGCTGAAATTCATTTTAAGGGGGGTAGAATGTAACACCCTAAGAATTTATGAGATGGATTATTTTTAAATTCTTTGATGTCTTGTGTTTTATGTTACACCAAGATTAGCTTGCACTATACACAACACCGTATTATCTTGCAGTGTACACAACACTATTCTTGGCTTGTGTTGCACATAATTTTAAGTTCATTTGATAGAATTTATTTTATGCAACATTGAATATTGAATTTTTTCAATGAATAAATGAACTATGTTTTAATTATGTTATACAAAAGACCAAAGTAATATTTCACTACACATAACACTTTCTTGGTTGGTGTTACACGCAAAAGAGACCTTCCTCGATAGCTTACGTTGTACGCAATACCGAGTTTCACTAAACAGTGATATATTTTTAAAATATTATATAACTAGATATTATGAATAGTATTAACCACATTTTTAAATTTATATAATATTATCATTCATCTTACACATTTTATAGAACATGATATGATAACAAAATCAATTTTTTGGATAAAAGAAGTATTCTTCAAAAAATGCAGTGTTACCGCCTTTGGTGGAGCTCCCATTTTAAATCTAGTTTTTGACATGGTTATATGTCAAATTTTACAAAAATAAACTTCTTATTTGGAAGGACATAAAAATATTAATTTTTTTTAATTTTTGATATTTTTCTAAAAAAAATTAAAATTTTAATGAATAGTGAAAATACTACATTTTAATTCAAAACTGTCATTTATTGAATATATTAATATAGTTAGATTATATTTTTAATTGTTTTTAAAGTGTAATTATATTATTTTTTTATTTAATCCAATTTTTTTCATTGGAAGTAATTTCACTTTTAAATTGGAAATACACACTTGGCAACCATTTGATAGTTATTACTTCTTAAAATCCCGCTTTTTGGTTTTGACGACGGGAATTAATTTTAAATTATTTGCTGTAACTTCTGTGTTTTGAATTTGGAAAAATGAATTCCATATTCGGAATCTTAAGGTTCAAATTTTTTAAATATGTACCTTTTATTTTTTGACATTATGAATACTAAATTCAGTAAATATTTTATTTACCATAGTTAAAGGATAAATATGGTAAATAAGCATAAAAAATAATATTATAATTATAATAAACTACCTAACACATGTCCTAATCCTATTTTATGAGATATTTTTGACCCTAGGAATCCTTTGGTCGATTTTGGGACCCCATGGATTCTCATGGAAGTGAAAATGACATTTTATAAGAATAAATTTAAAGTATAGATAATTATAACCTAAAACATATCTTTTAATTAATCGATTTTAATATAGGGTTATGTAACTGGTCTATATGTTTATAAATATCCATTATAAATATAAAAATATTTCCAAAATCATGGTATTTGGTTTATAATTATTATACATTATATAAATATATTTATTTATGACACAATTATGATGTAGTGATTACCTCAATAATGAAAGATTCAAGTATATGAAATTATAAATATTAAAATAAAGTTAATTTGAATATTTTGATGTCATCCACGAATTTTATATATTACAACGTCATAGTATGGATTCTTTAATGCCTTTTCTAGAATTAATCAGGTTGTCATGAATTTCTAAAAAGTCAAGTATGAATGGTGTCCAAAATTGACATAATTCATAACTTAAAATATAAAATAGATTATTAAATGATTGTATATTCATAAAAATATAATATTCCAAAAAATGGTTAACATAAGTCCAAATATGTAATAAATAACTTTTTTGGGTGATTTTACATGATATGGTAATTACCTTAACCTAGAATGTGTAAATAACATGATATCATAGTAAGATTAAAAAGGGTAAAATAAGGGTTCAACAAAAAAGATAAGGGTAAACAATATATATCAAAACATGTCTAAAAAATATTGTATGATGGTTATTCTAACAAAAATCTTCTTATATTTTAATTATATAAGTTTTGGACCTTTTTTAATCAAAATTTAATTTATAATAAATTAATATTTTGAGAGTTTCCTAAAGTGACCCTCTCATCTCTTATAAAAGGGCACCTCCTCCCTCTCCTCTTCACTCCATTGTGAGCCTTCAAGCTCGGTCAACCCCTAAAAGTTTATCTTTTAAACTTACCTAGTTAAATTATAGAGGTTCTATTATTCTCAAAAGGCCAACTCTAGTGCCCTGAGAGTAAATTTAAAGGAGGCATGTTGAATAAGAGGTAATATCTTCAACTGATTCTTTCATATTTATTTCTTCTTCTAATTCCTCTTATTTAGTTATTTCATTATAAAGTAATAAAATTAGTATCACTAATATACTGATATGTTTTATAAATATTAAACAACCCTATTGAACCTTTTATCCATTCTACAAAAAATGAAATCACCGCGTGTGCGTACGTACGTCTTACCATCTCCACGTTGTGGTGTAATCTGTTTTTCACCACCGCCTTACTTGGATGGTTATAATGGTGGAAATAATAACTATATATAATTATTATAAAAGGATGATTATTTTGAGATATTATAAACCATCTACTTCAATACCATTCAATAATTATTGGAACGATATCATCGCTCATGCGTACATACGACTTATCATCTCCACGACGCGATGAGATTCCTTCTCCTTGATATCCATTCAATAATGATTATAAAGTCTATATAATAAATAATCATGAAATATATGACATCATAATACTGATGTATTTATTTATGTATATATATATCATTTACTTACATCCATTCTATTTAATATGGAAACAAAAACATTGTTCATGCGTACATACGGCCTACCATCTCCATGAATAGTGCATTCTATTTCTTTTATCTATCTATTATATATATATAGTGAATATTTATAATATATAAATCATTTCTTACATTCTAGAAGTATTTAAATCATGATATAAGTAATAATATCAAGAATAACAATTCAAAACATGTACGATAAATAAAACGATTATTACCCAAAACAATACTTTAAAATGGAATTGACAAATGAATGATTAATATAAAGTCATAAGTGAAACATATATGATATCAAAAATAATATTATGGTTCCATTGAAATTTAATAATATTTTTAAACCCACTATACAGGAGTTTTAGACACATATGGAAGAAATCGGACCTAAGGTAAGGGATAACTTTTCCAATCTTGTTTTATCCGAGATAGTTTATTCGTAAATATTTGCTAGGGATATATTTATCATCCATGTCCATATTTTCTAAAAATATTTCCATAAAATGTTAAGTATTATTATTGTTTTTTTAATGTCATTTTTATCCCTTTTTTACTTTTACTATAGGGTATGTAAGGAGTCTTTCTTTTGTTTACCATATGAGGTACTTTTTGACTTCTCTAGAAAAAGTACAAGGAGAAGCTTTTTATAATATTATACAGCATGAATGGATTTTTATGGTTTCATGACACATTATTTACATGACGCTTAATCTATACTGTATCAAGTTTATTTTCAACTAAATTCTTTTCTTTTAAATTTTCACATCATTTTGAGAAAATAAAAAAAAATTGAAGAAGAAAAGATATTTTCCTCAAGAACTAAGTTCAAGTGTCTTATCAAAATTATTTTACATCTAAGATTACATATGTTTATGTTTCAATCCCTATTATTACATTTATTTTATTGTGTAAATGATGATATTATTTTTATGAAATCCATTTATGGATTATGTTATGATTTTTTATGTTTAAGAAACACATTTTATTTCATGGGTAATGCTATGGTGAATGTTTTTATGTTTTTCCGGAACATATAAAAATGGTTTCATTATGAGATCGATGGGACCTATATCTCCCTCCAATGCATGGGTTAAAGATTTATATCTCATGAGATAGACATGACAAGAGTGGAAAGTAAATCTGATTCAGTAATACATGGTCGGAATGATAAGTAAACCATGTTCAGTAACGGACTTTGTCCACTATGATGGTCTTGGAAGCAATGTCTTGGCTACTATAGAAATAATATTATGTGATTATTAGTTTTCCACAATTACATGTTTTATTCTAATTCTATTTTATCATGGTTAATTTTACTTTATGATCCATGCATTACGTACTTCCATGATTTATTTTATGATTCAATATTTTGGTGTTTAATCTTTATGTTCATGTTTTTATGTTCAAATGTTTATGTCTTGTTTTATGTTCTCTATGTTTACCCTTACTGAGAATTTGATCTCACACTTTTTATGTTTTATTTTCACCATAATATAAATAAAGGTTTTTGGTAGGAAAGAAAGGGGAAGATCTTTATGGGATTTGTTGAAAATCATTCACAGTGATTAGAAGATTATGTTTTGAGTTTCCAAAGACACTAAACTAATATAGACTTTGGGCATTTGTTTGTCTCATGTATTAAGTATTCCGAAAAAGAAATGTATTATTCATATACGTCATGCTTGGGTCTCTACAATAGTTTTCATAAAATAATAAAAAAACAAAAATTATTTGTTTATGTGATTTAGAATTAGTAAGTAGATAAGTATGAAGCTCCTCAAGTGAGATAACCCTAGTCATCCAATATCCTGCACTAGGAAAACATTTAGAATTTTTTTTATTCCCCATGATAGTCATTCCATAAAATAACCTAAGATAAATAAATTAATGTTGCAACATAAAAAAAATATTTCAATCCTTACAATATAATATAATCCCTTTATCACAATATTATATCAATAAGGTTACACATTAGTGGCATCAACATATACTCTTAATATGTCTTTCTTTGACTATCTGAAATAAATGTGTTGCTACACCTTGGATAAATAATTTAATGTGAAATTAATATTCTAATCAATGATCTGAGATATAAACTTCCATAAACATGGAAGAAATAAATCCATATTTAACCTATCGATTAATAACATTTCTTTCATGATGCACCAAATATAACATACATCCCATGAAAATATGGAATCATGATTTTAGTCAGTAAATCTAAGTGTGTTAGTCATGAAATGCATTAATAATAATCTTAAAGTATAAGTAAATTTACACATCCTCTTGGATTGGAATATCTGATGAAATAAAAACATACAGAATTCGTACTACTGGGTTTATTCACTTAATCTTATGTCTTAGAGATTACAAAGTCTGGATTTCATGAGAAGAAGTCCCATCCACTTATGAGTACTCGCACCTAGAAGTCTACATACTATGTGCCCCATAATAGTATATTATCTGGATATAGAACTATAATTAATAATATCACCATGTAATTTCATGGTTCCTGTCATATTTTTTAACTATTATGACCGTATTAATGTAAATGATACTCTAGGAAATTAACAAATATTTTTTATATAGAATAATAATAAATATGAGATAATTTATTTACATCAATATTCAATACTTTGAATATTCATGGAATATAAAGTAAAAAGTATATGGTTCTAGGGAATTAACTCCAAGAGACTCCCACTTATATTGGATCGAACTTTTATTGACTAGTTAGTTATCACATATTGATCATGCTTCCATTAAGAATGGTTATAGATGATATGCCAATCATGTTTCTATTACTAGGGTTGGTAAAGGCACAAGTATTTGTATATAATCTTCTTACTAAAACATTACTATCTTAATAAGATCCCTAAAGTAGTGATTTATAATTGAGTATCCATAATTTTTCCCATGTCAAAATAACAACATCCTGATGAAACACATGGTTCAACCATATCATAATGATAAAACTCTTTCTTTTGGTATAACACAAAATCATAATTGGACATTTCTAAACCACTCCTTAAGCTACATCAGAAGTCATAAAACGGTCAGATATCAAAGATAAGACAACTATTGGTTGTAATAAGTTTTTATTGAATATTACCTTATCCTTTTCTATGACACTAGATCAATATGAAAAAAATAAGACATGTGACCAATTTCATTGTTAACTATTATTCTTACTTCTCTAGACACAAGGATCTCATCCATTTCTACTTTTACATGTACTATTAAATAGTTCTTATATAAATTAGATATATTTATGATGGTTCTATATAATTTTGACCTTCTATTCATAAATTTTTTTTAATATCAAACATTAATAAATATCATGGAACCTAGGATAAATTCCTAACACTTAATCTTGTGAAATTATTTTAATATAAATAAACTCTTTCTGTGACCATGCATGTTCTACTGGAAGGATTATATACCAAATATAATTTATTCATGAATTGTTAATAAATATATTATGACTAGATTTAAAGAACCCATGAATCTACATAGTAGATCACATTACCTATACCAAATTTTATACTTTATGTAATACTTGGTGAAATTTCATTCCTTAGTCTTAAATAAATGGTATGAAACAATATTTTTTTCTATATGTTATCAATATATTTATCATCAAGTCATATTGTACTCCCACTAACCATTTAAAGACACATGTCACTCTTGCATTTCCAAATGAATATTCTATTATCATTATTCATGATTTTTTCATGAATTAATCTATTTAATATACATGTCTCATTAGTATTTATTGATGTCACTGACCCTTTTGTATGCATAATAGACATTGACTATAGGGTCTCCTATTGAGTTCATATTATATAGACATATTCTATACATAATCCTCTAAATGATGTATTTTTTACTTCAATGTCCCAATTTAATCAATAGAGAAATATGCTTTGAAAGAGTATAATTAAGAAAGGATTTTAGTCATGAAGATTGGGGAATACGTTTTTTCATAGACTAAATCATTGAATAATCATTCAGGTTTTATCTGAACTATCTTGTACCATCTATTTATAGTTTTCCTGAACATTCACCATAAATATCAAGTCTTAAAAACATTAAAAATATTGAATACCTAAATATTGATACATGGATTCAATTTCTTGAATTTATACATACATGTCAACCTTAGAATACTAAAATTTACTAATTCATTATAGGAATCATTTTTATTAATGAATAATATATTTTTCACCTACTATAGGGAATGGAAACCACCTATTTGGTTATAAATTCCTACATAGTATGTGTCTTTGGAATTAATTTTCTTTGTAACCTCAGTGGAGTCCAATATTCCTATTCCAAACCATGTGCATACCGAACCATAACCCATAGAAGTTATCTTTTCTATAACTATATTTAAAGTGATATGGTTTTATTATATAAATAAATTCATTCTTGACTAGATCTTAATATCATTAGTGGCTATAAGATAATTTAGTTAGATTCACCTTGGTTTTTTTATGTTCATTTATAGTTATCTCCATCTTTTAACAAATAGTTTTAGGAAAAAACGTTCTACAATTTACTAAAGGATTCTTATCACATCTTAATTGATATGATATCCATTAGAAAATATAGTTGGCATGTGGTTAGTTTCTGCACTTTTATTTTCAAAAAATGTAATGGAAACATAATAGATGTTTTAAAATATATATATATATATATAACTCAAAATTCCATAAATAAATTTACTTATATATGTAAATGTGACTTAGAATAACCCTTAATCCACATATTTGATCAATGATTACTTGGATAAGATGTTATTTGATAGTAAATCATGAATACTACAAAATATTAACTAGTCCTATAAGAAAATATAGTTGGCTTATAGTTAGATTTTTCACTGCTATTTGAAAAACACTTCTTTCAAAAATAATGGATGACTTTCATTATATATAAGACTCATCATTATTATTCATTTTAATAACATAAATACATTTATTTATATAAAGAAATGTGATTTACTGATAACCTTTAATCTATATATTTCATAAAAGATTATATGGATATGATTCTCTTTGATAGGCTAGAACAATGGCCAACCCATCCCGAAGGCCTTTGAAATTTATTTTCTTTTTATGATACTCCACTTTTTAACTGTGTTAAGAGGTTACCCTTACATAACCCATATGATCAAATTAATAGATTCCAATACATGCTCTTAAGGCCCATAGAACAAACTAAACTTAAATTTCTCCTCCCTCATATCTGCTTCATTGATGGTACCTAATCTCCCCACCATGCATGGCAAGATGGGTATCATTTCCCCATGTAGAGCTACATAGTACCAGGTACTACTGGAAAATTTCTATACCATCTCATCTTGCCCAATATGGTTTGCTCTACTCTAGTGGTTGTTATTACTCAAATCCTCTTTCAGTGCCTACTCATGTGTGTTCTGATCTGATTTCTATATGGCTTGAAATCCCATGGAATGGAGGCTTGTGGTGGCCTAAAGGACTTGTGGCCTGAAGTCCAATGGTGTCCAAAAGGTTCTAAAACCCATAGGCTGAAACAGGTGTCCTGAAGGAACAAATATCATGAATAGTTCTAGCTTCTATAGTGTAGCACTGTAACTGCTACAATACTTACATAGTATTTCTAAAATAACCCAAAAAATCACCCCCACCAAAATTTAATCTTGGGTCTTTCAGATTCTAACAAAGAGCATCTACCACTTGGGTACAGGCTCATTGGTTCCAATAGGCGAGCATTTTTTCCCCAATATTTACCAAGTCTACTCATTAACTTAACTGAGAACTTATTGAATTTATTAATGTAATATTATGAAGTATATTAATTTACCCTTATCTTTGGAATAGTTCACATGACCGTGTTGAAATTACTCTAAAATCATTGTGATGTACCTTTATTTAAAATAATTTCATATCTAAAACATGTAAATTAAATTGTTTTTATATCTAGCATCTTAGATCAATTGATACTAAAATGGTTTTATGGTTATAAATCGGTCAAAAAATTAATTTTTATTTTAAAAATAATTATCATACCACAATTGGGTATTATTCTTATATTTTATATTCATCATTCATTGGAAAATATATTTTTGATTCGAGAGATACTGAACTATTAGTTTTTTATTATATCACCATAAAATTTATTCTAAAAATGAAATAATATCTCCTTGTGTCTATCAGAACACTATGACAAATTTATTTGTAATTCTTATTACATACATGAGTCAATACAATCTGGTAATGAGAAGTAGTGAGCTCCCCATGGCCCTTGTAAGGATCTTTCTTTATCTCCTCCTTTTCAGTTCACTCTATAAATGTTTTATTATTGTATATATTGTGTATTTAATTACATGTATATTGTAATAATGTAGTCTTTAATACACAAGTTATTAAAAGAAACCTGATTAACATACCAGAAGTTATGAGATTTACTAGCTTCTTTAATTCACTTTAATTTCTTTTCTAGTGTCCAAAATATTCACATAAGAAGAAAATATCCACATATTCTATCTTCTTCCCTTGAATAATTTTCCCCTTTGAAGGAAGATGTAAAGGATCTTTATGCATTATATTTTCCATGGGACCTTTATCCTTGTCTTTCAATTTTTTTCCCATAATGGGTGGAGAAACATGTTTCAACCTATCATTATCCTCTTGGTGATCTATGAGAAAATGTTTCATAAGGAACATTACCTTTTAATTTTTTTGGGTTTTGAAAAATATGGGTAATATTGGTTATAAAGATACAAAATAAAATTATTGGAAAATTTATTATCAATGTTGAATCCTAATTTCACCAACTAATAAATATACCCCATTATTTTTATAAAATCTCTTTATCTTTCTAGTTACATATCTTTTTATTTTTCTACTTTATTATAGGTTTGAAAAGTGTTTGATTTTGGTTTGGATGGCTCTAGAGGTAGCCAAATGTTTTATGAAAAATTATTTTGTGCTGAAAAACTATCTGCATAAAATTTATACGTCGAGTAATGATATTACACATAATATAATAGTTTAATCATGATAAAATATCTCAATGCGATGTTTTTTTAAGCATAAAAATTTAAAAATAATAACATAACATTTAATATAATTATATGTTGTGTAATTCTCTAAGCAGCATATTAAAGGTGTCGTGTAGTTTATTTTGGTTTATTTTTCCTTTATGAAGTCTTCCTCCTCCAACCCTAGGGAGACTCTTAGTGGATTTAGACTGATTTATTCATCTCTGGTTATTGCCGATTGGTGTTGGATACCTTGTAAGCCCTTTTTCTTTGGTTCCCTCCTATTCCACCTTCTTCTGATGAACTTGTGGAATCTTTAGTAGTTGTGGGTTTGGGGGTTGATCTTGATCCAAGGTTTTTGTCTAGATCTCTTCTATCATTGTTGACTCAACCATCTTACATCAATTGGGGTTTTCTATTGGTGAATGCACTTCATCAATTTCGAGATAATTGGTCTATTATTCAAATCCCAAAGTCTTGATTTAGATTAATTGTATGTAATGGTAGAATTTATTTTTGATGATTATAAATTGAGTTCTTAAATTTTACTTAATTAATATGGTAGATTAATTAATTAAGGAATTGTAAAATTGGGGATATTAGGATTGTGGGTATGGATTTATTAATTTTTTAAATAATTAAGGTATATTTTTTGATTGGGTAGTTGATTGAAATGATTAATTGATTATTTAATTATTTAATAGAATGTATGTGATATATTAATTATTGAATTTTTTGAAGGTATTGACATTATTAATTAATTATTTAATTAATTAAAGGAATGGATGTTGTCAATTAACTACTGAATTAATTAAAGGGTTGGATGTGATTAATTAATTGTTGAATTTATTAATGGATTGATTTTATTATGAAATTTTTGATTTTGGTTGATTAATTTTATATTGTGAAACAGGTAAAATTGTGATATTGTGATATATGTGTTAAATGTGTGTGGGATAGGGATTGAGGCTCTAAATACCCATGTGTGTTAAATGTTCATGGGAAAGGGACTGAGACTCCAAATACCTATGTGTATTAAATGTGTGTGGGACAGGGACTAAGGATTAAAATACCCATATGATATAGTGAGTATGGGATAAGAACTGAGGCTCCAAATAAATATGTGGTACTGTGGTGTGGGATAGGGACTAAGGCTCAAAAAAACCCATGGGGTGTTAGACACAATGTTCTTTTCCCATGAGTTGTAATTTGAATGTGGTTCCAATTAGTCATGATATAAAAGTAAATGATAAATGGTAATAATGGAATTCATATATAATATATTTTTTGGGGATAGTTTATACTACATCATGGCTAGAAGTAGGTATTCAGGTTCAAGTGTCATAGGGAACCCGAGGGTTTATGTGGTAAAACAAAGATTAATTAAATAAATGAAAATTGTTTAATTTATTGATTTTATTTTATTATTTATACAACTATATACACTTCTATAGACTACATATTATATTAGACATCTTTGGTTGTGGCATACTAATTTTTACTCACCCCTTACACTGGCTACTTGATCGGTACCCAAATAGACTTCATGTTTGCAAGACAGGATAAGGGAAAACCCCTATGTTAGATGTCTGATTTGGGATGGAGCATGGATGATGTAACCCTATGTTTTTCAAGACCCTCGTGTGATTTTATAGTGTCATTAGTTTTGGGTTTTCATGTTGAAACATGTCCCATTATTTATCATGGCATGTCTATTGTTAAACATTGATATTATATTTCTTGTTTTTGTCATCTTGTTATATTGGTATTTTCCTGGTTATGTTATATATGTTGGTTATTATTATTTATTCACACTATTAATCTACTTTGATAAATAGGGTATAGTATCCCCATAATCAGTATTAGACCCTTACTGCTAGTCGGTAGCCTCTGGTGTGTGGGGAGGTGCATTTGAGGTCATGTGACCGACCGGCTCGGGGAACCAGTGTGTTGCATCCAATTTAGGATGTTACAAAGTGATATCAGAGAAGTTTTATTTTCTTTTTCTTTTGTATTAATATTTTCGAAAGGTATAAATGAGAATGGGAAGAGTTAGTCATTGATTTAGAACTCATGTATGGTAGTAGCTACCCCAAGTATGAGGGTAAATTCCATGTACTCAGGGAGGGATTGTTGTTTTGAAAATAATGTTTGGACTGATGTGTGAGTTTTAATTACATAACCCTTCGAATTTTACTATAGATGGTGGAAATTAGGTGTAAAGGTTATGGATTGAGTCTATCCTAACTATACTTGGCCATTTAAATACTCCTATTGAGAAGAGGTTCAAGTTGGTTGCTTACATATTTTGATGATCAGCGAAGCGCTGGTTGGATATTTAGGCCCAGAGAGGGTTGGCAAAATGAATGGCTTGGAAAGAATTTTTTTTTATGTTACTAGAACAATTTTATAAAGAAAACATAAGATTGAAGATATAAGCTATGTTCATGTGGTTTACATAGGGCATCATGTTTGTGATGGACTATACTGATTAATTTACGGACAAACAATGATTTGCCCTAGTGATGGAAGGGGATGTGGTAGTTATGGAAATGATTTTTCATGATGGGATTAAATGTAGGATTAAGTCCTATTTTAACCTCTTTTGGTTAAATAAGTTTGTTGAGGTGGTGGATCAGGATCTCATGGATGAGTGGAACCTGAAGGAGTCTTCTAGTACATGATAGATGGTTATTGTTAAATGATCGAGAGTTATGTATTCTGAGGGAAGGAAGCATCGCTATAATAATTAAAGAGAGGGGGGGATTAGTTACTCATGCTGATAACTAATATCTTCACCACTATTGAGGTAGGTCAGTCCACTTTAGTAAACATTTTCCTTAACCACTAGTGGACTATTGATCCTTTAGAAGGATGGGACATCTATATCCATTATTTAATAACCAATGACAAACAGGTAGAGATAGATGAGCTAGATAGAAGAGAGTGTGGTAAGGGGTTATTCTAAACTATATTAGTAATGAAGCTAGAGTTCTACTGGACATGGAAGTAGAGGAAATGAATGTGGAGATTCAGGGAAAGAGCACCTGTATTAGTAGAGTGGTGCTACTCAGGCGACTAAGATTACATCACAGGGAAGAGTGGTAGGATAATTACATATCATTCAACCTATACTTTTGGATAGCGAGGCTAGACCATCAACATTAAGGGGTATTATTATTTTAGCTTATACATTGTCTAGTTCCATATTTGATATGGCTGCCTCTCATTCCTTTATTTCTACAAAACTTGTTAATGCTTTGAGCTTGGTGGTGGATTTTGTGAGCGGAGTGTTGAAAATAGATACTTCTTTGGGAGTACAGTCGAGAGATATCTACTTGTGAAAAGTGGGTTCTCTCAAGGTTGGTTGGTATCATTTTATATGGGATATTTATATTTTTGATATGTTAGGATTTGACATAATTTTCAGAATGCATTGGTTAGTAGCATTTCGATCGCACATTGATTTTTACCATAGGAGAGTGACTTTTACATCTCATAAGGGTGAAAATACATTCATCATGGATAGTGGGAAATCAAGGAGGTATGTTCACGGTCAGTTCATCAGCAATTATGGGAACTCACCAACCAGGTTTCTAGTATGTTTTTGGATGATAGAGGTTTGAAGCATGATTTATTTCCCCCATAGTGAATAGGTTTTATGATTTTTTTACAGAATACTTCTTAGGTCTTCCACTTGAGAGGGATATGGAATTTAAAATTGATCTCATATTGGTGGTTGAGCCATATTCTATTCCACCTAAATAATATCACCAACAAAACTTCACAATATTAAGACTCATCTGGAAGAGTTGGAAGAGAATGGTTGTATCCATATGTGTACATCACCTTGGGGCACCCTAGTGTTGTTTGCTAAGAAGGATGAAAGGACTCAACACTTTTGTTTCAATGAACATAAGATGAACTGGATGATAGTAATGAACTGGTGTCCTCTTCTTCCTATGGAAGAACTATTTGACTAATTGACAAGTGCTTTAATTTTATCTAAGATTGACTTGAGATCAAGGTATCATAGTTGGAGAGTTTGAACTTCTGATATATTGAGGACATCTTTTATAAGTAGATATGGATTTTATGAGTTTATCATAATGTCATTTGGGTTGAAAAATGAACCAGTAGTGTTGATGGACTTGATGAAGATAATTTTTCATCCATACATGGATCAATTTGTGGTAGAGTTTTTTATGACATTTTGGTGTACTTGAATAATCTTAATGATGATTCACAATATCTTGACATCATAATGAGTACAATCAGAGGTATTGAATATATGCCAAACTATCTAGGTGTCAGTTTTGTATTGATTGGGTAAACTTTTTAGGTCATGTCATCTTAGAGGAAAGTGTGTCATTGGAACTAGAGGTGGTTTAGGTAGTTGTATCTTGGGAGCATCCCATGAATGTTTTTGAAATTTGTAGCTTTCTAGGTTTTAGAGGAAATTATTGGAAGGTTATACTAGACTTTTCTTGATTGGAAGAACAACTATTATGCTTGACCAAGAAGGGGATAAATTATAAATGTATTTAAGCATATGGGAATTCCTTTTATGAGATGAACAAGCATCTAGAATTGGAACTAATATTTATCCTACTTGATCTAGGCAAGGATTATATGGTGTTTTTTGATGCTTCTAGGATCATACATGGAGCAATGTTGATGTAGCGAGATAGATTTGTGTCATATGGGTCTTTGTAGTTGAGGCCACATGAACAAAACTATCCTATGCATGACCTCAAGTAAGATACAATGGTTTTTCCTTTAAAGTGTTTGCAGAATTATCTATTGGGAGAAATTTTACTATGTATATAGATCATATGAGATTGAAGCATATATTTTCACAGTGAGACTTGAATCTTTAGTGGTATATGTGGGTAGAGTATATTTAGTCATTTGACATTGAGATAACCTATATTATCATAAAGAAAAATAGTATAATTGATGCTCTAAGTAGAGAAAAATAGACTCAGGTAGTGCAGAAGTCTAGTGTTTAGTGGAATATTATGACCTTGTAAGATTAGATTCATGTTGTGGTTTCAAGGATTCCAGAGTAGATGAATCTCGTATCAATTTCAGTGGAGTCTAAACTCATGAGGAAGATCACAAAAAGGAAGTATGAGGATCCAAAATGTTTATCCTTGAGGAAAATCCCTGAAGTTGGGGATTCACCTTGAAATTGGACCACATATGAGGATGATATCATTTATGTTAGAGATTGGGTTTTTGTATCTATGAGTATTCAAGAGGAGTTGATGTGTGAATTTCATGCCTCGAAGTGGGCAGTGCATCAAGGTGTGACCAAAATGTATGGTGACCTACAACGATATATTTAGTGGACAAGAATAAAAAAAGAGATAGCAGGGTTTATGACCAGATGTTGTAAGTTTTTATAGTTGAAGGCTGAGAATCAATGACCTGTAGGTTTTCTATAGCCATTTCCCATTCTGGAATGGAAGTCGGATGATTTTATTATGGACTTTGTGGTGGGTCTCTCAAATATTCTTCTAAAGTATGATGTTATTTGGGTGATTATGGACCATTTGAAAAATTAAGCACATTTCTTACCTATATGAGAGACTATATCAGTAGAGACTTTGGGATATTTGTATCTTCAGGAAATAGTAAATCTGCACAGGGTTCCATGGACTATTGTTTCAGACCATGACTCTTGTTTTACTTCACAATTTTGTTAAGTCTTATAGAATATTCTTGGTACATAGGTTTTACTGATTATGTAATTGAACCCATAGACATATGAGAATTCATATCATACTATACAGGTGATTGAGGATATGATGTGAGTGTGTGTTTGTGAATTTAGTGGTTCTTGAATGCCCCTTTAGCAATTGTTATCATATGATGATATAGATGGAACCATATGAGGAACTTTATGTTAGGCCATGTAGATAACCTCTTTTTTGGATGGAGGTAGATGAGTCAGAGCTATTGGGATCAAGTCATGTGGAGAAGACATCAGAGCAGATTCTACTTATTCAGATGCATATGGCTATGGATTAGAGTAGATAGCAGTTATATGCTGATAGATGTCGATAAATACTAGAGTTTATAAAGTATGATCATGTATTCCTTCAAGTATCTCCTAGATTTTTTCACCATAGAATACAGATATAGGTTAAGATGTAGGCCAGGTTTGTTGGACCGTTTGATATTTTGGAGAGAATCATGTCGGTGGCATACTGATTGTCTCTTCCAAAGAGATTCAGTGATATGCATGATGTTTTACATGGGTCACAAATTCAGAGGTATCACCCTGATCCTTCTCATGTTATTGATCTAGATGATGTATAGATTGAGACTGATATTTCCTTTGAGGAACATCCAATACATATACTGGATCTTAGTGAGAAAGTGTTGTAGGGAAAAACTATACCGATAGTTTGAGTATTATGGAAACATGGGCATGTTCAGGAAGAAACATGGGAGAGATAAGTATATATACGGACTCAGTGGCCTGATCTTTTTACCTCAAGGTCTTAGATATTCATGGGAGTATAGCTCAAGGATGAGCTATTTTAATTTGGGGGGATTGGAAGATCTTTTTCGGTCTCTAGGTACGTCGATTTTGATATTTATCCTTTGTTCTAGGTTTGTAAAGTGTTTGATTTTGGTTTAAAAAGATTTTAGAGATGGATAAATCTTTTATGAAAAATATTTTTGGGATGAAGAACTCTCTGAATAATATTTACACACTATTTAATGATATTACACAATGTGTAATAGTTTAATTGGGATAAAGTCACCCAAAGAAACTAGTTTTTTTGGCATAAACCATTAAACAAATTACATGATATGTGATGGAATTACATGTCATATAATTCCACGAGCATTGGATTAAAAGTGTCATGTGGTTCATTTTTATTTCTTATTCCTTCATATATACATCCTCCTCTAACCATATGTTGACTCTAAGTAGATTTGGAGTGATTTCTTTATCTCTGATCATTACAGATTGGTTCTGTATACTAGGTAAGCCCTTTTTATTTGGTTTACATATGTTCCTCCTTCTTCTGGTGAGGTAGTAGAAACTTTGATAGTAGTGGGTTTTTGGGTTGATCTTGATCCTAGGTTTTTGTCTATATATATTCTTTCATTTTTTATTCAAACATCTTACATCAATTGGGGTTTTTTGTTTGTGAGCATTCTTCATCAATTTTTAGGTAGGTTGTTTATTATTCAAATACCAAATTCATGATTTCAATTATGTATATTTGATGGTAGATTTTCATTTGGATGATTAGTAATTGAGTTTCTAAATTTATATTAATTAATTTGGTAGATTTATTAATTAATGAATTGTGAAATTGGGGATATTGGGATTGTGGGTATTGATTAATTAATTATTGAGTTAATTAATGGATGTTGTAGTGATTGTGAAATTGATTGAATCGATTGATTAATTTTTTAAATTGATTAATGGAAGATGTTTAATCAATTAATTTTTGAATTAATTTAAATGATTGATTTGACTAATTACTTTTTTAATTAGTTAATGGAATTTATGTAGTAAATTAATTATTGAAATAATTTAAGGGATGAATGTGATTAATTAATTGTTGAATAAATTAATGGATTGATGTGATTATGAAATTGTTGAATTTGATTGATTAATTAATGAATTAATTAATGTGATATTGTGACACATGTAAAATTTTGATATTTTGATATATGAGTTAAATGTGTGGGGGACAGATATTGAGGCTCCAAATACCCATTTTTGTTAAATGTGTATGGGACAAGGAATGAGGTTCCAAATACCCATGTGTGTTAAATATGTGTATAAAAAGGAATAAGGCTCCAAATACCCATATGAGATAGTGAGTATAGGATAGGGACTGAGGATCCAAATACCCATGTGACATTGAGGTATGGGATAGAGACTACCCCTCCAAAAACCAATGGGGTGTTAGACACGACATTCTTCTCCCATGAGCTATCATTGGACTAGGGTTCCCATTAGCCATGATATGAAATGTGATGATAAATAATAAAAATTTCATTCAGATATATGATATTCCTTGGGTATAGTTCAGACTCTGGCATGAGCTAAAGTAGGTATTGAGGTTCAGGTGTCCTTGGGAACCTGGGGGTTTATGTGGTTAAATAAAGGGTAATTGAATAATTGTAAATTTTGTACATTGTTTCCTATATTTATTTCCCTATACAACTGCATACACTACTATAGACTAGATATTTTTTTTGATTCTATTGGTGGTGGTATACTAAGTTGTACTCACACCCTACTCAAGTTTTCTGATCAGTAACTAAATATACTTCATGTTTATAGGACTAGATAATGGAAAATGCCTTATATTAGTTGGATGATTTGGGATGTATCATGAATGACGGAACCAGCAGTGAGTCTGGACCCAACTGGGAGTTGATAGTGCCTTTACTTTTGGTTTATAATTTTGTCACATGGTAGGTACATTAGAATGGAATGTCAACTATTCATCTTTGATATTACATTTCCTATTTTGGTAATCCTGTGATACAGGTAT
This sequence comes from Viscum album, assembly GCA_963277665.1. Taxonomy (NCBI): domain Eukaryota; kingdom Viridiplantae; phylum Streptophyta; class Magnoliopsida; order Santalales; family Viscaceae; genus Viscum; species Viscum album. The sequence continues at coordinate 1,276,574,742 of OY728135.1, forward strand.
TTTTCTGGTTATGACATATTTTTTGGTCATTTTTATTTGGTAACAATGTTGAGCTACTTTTATAAATAGGGTATAGTATCCCCACTATCGACATTTTACCCTCATTGCTAATTAGCAGCCTTTGGTGTACGGGGAGGCACGCTGGAGGTCATGTGACCAATTGGCTCAGGGCACCGATGTGTGGGCCCCAAGTTGGGCTGTTATAATTTTTAATGCATGATCAATAGATATATTTCCCTCTTTTAGTAAACAATTATTTAGTTCATTGAAAATAATTTTTATTCAAAACCTTTCCCTTTATTTCTCAAGATAATAGAGATGTGATATTATGGTGTAAGAATCCATGTCCTTATATTGTATTATCAACTCTCTAGAGAAAGGTGGTAATATAATGTAGAGGGTATAGGAAGTGTGCACTACATATCTCTAGTAGGTATCTTTATCACCTTCTTTCACTTACTAGGGTGGCACAATAGGAATAAGGTATTTTAATACATAATAATTTTTTCATAATAATGCATTGTATAAATGATTATACCATATCGGGAAATATGTATTTATATGGACAATACCTATGTTAAGGGTTTCTCACCTTATTTTTTTGTATTTCTTTCCATTTTATACAATAATTAAAAAAATTATTAATACTTCACTTGATTACAATTTATGTTAGTCATAATTGTAATTAATCTTATTAAGTCTCCAAATATTTTTTCAAGTCATAGTAGCCCTCACTATCAAACTCAAAATGTTTAGATTCTAAATTATTTCTGGAAGTAATGATCTATATTCCCCTTTACATAACCCCAATGGGGGTTGGTCAGGTTACTTGAAGGTGTTCTAGTTGGATGGTATTTTCTGTCTTTGGGATTGTAACTCTGTGATTCTTCAGTGGACTCCCAAATCCTACAATTCTGACTTGTATTTCCTAAACACTTTCCTTAAAGATACATAATGTCTATATAGGGATAATTATTTTGATGTAATATGGTTAAGTCATCCCATATCCTTGATAAGAACTTCATAGTAAAAGTATGTGTCCCAATGAGAGTTGTTAAAACACTTAGCTATACAAGTTTCAATCACATTCATTTACTGGATGGCCAAATAATACTTAATATATAGTTGAAGGATTTTTTTTATTACTCATAAAATTATATTATTTAATATTTTACATGTACTGCTAATAGTAATTGGGTTTTACTTGGTGGTTAACCATGTTTTTATAAAACATTTATGCATAGTTCATTTATTTATATTCCATATTTTCACAATAACTCATTTATTATTGTGACTATGATCTTCCATATATTAAACAAATAATGTATAAGAAAAAAATAAATAAATAAATAAATAACCTGGTCATGATCTTTTTTTTAATGGTTGATTTAATGAGTGGTAAAAAAATGAACCTAATATCTAGGGGAAGACTCCTTTTTTCATTATTTGCATATGTTACAATATTCCACCTATTCACCTATATATCACTTGAGTTTGTATCACCTAAGTTCCATATTGAACTTCTACAAATCATCTTGTAATACTGCATTTATTACATGTATTTATAACTCCCATGAAAGTGAGGGTAACCAAAATATTGGATAAGTGGAATTACCTAAATAACTATGGACACACATACATTGTATAATAAAGGAGGGAGGGATGAATCAAAAGACATAAAATTTAATTTAATAATTTATTAATTTTGAAACCATGGATTAAATTAAACTAAATAAAACTATTTCACTACCAGGTCTTGGTCAAACTCATGAATGGTCATACATATGCAAAATATACACAAAATTAAATTGGTTAACATTAATTTTTATTTGTTCTTAAATAATATGATAAACACACTTAAGTTAATTAATTAATAAATTAATTATGTCCACTTTATCAAAATGACCATCCAAATTCTCTATGAGATACCCATCATAAATTCATTCACAAAAAATAAACTGTAGAATCAATAATTATACATAATTACAGTAAATTAATTAGTCAGATAATAAATCTTTAAAACCATTATAAATTTATCAAATAAACCATGTTACAACAAATATAATTATTTTTTAATAATAAAATTATTGGTTTCATGAAATTTTATTCTGTCTTTTATTGGGAGACCAAAATTCTATATTTATGAGCTACACCTCGTGTAACTAGGATTTACACATTGTGTAACTAGATGACTGTGTACCCAAGATAAACACATGGGGATTTAGTGTGTGCCTCAGTTTCACTACAAGGTGTGTACAATCCATCTACACATTAGGTATCATACATGTAGTGTGTCAATGGAACTTATTTAATAAATCATCTTGTTCATTAGATGTGGTAAAACAATACATGTACTCTAGCTACATGTTGTGTGTTCTGTTAGTTGTGTGTCCGCTTGACTCACTAAATGGATTGGCATGTACTTTGAACAATATATTTAATGTACTAAACATCATGTAATCTATCTTCCAAATATTAATTTAATTAATAAACGTGGAAATCAATCACATGAGGTTTTTACAATGTATTTGATCAAACGGTTTGGAGAATTTCACCACTAAACCATGTATACAAAATGATGTGTATGCCATATGCACACCATGTAATATGACATGTCATGTTCTAAGTTATCTATTATACACAAAATTTGAAATAAATGCACTATCATTAGTTACTTCTTGGTATTCCATTTGTCCTCTTGAATTTCTATATGTAGTGCACTTGGATAGACAACATGTACTTTGGCTATACATTGTGTTACCCTGTCTTATCAGCATGAATTCTTGGAACTTCTCAATGTAATATTTGATCATTATTCATATGTTCTTATTACTTTAAGAAATATAAACAATAAAGCATAATAATTATAATATTTAAATCATGTTAAATAAAGATAAAATTAAAGACAGAACAGTCTAGAAATGAAATTTCTAACCACTATTGTGCATATAGATCAATAATCAAATAAATTGCAACATCCTGAGATTTTAGATTATGAAAATCATATTTAAGAGCATAGGTGACATGAAAAACCAAGATTATAAGTTAATAAATATTTATAATACTTTGAAATATAGTTATTTTTAAATTCAATCTCTTTGACAGCTTATGGTGAATGGAACACTTGGTTTGAACGGAATGAGATACTATGTTAAAATATTATTTTTAAAACATTATTATTTTAAAAAAGATGTTAAATTAGAAGCTATGAATAGTACTAATTAATTTATAAAAATTATATGGTTTAAAATTTTATAATAAAATTAAATTTTATATCAATTTTTTATAGAAAAAATTAGAACAAATTTCAAGAAAAAGTAAAGTCTTCAGAAAAATGGTATTTTTCTCAAAGGTGGTTTGGTCAAACTTTGTTCACATTATTTATAATTAATTATTATCCATTTTATAATTTTTTTTGAAAAAAATATAAATTATTTTATGAATCATCATATCAAAATTAAATTAGGGTTAATTTTTAGGATTTATCTAAAAAGTTTCATTTTTTGATTAATTGAGAAAATTACGAATTTTAATTGAAAACTACATTTTTATTTAAATTATTTATAATGATAAATTTTATTTTGAATTGGTTTTGAAGTAAAATTAACAATATTTTATATCTATTAATCCAATTTAGTTAATTGAAAAAAATTTCTTATTTAATTTTTATATAAAAAAACATTGTAACCTTTTTAACATTTTCTCTTTGAAGACCAGTTTTCCAATCACATTTGTGGGATTAATTTTAAATTAAAATTTTCAATTTATATGAATTTAAATATTAAAAAACTATTAAATATTTTTTTCATCATAATTTATACTACTTAATAAGTTCATGTTAATTTTGGGCCATAATGAATATTAAAAATAGTAAAAATTATTTATTGTGGTTAAGGTAAAAATGGTTTTAATGGGAATTAAATAGAAAATATAAGGGTTAAAATGACATAAAACTTTTCTAAAATCTATTTTATTGTAATTGTTTTACCCTAACATGTCTAATTCTATATAATACTCCATTTTGGACCCCTCTTGCATGTGAAAAATGTGGCTATCATGTTTTCTTTTGCAAAATTAGAAGTGTGACACTCACCTAAACTATAAAAGGTTACCCCATATCCTCTATTATTTACACCTTCAAACCATATTTTTTCCTTATCATGGGTATAAATACCACCATGGAAGTATTTTTGTGAAAACCTGGGGAGGATACATGAAGAAGAGGTAGCATTTTTTAACATATTCAATTCTTATTAAACCATGCTTATATAAGAACCGTAGTATATTACATATACTAATATGTTATAATGTTTAGGTAATAACCTATATCCATATATTATTCTATAGAATGTGTTATGAAATAATCATTTATCTCCATCGAGGATTATCGCCTCACGAATCAATGTCATTCATTTTTACATTACCACCTCTCAGAGTTTGGTATGTTGATGTATATAATATATATATGTATATATGATATTTATAACATAATTATACCTATAGATTAATTATATCATATATACCTTTTTAAATTTTCATTCCATAGATAATATGATAGTGTCGCTCGTGTGTGCGGCAGACTACCACCTCAAGAAGTGATGTGATTCGTCTTTCATTAAAGCTTTACGTGGAAGGTGAAAAGCATAAATTTAGTGTGTGTGTGTATATGTTATAAATAAAATAATAATGATATTAATTAAATATTATTAATTTTTAAAAAATAATATATCATTTCATTTTTCATGTTTTCTATTACTTAAATATGATTACATCGTTCATTTATGTGTGGACTACCAGCTTCACGAAGCGATGTAACTCTGTTTTAATCACCACACCACATTGATGATATATATAATTATATTTAATGAAATAATATGGTATATATGATATTATTATAATTAATTAAAGATAATATAGTATTTATCTTTTTTCCATAATGATCATTGAAAAATGGAAATGTTACTCTTGTGTACATACGGACTTCAGTATCCGTGATTGTAACATAGTTTATTTTTCATAACCAATAATAATTATTGGTATTAAAATTATAATTCATGATTAATTATGATAATTATGTTAGGATTACTATTCATTATATTTTTAAATATTATCCTTCTTGACTATAGTTTACCTACCAAAGTCATTTTTTGACACATAAGAAAAATATCATCGAAACATATGATGTAAACTTAATCAATTAAGTAACCATATATAACATGGTAATAGGTGAAATAAAAGGAATAAAAAAACTTAAAAATTTTATTAATCATTTAAATAATGAACATAAGTTTATTATTATGGAATATAAATAATGTATGTGACAATTCAGACTCAAGTTAAGGGTTTCTCATCTCACTTTTACTTCTATGATACATATGCCATATTCACCACTTATTTGTTTTTGGGGTGTATATACTTACATTTTTTCTATTTTATTTCATGAATTTATTTATCTTCATGGTATTCATTATTTAATTTCATTTTATTTCATTCATGGGGATCATGATTCAAAAGTTACTAAGGTGGTAAGGGTTTATTTCACAATTTCATCATTAATCGGATTTGTTTCTGTTGAAGTCACCCTTGGGTGAATTATTTGATATTTATATCTTAAAGTAAATTTATTTTAGTATAATATATTTATTCATGAAATTTTTCATATAATATTACCATTTTTCCACTCATTTGAACTGAAAATGATTAAGAATTATTTTTAATAAAATCCAACTTAATTTCTCTCTTTGATCGTAAATCCTTTTCCATCAAAACCCATGTTTTTTAAATATGTTTTAAATTTTTTTAACCTTTTCAAGATGATTTATTAAATATAATTTTACCTATTTTAAATTTTATTAAAAAAATTAATGTAATCTTCATGACATTTTTAAAATAACTCACATTTCTTTTTTTACAGAAAATTTGGATAGAAACTTTATTTTAACATGTAAGGAATGAATGGAGTTTTCCACTGTCATAACCAATAAATATTTTAAATCTTATATTAAAAATTTTCAAATTATATTTTTATGTAAATGGGTTTTAATAATATTTTTAAACTTTTTTTTAAATTATTTTCAAAGTGAAAATTTTATTTTCCTCAAATATGTTTTTAAATATATTTTTATGGTATTACAACTCATCAATAAAATAAAAACCTTATTGTACTTATGATAAATTGTGGATATGTTTTATTGATATCATCATTATTATTTCTTTTGATGGTTTATGATAAATTTGACTAAGGATGTACAATTGTATTACCATTCTGTATATTACTTGGGATGATTTATGATTATTCTTATTGATTGGGGAAAGTATTAAAATTTCATATCCTAGTTTTTTAATAAAACATTTTATGATGATTGTGTTTCACTTATTTCATATAAAGAATGAATTGGACTTTTTAAGTGAGGGTTGGGACCCACTATATCACACTGATATATCAGTAGGTCTCATGAGAAAAACTATGTTGGGTATTGACTGAGGTCTTTCAAATATATATTGATATATAGGAATAAGTCCTCAATAATATTAGATATCTTAGAATGAGTCCTAGATGGTATGTTTAAGATCTCTAGAGTTATCAATTACATCACTATGAATTAATTTATTGATATTACATGTGATTATTTGATTAGTTAGAATATTCATGGTTATGTTTCAAGCTCATTTGATTATTTATATTGAAATTTTTGATCATCATTTATTCCTTGCATATTATTCTAAAGTTAATGAATAATTTCCAAGTGTTTCAGTTATTTAACATTCCATATTGATTTTTCCTTATTTATTCATAGCTTCTGAGGTATTATTACCCTTACTGAGCATCTTAGAACACCCATTTATTATGTTTTATTTTACCTAGGATATGTGGAAGTGTCTTTCTGATTGATATGCAGGGATACACTAAGGGGAATAAATGAATTCTCAAATAAAATTATTTTGGGATCCTATATTTTAGAATATAATGTGGATTCAAAATATGTATCTAGTTTATAAAGACTAATAAACTATTTCTTCCTTTGGGATTTGATTACTTTTATCTTATTCCAATGTATCAAAGTAGACACTAGCTCCAGGATTCTAGGGTCGGGTCACAACAATTAGTATTTGTGGAAGTTTTTTAGAAACCATGAGAACTATATTGAGGAAAATATATATTAGTGAACATTACCTTATGATACACACTGATTATATGTATATAAAAACTTCTTAAATTTTTGGTAAGTAAGATATTATGTGGAATTTCCTAAAAAATTCATCTCTGTCTGGATACTACATGTCAACGTGGTACGGGCAACCAATATACCTAGGGGTATTAACTCAGAAAAGGGTACAATGGGGTTGACTTGATTGTTACCTACTGCATAAAAATGAGCCTTACTATTCACTTGGATTGACACTCCTGGGTGATATTTTTGGGTTAAATCACACCTATTTTCAAACCGTTATGACGGATTTGAATGTATTTTTATGATTTGAAAACATTCCCATAAAAATGTGTTCATGAATACGATATTACTGATGCATAACATTTAAAATTTATTTTAATTACTTCTGTAGTTTTGGGATTATACATCATGCTCCACAATGATATGATCTCATATAGTTTATTTAATAATTTAAAAGTGGAACTTAGAATAATTTATGGGAACTACATCAATTAACGTAATCCAAATAGTAAGAATGACCATTTCTTTGATAGGGTTAAGACAATTTTTTAAGAGAAATAGTCTCCCAAACATGCTCATCATATGAGGATACAGTATCATGTGCTAACAATATAGAGAAATAATTATCTATGTATTATGGCTTCAAAGGTAAGAAATATGATAAGAGGATGATAGAGAAAAATATGAACAAAGTGAATAAGTGAAAAAAAATCCCATCAATTAATACTTGTGGAAAGAAACACCTTATAACTTTATTAAATGGTATGATAGTTTGATACAAATTTGGAGATAAATGTCACCATGAACACGAATTTAAGGGCATGAAAAAGTTTTAAAATGTTCAATGATTAAACTGGAAGGAGTTAGGGAACTATTAAAATGAATTCCCCAATCATAAAACGAATATACTTCAAAAGTATATAATGCAGCATGGACAATCATGTGATATTAAAACATATGAAGTGGGATGATTAATTTGATTGTGTTTGTATTCATTGATTATTCCTTTTGAGTATTTTATCAATGATATCATGGTTATAAGAATTATTAAATTTATAAATATTATAATAAAAACTTTATCCTTAAATAATTTCAATAATATATTGAATGGTACTGATAACCAAGAACAATTATTCAATGGAAAGTTAAACTTATTGTAAAACACATGGTTGAGGGAAAGATAACACTTAACATTTTCCTCATGATGACAAAATGATGTTTGGATATAAGGGATGATTGATATGAAAAAACAAAATTGGATAGTACAAAAAACCTTGTAACTGATTAATCATTTGTGAAAAAGTGATTTATGCTATCATTGATGGAGTTAACAACATTTTTTGGATTGATGGAAAAAGAAATTTTTTCTGAAAAAAAGTATTTTTTTCAAAAATGTGTATTAGTCGTTCTTTTGAGCACATAATTTATAATTTATTTTTAAAAATTATTAAGTTTTTTTTGATAAAATTAAATTAAATTTTTTAAATAATAATATAAAAATTATCTTACGGTGAATTTTTGGATTTTTCTGAAAGTTTTGTATGTTGATGAATAGTGAAAAATACTGAATTTTAATTGAAAACAATCTTTCCGTTTAAATTATTTATAATGTTAAATTATATTTTTAATTATTTGTAAAGAAAAATTACAACTATTATATATCTATTAACACAATTTAGGTCATTAGAATCAATTTTATATTGAATTTAGGTAAAATAACATTGTAAACATTTGAGCATTTTCTCTTCAAAAACATTCTTTCTCGCCGCGTCTCTTGGATTAATTTTAAATAAAACATAAAAGATTATGTGAAGGAAATTTAGAAAATGGATTAAATATTTTAATCATAAAAATATATATTAAAAAAATTCAATTTAATTTTTTACCATAATGAATAGTGAAACAGTAAAAATTATTTATCATGGTTAAGGTAAAAATGGTTGCACCGGTGGGATTAAATTAAAAATATAAGGAATAAAATAAATTAAAAATATAAATAAAATATATTTTATCATCATATTTCAAACATATAATGTATAAGTAACTATAATACTCCATTTTTATCCCTTTTGTAAACTGAAAAACATGGGTATCGCTTTTTATTTTGAAAATTTTCATGTGTGCCACTCACCTCACCTATAAAATGACACCCCTTATCCTCTCTTATTCACACATTAAAACCTATTTGGTGAATACTTTACCAACCCCAATACCTTCAACACTTCCCTCATTTCATCCTAGAGTCATTATTTTGGGTATAAAGAAAACCTAGTAATTCTTTTGGTTCAAACATAAGAGGATACCCAAAAAAATAGTTAATGTTCTTCAATATGAGTTTTTATTTTATTTATTCCTCTAAATCCTTCAATTTTTATTGAAAAATACTAATATAATAACCTAAATATTTTAATCTATTCTGATATTTTTTTTTGTCAATTTCATGACCTATATCTATCTCCTATTATATAAAATGTATTATGAAATCATTATATATGTGTACGGCGGAATACTGCCTCGCAAACTAGTGTCATTCTTTTTTCCAATACCACTTCTCACGGTTGGGTATGATTATGAATATAATGTATCTGTATGATATTTATAACATAATTATAGATTTGTATTCCCTGTTTCATATATACCTTTTTTCATTCCATTCCATAGGGAATACAATAACATCCCTCGTGTGTACTGCAGACTAACACCTCACGAAGCAATGTAGTTCCTCTTTCACAAACACTTTACCTGGATTGTGATAGGGATATATTTAGTGAATATATAGGATATAAATAACATAATTATGATCTTAATATAAAATTTATTATAATAAAAAGATAATATATCATTTCATTTCTTATTTTTTCACTCACTCAATGATAATAACATCATTTTTGTGTGTGTGGACTACCGCATTCATGAATCAATGTGACTCTTTTTTCATCACCAGACCACATTGATGGAATATATATGTATATTTAATGAAATAATATGGTATACATGATATTATTATCACTCTTAAAAATAAAATATTACTTTTCCTTTTCCATAATGATTATTGAAAAATGGAGATGTTATGTGTACATATGACAAACCATATCCATGATTGTAACATAGTTTATTTTTCACAATCATTATTCATGGTTAGTTTTAAAAGTTTAATTTATGTATAAATATGATAATTATTTCATAATTATTATTCTATATATTTTTGAATAATAACCTCTTTGGTCATAGTAAACCTACCAAAATCATTTTTTGACACAAAATCAAAATATAGTCGAAACATCTGATGTAAACATAATTGATTGAGTAATCATAAATAACATTATAATAAGTGAAATAAAAATAATAATAAACATTAAAAAGGTTCTTAATAATTTAAATAATTAACATTATTATATTATTTAAGAAGATAAATATCGTACGTGATGAACCTATCTCAAGGTAAGGGTTTCTCGTCTAACTTTTACTTCCATGAGACATATTCTATATTCACCACTTATTTCTTCTATGTGGTGTATATAATAATCTTTTCATATGTTATATAAATAATTAATTTGTATTCATGGTATTTAATGTTTCATTTAATGTTATTTCTTTCATGGAGATTATGATTTAAAAGTTAGCAAAGTGGTAAGGGTTTATTTCACAATCTCATCATTATTCGGAATTATTTTTGTATAAGTGTCCATTGGGGTAATTATATGATATTTAAATTTTAAAATCAATATATATTATTATCATATGGTTGTTAAAGAACTTTTTCAAGTAATAGTACCATTTTCCCCCTCTATGGTGCTTAAAATTATTAAGAAAATGTTTTCAATAAAATTTAACTTTAGTACTCTCTTTGGTCAGAAATCATTTTTCCTCAAAACCCAAGTTTTCTAAAAAAATTAACATTTTAAAAATTATTTATTGAATACATTTTTACCCATTTTTACTATTTAAAATTTTTAAAAGGAATATTCAGGTCATTTTTTCAAAAAATGCTCGTTTTTTATTGAAAATTTAAATGGAATCAGTGTTTTAACATGTATGGCATGAATAACATTTTCCTCCATCATGACCAATAAAGGTTTTATATATTATTATATAATTTCACAGTGGTTATTTTCAAATAAAAATGTTCTAACAAAATTTTTTGAAATTTTATTTCTAAAAATATTTTCAAAGTGAAAATTTTATTTTACTAAAAAAGTTTTTAATGATCTTTTTAACACCTAAATGACCAAAGGCTTATATTATATATTAATTTCTATAATAAATTTTATTGGTTAAGGGATAACCATTTACATAGTTTGTAGACCCAAGAGGCGTAGATCCATTGTAAATTCATGGTCTTTTTAGGCTTAAGGAAAAAATACCCAATAGTAATACCACCCAGCTGATACAAATATTAGACCATAAAAACCCACCCGCAAAGCTGCTCAAAAATCATCCCAATACATAATTTCATGAGTCTAGTATCGATGAAAAATATATACCCTCTAAAACATCCAAATCTGAGAGCACTACTGGTGGATTCTCCTTGCTCCGACATCATGAGGACTACACCTTGGTGAGAGACCCTAATTTTATGTTGTAGATCAGTCCATTGAAGACCACTGTCAGTGTCACACCCGGACTTTTTGATTTATTTTTATTTTAATATTTCTTAGATCTATTTTCCCGCACCAAGTTCTGGGATGGGTCTTAGCTTAAATTTTTTTGTCGTTTAATATTCTTAGTGGGTTTTGGGCTCGTGCGCAGTCACTGCACAATGGGCGGTAGCCGTGTGGTCAGCCCGGGTGCCCGCGCAATTGTCTAATGATTAAAAAAATAAAGTTTTATGTTGTAATTAATAATATTATTATTAATGAGGTTTTATTATTGTTATTATTTTTATTTTTATAATTATTATTTTTCTTATAATTTTTATAGTTATTGTTTTTATTATTATTGTTGTTGTTGTTTTTATAATAATTATCATTATGGTAATTAATTTTTATTATTATTACCTTTATTAATGTTATTTAATTATTATTATTATTTATGGTTTTATTATTATTATTATTATTATTATTATTATTATTATTATACAATGAAAAAATTAAGAAACCCTAATCCTGCGTCGCCCCCCCCCCCCCGACCCTCTCACGCTTCACCTTGGTGCAACCGCCTTACCTTCTTCTTCCCCCACAGCACGACGCGGTGAACTCTCCTCCCACTTCGGTTTCTTATTTGGTACACAAGGACCCTGTCACCTTTGGCCCTTGCCGCAGACTCGGCCTCTCCCTTTCCTTCATGCCATAAACCGACTCGCTACAGCCATATGCCATCGACCTCATCCTCCAGCATCAGCCAGCACCCTCCCTTGCCTCTCACCCCGACAGCTACCCTCACCTCACTCCCTACCCTTCACGCTCACCTAGACCTCGCCCAACCGCTCTCCCCAATGCCAACTCTACCTTCACCCACTCCTCCGACCTTGCCTCACGCTTCAGACACCAACCACCCCCTGTGTGTGCTACCCTCACTCTCAGTCAGCACCCTTCGACTTCATTGCTCCTTTTCCCTCTCTCCCAACAGAAAACCCGCCTTCTCCCTCTACTATGGAAGCAACCGCACCCCCCCCCCCCTCCTTTTCTCTGGCCTGTGTCACACCAGCTGGCCTCGCTCCTCCGACCAGCCAACCCTCCTTGCTCTGGACCCCATCGGCCTCACCTCACTTGCTTTAAGACACCATCATACCCACCCTCACTGGCCCTTTTTCTCCATCCAGTAGCACTCTGAACCCCCTTTCTCGGTTTTTTGTTTTTTTTAATTCCATATTTGGTTTTTTATTTGTTTTATCGAAATCCTAATATTTCAGGTTGTTTGTCTTGCATTTTTTTCACATTGTTTAGGGTGCAAGGTTAGTCTGCAGGGTATGGTTCTACATTCCTTTAAGTTTCATTTCTTTCACATGCGTTTGAGGTAGGTGAATTCACATGTTATTCTATTTCGATGAATTACATAAATACTTGATTTATTTTAATTAATTTTTCTTTTAATTTGTTTTTCACCTTAATTATTCTTTCAACTAGTTTTTTGGATAGTGAGTTCTGTTGGTGATTTTTTTTAAAAATTTGTTTTTAAATATTTCTTGTGAGTTGGTACCATTAATTTTGTTGATCAAATTTCAATTTAGCTTTTATAAGATATAAATATTATGATTTGTATGGTACTTTCACTTCAAAAAGTTTTTTTGAACTGGTTGATCCATTTCATATCATTTCATGAATTGTGCGGGAGTTGCGGAACTTATTTTGGTAGGTCCTTGGTGTGTTTTTACTTTCAAAATAGGATTTCTATTGTGTAATTAGTGGGAATACTTATTGTGTTACTTTGAAGTGTTTTTTTAATTGTTTAAATGATTTATTAAAAATGTGTAAGTGATTGAAAATCATGTTTTGAAATAGTTTTAGTGTGTGAATGATTGGGTCATTTTATCAATTTGTAACATCATATCTTGACATGTGTTAAAATGTTTTGGATCGGGTTTAATAATTTTAGAGGGGTGTTCATGTTTTTCTTAAATGATGTGAACTTTTGGTTTTGGTTTTAAAGTAGTTGGTATTTAGTGGAAATGGATCTAAGATATCTCCTTGGTTGTTTATTATTTCATTGGATGTTGGCACATCCATGGGTGTACTAGGTGCACACATGGATGTGCTCACAAAGGATAATGGAACCTCTGAAATGGAGTTTATTTAAATACGTGGATTTCCAAATAATTCATGGTTTTCCAAAATGAGGTTTTGTCTCTAGTGTGGTTCCCTTAAATAACATTAAATGTACTTCTCAAGGGTTTGGCCCACTTGGCCTTAAAAAATTCTTTGGGTTTTGTTTATAAAATGATAAATGGTTTTATTTAAATAACATGTAGTGTTTGGTAGATATTTTTTCAAGTGGGAAAAACATGTTGCTTATTTCAAAAGGTGAAAAACAAACATTTATATTTATATTTTAAACTTGTGTTAGTGGATTGTTTTGGGAAATGATACCTTGGATTATATGGTTAATCTTTCCAACCCTACTGAGCATTTTTAATACTCATGCATATTTGTTTCATTTTAGATTTTGGTTTCCATTTCTCATGTTTTATCAGCTGAGTTTATCATTACTGAAGCAAGGTCGGCCTTTGGTTGGGAGGTGGCCTGGAAGGTCACATAGAGTTATGTTGAGATGTTCTATTTATTTATTTACCATTTCTAGAGTTTAGTTTTATTTTTATTTTTATTCTTGTTTATTTATTTATATTTTATTGTCCAAATCATTCCCAATCAATAAATTTTGATGCCCGGCACTGGTTGTCAGCCCGTGGGGATCGAGAAAGCTCTTTGGGACATGTCACAGACCAGCTCGGGTGACTGGTTTAGGGTTGACCTAAGTTGGTTCATGATAAAATGGTATCATAGGGGGACCTTATTATTTTGGGTGTCTGATAGGTGGAGATTAGGATAGTAGGGACTCAAGGGGTAGGTACTGGAAGGATATCATGAACACTCGCCCGTTCCAAACCTTGAATGTCTAGGGGTAGTCTGGGAATTGAGTGTTTTTCTCGTTCTACTTTGTTTTAGATTGAGGGATGACAACAGAGGCAAGCCGATATTACATCATGATTTCACATGGAGTAGTGACCCATGTAGAGTCTGAGTACACAGTTTAAGTTCTTCCTAGTTGTTGACACTTAATTGTGGCATGGCCCACTACCATGTCGCCATGTTAGGTGTGATTACTAGTCCCTGACACTTATAGTTTGATGCAAGTTGTGTGTCGTCTTGGTTCTAGTTTGTGTAGCTTCACTTTTGAAAATGAAAAGGGGGTTTTGAAATGGGAATGATTTATTTTAAATGAATTTAAATTCATGAAATTCATTTTAAAACCGAAATATTTCGGTCTAAAAAATATGGTGTTTTCTTAGAACTGGTAGAGAAATGGTTTGGGTGCAACCTTAGGTACTCTTTATGAACGTTTTCACATGTGAGGTAATTCATGGGATGTGTGTGTTGGTGTGTATGGACGAAAGTTAATAAAGGAATGTGAAATGGTTCATGGGATTACTAGGAGGGTTCTTCGAATTAATGGCTTGACCTTGTTTTTATAAAGTGATTTTAAAAAGGGGAAATGATTTTGGAAATTGAATTTGGTTTGAAAAGTGAATTTGGTATTTGGAAAGTGGCCTTGAAAGAAGGTTTTTTTTAAATCTAAAATGAAAAATGATTTTGAAAAGGTAATTTTGGGTTGTGTTTGTATTTGTATGGTTTTTTAGAAATAACTTTTTGGATGAATGCGCTTTCAGTGATGTTGATTTAGCTTAATATAGGTTTTGGATTTGTGTTTTACATGTTGTTCAGAAAATGCCACCCAAAAAGGTCCCCAAGTTTTTTGATAATTTGTTCCCATTCATTGGTTCTTCTCAGAAATTGTATATCCTTCACAGTGATCGGGGTCTATTTGAGGTAGCAGAGTGGTTTGAAGAGTTCAATCACATCTTTAGAGTATTGGGAACTCCAGAAGCTGTCATAGTTTGTGTTTTTTTGGGTGTGTTCGAAGGTCCATCTCTGGATGAATGGGATTTGTTCGCCCCACCATCACTACAAGTTGTGATTACTTGGGATGTATTTAAATCCATCTCCATCTGATGGTTCACACCTGATGAGGTGAAGGTGATTAAAGGGAAGATCTCATGTATATTTAACAAGGCCAATGGACGGTGAAGATATATGTTGACCATTTAAAGGAACTTGTGTCCTTTTCTCTAGAGGTAGCATTGTAGGATTTGATTAAGACTTCTCTCTTCATCAGGAGTCTTCGTCTAGAGATCAAGGAGTGAGTCCTCCTTTCTAAGGACCATCATTTCGAGAAGCTAGTGGATGAATCATTCCTATATGAGTTGGTCTCTAGAGTGAAAATGGTTGAAAATCTAGTATATCCCGTAACTCATGAAGGTTCCCCATCTAGCGAGAAGGATGTGCCAGAAGGACTTGTTTCAAAATAGTCCTCTGTAGTGGTTCTAGCTTCCAGTTCATCGGACCATTCAGTGGAGTGCCACCAGTGTGGCTGGTTCGAGTATGTGAAGTCATCATGTCGCATCCCTCCAAATAATTGTTGTCATTGTGACTGTTTGAGTAATCTAGAGAAGTTTTTTAGGAAGCATAGCATGAAGAAGATACTGTGACCTGAGTAATTCTAGTGCCTAACTGTGAGGCAGGAGATGCTTTAGCCATCAGAGCCCCAGCTACATATCTTGGGGTAAATCTTGTGTGCGGTCAGGAATTGCTGGGGGTGTGAATCATCAATTCGGGTTTTGTGTTTTGTGTTTGTAGTGAAACATTTAAAGACTTTTCGTTCTTTTTTCTGTTGTTAAATTTTTGACGTCATTTTAAGATAATTTTTTCATCATGGAGTTATGACAGACATGCTCTATTATAATCCAAATAGTTTTTTTCCTGATCATGGTTTTCTGAATCATGCATTTTTCTAAAAAGTGTGTATGGCCCCTATATGGGTTGATCTTAGTTTAGCGGTGTTCGTTTGGTGATGAAAGTGCCTATGAAGGAGTCAAGTCTTGTAGTTATGCTCGAGTTTACTATTGGGATTGTGTTCTTCTCAGAGGTTTTTCTCTAGTGTTTGGGGTTTTTGGTTTGGGTCGACTATCCCAAGCTTTAGCTGAGGTGTTGGTTCGTTTGTATTATATAAGTTAGTTTGGATTTATTGGGAGTTCCTGTGTTGTACCCCCTCTTTCCAGGGTGGTGTGTTTGGGTGTTAATTTTCCACTCAAGTTGAGTTCTTATGGTGGGGAGAACCCTCTCATGTTCTACCATTCTCTTGCATTGTGATCTCTTTCGGTATCAATCAGTCAAAGATTCTTGTTTTGTCTATTGTTTGGCTGGGTGACTTTCTTGGGGCAGAAAGTGTCTGCGGTGGGGAGAATTGTCACACCCTAACATTTTGATTTATTTTTATTTTATTATTTCGTGGATCCATTTTCCCATGGCAAGGTATGGTCTGGGTCCCAGCTTAAAATGTTTTTTCATTTAATATTTTTAGTGGTTTTCAGACTCATGTGCGGTCATCGCACAGTGGGTGGTAGCTACGTGGTCATCTCGGGTACCCGTGCAATTGTCTAACGATTAAAATAAATAATTTTTTATTTTTTAATTAATAAAACTATTATTAATGAGGTGTTATTATTGTTATTTTTTTATTTTTTTTATTATAACTTTTATGGTTATTTTTTTATCATTATTGTTGTTGTTGTTGTTGTTGTGGTTGTTGTTGTTATTAATTTTTATTTTTATTAACTTTATTATTATTATTTTTTAATTATTACTATTTCTTGTTTTATTATTATTATTATTATTATTATTATAAAATGATAAAAAAAATTAAGAAACCCTAATCCTGTGTCACCCCCCCCCCCCCCCCCGCGTACCCTCTTGCGCTTCACCCTAGCGCAACCACCCTCCCTTCTTCTTCCCCCACGGCATGGCATGGCGATATCCCCTCCATCTTTGTTTTCCTTCTCGGTGCACGAGGACCTCATTGCTCTCTACCCCTACAGTTGACCCAGCTTCACCCTTTGTTTCATGCCAGCAGCCGCCTCGCTACGGCACTCTATCTTCGTCCTTGTCCTTTAGTGCTGGCCAGCACCCTCCCTTGCCTCTCACCCCAACAGTGGTCCTTTCCTCACTCCCGACCCTCTGCACTCACCCAACTGCTCTCCTCAGCACCAGATCCGCCTTTGCCTACACTGCTGCCCTAGTCTCACACCCCGGACCCCCCCACCCCCCCACCCCCCCTCCGTGCGTGCAGACCTCACTCTTGATCGGCGCCCTTTGACTTCACTGCTCCACCCTCTCTCTAGGAAGCCGACCCGCCTTCACCCACTGCTCCAGTAGAAATCGCACCCCCTGCCCTCCTTTTTTCTGTTCAGTGGTACACCATCCATCCTCGATCCTCCTACCAGCCAACCCCCCTTGCCTCAGACCCTATTGGCTTCACCGCACTAGCTTCACCGCACCAGCAACCTCACCCCCTCCCCTTAATATCTATTTTACTCTGTCCAGTAGCATGCCGAACCCCCCCCCCCCCCCCTCTCTAGTTTGTTTATTTATTCCATATTTTGTTTTTTTATTTGTTTTATCAAAATCCTTATACTGCAGGATGTGTGTTGTGCATTTTTTTCACTGTTTATGGTGCGCAGTTAGTCCGCATGGTATGGTTCTACCTTCCTTGAAGTTTCATCACTTTCACACATGTCTAAGGTAGGTGAATTCATGTGCTTTTCCTTTTCTAATCATTCCATAAATACTTTCGTTCTTTTATTTAAGTTTTCTTTTAATGTGTTCCGCACCATAATTATGCTTCGACTAGTTTTTGGATAGTGTTTTCTGTTGGTGAAATTTGTTATAATAAGTTTCTAAATCACGATTTTGAGTCGGTACATTTAGTTTTGTTGATCAAATTTTAGTCTATCTTTTAGAAGATATAAATATGGTGATTTTTATGGTACTTTCACTTCAAAAAAATGTAGTGAACTGGTTGAGCCATTTGATATCATTTCATGAATTATGCTATAGTTGTGAAACTTATTTTGGTAGGTCCTTGGTGTGTGTTTTCTTTCAAAATATGATTCAAATTTTGTAATTGGTGGGAATTCATATTTTTCTTCTTAGAAGTGTTTTTTTAATTGTTTAAACTATTTATTAAAAATGAGTAAGTGATTAAAAATCATGTTTCGAAATAGTTTTGGTGTGTGTTTGATTGGTTCATTTTATAGATTGGTAAGGTCATATCTTGGAATGTGTTAAAATGTTTTGTAAAGGGTTTAATAATTTTATAGGGTCGTTGATGTTTATCTTAAATGATGGGAATAGTGGGTATTGGTTTTAAAGCTATTAGAGTTTGGTGGAAATAGATCTGAGATATCTCCTCAGTTGTTTATTATTTCATTGGATTTTGGTACATCTATGGGTGCACTAGGTGCACCCCTGGATGTGATAACAAATGATAATGGCTCCTTTGAAATGGTGTTTCATTAAATCCTTGTTTTCCCAAATAATTCTTGTTTTTCCTAAATGAGGTTTGGCCTTTGGGTTGGTTCCCTTAAATGACTTCAAATGTACTTATCAAGGGTTTGGCCCACTTGGCCTTGAAAAATGCTTTGGTGTGTGTCTAGAAAGGATAAGGGAACCTTTAGAAAATATGAAATGTTTTGTTTTGGTTGATATCTAAGGGCCCATTTGGCACTTTGAACATAAAATTTGATGTTGACTATGATTTTATTAAAGGTTGTAGTTTGGAAAATTGTGTGTGTCTAGTCAGGGTTTTAAATTTTTTTAGAAAAAATGGCTTCGACATGGATGTGGTGCGACGGACCATTTGGAACTTTCAGCTGCAATGTAATGTTTATGGAGATTCTTCGAAATGATGGCAGTTTGATCACTATATGCCCATTTAACAACTTTAATATTTTGAAAAAGGTATCAAATGGTTTTAATGATTTCATAGAATGACGACCCGGTTGGAACCTTTGGTGATATTATATATATATATATATATATATATATATATATTTTGGGGGACACCTCTATAGGTGGATATCCCTTATAGATTATCGTATCGAGTGTTCGAGTTTGGGGTAGGCAAGTTCGATGAGATGAGTCATGTGTGAAAGGGCCTCCTACTTACACAATATTATTATAACCATCATGGGTTCTTGGGAGTCTTTTATATGATCGAGTAATGGTTGCATACCAACCCTGATTAGACAGGTTGGAACCCCCTGGATTTATTGTTAGGCCCGGCGGTCGTTGCCACGTGATTGGTCAGTTTAGGGTGAACAGTTGGTTATAGACTTAGGAGATTCACCATTCCCCAGTAGGTGGTTACAAAATAGATTATGTCTGAGGGTCTTATAAGGATGTTTAGGATCACCCATGGTTACTCATTTATTTACATTGATTGTTTACTTTCAATCGTACTAGTTTATTTTCAGGTTTTCTTGTTTACCAGTATTATTTTAGCCCAGCTTTGGTGTCTTTTTTTGGGTTTTGTTAATGAAATGAGAAATGATTTTATTGAAATAACATATAGCATCTACATTATTTTTTTCAAATGGGGAAAACATGTTACTTATTTTAAAATGTGAAAACATTACTTTATATTTTTATTTCAAACTTATGTTAGTGGATTGTTTCAGGAAAGGAGATATTGGATTCTGTGGTTTATCTTGGCAACCCTACTGAGCATTTTTAATACTCGTGGCTATTTTTATCATTTCAGTAGTCGGTTTCCCTTTCTTAGGTTTTCTTGGATGAGTTTCTCATTATTAGAGAAAGTTCGGCCTTTGGTTGGAAGGTGGCCTGGAAGGTCACATGGAGGTATGTTGACATTTTTTGTTTATTTATTTTCCACTACTATAGTTCAGTTTTATTGTTATTTTTATTCTTGTTTAGTTATTTATATTTCATTGTCCAAATCATTTGCAATGATTAAATTTTGATTCCCGAAAATAGTTTCCAGCCCATGGGGATCGGAAATGGCCTTTGGTACATGTCACGGATTGGCTCAGGTGACCAGTTCATGGTTGACCAAGGTTGGTTCATGACAGTGAGACTTCTTAATCTGCATAACTTCTTATACTAAATCTTCCATTATATCCCCTATCAATTGATGTTTCACCACTCCTCTCAACTCCCATATACCCGTTGTCGTCAATTTCCTATTGTGCCTCTATGAATCTCACCGACCGTCATTGCCTGACCCAACCCATGACCTCTTCGACCCCCCGTCCATCGACAAAGCACTTTTCCATCCACCTTCTTTCTATCTCAAAATCTTTACACCATTTCCTAAATTCCAACCACCTGATGTCCACGGATGAGGAACCCCCACCTTGAGCCTTGAATCATCAACAAGACCCCCCCCCCCCCATAATGTCACCTCCTCCCATGTCTGCCTATAGTAAACGATGCTCGTGTCCCCCATCATGTTCCCAATAAATCCTCAAATTCATGGCATCCAGGTAATGAGCCCTGGTTGGATGTAGGATTACAGGGTAGCCTTTACCACTAGATATCATCATTATTCTTTATTTGGATGGTTTATGCTCAATTTAACAGAGGATATACAATTTCATTATCATTCATTGTTTTAATATGGATTGTTTATGATTATGATTATTAATTAGGGAAAGTATTTACATTACATATGATAGTTTTTTTAATATGAATATTTATGAGGATTTTGTTTCACACCATTAATATGATGAATGCATTGGACTTTGTATGTAATATGTGGCTCTTTCTATAACCCCTCAAATCATTGGAAGGTCTTTGGAGACAAATGAGATTAGGTTTTGGCCAAGGCCTTACCCATTTATATAGATGTCTTGGCACAAGTAATAAATGTTATTATATGTATTGAAACAAGGATTCGATAGTATGTTTTAGATGTCCTAAATAATACATTCCATCATTATAAATTCACTTATTAATATTCCATGTTATTATTCGATTAGTTAGAATATCCATGGTAATGTTTCATGACCATGTGATTATTAGTATGGAATTATTTGATCATTATTCATTATTATTATATTATACTCAATTTATTTATTAAATAGAATGTGTTTTAGTTATTTACCTTTCCATTTTTTTATTCCATAATTATTTGTAGATTCTTCTATACGATTACCCTTACTGGGCATCTGAGCTCATCCCTTTCTTATATTTTATTTTCCCTAGGATATGAGTAAGTGTTTTGAGATTGATATGTGGGGATACAATAAGTGGTATAAATAAATTATAAAATAAATTATATGTTAATGTTTTGTTTTAAAATGTAATGTGAATTTCAAGTATGTTTCTAGTTTACTAAGAGAACTAAACTATTCATACCTTCAGGATGTGATTCTATGTATCTTATTTTAGTGAAACAAAGTATGAATTGTCTCTATGATTTTGGGGTTGGGGTGATCTATAAATATCAATAAATTTGAAGAATGAATGATATGATACCACTTAAAGGTTCAAGAAAAATATGAAATACTTTGGTGGGCGACAAAACTATAAGTTTTTATCGATTTGATGGATCAAGTACAATATTTTAACTGATGTGAATTCCATGAAAAATGAAATGTTTCCAAAAAATATTTTTTTGAGAAACTCATAATCCCAATGAGTATATTTTCACATAATATTTTCAATTTATTTATTTATGATAATAAGAAATGGTTACCTTATCAAGGAATGTTCTTCTATAATGAAGTTCATCACCTGTAAACCCTTCCTATAATATCTTCATTACATAGGGATGATCCATGTGTAAAATCCCTCTAGTAGTGACCATCACGCGATCCATTGATCAGTGAGAAATGCCAATTTATTTTTGGGTTCTTGAAAGATGAATAATTCGTCCTAAGTGGTTTATGTTGATCACAAATAGTTCTTTAGATCTTGAAGTAATCCCCCTAGTTCTTATTTTTCTTTAGAGGGAGAGAGGAGTAATGGATATAAAATTATATTCTGTATAACTATACTCAAATATCAATTAATCTTATTCAATAGACATAACCATCTATTTATATAGATAGGGTTTTTGATAAAATATTATTTAATTTTATACCTATGCTTAAATAATATATTAATCATTATCAAACCCCACACCATTTTATAATAATAATAATTATTATTATTATTTTATGACATGTCCTTTCTTGCATAATGATAAATATTATTTACTAGGTTCTAAATAAATATTAATCAGTGGACACAATCTTAGTGTACTCAAACTCTTCTGCATTTATTGAATATCTAAATTTATATTTAAATAATTATTTCACTCATTAATAAATAAAATTAATATTTTATTCCCAATATTGTGAATAAATATTTATTAAATATTCAAATAATAAAATAAATTATTTATTAATTAATAATTAATTATTTATTACCTTGAAAATATTAACAACCAATAAAACATGAATAAAATTATTCTTTCTTATAGATAATAATATAAATTCTAATAATTATATTCAAATATAATTTAATCCAAATCAATGAAAATATTTATTTTGTGACCCTCTAGGACTCATTCTTATTGGAATTAAGTGATCTTATCAAAATTTCAAGATTACTACCTAATAACTGGTCAATAAAACCAAGAGAAAAAAAATAATTTGGTAATGGATGAAACTAAATACTACACTTATTGTGTAATATAAACCTTTTATCACAGTATACCATCAAATTGGTTTTACATCCATGTCATCAACATATATACTAGTACCTCCTATCTTGGAGATTCCTAAGTATAAAATTTACGAGAAGAAGACTCATCCACTTAAGAGTAATCGCATGTCATAGTCTATATATTATGTTCCATGTCATAGTAAATTATCCAATTCTAGAAATATATTTAAGAATATCATCATGGAATTTAAATTTTCCCATCAAAGTTGGAAATTTCAATGAATTTATCAATGCGATATATTCTATAGGTTATTATTAGATCAATGTTATGAATAGTAACAATCAATATGTGATAAGATAATTATATTAATATTCATCTCTTTGAATATACATATAATCTAAAGTAAAAAGTAGTTGGTTATAGGTAGCACCTTGAGTGTCTTTAGGGGAATAGTACCCCACCTTCGATATAATCTTTACACCATCAAGGGGAATATCAACCCTCCCTAAAAAGATATTATACAGTTGGTGGAATCCTCTTTCCTCGTAATCTTATATATAATGTGATTTAGGGATTACTCTATCCACTAGATCACATATATCATTCATATATATTTATATATATCAAATACATGGGGGAATATTCCCTTCCCAATGACTCATATAGTGTACACTAACCCAAGGGAATTTGTGATGATCACCCAATTAACCCACCACATATGAGTCCACAAATCATTATCTCAAAACCCAACCAACCCACTCATGGTTGGACCAAGGTCTATTATTATATTTCATCACCTTTACCACACCCCTTCTCATAGTGAGTCTCACAAGCATTCCATGACCACTACCTTATAACTAAAGGTAGGGTCTTACAATCACCATCTCAATTATGGAATGTCCAATAAACCAGAAAAGTCATCAAGCATCCACACAACTACACATTTCATCCATTCTCACAAGCTCACCTAATTATCACTAGGTTTCTAGTAACTCTTGAAATATACCTACATATTCACAATGACTCATCATCCACCAAGATTTATTGGTCTGTATCCTAATACCATACCCTCTCACACATGAAAAACCCACTAACCCCATAAATGTTTCCATATATCTTTCATGGACTTAACTAGAGAAATTGTAAACTATCTCAGTTTCTTAAGAATAACCTACATAATCTATATTCATTCTCTTTCCATACATAAGGTAATTCAATAAGATTTCTAAACATAGATCATTCAATTCTCATTCTGTTAATCCAAATCAAACATCCCACTGCATTTTATTAGCCTTAAGGTACTACCAAGCCCTAGCTTTTAAAAGGCCTTCCCATTACTCTTACAATTTCACATCCCAACTTAGTCCCATTAACCATGTACTATCCTTATGTAACACACATCAAGACAGTTGGTATGTGATTTCGAGGTTACCCTAAAAATCCCCTCATCCCATTCTTAGGTTCCACCTCACATCTCCCATGGGGATCACTCAATATCATCAGGTGGAGGAAAACCCTCTTTTACAAACCTCATCATGACCTGAAGGACTAATCCCACCCATGGAAAACACCATGTCTCTAATTCACCGTTAAGGGAGTATTCCTTATCATTCATGACACATGCAGTCATATCCCACAACACCACTAAACTTAAGCCCCTAAATAATTCCCATCATTCCTTAAGAAACCAACCTAGGGTATGCATGTCTAATCCATGACCAAATAGTCAATTCAAACCTCCTTCAAACCCAACAGCATCTCCAACCCAATGAGAAATGGTCCTTCAGTATGCTCAATTTCCTTAAACATCAATGGTTAACCTATAATCATATATTTTTGAAAAATAATGTATAAACATAAAATTTTCCTTATATCATAAGGGTAAAAACATAATAAGGATTTAATACCTTCTAAAGATCTACACTTCCAAAGATAAGTCCATCCATAACTCATGGAATCTCACACCAACACTGGATCCTCTATAATATATTTTCCACCTAAGTTCCAATTATATTCCAAAAATGGTTGAACCCATAAAAAAATACATAAATATATCTACCTTTGATGAATTAGTGAGTGGAGATTTTCAATCATCCCTTTGGGATCCCAACTGTATAATATGAAAAAAATAATTTTTATTTAAGATGATTTACATTATATTAAAGTTAAATCATCATAAAAACCTAGTTGAGGACAATTAAATTAATATCTAGTGAATGAGATGGAAAATTAAGGGAAGAAGATGATGAAATATTCTTAAATATGGTGTGTAAACATCCAAGAACTACCCCATATAAAGGGCATAGAATAAAGGATGATATTATTAGAATATATCCTAAATAGACCTATATGGGAACCTCAAATCTAGTAAAATCAATGGGGTTTAATCCTAATATTATTAGACAAAGCCTTTTATAAAAATAAGAAATCAGACCCATCGAAATATGATCTATATGGGTCATGAAATAATGTCCTCCCAAGGTCACTCATCATATTGCTGATGGTTGGGGTACATCATGATGTATATCCATTATAAAAAACCAAAAACTCTTACTGTATTCACTAATGATGAATCTTCATAATCACGGTGTGGAGTAACCATTATAGGTAAATCCAAAATACTCATGGTCAGCCTACATGGTGTGTCCAATCCCTTGAGATGTATTATGATCCCTATAATGGTGTGACCTTAAGGGTAATGTTGTGACCTTCCTTCCATATGGGAATTAACATGGGAAATACATAAGATTATCTAAACTCTATATGTATGAATTATTACCATGATGTGAAAACCGTCACCATTTCATGACCCACAGATATAAGGTTCATTCCATATAAAAACCCCAATATAAGATCCACAATGATATGACACCCTCTAATCATGGAATGAGCATAGCCTCCATATCTTGGAACCTCCATATCCATTTCATGGTCATTGGAACAACCCCACATCATGAAATGACCTTCCACTATCAAGGTGTGACATGAAATCTATTTCAAAAAATAATAGGGGGTCACCCAAAACTCGTGTTATTATTCACATTGATCCTCTGATCAAATTGAATAAAATATAATTGAGATGTTCCAACCCTAATAATAACGATTCAAATCCTCATTATTGAAACATGTGAATATTTGGGTCCAAAAATTCGATTTTCCTCTAAACTTCACAACCTATAATAGTATGGTTTGATCATATTTAAACATTCATTTTTCTTGTTTCATAAGAAACTCGTAAGACACTAATATTCTATAAAAATCAACAAGTGGATCCCCTTCCATTTTTCACTCCTCAATAGTCAATTCCACTAACTTATGTAATTGTTGAAATCTTCTTAGTATCTTTTTTACTATATTTACATCTTTGATTTCAACTCCAAATACATGAATGGATATAACAACATTAATAATTATGTTGTAAAAATTTAATATTTTTTATTGGAAAAAATTACAAGTTTGTCAATTTTTTGTGCACAACATGTTGCACTTCCAACATGACCTTTTGTTCTCCTTTATATATTTTTTCAATATATAGTTTAAAAATTTTATACATGTTATTCTCTTTAATATTATATAAATGTTATTTATGAGTAATATGGATAAGAAATTTTCAGCCTTTACCTCGTTGATGAAATAATTATACACTATTTAATTTATGGATATATTAGTGGGTTTACTTATATGAATTTCATATAATTTTACCAAGAAAATTTCAATCCTGAGACATCATATATTTGATACAGTTTAATTATAAAAAAAATTATAATTTCTTCCATTAAAATGTCATACCCCCTCTATGTTTACAACATTATAAATTTAAAGGATCAAAAAGAGTTAGATTATCTTGTAAATAGTATTTTGCATCTGATAAAACAAATTCAATAGTAAGGATCATAAACACCCTAGTAGGGGATGGATTAAGGTGATTCAATTTCCATTATCAAATAGATGCCATCATTACCTTTATAATTAAAATAAAACCTTTTTTACTTCCATAGAAATAATAAGACCTTCAAAATATGATACATAAACGTTTTAACATTTTAATTTTAATTAGTTCACATAAAATATGATATTTAAAAAAGTATACAATAAAAATGTGTAGTTATACTAGGAAAAACATTAACTCAATATATTAATTGAAATTTTCAGATCAAATCACAATCACTTTAAATGGTCACTCATTTTATATACTTTCCTTAAAATTATTATATATAATTTATAAATGAACATGAAACAAATGTTAGTTTGGTGGAATATAAGAAATAAAAAACAATAAATGTGGCAATATTAGATGCTGAGAGAGAAGGGGATAATCAAGGTGTTTTCCATTTCAATGTGCATCTTATTATCTTATTTGAAGGAACTTGTTTGACAATTTATTACCCTCTCATACAATCTCAAAGAATTTCAATCATGAATAAACATAGCTCGTATATATTTTTCTTGGTTTAGCCACAAATGGTTACATCTAAGGTGCACACACTCATAAGTCTTCTACTATATCAAAAATAATATATAACAACTTATTTTGGTGGATAAAGAAATATTATTTAAGTCACTCCTCACTAAATATCATTAATTATATAATTTTTTTAATTTACTACCGACCAATCCTCACTACCCATATAATGTTTTATGGAATAGTTTATTTCATAACAAGGGTCACCCCTTTCTCTTTCTTTGTACTATAGTCTATAATATTTCATTTTATATATGTTAAGTCTATTATAATTTTTTTAACATGAAGTTCGCACAATCATGAGTATTTAGTCCATAATTAAACTGAATCTAAATTCATGTTGAGATTCTATAATTTATACTATGTCCTACTCATAGTTCCATGATTGGATATAATGAAATCCTAATGAGTATAGTTGAAACATTGATCTTAAGAAAAAATTCCCATAGTATAAAAACTCCATATAAAATAATTCTAGTATAGTTTTTATACAAATCATAATCTTCTTAGATATGAAAAACAACTATACACTTTTAAACCAAATCATTAATCAAATAAAATCTATAAGAAACTAAGTCCTACATATTTTTTATATTCAATGAAGTATATGTTTCTTACTATCATTATTCTTCTTACTTCCACATTCATGGAACATGGTTAGTTTTATCTATTTTCCATATAGTCTCATCATGAACATATCTCCTTATTTTTATTCTAGTTAACTCTCTATATTTATAGTTTGTATGTTGTAATTTAAAATTAAAATTCAAGAATTTATATACCTTGATCATCCCCTACTTCAAATTATTTTCTATGATTATATTCAAGAAAATCATCACTATTAAACTTTATTTAGGATACCAAAGTTCATTCTATAACTTATAAATAGTTACAATGATCCAATGAATCAATTATGTTATAATTATCTAGATTTATACATTATCATGTTGGTTTTATTATTGATAATTAAAATTTTAATTTGTGAATAGTTTCATTATAAATTATATTTTATTATTGATAATTAACAGTTGAGTTACCCTTGTGTATCAATATTTATAGCCTAGGTAAAACATAACAATGATCTAAATCAAATATTATATATCACTATATAATATTTATTTAATATAATGAATCACTTTTTATACCTTTATATGTCACTAATAAATGTATTATTTATCCTTGTTTGGTCAAACAAATTTATAAATTTCTAGAAAATAAAAGAATACATACTAAAAAACCTCATGTATTTAAAAACATATATTTATGACCGTATAATTTCTCTAGAATATAGGGTCTTACATACTAAAAAACATAGAGTATAAAAAAATACACATTTTGTAAATTTCCATTTTTTATAAGACATAGTATCTTTTGTATTCCATTATAGTTCAACAATTTTCTTAATTTTATCATTCTATAAGATATAACACATCTTCCAAATAAATTAAAAATCACTTGGTAAATGTTGTATATCTTCCCATGGATGTTACATATAGAAAAAAGAACACCATGAATTTTCTAATAATATGAGTTTTAGAATATCCTATGCTTCATGAAAATCATATGTATAATAATTTTTTAAATTCTTACAATCTTCCCATATTTCAAAAATATATAAATTTTTTCAAATATTTATAAACCTCTTCTAATGATGGAATATAATTCAATAATCTTATTTAAATTTTATCAAAGACCAATACACATTCAAATATAAGAATAAAGGGTCTTTAAAAAATATAACCAAGTGATTATTATAAAATTATTCTCATAATTTCATAGAATTATAAAACCATAATAAACCAACCATCTTCATCAACTTTAAATTATTGTTACCAAATACAAAATACATCCTCCTAGTTGAAACTATAAAGATCCAAAAATTTTATACATATATTTTATATCCTAATATATGAATATTAATTTCATTTAAAAAACACACATGATGACCATAATGGTTTAGAGTCTCTAGAGAGTTGTATATATAAAAAAACTGGTCTGTAATTTAACCCCATAATCTTCCCCAAAGTTCTTAACAACTAGAACCCTTTATATAAATATCATAGATAATAAATTTATTCATAACTGGGGGGAATTAATCATAAAAATGGAAAATCTCTAATATTTATTATGGATTAAAAATGTAGATACAAACATATCATGAGCATAAGGGTATGGGAGCATGATAATAAAATTTCAAAACTATACACTTTATATCATACACCATAAACATGGGTCATTGAATAAATTTTTATAATTTATAAGACATTAATCATAAATGAATCAAAAAAAATAAGTTGTTAGATCATAACATTGGTATAAGATATAGATGTATGGCACACTAATAAGAATATAAAATCATTTATATAGTAGACAAGTCTCATTTCCAAGACCATAATAGTGAAATAAGTTCATTATACAAACCATCATAGTAGTCAAGGTTCACGAACAAGTCTATCATAGTAAACAATTCCCATATTTAACTGGGTTCACTCATCAT
The DNA here is from genome assembly GCA_963277665.1 of Viscum album. Classification (NCBI taxonomy): domain Eukaryota; kingdom Viridiplantae; phylum Streptophyta; class Magnoliopsida; order Santalales; family Viscaceae; genus Viscum; species Viscum album. The sequence goes on from OY728135.1 coordinate 1,276,605,094, forward strand.
TTCAGTCATGTTTTCCCTTGAGATGTCAATATTTAAGCAATGCATTGGAGAGAGATATATGTCCCACCTATTACATAATGAAAATCACATATGTGTTCCACAATATCATAAAAAATTCATCATATCATAACACATAGAAAGTATATGGGTTTATTAAATGTTTTATTATATCATAACCCATGGAAACGAAAATGGTTTCATAAATATTTATCATTTCATAACCCATGGAAAAGGAATTGGTTTGAAAAAAAATCCTTACTTTATCGCATCATGACCTGTGAAAATAGAATTGGTTTCATAAACATCTTGTCATCTCAAACACAAACCATATAAATAAAGAATAAGGATAGTTTCATTGGATCATATCCTAGTTTTAGATTTTTTTATATCAAAGGATTTCATATTAGATGGAAAATGGCTTTGAAGGTTCACTTTGAACGTTTCTTGAGGAAAATATTATTTTCACTTCAAAATCACTTATTTTAAATATAAAAAATTATGAAATATTAAAAAACACTTTATTTGAAAATAAACATGAAAATTTTTAAAATAATAACTAATGTATTGAGTAGTCATGATGGATAAAAATAATATCCATTCCCGGTACGTTAAAATGAATATTCCGTTTACATTATTAGAAAAACAAAAAAGAACAATGTTTTTTAAAATGACAAGAATATATCTTTTAATAAAATTTTCATATATTAAAATATGGGTAAATATGAATTTAATAAATCCTTGTAAAATAGTAAAAACCTTATTTAAAAAAAATTAGAAAACATGAACATGGAATAAAAAGGGTTTTCGATAGAAGAGGGGAATAAATTGGATTTCCCTTAAAAACATTATTTTTGAAACATGAGTATGTAGAGAGGCGGAAATTAAAGTTAAAATATATTTTCATGAAATAAACATATTAGAAGAAAATTACTATGTTTTTTATAGATATATCCTAATATTTTATCATCAATAGCACAATCATAAACAATCCTGATAAACAATTAGATTATAACATAAAATCATTACCACTTTTATAAAGTTTGAATCGTAGTCCCCATGAAATAAAGAACCTTAGGTGGATATTTAAATAACCATAATTTTAATAATAAAAATTATAAAATTCGATCATGAGAAGAATTTTAACCACCCAAAAGAAACAAGTAGTGAATATGATATGTTTCCCATATAAATAAAAGTTAGATGAAAATCCCCTTTATATGATTTGATATCTTTTGAATCATAGGCCCCATGAAATAAAAAATTTAAATTAAACATTAAATATAATGAGAATAAAAAATGATATAACATTTAAAAAATGTCGATATATATGCCTCATAACATAACATAGGTGCATAATGTAACATATTTCCTAAAGAAGAAAAATTGAGATAAAAAAATCATTACCTCAAGTATCAAATTTATTCATAAACATTTAATCATGTATAATAAATATTTGTTTATTGTAAATATAATATTTAACTATAGTCATATATATCATATAATATATGATTTTTATTTTACCTTTTACTACCCATTAATTAACAATATTTTTTTAAAATCTCATTTTGGGTAATAACTGTTATGTTGTCCAGGTATGTTTTTGTTTGGTATTTATAGTACTTTTACATTGATCATGGTTTTATAATCTCATGAATTTTAAACATTGTATAAATATCATAAATATACATTATATATGTATTTATATTAATCCTTAAAAGCTAGATATTGAAAAATAATTACACCGCTCATGGAAACGGTAGGTCATACGTACACATGAACTGTGTTTCCATTATCACTTCATAGGGAATGAAAGAAATTTATATATTAATCAAAAATTAATGGATAATTTGTTTAAAATATATCACATATAAATATATCCTTATTACCATCCATGTAAAAATAAAATTAAAAATGAATTACATCACTCTGTAGAGGGAGTAGTCCACATATACACACAAGTGGTGTTAATAGATTGTACGGTAAAAAGGTAGACGTGATATTATAATTCCAAAAGAATAATGTTTAAAAAATATATTATATTTAATTTAAATCCATCATTATATCCACATATTATATATGGTGATTGGAAATGAATGACATAGGTTATCAAGGTGGTAGTCTTCCACAAGCATGATCGACATCTTCATTTCCCATTTGATGAAAGAGGAGATGGATATAGGTTATTCCATTAACATAAAAATATATCAATATGTCATAGGTTATAGTGATATTATATTTTAATTATAAAAACATGTATTAATGTGTTATTTTAAGAGGTAAAAAGAAATATCTTATTAAACATAATTACATTCGCTTAGAAAAACCTCCTTCAGATCACTTATTAAGGGAACTAAGATCCGTCTTTTGGGAAGACCAGCTCTTATATGATGTTTAAAAGGAATTTTGAGAGATGTTTTTTTTATTTTAATTATATCCAAATGGTTTAATGGGTGTGAATTATTTAGGGTAGTAGGTCACCTTTTATAATTGAGGAGGTGTGACATTTTTTGTAAATACCCAAAACTATTCCATAATGGGAAGTCACTCTCAAGTTATGAGTCTACAGAATTGAAAAATAATGGATTAGAGGGATGATATGTTATAAAAACAACAAACTACAAAAAAGACACATGTTTTAAATAAGTTATTCTTTTATCCTCTTAGTTTACTCATTTTTACCATTTTAGTTTTCACAATGGTAATTATTTTCTTTTTATTTACCAAAATAATTAATTAATTAATACTAAAAATAAAACGATTTTTAATAGGTAATTTTAACAAATTATTCTAAATATTGAATAGAATTTATTAAATAATTATTCTACGTGTGTTTAAAATTAAATTTAACACATCTATAAGTAACACAAAAAACCTTGTTTCAACCTTAAATGTAGTAATTATTTTTTTACTATTTTCACATTTCCTTAATTGTAAAAACTAATTTGACCTTATAATATGATATAAATTAGTATTATTCCAAATATGGAATAAATTGTATCAAATTACATTGATATAATTGGTAGAATTCGATTTAATATAAAACCCATAATCATGAGGAAAAAACATTTTTCCAAAGAAAATATTTTCATAAGTATAAACGGTTTTAATATTAAAATTAAATTTTAAAATTATTATAATGACATAAATTGGATTAATTATTGAAAAGTTGAAATAATTTTACTTTTAAACAATTTTTCAATAGAATAAATATTTTTAATTTATTTCAAAAAATGGAAGTTCTCAATAAAAATATTATTTTTCACTATTCATTAAAAAATTAAAATTTAAAAAAAAATATCAAAAAATTACCCTAGGATAATTTTCAAAAGTTGATTAAAAATATAATTTTAATTTTTTCATATAAATTTTATACGATTTTCAAAAAAATAATTTTATTATTTCTCCACAAAAAGCTTTAGAAATAATTTTGTTTGTATAATGTATTTTCAAAGCATATAAAGACATTATAAAAAATTTAGTACTTATTTAGGAATATATTTTCTTTATATAAAACATTTATATTTATTTTTAAAAGAATTATTATAATTCATATGACCAAGATTTTTTTCTAAGCTAAAATGGTAATGTTTTAATAATATTATTAATAGTATATTGTGGTTTGATAAAACTCAGTGTTCTATATAATGCAAGATATCGAAGAAATTAATTTTTTATTTGAAAAAAAATCAAAACATATTTGATTGTAACATTATACCCTCTCTAAAATTAATTTATCCCTCAAGATTTTATCACTTTGGTATAAACTACTGAAGAAAACATGGACTCTTTATATCCTTGGGTTCTCATGTAGCTTTTTCAAGTTGGTGGTTTCACCACAAAACATTGACCAGGTGAGTGGTTTTGTTTTGTAGCACTTTCTATCAAGGATCTAGAATATATATTAGTAGCTCATTATAGGAAATTTCATGATCCAGTGTTATGACCTTTGGGTTTAGTGCATGTGAAGGATCAGGTATGTACTTCCTTAGGAGAGATACATCAGACATATCATGGAGTTGATATAGATTTAGTGAAAGTTCCAAGATATAAGCAATTGTCCCTAATCGATCAAGAATATCAAAAGGGCCAATATACCTATTGTTTAAATTTCATTTCTTCTAAATTTTATAGCCTTATTCCATGAAGAAATAAATAGAAACATATTTTCACTAACATCAAACTCTAGACCATGTTGATGATTATCAACATAAAATTTCTATCAACTTTATGATTAACTTACATGTTAATGAATAGATATATCCTTCTCTTCCATTTCTTAAATAATCTTAGGGTCCAAAAAATTTTATTCCCAAAATTCATCCTAGTATCTTGTAGTTTTACACTTCTTTCCATATATGGCTTTATAAAAATCTATCTAAATGGTCAATGGAATGATATCGTTGTAAGAAAAAACATCTAGAATAAGGTTTCAATACCTTCCACCTATAAAATCCATATAAAAATATCTTATTATATTTTTCTACTGTTTCAATTTTTCTCTTATGCTGATCATTAGTCCGAGGATTATAATTTGTATTGAAACTAAACTCCAAATCAAAATCTTTTTGAAGACTTCTCTATAACATCAAGGTAATCCATGGATCCCTATTAGATAAAATAGAATGTGGTACTCCATTAAACCTTTCCAATTCATTAATGTATATCCTGGATATCTAATCTAGAGAAAAATCTTCTCTAATAACAATGAATAGTGTTGAATTCATAAGTTTATTGACTATAACCCATTTAGCATTACTTCTTTTGGATGTTTTTTGGATTCCAATAACAAAATCCATGGTGATGTTTTCCCACTTTCATTCTAGTATGGGTAATGTTTGTAACATATCCTTATACATTTTTCCCTTAATATTTACTTAATGATATATAAAGCATCAAGATTCATATTCTACAAAATCTCTCTTCATGCCATCCCACCATAAATACTCTTTCAAATATATACACATGTTTATACTTCTAGTATGAATAGGTAATGAAAATATTTGAGATTAATATAATATGTCATTACTAAAATATAGTATAGATGAAACACTACATGTTTCATAATACTTATCATACCATCATAATCAATATTAAAATCAGGAGCATTTAAAACCTTCTTTTTCAGATGTAAGTCTGCCTTCAACGCCTCTTTAATCTTCACATGGATAAACAGTTGAAGAATCATTTGAGAAAGATAATATTTTTTACAAAACTTCCCATTTTCCATATCAATCCTCTAAAAATCCATACACATTGGATCATTGATTTTCATTATCATGGATAAGTTAACATGATCCGTTCGACTCAAAGCATCGACCACCCTCTTTTATTTACTAGGATGGTAATGTATTCAGAAGTCATAATCCTTAATCAGTACTAAAAATATTCTCTAGTTCATATTAAACTCATTCTATATGAATATATACTTTAATATTTTATTATAATTATATAAATCACACATTTATCTGTAAATATAATTTTTTCAAATATTTAATGAAAAAATATCACATCTTACTACAAATAATGAATTAGGTAATTTCTCTCATGATCCTTCAATTATCATGATGCATAAGATATCACCATATAATTATACATGAGAATTATTCTAACCCCATTATTTGATAAATTACTATAGATTAAAAACCCTTCTCCATTATAGGGTAATGTAAAAACTGGTGTAATGTAAACCCCTCTCACTACTTCCTTGAATTTTTCTTCACCTTCATCTCTCCAAAAGAAACTTGTCTCCCTTCTGAGTTAACATGGTTATTGTATTGGATAACAATGAAAATGTTTTCCAAAATTTTCAATAATATAAATCTAAATAAAGAAAACTATAGATCTCAGTCACTGAGTTTGGTCTGGGTTATCCTTCAATAGCTTTCATCTTTGATAGATCCATCAATATAACCTTACTTGAGATTATATGAGGCAAAAATAAAACTTTTTATAGCATAAATTCACAATATTTACATTTTTCATACATTTTCTCCTTAGGGACTTTTAAAAAAATCAAGTGATATTAATGTACTTCCTTTCCCAATGAATTGATAATAATATCATCTATAATGACTACCACATACCGAGAAAGGTAATCTCTAAAGATGTTATTCATTAAATCCATGATGACAGTGGGGTAATTAGTAAGACCAAATTCCATCCTTATATATTCATATTTCCCATACCTAATATAAAATGTTTTCTTGGGTATACACTCTTATTAACCCTAAATTTTTTATATCTATAACTAAGGTCAATCTTGTAAAAGTACTAAGCTCCACATAGTTTCTCAAATAAGTCATCATTATGGGGTAGGAGATAATTTTTCTTTATTTTAATTGTGTTCAGTTTTTGATAATAAATGTATATCTACATAAATCTAACTTTATTCTTAAAAAAAGGATAGGTGCACCCCATTGTGACACACTTATCCAAATGAATCACTTTTCGATATTCTCTTGAATTTTATTCTTACATTCATGCAACTTAATCAGCTTTCTTTTATATGGTGTCTTAAATAGCCATAACACCATGTATGAGTTCTATTGAGAAATAAACTTCGTGATTTAATGGAATTATAGGTAAATATTTTGCAAATACAACAACAAACACTTTTATAATAGGAATATCATTGATGTTTGGATTCACCCCAAACATCAGAGATAAAGACCCCCTTTTAATAGAAATGAAGATTGATGCAATTAATGTGATCTCCATTGTAAGATTTTATATATCTTCTCACAAATATATGATCATAGTTTTTTTGAATATCAAATGTGACCTCCCATACTTGTAAAATGATGTGGAATTTATGGAGTGAAATAAAATCCATGCCTATGATGACATCAAATTCAAATAGTGGGAGAATAAAATGATTTTTTCGATGCACATTCCCACAAACATCAACTAGATAAGATTTATATAATTAATATTCAAATATCATGCCATTATGTTTTTTCACTGATAATTAAATATCTAATCATTGGGGATAATAATTAATATTCTTAAATACATTTCATGATGTAATGTAATTTATATAAATATGAAAAAAATTTACTTTAATATTTTTTAATAATTTTTACCACCCCAAAATCATTATACAATATTCAATCCCTTTGAAATCCAATAATGGTCAGCAGGACCATCAAGCATCATTCATTAGGGTGATCAATCATTCATAGGATTTCTAAATCATGATACATTCTTTTTAATATATGACACATTATGTTTAAACAAGGTTATTAAAGGTTGTCATATAATAAAATCCTATAATATGGTTCATAAAGACTTCGTGAATTCCGAAAACAAATAGCCTAGAAGTTTCAAAAAAGGTGTAGAGTAAGTCCCAATGTCATGCAATATGTGATGATTATTCAAACCTAATATACCCTTTTCAGAGTTATTAACTATAGTAACCTAGGCTTATCATAAATGGAAATTCCATCATTTTAGATGAATATTTAGTACATTACAAAAATAAATTCTAGAGGACCGTAATAGTTTAGTGTCTTTGGAAACTCGGAAACAAAATCTTATATCCTGATGAACGATCTTCAATATCTCCCATAAAGATCCCAACCTTTAGTACTTATAACTAAAACCTTTATAAATAACCTAGAGAAATGAAGCTTAAGAAAGGGGTTATCTCAAATGATTAATAAGGTTAAATAAGGGAGACATGTAAGAATAAACATGATCATAAGGGGTATAAGAACATGATCATGAAGTTATAAGATCATACCCTACATATCAAAGATTATAACAGATATCATGGTGTAAATATTAGAATTTCACAATACATGAATCATAATGGAATAAAGAATATAGTCCATGAAATCATAACATAGTAATAAGACATGGAATTTTGGCATACATAAACATGTGATATCATTCCCTATAAGTCAAGATGCATTGATATAACTCATGAGGGAACTTCCTAGGAACTACACCCACTGGGAGGGAGACACCACCATCCCTAGTCACAATTATTTCCTTTTAAGGGATCAGGTGACCCCATATTCTTATAATGGATGGGGTTTCCCCATCTACCATAATCATGGTGACTACACCTACTAGGTGGGACAAACCACCATCACCAGCAGAAGACCTTTCTTTGTAAGGGATCAGGTTTCCCCATCTTCTTATAGTGGATCAAGCCCTTCAAATAAATTACCATAATTATCTCATGAGATATAAATCATTACCCATTGCATTAGAGGGAGATATAGGTCCTTCCCATCTCATAATGAAATCATACATACATGTTCCACATGATCGTAAACAAACATATCACATATCCTAACACATGAAATGAAATGGGTAACATAAACATGTAAAACTATCATAACATCTGGAAATAGATAGGTTTCATACTCATTTAATCATAAAAATAACCCATTAAAATAAGTGGGTTTGAAAAGCATATAACCGGTGAAATAGAAATAGGTTTCAAAAACATCTTACCCGTAATGGAAAACTAGTTTTTATAAAGAACACGACATTAAGAATAACTCATTAATAGAAAGGGTATGAATGTAACCTTTACATCATCTCCTAGAGGTATGAGTAACATAAATAGATTTCATTTTAGATAAAAAATAATTTTTGAAATATCCTAAAAAAATTATTGAGGAAAATATAATTTCTTGTTTGAAAATGGATTTTTAATACATAATAGAATTTAAAGATAATTTTCATATAAAATACCATGAAAACTTATAAATAAGATATGAAATAATTTTGAAAGGAATTTTCTTGTAAAACTTTTAAAATAAGCTTCAAAACATTTTAAATACATTTTTCTTTGAAAACACTTGAAAACTTATAAAGAAAGCTTAAGATTTTTTGAAACCTATTTCTTTGAAAACACTTTGAAAACTTATATAGAAAGATTGAAATTGTTTTGGAAATAATTTTTATTGAAAACTAATAAGAAAAGCTTGAAAATGTTTTGAAAATATTTTTCCTTGAAAACTAATATTAAAATAACATTTTCTTTATTATTATCCTTTTAAAAATGCAAAGGTATATTTGAATAAATGATGGAAGGTAAATATATATATGTCGTACAAAGTCAAAATAATAATACTTTTGCATAATAAAAAGGTTATAATGAGTACTTGTTCAAAAAGAAAAAAAAAATATTCCTTTGAAAATATTTTTAAAATAAAAAAGGGTAAAAATGACTTTTAGATATTATAAGGGAATGGTATAATATTCTTGGAAACAATTTTTAGAAAACAATAATTTTTTACTCAAGAGAGGGTAATGTGGGGCTTACTTAAAACACTTTATTAACTATCTTATGTACTAGAGAGTAGAAATATGGAACCAATACATGAGTATATCATGAAAACCTAGAGGATAATGACTTTCATGGATGTTCTTGAGATATAGAACATAATAATTCGTCAAAGTGATCATAAGTATAAACAATATCGAAAAATGATGATATTGTCTCAATAAACATTTATAACATGGTAACATGAGATCATACTCTCCATTTATGGAAAGGAAGTTACATGAAGCATAAGATACCATGAAATTATTGATATTTTAGATATGGAATTTGACATGTGCCTGTCGTGGGCTATAAAAAAACAAATATAACCTAAGTTAAAATTCAGTAAAGTGGTCAACCTAGGTTGTCTCAAAAGAGAAGTGCACAACAAATATGTTTGTCACTTAAATATAACAAAGTATTAAAGGTTGATTTTGAAATTGCTGGAGTTGAAAAAATAAGAAAGCAATAAAAAGAAAGCTTGAACACTAATGGATTAAGAGAGTGATGGGGTTAGGGTAGGATCACCATTTGAAATTTCATCATAGTCATAAATATTATCTTCCCTCTCTTCCTATTGAATGAAAAATGAAAAACTCTCCGATTGAGTTATCAATCACCTTTGGTTGAATGAAGAAATGGAACTCACTTCTATGTGCATTGAAATTCATAAATAATTCCTAAACAATTAAGGCAAGTCCTGATTGGGACTTGTTACTCCTTAGAACTATAGAAAAAGTCCACTGGTTCCACACATATGCCAACGATCACTGCACACTCACCACCTTACACAATATGCTCAATTGAGACAAATTTCACTAAGCAGAGGGAGATTAAAAGTCTTGAACCAAAGATATTAAAAATGAATACACCAAACCCAAAACATGATCACATTAAAAGAATTGGGAAAAATGATAATAGAATTAATTCAAAATAAAATTAGGGTTTTACATTTAATCAAAAAACTCCTACATTACAAAAGTGAAACTCCCCCTTCCCCGATCACTCAAAGGTTTTACCCCTCAATTTGAAGGGTAGTAGAGTTGAAAAGGGAAGAAGAGAGCATTATGAAACAAAGAAACGAGAAAATATAAAATAAAAAGAACTTCAAGAACTTAATCCTCTAACACAACCCTTCTTGAACCTTCTTCAACACCTTTTAATTGAAGTGAACACTCTTATTTACAGTCTTATAGAGTAGAAATTTTCCCTCCAAAATTACTCCACCGAAAGTGGGAGTCAATTAGCATATTAAATGGCCAAATATAGAGATGGTGTCTTCATAAATTGTTTTCTTCATTGTCATGTTCACACTTACACAAAGTCTCAACGAATTTTTCCATGTGTAACAAATGGTATTCTTGAATTACTAATGATAACTTTTTCTGCCCGATGTGACTATTCAACTTCCACTTTTTAGACGCATGAAATGGGTACTTTAATGAAAAAATGTCTTCATGAAATTTAATGTGAATGTGATTCGAGGATTCCTAATTCTTTTTAAGTTGTAATCACATAATTTGGACATGTGTAGGCTGAGATATGACTCATTACATATGGTGGAGTCCATTCTTTTGTCCAGAAAACGTTTTCCATTTGATGAATTGTTCTGGGCCAGTGTGTGTCGAATTGGACCTTGGTCTAGAAGAAAAAGTTGAATCCCACAAGCATGGAAATACTAAAAAAAATGAATCACAAAATTTGGATCAAAAATTTATTATATATTTCTTAAATACAGAAGCTCTACAAAACTATTAAATTTCCATAATTAACCAATTTCCACAATTAAGCCCATAATTCACCAAAACACTAAAATGATACAAATAAGATCAAATTGATTAATTGTAAGGGGTTAAATAATTGAAACACATGAAAAATAATGAAAATATTATCTTTATCAACTCCCCCAAACTTAGCACTTTGACTCCTAGAAAAGTAAAAATCAAAATCAAATCAAAGAAAATTCAAAACACATGTCATTGAGATCCACCAATTCCACACCCAGAAATAAAAGATATCAAGCCTCATCCATAACCATTATTCAAAGTTTTCAAATCATATCATTCAATAATTTTCCTCTTCATTTCTCTTCCCATGCACACAAGACACCTACCTCACGTGAATTTTCTCTCATATCACAAATATCAATTTGCAATAAAGATTTTCTCATCCAAAGTAATGCATGGGTCACCATAAGTTTGAAATACTCCTACATCTCCACCCAATGTGAGTCTAGGACATGTTTTTATCATGAGGAATTTTCAGGGTTATTCTATGGATTTCAGTTGGTAGGATTTTTAAGTGAAAATTTATGAGGCTGAATGAGGAGGGCTTGGCGCTTTTTTAAGAAAAATTGCACAATTCTAATTTTCACTCAAGTATGGTATCCTCCTCACTCCCCTTAGTAGAAATTCAGCTCCATCATCATAAAAGATCAAGAAATGTTTAAATATCTCAACATTTTAGAAGTAAAAAATTCAATCTTCTTAAACATGGGTTTTCTTGAAAGCTCCAGAAAAGGAACAACTTTTTTCCTCCATTAGAAGCTCCTGAAAGCAACAAATTCTCTTATCATGAAGGCTCCATAAAAGGAACCGCTTTCAACAGAATGATTTTTCATCAGCACACACATCTCTTCATCATTTGATTTTTCCACCCAAAGTTTCACCAAATGAGGTAGCATAACACAAGATAGATTACCCCACACTTAAGTTCAACTAGATCATGAAATTTCACTTCAAGAGCAGGTTGGATAGGAAAAATTGACTTGTAATGTGGCTAACTTAACAGGTTTTGTCACACCCGCCTTCTTAAATTAATTTTTTATTTTATTAATTCTTGGCTCTGGCCCCTTGCGCCAAGGTCCGGGCAGGGTCTTGAATTAATAATTTCTGTCATTTAATATTTTAGTGGGTTTCGGACCTGTGTGCAGTCACCGCAAAGTGGGAGGTATCCGCTCAATCTCTGCAGGTGTTCGTGCAGATGCACAAGTGATTTGTATTGATGCGTGCAACTAGCACGCGGTTTATTAAGTCATGTGACAAGCGCGCGGTGACCTGGTTTTCAGAATAAGATAAATAAACGGATTAAAATTTAAAAAATTTAAAAGAATTCTCGATAATAATAATAATAATATTGTGTTATTATTATTATTATTAATGTTATTAAGGATATCATTATTATTCTTATTATTGTATTCTTAGCATTATTAATGTTAGTATTATTATTATTATTATTATTATTTGTATTATTATTATTATTATTATTTTGGTGTTATTATCATTATTTTTATTATTATCATTATTATAAAATGAAAAAAAAAGAGAAAAACCCTAATTTCTCATCACCCCCATTTCCCCTCCCCTCCAACCCATGGAACTCCCCCCCTACACGAACCCCATTCCCAGCCGCTTTGGCCCTCTGGCAGCTCCCATCTCTCATACCCCTCACCCCCCTTCACTGCCCCCTCTGCTTGCCCTTCAGCGCTCACCCAAAACCTCATAACTCCCTGTGTGATCCTATCGCCCAACCGATCCCAGGAATCCGCACTCGCCCCTCCTACTCTAGGCGTCCGACCGACCTTTGCACCAGCCCCCACGTCCTGCGCCTCGGACCTTCCACACCATCCCTCTGTCCATACACTACTAGCCTTTGGCCACGCACCCCCTGCCACGATCTGGCCTCCCCTCCACCCACCGGGACCCTGCACCCTTCTGCTCGTGCTCCGACCACCCACAAACCGCCGCTCCGGCCACCTGATGCCCGACGCTCCGGCTCTGGCCATAAATCACTCCAACCAAGCCTCCTTGCCAGTGTTATAATCTCTACGTGCTGACATGCTGTCTCTTTGGCATCATACCCGCATTCGACCCCCCCCCCCTCGCTTCGTAGAACTTCTGCCTCCCCTTCAACGCATGGACTTCACCTTGCAGTGTGGTCTTCATCTAAGTTGTGTTTTTATCCAAATTAATTAAACCTTAGTGTCCATGTTATGTTTAGTGCATTTTTCTGATTGTTTTAAGGTGTGTGAGAGGTTTTTGTGGATTAGTTCCACCTTTTGTGGGAGTAGCGTCGCGTTTTCATGCCATTGAGGAAGGAAAATCTGCTTTTTCCTTTCTGAATAAGTCCATATAATACTTGCTTGTTTTTAATTAATTCTTTTACTTGATTTGTGACTTTGTAAATTTATTGGTCAATATGATTTAATTTTTTCAAGTTAGTTCACTTTGTTAAAAATAGTTGTTATTGTGTTTTTTGGTTTGTGTAAGTTTTTTGGTCTGTTTATAAATTTTGTTCGTAAACTAGTTAACTTGTGGTAAAATAGTTTATAAACAGGTTGGGTTATTTATATAGTTGTTGATAAATTGTTTGGATTGTTTTATAAAGGCATCGTTACTTTAAAGCTTTGATGGATTTTCATGGAAATAATTTAACGTGTGTTTGAAAGGGTTAAGGGCCTTTTTTGAAATTTTGAAATGTTTGGGGTGAGTGTGTGTTCGAAACTTAAGGGCCCAGTTGGAACTTTCATATGCTTTATGTGTTTCAACTTGTCTTCAAAAGGTTCTTGGACAAACTTTGGTAAATTCATGGTGTAAATGCTCCTTTTTCCATATTCATGTAAAAGGGGTGTTTGTTGTTTTGGGAAATGATATCGGCATGTGTTTGGTCTTTCAAGAGAAATCAGGGTGGGTATAGTTTTAAAAGTGGGTTTTTAACATATCGTGCGTTTTTGTTGGGTTTTTCACACCAAACATTGGTTGAGTTTCCTGGTTGGTTCTTGCATATGGTTTATGATCATTAGAACTATATTTTTATTTTTATGAGTGTAATTTCCATGAAAGAAAAATGATGATAGGTGCTATCAAATGGTTTTTCATGATATGTGCTCGATGCGATGCCTTTTTAGCCGTTGAAAAAAAATGTTTGGAACTAAATTTATATGCATGTCTGGTTGTTTATAAAATTATGGTTTTGAAAAATATCGAAAGGTTTGATTGGCAACATTGAACATTTTATGAAATAGTTTTAATGTTAAATGGTGTGACGGCCTGGTTGGCACTTTGTTAACGTGAAATTATTTAATGTGTATTTGGGGGCGCTCCTGTCTAGGGTAACCCTTTATAGGTGAATGCATAAGAAGAATTCGTGTTTTGGGTAGGCAAGTACGGTGAGATGAGTCACGTGTGCAAGGGACTTCCTGCTTACATAGTATTATCATCACCACCATGGGTTCTTGGGAGTCTTTTAGACGATCGAGTGACAGTTGCTGACCAACTCTGATTAGACGGGTTGGTACCCCAAGATTTTTTGTTAGGCCAGGTGGGCTTTGCCACTAGATTAATCAGTTAGGGCGTCCAGTTGGTCATAGTCTTAGGAGCTTCACCATACACCGGCAAGTGGTTCTGAAACCAAGTATGTCCAGAGGTCTTCTGGGGATGTTTAGGATCACCCATGGTTACTGGATTATTTTTATTGCTTGTATACTTTCCGTGCACTAGTTTATTTTCATCTTTCCCTCTTACTCGTTTTACTCTAGCACAACATTGGAATATTCTGTTTTGGGTTTTCTTTAAAAAATGAAAAATGATTTTGGAAAATGCTATGTAGCGTGTGTTGGGTTTTAAAATGGGAAAAACATGTTGCTTATTTTCAAATTTCAAAACCCTACTTTTATAATTGTATTTCAATCTTGTGCTCGTGGATTTTTTCGGGAAAAGAGACATCAGATTCTATGGTTTACCTTGGCAACCATATTAATCATATTTAATGACCACGCCTATTTATCTTTTAAGTCGAAGGTTTCCTTTTCTTAGGTTTACCTGGATGATTTTCTCATTATTAGAACAATGTCAGACTTTGGTTGGTAGGTGACCTGGAAGGTCACGTGGAGGTATGTTCAGTTTTACTTTCATTTTGCTGCTAAATTTATTTTTATCGTCAGTTTTTCTTTATCTGTTTTTCTTTTTTTCATGATCTAAATAGTTCCCAACGATTAAATTTTGATGCCCGAAACTAGTTTCCAGCCCGTGGGGATCAGGAATGCCCTTCGGGCCATGTTGTGGACCGGCTCGGGTGACCAGTTGAAGGTCAACCCGGGTTGGTTAGTGACGAAATGGTATCAGAGGCAACCCCTTGTTATTTGGGGTGTCCGGTAGATAGATATTAGGAATGTTGGGACACAAGAGGTTGGTACGGGAAGGACATTATGAACCCTTACCCCTTCTGAACCTCAAGTCCCCATGGGTAGTCCAAGGATTAATTTTTTTTTTGTTCTGGTTCATTTTAGATTGATGGATGACAACGGAGGAAAGCTGATGTTACATCGTGATTTTACATAGAGTAATGACCCATGTGGAGTCCTGGTACATGGTTTAAGTCCCTCCAAGTTGTTGATGCTTACTTTGGGCATGGCCCACTACCATGTCGCCAGGTTAAGCGTAACTACTATTCCTTCATTCCGGTAGTTTGATGCAAGTTGAGTGTCATCTTGGTTCAGATTGGACTAAGTGCAATTCTGAAAATGAAAAAGGGGTTTTGAAATGAGAATGATTTCTTTTAAATGGATTTAAATTCATGAAATGTACTTTAAAACCAAAAAAAATTGGTCATAAAAATATAATTTTTTCCTGGAATTGGCAGCGAAAGGGTTAGGGTGAAACCTCAGGTACTCTTTATGAACGTTTTCACATGTGAGTTAATACATGGGAAGTTTGTGTAGGTGCGTATTGATGAAAGTAGATGAATACATATTCAATGGTTCATGGGATTACTAGGGTGTGCACTTGGAATTAAAGGCATGACCTTGTTTTTATAAAGTGATTTTAAAAAAAGAATATGGTTTTTAGATATTGAATTTGGTTTGAAAAGAGGGTTTTGTATTTGGAAGGTGGCCCTGAAAGATGGTAGTTTTGAAATCAAAAATGAAAAAGGGAATTTTTTGTTGTGTTTGTATTTTTTGGTTTTTGAGCTAGCGGTTTTATGATGAAAGCACTTTCATTGACGTTGCTTTGGTTTGATATTGGGTTTGGCTTTGTGCTTTATATGCTATTCAGAAAATGCTGCCCAAAAAAGTCACCAAAGTTTCTGATAATTCATGCCCAGTTTTTTTTCCTTCTCTGATGTTGCCTTTCCTTCATGGTGATGGTGACTTTTAGATGCAGCAGAGTGGCTTGAAGAGGTTGAACGCATGTTCAGAATATTTGGAACTCCTGAAGCTGTTATAGTGTGTGCCATTTTGTGTCATTTTGAAGGTCCAGCCTTGGACGAATGATATTTGTTCACCCCGTCATCACTGTAAGTGGGGATGAAGTGGGATGTCATTAAATCTGTCTTTTTCTGATAGTTTATACCTGAAAAAGTGAAGACTAATAAAAGGGAAGAAATCATTCGTAGTTAACAAGGTCAATGGACGGTGAAGGCGTATGTTGACCATTTCAAGGAGCTTGTGTCCTTTTCTCCAAATGTAGAATCATAGGATTTGATGAAGACTTATCTCTTCATCGTGGGTCTTTGTCTAGAGATCAATGAGAGAGTCCTCCTTTCTAAGGACCATTGTTTCGAGAAGCTGGTAGATGAGGCGTTCCTAGCTGATATGGTCTTCAGAGTGGAGATGGTTGAAAATCCAGAATACCTAGTTTCTCATCAAGGATCCCCATCTAGCGAGCAGGGTGTGCCAGAGGGACCTATTCCTAGAGAGTCCTCTTTATTGGTTCTGGCTTCAAGTTCATCGGACCGTTCATTGGTGCGCCACTAGTGTGGCCAGTTCGGGCACATGAAGCTGTCATGTCGCATCCCTCCGAAGACGTGTAATCGTTGCGGGTGTTTGGATCATCTAGATAAGTCCTACAAGAAGCGTTGCCTAAAGAAGATGCTCTGATTGGAGTAATTCCAGTTCCTGACTGTGAGGTAAAATATGCTTCAGCCATCAGTGCCCCATCCAGAGGCCTTGTGTCATTGTACATTTATTTCTTCTTCATGGAGTTATAATAGACATGTTCTTTTGTAATCCAACAGTGTTTTTGTCAGAATATGGTTCTCTAAATCGTTTGTTTTTCATAAAAGTGTGTTTGACCCTTGTATATGTTGATATCGGTTTAGATATGTTTGTTTGGAGATGTAAGTTCCTATAGAAGAATCGATGCATGTGGTTATACTCAGGTATACTATTTGAGTTAAGTTCTACTTAGGGGTTTTTCACCTGTATTTTGGGTTTTTGGTCTGGACAGAGAGTTCCAGGTTTCGGTGAAGGTGTTGTTCGCTCGTGATGTCGCAGTTAGTTTTGATTGGTTGTGAGTTCCCACATACCCCCTTTTGGGGTGGTGTGTTTGGGTGTTAAATTTCCACTTTAGTTGAGATCTTGTGGTGGGGAGAACCCTCTCGTGTTCTCTCGTTCACTTGTGTTGTGCTTTATTTCAGTTTCAAAAGAGCTGGATTCTTGTTTTGTCTATTGTTCAGCTGGATGACTTTCTGGGGCAGAAAGTGTATGTGGTGGGGAGAATAGTCACACCTGCCTTCTTAAATTAATTTTTTATTTTATTAATTCATGGCTCTGGGTCCTCACGCTTAGGTCCAGGCAGGGTCCCGGAATAAAAATTTCTATCTTTTAATATTTTAGTTGGTTTTGGACCCGTGCGCGGTCACCGCATAGTTGGCAGTATCCGCACGATTTTCCCAAGAGTTTGTGTGGATTCCCAAGTGGTCTCGATTGAGGAGCGCAACTTGCACATGGTTTATTAAGCTATGCAACGAGCGCGTAGTGACCTGATTTTTAGAATAAGATAAATAAACGGATTAAAATTTAAAAAAAACTAAAAGAATGCTCGATAATAATAATAATAATATTATGTTGTTGTTGTTTTTATTATTATTATTATTAAGAATATTAATGTTATTAAGGATATCATTATTATTCTTATTATTTTATTCTTAGCTTTATTAATGTTATTATTATTATTGTTGTTGTTGTTCGTATTATTATTATTATTATTATTATTATTATTATTTGGTGTTATTATTATTATTATTATTATAAAATTAAAAAAAGGCAAAACACTAATTTCCCATCACCCCACTTTCCCCTCCCCTATTACCCGCGACACTCCCCCTCTGTGTGAACCCCATGCCCAGCCGCTTCGGCCCTTTATCTGCTCCCCATCTCCCATGTCCTTCACCCCCCTTCACCGCCCTCCCTACTTTCCCTTCTGCGCTCACCCAGAACCCCACACCTCCCTGCGCAATCCCACCGCCCAACCGATTCTAGACCTACACACTCATCCCTCCTGCTCTCGGTACCCGTCCAACCTCTACACCAGCCCCCACTTCCTATTCCTCTGGCCTGCCACTCCAGCTCTCCATCCAGCCGTTGTTCGGCCACGCACCCCCTGCCACGATCTGGCCTCCCCTCTGTCCACCGGGACACCACACCCTCTTGTTTGTGCTCCGACCACCCGTGGACCGCCGCTCCAGCCACCCACGACCCAACGCTTCGGCTCCGGCCAGAAGCCACTCTGACCAGGCCTCCTTTCTAGACCTCCGACCTCTGCACACCTACACCCCACTGCTCTGGCGTCCTACCAGCATTCGACCCCCCCCCCCCTCGTTGCACTTATGCCTCCCCTCTGACGTGCTGACTTTACCTTGCAGTGTGTTCTTCTTCTAAGTTGTATTTTTATCCAAATTAATTAAACCTCAGTGTCCAAGTTATGTGTAGTGCATTTTTCTTATTGTTTTAAGGTGTGTGAGAGGTTCTTGAGGATCAGTTCCACCATCTGTGGAAGTAGAATCACGTTTTCATGTCATTGAGGTAGGTGAATCTGTATTTTCCCTTCTAAATAAGTCCATATAATGATTTCATGTTTTTAATTAATTCTTTTACTTGGTTCATGCCTTTAAAAATTAATTAGTCAATATACTTTAATGTTTTCATGTTTTTTAGCTTTGTTAAAAATAGTTGTTATTTTTTTTCTGGTTTGTGTAAGTTGTTTGGTCTATTTATAAATTTTGTTCATAAACTAGTTAGCTTATGAAAGAATTGTTTATAAACTAGTTGGGTTGTTTATATGGTTGTTGATAAATTGTTTGGATTGTTTTATAAAGGAATCATCACTTTAAATCTTTGATGGATTTTTATGGAAATTATTTAGTGTATGTTTGAAAGGGTTAAGGTCCTTTTTTTTGAAATTGTGAAATGATTGGGGTGTGTGTGTTCGAAACCCAAGGGCCCAGTTAGCACTTTCAAATGTTTTGTGTGTTTTAGCTTGGCTTAAAAGGGTTCTTGGACACTCTTTGGTAAATTCATGGTGTAAACGCCTGTTTGGCCATATTCTTGTAAAAGTGGTGTTTGTTGTTTTGGGAAATGGTGTCAGTGTGTGTTTGGTCTTTTAAGAGCAATCGGGGTGTGTATGGTTTTAAAAGTGGGTTTTTAACATGTCGTGAATTTTTGTTGGGTTTTTCACACCAAACATTGGTTGAGTTGCCTGGTTGGCTCTTGCATATGGTTTATGATCTTTAGAACTATATTATTATTTTTATGAGTGTAGTTTTCATGAAATAAAAATGATGATAGGTGATTTCAAATGGTTTTTCACGCTATGTGCACTATGAGATGCCTTTTTGTCCCTTGAAAAAAATATTTTTTGAACTAAAGTGATATGCATGTCTAGTTGTTTATAAAATTATGGTTTTTAAAAATATCAAAATGTCAGATTGGAAACTTTCAACATTTTATGAAATGGTTTAAATGTTAAATAGTGTGATGGCCTAGTTGTCACTTTGTTAATGTGAAATGATTGAATATGTATTTGGGGGTGCTCTTTTCTAGGGTAACCCTTTATAGGTGAACACATAGAAAGTGTCTGTAATTGGGGTAGGCAAGTGTAGTGAGATGAGTCACGTGTGCGAGGAAATTTCTACTTACACAGTATTATCATCACCACCATGGGTTCCTGTATGTCATTTAGATGATTGATTGACGGTTTCTGACCAACCTCCATTAGATGGGTTGGTACCCTCTGTATTTATTGTTAGGACAGGTGGGTTTTCTCATTGGATTGGTCAGTTAGGGAGGCCAGTTGGTTATAGACTTAGGAGCTTCACTATATTCCGACAAGTTGTTCCAAAACTGAGTATGTCCAAGGGTCTTCTAGGGATGTTTAGGATCACCCATGGTTACAGGATTATTTTCATTGCTTTTTTAATTTCTATACACTAGTTTATTTTATGCTTGCACTCTTACTCTTTTTACTATAGCACAACATTGGTATATTCTGTTTTGGATTTTGTTTATTAAATGAAAAATCATTTTGGAAAATGGTATTTAGCATGTATTGGGTTTTTAAATGGGAAAAACATGTTGCTTATTTTCAAATGTAATAACCCTGCTTTTATAATTGTATTTCAAACTTGTGTTAGTGGATTGTTTTAGGAAAGGAGACATCAGATTATGTAGTTTACCTTGGCAACCCTAAAAAGCATTTTTAATGATAATGCCTATTTATCATTTCAGTTTTAGGTTTCCTTTGCTCATGTTTCCTTTTCTGATTTGCTCGTTATTAGAGCAAGGTCGGCCTTTGGTTGGGAGGTGACCAGGAAGGTCACATGGAGGTATGTTCGATTTTACTTTCGTCCTTCTGCTAGTTTTATTTTTATCGTCAATTTTTATTTATCTATATTTATTTTTCTCATGGGAAAAATCATTCCCAATTATTAAATTTTGATGTCTGGCACTAGTTTCTAGCCCGTGGGGATCAGGAATTCCCTTCACCCCATGTCGCGGACCGGCTCGGGTGACCGGTTCAGGGTCGACCTGGGTTGGTTCGTGACAGGTTGTTCATGGATTCTATAGGCTACAAGGATTAAATTTACAAGTTAGTCCATAATGAAAGATATTCTCTTGAAAAGGGTATTCCAAACCAAATAAATTATCCAATCATTTAAAACACATGTACCCCAAACCATCAAGTTTTGAAAGGAATAAATCAAATTCTGGTTAAAAAAGCATGTTCTGGTTCTCTCAAGAAGTGAGGTGAATAAAAATAATATAACAACAATGGTTCAGAAGCCTCACAAGAAAGTGATTTCAAATATAAAGACAGTGATATGTGGCATGGGATTCAAAAATTAGAGTACTTTTAATGAAATTCCCAAATAATTGAACATGAAACCAAATCATTTTTAGCATTCACTTAAGCTTAGTTT
This sequence comes from Viscum album, assembly GCA_963277665.1. Classification (NCBI taxonomy): domain Eukaryota; kingdom Viridiplantae; phylum Streptophyta; class Magnoliopsida; order Santalales; family Viscaceae; genus Viscum; species Viscum album. Next base: position 1,276,626,569 of record OY728135.1, read on the forward strand.
CAAGTAATAAATTGGTTCACTAAATGAAATGGGTTTCCAAAATGGAAAGGATAATCATTTCCAATCAAAAGTCTCAAATAAACACCAAAAACTGAAAAATAAATATGAAAAAATTTAAAAACATGCAATTTTTTTGAAAACAAACAACAAATGAAAATCCTAAACTACAAAGGATCACTTTCCCACACTTAAATGATGTTTTGTCCTCAATGCATTCAAATGGATGTAACATCTAATGAAATTTTAAATTGAATCACAACAATCAAGTAAGTGTAAAGGAGAGGTATAACCTGACTTATTCGTAATGCAACATTGAGTTAATCTCCTAAGTGTTTCACACTAAAAACCTGGAGGCAAAAAAAACAAAACAAAACAAACATAAGAAATTTTTTAAAAGAAGTGAAAATAAAAATTGGATGAGAAAAGAAGGATAGATCTTGATTTAATCCCCCAAGTGGGACCAGGGTTTTGACTGCCTTCAAAAGGGCAGTTCCAATTGGTTATCCTCAATCTGATGGTGGGTTTAGTTTCATTGTGATGAACCAATAAAAATTCTTCTTTACATCCTAGGCTTCATTCATTTTTTTTTGAGGAAAAAAAGAGTATAGTACACCAAATCTACCCCTAGGACAATAAGATACAGCTTTCTTAGTGGGGGTAGGACAAAGAATGAGTCCTCCACTTTCATGCTTTCTACATGCACAATATCTTCTTTATTCTAAAAGTGTGCTGCATCATTGAAAAAATCAAAGGTAAAGTTAAAGTATAATTCAATTTGAACAAAATTAAAGCATGAAGGATCAATATAAAATTATTACCTTTAAAAGTATGCATCTTGCATCCAATTTTCGTTAGAAAATCCATGTTGATATCTTCTTGAACTCCTTCTAATAAACAATCAACATATTCGGGGAGCTCTATATGTTTCTCTTTAAGCACATATTTCTTTTCTTCCTCATCCGCCAAGACAATACATGGGTTGGTCGAATATGAAAATTTCAAGAAAGGGGAGGTGATACTAAATTTAGATTCAATAAAATTAGAAGATAATGAGTTCAAAAAAAGATCATCTCCCTAAGTTTTCTTAGCTTCAATTTTTCTTCTGTGGAGATTTCCTCTTGGAGTTGAATTTCACTAACATAAGGTAGGAAGTCAAACACATCAATATTCTCTTCAAATTCCACCTTGTTGGTGGTTTCTTCATTCAATGATGATGGATATTCTTCATTATGAGGAATAGAAGGATCAAGTATTGGTCATGAATTTTTTCTCCTTGGAACTTTTGAAAAAAGTCCACTAGTTACACATATGTGCCAACGATCGTTGGACACTCATGACCTAACACAATATGCTCGATCGGGACAAATTGAACTAAGTGGAGGGAGATTAAAAGTATGACCCAAAGCTATTAAAAAATAATACACCAAACCCACAACATGATAGAATTAAGATATTTGGGAAAAATGATAATAGAATTAATTCAAAAGAAAACAAGGGTTTTACATTTAATCACAAAACACCGACATTACAAAAGTAAAACACCCCCTTCCCCGATCACTCAATGGTTTTACCCCACCATGTTAAGGGTAATAGAGTTAAAATGGGAAGAAGAGAGCATGCTGAAACAAAGAAAAGAGAAAATAGAAAATAGAAATAACTTCAAGAACTCAATCCTCCAGGACATCCTTTCTCGCACCTTCTTCAACCCCTATGAATGGAAGTGAACACTCTTTTTTATAAGCTTGTGGAGCAGAAAATTTCCCTCTAAAATTGATCCACTGAAAGTCAGAGTCTGGTTAGTATAATAATGGCAGAATATTAGGAATTTGTCTTCATAAATTTTGTTCCTCTATTTCTTTTTCATGCTCCCACAAACTCTCAGAGACTATTTTCTATTGTAACAAAAGTTATCCTTGAATTACAAATGATAACATTTTTTGATCGAGGTGAATCTTCAACTTACTATTTTAGGACACATGAAATGGGTGCCTTAATGACCGAATTTCTTCATGAAATTTAATGTGTATGTGATGTGCGGAGTCCTATTTCTTTTCCAGCTGTAATAACCTCATTTTGATATGTTTGGTCTAAGATATGACTCAATAATTTTGGTGCGGTCCATTCTGTTGGGTAGAAAACTTTTTCAATTTTATGAATTGTTCTGGGCTAGTGTGTGCTGAATTAGACCATGGTCAACAAGACAAAGTTGAATCCCATGAGCATGGAAATCCTAAAAAAGTAATAACACAATTTGGATAAAAAATTTAAAAGATATGCCCGAAATACAGAAGCTCCACAAAACTGTTAAATTTCCAGAATTAACCAATTTCCAGAATTAACCAATTTCCAAAATTAAGCCCATAATTCACCAAAACACTAAAATGATACAAATAAGCTCAACTTGATTAATTGGTGGGGGTTAAATCATTTCAAAACATATGAAAAATAAAGAAAATATTATCTCTATCAGCTCCCCCACACTTAGCACTTGAACTCTTGGACAAGTCAAAATCAAAATCAAATCAAATAAAATTCAAAACACATGCCATCGAGATCCACCAATTCCACACAATGAAATAAAAGATATCATGCCTCATCCATAACTATTATTTAAAGTTTTGAAATCAGATCATTAAATATTTTTCCTCTTAATTTCTCTTCCCATGCACACAAGACACCTACCTCACATGAATTTTCTCTCATCTCATAAATATCAATTTTCAACAAAGTTTTTCTCATCCAAACCAATGAATGGGTCACCATAATTTTGAAAAACTCATACTTTTCCACCCTATGTGAGTCAAGGGAATTTTTTTATCATGATGAATTGGTAGTTTTATTTTGAGGCTTTTGGTTGTTAGGATTTTTAAGTGAAACGTTATGAGGCTGAATGAGGAGTGCTAGGCTCTTTTTGAATCAAAATTTTACTATTCTAATTTTCACTCAAGTATGGTATCCTCCTCACCCCCCTTAGTAGAAATTCAGCTCCATTATCATAAAATATCAAGAAATTTTCAAGTATATCTGCATCTCAAAATAAATAATTTCAATCTTTTCAAAATTGAATTTTCTTGAAAGCTCCATAAAAGGCACAACTTTCTTCCTCCATTAGAAGCTCCAGAAAGGCACAGGTTCTCTTATCATGAAAGCTCTAGAAATGGAACAGCTTTCAATAGATTTATTTTTCAGCATCACACATATCTCTTTATCATTCGATTTTTTCACCCAAATTTTCATCAAATGAGGTAGCACAACACAAGACAGCTTCCCCCACACTTAAGTTCAACTAGATCATGCAATTTCACTTCAAGAGTAAGTTGGATAGGGAAAATTGGGTTGTAATGTGGCTAACCTAATAGGTTGTTCATGGATTCTATGGGATACAAGGATTAAATTTACAAGGTAGGCCATAATGAAATAGATTCTCTTGAAAAGGGGATTCCAAACCAAAGAAATTACTTAATCATTTAAAACACATTTACCCCAAACCCTTATATTTTGAAAGGAATAAATCAAATACTGGTTAAAACAAGCATGGTATGGTTTTCTCAAGAAGTGAGGTGAATGAAAATAATATAACAACAATGGTTCATAAGCCTCATGGGAAAGTGATTTCAAATATAAAGACAGTGAGATGTGACATGGGATTCAAAAATAAGAGTACTTTTCATGAAATTTCCGAAGAATTGAACTTGAAACCATATCATTTTCAACGTTCATTTAAGCTCAGTTTCATGGAGTAAATTGGTTCACTCAATAAAATTGGTTTCAAAAATGGCAATGATAATCATTTCAGCTCAAAAGTCTCAAAAAAACAAACCAAAAACTGAAAAATAAACACACCAAAATTTGAAAACATGCAAATTTTTTTTTGAAAAAAAAAACAACAAATGAAAATATTAAACTACAAAGGTTACCTCCCCCACACTTAAATGATGCAGTGTCCTCAATGAATTCAAATGGATGTAACATCAAAGAAAATTATAAATTCAATCACAAAAATCAAGTAAGTGTAAAGGACAGGTACAACCTGACTTATTTGTAATGCAACATTGAGTTAAGCTCCTAAGTATTGCATGCTGAAATCCGAGAAGCAAAAAAACCAAAACATAACATAAGAAATTTATTAAAAGAAATGAAAATAAAAATAGGATGAGAAAAGAAGGATAGATCTTGGTTTAATATCCATAGTGGGCCCTAGGTTTTGACTGCCTCTAGATGGGTAGTTCTAGTTGGTTATCCCCAATCTGATGTTGGGTTGAGTTTCTTTGTGATGAACCAACAAAACTTCTTCTTTACATCCTACTCTTCATTCATTTTTTTGAGGACACCATTATTATAGTACACCAAATCCACCCCTAGGACAATAAGATAAAACTTTCTTGGTGGGGTAGGACATAGAATGAGTCCTCTACTTTCATGGTTTCTACATGCACAATATATTTTTTATTCTAAAAGTGTGCTACATCACTAAAAAAATCAAAGGGAAAGTTAAAGTATAATTCGATTTGAACAAAATCAAAGCATGAAGGATCAGTATAAAATTCTTCCCTTTCAAATTATGCATCTTGCATCCCATTTTCCTTAAGAAAATGAAAGTGGATATCCACTTGAACTCCCTCTAATAACACTACTGGAAACTAAGGCTTTGCCAACAGTTTGAAACCATTGGTAAAGGCTGCCAAACCGTTTGTATACTATATACCAATGGTTTGGAAAAACAATGGTAAGTAAGGCGTTAGGATAGACCATTACCAATGGTTTTAGTATAACTGTTGGGAAAGGCAGTGTAATCCGGAGTATTCCCAACGGTTTGTAAAACTGTTGGCAATACTTGCAGTGTAATCCTAGTTTCCCAATAGTTTAAATAACTGTTGGTATATATGTGTATTCCTAATGGTTTGTAAAACCATTGGAAATAATATCATTTTTCTATTTTACCAATGGTTTACTAAAACCATTGTTAAAAATATGTACAGAACTATACCAATGGTTTTAGTAAACCATTCGTATAGTATATTACCAGAAATTTTCCAACCAGCCACCTAAAATCTCCTCCATTGCACACTCAACTACATACACCTACATACACTCTTAACAGCAATAAAAACACCTTCTATAGCACACAAAAGAACATAAGAACATGATACTCTTATAACCATGGAATCTACCACAATTATAATCATGTATATGAACCCAATTACCCTATGCAATATAGAATTCATAATTGAATACATGCAGAATGAATTATGTAATGAATTCTAAATTCTGAATTGTGAATAAATAACCCATAAAAAATAAATTATGTTGCATACAAAATTCTTAATTATATATAACACATATATAATATGACATACAAGGGGTTGGGGTGTCCCGGGGGGGTGGGGTGTCCAGGGGTGAGGGGATGTCCACAAAGGTGGGGGTGTCTAGGGGGTGGGTTATACAGAATTAAGAATACATAAAAAATTTCATTTTCTATAACACATACACGATTGAATTCATAAATTAGAAGCTAATAACCCTAAAAAAAGTATCAACAGAATCTGAATACATTTGGTCGGTTTTCTGTATACCAGTTGTTTTTACTTAAAATGATGTCCATTTTAAACAAAAGACATACACTTGAAGTGATACCGGCCAGACTGTGCCTTGGATTGAGGCGAGGTTGACTCATACATGTCACAGATGACTCATGGATCATTGTCATAAAGTATCAACATAATCTAAATGTGTTTGGTCAGTTTTCCATATGCCAGTTGTTGTTTTCGCTTAAAATGTTTTCCATTTCAAATAAAGGTTAGACACTATGAGTGGTTTCGGCCACACCGCACCTCGGATTGAGGCGGGGTTGACTCGTACACATCACATACGACCCATGGATCATTTTTATAAACTATCAACACAATACGAATACGTTTAGTTAGTTTTCCATATGCGAGTTTTTTTTACTTAAAATGAAGTCCATTTTAAACTAAAGTGATACAGTTAGAGTCATATCAACCATATCATGCCTCTGATTGAGGCAGGGTTGACTTATACACATCACATATGACCCATGGATCATTTTCCTAAAGTTTCAACATAATATTAGTGCATTTAGTCTATTTTCCGTATTTCAGTTGTTGTTTTCACTTGAAATGATGTCCATTTTAAACAAAAGAGAGACACTTTGAATGGTGTCGGCCACACTACACTTCTTATTGATGTGGTTTTGACTCTTACATTTCACATATGACCCATGGATCGTTGTCCTAAATTTTAAATAGAATCTAAATGCATTTGGTTGGTTTTCCGTATGTCAATTATTGTTTTCACTTAAAATGATGTTCATTTTAAACAAAAGAGAGATACTTTGAGTGGTTTGGGCCACACCGAGCATTGGATTGAGGCAGGTTTGACTCTTAGACATCACATATGACCCATGGATCGTTTTCTTAAAGTTTCAATAGAATCTGAATTCGTTTGGTCGGTTTTCCATATGTTAGTTGTTGCTTTCACTTAAAATGATGTCCATTTTAAAACAAAAGAGCAACACTTTGAGTGGTTTCGGACACACCACACCTTGGATTGAGGAAAGGTTGACTCTTACACATCACAAATGACCCATGGATCGTTTTAATAAAGTATAATCACAATTTGAATGAATTTGGCCAGCTTTCCGTATGCCAGTTGTTGTTTTCACTTAAAATCTTGTCCACTTCAAATAAAAGTGAGACAGTTTGAGTGGTGCCGGCCACATTGGCACCTGTATTGAGGTGGGGTTGAATCTTACATGTAATATATGACCCATTGATCGTTTTCATAAAGTTTCAACAGAATCCAAATGTCTTTGGTCGGTTTTCTGTATGTTAGTTGTTGTATTCACTTAAAATGGTGTCCTTTTGAAACAAAAGAGAGACACATTGAGTGGTACTGGCCACACCACACCTCATATTGAGGAAGGGTTGAATCTCAAACATCACAAATGACCCATGGATCATTTTCCTAAATTATCAACACAATCTGAATTCATTTTCTTGGTTTTCTGTATGCCAGTTGTTTTTACTTAAAAGAGTATCAATTTTAAACAAAATAAAGACACTTTGTGTGGTATCATCCACACCGTGCCTCGGATAGAGGCAGAGATGACTCTTACATGTCACAAATGACCCATGGGTTATTGTATTAAAGTATAAACACAATTTTAATGCATTTGTTTAGTTTTCTGTATGCCAGTTGTTGTTTTCACTTAAAATCCTATCCATTTCAAATGAAAGTGAGATAGTTTGAGTGGTGCTGGCCACACTGGCCCTAGGATTGAGGCAGGGTTGACTTTTACACATCAAATATGATCCATGGATCGTTTTTCTAAAGTTTCAATAGAATCCAAATGCGTTTGGTCAGTTTTCCGTATGTTAGTTATTATTTTCACTTAAAATGATGTTCATTTTAAAAAAAAAAAGACACACTTTGAGTGGTGTCGGCCACAAAGCACCTTGGATTGAGGTGGGGTTTACTTTTACATGTCAAAAATGACACATGGATCATTTTCCTAAAGAATCAACACAATACAAATGTGTTTGGTCAGTTTTCCATATGCCAGTTGTGGGTTTCACTTAAAATCATGTCCATTCCAAATAAAAGTGAGACAGTTTGAGTGTTGTCGACCACCCTAGCCCTCAGATTGAGGCAGGGTTGACTCTTACACATCACATATGACCCATGGATAGTTTTCCTAAAGTTTCAGAAGAATCTGAATTCCTTTGGTCGGTTTTCCATAAGTCAGTTATTGTATTCACTTAAATGATGTCCTTTTGAAATAAAAGAGAGATAATTTGAGTGGTGTAAGCCACACCATGCCTTGGATTGAGGCATGGTTGACTCGCACATGTCAAAAATGACCCATGGATCATTTTTCTAAAGTATCAACACAATATGAACGTGTTTTGTGAGTTTTCCATATGCCAGTTGTTTTTACTTAAAAGAGTATCCATTTTAAACAAAAGGGAGACACTTTGAGTGGTACCGGCCACACCGTACCTTGGATTGAGGTGAGTTTGACTCATACACATCTAAAATGACCCATGGATCGTTTTTTTCAAGTATCAACACAATATGAATGCGTTTGGTCGGTTTTCTGTATGCCAGTTGTTGTTTTCACTTAAAATGTTGTCCATTTCAAATAAATGTGAGACACCTTGAGTGATATTGGCCACACCGTGCCTCGGATTGAGGCGGGGTTTGTAACATCCCCAAATGATAAAGGGTTAAATGACTAAATGATATGACTCATGTCAACAAGGTGCACCTTCCTTTTCGGGAGCCTGCCTGATTAGAACTCCACAGTTAAGCGTGCTTGGCTTGGAGTAGTGATCAGGATGGGTGACCTCCTGGGAAGTTTCCCAGGGTGTGTGTGAGTGAGAACAAAGCACACTGGAAAGGACACGTGTTGGCCTGTGGGGAATATCATTAGTCAGATGACCCGTTCAGGCATGTGGGTGGACCCTGGGGTGGGCCCCACGTGTCTGTGGGGGCAACTGGTGGTACCTGGTGGGTCAGGACCCGACGGTCATGTTAAGGCGGGGTGTCTGTGCTGTCACCGGGACCCGGTTGTTACATTTGGTATCAGAGGAGGAACTCAGCCTTAAGTGCCCGGTGCACTGCCTGGGTTGAGATGTAGGGCCCACAACGAGATGATATGACTCATGTCAACAAGGTGCACCTTCCTTTTCGGGAGCCTGCCTGATTAGAACTCCACAGTTAAGCGTGCTTGGCTTGGAGTAGTGATCAGGATGGGTGACCTCCTGGGAAGTTTCCCAGGGTGTGTGTGAGTGAGGACAAAGCACACTGGAAAGGACATGTGTTGGCCTGTGGGGAATATCATTAGTCAGATGACCCGTTCAGGCATGTGGGTGGACCCTGGGGTGGGCCCCACGTGTCTGTGGGGGCAACTGGTGGTACCTGGTGGGTCAGGACCCGACGGCCATGTTAAGGCGGGGTGTCTGTGCTGTCACCAGGACCTGGTTGTTACAGGGTTGACTAGTACATGTCACAATGACCCATGAATCGTTTTCCTAAAGTATTAAAAGAATTTGAATGCGTTTGGTTGGTTTTATGTATGCCAATTTTTTCCACTTAAAATGTTGTCCATTTCAAATAAAAGTGAAACACTTTGAGTGGTACTGGCCACACCATACCTCGGATTGAGGCGGGGTTGACTCGTACATGTCACAAATGACTCATGGATCATTTTTATAATGTATTGACACAATCCAAATCTGTTTGGTCAGTTTTACATATGTCAGTTGTTGTTTTCATTTAAAATGTTGTCCATTTCAGATAAAAGTGAGACACTTTGAGTGGTACCGGCCACACCGTGCCTTGGTTTGAGGCGGGGTTGACTCGTACATGTCACTTGGGTGTTTTGAGTGCCGTCAAGTGTGGATTGAGGATTCGGGTGAGTCTAATCGTCTACTTTCTTCCTCTTTTCTATTAGGGTTTTCACTCTTCTCTTATCTTCTTCTAAAGCTATAAAACCCTCTTTTCTAGTGGGATTTGGGGTGAATCTTAAAGAGAGCTTAGATTGGGATCCAAGGTCCATGGAGGAGGGTTGGGGGGCTGTTCGGGAGGCTGTTCGGGGTCCAGGGAGGAGGGTGGGGGCTGTTCGGGGTCCAGTAAGGAGGGTGGGTAATGTATCTAAAACTCTATCTAGGTATCATACACCAAATTCTGACAGGAATGTGAACCGACACAGGGTGTCGTATTGGAGCAAGGTCAAATCACGGCATTACCACGGTGTGACTGCAGCGGGACCGCGACATGTTGGGCCGGTCCAGTGACATCCGTGGGGCAGCATCTTCCTGCCAAGAGTGAAGGGAGCGGGAGAAGGTGGGGAAACATTCCAGTCGTTGCCTCCCTCCGCATTAACTATGGGTGGGTAATGTATCTAAAAATCTATCTAGATATCATACATCCAATTCTGACAGGACTGAAAACCGCTGTGGGGTGTCATCCTGGAGCAGGGCCAAATCACGGCATTACCGCAGCATGACAGTGGTGTGACTGCGGCGTGTTGGCCCGATCCAGCGACATCCGCGGGGCAACATCTTCCGACCAAGAGCGAAGGGAGAAGGAAGTGGCGGGGCAACATTCCGGTCTTCGTCTCCCTCCCCATTAACTATGGGTGGGTAATGTATCTAAAACTCTATCTAGGTATCATATTGAATTCTGACAGAAATGTTAACCGCTGTGGGGTGTCATCCTAGAGCAGGGCCAAATCATGGCATTATCGTGGCGTAACCACGGTGTGACTGTGGCATGACCATGACGTGACCGCATTGTGACCGCGGCGTGAATGCAGCATGTTGGCCCAGTCCAGCAACATCTGTGGGGCAGTATCTTCCATCCAAGATTCCAAATAAGTCCTATGTTGTTGTCCTTCACATTATAGAAACCAATCTTATGTTATAAAAAACAGACTCTTCATTCGGGAATGTGGTATGATAAAGATATATATTTTATATTCATTGTTTTTAAAAGTGGTACTAGGTAGTTGAAACTACGGATTGAGAGTCAAATTATGCAGGTGTATTACTTATCAATGGTATATGAATTTCTTAGAAATCTAATAATGAAACTTCAGTCACCTTGAGAACAATAGAATGTGATTATGTTTTAACATCTCAGGATGCAACACAAATCTTATGGGAGAATATATATATGTAAAAAATTAGATATGCATCGAGGCTAGGAAAACACCCCAAACAGTGTTAAGATGAATCTTATGGTGGGGAGCCCCATAAGCCTGACAGTTGTTAAAAAATGACACCATCAATGTTTTTAGATATATAGGCTTGGGAAAACACCCAAAGGGGTGGCCAAGAGGCCAGGAAAACACTCAAAATGGGTTTCTCCATAAGATAAGGTCACAACGGACATGATAGAACAAATAAACTATTTAATATGTTATAAAAAAGGGATTTTCGGAAGGTTGTAGTGAGTGGAACAATGACGCAACGTCTAAATGAAAATGAAATGACAAAAAAGAATCATACACCCTAAACTATCACTGTGAGTTTTCACAGATAGCGCACCTCTATTGGAAGGGTTTTATTATAAAAACATGACTTTATTTATCAAATGAAACAATTATATTAAAGAAAACTTATTCAAGATATGAAATTAAATATAATTAATCATAATTAATAAAGAAACAAAATTCAATTTAAAGCATTCTTGAATTAAAGAGTCTACGAGAGGGACTCTACCTCAAGGTGGAACCAAGTTGTCCACTTCGGCTCTTGGAGATTTCTAAGTAAAAGATGTTGCTGCTCCACTGGGTATACACACCTCCACACACATGAAAGGACACCTAGCCCCTATGCACACACCTGCTTGGCCATGAGCATGTGAAAGGGGATCCTTGCACATATTCTTATATGCATATATCAGTCTCCACTCACCTTCATATGAATATATATATATATATATATATATATAGATATATATACATGGGCACACCTAGCCCCATACGTGCATAATCACTGCCACAGGTGACTATACATGTAACGAGTGAACCCACATACATATACTTACTTACCCATGCACACGTAGGTGAGTTTCCCTTGACTTGGCGACTCGAAACCAATGAGCAGGGATCAACACACTACACAAAGGATATTAAGAACCTTAAAACACATGAAGGATGATACATAACCAGTGATAAACCAACCAATGGCATTAAATCCATACCTAGATTGGCAGCAGAGAACCAAATCCACCCGAACCAACAAGAAATGATCCATTCCCTACAGAAAACATAATATGGAGTCAAAAACACTAAACCCCCAAATACATGAGGTTCGAGACAAGTAGTAACCATAAAATCTTACCTCGAATCAAAGCCGGTGGACTAAATCAATTTGAACTCTTTCTGGCCCCCTTTGCAGAATATTACTACCCTCTATCCATGGAAAGTTTTCAAAGATCTAAGTGACCAATGCGATAAAGAAAATAAAATAAAAACTAAACTAAAACATACCTGTCTCCTGTGACTATACCTATCACCGCCCAACATATAAGTACCACAGCGCCCCATGGGTCAAATCATGTTCCTATAATCAAAGGGGAAATAGATCAATGTTTCAAAATGATACTATCAAAAAGTTCATTCTTATTAATTAACAATTACACTTCCTATTAATGGTATATAATCAATTTGGCCTGATTTTCAACATAGTTTGGTTTTGTTCGATACAAGGGATGAGGTTTTATTCTTCTTGGTTTTTATATTTACACTTGATATATTTATTTAAAAATGATGCATGTATTTGGCATTATTATTTATGGTTTTAGTTCTTAGCTGGTTGCCATGGGGCCTATCCACATGAATAATTCTTGGAATTTAGGGTTCAGTTGACATTTATGCACTTTAATGTGATTGATGTCACTAACTATGAAGATTTATATCAAGTAAAATATTCCTAAGAGGATTGGGCCTTGTAGTGATAGGTGTGGAAATTGTACATCTAGCATTTGATGAGGAAATACTTATGAATATGGATTGGAATCTTGGTAAGTTCTTAGAGTGGGATGGTCCCTCTGAGTATATAAAATGTATTATGAAAGGTTTTACTCTATTTAATGATTCAAGAGTTCAACTAAAGAGATGAAGGATGAGATGCTAGTGTGTGTATTGGGTATTTTTAGACAGATTGGCATTATAATGCTAAGAGTCTTGGTGTGATTTAGCTTAGGATGGAACCTGGTTAGTGGGGGTGGGTTATAATACATGATTTTGATGAGGTTATTGACTGGATTATTGAGAATATAATGTATATGTGTTCGACATGGTGTGATTTTGTGACTAGGACAATCATAAGGTGAATGATCCTCTTTGTCTAGTTGGATGATGAGATGTGCATCGAGGCATGGGATAATCCTCGAGATATGAGTCTAGACTGTGTGACTGAGAGGATAGAATAAGATAGGTTTGATAGGATTGGGTGAGTGTCCAACCCATGCGAGGATGATACGATGTATGGAGACACTTGGGGTTATTTATGCTATCTCTTGGAGACACTTGGGGTTATTTCATGTCTCCAACATACTTCAGAAATGTTCCCACAAAATGTTTTAGAAAAAAAATTCCATCTCATGGAAGACCCCAAGGCTCCTCTATCTTCCAATGTTTCCTCACACTCACACCTCATGGTATTACAGTATACAAGTGATCTACATTAACTAGTTAGGATAACATCACTACCCTCCGTCCGTAGAAAGAAGTAAAATACCTAAGTGGCCAATGTGATAAAGAAAATAAAATAAAAACTAAAGAAAAACATACTTGTATCTTGTGACTATACATTTCACCACCCAATATATAAGAACCACACTGCCCCGTGGGTCAAATCATGTTCCCACAAGCAAGGGGAAACAGTTCCATTTAATAATCTCTTCATTTTTCATTATGTTATTTATATAGCACATTGTTGGAAACACAATAATAGTACACTTAGTGATTTAATATGAACCTATGATACATTAGTTGAGTTGAAGATTGTGCACATAACCCTCTTCACTATGGAAATAACCTCATAGGGACCACAATCAATGTTTAGTAGTTGATCCTATTCTTGAACCTGGTTGGGCACTAGTCCATGAACCAGATGATCTACCTAGTCATGAGGGTGTCAACCATTTCATTACACTATACTAAGAATAAAGTTTTTGGTATATTTTCTACCAGCAATGGGAATTTCTCAAGGATTGAGTGCCAATCGACATTAGTTCCTAAGTTAATGGCCCCTTAACTATCCATAGATGTCAAGGGGTGTCTCTCATGGGTGTCTTGTGTTGTGTAGTGTCTATCTATGATTTCTGTGGTGCTTCCGTATTGTGGGAAATGTGTATTGTATGGTTAGTTTAATAAATACATTGGTTAATTGGAAAATACACCCATATTCAACAGAGATATACCCACTTTTGATATAGAATACCATGCAAATAACCAACTCGGAAATCTGAGACCAACTTTTTTACTTTAACAATTCCAATTACATAATATATGCAGCACCAAATTATGTTTTATGAACCAATCAATTAAAGGAAAAGAAACTCCTCACTATAACCCATAAAATCTCATATAACATCACTCACCTCAGATTAACCCACATCATTTCACATTTTAATGATGATACAACCTCATCACATATATATCATGATTAATAAAAAAATCCAACACAGTATAAGGTCAAATAGGAGTATATAGAGAAAAATATTTGGTTTCTAAAAAATCATGAACGTTTTATTGAATGCACTTTTCGAATGAATGAAATACAACCTATGAATCTAAACCTACATTTCTGGAAGACTCTATTTTGAAATAATTTACAATTTACCCAATAATTCACCACACCATGAGTTGGTTACTAACCAAAACTATAGAAAATGTACGATTAATATGAATGGTTATCATAACTATGAACCTAACAATTCATTCATTATTGCCTCATTTTTTAAAAAAGAAGACTAATTCCTACCTAGAAATACTAATCCAAAACCATAGCGGGGGGAGAGGGATCCGAGAGAGGGGGACGTCCTGTGGGGTGTTCGGCCATCGGGGGTCTCGCGCGCGACTGTAGAGGGGGATAAAGGACGTCAGAGGAGGAGATTGAGCCAAGAGGGGAGGGGGATGTCGCTAGGAGTGGGAGACGAGAGGGGAGGGGAGAACATCATCGGGAGCTGAGAGGGTAGGGGGACGTTGTCATCAAAGAGGGAGTCGAGAGGGGAAGGGGAATGCCACCGGAGGAGAGGAAGGGTGTTAGGAGGCGGAGGCAGAGTCCAGGAGGAGATCGAGATCGTGGAGGGGGAGGGGGGAGGGAGGCAGAGGTCGGGGACAATTCACCCAGGATGAGAAGCCATAAATTGGGTGTACTTTTTCCATACAGTTAATAAAAACCGTAAGTAAAATTTTTCTTTCCCAACGGTTTAACAAAACTGTTGGGAAAACCCAACATATAATACCTTATACCAACTGTTTACTAGAACCGTTGGTAAAGGGTATTTATCTCAATGATATTTTTAAACCATTGGAAAATAAGTTTTGGTATAGGTCCCAATTACACTAGTGTAAATAGTCAACATGTTCGGGGAGCTCCATATGTTCCTCTTTAAGTGCATCTTCCTTTTCTTCCTCATCCGCATAGATAGGACATGAGTTGGATGAATCTGATAATTTCAAGCAAGGGGAGGTAATACTTAAATCAGATTCAATAAAATTAGAAGATAATGTGTTCAAAAAATATCATCTCCCTGAGTTTTCTCGGCTTCAATTACTTCTTCAGTGGAGAGTTCCTCTTGGTGTTGAATTTTACTAGCTTTAGGTTGGTAGTCAAACACCTCAATATTCTATTAAAATTCTACGTTTTTGGTGGTTTCTTCATTCAATGATGTTGGATCTTCTACATTATGATGAACAGGGGGATCAAGTAGTTCCTCACACTCTTTCAAGAATTCATCCAGATCTTGTTGATCTCTCATATGTACTACAAATGGAAAATCAAGGATGATAGGAGAATCCACTTCCACTAATGGCTCAAGTTAAAGTTTGGTTTCATCTTGGTATGTGTGAACATATTCAATTAGCCATTCCATTTTTCTCTCTAGATCATGTATTTCTTCTCGAAGTCCTTGAAACTAATCTTTTGTTTGAATTTCCCACTTCTTATTGCACCTCAACCATTTCATGACAATACTATAGAAAATAATCCATAACATTCAACTAATTATCTGTCCAAATTCTCCAATACTAAGTATTCAAGGTTTTCTTTAAGGTCTTGAATGGGATCCTTGTATTTATCCTCCTTGTTGATTTGGATTCGAGCTCCCCTAATCTGTTTAGAAAAGAGAGAAACACTATCCTCTATAGACCAAGGTGAGTCCATAATTGGTTATTTCACTCGTGGGTAATTGTTCCATGAATTAATGAAAAAATAATTTGAGAAAATCATGACAAAATAGTTTTTTATGCTTTTTTTAAAGATTTGAATATTTACAAATGGATTGTTGACACAACCTTCCCGACAACGGTGCCAAATTTTGACATGTGTCTGTCTTGGGGTGTGATAAAAACAAATATAACATATGTTAAAATACAGTAAAGTGGTCAACCTAGGTTTTCTCTAAAGAGGAGTGAACAACAATTATGTTTGTCACTTAAATTTAATAAAGTTGAAGAGGTTGTTTTTGAAATTGTTTGAGTTGAAAAATTAAGCAAGAAAAAAATGTTTGAACACTAACGGATGAAGAGAGTGATGGGGTAATGGTAGGATCACCTTTTGAAATGCCATCATATTCATAAAGATTATCTTCCCTCTCTGCCTATTAAATGGAAAATAAAAGACTTCTCGATCGAGTTATCAATCACCTTTGGTTAAAGAAATAAATGTAACTCACTCCTACGTGCATTGAAGTACATAAACTATTCCTAAACAAATAAGGCAAGTCCCGATCAGGAATTATTACACTTTATTACTCTTGAAAAATTCCACTAATTCCCCACACATATCAACGATCGCTGGACACTCACCACCTAACACAATAAGCTCGATCAAGACAAATTGCACTTACCATAGGAAGATTAAAAGTCTTTAACCAAAGCTATTAAAAATGAATACACCAACCCCAAAACATGATCGAATTAAGATAAAAAATGATAATATAATTAATTCAAATGAAAATTAGGGTTTTACATTTAAGAACAAAACTCTGACATTACAAAAGTGAAACTCCCCCTTCCCATTCACTCAATGGTTTTACCCCTCCATGTGAAGGGTAATAGAGTTGAAAGGGGAAGAAGAGAGAATGATGAAACAAAGAAAATATAAAATATAAAATAGAAATAACTTAAAGAACCAATTCCTTTAGAACAACCCTTATTTTACCTTCTTCAACCCGTTTGAATGGAAATGAACACTCTTATTTATAGGCTTGTAGAGTAGAAAATTTTCCCTCCAAAATTACTCCACCAAAGGTTGGAGTCCGGTTCGCATATTAAATTGCTGAATCTCGGGAATGTGTCTTTATAAATTTTGTTCCTCTATGTATTTTTCATTCTTACACAAAATCTCATAGAGTTTTTCCAATTTTAACAAACGTTATCCACGAATTACTAGTGATAACTTTTTCTGCTTGAGGTGAATCTTCAACTTCCTCTTTTTGGACGCATGAAATGGGTGGTTTAATGACAAAATTTCTTCATTAAATTTAATGTGAACATGATTATAGGTGTCCCCTTTCTTCGAAATATATAATCACATAATTTAGACATGTGTAGGCTGAGATATTACTCATTAGTTATGCTGAGGTCTATTCTGTTGGCCAGAAAACATTTTCCATTTGATGAACTGTTCTGGGCCATTTTGTGCCAAATTGGACCGCGGTACAGAAGAAAAATTTAATACCACAAGAATGAAAAGCCTAAAAAACTAATTACATAATTTGGATCAACAATTTAAAATATATTCCCAAAATACAGAAGCTCCACAAAACTGTTAAATTTCTAGAATTAACCAATTTCCACAATTAAGCCCATAATTCATCAAAACACTAAAATGATACAAATAAGATCAAATTGATTAATTGGAAGGGGTTAAATCATGGAAACATATTTGAAAAATAATGAAAATATTTTCTCTATGAACTCTCCCACACTTAGCACTTGTACTCTAAGACAAGTCAAAATCAAAATCAAATCAAAGAAAATTCAAAAAACATGTCATTGAGATCCACCAATTCCACACCAAGAAATAAAAGATATCATGCATCATCCATAACCATTATTCCAAGTTTCAAATCATATAATTCAATATTTTTCCTCTTAATCTCTCTTCCCATGCACACAAGACACCTACCTCACATGAATTTTCTCTCATCTCACAAATATAAATTTGCAACAAAGTATTTCTCATCCAAACCAATTCAAGGGTCACCATAAGTTTAAAAAACTTCTACTTCTCCACCCGATGTGAGTCAAGGAAATTTTTTTATCATGAGGAATTTTTAGGGTTTTTCTATGGCTTTCGGTTGTTTGTATTTTTAAGTGAAAAATTATGAGGCCAAATGTGGAGGGCTTGTCTCTTTTTGAAGAAAAATTGCACAATTCTAATTTTCACTCAAGTATGGTATCCTCCTAACACCCCTTATTAAAAATTCAGCTCCATCATCATAAAATATCAAGAAATGTTCAAATAGTTTAGAATTTCAGTAGAAAAAGTTCCAATCTTCTCAAACATGATTTTTCTTGAAAGCTCCAGAAAAGGCACAACTTTCTTCCTCCATTAGATGATTCAGAAAGGCATAGCTTCTCTTATCATGAATGCTCCAGAAAATGCACAGATTTTAACAGAATTATTTTTCATCAGCACACACTTCTCTTCAGCATTTTATTTTTTCACCCAAAGTTTCACCAAATTAGGTAGCACAACACAAGACAGCTTCCCCCATACTTAAGTTCAACAAGATCAAGCAATTTCACTTCAAGAGCTGGTTGGATAGGGAAAATTGGCATGTAATGAGGCTAACCTAATAGGATGTTCATGGATTATATGTTCTAAAAGGATTAAATTTATAAGGTATTCTATAATTAAATATATTCTCTTGAAAAGGGGCTTTTAAAAAAAAGAAATGTCTCAATCATTTAAAACACATGTATGACAAACCATCAAGTTTTGAAAGGAATAAATAAAATTCTGGTAAAATTAAGCATGGTTTGGTTTTCTCAAGAAGTGAGGTGAATGAAAAGAATATAACAACAATGGTTCAAAAGCCTCATGGTAAAATGATTTCAAATATAAAGATAATGAGATGTGGTATGGGATTCCAAAATCAGATCACTTTTCATGAAATTCCCAAAGAATTGAATTTAAACCAAATAATTTTCAGCATTCATTTAAGCTATGTTTAATGGAATAAATTGTTTCACTCAATTACATGGGTTTTAAAAATGGAAATTATAATCATTTCAGCTCAAAAGTCTCAAAAAAACACCAAAACTAAAAAATAAACACACAGAAATTTGAAAACCGGCAAATGTTTTTTGAAAAAAAACAACAAATTAAAATACTAAACTACAAAGGTTCCCTCCCCCACACTTAAATGATGTATTATCCTCAATTAATTAAAATGGATGTAACATCTAAGAAAAAATTAAATTGAATCACAAAAATCAAGTAAGTTTAAAGGAGAGGTACAACCTAAGTTATTGGTAATGCAACATTGAGTTAAGCTCCTAAGTGATGCACACTGAAAACCTGGAAGAAAAAAACAAAAGAAAACATAATAAATTTATTAAAAGAAATGAAAATAAAAATAGGATGAGAAAATAAGGATAGATCTTAGTTTAATCCCCCAAGTGGGCCCTGTGTTTTGACTACCTCTAGATGGGCAGTTCCAGTTGGTTATCCCCAATCTGATAGTGGGTTGAGTTTCTTTGTGATGAACCAACAACACTTCTTCTTTACATCTTGCGTTTTGTTCTTTTTGTTGAGGACACCATGATTATAGTACACCAAATCTACCCAAAGGATAATAAGATACAACTTTATTAGTGGGGGAAGGACAAAGAATGAGTCCCCCACTTTCATGGTTTCTACATGAACAATATCTTTTTTATTCTGAAAGTGTGATGCATCAGTGAAAAAATCATAGGGAAAGTTAAAGTATAATTCAATTTAAACAAAATTATATCATTAAGGATCAATATAAAATTATTACCTTTCAAAGTATGCATCTTGCATCCAATTTTCCTCTGGAAAATCCATGTGGATATCCTCTTGAACTCCCTCTAATAAAAAATCAACATGTTTGGGGATCTCTATATGTTCCTCTTTAAGCGCATCTTCATTTTCTTCCTCATCCGCAAAGACAGTACATGAAATCTGGAAATTTCAAGAAAGGGTGGGTGATAATCCATTTAGATTCAATAAAATTAGAAGATAATGAGTTCAAAAAAAGATCATCTCCCTGGTTTTTCTCGGCTTCAATTGCTTCTTCAGTAAAGAGTTCCTCTTGTAGTTGAATTTCACTAGCTTGAGGTAGGAAGTAAACACCTCAATATTCTCTTCAAATTCCACCTTGGTGGAAGTTTCTTCATTCAATGATGTTGGATCTTCTACATTATGAGGAACAGGGGGATCAAGTAGTTCCTCACACTCCTTCCAGAAGTCATCCAGATCTTGTTGATCTCTCGTACGTATTTCCTAAGGCAAATCAAGGATGATGGGGGAATCTAATTACACTAATGGTACAAGTTTAAGTTTGGTTTTCTCTTGGGATGTGTGAAAATATTCAATTAGTCATTCCATTTTTCTCTCTAGATCCTATATTTTTTCTTGAAGTCCTTGTAACTGATCTTTTCATTGAATTTCCACTTCTTGTTGCACCTCAACCATTTCATGACAATATTATAGAAAATAATCATGAGGTTAAACTAATTCTTTGACCAATCCCTCCAATACTGAGTATTCAAGTTTTTCTTTAAGGTCTTGAATGGGATCCTTGTATTCATACTCCTTGTTGATTTGGATTCGAGCTCCCCTGATCTATTTAGCAAAGATAGAAACACTATCCTTTGTAGACCAAGGTGAGTCAATAATTGGTTATTTCACTCATGGGTAATTATTCCATGAATTAAAGAAACAATCATTTGAGAACATCATGAAAAAATAATTTTTTATGGTTTTTTTTAGGGTCAAATATTTAAAAATGGATTGTTGACACAGCCTCCCCGTCAACGGTGCCAATTTTGACAAGTGCCTGTGGTGGGGTGTGACAAAAACAAATATAACCCATGTTAAAATGCAGTAAAGTGGTCAACCTAGGTTGTATCCAAAGAGGAGTGCACAACAATTATGTTTGTCACTTAAATTTAAGAAATTAGAAAAGGTTTTTTTTAAATTGTTTGAGTTGAAAAATTAAGCAAGAAATAAAAAAGAAAGTTTGAACACTAATGGATGAAGAGAGTGATGGGGTAATGGTAGGATCACCTTTTTCAATGTCATTATAGTCATAAATATTATCTTCCCTCTATTTTTATTAAATGACAAATGAAAGACTCCTCAGTCGAGTTATCAATCACCTTTTGTTAATGAAAGAAATGGAACTCACTCCTATTTGCATTGAAGTTCATAAACTATTCCTAAAAAAATAAGGAAAGTCCCGATTGAGAATTATTAATATTTATAACTCTAGAAAAAGTACACAAGTTCCCCACACGTGCCAATGATCGTTGGACACTCACCACATAACACAATATGCTCAATCGAGATAAATTGAACTTAGTGGAGGGAGGTTGAAAGACTTTAACCAAATATATAAAAAATGAATACACCAAACCCAAAACATGATCTCATTAAGAGAATTGGGAAACAATGATAATATAATTAATTCAAAAGAAAATGAGGGTTTTACATTTAATCACAAAACTCTGACAATACAAAAGTGAAACTCCCCCTTCCCCGATCACTCAAAGGTTTTACCCCTCCATGTGAATGGTAATAGAGTTGAAAGTGGAAGAATAGAGCATGATGAAACAAAGAAAATAGAAAATATAAAGAACTTTAAGAACTCAATCCTCCAGCATAGCCCTTCTTGCAACTTCTTCAACCCCTTTTAATAGAAGTAAATGCACTTATTTATAGGCTTGAGGAGTAGAAACTTTCCCTCTAAATCACTCCATTGAAATATGGAGTCCAGTTAGAATGTTAAATGGAAAAATATCAATAATTTATGTTCAAAAATTTTGTTCCTATATGTCTTTTTCATTCATCTACAAAATCTCAGAAATGTTTTCCACATGTACCAAAAGTTATCCTCGAATTACTAATGATAACTTTTTCTTCCCGAGGTGACTCTTCAACTTCCTCTTTTTAGACACATGAAATGGGTGAATTAATAACCTAATTTATTCATGAAATTTAATTTGAATGTGATATGTGGAGTCCTATTTCTTTTCCAGTTGGAAAACCTCATTTGTACATGTGTAGGATGATATATGACTCATTAATTATGGTGGGGTCCATTCTATCAACCAGAAAACTTTTTCCATTTTATGAATTGTTATATGATAGTGTGTGTAGAATTGGACTATGGTTCAGAAGAAAATGTTGAATCCCATGTGCATAGAAATCCTAGAGAAATAACCACACAAATTGGATCAAAAATGTAAAAGATATGCCCGAAATACAGAAGCTCCAAAAAACTGTTAAATTTCTAGAATTCACCAATTTCCACAATTAAGCCCATAATTTACCAAAACACTAAAATGGTACAAATAAGCTCAAATTGATTAATTGGAATGGGTTTAATCATTGAAATGCGTATGAAAAATAATTAAAATATTATCTCTATCAGTATGTAAAATGGAATTATATACACCTAAAAGAAGAGTTTAGGTGCATAACAAAACATGAGTCTCAAAGAAGGAAAATGTTGACAAAACATTTTTACCGATTTGGTAACTTTTGAAACAAAAACCACAAGGAATTAGGATCATGAAATATAAATTTGAATACCCAAAAATTTAATTATATTATATATAGGATGCAACCATTGGTATTAAATATACCACACAAAAGGAAAGAGTGGCGAACATAACATGTATCTCACAGAAATTAAAAGTGAGATGAAATTCCCCTTACCTTGTGTCTTGACTCTCTCTATACTCGTACAAGATTTCAATATAATAAATATAAGTTTTTTTACATACATAAATTATTTTAAATTTATTTTTCATTTAATTTCCATTATTTCTTTTATTTGGGGGTTTCCCATGAATATTGATGGAAGTGGTGCATTTTCAAAATTTGGGCCAAACTGTGAGCTCATTTCCAGATTTAAAAATAAATTTTGTTTCTTTTATAACTTCTTTATATTTCAACATTTTTCATCCATTCCAATATATAAATGGCATCCCCTAACCTATTAATACCACAATTTCAATTTGTACCCTTTAGAAATAGATAATAATGGTGGATTTGGGTTTTTATTTAAGGAAATGGGCCTGCCCGGAAGCCTATTTCTAGTTTTAAAAAAATATTTATTCAATAACTTATCCAATTTTTATTATTTTTTGGTTTTTAAAAGTGTCACCCAAGACCACTTAACTAATATGTATGCCCATTATCCCCCCCCCTCTTTGGAGTTCATATGCCTCACAAATTAGGGAAGAACTTCATAGGGTTTCTCAAATCGTCCAGATTTGGAAAGGTAACTTCTTTCCTTCATAACTCTTTCAATTATTACTTTTTTTATCCCCTTTACATGAAGTTTCTTCCCATTTTATTGAATTAAAAATTTTCCCGAGGGTAGGGTTTCAAACCTAGGGTTTAAACTTGGGTTTTATTGGTCAATTCTTTTGGTTTTAGGTTTGATCTGGGTCCCTCTTGGTGCGTGGGTGGTGGGATTTGATTTTTGCACAAAGATTCAAGGGTTCTCATTAATTTGGTAGGTGATTCCATGTGTATTAAATTTATATGTTTCGTCTTTCTATGTTTATCATATTTTCATTTTCATTTCATTTGATTGTTTATACAAAAATTAGTCTTAGTGTTGTTTGTAATGCAAATGAATTTTTAATGCCAATTTTAGGTGAAATTAAGTGTTTTTCATGGAAGTATCTTGTTAGTTAATTTGAGGCTGCCCTGTCAATAATTATTTGATTTTATTGTGATTTATTAGGGCTTAAAATACTGTTTTTAATGGTTATACACTTTGGTTTTTTCATCAAAAGTTGGTTTTAATGGTGCTTGTGGAACATGTGAACTTTAAGTGCAATGTTGGTATAAAAATGGATATTTTAAAAAGATAACATTTCTTGGTTCACATTGGGATGCCCTACAATTGATTTCTTGGTTTAATTAATATTTATTGGGATGAATTTTCTATTTTGGTAACTTAAAGGTATGCACATAGTGTGAAAAGTGGGGTTTTCATGGATTTTTTGGTGCAAAACAAAGCGGGTTTTTGAGAAATTGTTTTATGGAAAATGAAAATGTTTTACTATGTGTTTTAAATGGTATAAAGTGTGTGTAGCTAGTGTATTTTTTTTAAGTGACCAGTATTGGTGGTTTTATATGAAAATTTATGTATGTATAATTCTTAATTTGTTTGATCACAAATGGGGAAGCCTGAGTACCTAGGTGGGGTGGATATGTACTAGTACGGCTAGTGAACCGAATGGGTTTTGTCCATGTTTCACTTAGAATTTGGATAACGACAACTCTAAATAAACTATATGTATGATGATTTTGGACCACTAGGTTATGTTTGTGTTCCCTACTAGTGGATCGTGCATGAGAATGGATTTTTATTATAGTTACTTTACACCGAGGTACGAGGTACATGGGGCACGAGACTATCTAGTGCCTAGGGGTGTTCCCAGTTTTGTGGATAATTGGATTTATGGTATTTTCCCTTGTATTATGGTGTGTATAGAAGTATATTACAGTATATAACATGAATATTTAAATGTTTTAACATTCCAAAAAGTTTTATCTTGAAAACTATTTTCAATAGAAAGTTGCATTTCCTAGAATTTTTCACCGCTTTTCTTTGTATATTAAAACTGCTTGCTTTTTCAACTTTTATTGCATGCACATTGGAATAATTGGGTGGTATCCTATTAATATTAATCTCACACCCTACTTAAATCTCTTAGTTGTAAGTATAATTTATTATGCTTGACTCGGGTAAAGGAATGGCTTGGGTGATGGTAGTTTGGGGTGTTTGTTCCCATCCTTAGTGTGGGGTTGTGGATACAGCTTGTGGATGATGAAACCTTGTCATGTGAAGTCCTTGGGGCTGTTTTGATGATGTTTCTTTGTGTCTTTGGACCTCTTGTATTGTGTTTGAAATTATTTATTCAGTTCCTTATTTTTGTATAAACATTGTTTGGTATGAATTTTTTAGATTCAGTTTATCAAATTTTTTTATGTTTTATGTATACATATTTGAGTAAATAATTCTAAAACCAAGATAAATGATACTCAGGAACTTATGCCAGCCTGTGGGGATAGGGAACACACTTCGGGCCTTTCCATGGGTTAGGTTTGGTGACGGTATTGGTGGAAATCAGATTCAGTTTGTGACAAGTTTATTATACGTATTTTATAGAATAATATTATTATATCTATTATCACATATGGTTTTATTATAACCTTATATTACCCATGTGTTTACAATCCTATGTTATGATTTCACATAGGGAAATATTCACTTTGTTCTTCACATGTGTCTTAATTTGTCATATCGTTGATGCTTATACTTATATCAAGATTCCAGAAAACAGAGCAAGATATAAATATAATTTATATCCAGTATAATTTTATTATAAAAATCTATAACATAATTAAGTATTTTATATAAATATATCGTTTATGGAGATGGTAATTCGTACGTATGTATGAATGATGTTTTCCATTTTTATTGTCGTATTGAAAGAAAGTATATAAATGACATATGTATGTATAAGTATGTATATATATATCATTATTACAATAGAATTAATATATCATATATATAATATAAGTTCATTAAACCCAACCTTAATACATTTTATGTGGTGTGTGAACTAATAACATCGCTTTGAGGGGGTGGTAGTCCAAACTTCCTCAAGTGAGATTATCGTATTAACACCAAATGGAAGGTAACAAGATGTGTGTTGTAAAATGAATATATAAGCTTAAAGACATAATAAATATAATATATTACATATATCAATATAGTTCCCATCACAATTTCCACCATGATTGGTGGTAAATGAGAAATGAACAATCATCGTTTTGTTAGGAAGTAGTTCTCCATACACAGAAATAGTATGTTCAACATCCATTAGATGGAGGTTTGTGTAAGTGTAGGTAATAAAATTTTCATAACAACATCCTAGTATAATATGGAGACTGTTTTCTTATACAAGAAGTTAATAAAGAGAGTTTAGGGGAGGAGAAGGAAAATAAAGGAAATGATCTTGAGAGAAGATGTTACCTCTTAATCGGGTAACTCCTTTTGGTTTGTGCCGAAAGGCTTCTTTATGAGGGTTTATGCCCAAATGGACACCTCAAGGGAAAAGGGAGGGTTTTTGGGAGGATAATTGGGAAAATATTTTACTAATATAAAATTTTTTAGAAGTTTTATTAAGGGGTATATGTGGTGTCATTTTATAGGGAAGGAAAAGGACTCATATGGAATTTTTAGAAACAAATTAGGTGTGCACATGTTCGTACCTATAAATAGTATTAAAAATACAACCAAACTCGAGAATATAATGTA
The DNA here is from genome assembly GCA_963277665.1 of Viscum album. Taxonomy (NCBI): domain Eukaryota; kingdom Viridiplantae; phylum Streptophyta; class Magnoliopsida; order Santalales; family Viscaceae; genus Viscum; species Viscum album. The sequence goes on from OY728135.1 coordinate 1,276,652,873, forward strand.
TGTGGTCGAAATATTGATATAAAATAGGTTTTTTACAAGTTTTTGGGTCATTTGGGTCCTTAAGTTTAAGGTTTGGTCCCTAATTAATCTTAATTTAGCCTTCACTGTTGTGATTAATTTTAATCACTTTTACTAATAATTTTAGTCAAAAATTAACATGGTATTATTATAATTTAAAAATTAGACTATATAAATTGGTTTATATCTAGTTTTTAAAATTCCAATCACATAAGATAAAAAATTAAGATTTGTGCTAATCTCATATATGGGACGAAATAATGGGGTTTTAAAGTAGGAAAAAGTTCAAAAGTTTGTTATGATTTTATTCTCTGTTTCAATGTGAAATTTATTATAATGAATTAAATTTTATTAATATATGTAATATTAATATAATTTTACCTTAAAACATTTTTATTATCTCATTTATAATTAATAATTAATTAGACAAAAAGGCGGTTTTTAGCTAAAAAGAAATATTTTTTAATATTCATCAAAAATAAAGTTTCACAGAAAAATCTCAAATATTCACCCTAGGATAATTTATAAATTATAATTTCAAAAATGAAGTTTATTTTATCCAATTAAATTTCTAAATTTTTCAAAAATTACTTTTATTTTTAAAATCAACTCATTCCAGAATACAATATTTTTAACCTAAAAGGACTACCAAAAATATTTTCTTTAATTATAAATATGTTTTATTTATATAAAACAAAAATATTGGAAAATTATTTATTAATAAGTTTAATTTATAGGGTATAATTATCTTATATAAATAATTAAAACAATAAAAAGAGATTTTTTATAGAAACTTAGTGTTGCATGCATCGTACGCCAAGTCGGTGTTGCTTGTAGCACAAGACATGTTGGTATTGCATGTAGCACAATCCAAGTTGGTATTTCATGTGGAATTAATTTTTTAATTAGTTTATATATATATATATAATTATTTCTAGTGTCATGTTAAATAAAAAATATTGAAAAGTTAGATTAATTCCAAAAAATTCCCAAAATCACGGGGTGTTACATTCTACCCCCCTTAAAATGAATTTCTCCCTCAAATTTATCCTGGGTTATCAAAGGATTAATACTTGAAAGTTTTAATAATATAAACCCACATATTAAAAATGGATACTAGAAATTTCCTTTAAAAAAGAAATTTGGAACCATAACTATTACCCAAAGTAACATATAACTGGGTTTCCACATAGGAGAACATAGGTTGGGAGTGAATATTGGACATGGAGGAAAAGTGTAAATATTTATATGGATTGATTTAGGTCATCAATAAAAAACAATTGAATGATCCAAGGAAATTTGAGAGCCTTAAATTCCTTAATATATAATTGTTTAAAATAATATGATCTCAGTGAAAATTAATGTATTAAGATGACAATTTTCTTCAATCACTTTTAGAAAATTGAGTAATTCTTGATAAATTTCTATAAAAAAATTATTCTTGGGTTGTGCTTTGAAAAATTTCTAATACACCCATTAACTAAAGGAATGAATGTCCAAAAATTAACTTTTATGATAAAATCACTAAACTATGGTTTTAATAAATCTTAAGGCCTGTAATGGAAAAAAAGTTTAACTATTTGTATCTAAAAAACAACATGCATTAATCGATAAAAATTAACACTAATAGTTTATCATAAATATATATTCATTAAAAATAAATATATAAAAACCAATACGTCTTGTATTCTAGGAGTAGGCATGAAACCCTTATCATTCTTCGGCCATGGGTTCAAGACTCACAACCTTGTCGGGCTTGGTAGGTTGTCAACCGATATACATGATGTCTTTTTTCTAAACTGCACTAATATAATTTATAAGATAGACATCCTTTAAATTATCTTAATCACTGATTATCCTTTTAATCATGTTTCTCAATGTAAACTTAGTGCACAAATACTTCCTCTAGAGATTAACTTAAACATTTCCTAAATGGTTAACCTTATAACCATTCTTAATGGTGAAAATCCAAAAATTTATAAACTGATTCACGAAATTATCTTAATATTGATTCCCCTATATAACACAAAGTATCTCTTGGTTTCCACGTTCCAAGAATTTAAATAACCTCATCATTTATTCTCTTCAAACATGGTAACAAATCTAATTACCAGAAATACTTTCGTAAAACATGCATTCTTCCTCATTTAAAAGTATATTGGATCTATTCCTTAAATCCAAAAAATTTATAATCGTCATCAATGATAGCATAAAACACCCTTCAACAAGTCCTTACTTAGTTCCAAAGTAATCAATACTATCTAATTTACTAATTCATATCCCATGTATATTTATCCATACAACATTATCTTATCATAAAGAATATATTAAAGGTTACCTTCCCTTAGAAAAAATATCATTTTGTCATTAAATCACGTCACCAGTCCATAGGGAACTCTCAACATAAACTTGTAAATACTGAGTGAAAAAAATAAGTAGAACAATCCTTTTATATTTCATCATTCAGAAATTTTGAATCTAAATACGTAAATACTTCATTTAATTCATCCTTTATCTATTAACAATGCTACCTCATCCTATTACACGATACTTTTTTCCATTACATTTCATCTATAGTCTCTTCATCATCAGCAATGTAACCATTAATCACACCACCTTGTTGATTCTCTTCAAGTACATTCCTCTTGGGAAATTGACATTCATAATGTCTATTTATTTCACACTTAAAACACTTAAACTTCAATGATGACTTAAGGAGTCTAAAATTCCAATATATTTCGTTAATCAAACTCTTCATATTTTCCTTACAACCAATTTATTTGTTTCCTTTTTTCCACAGTCTAAACACTTTCTTATCCATCTAAGACATTTACTTAGGTGATTATTTCCACATTCTTAACACAAAGGAAACCGAATATTATTTTCTCCATGGTCTCTATTACCCAAACAAGATCATGAATATAGAATATCTCCACCTTTAGTACTTCTACTTAAAACCTCTCTACATAACCTAGAGAAAGGAAACATATGAAAGGGGTGATATCAAATTCTCGGTAAGGGTAAACAAGGAAGACATGTAAGAATAACATGATCATAAGGGGTATGAGAACACAATCGTGAAGATATAAGATCATACCCTACATATCAAATATCATAACAGATATCATGGCATAAAAATTGGAAATTCATAAGACATGAATCCTAATGAAATAAAAAATATAGGCCATGAAACCATAACATAGGAATAAGGAATGGAATTGTGGCATACATAAACATGTGATATCATTCCCTCTAAGTAAATATGCATTTCTATAACTTATCAGGGAACTTCATGGGAACTGCACCAACTGAGTGGGACACACCACCATTCCTAGTCATAGTTCTTTCATTATAAGGGATCAGGTTTCCCCATATTCTCATAATGGATCAGGTTTCCCCATCTTCCATAATTATGGTCACTACACCTATTGGGAAAGACAACCCACTATCCCCAGTGAAATTCCTTTCTTTGTATGGGATCGGGTTTCCCCATATTCTCACAGTGGATTAAGCCCATTGACTTGATTCCAATCATTATCTCATGAGATATAAATATTTACCCAATACATTGGAGAAAGATATAGGTTCCACCAGTTTCATAATGAAATCATTCATACATGTTCCACATGATCATAAATAGACATATCACATATCATAACCCATGAAACATAAACATGTAAACATATCATAAGATGTGGAACGAGATAGGTTTCATATTTATTTCATCATAAACATAACCTATGAAAATAAGTGGGTTTCAAAATCATATAACCCTTGAATGAGAAATAGTTTTCATAAACATGTCACCCATGAATGACAAATGGGTTTCATAAAGACCATTACATCAAGCATAACTCATCTATAGAAATTATATGAATTAAACCTTAAGATAATTTACTAGAAAGTATGAGTAACATAAATATATTTTATCTTAGATGGAAAATAATTTATTAAATATCCTCTAAAACATTTCTTTAGGTAAATAAACTTTCTTTGTTTGAAAAGTCTTTCTAATTCAAAATTCCATTTGAAAATCATTTTCATAGAAAATACCTTGAAAACATATAAAGAAGACATGAAATAATTTTTAAAACCTATTTCCATGAAAAATTTTAAAATAAGTTTCAAAAAGAATTTAAAACTTTTTTATTTGAAAAAAACATAAAACTTTTAATGAAATCTTTAAAATGTTTTAAAATCCATTTTATTGAAAATACTTTGAAAACTTATACGGAAATATTGAAAACATTTTGAAAATTATTTTTCTTGAAAACTTATAAATAAAGCGTGAAAACATTTTTGAAAATATTTTTCCTTGAAAAATACTTTTAAAAAAAACTTTTCTTAAAGATTAACCTTTTAAAAATGCAAAGGTATATTTGAAGAAATGACGGCTAGTAAATCCGTACATGTCATACAAGGTTAAAAGAAAAATCCTTTTTTCATGGTAAAAAGGCTATAAAGATTCATTGTTCAGAAAGAGACAATAATATTCCTTTGAAGAAATTTTTAAAATAAAAAAGGATAAAATTATCTATTAAATATTATAGGGGAATATTATAATATTCTTGGAAACTCTTTTTAAAAAACATAGATTTTCAACCGAAGAGAGGGTAAAGTTGGGCTTACTTAAAACACTTTCTTAACTATATTATATACCAAGGAGTAAAAATATGGTATCAATACGTGATTATATCATTAAAACCCATAGTATAATGAAATTCAAGTATGTTCTTGAGATATGGAACAAAATAATTCATCAAAGGAATAATAAATATAAACAATCTCGAAAAGCGATGAGATTCTCTCAATAAACACTTATAACATGACAACTTGGGATCATACTATCCATTTAAGGAAAGGAAGTTACATGAAGAAAATAATACCATGAGAATATTGAGATCCATGATATTTCATTTAAAATGGAAGTTAATTCATGTCAAAAATGAGTTTAGGTGCATAACAAAACATGGGTCTCAAAGAAGAAAAATTCAGGCAAAACATTTTTACTGATTTGGTAACATTTGAAACATAAACTCTAAGAAAGAAGGATCATAAAATGGACATGTGAATACACATAAATTAAATTATATGATACATAGGATATAACCAGGGTAATTACATACACCATACAAAAGTAAAGAGATGTGGATATAACATGTATCTCACAGAAATTAAAAGTGAGATGAAATTCCTCTTACCTTGTGTCTTGACACACTCCATACTCATACAGGCTTCCTATATAATAAATATAAGTTTATTAAACATGTTTTAAAAAATAATATCATTATATCTATTACCATATATGTTTTTATTATAACCTTATATTACCATCTTTTTAATGATCATATGTCAAGGTTTCACTTTGGGTAATATTCACTTTGTTCTTCGCATGTGTCTTAATTTGTTATATTATTGATCCTTATAATTATATCATGATTCAAAAATGGATAAATTGATATAAATATCACTTATATCTAGTATAATTATATTATAATAATATATAGAATAATGAAGTATTTAATTGAATACACCATTCATGGAGACGGTAAGTTTTACGTACGCATGAATGCTTTTTTCGGTTTTTATTGTCGTATTGAAAGAAAGTATGTAAATGACATATGTAAATATATTTATGTATATATTTATATATCATTGTTAAATTAGAATTAATTTATCTAATATATCATATAATTTCATTAAACCCCTTCTTAATACATCATATGTGGTGTTTGAACGAATCACAACGCTTTGAGGGGGCGGTAGTCCACACTTCCTCAAACGAGATTATCATATTAACACCATATGGAAGGTAAAAATATGTTTGTTATAAAAGTAATAAATAAGATTAAATATATAATAAATAAAATATATTACATATATAAATATATTATACATCATAATTTCCACTATGATAGGTGGTAAAAGGGGAAATGAACAATCATTGTTTCGTAAGGTAGTAGTTCATCGTACACAGAAACAGTATGTTCAACATTCCTTAGATGGAGGTGTGTGTAAGTGAAATTCAAAACCTTTTCATAAAAAAAAAATATTACATGAATGATTCTATTTTTTTCACATAATAATTGAATAAATATAGTTTAAGGGGTGGATAAAGAAAATAAAGGAAAGGATCTTGAGAGAAGATGTTACCACTTAATCGGGTAACTCCTTTTAGTTTGTTCCAAAAGGCTTCCTTAAGAGGGTTTCTTCCCAAAGGTAGTCTTCATGGTTAGAGTTATAATTTTTGGGAGGATACTTGAGTAGATATTGGACTAACTTAAATGGTTTTAGATTTGTGATGAATGGGTAGGGGTGGTGGCCTTTTATAGGGAAGGAAACTGACTCAAATGGAATTTTTAGAAACAAATTAGGTGTTCAAATCTTACTACCAAAAAAAGTATTAAAAATCCAAAAAAATGTAGAGACCCGAAGCTTGATGTACATTGAAATTACATTACATTTGCGGAATACTTAGTACATAACAAAAACACACACACAAGGATCGTAATAGTTTAGTGTCTTTGGAAACTCGGAATATAATCTTCTAATCCAGGTGAAAGATCTTCAATATCTACCATAAAGATCTTCTTTTTTTTATACCTAAAACCTTTCTTTATATCCTGGGGAAAATAAACCATAAAAGGGTGAGCTCAAATGCTCAGTAAGGGTAAACAAAATAAATATCAATCACATCATATTCATAAGAACATAATATTTTGGAAATTTTAACCTGCAAAAGAGAGCATAATTTCATAACATGGGATAAATCATAGAAGTGAAATGTAATCCCAATAATCATAACTTAAAACATGAAACTTTGTGGCATACACACATAATCATAGAGAATCATTTCTTGTTATTCAAGACTCATTGCCAAGACTATCTTAGTGGACAAAGTCCCTTTCTGAACCGAGTCACCCTCGTTTCAGTCCTGTTTCACTGAACCGGTATAACCTACCATTCCAGCCATGTCTATCTCATGAGATATAAAATCTTTACCCAATGCATTGGAGGGAGATATAGGTCCCACCAATCTCATAATGATACCATTCTTATGTGTGCCACAAAACCATAAATCATACATCATTGCATAACCCATGTAATAAAAATGGGAATCTTAAACATCATGACATCATAAAACAATTCATATACGATAAAGGAATTCATAAAAATAATTCCATCACAACATAATCAATTCAATGTAATAATAGGGATAAAAATAGAACCCTTTTATTATCTTAGATGGAAAATAATTTTGATAAAATACTTGAACTCCATTCTTGAGGAAAATATCCTTTCTTCTTCAAAAACATTTTTTCTTTCATAACATGTCGTACGACTTTAAAATAAAAGAAGTTGATTAAAAATAAACATGAAAACTGGTAAAGGAAGATTCTTGGAAATAAAGTTTTAAAAATCCATTCATGCCGTATAAGTTAAAAAAAACATTCTTCGTACTTTTGTCGGAAAAGTCAAAAAGTACCTCGTACGAAAAACGACAAAAGATTCCTTTCATTTCTTTTACTAAAAACTCACCGAAGGGTAAAAATTGGATTTAAAAAAAATTTAGGTGGATGGAAATAATATTACATATTTATGAAACATCGATTTGGATGATAAAATACACCCCCAGTAAATACCAAAGTATAAACAATCTCGGATAAAAATGAGATTGTGATATTTCCATTACCTTAGGTCCGACTTACTTTGTAAGTGTCCAAACCTCCTGTATAATGAGTTAAATCATGTTATTGACTCATTCCAGAATCATATTCATTGTTATTATATCATATATGTTCCACTTATGACTTTATATTACCCGTTCTTTTGTAAATTCATGTTAAAGTAGCGTTTTGGGTAAAATCGTCTCATTTTTCGTTCGTGTTTTTTAACTTGTAATTATTCATATGATTACTTAGATCATGATTAATTAATTCCAGAATATAAAACATGATTTATATATATATATTCAGAATATACATATATAATTAATCATTAAATGGAAATAAATACACCGTTCATGGAGACGGTAGTCCGTACGTACGCATGAACGCTGTTTTCGTTTCCTTATTGAATTGAATGGAATTAAGTAGATGACATAAATATAAATAATTCCAGTATCATTATTAGGTCATATATTTCATTATTACTTATTATATATATACTTTATAATCATTCATGAATGGTTAATCATTGAGAATGAATCTCATCGCGTCGTGGAGACGGTAGTCCGTACGTACGCACGAGCGATGATATCGTTCCCATGGTCGTGGAATTGTGTTGAAGTGTATGTATACTATTTCAGTATCAATATCAATTTAAAATAATCATATATAGTTACTCATTACACTTTTATACCCATCCAATTAATGTGGTGGCGGAAAATAGATTACACCACGGCGTGGAGACGGTATTCTGTACGTACGCACGCGCGGTGATTTCCTTTTTCCATAGGATGGATAAAAGGTTAATTAGAGTTGTTTCATATTTATAATAACATATCAGTATAAAAGAAATACTGATGTTATTACTTTATCATGGAACAACTAAAGAAGAAGTTGAAGAAGAAAGAAATTGAAAAGATCGGTAATGGATATTACCTCTTCTTTGGAACGCCTCTTTGAATCCTCCACTTAGGGAACTAAGATTGGTCTTTGAAGAAGACCAGGACCTCTAGGATTATTCTAGGTAAGTGGAGAAGGGATTTTGGCAGGGGTTGGCCGAGCTTGAGTGCTCAAATTTGTGTGAGGAGGAGGGGAAGAAGGTGCCCTTTTATAAGGGAGGAGAGGGGCACCTTAGGAATATCTCAAAATATTATTTTATATTAAAGTCAAAATTGGTTTATAATGGTTCCAAAGGGTCTTATTTCGAAGCTAAAGTGGGTATGGGTCGAAATCCTATCATCCAATAGGATTTAGACAAGTTTAGGGTATTATTTTAACCTTATCAATTAGATTTAACTCTAAGTTAAAAAATTTAACTTTTACCGTGTCTTTTTGTTTTCTTTAACTATATGGTTAATACACTTACTATAACAAGCCAAACAAACCCCAAATTGTTTATTATTAATACATATATCCTTATCTAAGTCATTTGGACGAACCTTAGATTTTTAGGAATAAAATAACAATTAATAATATAATATTTGATTTAAAAACTATTTTGTGTCAATTTTGACACTATTTGATATATGATTTTTGTGAAAGTCATAAAAAATTTATATGTTCTAACCAAGTTGATTAAATCAACACTAATATATCATAGTAACCTATAAAATTAGTGTAATTCATAAAAAGTCTTAAATTAGATTTATTTTGGTATTTATAATATCAATTATGTCAATATTTCATTAATAAGATAATTACTGCATCATCTTTGTGTCATAAATAAATTAAATTATTTGTTGTCTAAAAATTACAAATAAAATACCATTATGTAGGATATCGTTTTATCTTTCTAATGAATATTTACAATCGAATTTATCTTATGTACAACCCTATATTAAAAATGTTTTAGTAAATATACTTTGATTTTAACTCTTTTAACTCTTCTTTGAATTAAATAATAATAAATATCTTAATCTAATCCAAGTGGGCCTAAATGATAATATTTTACACTTAAGGTTGTTTTTGGTCGAGATACACTTATCCAATAGAATTAGGACATGTGTTAGGGTAATATTAATATCATTCTTACCCTTAATTTCCCTATTTACTTTTAACCGTGGTAAATAAAAGTAAAAAGTTACTATTCACCAAAAATTATTTTCATCTCATTGAACCACATTTTACTTACTGACATCAACCGTGTCTCTTGTATTTTTGAAATTCCATTCATAGAAGCGGTAAAATTAGGTTTTATGAAAAATTTAGTTTTTTAACTACCACTTAGTAGTTTCACTATTCATCAAAAATTGATGTTTTTCAGAACAATGCCAAAATTTCATCCTAAGCTATATTTCATATTCCGAATTCAAAAATGAAGTCTATTTTACCAAATTCATAACATAGAAGTTGCATTAATTAATTTTATAATTAAATCCCACTGTTAAAACAAATATCGTGTTTTTAAGAAACAATATCTATCAAAAGATTGACACTTGATTATGTCTGGTTTAAATGTGAAATTACATCCAATGACCAACATTGTATTAAATTGTAAAAAAATATTCTAAATATACTTTAAAACCACTCAAATTAATAATTTATCAATATTAATTATTTCTATTAAAAAAGTTGTTTTTAATTATAATTTAGTAATTTTTACTATTCATCAGAATATGAAAGTTATCTGAAAAGTACCAAAATTTCACCTTAGGCTAAATTCGATACTCCGAATCCAAAAATGAAGTCCATTTTGAGAGCTAAAATTTCTAAAATTTAAAAAGTGGTTATTACTATTCATAACGGCTAGTTTTAATAATATTTTAATAGCATATCGTTGTTTCGTGAAACTCAGTATTGCGTACTACACACGCTATCGAGGAAGGTTGTGATTGCGTGTAATGCAAGGCAAGTCAAGTATGCATGTTGTGCAAGCTCCTTTTGGTGTAGCGTACAACACAAGACATTAATAAAATTAAAAAGAATATTTTTTCATAAAATCTCGGGTTGTTACATTCTACCCCCCTTAAAATGAATTTCGCCCTCGAAATTCGTCGGGGTTATAAATGGTTTACTATTCGAAATTTTCTTTAATAGAAACCCACATTGTAAAAAGGAATATCAAAACCAATCTTTAAAAACAAAAGTATGAAACGTAATGGTTACCCAAATAAACTAATTACTGGGTTTCCACATAGGTGAAAATATGGATATGGAAGAGAAATCTAACCATCATGTTCTGATGGAGAGTGGTAGAGAACATGGCTATGGAAAAGCCAGCAATCACAAAGCCATAAATTTGTGACGATCTAAGGTACCATCTGATTCATCAGATATAAGATCACTAGGACAACATTTTTGGTTTTCAAGATCGTTTCCCTAAAGTTGAAAATTTGAATTAGAATAAATACTTACTTTATTTTGGAACAATCTCACTGTTGTTCGTGCCTTGAACAATTTCCACTTCATCTCTTAAATAAATGAAGTTGAATTTGTTATTCGTGAAGTGTTACCAGATTATGTGATAGAATGACGGGTCATTCCATCTGTCTCAAACAAAAGGTTATAAAAAGTTATTAAATATACATAAGTCATTCTATAGTGAGATTAATCATATATGGTTCCTAAAATGGACTTATACTCCATATATTTTACTGTTTAATATAATAAAACTAATTTCTACTAAACAGGGACCTCCTTTAGGTCAGTGGTAGGCGATAAAGGCCAGTCGCAATTCGGTTGTGGGTTCGATCCCCACATCCTTGTCCGACGCGATGGGCTGTCGCCCGTCCTGCAGGTTTTCCTTTTTCTAAAACTATATTACTAGAACATCCCATCAATAATATCGAAAAAACTTCTATCCTTAAACAATACTAACTTATGTCTAACATAATCCATTCCAATCTTTAGGCTTATCCATAATACTGCAATCCACTCTCACAACATAGTGAAAACGATAACCAGAGATTTAACACCATCGTCGATCCCCATATATCATAAGATATGTTTTGTTGGTCACATTCCAAACATTCAAAGTCCTTAATCATGTATTCTCTTGAATACCTTAGTGAAAACATGAATGCAGTTAAAATTTAACACTTTCCACATACCAAAATCCTCAAAATTCTATATACTCAATCAATGATATCACTTAGTCCTTATATCAATCATGAGCTCATGAATACTGTTAAACATTTCATTTTCTCGTTTTCCCTTCATTATGCGCATATCATATTATTTCCAAAAAAAATATCTCAATCACTCTGAATACCACATTAGACCAATACATAAATATTCCAATACTTTATGATACAACATTATTTTGGAATCCCATTACATAAACACTTAATCATTCCTCCACATTGTTGTCATATTCAACATTGCCAATAGTGATCACATGTGACTTCCCTTTATCCTTTGCCTTAAGCGGTTGCTCATGTCGATCATCGCTAACCCTTGGATTAGGGCATTTATTAGCATAATGACCCATTTCCTTGCACTTGAAGCATTGAAGTGTTG